>OU618538.1:24345930-25785656 GCA_914829495.1 Eilema sororculum | reverse complement strand
GAATTTTCTCAGTCAGCGGTTACTTGTATTGAATTCTCAGAGGCGCTTATGAGTTCCACTGATATACAGGAAAAGTCCTGCTCGACTTCCATCTGGTCCAGGGTAAGCCCTGTACCAGATGGAAGTCGAGCACGGGTCGTCAGAAGCATAAAATCAGTGTAGGTTTATCAGGTGATGTGGGCCTGTGGTATGAATATGGACCACTCCGCAGACTATTTCCGCCCAGCTAACTTGGGTTTCAACTTTCATGTGCACGTAACTTAGCACTTAGCGCCAGTTGTCCATTGTTATAATGCTGGCGTGAATTGATTGTAGTCGCGTGGCTGACCCATCCAAGAATCCCAAATATCCAATCCCATCCCATCGTCATGTTTGGTCTTGAAACCGGCAGGTGTAAGATAACTATACGTAGAGGCCGAAAAAGATTCAAAATATATAGAGGGCTTTAGGAGCAGAGGTAAGTTCAAAAAAGATGGATGGATTGTGTGAAAGAGGATATAATAAATGGCAAAGAAGGGAGTGACATCTGATAAGAATGTATGTAGGAGAATGACATGTTATATGCCGGTCATAAATAATTGAGACAAGGGCGGGTGTGATTGAGACAAGGGATGACGTAGATAGCTATTATTCATTCTATAATGTGAAAGAATCGTAGTTTTACCCCCATTACTGAGGGAGGCGTATCTCTAACCGCGAACTGCAACAGTATAATTAATTGGATTAAAAGTTCTAATTTCATAATTAAGTAACTCAACGTATAATCATAAAAATAATGTTTTATTCGAGAACACTGTTCAATCCAATGATATTACATACAAAAAAGAGGCAGATATGTTATTAGACTGCGCCTGGTGAAGACGCGAAAACGTCCCAATTGGGACGTATCGCATTTAGTATATTTCTGGCGAACGCCGAGTTGTCACGTATGTAAGCGCATAATAATATTGCAATAAAAATGCCATCGTGTGTTTTAAAAATGTACAAATTACCACACTAAAATCAATAAAACACGAGGGATCTTCTATGACATGTAAGTACATACAATATTACCGATTTCTTAGTGTATTTCATTAAAATTAGTTTAATCATATTTTTAAAATAAGGGCGGCAAAGAAAAAAGACAGAAATACTTTTTGATATGAGCACGACAAGGACACAACAACACTGCTTGCATAGATTATCAGTACAGATGCGACATAGGGTAATTTTCAGTTTACTGCCTACTACCTGACCTGCTGTTCAGTTTTATTTGTTGTTTAAAATTGAGTAACAAAAATTTTGTTTTATTTATTTGTTGTCCTTTAAATAATTGCAATAACCTAAATTTATTTCAAGGTTTCCGACTAATGAACTTCGACTTCAAGAGTGGATTACAATTTTTAAAGAACAACGAAATGAGTTTGACTGGACACCTTCAAAAAGCAGCTGAATTTGTAGCAATCATTTTGAAGCCACTGAGAGATATACTTCGAAAAAAGGTCGAACATTGCTCAGGAAGAATATAAATAACTGACATATAGGAACCACTGTTCGGCTTCATTCTGCGCATAAAAATAATCCCGAAATAAAAAACTTTCTAAGAGGCAGAAAAGAAATAAATTAAATTTATTTGAAGAAGTTTAATTTTTGATTTTAACGTCAGTACGTCACTATGGTTTTAATCTCGAGAAGTTTCTTAATTATCTTTTTGAATTATTATCATTTTCCGAAATAGAAAGAAAGAAAGAAAGAAAGAAAAATGTTTTATTTACAATACGCACAATTAAACATATAATGCTTACAATCTAACCTTAAATTCTAATACACATGGTCGCCATCTCAGCATAATTGCTGCACATGCCGTTAAGCATGGGCAGCGCTGGTATTCTGATGGCGCCAGACCGGTGACGTCACGTACGCAAATAATTGCAAAAGATTAAAAACTTAGACACATAAAAACAAAAAAAAAACAAAAAATGCAGATAATTCAAGAAAAAACGAACAAAAACTTTATGGTTTTGTCTATGGTGCACTCGGAATGCATTTAGCTCTTCTGTGCTCCCGCGCATACAGACTAACCATAGACCAAAGACGCTACTGACATGACTAACATTTACATAACTGTCATAACCACGGGATTTACATCTTACATCATCCATCATAATTCGTTACATTACATACTATCGTTACTCGTTTCATCATAGAACTCATAGATTTGATTACATTTATTATACTCATAGATTTGATTATAGAATTGAATAATAATATTATTATTATATTATTATTATATTATTATTAATATAATAATAATAAATAATAATAAATAATATAATATTAATATATTAATATTATTATTATTAGTATTATTTACTCATCGAATTTCATTTCTTGCCTATCAACGAAATACCCCTTCTGTTCAACAAAATCATAATCTATGCTTCGAAGCTATCCTAGAAGCGCAATCGTCGGAATTATAGCTATCTTTTTTACTCACGTGCTTAACCCATCTTTCGTACTACTTTAATGCTAATTGTCAACTATTGTGCACTGACAGACTGCTGGATCAGATTTGAGGAGTCAGTTACTATGAACGTAACATATCTTGTATAAAATATCATTGGTTCAATCTATCATTATCTCACAATATTGCACGTGGCTCTTTGTCAGGAAACATCCACACCTATTCGAGAAGGTTGATAATAGTCGTTTCAGTCAAAGAGACCCTACTAAACTGGTAATAACGAGATGCCAGACATCACTATGTCATAAAAATGTATACAAAATGTGTGTAAAAATATACAATAAAGCACTACAGACGAAGTTACGGGTAGTTGCGCGAACTACCGCAACGTCTATTCATAAAAAAATAAAGAAATGGCTTGTACAATAATGTTTCTGATATTACTAATGATATTGAAGAATATATATAAAAATAATATAATGTGTGCGTATAATGATATTCTCTAAGATCTCTAGGTAGGTATATCTGTATATCTGAATAAAGCAAATTCTAATTTTAATTCCATGTCTATTTGGATTTGTGTAATATGTCTTTAGACTGCATAAGCATTTACAATAATTATTTGTACTTAATAATCGGAATTTGCATGCCACTTTCTGCGGCTAAACATGTTGTGCTGTTATACTTAAGTTACTTGCTAAGATCATTGTTACTTACCATGTTTATGAGCAAATAAATTATTCCTATCTATTATTTCTCTGAGAGCGGTTCAGTGCGACGCCGGTGTGGAATAGTGGCGACATCTATTGTCACTACATCGTATCTCTTACACAGTAATCGTGACTCAAATCAATACTGTATTACAGAGAAGATTGATAAAAACAATCACTACTTGCCTTGCAGAGCTTGTGGATGCAAGATAAACACAGATGGCGATATAAATTCAAGCTATTCTTAGATTGATTCTAGATGGCGCTGGGTGATACGTCTTGAAATATTCATGTATTTACAACACCTATAGTTAGTCCACTATTATATATTATTCTATTTTAGACAGCTCACACACAATGGTCGATTTAACTTTGTTGTAGCATCAACGCCTAAAACATGGAACAAAAATTTTTATTTATTTTTTTATTTATTTATTTATCTAGCTTACATCTATCATTACAGGCATAGGTATCCAATGCAATAGTGTAGCAAGTTATACAAAACATCTAATAAAATAATAAGTTAGGTACACTACATAATATATTATTAACATTTTCGCTCATACATAAAAAAGTAAATATACAAAAAAAGCAAAATCAAAATAATTTGAACCACTTAAGTCCCATAACTAATATGGAATAGTGCCACCCTTGTGAATTCAGTCAGTGCACATGAAAATATATCTAGGTCCTCGGCTACTAGGTTTAAAGTGCGAATCGCTCGCGACAGAGGCGCCTTACCAAGCAGGTTGGTGCGGGCGCTCGGCACCGCGAGCAGGCGCGGTCGGCGGCGCCGCCACACGAATCTATCCGGTACACATAGTCCTACCAGTGCCAATATATGTGCATTATATATTTTACCCCTAATTATTTTAAATATGTAAGATACCAGCAATGATATTACATATAAAAAAGAGGCAGATATGTTATTAAAGTGCGCCTGGTGAAGACGCGAAAACGTCCCAATTGGGACGTATCGCATTTAGTATATGTCTGGCAAACGCCGAGTTGTCACGTATGTAAGCGCATAATAAAATTGCAACAAAAATGCCATCGTGTTTCTTAAAAAGTGTACAAATTACGATATTAAATTAATAAAACACGAGGGATCTCCTATCACATGTAAGTACATACAATATTACCGATTTATCAGTGTATTTCATTAAAATTGGTTTAATAATATTTTTAAAATAATGGCGGCAGAGAAAAAAGACAGAAACACTTTTTGATATAAGTACGACAAGGACACAACAACACTGCTTGCATAGATTATCAGTACAGATGCGACATAGGGTAATTTTCACTTTACTGCCTAGGTACTAAAGTAATAATTGACATGTTGTTCAGTTTTATTTGTTATTTTAAATTCAGTGACAAAATTTTTGTTTTATTTATTTGTTATCCTTTAAGTAATTGTAATAACCTAACTTTTTTTTCAAGGTTTCCGACTAATGAAGTTCGACTTCAAGAGTGGATTGCAATTGTTAGGGAACAACGAAATGAGTTTGACTGGACACCTTCAAAAAGCAGCAGAATTTGTAGCAATCACTTTGAAGCCACTGAGAGATATACTTCGAAATAAGGTCGAACATTGCTGAGGAAGAATGTAAATAATTGACAAATATACCACTGTTCGGCTTCATTCTGCTCATAAAAATAATCCCGATATAAAAAACTTTCTAAGAGGCAGAAAAGAAATAAATTAAATTCATTTGAATGCGTTTAATTTTTTATTATAACGTCATTGCGTCACTATGATTTTATTTTCGAGAAGTTTCTTTATTATCTTTTTTAATTGTTATCATTTTCCGAAGTAAATAATGACGTATTATTTTTTCATCGAATTTCATTTCTTGCCTACCAAAGAAATACCCCTTCTGTTCAACAAAATCATAATCTATGCTAAAAAGCCATACTAGAACGAACGAGAACGTTTGCAGTCCGAATCATTACGAATTATAGCTATCTTTTTTACTCACGTGCTTATCCCATCTTTCATACTACTTTAACGCTAATTGTCAACTATTGTGCACTGACACATTGCTGGATCAGATTTGAGGAGTCAGTTACTATGAACGTAACATATCTTGTATAAAATATCATTGGATACCAGTGAGAAATCTCTGCGAACTGCCAACTCATTATATCCAACCATGCCCAAAACAAACAGAGTTGGATACATGAGTGGGTAAAAAGGGTACACTCCGTACAAGCGCAAGTATAAAAATCTTACAAATTTATTTTGTACCCGCTCCAACATGCGAACATATTTATCTTCATGTGGGGCCCAGATGACTGCATTGTATTCTAATTGACTCCTCACCAGAGCGTTATATAACGCGATTATCGCTTTAATGTTAGTAAAGTTGCGAGCAGTACGTAACATAAAACCTAAATTTCTAAATGCTTTTTTACAGCACTTTACTATGTGACTACTAAACGCTAGCTCCGTGTTAAAACTAACCCCCAAGTCTCAGACTTCCGTGACCCTGGCCATGTTTCTACCATCCACGTTGTAATTGTTTACAATTGGGCGATGTGCGCGTGAAAAAGTGATAGTAACACATTTTTGAGCATTAAATTGTAAACAATTCTCATGGCTCCAAGCAACCACGCTGTCAATGTCCCTCTGCAGACGCTCACAGTCAACCCCGTCCCTTATGGCTAGTGCTAATTTAAGATCGTCCGCAAATAGCAAACAATTTGCATGTTTGACCGCTTCCGGAAGGTCGTTTATCATTAGGTTAAACTGAAGAGGTCCGAGATTACTGCCTTGACTCACACCAGACCAGGTGAAATATGGTGCCGATATGTGCCCCGCGTATTCCACATACTGTTGCCTATCCCTCATATAACTGGCAAAGCATAGATAGGCATAAAATTAGGCACGAATACGTCATGTCAATCGACAAGTTCACGTCAGTCAAAAAGCAATTTTAGCGATGTAGTTGGTCGAATCAACATATTTCTATGAAAATAACTTGAACCTGTACCATTGCCGATCTGAATGTGGTCAATGTAGTTGAGTTTTGGGCTGGTCGCATCTAGACATTTTTAATTGCTGCCATTGACACGACGAGAAGAAGAATAATAACTTGAAAATGTTACAATCGAAATCGACTACTAGAACATACCTTCTTTTTACCCACGACGGAACGGAGACGGTTATGCGTTTGACGTGTGAGGATGTTTGTGTGTTTGTTTGTGCAAATCCATATTGCCATTTTCTCCGAAACTACCAATCCAATTTTGATGCAGTTTTCAGTTATAGGTTCGGCTTTAATTGGAGCATGTTCTTAAATAGGTGTTACAATGACAAATCAACAGGGGGCGCTACAGCAAGCATTTTTAATACAAATCAATGTTGCCAATTTTCTCCAAAACTACTAGACCGATTTTGATGCAGTTTTCAATTATTGGTTTGTGTTTAATTGGTGCATGTTCTTAGGTAGGTGTAACGGTGACAACCTACTAGGGGGCGCTGCAGTAATCATTTTCAGCGCAAATCCATGTTGTCAGTTATGGGTTCGGGTTTGATTTGTGCCTATTTTTATTTAGATAGGTGTTAGGGTGACTATTCACCAGGGGGCACTGCAACTAACATCGTTAGTGCAAATCAATGTTGCCATTTTTGGGTGAAATTTTCGAATTTTTTAATGTACTTTTTTCAATAATTTAATGTTTTTTAAATATTTTTTAATTTTTCACATATTAATAATATTACATTACTGGCAGTGTTTTATTAACATTCAATCCTTACCAATCTCAGTATACGGTCATGCATTATGGATTAATAACTATTATCTGCATGAGTGGTAATAGTAGCGGTACCTCTGACGTAGCAGTGGAGCTCTCTACGGATTGGTCTACGGTCTACGCCGCACTACGGCCTACGCCTATCTACGCCCATCACTCCTCTGACTGACGACTGACCTCCGTCCCCCATGAGCGCGGGCCTGGGGGTGACGGGTGGAGCCGCCTGTCACCCCAGCAGAAGCAGGCCACGGCGGCGGCGCGCTAAATAGCGCGCCTCCCCATTCCGGGGGCAAGTTGGGGACACCGTTGTCCCCCCTCCTGAGGAGGGCCAGACCGTAAGGGATGGCCCTGGGTCAGCCGGGGTGCGAGGGATATGTCTAAAACAACCTCACCTCCGGCCTAGCACCAAGACCCACAGTCGGCGTGCGGTTTTAGTCGGTTCGAGTCCGACATAACCTCCCCTTCCGGCTCCGGCAGGGGGGGTATCCGAGGGGATTTCCGCACGAAAAAAAAAAAAAGCTACTTGCTCTGTACTATATATTTGGGTTTGATGAGATACCATAAACATGCTATAGCTGCCAAGCTCATTCGGTCCGACCCGCACTACTGACCTCCATAAGTGCTCAAAACGTCCAGTTTTCCTAGTGACGGATCGATATTTAGTTCGGACATTACTACAATTTAAATCAATAGAACAGTTTGATTCCAGATCATTTTGTGACTTGGTGGTCAAGATATTTCTTGCGTTTTAGTCGATTCGAGTCCGATATAACCACCTCCACCGGCTCCGGAAAGGGGGGTGGTATCCGTGGGGATGTTTCGCATGATAAAAAAACTGTGCTCGGTAGTACACTTGACAATATCTGATTACCTACATGAGTTCAGGCGATATGTAATCCTTGATATAGCAACGATGAAGTCAAATCAGTTCTCGCTAGGTAAAAGAAGGAAACTGTAGTGATCGTAATCCGTTCATGACTTTGAAGTACCTTCACTCAGAACACTTGTGTTGTCTCAGCTTCTTACAGTAACTGTTATTAAACATTAGTTTACTCAGTTGCCTTGTTGTAGAAATCTATGTAATTGCGTATGGCTAGGATTTAAACAATAGTGTTATCTCACAATAAGTCGCGCGATTCTCTAGTTTTCAAATGTCACATTATAAAAGCCGTTCAATTCTTTATTAAAAATAATACATAACATAACATAAACTCACGCCCGTATTCCCCGAAGGGGTAGGCAGAGGTGCTAGCACCCACATTTCGCCAGTTTATGTTTAGGTCCCAATGTAATAGGTGGCGAGCCTATTGCCATTAACCGGGCACTTATAAACCTGCGATAAATACACATATAACTTCGAAAAGCATCGAAAAGTCATTGGTGTGTGCCATGGTCAACCTGGGATCGAACCCGAGACCTCGTCTCAGCAGTCCATTACCCATACCACTAGGCTACCGCAGAAGAATAATACACATGTCTGTAATATCAGAAGTGTATCCAACTGAAATTAATTATAATAAAGGCTAAAAGTAAAAGCAAAAGATTAATGGGGAAAGAGGAGCGAGAGACCTTTTGTCAATATTTGAAGGTTACCTAAATGTAATTTTTCAACCTATGGAATATCAAGCACAGTAAACAAATAAGTAATTATTTTGAGATGCTCCTTACAACGCTATTGAAACTCGACATAAGCATTTTTTTTTCGTGCGGAAATCCCCTTAGACCCCCGCCGGAGCTGGAAGGGAAAGTTATGTGGGACTCGAACCGACTAAAACCGCACGCCGACTGAGGGTCGTGGTGCTAGGGCGGAGGTGAGGTTGTCTTCGACATATCCGTCGCACCCTGGCTGACCCAGGGCCGTCCCTTCCGGTCTGGCCCTCCTCGGGAACTTGAAATAAGCAGTGCTTAACTAGCTTATGGTATGATTTCTAGTATGCAGATATACACACTTAGATACATTTCTTTTATATGCATTTAGCGGGATTCGAACCGCGACATCCAACGTAGTATTTAAACACTCTAACCCTACGGTACACAGGTCATTGTAGTCGATGGCTTATAGCTTTTATAAAGAAGGTAATGTAAGAAGTAAAATGTGTTTTCATTGAATACAAGATAAATATTTGTACTTAATCAAGTAAAACGTCTGTGATTGAAATACCATCTGTAATTATTGTTTATTTTACTGATGATAACCTAACTGTCACCCGCCAGTTCACCTGCTTTAAGTACAGTAGGCGTCAGAAATATCTTGTAATTGTATTGTTATCCGAACTAAGGGGTTTTTATATATTTTTTTAATTTATTTATCAAATTACATAGTGCAGGCTTAAATCAAGGTATAGTAGTATTTATAAACCACTAAGGTTGGTGCTAATACTACCAGATCCATACTTACAATACAATTAGGTATTCGGTTGCTATTTTATATAAAAGGACACGTCAATTTCACCTCACCTGATGGTAAGCTAAAGGCAAAGTTTCGGAAAGAGGGTCACCATCGTAAACATGTGCCAAGTTAACAATGGTGGCACTCAGCTTGGCGGCCTCATCAGATGCCTTTTCACGCCCCGCTTAAAGGACCCGAGACTGTAGGAAGAAGGAAACACGTGAGCTGGCAGGGAGTTCCAGGTCTTAGTCGTGCGGCATAGGAATGAGTCACTGAAACGCTTGGTTCTAGCAGGTATACTCTGCACCGTATATGGATGGCATCTTAGCCGTGCACGTGTCGTCCTGTGGAAGAAAGGAGAGGGTGGCACTAATTGGGAGAGCTCATCAGGATATTCACCATGGTAGAGACGGTAAATTACTGTCAAAGACGCAACATCTCTACGCATCTGCAAAGGCTCGAGGGTGTTTGTGACCTAAGGATTCCCAATAATTCTGACCGTACTGCAACCTGTCGTGAGCATCCAGTAAAGTAAGTACTTTGCGGAGCCATCCCAGAGTGATGTAAGCAGTATTCCACGCAGGAACGAATTTGGGTCTTGTATAAAAGACACCGCTGCTCCGGCGTGAAAAAACGTCTCACTCTTTTCAGGACTCCGAGTTTACGCGAAGCTGATTTGATGATGCTCTCGATGTAGTTTTTGTTATTCAGTTTGCAGCGAACATCCATACCGAGGATATTGAGGTGAGTGAATGTCAAATATCGAACATCAGTCAACAGGAAAGACGGGAAACTAAGGTATTGAGATCAGATTCCTTTATTCATCAAGATCAATCTGACGCTGGCTGTACATATTCTGCTGCAATTTCGATCTATTATTATTATATCATTTATTTCGGACTTAAAATCCATACAATAATTGTTAGTATCACAAACTTAATAAACTATGTTAGTACATCTTATCCACTAAATAACCAAAAAAATAAAAATAAATCAGCTCATGTATCTTCCTGAAGCATCAGGGCCGCCATTATGTATACGGCACCAATGCTCCAGAAAGACACCATCAGCACTTTCAGCTATAATTTTCAGGATGCTGTTGGTACTCCCTCGTATTCTGCTCAGTAGCGATGCCGTTCTTTTGCGCATTATTGCCGCAAAGCCATCCGTAGCCGCTTCAGCGAACATTGCCGAGGCACTGCAGAACTGCGAGAGCCCCAACCACACCCTGAACGCGTTGTTGTACTGGATCTGAAGAGCTTTGTAGGCCTTCTGCGTATATCTGACCCACAGACTACACGTATAGAAAGTCTGGCAGTAAGCCTTAAAAAGAGTTACCTTTACCGGCTTCGTGCTTCTTGCGATTCTGCGAGCCTTTTTTTTTTTTTTTTTTCGTGCGGAAATCCCCTCGGATACCCCCCCTGCCGGAGCCGGAAGGGGAGGTTATGTCGGACTCGAACCGACTAAAACCGCACGCCGACTGTGGGTCTTGGTGCTAGGCCGGAGGTGAGGTTGACAAAGACATATCCCTCGCACCCCGGCTGACCCAGGGCCATCCCTTACGGTCTGGCCCTCCTCAGGAGGGGGGACAACGGTGTCCCCAACTCGCCCCCGGAATGGGGAGGCGCGCTATTCAGCGCGCCGCCGCCGTGGCCTGCTTCTGCTGGGGTGACAGGCGGCTCCACCCGTCACCCCCAGGCCCGCGCTCATGGGGGACGGAGGTCAGTCAGTGCCCTCCGACGCCCGAGTTGCCTGCGCGCGCGGGCGGCGCGATCCGCGAGTCTTTCTCGCTCGCGCCGCCTCTCCCGCTCCGCCGTCTCCTTCACGACCATTACCTGCTCGCTGAAGGAGACGCCGGCCGCCCACGCGTCCGCGCAGCGGACCATTGCTGTGAGCAGGGTGGCGAGGGTGAGAACTCTCACTCCCAGGGCCGCCACTAGCTCCCGCCTCGGTTCGGCCCATGCCGGGCACTCGGTGAGCGTGTGCAGCCCCGTGTCCTCGCTCGCGTCGCAGTGATGGCACTCGGACGTTGGCTCCTTTTCGATCCGACACAGATATCTCCCGAAGCACCCGTGCCCGGTGATGATCTGCGTCAGTCGATACGAGAGGCTACCATGTGGCCTCTCGAGCCATTCCCCCATGATGGGCCTTACCGCCTCTATGACGGCATGCCCTGCGCGTCGTTGCTCAAGTCGTCGCTCCCACTCCGCCACCATGATCCCGTGGAGCCGGGACCTCTCGGCCCGAATGTCTTCGGGCTCGGGATCGTATCCCCGCTCCCGCGCCTCCTTACGGAACCGATACAGTGCCGCAAGGGCTCTCGCTTCCAGGATCCACGGTGGCGATCCGGCTAGGAGACTCGCCGCTTCAAAGGATATCGTGCGGTACCCCGTAATGGCCCTGCAGGCCATCGTCTGCTGCGGCGCATGCAGCAGCTGCACGAACCTGGCCTGCAGGGCGTCCGCCCAGCTATTCTGCGAGCCAGCATATTGCATCGTACCGACAAAGCTCTTCTGTGAAAGCGTAACATACAGACAGACAGACAGACAGACAGACAGACAGAGTTACTTTCGCATTTATAATATTAGTATGGAAGTATGGATTATTTATTATGGAGATAAAAGCTTCGCTCATGTGACTGGCTAAAAATCATTTATTTTTATTTTTTTTCTTCAATATTATTTAGGTCTAAACGTAAAACATTCATCTTATTTTTTGCAATTTTTTCATACCACACAAGTGGCAGACAAACATACGGCCCACCTGATGAAAAGTGGATACCGTGGACCATGAACGTATGAAACAACAGGGGCGTTGCACTCGTTCTGCCGACCCTCACTCGATTCCACATAGGTACTTGCCTAGTTACGATATTATATTATATAAATATTATGTACATAAGTAGTATTTACTCAAAGCAGATAACAATTCAAACAATTTCTTTGACGTCAAACAAGTTCGTTTGTTTTTTTAGTTTCAAATAAACACTTATACCTACAACTAAGTACGGAATCTCGATTTATAACTACATCTGAGGACAGATTGTTTCTAGATCACAGTTCTATTATCTATAGTCGATTGACAACTGAGCTTTGATCTGGAATACGGGCGCTAGACATACACAAGTGACTTTTCAGCTGACATACACACCCCACAGACTGACCTCCGTCCCTTATGAGCGCGGGCCTGGGGGTGACGGGTGGGGCCGCCTGTCACCCCAGCAGAAGCAGGCCACGGCGGCGGTGGGCGAGTGGGGTGGGGTTCCCGGGGCGAGTCGGGCACACCGTTGTCCCCCCTCCCGAGACCGCAAGGAATGGCCCGGGGTCAGCCGGGGTGCGAAGGATATGTCGAAGACAATTTCACCTCCAGCCTAGCACCACGACCCACAGTCGGCGTGCGGTTTTATTCGGTTCGAGTCCGACATATTCCGGCTCCGGCGGGGGAGGTATCCGTGGGGAAATCCGCACAAAAAAAAGACACATACAAACCCACATTACGAGTTAATGTTGCTCAATTTTATCACGGGTTATCTATTATGTGCTTTAAGAGATCCTAAGGTGCTCCTTCTATTTACTGGGCAGTTGCACTCCCAGCGTCTCCTACCAAAACTCTTGTGGTTCCACCTGATATTTCACTGTTCACTTACTTTGTTCTTCGGTCTCTGGTTCTCTTCGTTCGGAGGTTGTCTTCGACATATCCTTCGCACTTCAGCTGAACGCAAAATGGACTCGTCCCCCATTTACGTTGCGTTGTTGGCTAAATGTGGGTGTTAATACACCTTCGGGAATCTAAAGGCGCTAATATGTATGTATTTTATCTAACAGGCTTTAACTTGCAAATCTGGCTTCAACTATAGAAGCAATAGGATCGAGCGAAAGTGTACCAACTCACAATATCGTAGATTTTGAGTTTTTGTTACCTCGGTCAATTTTATTAGTCTAATTACTTCACGACTTATGCCTCTTTCAATGTACACTATTGCTCCCGACCTTCCACCTTCCGCCAATCTGTCCCAGCCATCTTTTTCAGATCGTCATTTTGATTTTTTCGTAGCCCTAAAATGTACCCATTTTTTTAAATGTAAAATGATTCAAATTTTTTGGAAAATAAGTTAGGTGCACTTTAAACATTATGATTTTTTTTTTAAATCATTCTGCTTAAATTATTAATTACTCTTAGATATTGTAATATAGCCTTCGTTTAAGTTGAAGAAAAAACATCAAGTGCGTGCTACACGTCAACGTTAAAATATTGGAATTAAATTTTAAATGAATTGAATTCATTGTGATAAATGAAGGTATTGATTTGAATACCATAAAGAAAATCTGCAAGACTTATGGCCATCAGGGAAACCATTCAATTAAAAGAACTTGAATCTGGAACATTGTTGTATATGTATAACTCTTTATACGGCCGATCGATGCGTCGAATAATAGTTAAAGTATCGCGGGCGTTTAATTTTTTTGTTAGTTTTTTGTTTAATTAGTTGTTTACGTTAATAATATGAAATATTCATATAATACTACTGGTATTCTATTCTTTGTATTACAAGTTTTATTCTTCGATATTCTTCATACATACGCGACATATATAAGTGCGTGATTGTAAGCTCGATACACAAACTGAAACTTACTGATAGCAACATGAGGAACTTAGCAGGTCAGTATTTAATATTATTTTATTTATTTTTTTACTGTAAAATGTACCTATTTATTCGAAACTTTCTATTTATTTGAAACTATCGGAAGTTTAATGCGAATACTCTTTTTATCCACTCACAAACTATTTTTACCGGTTCTTTTTGTTTGCTGAACTTGAAGGCTGAAGAGCAGCTGAAACGTTGGATGACGTCGGGTCGCCTAAATAATGAAAATAAATAATACCAAATAAATAAAACTATTATTTCAATTTCCATTTATTTTCAAATTAAGTTGCGTTGCCCGTAGCTTCACTTGCGTGGAATTTAGTTCCCGTTATGGCAACCTGTGTTATTCTAAAAATTGTTGTAAATCGTATTTCTGTTCAGTACAGAGGTAGACGACTGCGCCGTCGCCCCATAGATGGATATATACGGAAAGATTTGGATTAGCTCGTGTGGGGTCCGGTTGCTCAGTGGTCGTTAGCATTTTTCCTCTAAGAGAAGGATCCCGCCTGAACCGATCATAAATTTCTCCTATGTTAATCAATAGTTATAATTATTTATTGATAGCGACCTTTTTCACAGGTTCAGTGATCGTGGTTGCATGCCTGCAACCATTCGCCGTGCTAGCGGATGGTAGTGCAGCCTCAGCCGCAGCTGCAGCGGCAGCCGCCGCCTCAGCCGCGCCTGGATCTGCCACAGCAGCCGCCACGGCCGTTGCGGTCGCCACCGCCAGCGCCAACACAAGTCCCTCTGGATGGCACGTACCCTGCACCTGCGCAGCTGTTTACGACCGTCTGCGGCTCTGATGGCAAGACCTACTCCAATACGTGCGTGCTACTTTGTATTAGCCGTTACAATTGTCGATATGGCTCTCGACCTATCACTGTCATCAAGCGCGGCGAATGCCCACACTGAAAAAAGTAAATAAGTTGAATCAACATTTATTCAACCTTTTTTTTGTGTTAATATAGAACCTACATAGAAGATTTGTTAAATCAAACAAACTGAAATTGTTACTTTTAAAAGGTAAATTTAACCAAACCCAGTGAGGTTGTTTCAACACTGTTTTGAAATGGTAATATTAACTAGTTCATTATAGGTTATCAACATTCAACTTTTCAACAATTTTTTTTGTTGATATAGAACCTACCTTTAATAATAGTTGAATCAATTAACCTGAAATGTGTTGCTTGTAGGGTAAATTTAACCAAACCATGAGCTAAGTTAGGTTAACACTTACTTGTAACAGGTAAATTTAACCAAACCACCAGTTAGGTCGTTTTAACACTATTTTGAAATAGTTATTTTAACTATATTATTAAACCTGTATTTTTAAGTATATAATGCTAAGTTGTAACAACCTAATTTTCATGATAAACTTAACCTGTATTTTTGAGTTGAAACAACTTGTGGTGTTTTGTTAAATGAACCTCTGCTTTGTGGTAAAATCTACCTAGATCATAATAGTATTTTTGACAAAGGTGTAATGTAGATTCGACACGTAGCAATAGGTTAGAATAACCTAAATTTGGTGGTAAAATTAACCTGTGTATATTGGTATTCTTGACTGTTGTAAATGTAGTATTAACATGTGAAATTAAGTTGTAACAACCTAATTTTTATGATAAACTTAACCAGTATTTTTAAGTTGTAACAACTTGTGGTGTTTTGTTAAATGAACCTCTGCTTTGTGGTAAAATCTACCTAGATCATAATAGTATTTTTGACAAAGGTGTAATGTAGATTCGACACGCAGCAATAGGTTAGAAAAACCTAAATTTAGTGTTTCAAGAGTATACTATTTACAATGGATGATGATTCGAACTTTACCGACTGTCTCATAAACCTTTCCCAACTAGGGCGAAGGCAACGAGTGCAGGCAGTATGGGAGTGGAATAATCTATAGGATGTCTCAAGTAGCCGTTCCAAGTAGGACGCAACCCTCAAGTTCAACACTATAAATTATTGACCTAGCTTTGGTACAAAATTTGGAAACACGATGGCTTAGCTTGCGGAGAATCTTAACACCGAAGTCCATAAAATGACGTCGCTTGCAGAGCGCCATCTAGTTGTCGGTAATAGAAACTTTATCGTTTAACTTGCGGAGGATCTTAACACCGTAGTCCAGAAAATGACGTCACTTACAGAGGGCCATCTAGTTGCAAGGAATAGTAACTTTTCAATGGCGAGCGGGAGTCGTGTTACTTTTGAACTTATAGATCCCGAAAGGTGTGATGAAGGCAGTTTTATCTTCATCTTCTTCCTTAACCTTGATTAGCCAGTAACCCGCTTTAAGGTCTAGGGTAGACATGAATGGTGTTGGCTTGACGGCGTGTAGTAAGTCGTCTATTCGAGGAATCGGATAAGAGTCTGGTATAGTGATAGCATTTAGACGTCGGTAGTCGATGCATACTCGAGTCTTCCCGTTCGGTTTCGGTATTAGAACAACCGGAAAAGCCCATGGGGAGGAACACGGTACTATAATAATAATATATAAATAATAATAAATAAATGTTTATTTTCAGTCAGTTCAATTACATACGTAGAGTACAAAATTATTAGCTGCCTGATCTACATCATTACAAGTAAATTTACATTCTAACTTAACGTCTATTTTACATTTATGCGTCTTACTACTAATATTTTAAACAGATTATACAATGAGGTTAGATATAAATCAATTTCATAAAACTGGGACCAGCCTGATCTAGGTTTATGTCAAACCTGTGTTTCAGACCTTCTCAGTTCTCATTTACATATCATAGTACTAATTAATGTTAATTTTAATATAATACAATTAGTCTATACTAGATACAATAATCTTACAGTCAACATTTTACTTAACAATCTCCAACAACTCTTCCGTGTCATCGTAATCTAGTTTCTTTAGGTAATCAGTCACCAAAGCCTTGCAGTCTCTATAATTCAAGTTACTGATGGTTAATTTTTTGTTTAACTTGTTGTACAAATAAGGTCCTAGGAATATATGAAATTTATTTACATAAGCATGTTGGAAGAGTGGAATGGTGCAAACCCGATCCCGCCGTCGTCCCACCCCGGTATGTTCAGGTGTCTTGAGTTTGGTATGCTGGTATAATATAATACTTAATATATACAATTGGCGTACTGAGAGTACATCGCATTTCGTATACAGTTGATGGGTGGGAAATCTACGCGGCTGATAAGTGGCCACCTTAAGAAGGGCTCTTTGGGAGCGTTCCAGCGGGAGTAGAATTGAACCCGCTGCACCACCCCAAGACGTTATGCAGTACGTGATAATGGATTGACACAAAGCCAAATATACCTGTTTTATTAACTTGTAATTGGCTATAGCACGTAGGTTCTTGAATATGTATATTAGTTTGCGTACTCTGGTACATAGTAAACTTGTTTGCTTACGAAAATTTAGGTTTTTGTCAATCGTGACGCCGAGATATTTTATGGCATCGGTTTTGTCTAAAGTGGGACACAGACATGGTGCGTCAGCAGTTCTACACCTATGTGCGAGTATGTTTAAGTTGTTTGGTGTTTTATTATTATTGCGCATTGTGAATAATAAGTATTTTGTCTTATGTGCATTTAAAGTGAGCAGGTTTTCATTAAGCCAATTCGTCACAAAATTAAAACCACTTTGGGCGTGACTATACAATTCTGAACGAGTTTTTGCGGCGAATAATAGAACTGTGTCATCAGCATATGATATTATGATACCGTTATGTAATAGGGTGGAGCAGAGGTCATTAATATATATTAAAAATAAGGTACTTCCTAACACACTTCCCTGTGGGACGCCAAAGTTACTGTTAGTCATCTCATTGCTAGTGTAATCTCCAATTTTTACCGATTGCATGCGATTACTAAGATAGTTGGCGAATAATTGAAGTTGAGTTCCTCGTATTCCAAGAAGTTCAAGCTTCCGTAGTAGAATAGTGCACGAAATACTATCAAAGGCCTTAGCAAGGTCGAGGAAGATACCCATGGTATGCATGCCCTTATCTAGATTGTTAGTGACATATTCTGTTAATTTATGTACTGCCTGGGTGGTGGATCGTGCTGGCCTAAAGCCATACTGACAGTCCGATAGTAGGTTATTTTTCTCTAGATAGTTTAATAATCTGCTATTAATAAGTTTCTCCAGAATCTTTGATAACCCTGTTAATACAGAGATAGGCCTATAGTTATTAACACAAGTCTTATCCCCAGATTTAAATACTGGTGTAACAACCGCTCTTTTGAGTTCATCCGGGAATATTCCTTGAGTTAGGCATAATTGAAATATATGGGTCAGAGGAGGTGCAAGAAGCAGCCTATATGCTTTAAGTATTCTATTAGGTATGTTGTCCGATCCGGTGGCACAATCATCTTTTAATCCTGTAATGATTCTTATTATTTCCTGAGTGTCGGTATCTAACAAAACCAAAGAATTCACTGGAGTCTTAGTAGGTCGGTATCTTGTATTATTATAGCGTTTACATGATTTTTGTGAGTTTTCAGCTAAGTTTTTACCAACGTTTATAAAGAACTCATTGATATGGTCTATGGTGTTGCGTGGATTTTCGGCTGGATACAGCAGCTCGAGTGGTTGGTCAGGTGGTTTCGTTCTAAATGTATTTGTTTTTAAGAACTTCCAAATAAGCTTACTATTATTGCCTGCATTTTGTAGCTCCTTTCTCTCAAACTGATATTTCAACTTTTTAAGGAGGTTGTTGCAAAAGTTTCTATATCTTTTATAAGTAACAGCAAGTATTTCATTATTAGGCGTTAGTTTTTGTTTAAGATGTAAGCTATCCCTATGTCTTATGCAGCGAACAAGCCCAGGTGTAATCCATGGTTTAATGTTCTTATATTTCCTAGGTACTGTTCTTGTTTGTGTATTTTGTTGTATGGCTGATTGCAGAGAATGAATAAAGTAATTCAGTGAAGTATTTGGATTGTTTGAGTTGAAAACTGGGTCGAAATTAACCTTACGTAGGTCATATTCGAGGTTAGACATATTCACTGTTGTTATGTTATGTGTGCATTTTTGCCTAGGTAAACACTTTTGTATCGCCAGCAAAATAGCTCTATGGTCAGTTAGCCAGGAGTTAGTTACTAAGGTCTTGGTCGATAATTTAGATTTTACAAGGATATGATCCATGCATGAACCGGTTTGGAATGTCATGAAGGTGTGAGTAGGTAATAGGCCGTGGGCTGAACACATGTTAAGGTATCGGTGCGCATTTTGGTCTGCGTGCTCAGGAACGATATCTATGTTTGTGTCCCCTATGATAATAATATTTTTTGTTGAAGATAGATGTTTTAGTATTCTATTTAGAGCATCTAAAAACATTTCTATACTTTGGGAAGGAGGGCGATATACCGCAAGAATTGCTGTATCAGGTTGAGGTTTAACTATTAGGCAGTTGCTGCCATCTAGTAGTGGTTCCTCAATGGTACGCCATCTAGTAGTGGTTCCTCAATGGTACAGATAAGATCTCTTTTAATATAGACTGCAAGACCATCATTCTGGTTGATGTAATTGGTCGAGGTATGGGACAGGTATCCAGGTAAGGCGGGCATATTTTGAGCGTAATCTGGGAGCCAGCATTCAGTTAGTATAATTATATCACAGCTTATGTTAATATCGTGCAGTAATACTTCCAGTGCGTTCATATTTTGGTTAATGCTACGAATATTTTGGGTTAGTAAAGTTAACTTGTTACCCGAAGATAGAATTTTCTTACAGTCCATAGCAAAGCAAATATGTGTTTCTGACACGGAAAAGTTGTCTAGATCATCTAATAGCTGATTACATGTCATAATAATAATAATTGGTGCAAAATAAAATATAAAAATTACTTTGAGTGTGCTAAAATAAAAGGTTGTTGGTGACGCTCTTAGGCGCCTTCATAATCTATAGAGTTGATATAACTAGCTTCGGCATATTTGCGTGCTGGGCAACTCTCATCACCTGTTTGATGGTCACATTTCCTGTTGAAACGTTTACACGTCGCGCACACTGGGGGAGAAGATTTCTTAGTACATTCCTTGTGGGAATGACCACTCTCTCCACAGTGATTGCAGGTGTACTCTCACGGCAAAACTTTGCTGCATGACCGAACAGTTGACATTTGAAACACCTGGTCACAATGGTGAAATCCCTAACAGGGCATGATGTCCAATTAATGAATATGCGGCCCTGGTTTATTAAAACCTTTCTGATGGTCGGGGGGACTTCAATAATGTAATTACAGAAGGAAAGATTTTTCTTACCCGATTTATGGCTAATTTTAACCGTCTCTGCAAACGACTCCCGTGTATAGTTCGGCACCTTATCTGAGAGGTTCTGCTCATAGATATAATCAAGTACCTCTTTTTCGCTCAGGGTAGTGGGACACCAATAATTATGATCCTTGGTCGGCGCTTGGATGGTTCTTCGATTGTTAGGCCCGAGGAAGCTAATATATTTGAACCCCTGAGTTTATCGATGTCCCCTTTATTTTCTGTGCTAATTAGTACACCTCCATTTTTGACCTTCTTTAGGCCACGGACTTGCAGCTTGAAGGCCTCTGGCGAAATAATTTTTTGCACTAGTGCCTTGGTCTCGTTACTAGTCTTGGTTTTGTCATTAGGGTAGATTGCAATGGCGCTCAGGTTTGCTGGACGGACCACATTATCAGCTCCTTTTTTGACAATGTGTGCATAAGAGGTCAGTTCGGCTGGCTGCATTTTCGTCTCCACGGTCTGCTTAAGTTGGTCTATTGCCTTGGTGTGACTCTGTTGGGCCTGTAGGTACTGTATTCTATCATGGGCCTGAATCATTTTCTGCTTTAGCGACTGGTACATGACTGCCATCTGGGATGTCCCATTTGATACCTTTCGACACAGATTGTTTACTCGGAGCTTTTGGTCTGAGTTCATTTTCCCTTCTCCAACTATTGTGCAGACTTCGTTTAAAACGTCATCTATGATTCCCATCCACCTCTGGATTTCTTCCGTCGGAACAACTTCATTCGGCAACTTATTTTCGAGACCAGTTGGTGGGTCTGTAGCTTTAGGAGGGTCCCGTTGCGTAGGCGTCGGCGGTGGACTTCGGTGCATCATTTGGCTACGGCTAAACGGGGAGTTTATGTTCGCCATAGCTAATTAATATAAATGACACACTGTTTTTTGTGTTTAGTTCATTTTTGCACAACAACAAAAATTGTCAACACTGAACAAAGCACTTGGGGTTACGATACACTTTTGCTTTTTACCTTATATTGCTATTTAATTTTACTGTAGTAATTAATTGCAGCTATTTAATTATTTTTCGTCGTAATTAACAAAATGCACGTCTGCATAGCAAAGAGTCGACGAGTATGATAATGTTTCTTTCTAGCATTCCCTCTAGATCAGTTTTAAGAATTTGCCTTTTGGCTTGAGATAAACGATAAGGAGGTACCGCTATGGGCACATTGCTTATAATGGATATACTATGTTCCCCGAGTAGGGAGGGTTCACTCTTGTCTAAAAAAACATCTTGATACTTATCAAATAGTTTATTTAAGTTAAGGTCCTCAAGCCCTATAGCACATAAATTGAGATTGGAGGAGTTACTGGGGAAAAGACCTCGGGAGTGAGGCGACAAAGTCACGTCTGCTTCTTCCACGTTTCTGATGGCATCCTCCATCATGTACTCGGCGAAATGGGTTACCCCATTTGGCGAAATGGGTATCCGTCGAAAAGTGTCTTGGGTTTCTTATTTAGAGTAATTGCGAGTGGTATTAGTCTATGCTTCCAGGGTTGTTTGGACTGGTTATTGGAGGTACACTCTTCCAGACGGTCTACCAGAGGATTGACTTCCAACGAATGACATGGAGTTTCTGGGGAGATGACGTAATCTTCGTCGAACAACTCATGGGTGGTTCTGGTGTCCAAAAACTCAAAGTTGTATTGGGGAAGGTTTAATACCATCATGGCGTCTTGAATGAACCCAATGCCCAGGAGAGTGCGGTTGTCCCGTGACTCTGGTAGGACGATGAAAGTCGTTGGGATTATTTTCCCTTCGAGTGTGACTGAAACTCGCAGCTTCAGCACTTCTTGAGTCTTGGTTACTCCATCAGCCAGGGTCACATTCATTTTCTGTTTGTGGAATGCATGTCCCGATTTTTCCAGGTGTTGGTAAAGCTGGTAAGAAGCCACGCTGGATTTCGCACATGTATCCAAGAAGGCCGTGCCGTAGTAGTCGTTTATGTTTATAAAAACAATCGGTCGACTTCTTATGTCAGTTGTGATGTTGAGCGCGCAAAAATCAACATTGGCCAGGTTAAGGGGTTGGCGTTTACTGGAGCAGGTAGGACAGCTACTACGCACTACTCCTGGTGCTCCACATCCATAGCATTTCAGAGGGTTCGATGACGGTGCTTTGGGTTGTTCCGTGGCTCTCGAATGGATCTCGTCAGGTTGTGAGGTGGATGCTGATATCCCTACCTCTTCCTGTTTCTTTTTGAGCTCCCTGCACTCCTCAGTTGCGTGGCCTGAGAAATGGCAAAACACATACTTCTTCTTCTGAGATACTTTGGGTGACAAAGTTTCTTTGGGTGGGCGAGTATTTGCATTTTCAGCCCACATTATCTCTATGTCCCTTGCTCGTGCCAGCAGGTCGTCGAACGTTAGAAGGGTAGATCTTGGTATCCTGTCTCTTAGGCGTACATGGAGCTGACCATATACCAAATCAAGCTGGTGTGACTCGGCTAATTCTGGGGCTGGCAGTTGGGTTATCTGACAGCGTTTTCGGGCAACAAAATTTTCTGTAGACATCCCTGGGTTCTGTTGTTAGGTGTTGACAACTACTCACAATAGTCATTTTAACCAATTTGCTTTGTTGTTTAAAATATTTGCAAATAGTTGAATCAATTTTGTAAATTTAGCTACGTTCGCTTATTGATACAACTTTTACAATATGGTTGAATTAAACATTATTTATTGGTTGTATAAATTTCTAGCAAAAGGTTAAAATATTTTTGTTATTTTGACTAAATGTATCTGTTGATTCTACTAGGTAATGAAATGTTAGGTGTTGACAACTATTCACAATAGTCATTTTAACCAATTTGCTTTGTTGTTTAAAATATTTGCAAATAGTTGAATTAATTTTGTAAATTTAGCTACGTTCGCTTGTTGATACAACTTTTGCAATATGGTTGAATTAAACATTATTTATTGGTTGTATAAATTTCTAGCAAAAGGTTAAAATGTTTTAGTTATTTTGACTAAATGTATCTGTTGATTCTACTATGTAAAGAAATGTTAGGTGTTGACAACTATTCACAATAGTTATTTTAACCAATTTGCTTTGTTGTTTAAAATATTTGCAAATAGTTGAATCAATTTTGTAAATTTAGCTACGTTCGCTTGTTGATACAACTTTTGCAATATGGTTGAATTAAACATTATTTATTGGTTGTATAAATTTCTAGCAAAAGGTTAAAATATTTTTGTTATTTTGACTAAATGTATCTGTTGATTCTACTATGTAATGAAATGTTAGGTGTTGACAACTATTCACAATAGTTATTTTAACCAATTTGCTTTGTTGTTTAAAATATTTGCAAATAGTTGAATTAATTTTGTAACTTTGACTAAGTTCATTTGCTGATTCAACTTAACATTATGTTGACATTACCGAATTATTAGTTAAATTGACCGCTATGCGATTATACATGAAAAAATATGTTAGCTTAACCCATTTTTTTGGTTGTAACAACAATTAGATTTTAACTTTTTTTAATTTGTTATATTGAATGTAGTACTATGGTTGTCACAACGTAATTTATTGTTCACTCAACTGTTAAGAAATCAACATTCAGAAATTCAACTATTAGTTTTTTCAGTGCACGGCCAACCTGCAGCTGCAATCAAATATACAGCCCGGTGTGTGGCTCCGACGGGAACACCTATGCCAACAGGTACCTCTTAGACTGTGAGAACGAAAGGCTCAGATGTCTAGGCATTCCTCGTATTTTCGTCAGATATAACGGCGAGTGCACAAACCCGGTATGCTGTTGCTCCGATGTCGAAATTCCAGTTTGCGGCACTGACAATATAACCTACAGGAACATTTGCATTCTCAATTGCATCAGTCTCTACAATCAGGCGCATTGTAAACCAGCCGTTTACTTCAAACACAGAGGTCCTTGCTCGCAAGAATGCTGTGACTGTAACTTAATAGAAAAGCTTGTATGCGCTAATGACGGTAAAACATACACCAATTTATGCGTGTTAGGATGCAAGAACAGACGACGTGCCTCTCTCAGTCTGTGTCCACTCATCAATCAACACCCAGGAAGATGTTTTGGCATCACAACGGAGTTGCCTTTGCTAATGGTTGCCTCCTTGAAGTAGAAAACAATAGACGTGCAAGTCTGCGCCCTCCAATGCCTCGTCTTACGATCAAGCAATGGGGTGTCTGTCCGTGCCAATGCAAACTGATATACGCGCCGGTGTGCACTTCTAATAATCAGACTTTCGACAACCACTGCCTGCTTGACTGTGAAAATGAAAGACGCCGATGCTTGGGCTTGCCGCTGCTCACCTTCAAGAACGGGCTATGTCCGTGTGTTTGCTGCTCACGGTGCTACCTCCCGGTGTGCGGCAGTGACAGCGTGACCTACCAGAACCAATGCTGGCTGGAATGCTACCGAGCGTGTAGATATTGTTCATTATATAAGCTCCACGACGGCCCGTGTGGACACTGCAAGTAAATATCGTAAATAGTATTATTAGTATGTTATAAAAAATAGACTACTTTTAATAAGTAAAATATAATCCATATTTCTGGTATTCATTCTCCACATTCTTCCCTTAAAGGTGTAAATTAATGATTTACATGCAAGTAAACAGACGGCGAGTCGCTTAGACTGAGTAGAATTGACGTCAATCAATTGTAACAATGTTATACTATATCTACTGAAACATAAAAACTATTAAACAATATGAGGTAACACTATTGTTTAGGTTCTAGATTTACGCAATAACTTCATTTTCCAAGAAAAACAACTAAGTAAACTATTTAATCATAATTACTGTAAGACGCTGAGACAACACAAGTGCACTGTTTGGGTGAGGGCAGGTTTTATTTCATGCAGGGATTGTGCACGATCGACTCAATCTGCGATTCGAACTTACACTCTTATAGCTAAGTCTATATATACCTAGGACTCATTTAAAAAGGGCTTCTCACATGTAGCTACAATGAAGCATATGTAAGTCAACAGCAACAGCAAGGAGCCGCAAAAGTAGATATAAATTGAATTCAAACCAGTGACCCGATTCCATGGCTGAACTTCGATATTTTCCGTGAAGCGACTGCCATCTGACCTCCATAAACCAAACGAGATTTCGAAGCATTGCAGCTAAACCAGTTGTTGAACTTTTTATAGCTCTAATTAGTAGTGAGTTATTGGGCATTCTACCCCACCTTAGTTCCTTCGGTTATCTTCGATAACCTCAGTCACGGTGGGATAGAATGCCCAATAACTCTCTGTAAAATCATTTACCTAAGCCAACGTTCCACATTTTAATGCCGTTCAATACACTATGGACCGTCCATTTATTCATTGCACTGCTAGTAATCGATCCTGTGACATACTGTTCTGCCACACCCACAGACACACCGACCACAGACCTTAACAACACAGTCTTTGTAACTGTTGTCTATGTATAACGTATAAGATGGGAAATTTGAATCATATCGGGCGTGTCTCGGTAGCCGAATTGGTCAGGCATTCCCCCTGTAAGGGAAAGACTGCGGGTTCGAGTCCCGCCCGAGAAGATTCTTTTTCCCTATGTATTCGATATGTAAAAATATATTAGTTTTTTCTAGATTCAACTATTTGAATACAGATTCTTTTAAATTATTCTTGGACTGTGAAGTAAAATGTGGCTATAGGCATATAAATAAAAACTTAGTATTTACACATATGCTATAGGTATCTATTTATCGTGTCTCAAAGTACACATCTGTTTTGCATAATTTGCACAGTTTCTTTTAAAAAGACATATCTTTTCAGTATCAAAATATGTCAACAATGTATAATGCAGATGTTAACCAAAAATCCGACAACACTGCTTTAATACATTATTTCATACATGTCACTACTTTTCTATAGGTCCAAGCATGTCACAGTATAATTATTGATAATAATTCGAAACATTAAGTAAGTTCTAGAAAATAGATTAATACAAACTATAGTGTGTAGATAATATAAAAAAAATTAATAATACTTGTAATGCTGATGTGATTACAAGTACGAATGTTTAATAACTTGCGTCTGTTATATGGTTACGCACCAACCATACTCTAACTGATCGGCTGGAAGCCCCATTAATTACTTACATGACATTGTTTTTATTTGGGTCTTCCTTTTAATCCTCTGAAGGACGTAGTGCACTATGTTATGTGGTGCAAACAAAACTAGTCTTTTCAAAACTGTATTTATTTATAACTAGGAAATAGTACAATTACAACTAGACTTATATTGATTATAATTAGACTTAAATTGATTATAATTAGATTTAGTAATTAGAAGATGTAGATACAGCGAATGTAGGAAATAGAATGTATCGGGAGAGCCGGGATTTGGATATTTATGGGACCCGAATCAGAGTGGGGATGTATACATGTCTGTGTTAGTGGGGTACAAGTTAAAGGTCTATGCAAAGTGAACAAAAAGGAGTATCAAGATAAGGTACGTTAAGTTTTAACACTTATGGATAAGGAACGACTAAGATAAAGAACCGATAAATTATGTCAAGTTATTATGATTATGGTTGAGTAACAATTGAGATAAAGAACTAATAAAGTATGCTAAGTTATGCTTATAGTTAAGTGAGAAATAAGACAAAGTGTGTTAAGATAATTTATGCTTATAGATACGAGTATGTAACAGTTAAGATAATAAACTATAGATATGCAACAATGAAGTATATTTAGGTATGCATATATAACAATGAAGTATATTTAGGTATGTATATATAACAATGAAGTATATTTAGGTATGCATATATAACACCTCCCCCCTTAGAACAAAGATTGGGCCGTGTTGCCCGATTTTTGAGTGCTGGTAGTTGGGCGGGCGATGTCGATGTCCTCTTCTTCTTCATCTTCAGTGACACAGGATGTAGTCGTGTGAGTATTCAACGGCGTATAGGTATTTGAATATGTTGACGTCGTTGCGATCGGTCAAAGCAATTATTGAATATTTGGATACATCCGTCGCTGTGATGTGCGGCCGGTGTTTTTCGGTAATAGTTTTTAAAAGGATTTATGTTGCAGCATCTTAGGCAAATGAGGGTCAGCATTACCAATCCAGTTATGAAGGATATTGTGGAAAAACTGGAAATCTTCTTTTCTGTATGGTTCTTGTTATCTTGTAGCCTTTCATGGTGGATCTTGATTTCTTCTTTTATTGTTCTCAATGAATCTAATGGGATATCATTGATTTTGATGGGTTTGAGGTTTGGTGCGTTTGCGATTTCTATGTGATTTTCGAGGCATGAGGTTGTCAGGTCTACCGTTACTATTGGGTGACTTATGTTAACGGTCATGCCCTCCTCTGCGTACAGTGTCGCTAGGGCGGTATAGAGTCTACAGCCTTGCTCCAACGAAATTATTCCAGTGCCAGACATCTCGCCATGGGTGATTTTGTTCTGGCAGTCTAGAGAGTATGGGGTATTACTGTTTAATATGAAGATCCACTT
This sequence comes from Eilema sororculum, assembly GCA_914829495.1. Lineage (NCBI taxonomy): Eukaryota > Metazoa > Arthropoda > Insecta > Lepidoptera > Erebidae > Eilema > Eilema sororculum. The sequence continues at coordinate 25,757,994 of OU618538.1, read as the reverse complement.
GTTTGATTGTAATTTCTGGAAGGTGTTTATATTGGCTGAAAATGTAGTAATTTCACAGTTTTTTGGAACATTCTTTAAAGTCGTCGTCAGCACTGAGGTCTCGCACGTCGGCCTTGAGTTGACGTTGTACACGATGAATTTGCAGACTGCAATGTTGGGTGCAAACGTCTTGCAGCTGTCCAGAGAGTTTGTCGCAATGTATTGTTGTCTGTTGGAACTAGTGGCAAGATATGTTTGCTCCGGAAGGATGGTAGAATATAGGGTAGACTCGGGATGGGGTATTGGGATCGAATATAAATGATATAGTGTGAAAATGTCGGGTCTGACTAAAGGAAATTCTAGTACATAGATAAGCTTCTTCATATAGATATATGAGGTAATAGATGCGCATTCTAAAATTTTATGAATATTGTTCAAAGTTATTCGAGCCACGAGGTCTCTATTAGACCTTGCTGAACGAGTGGAGAGTAACTCCTCATATAAGCGAGTATAGGAGATTATAGAAGGATGAATTACATCAGCTTTTATAAAGACTGTGCTGCTGATTAAGTCATCGATATCTCTTTCTAAAGAGGTTACGGCTTCGAGAATTTGGATTTCTAATGTTGAGATTTCTTCAATTATTGTGAGGTTGAACAAAATTCTGTTAGTGGAATTGAAGTAGTTATAAATTTTTACGATGTTCTCGTTTATCTGATGCTCGTCGTATGATATTTTTAAGATGGTCTCGTTAAAATTTGTAATAGTTGACGAAATGATTTGGATTTGTTGTTTTAAAATTTGGTTTATTGAAATTTGTTTATTTTCGAGAAGTTCAATGTATTCATCGTAACGTTGCGCATCTTTTGCATCGGGTGTACCGATGAGCCATTTTAAAATAGAACCAAGCCCATTGAAAAGTTCTCGTTTGGTTCTTACATTGCTTGTGTACAGAGTGAGTTCATCAAGCCTGTCATCTATTTTGTCTAAGTTGATTTTAATGTATGAGTTAGTTGTTATGACACTAGGAAAATTAGAATAAAGAGATACGAGTGTTTGGAAATTATAAACGAGTCGTTTAAGGGAATCTCGGGCAATAAGTAGAGGTCTTAAGTCGCGATAAATAACTAATTTCCATGCATCGTCCGATATTAGAATGTCACTTTCATTTTCAAAATATAATCCTGAATTGGAAGGAATTGGACTAATAATAGTTGTGTTACCATGGACAGGTGTCATGTACATCATGTACCTGGAATAACGAATTTTATTGATTAATTTTGGTTTGTAAGATTTATAGAGATTTTTAAAGTAGATGTAGGCTTTGTATACGATTATATAAAACATGGTAATATCGTGATAGACCAATGAAACTGAGTAATGAAATTGACACAGGGTTTGTTTATGAAGTTTTTCAAGTAATTGTTCGATATAGTAATACTATTGATTTAGGGTATTAATTTAATTGATATAAGGTATTAATTAATTGGTATTAATATTATAGGATGTGACATAGATTTGGTCATCCGGAAAATGGATTAAAACTAGAGTTTATTCTAAGATAAAAAGAGACTTATTTTAAACTAACCTAAATTAGAATTTAAGAGGGAGATTCGTGTACCGGTCGTAGGCGATTGGCATGCACTAATTGGTTTTTCCCCGATCTTTGAATGATATAATTCTCATTAAATCCTATTCTAACTATGCTATAGGGTCCTTCCCATTTACTGTCTAAGTTGTTGGGATTAGGCACTTTGAGCATTACTTTATCACTTACATTAAATCTGGCCACGTTCCTAATGTTATTATCATAACGTTCTTTAGCTTTCTCCTTCATGACGTCTAAATTGCGGCGAGCTATGTCACGTGAGACTTTCAGTTTTTCATTTAAGTCTCGTAGGTAATCGTGCGTAGTGTAATCGCTTTGTTCCTTAAGGGAATATAATGATCGAGGTTTATAACCGAAGAGTAACTCGTGAGGTGTAAATCCTGTAGATTGGTTGACGGATGTATTATGACACATCACGGCAAATGGTATGATTTGATCCCAATTAGAATGGTTTCGTTTGTGATACATCCTAATATGGTCACGAAGGGTTGCATGAAAACGTTCTAAAGACCCGTTTGTTTGAGGATGATAGGCAGTACTAACAGTATGATTAGAACCTAGAAGTTTCATTAATTGTTTCATGACATTATTTACGAATTCGGTGCCTTGGTCGGAGTGAAATCTTTTTGGTACACCGTAATGTTGGCAGTAGGTGAGGAGACATTTGGCTATCGTATTAGCCTGTTTATCCGGAATAGGGTATGCTTGTACGAATCTAGTGAGATCATCTTGTGCAGTTAGGATATATTTGTTTGATTCAGTGGTAACGTCAGAGTATGAAACTAAATCAATGGTTACGCGTTCAAAGGGTTCTGTGGAAGAGGATGTTATGACCATTGGTGCTTTGTACGTTTTTCGCTGGATTTTGTTGCGTTGGCAGATTTGACACTTGTCTATGTAGTCTTTGATTACATCACTCATGCCTTTCCAAAAATATTCATTTCTGATTTTGCGAGTGGTTTCTACAATACCGCGATGGCCTGATAATGGATCATCGTGGTATGTTTTTAGAATTTGGGGAATTTCGTCTGGATGCGGTGTCTTAACTCTATTTTCACAAATTATTATTTTGCAGTTAAATGTGTCAGCTAGGTAGGCTGTGATGTGAAGTTGTTCGTTACCATTAAGTTTGCAAGTGTTGTCGTTTTTAAGGTCTGGAATGTAGAGTGTTTCGAGAATATTATTTTGTAAACAACTTAGCAGGGCTTTAAAATAGCTTTCGGAATCCCAGGGATCGAAGTGAGTAGGTCTTGAGTACCCGAATATAATCTTTTGGTTTTTGGTAGAGATAAGTATATCAGTATCGTAAAGTGCATGTTGTTTATCAAGATACGGGCCTACTTGGGGACATTTGACGATTGCTTCGTTGTAAAGATCGTTCTTATCAGTGGGTTCGCACGAGATAGGGATGAAAATGTTTTTATGACGATCGTCTAAGAGGCAATCAGGAGAGATTTGTAAGTTTGGAGTGTCGAAGCTATATTGGGAATTTTCTGAGAAGTGTTGGTAATTAAGTTGTAGATAGTTATCGGGTAAATGAGAGTTTGAGTTAGTGGATTCGTTATCGCCCGTGAGATTAACAATATTCGTGTTACAGATTGGAGTTCGCGAGAGTGCATCGGCATTAGTGTTATTTTTACCAGCTTTGTAGATAATTTCGTATTCGAATTCCTCGAGTTTTAAACGCCATCGGACTAAGCGACTACCTGGATCTTTTATAGAGAATAACCATGTGAGGGGTTTGTGGTCTGTAACTATTTTGAACTTTCTTCCGAATAAGTAAGGTCGGAAGTGTTTTACAGCCCAGACTATGGCGAGTAATTCGCGTTCTATAGTTGAATAGTTTGATTCGGCTTTATTTAATGTTCTAGATGCGTAGGCGATGGGTAGATCTTTACCTATTTCTCCTTGAGATAAAACAGCACCTATAGCATGTATTGAGGCGTCGGTTGTTAGAATGAATTCTCTAGTGAAATCGGGGTATTGTAGAATAGGAGGATTAGTAAGCAGGTGTTTGCATTCGTCAAACGCTTTTTGTTGGGATTGGCCCCATACAAAGGGAACATCCTTTTTAAGTAAACTAGTAAGAGGTTTAGTGAGTCTACTAAAATTTGATATGAAGCGACGATAGTAACCGGTTAAACCAAGGAATGATTTTATGTCTTTGCATGATTTAGGGATTGGAAATTCTTTTACAGCTTTTACTTTGTCGGGGTTTGGTTTGACGCCTTCGTTTGATATTATATGACCTAAGTAAGCTACTTCGCGCCTAAGGAATTCGCATTTGTCGGGTTGGACTTTAAGATTATACTGTCGGAGTCGTGAGAAAACTTCACAAAGTTTCTGATGGTGTTCTTGAAGACTGGAAGCGAAAATGACTATGTCATCTAGGTATACGAAACATCTTTCGCCTTGAAGTCCACACAGAATAGAATCCATGGCACGTTGAAATGTACTGGGCCCTGACTTGAGCCCGAAACTCATCCTTTTATACTCCCAGTGCCCATATTTTGTGCTGAAAGCAGTTTTAGGTATATCCTTAGGGTCAACTTCGATTTGATGAAATCCAGATGCAAGATCGAGTGTTGTGAAATATTGTGAATGACCTAATTTATCTAGGATATCGGTGATATTCGGAAGAGGATAGCTGTCGCCTATAGTGATTTCGTTCAGTTTACGATAGTCGACCACCAGACGCCATTTGCGTTGGCCTGAGGCGTCAAGCTTTTTTGGTACAACCCAGATTGGGCTATTCCATGGGGAAGAGCTTGGTCTAATTATATCTTGATCTAGCATTTTCTGAACCTGAGTATTGACTTCGTTTTCATGAACTTGTGGTAATCGATATGTCTTTTTATGAATAGGAATATCGGTTGTGGTATTTATTTTATGTTTTGTATGACTGCTAAACGTTAACGCGTCACCTTCGAGGAAAAATATATCGGAATATTCGGATATGATTTTATCTAATGATATTGACTCTTCCTGGTTCAAATGTTCTCGCCTTATTGAAGAAAGGACTCTGTTTTGCCTATCAGTTAAGGATATGCTGTTAAGATTATTTAGCAAATGCTCGTTGGTGTTATCTACATGTTCATTAGGATCAAAGGGGCTAAGATCAAAGCTTGGAATATTGATGATTTCGTCTGATTTATTTGTGTTCATACAAGTAATTAAAAATGAATTATTTTCGACGTTTACTAATGCGTGGGGGACAACAATACCATCGGCTAGTGATTGTTTTTCAATTAATGCTGTTCCAGAAATAATATTATTGGCATGGCATCGTATTACTGTTTCAGAGCGACTACTAAGTATTTGTTCGTTTAGATTTTGATCTTGTTTAGGACTTTCGTTAAGAAAATGTAGATTGTAGGTTTTGTTACGTAGTCTCATTGTTTTTGACTGAACATAAAGTTGACAATTAAATTTGGACATAAAGTCGTTACCTAATATGCCATCTGCTTTAATGTTTAGGTCAGCAACGTGGAATTCGTACTTGGGCATATCGTCTAAGGATACTTCGGTAGTACCTGAAGTCAAAGTGGATGATTGCGTACTTGATATTCCTACAATGGACACGATTTTAGATTTGTTCAGAGGAGAAGATCCTATCTTGTCCCTTTTTATAACGGAAATTCCTGCACCAGTATCAATTAACAGAGTCACAGGGTTTCCATCAATGTGGAAAATGCAGTGTAAAAGATTTTCAGATGGAACATCGTTCAAAGATGAGATTGTAAATGATTCTATTTTGGATTTAATATGTTTAGGGTTCGATTTGGAGTATGATGATGATTCTATTTCGGTTTTGGATTTAATAGGTTTAGGTTTCGATTTGGAGTACTTAATGCTTGATATAGTAGATTTAGAAGTTGATTTATTCTTCGACTTGGTAGACTTAGATTTTGATATAGTAGATTTATTAGAGTTTGAATTATAAGACTTAGTAACATTTGATGGGGCAGAACCAAGAGTTTGGGGCTGGCTACCCTGTTCGTATGATTCGCTTACCATCGATTCAGTGGAGATAGAAAGGGTTTGTACAGATGCGTCTTTAAACTGTTTCTTATGATCAATTAGATTTGATTTAGGCGTTCTGTAAGCGTTATTACATGTATGGGGTGATTGGTTTACAGTTGAAGGTTGCTGAGGTCTTCGGTCAACGTTTGTGAAGGCGAGCAATGAACGGTGGCGATCTCCAACGGGCTGCTCATTTCGTTGGTCGCCTTGGAGTTTAAATTATTTATGTGTGTACCTGCTGGAGGTGCTGGAAGAGCTAATTGAGGAATTCTCGAATTGTTATACGCCCGTTTTCGGCATTCCGTTATCAAATGACCCGGGTTTTTACAATAATTACATATTTTAGAAGTGTTATTAGGTAGAATTTGACGAGGTTGGTTAGGTTGAGAGCTAGATGGGCGAAATTGATTTGGTTGTTGTAAACGATTATTTGTATTAAACGTATTACTCCGCGGTTGAGCGATTCTTATAGGACTCTTATAGGGATTTGTATTGAAAGGCTGTGGGGCTGTAAGTCTAAACATGGACTGCCGCGCTTTATTCATAGCACGTATCTTTTCCTCCTGGGAAGCGAATCGCCCAGCCTCGTTTAAGGTGGCGAATCCCTTCGTTCGGAGCATTGCTCCTATGTCGGAACTGAGTCCGTTTACAAAAACGTTCAACGCCGTTTCTTCGGTCGTTGCGATACGACCTGCTAAAGTGTTGTCTGAGATGTCCGCATTTAATTTTTCTATAATTTTGCTTCGACACAAGTCGACACGATGGAGATATTCGATGATTCCTTCGTTTGGCTTTTGGAATAACGATTGCAACTCTAAGTTGAGATGAGAAATTGTTTTTGTGTTGGAAAACCTATCAATAAGAAACCTCCGTAGGTTTTCCCACGAAGAATATTGTTTACAATGAACATCAGATGCACCAGAACCCGTTATGTTATTTAATGCGAATATAAGGAGCACTGATTTTTGATCCGCGGTGGCTAATTGAAAGGCTGAATCACAGGATCGGACAAATCTATATATTTGGCCATTATTGTCTGTGTCGAATGATGGTACAAGTTTTAAAAGGGTAGCGATATCTAGAGTCATGTTAAACTTGGAATAATACGAAGTTGCGAAAAACGAGGATAGATTAGTGTAAAGTTGGGATGTCTCGTTTTTTACTTCTTTTTGCATTTAGGAAGGCCGAAAAAATAGATATAAAATAGATATATAAGATATAAAATAGATATATAAACAGGAAATTACACAGGAAATCAGAGCAGACAAGTTGTGCCACTTACCACACAAACAGCAAAAACTGGACTCGCATTCTGGTTCGGCGAAGTTCTTTAAAAGCCTGCAGCTACCACGTCGTAGTTCTTCGTTCTCGACGATGAGTTTTCGACACGTTTCACTTCGTCTTTATTAGCACTGTTATTGCGATATCCTACCGACTGCGCCAATTTGTTATGTGGTGCAAACAAAACTAGTCTTTTCAAAACTGTATTTATTTATAACTAGGAAATAGTACAATTACAACTAGACTTATATTGATTATAATTAGACTTAAATTGATTATAATTAGATTTAGTAATTAGAAGATGTAGATACAGCGAATGTAGGAAATAGAATGTATCGGGAGAGCCGGGATTTGGATATTTATGGGACCCGAATCAGAGTGGGGATGTATACATGTCTGTGTTAGTGGGGTACAAGTTAAAGGTCTATGCAAAGTGAACAAAAAGGAGTATCAAGATAAGGTACGTTAAGTTTTAACACTTATGGATAAGGAACGACTAAGATAAAGAACTGATAAATTATGTCAAGTTATTATGATTATGGTTGAGTAACAATTGAGATAAAGAACTAATAAAGTATGCTAAGTTATGCTTATAGTTAAGTGAGAAATAAGACAAAGTGTGTTAAGATAATTTATGCTTATAGATACGAGTATGTAACAGTTAAGATAATAAACTAAAGATATGCAACAATGAAGTATATTTAGGTATGCATATATAACAATGAAGTATATTTAGGTATGTATATATAACAATGAAGTATATTTAGGTATGCATATATAACAACTACGTGGCTATGGTAGCTCGATGCAAATGGTGGATATTGTAACAATAGAATATGAGACATTCTTCGCGTGTGGGAACGATGTAACGATGTGTGTGTGTAACAGGTGTGCAAACTGCTGACTTAACGCTAGTCATAGCTTTGTATAAAGGTACGCTATAAACTAGATAATTTCCTGGGTACGTCGGACAGTTAAAAATAATTAAATACTTACCGGGTACTAACGGTTAGCTTATATTGGTTATGTAAAGTTTGATCTGTCGTCGTTTATACCTAAATAAACGATTACAAAGGATTTTTAATAGAATACCGTTAACCATACCTTGTATCAAATTTAAGAAACTGAGCATCATATTATATCATTCTCTCGGTGCACCATTTTCTCATGGAACACAAAATGTTAATACTTATAAACATTTCAATTATTAAAAGAATAGACACATTGTTAGATCTCATTCAAACCAAGTGCAAATATTTACACCATGTGGGAATCGAAACCGCTACCTCCAAATCAGTAGTCGATCCACATTATCACTTGACCACAGAATTTTTTATCGCTGAGTAAGTAAACTAACAGATACCTTGTTTCCACACACACACACACACACACATACAAACCGTGCAAAGCAATTTGAAACTTCTATAATTGTGATGCAAATTACATTACAATGTGATAAAATTATATACCGCTATAAACTAGATAATTTCCTGGGTACGTCTACCAGTTAAAAGTAATGAAATGGTTATGTAAAGCTTGATGTACATGTTTTTTTACATATAATCACGCCTTTATCCCCGAAGGGTTAGGTAGGAAGGTACCTACATAAACTGTCAAATTTTACTTGTGCATAATGTATGAGTATATTATTCTTTCATAAATACTTTTCATGTACTTATACATAATTATATCCTTACCATATACATCAACATATACTTATCAACGACGATCAACGAACATACCGACGGTCCCTACGTATATAAAGACATGTCAAAAACCGAGGTTTACAGGAGAGCGTATTTTATGTTCAAATCGCTCTAGAAATAATTCCATGTAAAATTCTAAATACTTTTTTTCTACAATGTTTTATTAGCTTTAGGAACTTTATAATGGTATTTATAGATATTTTCTTTTTTTACATTTTCCTGGCAAAACTGATAGATGACTGTTTCTACGTTAACATTAAAATAAAAGCATGTCAGACATATCTATGATACCTTTTTATACGCAGGAAGGAAGAAAACAGTGTCTAAAATAAAATTTAAATAAAATGTTCTATGAAAACGTAGAATTACGTTATTGTTTTCAAACGGATACGTTAAAAATCCTAAGATCGCCTTCCATGGATATAAAAAATACGTCCATGGAGACATATCGCTTTATACGCGGTTTCGATCGTTCTGGGTAGGACATTTCTTGTAATGTAAACAAAGACATGTCCTAGAATAAAATTATCACTATTATTTTTTATTAACTAAACAAGGTTTATAATTGAAAATTATTTATTGTTAAGTTACAATCTTCATATCAGGTAAATGATAAGTACTTGTGGTCTCATCGAAGTAGGAACTAAACATTAAAAATCACAGTTATTTCAGATTAATAATTAAGAATTTTTACTTATATTTGATTAAGCATGTGCCTCAGCTTTATTATTATTATTTTTTTGTACAGGACACGTCAATTTGACTTCACCTCGCCTGATGTTAAGCTAAAGGCAAAGTCTCGGAAAGAGGGTCACCATCGTAAACATTTACCATGTTAACAGTGGTGGCACTCAGCTTGACGGCCTCATTAGATGCCTTTTCGCGCCCCGCTTAAAGGACCCGGGACTGTAGGAAGAAGGAAACACGTGAGCTGGCAGGGAGTTCCAGGTCTTAGTGGTGCGGCATAGTAATGAGTCACTGAAACGCTTGGTTCTAGCAGGTATACTCTGCACCGTAAATGGATGGCATCTTAGCCCTGCACGTGTCGTCCTGTGAAGCAAAGGAGAGGGTAGGACTAATTGGAAGAGCTCCTCAGAACATTCACCATGGTAGAGACGGTAGAAAACTGCCAAAGACGCAACATCTCTACGCATCTGCAAAGGCTCGAGGGTGTTCGTGACCTGAGAATTCCCAATAATGCGGGCCGCACGTCGCTGCAACCTGTCGAGAGCATCTAGTAAGTACTTTGCCGAGCCATCCCAGAGATGTGCGCAGTATTCCACGCAGGAACGAATTTGGGTCTTGTATAGAAGACACCGCTGCTCCGGCGTGAAAAAACGTATCACTCTGTTCAGGACTCCGAGTTTACGCGAGGCTGATTTGATGATACTCTCGATATAGTTTTTGTTATTCAGTTTGCAGCATTACCGAGGATAGTGAGGTGATCCTGCAGTGGCAGTGGTGTGCTCTGAAGAGTGGGAAGGGGAAGGAAGGTATTGAATAATGTAATAGGTAATATTTAATTATCATCACAGCTTTACTTAAGTATGAGCCTCAGTTTAATTATTTACTTATCTACCTAATTGTAAAATTTAATAAACATCATAGCATTATTTAAGTATGGAAACATCAAATGGCAAAAAAAATAAAGGGTGCATGTCCATTTAACTGGCAATTAAAGTAAAAGAAAAGTCGCCAAAAAATATTCAAAACTTTTTGGAATCTAGGTGACCATTCTCAGCAGTGGTCTTTTCTTGCGTCACATGTGAAAGAAATAAGAAAAAATAATGGACACAGAATTCCAAGAGATTAATAAAAAAATTCTTAGATAACTGTGATTTTTAATGTTTAGTTCCAGTATCCAAAAACCGATGGCACACATTTACCTTAAATGCGAATAAAACAATGCGATTGCGATTCTGACCGGCACAGTTGTCCGACCAGAATTTAAAACCAATGAAACAAACATTTCGCTGGATCATAAAGCTGGATCTTAAGGTTGCATCAGATAGGGTAACAGTACTTTCGCTTAAATAGTTACATTCATTTACAGTGTCCCCAAAGGTCATGGGTGGACTTGGCATTGGTGGTGAAACCAAAGATTCTTCATTAATATCACTATCAAATATTGGTTGTGGTGTTTAATTTTCAGAGATTGCGTATTAGGATTAAGAATTTTCAATTCCATCATTCCAAATTTCTCCTACCGTATCAATAATATAATTTAAAATCACTATGATAGTATATTAAAAGATCATTTCATTTCATTATCATTTTGTTATCCATTACTATGTGCTTCGGAAGTTTATCTTTCGTTGTTAGAAATGTCCAATAGGTGATCGCTGAAAACCTTCAAATGCCGATCCTCAAGATCCATTGATATGTGTTTTTCGGTGCATACACGACGTGTCTCGAAAAATAATTAATGTTTATTAAGCAGTACCTAGTAAACGTAAATGAAAACAAATCCATATAAGAATTTAATAGTTACACGTATATACAAACATGTAGGACATAACTTCATCTACTTCGAAAATAGTAAAAACTTTTTTCTTTGTAATGATTATTTAGGAATCATTTATTATGAAGAAGCATGCAATTTTTTATAATTCTTGTGAGATAATTTAATGTTAATGATTGGATCATAGTATAAGCGGATATGTCTGATATGGCCGCTTTTACACTGATTTCAGTAAAAAATTAAAAAATACACCATTAAATCTAAACTGTGTCAAAACATTTATTTATTTTACCATGCGAACAAACATCGACCATCTTATTGGGAAGTCCCCGTGAATGACGTTAAGTCAAACATGACCGCGTCCATAGCGAGAGGCGTGCATTTTAAAACACCGTACAAAACTATATATATAGATATCCGCATCTACGACACTTATTCGTTGTAATTCTAATACTTGTCCTCTTATACGATTTGTAAATGAAGATAAATACATCATATTTAAAAAAAAATATTATGCAGGTATGTCCATATGGACAATCTAAAGCGAATAAGCAATTAAAAAAAAAATGCAGTTTTTGACATGTCTTTATGTACGTAGGGACCGTCGATACATAAATTATAATTACATTTTATACGTATCATACATAAATCATAATTCATAACATTCGTCGGAATTAATCGGAATTAGCTTTGACGGTGTTGGTAAAGACATGGTTTTGTATTTCAATTGTAATAACAAAAGTGCAATTAAACGAAATGAGTTTTCAATCACTTTGATTGAAATAGTCATAAGTAACATAAATTAATTATACACCTCTATAGATAAGAAGTTAAGTTTCATTTTGTTGGGAGGCGGTAATTGCTGAATTGATACTTTTTATGTATAAAACCCATAAATTTTTCTAACAAATTACATTCGCTCCAGTATCTTCCAGTGATCTTCCCCAGCAGTAAAATGTGAGTAAGTGCTATTAAATTAATTATTATTTAGTTAATAATTATCCAGCTGAGATGCTTGGATTAAAATCCTGCCGGCTGATAATTATTAATTATTATTTAGTTAATTATTATCCAGCTGAGTTGCTTGGAAATTTTCCTGCTGGTTGATAATTATTAATTATTATTTAGTTAATTATTATCCAGCTGAGTTGTTGAAAATTTTCCTGCCGGCCGATAGGTAATTATTATCGCCTATTCAGAAAACCTTGGGAATATATTTGTTTATAATTTGATTGGATTTTAACAGGTCTGACTCAGAGTACGAGAGCGCATCCATAGTTTCTGCAGCTGCAGCAGCACCGAAAAGGAAGTCGAAGGGGTCGTCGAATCCGAGTACAAGTGGTAAACGTAAGCTCACCAAAAGCTTACGGGACTCATCGCCTCCAGACTCATTACCAACCATCATCGGTCAAAAACGGAGTTCGTCTGAGAGGTATGTGTTTGTAATTAATCATAGTTAATAATATTTAACATTTTTATTAGTCCTTATTCCATTTAAATATATTATCAATAATTTAAAATTGTTAAACTAACTTTAAGATCTTCACTAATATTTTTTATACGTAGCAATTGTGACGATTATTCAAATCAAGAGTACTTATTTAGAATTTTAAATTGTTTATTAATTTTCAAACTACTTTCGGAATAAGTATAATTAATTATTTAGTTTACCTAAGATGTTGCATTTAATCAATCAATCAAGAACTTATGTTAGTCACAAAAACAGGTTTTATTTAGTGCAATACAATGTTGAAGTTTATAAATTCATAATTACTTATTTTACTTTTTTATAGGAAGAAGAGACCAGATATCTTCAACATACTGAAGTCTGAGGAAGGCAACTGCGCGGATAATCGACGCAGCCCTGTAACGTCGAGCTTCACGAGCCGTGTCTCCACGGGAACATCTCGTCGCACTGCCAAAACTAGCGGCGAGTATTTTGTAGATATGAAACTCTACAAAACAGTCGACTACGCGTCTCATGAGCCCCAGCTTCGATACAAGACAGCGCTTGTAACAGTAAAATTGCAGTGTGACGAGGCGTCATCGTCTTGGGAGGCTCTACAGGGCTTCCTAGGACAGGCTTTCTCTGACTTTAAGGAGTCGGAGCCTGTTCATTACAGTGAGAACATTTTTATAAAATAGTTTTATAGTGTAAATATGATTTCCTTTTAATTTTTTTCTAGTGTTAGAAGTATATTTTTAGTAATAATATGTAGTGTGTTTTGACATTATAATTTTTATAACTCTAGACAGTGTGTTGTGCAGATTTTTCATTTTATTTTTCCATTAGTAACTACCTAAGTGGTGTAGGTATTATAAATAAGTAATAATGCCTTTTTGTACAGCGTGTAACACATCTGTACCTAGTAAATTATGGGTAGGTCACATGCGAAGTAATTCACATAAAAAAAGTAGTCATACAACAAAACATAGCGAAGGTGTAGAAATAGTGAGTTCTGCATTTCGTAATCGCATAATAACATTTAAATTATTACCAATTCATGACCTTCAGCTAGCATCAGTGGATAATTTTTTTTATGATATTCGTAATAAGTTAAAATCCCTTTTAAATGAATATGTTAAAAAACATACATGTCTTAAAATTAATTTCGAGCTATTTGGTATGTTCCAAAAGTTTAAAGACAATTCTCAAGAAGTAAAATCATTTGGAACCAATAATAAAATATTGTACAGTAATTTTGATTTTGAAAAATTATATTCTGAAACGGTTAGCTATTTAAAAGCAAGTATTGAAGAATTTGAGGGTCGCGACAGTGGATGGACTTTTTTAAACCACTTGTACGTTGAGGTCAACCTCAATAAATACCAACCACTTAGTGGTTCTAGTTATATTCCTTTACCCAAATCTATTCAGGCAAAGAAAGCGTGTATAAATATATTAAACAAAGATGAGTATTGTTTTTTATGGTGCGTAACTGCAGCATTATATCCAGCTAAGAAACACCCTGAAAGAACTTCATCTTATCCTAACTTTAGAGAATTATTTGATATAAGGGGAATGACTTTTCCTGTTTCGTTCCGCGATATTAAAATTTTCGAGAACAATAACCCGAATATAAAGTTTATAATATATGGTCTAAAAAAATGTAAAACTTTTGTAGGTCCTTTATATAAGTCGGTCATTAACGAAAAATATAGCGGTAAAACTATACACTTACTATTTCTCGAAAATAACTACACTTCTCACTATTGTTTGATTAAAGATCCTTCTAGGCTCTTCAGAAGTCAAGTCACATCTCATCATAGCAGACTGTGTTTGTGTGAGTTATGTTTGATATTTTTCAATACTTCTGAAGAACTTAATAACCATTCATGTGGAGGTGTTGTTACTATTCTTCCTGATAAGGGTTCGATAATTAAATTTAAGAACTATGATCGTAAACAAAACGTGCCTTTTTGTATTTATGCAGATTTTGAGTCAATGTTAGAAACTAATCCTGAGACCAACTGTTCCAGTGGGAACACAAATATTTTGCACCGTCATGTACCGGTTGCTTTCGGTTATTATGTAGTTTGTTCCGATAGCCCTAACTATAATCGGTACGTATCATATCGGGGACCTGATTGCGATAAGCAGTTTGTCAACTCAATATTTAAAGATGTGCAAAAAATATTTGAAATCATGAGTACTACAGTCCCAATGAAATTTTCAACCGAAGATAGATTTGATTTTGACAATGCAACTCATTGTCACATTTGCCAAAATTTAGTTTTTTCCGACAAAGTGCGTGACCATTGTCACCTAACTGGTCGTTATCGTGGCGCTGCACATCCATTTTGTAATTTGCAGTATAAGCGCCCTTCGTTTGTACCCATATTCTTTCATAACTTAGCTGGGTATGACTGTCATTTATTTATAAAAGCTTTAGGTGAGGTTCCAGGTGATATAAAGATAATACCTAAAACTAAAGAAAATTATATCTCATTTACAAAGTTTGTACCAGTTGCAAATAACCAGTTTTTTCAACTTCGCTTTGTTGACTCTTTTAAGTTTTTGGGAACAAGCTTAGACAAATTAGCAGATACCTTAAAACCAGAAATGTTTAAATATTTACGAAATCACTTCCCATCTCAGAATGAATTTCAGTTACTTACTCGCAAAGGTATTTATCCATATGAATATATGAACTCATGGGAACGGTACAGTGAAAAATCACTACCTCCAAAGAAATGCTTCTATAGTTTCCTAAACGATCAAGATATTTCACAAGATGATTATCAACATGCATATGCAATTTGGTCAACATTTAAAATCAAAGATTTGGGAAGTTATACAGATTTATATTTGAAAACTGACGTGCTTTTGTTGGCAGATATATTTGAAAATTTTAGACAAACTTGTAAGCTACACTATCAGTTAGACCCAGCTTTTTATTTAACTGCACCGGGCTTATCTTTTGATGCAATGTTATTAAAAACAGGCATTCAGTTGGAACTTATTGATGACTTGTCCATGGTACGCATGTTACAGAATGGTATTAGGGGAGGAGTATGCCTCTGCTCTCATAGATATGCTAAAGCAAATAACGCATACTTACCTGATTATGTACCTTCTGAGCCTGATTCCTACATCGCATATATTGATTGTAATAACTTGTATGGATACAGTATGTGTCAATATTTACCACTGTCTAATTTCAAGTTTCTTGATCAACAAGAGATTAATAAATTAGATATAACTACAATAGCACCTAATGCAGAATATGGTTACATACTAGAAGTGGATTTAGAATATCCTAAGCATTTGCATAACTTACACAATGATTTACCATTTTGTTCCGAGAAGTGTATTCCACCAGATGGAAAAACTTTCAAATTAGTTCCTAATTTATATGATAAATTTAAGTATATTATACATTACGTTCACTTACAAACTTGCTTAAAACATGGATTGATTTTAAAGAAAATTCATCGTGTGATTAGTTTTCGACAAAGCCCATATTTAAAACAATATATTGATTTAAACACTACACTAAGACAAAAAAGTTCATCTGTATTTGAACAGGATTTTTTTAAACTTTTGAACAACAGTGTCTTTGGTAAAACCTTAGAAAATAATGAGAAGAGAGTTAATGTTCATTTAGTTACTCAGTGGCAGGACAGTAAAAATGTTACTAAAAAGAGGAAATGTGCACAAAAACTTATTGCTCGTCCAAATTTCAATAGTGCAACGGTTTTCACAAAAAATTTGGTTGCTGTGCAATTAAATCCTGATGAAATAGTTTTAGATAAACCAATATATATTGGTTTTACAGTACTAGAACTATCGAAAAGCCACATGTATGACTTTCATTACTCTGTTATACAACCTTTTTACAAAAATCGCGTACAGATGTGTTACACGGACACTGATAGCTTTGTATATCATATACGAACACATGATTTTTATGCGGACATAAAAAAACATTTTTTGTCTTACTTTGACACCAGTAACTTTAGTACAAATAATCAATACAAGTTGTCTATACAGAATAAAAAAGTTCCTGGGTTATTTAAGGACAAAATGGGGGGTAAAATCATAAGTGAATTTGTGGGACTTCGCTCAAAGTTATATTGTATTAAAACAGACCATTAAAAAAGCAAAGGGTATTAAAAAAAATATTGTTCGTGACTTTAATGTTGTTGATTACAAAACCACACTTCACGAAGGTAATGTTGTTCATAAAACGAATGTCTTATTTAAATCAATAAAACATGAGTTGCTTACATGTTCTGTAAAAAAAATAGCACTGTCTGGTAATGATGACAAAAGAGTAATTTCTAAAGATAAAATTGCCACTCGTGCGTGGGGGCACAAAAGTATTTTTAATTTTTAACATAGTTAATAGACTTAAGCTAATTAGGTATATTTAAATAATTTCTTTGTTAGAAATGTGAAATAAACTAATTAAGAATAATTTCGTTTTGTTTTAATTTTATCATAAAATATCTAATGACTATTTTTAAAGCAGACCTAATTCATCATTCACATTACAACATGTTTGAAATTCATAAGAATTTCGCAACTATTAAGTAGGTACATAACAATAACATTATGCACGTGCAAATTATTGAATGGTTGAATTTCAAGTTCTAACTTGATCATCATACCAATACGTCATCATTCACGTTACAACATGTCTGAAATTCATAAGAATTTCACAACTATTAAGTAGGTACATAACAATAACATTATGCACGTGCAAATTATTGAATGGTTGAATTTCAAGTTCTAACTTGATCATCATACCAATAAATACTTTATGTCAGCATAATTTGTTATATCAACTGCGTTAGCAAAAATATTACTACCTAGTTCATTCTTTATTACATAAACAGTCAAGACGAGCATATCTAATAACATGGTAGGTATTTTATAACTTTTAATCTATTGAAAATTTCAATCTATTTAAAAAATATTAGTTATGATTTATTACTAATGTTTTAAATAATTTTCAGAATACCAGCAACAAATTTTCAAACGGAACAGAAGAGAGCTCTCCTGAATATCTTCCAGACCTGCAAGATCAGTTCGACTTGGACAACGCAATGAATAGACCTTGGATAACACCCAATGAAGAAATAACAAGAAACAAAAAGAAAACTAATCGAAAAAGATCAAATACAAGCAAACGCAGTGCATCGAATTCCTATATTATTAACAGTGAAAGAAGAAAAGGACGACGTTTAATAAAAATTAAGATCAAGGAACTCAGTGAGTCAAGAGACGACGAAGATGAAGTTAAGGAGATTATCACTGCACAGTATATTGTACACGATACGGTAGATGATATATCGGATCAAGCTGAGAAATTAATACACAATATTTCTAAAAAAATATGTGGCTACTCATATCATATTTTTTAATTAGGTAATAATTCATTAGTGTAACTAGTAGATAAAGTGATGACATATTTAGATTTTATTAAAATTTTATTTACTGTGAAAATAAGTGTTAAAAAAATTAATATTAAAAATGTGTGTTAAAAAATAAAAAACCATAGGTAATAATTGTGTGGCTACTCATATCATGTTTTTTAATTAGGTTAATTCATTAATGTAACTAGTAGATAAAGTGATGACATAATTAGATTTTATTAAAATTTTATTTACTGTGATAATATGTGTTAAAAATTATAAATATTAAAAAAGTGTATTAAAAAATAAAAAACCATAGGTAATAATTGTGGGGCTACTCATATCATGTTTTTAATTAGGTAATAATTCATTAATGTAACTAGTAGATAAAGTGATGACATATTTAGATTTTAATTTACCTACTGTGAAAATGTGTTAAAATATTATAAATATTAAAAATGTGTGTTAAAAAATAAAAAACCATTTACTTTAAAAAAATGTTTTATTTATTAAAACTGTGTATAGGTTGACTTTCTTGCTCTATTAAATAATTCTTTATACATAAAACATTTTTAAGTGCACATTGTTTAATATGATTAATACAATTAAAACTGGTTTCATTATTTGAATATTTGTTATGCAACAGTGATAAATTTGGACATTTGTCTTCATCAAGATCTATACAAATACAATTCATACATAGATCTTGAATCCACTTAACTTTTTCTAAGCCCTTCACAATAATTTCTTTATTTTCTAGATAAGGTACAATTATACGTCGAAATTCTCTATAGTCGATATAACCTTCATTCCAGTAAATCCCCCTGTTTCTCTCCAACCACGTAACTTGTTTTTTTTCATTCGTAGTTAAGTATTTAAATAAGTATGGTGGCTTTATTAAGAACGTTTAGGTATAAACACGGGTGGCCAGAGCTAATTCCTTGACTATAAAGTTATTACAAGTGTCTTTAAATCCCTGGACATCCACTATAATTGTATTCGGGTTCATGATAATTTTCTCACAGTGCTGCTTAATGGTTTATACTCAATTATACAGTCGTTCAATATAAGACAATATGCCGAAGTTTGATCTGGGATATCAATATCACTTTCAATTTCCACTCTTACGTCCACAACAGGACCTGACTTAAGATTATCTGGCTGTCTAGAACAGTCTATGACGAATAACGGAGCAACGTTTTTAAATTGTTCCTCACTTAATAAAGGCTCAGCGCGACGTCCATAATAAGACTGTTGAAATTTAGCATATTGTTCATATATTAAAGCAATTCGATTATTCGAGAAACTTGTATTTATATTTTCATATGGGAAGTAGGTGGAGTTAAGGTATACCTTAACATCACGAATCTCACAATGATCAAACTGAGACATATCAAGTCTAGCATTATTTTTTCTATTTGTCTGTAAACCAATAACGACAAATCTTGGTTTCTCTATTTGTGAAGATGTTTTTATTGACCAAGTATGTTTGGTGGTTTTAGGCAACATTGGATATTCATACAAATCCCAATTCCTGAATATCATCTGAAGTGGTCGATCTTTTTCTAACAATTTTAGAATGTTTATTTTTTCTTTATCAGATACTTTAACATGCGGTACACGCCATATTATTTTGTTTATGATAATATCTTCTACAATTTCACCAGAGTTGAGTTTTAATGCGTTCAGATTGGTATTACTTCGTAATAAGATTAGTTCATGTTTACTGTTTATTACTACTTTCTTAAAATCTTCTGCGAAACCAAGAATGTTGCGAAGTGGTATAGAAGCAGAAAAGCTACCTCCATTAGTACTTTTTATTCCGCCGATATTCCAACCCCAAGCATTAGATGTTTTAGCTTCGCTCTCATTCATTGATATAAATGATTTCATCGTGCTAGTTATACCAGCATTTTTTATTTTATCTATCTCCACTCCATTTATCTCATACCTTATATCTTGAAACAAGTAAAGTAAACTATTGTTTGTGAAATGAACGCTACTGACTCTCTCTTTCGAATTGTCAGCCTTGTTTACAATAATAGTTCCTTCCAAAAATAAAGTGCTTTCTGATGGTAATATATACAAGTCTTGCTGATTAATAGGTATCCTGATTTCATCGCTTCTATTAAAACTTGTTACGTAAGGCTTGTAAGAGTGAATTTCAATTCCTTCCACAGAGTTGTCGTAGGCTGGAGCGGATAAAACATCTAGGATATTCATTTTAACAAACCAATCGCCTTAAGAAATGCTTTATTGTTTTTATTCAACTTTATTCTCCTTTTACTTCGAGCTCTTACTTGATTGAGAGTTTGAGCAGAACTGCTATTTTGAATTGGAAGAAACATATTATATTTATTATAGTCAATCATTTTTTCTTTTGAGGTATAGATACAACTGTACTTCTTCACCTCGCAAATTTATTAAGTTATTATTTATATCCAAAAGTCTGATCTGTATGCAGCTGATGTTGGTTTGGTTGATTGGAAAGTAAATTGCGTTTTTTGGTATTTCTATAATTCTGTATCCAGGTGGGACATTAAGTGCGAATTCATGTAGAATGTGACTGGATTGTCCGTTTATATAGGAACCGCTAACTATATCACATTCAACTCTTATCACGGTTGTAGGCAAAATGTTGACTGGAAACTCTGATACATGATATTTATTGGCTTCCAAGACTTGTTTTTTAAACCCCAATAAACCTCCGAACGAACAATCTTTAGTAAAATCTATAGTTGATGTACAAAATAACATAGTTTTTAAGGTGTTGTTATTGCAATGGAGTTTTATGGATGCATCCTTTACTTCAGATTTTAAATAATCACTGATATCTTGCAACTCATAAGTACCTTCAGGTATTTCAATAACATTATTTGAACCATAGTATAACTTATTATTTGTTTTATCAATATTTGGAATAGAATTATATGTGGATAAATGTAATAATGCACATTTATACTCTCCAATTAATTGTAACGTATTTGGATAGAAGGTAGTTAATACCGATGAGTTTCCAGTTATAGATAAGGTGAGTGTCATCTTGCAAATGACTAAAATTAAAGAACAGAATAAAATTTATAGTATTTGAATGAATTTTTTTTATAGCATTTATTATGCTAACTAGTATTTATTCCAAAAAGATTGTAGATATTCTAAACACAAATGTCCACAAATTAGTGTGTCAAATTTTTGATATCTTGTATAGTTATAATTAATATTGCAATTCTTAAAATATCGCATCAATTCGATTGGTGGTCTTAAATCACCAAAACTATCAAAATATTCACAATAATTATTTACCTTAACATAAGCTACCCAATGCGTTCCATCGTTTTCTGAATTATCTAGGTTAACTATACCACATTCAATTCGTTTAGGGATTTTTGGTAACTGATCCTTCATGTAAACTCCTCGAAAATAAGGAATACCATATGCGTAATTTTGAATATCAATATTAGTTAAGGCACGATTAGGTAGCTTATTACTTAGTTTTTTGACGATTTTATAAACAATCCTTTGCCTTTTTTGTGTGGTTTAATGTATAAACCGTTACCTAATGCTATAGCTTCCATAGTCTTATTATGACGTTCAGATTCTTGTAATTTTTTTTGACCTTCTCTATAATCATTCACTGTTTTTGCAATACCCGCTGCACCACCAGCCAAAGCTCCTAAAGCTGATAAACCAGCAAAAATCGGGATTAAAGGTAGAATGCCTCCTGTTTTGGGTAAAGGTATGACTCGTGGTACTCGAAGTTTTGGAGCGCATGGAACAATTTTTTTAGCAGCCATATAAGCTGCATGTATTAAAGATTTACCATCTTTGGGTAAGCGTTTCTTGATTTTTCTTTTAATTTTTGTAACGAAATTATGAAATGTCTTAACACCAGCACCAGATTTGAGTTTAGTTTTCATAACTTTACTCACTACCCACGAACTAAGCTTTTCTCCTTTACTAGCATCTTTTGCTTTCATTCTTTGTTTGGCCATATTTAAAAGTTGTAAATCGGCTTTGTGACGATTAGACAAGTCTGTATAGTTTTCGTATGCAATGTCGTGATACATACAAGCTTCGTCTAGCTTATTTACACCTTTGTCACCACGCAGTAAACGTTTTGAAAGTTTTGTTCCAGGTCCGCAATAATTATAGCCAGGTAAGTGCAGTTCAAATGGCAAATGATTAATAACACTATTGAGTAGTCCACCACCTTGCATAGCTCAAAGTATAATGAACAAAATGTCGTAATTAATAACTATTATGTATATTTATTCTACTATTGCAGTCTTATCAATCCAACTATTCTCTTTATTACTTAAGCCCAACCATTTTACGAACAGTTTATTTCCTTTCCTTCGTAAAACTTTTTCTATCAAATAGACACCTGGACAAGATGACTTTTGAAGTTCGTGTTTGTAAAAGGTTCCTAATATAACTTGTTTGTGTTGATCTTCGATGTGATATGTTTCTGGTACAGTGTTATTGATATTTTTTATAGTAAATAGTTCCGTTGACCAATTAGGTGTATAACCTTTCTCAAATAGTTGTTTGTATTTACTAATTCTAACTCTATCACCAATCATAAACTTGGGCTTATGTTTATAGGATACCGTTTTCATTGAGTTCTTAATATTATTTTTAACATCTGCTTCATTCAATTTATTGACATCAACGGGTGCTAATTTAATAGTGCTATGTTTTGTGTTGTTATATGTCTTTACAACACTCTCCAAACCAAAATCTATCCATTTATAGTGCCCGCTGAGACTAAAGTACTTATACAATTTATTTTTAATAGTTTTGATTACGCGTTCTACAATTGAAGCCTTTTTCGTTGAAAACGTTGAGTAGTGATTTATGTTATGCTTCTTTAGAAGTTTTTGAAATGATGAATTATAGAACTCGGTACCCAAATCAGTTTGGAGATGAGCTGGTATCCGATGGTTAGTCGACATCAATTTCTCGAATGCGTTAGAAACATCATGCTTATTTTTAGTTTTTAGTGGTTCTATCCACACGTACTTTGAGAAGCAATCAATAACTATTAAAATATAGTTATAACCTTTATTAAATCTTTTCAAGTTTTGCATATCGATTAAATCAGCTTGCCACAAATCATCAATGCCTTTTAAAATTACAGATCGACGAGGATAATTTTTTCGTGCAGCTTTATGTATTTCATTAACAACTTGTTGTTTTGTCATTTTGAGGAACTTTCAAGCTTATACTTTTGATCTAATACAAATTTAACTGCGTTTTCAACTATCTCATCAACTGCTTTTCGACTATAAAATTTGCTTTCCAAGTGAACCACTGCCTCAGATACTATTATACGTTCTGAACATCGTACACCAAAGTATTTTGCAATTTTTGTAAGTCGGTTATTAGTTTAGTTCTCAATTCATCTACATATGCTTTGTTTACTGCATCATCCGGATCTTGAGGAGGTTTGACCCCTGTTAGCTTCGATGTCTTCAAATCGTAATCACCATTTTCAGATTTTAGCAATGCATTATCATAAAATTCAAGCAATTCTGATATACGTAATCGCTTATGAATATAATGACCAAATTTGTCCACATTCATATTTAAGATGTATTGTGTTGAACGGTGTACAGTAAAATGATACACATTTCTTATTAGTAAATCTATTTAATGATTTTGCTTTCACGTAGTTCTTCAACGATAGATATTATTTCATTATCTAGTCCTGTGTTGCCAGCATCTCGAGAAGCAATTAATAACTTTAATCTATCAACCAATTCATTTGGATCATCCCAATATACAAAATCTGTGTTTTTTTTCCACATTTTTGTTAAAGGTAATCCTTTTCCTACTTTCGGTTCACAGCTTGGACTTTTACTTTGTTGATCGAAAAGAGGTTTAATAACTTGCATATATTTTTGTCCTTTATTACTTTTAATTGGTTTTCTTGAATCAAAATCTCGACGATGTGCATTTGTTACAAGTAACATCGACTTATAATTTTGCATGTCATAGTCTGTAACAAAGCTCAGATCAACGTCTTTTTTTAAGAGGTGTGCATTTGTATTTGTGTCCGGCTACAGTAATAACGTCATCACCAATCGTTATACTAGAGGAACCTAACATTAACTTTCCACGTTCATTTCTTACACTAAATGGCACATCCGCTAATATTTCTGAAGATAATGACCAAGATGATACATCATGAACTGGATTAGTATCGACTAATGACTGAAATGAAGAGTCGGCTTCTGATTCATCACTGGTATCATTTGTTTCTTCTATATCTTGATCTTTCTGCAAGTCGTGGTTGGAAATTTGATCATGAAATTCTCCTTTTTCTTCATTTTTTGTTAGAGCTAGTTGGTTATTGGTGTTGGCTATTACATTAAGAGATTCTGTAACAGGCTTAAAAACTGTATCAAGCACTTGTCTGTTATTATCTTCAAAATCCTTCATGTTACGTATTTTTTCCTTACAGCTTGTGTTGCATCTACAATTTGTTTTTTCAATGATTTTTCCATTATTTAAAATAGATGGTAATCCAATAAGAGCTGATTAAAGAATAACAAGAAACTGAAAGCAGTCTATTTAAATATTCAAATTTTATCTAATTCTACAAAAGTGTCAAACTTTTTTCTATAGCACCCATTGTTTTTAGGACAGTCTTTATTAATCACAACATAGTCATAAGGCTCTTTCCATATTTGAGAACACATGTTACGAAATTCCAACCACGTCATGTCAGTGTTAACATGTTCTTCATAAACATGTTTCAAATTAATTTCGTCTTGCTTAAAAAGCACAATTAAGTTAGCGTTATCTCTTATTAGTTGTTTAGGTATCTTGCGATAAATATAAACACAAACTTGACACCACTTGAAAGAACGACCCATAAACTGTAATAAAAGTAGCACTTGAGCTTCTAGTTCCACTCACAAAGTAAACATAAACATTTTTTGTGAACGCGCTGGGCGCCAGCTGCGCACGCGCCACTTGACGTCATCGGCTAGCGCACTCTACAAGTACTTACAGCCGCTGCGTGTTGCACTCGAGCGGTTATGTTTGATTTAAATAAAAACTGTCAATCAATTTATGTCTTCCCATGGCAAAATAATCACGCATATTACTTTGATTTTCACATGCTACATCGTCAAAAATAATCACTGAATTAGGTTTTGCATCTGAAACTTTCATAACGTCATCATTTGCCTGATATTTCTGAAAACTGATTCCTGGTACTCCTCGTAAAACCTTTTCTAAAAAAATGTACTTTGGTTGATATAGAGTTTTAGAATATAGATAAACATTTTGAAATGTCAATCCATTTTCGTGCAAAAGGAGACCAATTAACAAATTGTTTCTTCCACAATTTGATGGTCCGCAAATGATGCAACGTACTGTATTCGGTAATAATTCTCCATGGCGTAACTTGATTTTTGGTAAATCATTACAGATTAAACTAATCTTCGACTTTGCTTGTTTAATGAATTTCATGTTTGATGCAATGCTGACGGACTGGTTATGAACAGATGTAATTATGACATTATGTATTTATAACCGTAAATAGTTAAACCAAACTGCTTACAAACAACGCAATAGGCAAACGTAAGACTGTACTGTTTATGAAATAACTCTATCGCTAACTAACAGAGCATCTTTCAACGCAATTACGACGCAGGGGATCGCAGAGAGCCGACGGAACGGTAGTGCATTGAACGGCATTAAAATGTGGAACGTTGGCTTAGGTAAATGAGTTTACAAAGAGTTATTGGGCATACTATCCCACCGTGACTGAGGTTATCGAAGATAACCGAAGGAACTAAGGTGGGGTAGAATGCCCAATAACTCACTACTCTAATTACCTGTAACAACTGCCATAGACGTTCGTATGGCAACCGGGACTGACGGCTTAACGTGCTCTCCGGGGACGACATATTCATGTATAAAAATACTTGTATTGAGCGAGGATCGAACCCGCGTTTCTTGCGTAGCGGCCGCCTTCACTACCGCCACGCCACAGAGGCTGTCCCTGTGTGACCCTTCGCCAGTGATTCAAACATTATATTTTTTACTTTTTAATTTTTATTTATCACCTTTTATTGTTTCACATTTATACTTAACAGATTAGTGAAACCATAAGTCTTCTCATTTCTGCGCTACCGAATTTAAAATGTCAATATTATCTTTACTGTATTACTGTATTATTATGTATTGTCATTATCAGTGGGAGTCAAGTGACAATGACTTTTAGTGAAGTGACATTGCCTGCACTGCAATATCGATATAACAAAATTGGCAATATTATGTACTTGGTAGTATTTAACCGACTTCAAAAACGAGGAGGTTCGTGCCATAATATCGAATGATTTTTTTTGAGATTTGGTATATATTCTTCATCCTAGTGTCAATCTCAATCTCAGTTGCATCCAAAGCCTGGAAAACAGATCCTAGGCTCCGAGATGAACTCGTAACCTGGGCCGCAAAAACAGATCCTAGGCTCCGAGATGAACTCGTAACCTGGGCCGCAAAAATCTTTATGGTGGGTGTTGGGAGCTCTGTGGACGTAAGAGTTATGTTTTTAAAGGTCAAAAAATGTATGGTTCATGGTAGGGTGAACGCCCATGAGCGTAGTGGTATATGATTGTATGGGTTCCATAGGTATATGGGCTCTGATGGTTTATGGACCCCGTTAACCTATGGGCTCTGTGCCGTATATAATAGGCCCCATAGGTCTATGGAACCCTGTGACATTTACGCCCCATAAGCATATGGGCCCCATGGGCCTATGCCACCCATGGGCTCCGTAGGTGTATGGGCCCCGGTGCGGTGACCTATTGGTGTCGGGAGTTCCGTGGACGTATGGGGTCATTGTCCAAACGCTTTCCGTTCTTAAAATAATTAGAAGAATTTAATTTGATACAGCTAATTGAGGTAAACACAACATAACATCATTGATTCTAATTTCTAAGGCGAAACGAAGTTCCTGGGATACCTTGAGGGTAACGATCTTCTGAGCGACCGACAGTACGGCTTCCGCCAGCGTCGCTCGACCGGTGACCTTCTTGTGTATCTCACAAACCGTTGGGCGCAAGCCATCGAGAGCCAAGGTTGTAACCGCTGAACGTGTCAGACGGACTACTCACCGGCTGACCCAGCAGAGAGATGCACGAGCTCTATGGGATCCCAGGGCGCCTTTTGTCAGAGGAGAGAAGTGTGCGTGCGTGTGGGGGTACTAGGGTGGCTTCAGAGAAAACCACATTACCTCTGTTGTACATACATATATTAACGAGAGATAAAATTATACATAAGAAGATTATAGATAATAGAGTTACAGAGGGATATAGAAAGATGAGTATGTCTTCACCAGCTGCACCACGGTGACCTGCTTGCAGTAGGTAGCCAGAGTGTTACGGCTAGTAGGTGTAGTACACGTCGGTCAACCCACCGTTGATACAGTTATTTCTTGCAGAGTGAAGTTATATATATATATACAGGAAAGTTACATTTAATAAAGAAAAAGGGAATACGTGACCCCGGTTGTCGGCCTGCTCGGCGTCTGCGCACGTCTCTTGCCGCAGTCTCGACCAGCCAAGGTGCTTCACGTCGAGGTTACAGGCTTGCGCCGACAGCGGTTGGGAACTCGACCACAGAACACGCTGAGATGGAATTTGAGGACCAAGGTGTCCTCTAATCCCGAACTAGGAACCCTAAGAACGAAATAACACTAAGAATCGTCCAGATTGCAGAAGGATGTTGACAAATACAAGTAAAATCACTTACCAAAAAAATGGGCAACACGAATTTAATTAAGTATAAAGTATTTTCCAAAACACAGCAATACAAACGTTCCAGTCACAATGCAGAAAGTAAAAACAATTTATATGTAGCCGGGGCCTCAGTTTTATACCCCTATAGCTGGAAGCTTCTCGAAAAACACTTTTTTTAAATTGAATTAGTACAAACGATGATCAAAAACACCAAATCACGGTCGAATACCCTAACAACTTTAATACCACCCTGCTAAGTAGGAATCAAACAAAGTACAGCAACCTTTCAACTTGGTTGGACTATTACACACATTTTTTCCTTGAATACTCCGGTTTTGAGCATGCGGAATTTGAACCTGTTTAATTTAACTGAGGAAATTTAATTTTAACCTAAATAAGATAGCCCATAATTAAACAATTAATTTTCCCATTTAGGTGCTATGAGTATTTCTAATTTCATATAGTTAAAACATAAAAGAAATCGAACGCCATCTTGTGCTAGCTAGCACAAAAGTTCCTACACCGCGGCACCGACTAACTGATGTGAGTCCCACTGAGATCACCACAGGTGGCGCTAGTAGTAATCAAATTACAGTAGATAAAATCTAATGTTACACCACCCCTTTCCTCACAGTATTCCCTGCGTAGTATGCGCAGGGAATATCAGCGACAGGATCTCAACTGAGAGATATCAAAATAAATTCCAAAACTCGCGATGACCACACTAGTTGTGAAGACCACGAACTCCAAACAAACAACCACCAACCTAACAGCTAACTAAAGAAACCAAACAAAATCACATTACCAAGCCAAGCACTCTAGAAGTGTCACCCTATTAACTGCCCGGATCACTGTATGCCCTTCATATAAGTTAGTGAGTAGGCTTAGGGTGGAAAGAGACCGAACGAAGCAAAGTGGCACTCCCACGATCAGCCGAGTGACACAGAGACGGCACCGACAGGAGAAGGAGAAGGATCAGAAGGCTGTTCCTCCTCACTGTACTTCAAAATATCCTTAATGTGATAAACTCCCAGATCCTTACCATCCAAATCCGACAGTTCATATACTAAAGGCGAGCGTTTGGCGGTTACAATGCATTTCATAAATTTAGGCGCCAGCTTCGCAGTAAAGTTCTTGGCCTTGTTAGATAAATAGAAGGTTCTTTTGTACACAATCTGTCCCACTTTCAGTTCCACATGCCTTTTTCTGAGGTTGTAGTATTTTTCGTTGCGCCGGTGAGCAACATCTAAGTGTTTTCTCACCTGGTCGTAGATACGATGTAATTCCTTCAACCTCTCACCAAAGGACACTGGACTATCAATGGAGACAGTGTTAGGATGGCAAGGAATCTCTTCCTGCCTATAAAGAACTCCATCCCCAATGAATTCCCTACCGTGAACAAGAAAATACGGACTGAAATGAGTGGCTTCGCTCACAGCAGTGTTTAGAGCACACTGGAGTTCTACGAGATTCTCGTCCCATTTCTTGTGGTGCGACTTCACGTAGCAAGAAATTCCCTGAACCACGTTGCGAATAGCTCGTTCTGCCTGGTTGGTCTGCGCGTGGTATCTGGGGTTATAATAAATGTTAGGCACATTGTACTTAAGTAGTAAGTCCTTAAATTGTTTACTCACAAATTGTGGGCCATTATCCATATAAATGGTTTTGCATACCCCGTGGACTAGGAAAACATTCTTTTCTATGAATCTCGCGACTGCAACGCCTGTAGCCATCCGTATAGGACTCAACATGACATATTTGCTAAAGTAGTCCGAGACCACAATCAAGTGAACATTTCCCTTGCTGGAAGTAGGAAATGGACCCAGTAAGTCAACAGAGATGGCCTCAAACGGTCTAGACACCCGCTTTGGATTACCCATGAGGCCAGGACGAGATGTGTTCACAGGTTTGTACTGCTTACATGTCTCGCATTTGCCTACATATTCCTTAACGCTCTCGTACATCTTAGGCCAATAATAGTTGAGAGCGAGGCGTTTATGGGTTTTCCATACGCCACCATGGGCACTGAGTATGTCGTCATGGTACTTGGTGAGCAGGGGCAACCAGTCCTCCAACGGTACCACCAGCTTCCGATCAAAATCAGAGGTCAGAGAGTATTTATTTTTTGATAATCTGAAAAGACGGTTATCACGTATGTCAAAGTTGGGAAAATGCCTAGGGTTCTTCTTCAGACTGTTCAGAGTGTGGAGATACCAAGAGTCCTTAGTAACGCTGGTGTCGATTGTGTCAATTTGAATTCGTGAAAGAGCATCAGGTACCACATGGTCCTTACCCTTTCGATGTTCTATATCGAAGTCAAACTGACTCAACCTCATGCTCCAGCGCGCAAGGTGGCCTGTCGGATTCTTCAGTTTGTGGAACCACAGGAGTGAGGCGTGGTCAGTAACCACAGTGCATTTCTGTCCTTCCACGTACTGCCTGAACTGTTCCAAAGCAAAGATCACAGCCAGGAGTTCTCGCTCAGTGGTACTGTAGTTGACTTCGTTCTTGTTGAGTGAACGACTACAATATGCGACAGGGTGCTCCACTCCCTCATGTGTCTGCGTCAGTACAGCAGCCACAGAGAAGGATGACGCGTCGCTGAGAATCCTAAAAGGTAATGAGTAATCAGGCATTTTCAAAATAGGAGCGGTTTTTTTTTTTTTTTTTTTTTTCGCGGCTTTCAGCAGATTGAAAGACTCTTCAGCTTCACGCGACCACTCAAAATTTATATTCTTAGAAGTTAATTTACATAAGGGTTTACTAATCTTAGAAAAATTATTCACGAAACGCCGATACCACCCAGCCATACCCAGGAATCTTTTCACCTCCTTAGCGTTGGAAGGTGTAGGATAGTTGAGAATGACATCAACTTTACCTGGGTCTGTCCGCAGGCCATGCTTGTCGACAAAATACCCGAGGTACTTCAATTCGCTACGACAGAACTGCGATTTTCGCATGTTGATCGTGAGACCCGCATCCTTAAGGCGCTGATAGACTCTATTTAAGAGGTCCACATGCTCCTCAAAGGTGCTGGCCACAACGATTATGTCGTCTTGAAAGGAGAACACTCGGTTATCGAACTCTGGGCCAAATAGACGGTCCATGAGGCGTTGCATCGAGGCGGAAGCACCTACAAGTCCAAAGCACATCACGTTGTAGTGAAAAAGGCCTCGCCTGGGGACAGTGAAGGCGGTCTTCTCGGCGGATTGGGGCGAATCAAACGGAATCTGCCAATACGCCGCACTTAAATCAATAGAAGACAAATATTTTGCATTATTGAGATGGTCAAAAATTTGGTTGATATAAGGTAACGGATACGCATCGCTTTTAGATACAGAATTGAGCTTCCGAGAATCAAGGCACAATCTCAGGTCTCCGTTCGCTTTCTCCACCATCACCACTGGTGAGTTCCATGCGGACTGAGACGGGGTCACTACTCCCATCTCCAGCATCCGATCTTGTTCCTCTTCCAGGGCTTTCTGCTTCAGGGGAGAGAGCGGGTAATACCGTTGCTTGATTGGCTTACTGTCACCCGTATCTATAGTATGATGCGCCAGAGATGCTTGTCCGTGTTGATGGTATCAAATTTCTCAATAATGCTGTTAATTACCCGCTTCTGACCAGCGGTTAAATTGTTGTAATCCTCTAGACCACTGTTAAGAGACAGAGATTCTACTGGATTACAGTCACTAAAGTTGGAAAGATTGATATTCTGAGAGATCAATCTATCCCCTAATTGAAATTGTTGCCAGAAGTCTACTCCAAATATCATTGCAGTAGTGATTTCTGGAACAACATAGAACTTAATAACTCTGACAGCAGAATTATATTCAATAGGCAGAGAGATACAGCCCAGACATGGCAAATGAGAGCCATCTGCTGTAGTTAAACTAAAGTTAGGGCTGATGCTTCCAAGCTCAAACCCTAATTCCAAGAAAGTGTGGTGCGCTCCCTTACCCAGCACTGAGCAAGCTGCACCCGAATCAAGTAAACCTAGAACATTTAAGTTCAGGATCCTAACAACTAAATACGGTCTTATATCATTATCCCGTTTGGTAAACAGGACCCTATCAGAGAATGCATCAGACAGAGAAGCTCGCTCCGAACCGAATGGTGATCTTTTAATAAGGCCCTGACTTACTCGTTTTTTGGCTTGGCATTACACTTCGGACACTCAGGCGATTTGACTCCCTTCTGTCCACACCGGAAGCACACCAATTCCCTCGACTGTGTACAGCCATATGCAGTGTGGCCGACTTCACCACAGCGGAAGCATCCTCGTTCGCTTGAGGTCGTTGGACCGGCCACGGCAGAGACCTGCTGGGAAGTTTTTTGCACAGTTTTATTCTTAAAATGGTGTAAGTCCGAGGTGATCCCAAACTTATCTAACGCTGGTTCCTGGAATGCCTCCGCCCTAGCACGCGCAAGTTCTAGGCGCTTCCCCAATCGCTTCAGGTCGATTATCGAGTTTACCTCGTGAAGAGCCAATTCCTTCATATAATCGGGCCTAATATTATGCATCAGAATGTCCAGTTGTTCCTCACTGGGCATTTTGCACGTTAATCTCGAGAACATGGCCTGCATCGTAGAGATGTAGATGCCTAATGTTTCAGATCGGGCCTGTGTACGCTGCCTAATTTCATTTCTGAGACGGTAATCGTAGTCGGGAAGGTCGAAAGTCTCCCTCAGCTCCTCCAACATGCCCTCATACGAGGTAAAGTTATCCTTGTTGGTGCGGAACCAAGATAAAGCCGGACCGTCCAATAGGTCAGAGAAAGCTGTGAGGATTTTATCCTTGGTGACTTCCCGAGCACACCTAAGCTCTTCCAGTCTCTCAATGAATACACGTACACACGAAGAGCCATCAAATTTTATATTAAAAGAGTTTAAATTTACGGGTCTATCCCTTACTACTAAAATGTGGTAATTTAGTAGTAAGGGATAGACCCGTATAATTGTGTCGGAACTAGGCGCGTCACGTCACCTCGAACGGTCCCCTCCCACCACAGGCGAGGTGTAACCTACGCGGTCACGATGAATAGGTTCAGTCTCTCTATCCGAACCCTCAGAGTCAGAGTCAGTATCTGATTCAGCCACAGACAAAATTTTAACCAAGCGGCCACGGATATCTAAGAGATCTGGACAGTCTATACCACACCTAGCTAACCTAGTGAGAAGGTAGTTCGCCCTCACTGCAACCCTAGTCCGACAATTACTATTTGAAACAACTTCACCTGAAGAGAGTGTCCCTTCCAGCTCGAGAACTTTAGGCTCACAGACAGCCAACTCAGAGGCGGCAACAGCAGGTACAGTGGCGATGGCCTTAATGCTGCCACGCCGGACAAGTCGCAATGCAGTGCGCAGCTCACTCCGCAGGCCAACAACCGTCGCATCCGGATCCGCTGTAACCCCCATGGCAGACAGTTCATTAAAAAGTTCATCTTTCTTAAGGTAGTTAATACACTTCTGTAATTGGGCCATAGTGGTCCAAGATTCAGTTTTTATCAAAAACAATTAACAGTAATGGAGATTCAACTCACAACAGGTTTACAAATTATAAATGTAGGTTAAATGAAGTTTCCACAGAGACAAAATCAACTAATATTAACAGATAAGACACTAAATATGCTTCCTCTAGGTCACAATTTGTGCGGTAGCTACAAAAATCTAATCTTTTAGAATAGAGAAACTATATTAACTAAATTTAAGAATAGCTTTGTCCAAGAAATATGACACCAGGTATACTTTCTTTAGATTAATAAATTAGGAGGTTGTTACAAAAAGTTTACTACTATTTTATATTATGTTACTTGATTTTGGGTAGATATTATAGAATCACCCAGATAAATATCTTCAGAATACTGGCTCAGCAACCCAATGAAGTGAATACCAGATGTTCAAATTATAGTTGAAGTTACAGAAATTTTCTTTATATAAATTAAAAGTGATTTATTTATTTATTTATTTATTTACACTTTATGCATGTTGTACATAGGCGGACTTAATGCCGTAGGCATTCTCTGCCAGTCTACCTTAGGGTGGTGCAGAGCTAGTACGAGGTAGGCGCATATTAATGTGAAAGATTCAAAGTGATGACATTTCGACCAATTTTAGATATTGAAGACTTACTTATACTTACATAAACAGTACATAGACCTACATATAAAATACATCTGACTGATAAACATATAATATATAACCCATAAATAAACACAAATAGAATATAACATAAATATATATATATATACATACATAAATTAGAGTAGAAATATCATTATCGTTGTGACGATGATTCTGCCAATTCCGTGGTGATCAGTTGCCGTACCCTGGACTTGAACACATTACAGCTCGTGCTCTTCCTGATCTCCAGAGGAAGCGCATTCCACAGACAAACAGCCTCAACAAAGAAAGAGGAGCCTAAAAAGTTCGTTCTATGAGAAGGAAATGCGAGGAGCCGGTTGTCATTAGAACGAAGATTCCTAACATTATTGGAACTTAGAAGTTTAAAATAGGAAGTTAAGTAAGTTGGGATAGTGGGAGAGTTGAGGATATTGTAAAGAGTAGTAAGTGCGCGCAACTTACGACGAGGACGGATAGTTAACCAACTAAGTTGCGAGCGGAAAGAAGACACGTGGTCATATTTACGAAGGTTAAAGATGAATCGAATGCAGTTATTGAGAAGACGGTCTAATTTATCGAGGAGGTCTGCATTCAGGTCAAAATAGCACACATCACCATAGTCTATTAGAGGAAAAATTAAACATTGGGCCAACGTAACTTTTGTCATTGTTGGTAAGAAGTTCTTTAGGCGATACAGAACTCTCATTCTACCCGTAATTTTCTTACTCATGTTCGTTACCTGCACACGCCAGTCAAGGTTGGAGTCAAGGTGGAGTCCCAGGTCTTTTACTGAGGAGCTGAATGGTATTAGTGTTCCGTTGTATGTAACTGGTGGAAGTGTAGTGGTATCGACTCCACTCATCAACCTACCGCTGCCCACTATAATGGCCTGACACTTCAATGGGTTTACGGCTAAACCAAATTTAGTAGACCAGTTTCCCAAAGCTTCCAGATCTTGATTCACCTCGCTTATGGCTCGGGAAATCTCATCAACAGTGATGTAGGTATTCAGCAAAAATGTTACAAAGTTAACTACAAATCTACTGAAGTCTATACAGTACAAAGCAGCTATGTATTTTTTTTACTAACTACTCACTATTATAAAGGTATATACCCAAAACCATGAATGCTAGACACAGAAATTTCTAGACTAAATGTTTGACACAGTACAATTACTATGTGAACAGACCACAATAAATATATATGTTTGTACAACACAGAAGCAACTAAATAGGAGGAAAAAAAAGAAAAAAAGAAAAAGAAAAAAACTAGTTTGCCAAAAATATGTTTCCAAACTTACCGAAAGATGTGCAGTTTTAGAATTAGAATTTGGAATTTTGGGGTCTCAATGGTTTTTTCTTGCCACTGGGATGATGGTACGATTGGCTGAAAAAACACAAAGAGGGTGAGTATTACATGCGTAACTGCAGCCGCACAACCAATTAGCGTCTTGGGTAGTGTCAGACGGAGGGTAGTGTTTCCTCCAAAGCGAAACCCTCCAGACACCCACACACAGCGCACCCACAGAGAACAGAGTTAGCCCCACATTGGGCGCCAATTTGTAACCGCTGAACGTGTCAGACGGACTACTCACCGGCTGACCCAGCAGAGAGATGCACGAGCTCTATGGGATCCCAGGGCGCCTTTTGTCAGAGGAGATAAGTGTGCGTGCGTGTGGGGGTACTAGGGAGACTTCAGAGAAAACCACTATTACCTCTGCTGTACATACATATATTAACGAGAGATAAAATTATACATAAGAAGATTATAGATAATAGAGTTACAGAGGGATATAGAAAGATGAGTATGTCTTCACCAGCTGCACCACGGTGACCTGCTTGCAGTAGGTAGCCAGAATGTTACGGCTAGTAGGTGTAGTACACGTCGGTCAACCCACCGTTGATACAGTTATTTCTTGCAGAGTGAAGTTATATATATATATACAGGAAAGTTACATTTAATAAAGAAAAAGGGAATACGTGATCCCGGTTGTCGGCCTGCTCGGCGTCTGCGCACGTCTCTTGCCGCAGTCTCGACCAGCCAAGGTGCTTCACGTCGAGGTTACAGGCTTGCGCCGACAGCGGTTGGGAACTCGACCACAGAACACGCTGAGATGGAATTTGAGGACCAAGGTGTCCTCTAATCCCGAACTAGGAACCCTAAGAACGAAATAACACTAAGAATCGTCCAGATTGCAGAAGGATGTTGACAAATACAAGTAAAATCACTTACCGAAAAAATGGGCAACACGAATTTAATTAAGTATAAAGTATTTTCCAAAACACAGCAATACAAACGTTCCAGTCACAATGCAGAAAGTAAAAACAATTTATATGTAGCCGGGGCCTCAGTTTTATACCCCTATAGCTGGAAGCTTCTCGAAAAACACTTTTTTTAAATTGAATTAGTACAAACGATGATCAAAAACACCAAATCACGGTCGAATACCCTAACAACTTTAATACCACCCTGCTAAGTAGGAATCAAACAAAGTACAGCAACCTTTCAACTTGGTTGGACTATTACACACATTTTTTCCTTGAATACTCCGGTTTTGAGCATGCGGAATTTGAACCTGTTTAATTTAACTGAGGAAATTTAATTTTAACCTGAATAAGATAGCCCATAATTAAACAATTAATTTTCCCATTTAGGTGCTATGAGTATTTCTAATTTCATATAGTTAAAACATAAAAGAAATCGAACGCCATCTTGTGCTAGCTAGCACAAAAGTTCCTACACCGCGGCACCGACTAACTGATGTGAGTCCCACTGAGATCACCACAGGTGGCGCTAGTAGTAATCAAATTACAGTAGATAAAATCTAATGTTACAAGGTGAGGCACTAGCGGTCAGCTTAGATATAGCGAAGGCCTTCGATCGGGTATGGCACAGAGGTCTTCTTGCGAAGCTACCATCTTATGGATTCCTGAGGGGCTGTGTAACTGGATTTCCAGCTTTTTGTCCAACAGAAGCATCCAAGCCGTCGTGGACGGCAGTCGCTCGGACCGCATGGACATAAACGCTGGTGTCCCACAAGGTTCCGTGTTGTCTCCGACCCTGTTTCTGCTGCATATTAAGGACATGCTGTCGGATGACTCCATTCATTGCTATGCGGACGACAGTACTGGAGACGCATGTTACACGGGCCGTGCAAACATCCCCCAGTCCGAGGTGGAGGGGAGTCGCGAACAACTTGTGTCAGAAATCGAGACTACTCTCTCGGGAGTATCCGATTGGGGTCGACTAAACCTGGTCCAGTTCAACCCCACCAAGACACAAGTATGTGTATTCACCGCTAAGAAAACCCCATTTATTGTAGCGCCGCAATTCCTGGGCACACGGCTTACCATTGCCCCGAGTATCGGGATCCTAGGCGTCGACATTTCAAGTGACGTCCAGTACCGCAGTCATTTAGAGGACAAGGTCAAGCTGGCAACAAAGAAACTTGGAGTTCTTAACAGGGCGAAGCAGTACTTCACTGCGGGGCAGCGACTCCTTCTTTATAAGGCACAGGTTCGGCCCCACATGGAGTACTGCTGTCATCTTTTTGCCGGAGCGCCCGCACGCCATCTTAACCCTTTCGACTCGGTGCAAAGAGGTGCGTTGAGGCTCGTCGACAGTCCCATACTCGCAGGCGATGTGGAACCTCTCAGCCTCAGAAGGGATTTTGCCTCACTGTGTGTTTTCTACCGCCTATACAGGGTATATTTTTGAAACGGGGCAGTAAGGGCAAGTACCTTAACCGTTGCAGTTACAGCAAAACGTTCTTAAAAGACCTTCCCTAACTTTTTGGGACATTTTGAACTGCATTCACAGATTTTGTAAAAAACTTACATTTAGCAAAAAATATGCAAAAAGTTCAATTTTTTTTTTATGCCAATCGATTCTATTTCATGTGGGGATCAAAAAACTCTATGGGACCATTTTTAACCCCCGACGCAAAAACGACGGGGTGTTATAAGTTTGACGTGTCTGTGTGTGTGTGTGTGTGTGTGTGTGTGTCTGTCTGTGGCATCGTAGCTCCCAAACGGATGAACCGATTTGGATTTAGTTTTTTTTGTTTGAAAGGTATAGTAGTCGGGAGTGTTCTTAGCTATGTTTGAAAAAAATCGGTCCAAGATGGCCGCCGCCAAAACATGTTGGAATACATATTTCTTTATAATTCCCTCAATATGGGTATCAAATGAAAGAGCTTGACTAGTAGATCAATTTAAAAACAATAAAATAAAAATTAAATTAAAAATTTAAAAAACCCCCGTCACAAAAAACACCTCCAAAAAGTTGAAAATAAATGAATAAATTTTAATTCAACGGGTGCCATGTCGGGGGACCTTACGATATAAAGGAGTACCTACTTAACCAGTTAAGGTCCCCCGACATGGCAACCGTTGAAATAAAATTTATTCATTTATTTTAGCTTTCAGTACTAGAAAAGACAGAAATCGCCAAAAACTTTTCCCATACATTTCGTACGGAAATATGATAAATCAACTCGAAACTCATAGGTCAGGTAAAATTTTGAACTTTTTTAAATAAAGGGAAAGGTCGTGAGTTCGAGTCTCACTTGAGCATTTCATTTTTTCCAATGTTTTTCGAACTTAAAAGTTAGCATAATAAATGCTATAAAAAATTCATTCAAAAAAAAAAAAACATTTAAACATTTAAGAAATTGGTTTATGAAATAAATTGCGCAAAATTATTTCCATTTTCACGAATACATAAGTCTATCCTTTTTTGCACTGAACGATTTCACGTTCCAATTTGAGCTGCCTATTCGGTACACAGTGGATAGGTACACATGGTCCAACACAGTGGCCACCTCGTAGCCCCGATCTAACACCACTTGATTTTTTTTTATGGGGCTTCGTGAAAAACTAGGTTTATAAGACAACGTACGCCAGTGTTCAAGAGCTCAAGGATGCATTAATGACCATTTTACGTAATATTCATCCCAGAACATTATTAGCCGCCATTCGTTCAGTGCAAAAAAGGATAGACTTATGTATTCGTGAAAATGGAAATCATTTTGAGCAATTTATTTCATAAACCAATTTCTTAAATGTTTAAATGATTTTTTTTTATTTAAAAAAGTTCAAAATTTTACCTGACCTATGAGTTTCGAATTGATTTATCATATTTACGTACGAAATGTATGGGAAACGTTTTTGGCGATTTCTGTCTTTTCTAGTACTGAAAGCTAAAATGGTCCCATAGAGTTTTTTGATCCCCACATGAAATAGAATCGAACGGCATAAAAAAAAATTGAACTTTTTGCATTTTTTTTGCTAACTGTAAGTTTTTTACAAAATCTGTGAATGCAGTTCAAAATGACCCAAAAAGTTAGGGAAGGTCTTTTAAGAACGTTTTGCTGTAACTGCAATGGTTAAGGTACTTGCCCTTACTGCCCCGTTTCAAAAATACACCCTGTATAATGGTTTGTGCTCAGATGAATTATTTGACATGATGCCCACAGCTACATTCTATCATCGCACCGCTCGCCATAGACAGGGAATTCATCCCCACACATTGCATCCGAATATGGTGCGTACCGTGCGGTATGAAAGGAACTTCATCCCACGTATACTCAAGCTGTGGAATGAACTCCCTGCCATGGTTTTCCCAAGCGACTACAATATGGGGTTCTTCAAGAGGGGCATTAGAAGGTTTCTTCAGGGTAGGCAGCGCGAGTGTAACGCCCCTGGTGTTGCATACGTCCATAGGCCGCGGTAACCACTTTCCATCAGGTGGGCCGTGTGCTTGTCTGCCACCTAAGTGGTATAAAAAAAAAAAAGTTTACCGGGTCAGCAAGTCAGTGATAAAAGTTCACAAATTAAATTTCACTAAGAATGCCTAACTTTCCTGTTTAAATATTAGGGGTTATAGCAACCCACACCTCTAGTAGAGCTGTTCGCGCATGCGTACTCGATTGCCAGCACGCTATGCGTCTCCCTCTAGCACGTAAGTACTTCGCTCTATGCGCGTGCGGTTAGTTCCACATTCGGCCGCAAGGCCAGTCCGCCGGCGACCGCGACAAAACTGCACACGTATACTCGCTCGTACCTTAGCTCGCCGGAGCCCTAACTGTATTCGAAGTAGTTTCAACTATCAGGCATTACTGTGTACCTACGTAATTATTAAGTTCAAGTGTACCTAATCTGTGAATCATTGTAATATACTTTCTACTCACACCACGTGTAGCATTTCATTCCCCTGAGACTGACGTCTCCCCCATAGGGTTAAATTATGAAATTGCCGATTAGTACCGAAAATCACAATTGTTTATTTTTTATTTTTTAACAAATTTATTTAATTAAAATAGTTACCATTATCATAAACATTGCTGCCATCTAATAGGAAGGTCATTTATGCCTTTGGGATAGAACTCTGAGGATCTAGACTGCACAAACTGTGTGACAGTATTTTGTACTGCCTCCTGGGAAGAAAACTTCTTGTCACGTAGATAATTGTCCAAATCACGAAAAATATGGTAGTCCGTTGGAACAAGGTCTGGCAAATACGGAGGATGACGAATGGTTTCTAACCGCAGTTCCTGTAGGGTTAAAATGGTTTCTCGTGCTGTATGAGGTCTCGCGTTGTCATGGAGCAATAATGGTGAAGATCAAGTCATGAGTCGGGGCTGTTTTACTGCTGGTTTTGCCAATTATTGCTTGACCAGATCAGAGAAAACTATAGTGAATAACCATGCTGAGACTACCAAACAGTTACCATTACCTTTTTATTGGTAAGTTTTGCTTTCGGACACTGTTGTGGCGTTTGACCTGGGGTCAGCCATTGCATTTTTTCTTTTACGGTTATCATAAAGAATCCACTTTTCATCACATGTCACAATTCGATCCAATATTCCTTCATTTCTGTACCGATTCAACAAGGCAACACAAGTTTCAACACGCGTTTCTTTCTGCAGATCAGTCAAATCATGAGGCACCCATTTTTCGAATTATTTTTTTATTTTATTGATTTGTCACAAATTAGCCAATATTGTGGGTAAGGTAACAAGGTAACAAGGTGCTCTGAAGAGTGGGAAGGGGAAGGAAAGGAGATACCTTTGCTGTAAACGCACATGCCTGGGTCTTCTTGGCATTGAACTCGACCAGGTTCCTAGCGCCCCATTGAGAAATGTGGTCCAGGATCCGATCCAGCTCAGTGTCAAGAAGCTGCCTTTTTTCCGCGATATCAGACGGCTTGGCCGCAGGATGTGCGTAATAACTCCCGTGTAAGGTGCTGTCGTCTGCATAACAGTGAATGTTTCCGTTACAGAGCATGTCATTGATATGCAGAAGAAAGAGAGTGGGAGATAAGACGGAACCCTGAGGCACGCCAGCATTTACCTGCAAGAACTCCGAAGCTCGTCCATCACAAAGGACGCGAATACGGCGCCCCTGCAGGAAGCTTGCAACCCAGTTACACAGTCTAGGAGGCAGGCCAAAGGCTGGTAGCTTGGAAAGAAGCGATTTGTGCCATACCCTATCGAAAGATTTGGCGATGTCAAGACTAATTGCCAGTGACTCACCGTGCTTCTCCATAGCCTCACCCCAAAGGTGGGCCATGTACGCCAGAAGATCACCCGTTGACCGTTTCGGTCTGAAACCGTATTGCCGGTCACTAAGCAAGGAGTGATCCTCTAGGTGGCGCATGAGCTGTGTGTTAATTATGTGCTCGAACACCTTGCACAGCACTGAGGTGACGGCTATGGGTCGATAGTTGGCTGGGTCCGAGCGATCCCCCTTCTTGTGGATCGGCTGGACATTCGCCTCCTTCCAAGCCGAAGGCACTGTACCCGAACTGTAGGACAGTCGGTACAGCCGCGTTAGCATAGGAGATAACTCCGCTGCACATTTTTTAAGTACAACCGCTGGAATACCATCAGGACCACTGGCTTTCCGGACATCGAGTGATTGCAGTACTGCACGGACATCGCGTTGCCTGATACATATATCAGGCATTGCGTGGTCACCAGTGGGAATTGTCCGTGGTTGCATACCACAATCATCGACTCGGGAGTTGGCCGCGAAGAGATTGACCAGCAAATTTGCTTTCTCTTGCGGCTCATGGACCAGAGATCCATCGGGATTGCTCAGCGGGGGCAGCGAGGGCTGGCAGAAGTTGGCTTGCACGGCTTTGGCCAGTCGCCAGTAGCCACGGCTACCCGTGGGATGTGCCACTAGCTCTTGGCCCAGCCGTGCTATGCGCTGGGCATCCGCCCCGACGCATGCCCTCTTGCAGACCTTTGTGGCTCTGTTGTACGCCGCCTTGAAGTGACCCACGTTGGGATCGCGTGTGGCGCGCGCCCGCACCCAGGCGCGGTACGCAGACTGTTTATGCTCAGCAGCCTCCGCGCACTCGCGCCCGAACCACGGACGCGCTCCGCGGACTGCGGTGACATCGGTGTATGGGATATAGTATTCCATACCTAGACCGATCTCACCGGTGACGGCAGTAGCGCTCTCAGATGGGTTCTTACCCTCAAAGCAGCGTTCAACCCACGGGATGGACGCATAATAGTCGCGCAATCCATCCCAGTCCGCTGACGAGTAGCACTCACCGAGATACTGTACTGGTCCGGGCGACTCGTCAACAGAAGGTCTAGCAGAGAGGGCTCTAGGCCGGACTCTCTTGGAATCCTCGTGACCTTGTGCACCAATTGAGTCAAGTATGCGCCAGGGCAAATGCGTGAGTGGCTCTTCCCGCATGGTCTGTTTTGGCGGAGCCCAACCAGATCTTGTGGTGGGCGTTAAAGTCCCCCAAAAACACCAATTCGGCGTTCGGAAACCGCTCCTGCGCATCATCTGCCGCCTGACTCAGGTATTCGAACAGTCGAGTTATCTCTGCATCTCCTGTATGGGAACGGTAAAGGCACACATAGATCTGACTCTTGGAGCCATGGTCTACGTGTACCCACAGGATGGAAAAGGCCATCCTTTTCCTTCCTTTCCTCGTCCATCGTTAAGTGTGTCCAGGCGATTATTCCGTAACTATTACAGATATCAAAAAACTGTAAACTGATATCGAAAGTACGTTACCTAATGAGTAAAATGACATCAATAACTTTTTTAAAATCAAACGAGAGGTATCTAAAATTTTGACATTAAACCCTCTCATACATTTAGTATGAGATTAGTAGAAAGGTTTTAGTGTCCTTATTTTAGCTTAGTACTGATATAAAGGAAACTGTTTATTAACCTAGCAGAGTAATAAAATAAAAAATAATATAATATAAAAAAAAATAAAAAAAAAAAAATAATATTTATTTATTAGTAAGTACAATATTTTTTTGTAGTGTGTTGCTTTTCAGTCTGCTCAAATTAATGCGATATTGAAACACGGTTTATTACTAATTTGAAGTGGTAAGATAGTTAAAAAACTTTTAAATTTAAAAGCGTCGGTAGCTTAGTGGTTAAGGAGTCGGCCTTACGATCGAGAGGTCCCGGGTTCGATCCTGGCCATTACACTACCGGCGTGAACCCACTCCTTTTTTCGTGCGGAAATCCCCTCCGATACCCCCCCTTCCGGAGCCGGAAGGGAAGGTTATGTCGGACTCGAACCAACTAAAACCGCACGCCGACTGTGGCTCGT
Organism: Eilema sororculum; assembly: GCA_914829495.1. Taxonomy (NCBI): domain Eukaryota; kingdom Metazoa; phylum Arthropoda; class Insecta; order Lepidoptera; family Erebidae; genus Eilema; species Eilema sororculum. Next base: position 25,714,599 of record OU618538.1, on the reverse strand, counting down.
GGTGCTAGGCCGGAGGTGAGGTTGTCATCGACATATCCCTCGCACCCCGGCTGACACAGGGCCATCCCTTACGGTCTGGCCCTCCTCATGAGGGGGGACAACGGTGTCCCCAACTCGCCCCCGGAATGGGGGTGAGTTGGGGAGGGGGCTATTCAGCGCGGGCGTGAACCCACTCCTAGCACAAGCATTTTAGCTTAGTTGGAGGGGTTAGAGGGAATATTAGTAACTTCGGTTCTAATATTCTTTATAAAAAAAATCTTCACATGTATCTACTTGAAAATCATCATTGTCAATCATACGTAATCATAAAATATAATTAAGGTAAAATGAGTACTAGACCACTTAAAATAAGGAAACTAAAACCTTTCTACTAATCTAATACTAAATGTATGGGAGGGTTTAATGTCAAAATTTTAGATACCTCGCGTTTGATTTTTAAAAAGTTATTGATGTCATTTTACTCATTAGGTAACGTACTTTCGATATCAGTTTACAGTTTTTTGATATCTGTAATAGTTACGGAATAATCGCCTGGACACACTTAACGATTACACCCTGTATATCCTAGGACACATTTAAAAAAAGCTTCTCACATGAAGCTACAACGAAGCAAGTGTGAGTAAACAGCAACAGCAAGGAACCGCAAAAGTAGATATAAATTGAATTCAACCCTGTGACGGGGGGTCTCCATGACCCGATTCCATGGCTGAACTTCGATATTTTCCGTGCGGAAATTCCCACGGGTACCTCCCCCGCTCCCCCGCCGGAGCCGGAAGGGGAGGTGATGTTCGGACTCGACAAAAAACAAAGCGACTGCCATCTGAGCTCTACAAACCAAAGCTGCAATGCTTTGAAATCGCCTTTGGTTTGTGGAGGTCAGATGGCTAGACCAGTTGTTGTAGACGTTGCTCTGGAGAGCACGTTAAGCTGTCGGTCCCAGTTGTCGTACGAACATCTATGGCAGTCGTTACGGATAAGTGGAGCTCTATAAAGTTCAACAACTGTTCTAGCTGCAATGCTTCAAAATCGCCTTTGGTTTGTGGAGGTCATATGGCAGTCGCTTTCGGGGACACCGCTGTCCCCCCTCCCGAGGAGGGCCAGACCGTAAGGGATGGCCCTGGGTCAGCCGGGGTACCAGGGATATGTCGAAGACAACCTCACCTCCGGCCTAGCACCACGACCCTCAGTCGGCGTGCGGTTTTAGTCGGTTCGAGTCCGACGTAACCTCCCCTTATATTTTCGCACGAAAAAAAAGCAGTCGCTTCAAGGAAAATATTGTTACGGGAGACGGGTAACGGGATTGGAAATAAACAGCTTCGTATGTGAGACCGCTTTATTTTCACACCCCGACAGCCAAATCTTGAACACGACAATTCACGACGCGACTGTACCACACGATGCACTACTGCACTTCAGTCTTATTCGCGACACTCACAGCGCGACTGTACCGCACGGTTACTGTGCTTACACGACACTCACAGCGCGACTACACAATCACTGCACTTTACTTGCACTTTTCACTATTTTCTCACTCTTCTTCCTTTTTCCTTCTTCTTCTGTTCACTTTGAACTCCCAAACTTAACTGTCCTTTCACCGCTCTGACAGCTCCTTTTATACCCATAATTTTGATCGTCTTTTCGATATTTCTCTTGATGGGGTTTCCGGCGGACATCTTGGAGCTAGAAAAACTCTATTGAAAATACGTGAGCATTTTTACCCGACTACGGCGAAGCCAAAAGGAGGGTTATGATTTTGACAGGCTATGTATGTATGTATATATGTATGTATGTATGTATGTATGTTCATTTGTTCCCTCATAGCTCCTCAACTACTTATTAGAACTGGACAAATGAGGTATCGTTACAAGCGGCTTGATCGTCCGATGGTTATAGGCTATATGACGTGTCACTCAATCTTGTGTAGCGCCCTCTCGCGCTCATAAGGTACTGTGTTAAAAAATAAATTTGAGATAAATATGCCGTGTTTGGTATCAAATGAAAGGGCGTAATAAGCACATTTCAAATATGTATAAATTATTAGCTTTACTTGGCTCCAAAATAATATAAACCAAATATAAAGTTTAAAACTAAAACCCGACTACCGAAAAATCACGCTCTAAAAGTAACAAACAAGAAAATATCAAGGATAGCCGTGGTCGTATGCCACTTACTCTAACAAAACAATAAATTCTAGGGAAAAGTGGCATACGACCACGGCTATCCTTGATATTTTCTTGTTTGTTACTTTTAGAGCGTGATTTTTCGGTAGTCGGGTTTTAGTTTTATTACTGGTTGCATTGCAAGGAAGATGTCCAAGAATGGTGCAGGAAATGTGAACCATGTTCATCTGTTAAAGGACCACAGACGCGAAGTCGAGCTAGTATGAAGTTGCATAATGTCGGTGCTCCTTGGGAACGGATAGCTTTAGACATGGCCGGACCCTTTCCTGTATCAACGAACGGCAACCGTCACATATTGGTGGTGATGGATATTATTTTACTAAGTGGCCAGAGGTGTTCGCGGTGCCAAATCAAGAAGCAGTAACAGTGGCAACTAAACTAGTGAATGAAGTCTTTTGCCGATTCGGACTACCTTTTGAAATTCACAGTGATCAAGGACGAAACTTTGAATCGCAAGTGTTTCAGGAAGTTTGTAAGATTTTGAAAATACACAAGACGCGAACGACACCTTATCGGCCACAGTCAGATGGCATGGTAGAACATTTCAATAGAACGTTGGAGCAGCACTTGGCGAAGATAGTCGATTCACATCAAAGAAACTGGGACGAATATCTTCCGCTATTTCTGTTATCGTATCGTACAGCGGTTCATGAAAGCACTTGCATAACACCGGCCCATGCAAATTTTGGCAGAGAGCTTCGACTACCGGCGGAACTCCTCACCGGATGCCCTCCTGACTCACCTAGCTGTATAACAGATTATGCGGATGTATTAAGGAAACGAATGGATAAAGTTCATAGATACATGAGAGAAGCCAATTTACAGGCCAGTGAACGAATGAAAACACGATATGACAGAAGTTCAAATTTAAGATGTTTTGAGGAAGGATCGCTAGTGTGGCTTCATAACCCAGTACGGAAGCAAGGATTATCTCTGAAACTGCAGCCAAGTTGGCAAGGACCTTATAAAGTGATAACAAAAATTAATGACGTCACTTACAGAATTCAAAAATCACCGAGAAGTTCCGCTAAACTTGTTCACATCGATAGAATCACCCGATATTATGGCTCTAACGATGCTCGGGACGAGCACGTCTTAGGAGGGGGCAGTGTTACGAATGTGACGTAACATGTCACAGCATCGGAACGATAAATTCGAACTCATTGTCAATAGCAGCTGTGACTGAGCGGTTTAGACAACGAGTTCGATTTTATCGTTCCGATGCTGTGACATGTTACGTCACATTCGTAACAATATCGAAGTTCAGCCATGGAATCAGGTCATGGGGACCCCACATCACTGGTTCGAATTCAATTTGTATCATTTTTGTTCTAATATCCGTTACCTATATAAAAAAACTACTTTTGCGGCTCCTTGCTATTGCTGTTGACTTACACGTGCGTCATTGTAGCTACATGTGAGGAGCCTGTTTTAAATGAGTCCTAAGGATATGAAGATTTAGCTATAGGAGTGTGTATTGAATCGATCCGACCCGTACACGTGCATAATCCTTGCATGGAATAAAACCTGCCCTCACCCAAACAGTGCACTTGTGTTGTCTCAGCGTCTTACAGTAATTGTGATTATATAATTTACTTAGTTGTTTTGCTTTACTTTTCCACTGAGTTAATTTTAATTCTGAACCTGACCGGTTTCGCCTTACGGCATTCTCAAAGGTTGACATTGATGTTTATTATGTTTAGGAATATTATTAACTAGCTGTGCCCGCGACTTCGTCCGCGTGGAATGTACTTAATAAAAAAAATCAGTTTATTTTTTTTTTGTTTTTGACATTTTTTTTTTAGCCTAAGTTACTCCTTATTACATAAGCTATCTGCCAGTGAAAGTCCCGTCCAAATCGGTCCAGCCGTTCCAGAGATTAGCCAAAACAAACAGACAGACAGACAGACAGACAAAAAATTTAAAAATATATATTTTGGTATGTGTACCGTATATACATTCATATGCATGTAGTAGAAAGCGGTTATTTTAATATTACAAACAGACACTCCAATTTTATTTATTTGTATGTATAGATTGCACATCAAATAAATAATCACATATCAATTTTTATTTTCATCATTTATATGCTTTTTTAAATCAAATAAATTACTTTACTACAAATAAACTGAATGTTTAACAAAACTAGTAGGTACTGCAGAAATAAAAAATAAAGTTTAAAACTAAAACCCGACTAAACGTAACAAACAAGAAAATATCAAGGATAGCCGTGGTTGTATGCCACTTTTCCCTAGAATATATTGTTTTGTTAGAGTAAGTGGCATACGACCACGGCTATCCTTGATATTTTCTTGTTTGTTACGTTTAGTCGGGTTTTAGTTTTAAACTTTATTTTTTATTTATATTATTTTGGGGCCAAGTAAAGCTAATAATTTATACATATTTGAAATGTGATTATTACGCCCTTTCATTTGATACCAAACACGGCATATTTACCTCAAATAATTTTTTTAACACAGTACCTTATGAGCGCTAGAGGGCGCCACACAAGATTGAGTGACACGTCATATAGCCTATAACCATCGGACGATCAAGCCGCTTGTAACGATACCTCATTTGTCCAGTTCTAATAAGTAGTTGAGGAGCTATGTGGGAACAAATGAACATACATACATACATACATACATACATACATACATAGCCTGTCAAAATCATAACCCTCCTTTTGGCTTCGCCGTAGTCGGGTAAAAAATAAAATATACATCAGCATGACATTACTTTTATCCTCATAATGCGATACAAATTTATTTAAGTACAAAAGTTATAAATGTTTATCAAAATACTAACTGCACAGCAAATTAACTAGTGCGCATGTAGAAGACACTCCTTGTCAAAGTAAAACATCTATCCGAATAGCATGTATACTAAGTAATTAAGTTCAGAATGATCACCACCCACCCCGAAATGGAAAGGTTACGTTAGAAGACTAAGGCGTTTTTTTATAAGCAAGTAAGTAGTTTGTTGGTGCTCAATCAGTACTTTTGATGTGAATTTGGATTATTTTGTCGTGCATTAGCAGCATTAGCAGTGCATTAATAAAACTGCTTTGCATTTCTAATACTTTGAGTTTAGTATTCTGCTGTGCAATCAGTAACTTTGATGGAAATTTGGATTATTATTTCATAAAAAAAGTATTTTATTTGTTTTCCGTTTAAATACCACCCTAATGTTAATTATGAAAATACCTATTGGCGTACCTTTTTTTTTCTTTTTTCGTGCGGAAATCCCCTCGAATACCTTTTTTTTTCCGTGCGGAAATCCCCTCGGATACCCCCCTGCCGGAACCGAAAGGAGAGGTTATGTTGGACTCGAACCGACTAAAACCGCACGCCGACTGTGGGTCGTGGTGCTAGGCCGGAGGTGAGGTTGTCTTCGACATATCCCTCGCACCCCGGCTGACCCAGGGCCATCTCTTACGGTCTGGCTCTTCTCGGGAGGGGGGACAACGGTGTCCCCGACTCGCCCCCGGAATGGGGAGGCGCGCTTCTGCGCGCGCCGCCACCGTGGCCTGCTTCTGCTGGGGTGACAGGTGGCTCCACCCGTCACCCCCAGGCCCGCGCTTATGGGGGACGGAGGTCAGTCAGTGCCCTCCGACGCCCGAGTTGCCTGCGTGCGCGGGCGGCGCGATCCGCGAGTCTCTCTCGCTCACGCCGCCTCTCCGGTTCTGCCATCCCCTTCACGACCATTACCTGCTCGCTGAAGGAGACGCCTGCCGCTCACGCGTCCGCACAGCAGACCATTGCTGTGAGCAGAGTGGCGAGGGTAAGAACTCTCACTCCCAGGGCCGCCACTAGCTCCCGCCTCGGTCCAGCCCACGCTGGGCACTCGGTGAGCGTGGGCAACCCCGTTTCCTCGCTCGCGTCGCAATGATGGCACTTGGCGTTGGCTTCCTTTCGATCTGACAGCAGACCAGACAGATACCGCCCGAAGCTCCAGTGCCCGGTGATAATCTGCGTCAGTCGATACGAGAGGCTGCCATGTGGCCTCTCTGGGTATTCCCCCATGATGGGCCTTACCGCCTGTATGACGGCATGCCCTGCGCGTGGTTGCTCAAGTCGTCGCTCCCACTCCGCCACCATAATCCTGTTGTGCCGGGATCTCTCGGCCCGAATGTCTTCGGGCTCGGGATCGTATCCCCGCTCCTGCACCTCCTTACGGAACCGATACAGTGCCGCAAGGGATATCGCTTCCAGGATCCACGGTGGCGATCCGGCTAAGAGACTCGCCGCTTCAAAGGGTATCGTGCAGTACCCCCTAATGGCCCTGGAGGCCATCCTCTGCTGCGGCGCACGCAGCAGGGGCATGAACCTGGTCTCCAGGGTGTCCACTCACACGGAGCACCCGTATAGGGCCATGGACCGCACGACACCCGCGTAGAGTTTCCTGCAGGAGTCCTCCGGGCCCCTCAAGTTGTCCTCCGGAAGTGCTCTCCGTAGTCCCACCGACCGTCATAGTCATAGTCGTTTATTTTCAATTTTGAACAATAAAATTTCGACGTCAATTTTAATTCTACATAATCTAAGTTAACAACTTCGCAACGTTCGCAACTTCTTAAGGGAATTAGACTGGTTTGATTTGATTGGGGATTGCGACGTGAATGAAATGATAGAGGTGTTTTACGATATAATAAATACTGTAATAAAAAAATTCATCCCCGCTTGTATACCTAAAGGTGATGGGGTTCCTCCATGGTTCAATCAGAAATTAATTAAATTACTGAATGAAAAAAATAAGATCAGAAAGCGTTATAAAAAGTACAAAAATCCAATGGATGCAGTAGAATTAAAATATGCAAAAGCTGTGACAATTTGGCCACTATTTGCTACAATGACTATACTAAACGTATTGAGGATGAGCTGGGGAGGAATCCTAAGCTTTTTTGGTCGTACGTTAAGGCTAAACGTGGCGGGTCGAGTGCGTATCCCAAGTCTATGACTAACGGTTCGATCAGTTCATTTGACGGTATTCAGATATGCGAGATGTTTGCAGAGTACTTCTCCTCGGTGTACAGCATCAGAAAATGTGCGCATGAAACTAAAGAATATAGATACTAGTAAAGGCGCGAGTCCTGACGGAATACATCCTACATTTATTGCTAAGTGTTTTTCTGAGCTGGCTCAACCGCTCACTTTAATTTTCAATAAATCCTTGATCCCATCTCATCCGGGGTTTTTCCACGTAAATGGAAAGTAGCTAAAGTGGTGCCAGTTCATAAGTCAGATGATATTACAGCTATAAGCAACTATAGACCTATATCAATCTTATCAGCTTTCGCTAAGATCTTTGAAGCCATGGTTTGCCCTTATATTCAAAGTCACTTAAAGTTATATTTAAGCGACCACCAACATGGATTTGTTACACGTCGATCCACAAATACTAATCTGGTTCCCTTCACTGAATTACTTATAAATGCTATTGACTCGGGCTATCAAACTGACGTTATTTACACAGACTTTTTTAAAGCGTTTGACAAAGTGTCACATACAGTTCTTGTGAATAAATTACAAGCCTATGGTATTTCGGGATCCTTACTTAGTTGGATAACTTCATACTTAAAGGAACGTGTCTTCTCTGTCGTAGTTAATGGCTATCAGTCAGGATTGCAACGTATTTTGTCCGGCGTTCCTCAGGGCTCACACCTGGGTCCGATTCTGTTTAACTTCTTTATTAATGATATTCCTGAGTGTTTCTATTTTTCTGAAGTTGTTATGTATGCTGATAATCTCAAGTTTGTGAAAATAATTAAGTCGGATCAAGATGCTATACATCTACAAACTGATCTCAACAGACTAATCGCATGGTGCAATAGCAATAGAATGCTGTTAAATGCAAAAAAATGTTACCACGTAAAATATACGAGAAAACTAAATGCTCTAAGCCACGATTACTTCATCAATAGTGAGAAAATATCTGAAGTACCAATAGTTAGAGAACTTGGAGTGATTTGTGATAAAAAATTGACAGTCATCCCGCACTTAGATAATATTATTGAAAAAAGTTCGAAGATGCTAGGATTTGTGCTTAGAAATAGTAAAACTTTTCGCAATAATCACACAATTTTTTTATTGTACAATAGTTTAGAATAGAATAGAATAGAATTATACTGTATTTGTAAACCATTTTTGAGCGAAATATATTTTCTATACAATTGTTGTACAAAGGGCGGCCTTATCACCATAATAGGCAATATCTTCCAGGCAACCTTTGGATGGACTAGAGTTACGTGTAAGAACAGGTAGTTGGTGTGACTGGGAGTGACAAAAAATAATATATGAATACACAAACTATATACACATATATACACCTATAGTCATATACGTACATATACAGGGTGTATTTTTGAAACGGGGCAGTAAGGGCAAGTACCTTAACCGTTGCAGTTACAGCAAAACGTTCTTAAAAGACCTTCCCTAACTTTTTGGGACATTTTGAACTGCATTCACAGATTTTGTAAAAAACTTACAGTTAGCAAAAAAAATGCAAAAAGTTCAAAATTTTTTTTTATGCCAATCGATTTTATTTCATGTGGGGATCAAAAAACTCTATGGGACCTTTTTGGCTTTCAGTACTAGAAAAGACAGAAATCGCCAAAAACGTTTCCCATACATTTCGTAAATAAATAATCAACTCAACTAATAAATCAACTCGAAACTCATAGGTCAGGAAAATTTTTGAATTTTTTTAAATAAAAAAAATCATTTGATCGTTCAGTGCAAAAAAGGATAGACTTATGTATTCGTGAAAATGGAAATCATTTTGAGCAATTTATTTCATAAACCAATTTCTTAAATGTTTGAATGAATTTTTTTAATTAAAAAAGTTCAAAATTTTCCTGACCTATGAGTTTCGAGTTGATTTATCATATTTCCGTACGAAATGTATGGGAAAGGTTTTTGGCGATTTCAGTCTTTTCTAGTACTGAAAGCTAAAATGGTCCTATAAAGTTTTTTGATCCCCACATGAAATAGAATCGATTGGCATAAAAAAAAATTTTTGAACTTTTTGCATTTTTTTTGCTAACTAAGTTTTTTACAAAATCTGTGAATGCAGTTCAAAATGTCCCAAAAAGTTAGGGAAGGTCTTTTAAGAACGTTTTGCTGTAACTGCAACGGTTAAGGTACTTGCCCTTACTGCCCCGTTTCAAAAATACACCCTGTATACATCCATACAACATACACTCATACATACATACATATATTCAAATGTACACGGATCATCAAACTTTTCTTCACAGTAATTGGATATATAAGTATTAAAGTGACATAAAATGCTCATGTAACAGCTTTTTAAAACTTGTTATCGATTCAAATACATAGGGAAAAAGAATCTTCTCGGGCGGGACTCGAACCCGCAGTCTTTCCCTTACAGGGGGAATGCCTGACCAATTCGGCTACCGAGACACGCCCGATATGATTCAAATTTCCCATCTTATACGTCTTTAAGGCGACGTAGCGTCATCTACCGATTTTCTCACGAACTATCGGAATCAATGAATGATGTTACAATCATTTTTAAACATTGATTTTTGATAACTGCGCCCAAACAATTGAAGGAATTTTTACAGCATTAAGTATGCTAACTATACAAATCAAATACATAGGGAAAAATAATCTTCTCGGGCGGGACTCGAACCCGCAGTCTTTCCCTTACAGGGGGAATGCCTGACCAATTCGGCTATTTCCTTATGTATTTGATTTGTATAGTTAGCATACTTAATGCTGTAAAAATTCCTTCAATTGTTATCGATTGTGCTCGTCAGATACCAACCGGCAATTCATTCCACAGACGAACCGCTTCTACGGTGTAGGATCGACCATAGTAGTTTGTGGAATGCGTCGGCATTTTCAGTGTCAAGTTCTCCGACGACCGTAGGGACCTCGAATGTGTCTCATGTAGGAACCTAAAACGTTCTTTAAGGTAAGGGGGTGCTTTGGGGTTAAAAAGGATATTGTAAAGAAACGTTAGAATATGGGTATTCCGGCGAAGGCGAATTGGAAGCCACTTGAGTTTTATACGGTATTCTGAAACATGATCGTATTTGCGTAGGCCAAATATGAATCTTATACAGAAATTTTGAAGTCGCTCAAGTTTATCTAATTGTGCTTCTGTGAGATTTAGATAGCTGACATCGGCATAGTCGAGAATTGGTAGGAGGGCCTGTGCAAGCGCAGTCTTTGTTGCCGTGGGAAGAAAATTTCGTAACCTTCGTAAGGATCCCCCTGAGGCAAATAGCTTGCGGTTGACCTCTTGCAGCTGGCGATCCCAGGACAACGTTTTGTCAAGGTAGATCCCCAGATCTTTAACACAGTCAGATATAGGCACCACTGTACCTTCAAATTGTATCAGTGGCACAGCGGACCAATCTATATTAGAGATCATTCTGGAACTGCCGACAACAATTAGCTGAGTCTTTGATGGATTTATCTTTAGGCCGTAATTTTTACTCCATTCACTAATATGCGCTAGATCCATGTTCATTGTGTCTAGTGCCTCTGATAGCTGGTTAGGTGGGGCCTGGCTGTATATCTGTAAATCATCTGCATGCAAGTGGTAGGATGAAACTAGTTTCTGGGAAATAGAATTGATAAAAATCGCGAAGTGTAGTGGGGACAGAACGCCGCCCTGCGGTACGCCAACTGTTGTATTGCACCATGAAGAGAATGACTCTTCTATGCGTATACGTTGTCGACGACCAGACAGGTAACTTTGAAACCAATGAACTGCCGTTGGAGATATGTTAATAGAGCGAAGTATACTCACCAGGACGTCGAAATCTACAGTGTTGAATGCATTGCTAAAATCAAGGAGCGAAAGAACTGTTAAATGTCCTCGATCCATGGCTAGCCTTATGTCATCTGTGATGTGTACCAAAGCAGAAACAGTGCTGTGCCCAGGTCGGAAGCCGGATTGAAATGGATTTAGTAAGCTGTTTCTACTAAGGAAGGAGCTAAGTTGGGTATGGATAAGGCGCTCAAAGACTTTGGAGAGGAATGGTAATATAGAGATAGGTCGGTAATCAGAAAACGTGGAGGGCTTGGATTTTTTTTGGAAGGGGAGTAATTTGCGCTTCTTTCCACGCAGATGGGAAATTGCCACAGGGTATAGAGTGATTGAGTATATGACACAAGATGGGTAGGATTTGGTCGAGGATAGGGAGTATCATATTCCGACTGACACAGTCACTGCCTACTGCGCTGGATGTTATTAACGTAATGCTCTGCTTAACACCACAATCCGTAAATTGATCAAAGACAAAAGTTGGATATTGAGGGGTTGGAAGAGATGAAAGATAGTTAAGTGTATTTGTTTTAGTTGTCCCGTCAATATTGGACGAAGATGAGAAGTGATGATTCAGTGAATCGAGATTTATATCTTTAGGAATTTGGTCAAGGCGAGATTTTCCAACTCCTAGGTGTTCTCAGGAACTTCCAAACCTTAGCTGGTTCTCCATTTTCCACAGAGGTATGAATATGCTGGCGTTGTGCTTTCCTACACATCTTGTTGCAGAGATTTCTAATTGCTACATATTTGTCTAAATTATATTGAGTGGGACGGCACTTGTACCTACATTTAGCAGCAGCTTTTTTAGACATAATTAGCTTTATGTCATCGGTAAGCCAAGGAGAGGGTAAATGTTTGACTTTGACAGCTCGGGCCGGTGCATGGACATTATAGAGACTAATCAAATTGTTTGTAAGCATCGCTACTTTAGTGTCAATACATTGGGTTGCTAAGGGAGGGGTCCAGTCAATGTTGAGGGCATCCTTACGAAGCTTGTCACGATCCATAGCTCCAAAACTGCGCTGCAAAAGAATTCTCGGCTTTGCCTTGGGAGGTCGGATTTTATAAGATAAGTATATCAGATCGTGGTATGAGAAAGCATCAGCTGAACATTGGCCATGTTTGATGGCATGTCCAGGTGAAGAAACTAAGATGAGGTCTAGAAGAGTAGGGATACAGTTAGGAAAGTAATGGTCATTTTTCTTGAGGCACGTGTTGAAATCACCCATTATAATAGTATGTGTATAAGTTGGAGTCAGATTTTCTAGAAGAAGTTCAAAAGAGGAGAAGTAGTCAACGTTTGAAGAATGAGAGTAGTACACGCCAAAAAGAATCTTGGTGTGATACAGTTCTACTTCCAAGAAAAGATGCTCGCCAGCGTTTTCCGGTGGTGGTTGTGCAGACATATCCACTATTGAGTATGAAATATAAGAGCGCAGATATATAGCTACACCCCCACCACGACCAATCGCGCGATCGTTTCGTATAAGAGTGAATCCTGGAAGAGTGTAAGCAATTGTAGGCAGAAATGGCCTGAGCCACGACTCTGTGATTAAGAATGCATGGATGTTTTGACAGTTAAAGGTGGCCAGCATATCTGGGAAATGGGCTGGAATACTCTGGACTGCATTGAAATTCCTCGGTACATCGGTAAACAGAGACCGAAGGGTACTTTCAAGTGTTGGTGAGCTAGTAAAGCTATCATCAAGACTGTCTGCTGTGTAAAAACTTTCATTATCACTACAGGACAAATCATCAGACATTATATATGTATACTTGTAATTTTTAATAAATAAATATAATATTTATTTATATACTTGTAAATTAGATAAATTAATGAATAAAATAATATAAATATGACACTCAAATATATTAGTCCACCGGCCAGTTGCGTGTTAAAAAAGTCACAATATACAGTTAAAATAAAATACCAATACAATAAAATACAAGGGTGAATTTCCCGGGACCAAGAATTGCGTGGCATCGATGGAATCAGTACTAAAAATCATAGTTATGTAGCGGATTCTTGAGGGAAATAGAAATGAAGAAAGCGTAGACTGATTTGAACGACTGAATATTATATTTTGCGAATAATAAAAAATACATTGATTGTATGGCAGCCCGTACAAAGCTTTTCGATGAAGTGTCTAAAAAACGTTCTTGTGTACCGTTCGCTCCGCCGCGCGCTCTGACGTACGATTGGTGTAATATCACGTCATGTCTTCGTAACCAATCACAGCGCGTGCTTTGTTATCGCGTGATGTGAGTATATCTGCAGCTGGTGCCTCAACATACTCCCGGCCTTGGAATCGCCAGATTTCAATGAATAGATTTCATTCAGGCTCCCGGCTGCCACCATCCGTCATCACTCGTTGTTCAAAGGCAGCGGACAAATTTTGGTGAATGCCCGTCGTACCACGCCATCAGCTTTGCGTATATCGGCGACCCTTGAAATGTTGTCCTTTCCTGGGTACGTCTTGATGATTCGGCCCAGACTCCATCGCAGGGGCGGCAGGTGATCATCTTTAATGAGTACCAACATGTTCTCTTTAAGTTCACCTTTGTCATGGTACCATCTGCTTCGCACCTGCAGTTCCGAAACGTATTCTTTCGACCAGCGGGACCAAAATTGATGACGAATCTGTTCAACTCGTTGATAACGAGGCAGTCTTCGAATGTCTTCTTCGGCTATCTTTGGATGTGCGCATACTGGAGAAGTAATCGGACGGCCTATGAGGAAGTGACCGGGGCTCAAAGGAAGGAAGTCATTAGGATCACTGGACATGGGGGTTAAAGGACGAGAATTAAGCATACCTTCAACTTGTGTGAGTAATGTACTAAACTCTTCGTAAGTCAGGTGTGCATTGCCTATAACCCGTAAGAGGTGGTGTTTGCAAGACTTGACACCAGCTTCCCACAAACCACCAAAATGAGCAGCATACGGAGGAATGAATTTAAATTGTATATTTTGACTACTAGCGTATTCTATGATGTCAGACGAACATGTTTTTAAAAATAATTCAAAATCGTTTTTCAATCCTACAAAATTCTTTCCGTTGTCAGAAAATATTTGCTGTGGTTTTCCACGACGGGAAATAAAGCGCTTGAGTGCCAACAAGTAAGCCTCGGAAGTTAGGTCTGACACCAACTCTAAATGCACGGCGCGCGTGGCAAAACAGATAAATAAACAAATATAATGTTTACATGTCTTAGCCCCCCTACCCTTGCGGCTCAGTATGTACACCGGACCGGCGTAGTCAACACCACAGTTAAAAAAGGGAAAACTGGCTGTGATTCTTTCTGTGGGTAAATTACCCATAATTGGGGAGAATGTTTTACCCTTAAAGCGAGTACATGTAACGCATTCGTGAACAATTTTTCGAGCTAAATTTCTACCTCTAATAGGCCACCATGATTCTCTCAAGTTATAAAGAAGTGTCTGGGGTCCTACATGTAACATTTGTTTGTGTTGATAGTGAAACAATAAAATGGTAAACCGATGTTTACTTGACAGTAATATAGGATGTTTTTTATTGAATGTAAAAGCCTTTGAATTACCTAGGCGACCTCCCACATGAATTATGTTGTCATCGTCAACAAACAAGTTCAGTTTTGCTAGATAGTGTTTATTGTTCAAACGACCGTTGTTGGTTAATATTTTATATTCAATGGGAAATGATTCTAATTGACTATATTTGACTAAAACTAATTCTGATTGTCTCAACTCTTCCACAGTGAGAACTCCATTACGTCTGTTATGCTTATTACGCGTATTATAGATAAAACGTAGTAGGTATGCGCAAGCACGTTTCATACGGTGAAATTGAGAAAATCTAGAAAATGGAAACAACTCATTATCGGAAGTTTTTTCGCATAAAAATGTTTGTATTTTTTGTGGTCTCAGTTCAGGTAGCTCAACCTGATCGATATTTGATTCGGAGCTTACGTAAGTGGTACTGTTAAACTCAATGTCGCGAAGAAAGTGTGGCCCGTGCCACCACAAATCAGAACAAATTAAACTATCCAAACCAACACCGCGAGAAACTAAGTCAGCTGGGTTTTCTTTACCCTTGACATGACGCCATGGTATAGACTTGGTCAACTCCTGTATTTCAACCACACGGTTCTGGACGAAAGTTTGTAGAAGATTAGGAGCCATTCGCAACCATCCTAAGACGATAGTTGAGTCTGTCCAAAAGGTAACCGACTTGAATTTGCATCGTAATGACTCATGAACCTTGTGGAATAATTTGGCACCTAGTAGTGCGCCACACAGTTCAAGTCGAGGTATGCTCACGGGCTTAAGTGGTGCCACCTTGCCCTTCGAACACAATAACCTGACTGATATCAGTCCGTCATGGCTCACCGAGCGTATATAAACACAGGTGCCGTACGCTGACTGAGACGCATCTGTGAATATATGCATTTCTAAATACGTAGGTTCGTACGATATAACATGTCGCTCCACACGCAATGTGTCGAGTAGAACTAAGTCATTAACGAATTTATGCCATATTTTAATGACGTCTTGCGACACTTCATCATCCCATCCCAATTTTAATAACCATAGCTTCTGTAAAACCACTTTTACAATAATTATAAAAGGGCTCAGAAGTCCTAGTGGGTCGTAAATTTGCGAGACCGACGACAATATGAGTCGCTTTGTAATAATTTGGTTATTATCAATCACAAGTTTCGTATTGAAATATAACTCATCGGTTGAGTTATACCAATTTAAACCTAACGTTTTGCTGTGACTGTTATCAGTTAGTGCTAGGGATTTGGAACAGTCTAATGAAGTTTGCGATATGTCGCACTTGAAATTAAAAAGCCATTTACGTAATGGGAAGCAACCGTCTTGTAAGACATCAGAGACCCTACTGCATAACTGCAATAATTCCTGCTTGTCATCCCGCCCAGATATATAATCATCAACATACATATCTTCATGTATTGATTGTTTCACCTCAATATCATCACACTCGTCAGCGAGTTGTTTAAGACATCTCACACTTAAGAATGGTGCGGACGCTGTCCCGTACGTGACGGTATTGAGTTGATACATACGGAGGGGATGAGAGGGATCCTCACGCCACAGTATCATTTGCAGGTTACGCCGATCAGGGTGTATCAGGACTTGTCGGTACATTTTTTCAATATCACCGCAGGCTATGTACCTATACTGTCTAAAGCGTAGCAGTATTGAAAAGAGATCCCCTTGTATGGGGGGCCCAACCAGCTGAATGTCATTGCTTGACTTGCCAGATGTTGTGGGCACACTAGCATCGAACACCACACGCAATTTTGTGGTTATGCTGTGCTCTCGGTACACACCATGATGCGGCATGAAATAATGAGGACTAGAGTGGGTATGTACTTGAGTCATGTGACCTAGGTGACAATACTCGCGCATAAATTCACAATATAATTGCTTGTATAAGGAATCGCGTTGTAACCGTTTTTCTAATGCGTAAAAACGACGTTCAGCTTGTTCGCGACTGGTACCTAAAACCTGAGGAGATTCTTTGAAAGGTATGTCTACAATAAACCTTCCATTTTGATCACGCTTTGTATTGTCTGCGAAATGTTTTTCACAGACCCTCTCCTCCTCCGTGCGAGAGTCGAGGATCTTAGGTATTTCCTCCAGTTCCCAAAACTGACGTAACTGTGCGTCTACAGACTGACTTAAGTTGCAATGGATAGTGCGGCTATCTCTGCGCGCCTCATGGTGGATAGGTCCCGCAAGTATCCAACCCAACTTAGTGTCTAGTAAGAAAGGTCCATTATGTAAACGTACCTTGTCTTGTTTAAGTAAGTCCCAAAATAAATCTGCCCCTAACAAAATGTCAATGGGTTGCGTTTTGAAATATGAGGGATCAGCTAATTGGCATTCATTGGGAATGCGAAATTGATCGCGATTTAATGGGACAGTTGGTAGTTCAGACGTAATATTGTTTAAAACAATACATTTAATGCGCTTAGAGTATGTATTATCTCGTGACCGAATGGTTACATCGCAACTTTTTGTTGACTGTACCACTGAACTACCAACGCCTCGTATCTCATGAGCGGACTGTACTAAATGAAGTTGTAATTTTTCGCATAAAGAATTTGTAATCAAACACCTTTGACTACCGCTATCGAGGAGTGCACGTGCAACAACGAACTGGTCAAACCGGTTTGCTATCTCAACTAACGCCGTAGATAATAAAATAGGATGCGACAATGCGCAATGCTTGTTTGTGTGAACGTTATTCACAACAACCGAATCTATATGTGAGTGCATATAATCAGTGCTAACAGCTGCCTGAGATGGAATGCTATCAATAGTTGTATTTTTATCTACGTGTAATAAAGTGTTGTGTTTTTTGCTACACAATTTGCAAGTACCGAACCTGCATTCCTCTACGGAATGACCCGATCGTAAACAGTTTTCGCATAATTTCTTACTGTGTACAAATTCGAGTTTATCTTTAATTGATGAGTTTAAAAATTGTTGACACGTATAAAGTGAGTGATTAGCCTTGCACATAATACATTGCTTGTTTCGTGATGCAGGCTGATTAGATTTATTGGTTGAGATATTGCAATGTATTTTGTTGTTTTGTTTGTTACTGTGTGTGGTTGATTTGTGAGTGTTATGTTTCGAATGTAATGAGTCTAACATTTCTGCATGCGATTTTAAAAACCCAAGTAAGTCATCTAATTTATACCTATTATTTGAACTATTGTCAGTTTTCAAAGTTATGGTTTTATATTGTTCCCACTCTCTCACCGTAGTCTCATCAAGTTTAGAAACAATAATATAATTAATTAGTGTATCCCATGTGTCTGTTGGTTCTCCCAGTACCTTCAAAGCGCGTAAGTTCTTCAGAACAGAATCAATTAACTTTCGTAACATCACTGGTGATTCTTTTGTTAAATTTTGAATAGTGAATAATGATTTAACATGATTGTGTATTAATAAATCATTGTTGTTGTATCTATTCTGAAGTAATTCTAAAGCAATTGGATAGTTGTTCGAGGATATCTCTAACTGATCTATGACAAGGGCAGCACTACCCTTTAATGAGGATTTTAAATAATGAAATTTCTGTATGTTTGAGAGCTTAGATTCATGAATTAGCGACATGAAGGTATCTCTGTAAGCAAGCCAGTGTTCACATGAGCCGTCAAACGAAGGGAGGGTGATTGTAGGTAGTTTCACATGGTCTATTCTAGAATGGACATGACTACTAGAATCTTCGCCAACATCCGGGCCACTCAATAAGCACTCAGCCTGAGACACTACGCTATAGTAGAAATTTTCAAAAATATCTCTTTGATCCAATTGCTCATCGAGATCTTTTTCAGGAACCAATTGCTCAATTTTTGTTTGCAAATCGTTAAATTCCTGAAATAAGCTTTCAGCATTTTTTGTACGTAATCTTAAATCTATTTTTTGATTGGGAGACATTAATTTAAAACTATTCAAGGTATTCAGATAATTGGAAAATCTCGTTAATCTACCTTTTGTGGTGCCTCGTTTTCTGATAAGATTTGAGTATACGGCTTCATCACCTGGCAAGTTTAATGTAACTGGTGATTTAGCCCTAGATTTATCAGCTAACTCCGATGTGCTCATCTTGGATTGCGAATAAAACTGATGTCAAGTAGGTAGAAAAGTAGGTACTTACAGTTTTTACGATGTACACTGATAGGCACTGCACAGCTAGATAAATTAGGATACCTAATGAAAATATGAAAAGAACACACACACAGAATTGAAAATATGCAGGTAGGCACTGAGGTTTAGAAAGGAAAGTGAGATGGATGGCCGTACCGAATGATGATTTGATGCGCAATGATACGAAAGCCTCCTCTTCAAGCTCCAGCTATTCAAGCACCAGGTGAAGCGTATCTTGTAATGCTTGTATAGTAGACCATCAGCTGTCTGCATAAGCGCCAATTTCTTGTCCACGTCCACAGGTCGTAAATCCGGCTCGTAAAGGACCAAAATATGTAGCGGATTCTTGAGGGAAATAGAAATGAAGAAAGCGTAGACTGATTTGAACGACTGAGTATTATATTTTGCGAATAATAAAAAATACATTGATTGTATAGCAGCCCGTACAAAGCTTTTCGATGAAGTGTCTAAAAAACGTTCTTGTGTACCGTTCGCTCCGCCGCGCGCTCTGACGTACGATTGGTGTAATATCACGTCATGTCTTCGTAACCAATCACAGCGCGTGCTTTGTTATCGCGTGATGTGAGTATATCTGCAGCTGGTGCCTCAACAGTTATAATGCTCTAATATTTTTTGCTAGTTAGGTGAAATAGTGATCTATGTGTGGCACTAAATAATCTATTATATAGGATTATAGGTACTCCAAAAAAAAACAAAATACACCGAAATCTTTCATTGCCGTGTTTGTCCACACGTCACCTATTGTGCCGTGATACCTCATTGATAAAAATCTATTGGTTATTTTTATTAATACCTATTTTTATTTGATACGTGAATAGTTGAAGTATTGTTACGAAATACATTTATTCAAATATTTAAACAATACAACGAATGAACTACCTTTCATCGCCGTGTTCTAAACATATTTTAGAATATTGTCTTATCTAACGACTTGCGTCCTCCCTTATATGCGCTAAACGTTGCATATTGGTGCCGCCTAAGTGCTCGACGCGGAAGAACGTACACAAGTACCTGCGTTTTGGCGCCATAGATGTAAGTCTACCATTTTTATGTTACTGGACATTTTTTCTTTCATCGCCGTGGATAGGTATAACTTTCTATTTTAATAAGTTATCCTCTTGATTAAACATTCAATAGAACGCCATTTCTCTTGTTTATTTTTGTGAAGTGATTAATACTTCGAATAATTATTAGATTTTTTGTTATTTAATATTTTGGTCTTGTTTTTCATTGCTGTGCTTTCATTGCCGTAGTTTCCATGGTCAAAATTTGCTATGGCAATGAAAAAAAAACACGGCAATGAAAAAAAAAACATTGCCATGCATTGTAAAAGTCACACCTGTGCCCTTCAATTTCTTCTTCGACATCCAGATATTATCCCTCTCTAGCACCGATTGAAACTTCACCAGTATGGGCCTGGGCTTGCCTCCAGGTGCTATTCGGCCCATTCTTTGACACCTTTTGATGTCTGCGCCTGTGAAAGTTTCCACCTTGAGTTCTCGCTTGATTGTGTTTGCACAACCTGTATAGTCTGCCCATCCTTCTGCTCAGCTACGCCATGAAGAAGCAGGATCTTGCGGCGGCTACGTGTCTCTATGCTGTCCACCTCCCGAGCCAAATAAGCCATCTGATGCTGAAAAGCCTTCAGACTTTCCAGCACAAACACCTTGAAGGTACCAAACTCTTCTGCCAAATTGTTCAAGTTGGATGTACCTTGGGCTCTCCTTTGAAGCTCTGCCTCGAAGCTAGCCATTCGCTCCATGAAGTTAGCTTGCATAATCAATCATAGACTGCTTCATGTGATCCATATTGAAAATGTGTAACTGCTGCCTTAATCTGCGTAGATATTTTGGAGATAACACGGAACCAGCGAGTATGCACACTTATACACTTATTTTTGTCATGTAACTTGAATATATTATAGATTATATAATATATTTTAATTTTAAATTTTAAATAGGAGCAATTTTATATGTGTGTTGTTGTCTTAACTACCCACAATGTACACAATTAGAAGCATGATTGAATACTGTAGTGTTGTATGGCGTCCCCACTTTGCGACACACGCTCTGCGCCTTGAACGTATCCAGAAGCGTTTTGTTTAGCACCTAGCGTTTTCTAACGGACTAGCTAAAAAAATACGTTCCTATAAACGCAGACTCGAGCATTTTCGGATGAAAACTTTGGAACACCGCACAAAGCTTAACGAGGCAATATTTGCTGGCAAAATTCTTCAACAACAAATTGACAGTCCTAGGCTGTTGGCTCTCTTCAGATTTAATGCTCCAGCAAGAATTCCTCGCGGCAAATCACACCCCTATGTCCACCTTTAAGAAGAACAACTTTAGGTGCCAATTCTCCTTACGCCAGATTGTCTAGAATCGTGAATGGTTTAAGCAGTTTGATTGACCTACATTTTGACTCCGTCCCTAAACAGAAATTGATCTTAAGCCACCCATTGAATATTTAGTTATATTACTTAGTTTTACTTATTTGTCAGTATCTTTTTCCTCATTTTATGTATAAACTTAGTTTACTAAAATATGTATCTCTTATAGGATAAGTGCATGTGGTGTTTACCTGTAAGTAATTGTTCATGTTTCCTTTTGTACAAGCTTATGTTGCATAAATAAATGTAAACAATTGTTGGTGAACCAAATAAATAAATAAAAAAAATAAGTTTACCACCGCTTTTTTTTTTTTTTTTGACCGTGGGGGAAATCCTTCATGGATGTTATGCCGGACTCCTACCGACTAAAACCCCCACGGTATCGCCCAGCAGCCTATAGTTGGGAGCCCCGGGTAAGCCCTCGGAAGGATGTCCCAGGGCTCCCAACAGACCCACGGCTTCAATGCGGCCTCGTCTAGGGGGTGGTTCGGGTGCTATCCCGCGTCTATGGGGGGGTTTTCGGGTATCATCCCGCTTCATGATTTCTTATTGTAATGTTAATTGTGTTAGTAAATTGATTTTGCTAAATACATAGGAGGGGGGAGGCGTGCGTGAGTTCGTCACGTCACGCTGCCGTCATGGGCCTGCTTCTGTAAGGACGATGAGCAGCCAACTCACCGTCCTCAGGCCCCCGGTCATGGAGGCCGATGGTTTTCGGCGAAGACACGTCGGCGGCGCCCAAGCCGCTGACTGCGGAACTCGGGTGGGAGAGTTCTCTCCCGCTCCCGCCCCGCCGCCTCCTTCACGAGCATGAACTGCTCGCAGAAAGAGGCGGCGCAGTCCCACTTACTCCCGCTGGAGACCATGGCTTCCACCATGGTCTCGAGCGAGAGAGTGTCCACGCCCAAACCCACCACGAGGACCTGGCGCTGTTGCGCCCACGCTGTGCACTCCACCAGCGTGTGGAGCGCTGAAGTTTACCACCGCTTCCAAGGCGCTGGTGGAGAAAAAACGGCACAACAAACTCCACTGCGGCATTTTTTAGACGTCAATCTATACATACATACAATACATACATACATACATACATACATACTACATATCGTCACTGGAAAGCCAATAATACTAAAGCGCCATTTTGGTCAAAATGAGTTATATATATCGTTGGATAGGATTTTTTTTTCTGCGTCGAATGGTCTGGGTTTCGTGTTGATCAGGGCACTTTTTTGGCGCTTAAGCACTTCAAAATAAGGAGATGTTTCATCATTTTGAATTCGTGACAAAAACTTACGTAGTACAAGTTTTGATTAATTTTTAGTCGTTGTCGCTTCAGTATTTTTATTCACTGACACCAGCCAATTCAACCTTGTTCAGCAACTTAAAATACTGATGTTGAATCATTGATGTCGCTTTAGTATTTATTGCCGGCCGTAACTACTAGTTGATTATTAGTTAAGTAAATTTGCTCTACGTAGAAACTTATGCGCATGGTGCTTTAGTATATTTTGTCTACGTACTGTTTTGATAGGAAACGGTTTTAGTGATTTTGCCTCACATATGAAAGTATTTGAGTGTCTGTTTAGAATGTTTTCCATTCAATAAAATTGAATAATTATTTTATTAAGCATGAACTATTTTAGTCGACGAAATATTAATGGTTCGTTTAGCATTTAGTTGGGGGAAAAACATACGAATTTAATTTCGTTAAGTCTTTTAAAATCATATTTCGTTTTAATTACAATGCGATAAGTACGTATAATTCATATTTTGCGCGCGAGTCGTCGGTGGTTTAGTCGACCTCGTAGTCAGCTTCGTGCTGCGTTAAGTTTATTTTTTATTTATTTATTTAAAATAAAGTGAGTGACGCGTTCATACAGGTCCCGCAGCAGAGTGAATCTTTCAGATTATAATTCTTATATAACATAAACTCACGCCTGTATTCTCCGAAGGGGTAGGCAGAGGTACTAGCACCCATATTTCGCCAGTTTATGTTTAAGTCCCAATGTAATAGGTGGCGAGCCTATTGCCATTAACCGGGCACTTAATTCTTAATGATTATAATTTAGGGATGCGATGATGTAGCCATACTACGAGCCAACATTTCCTACAATATTATTAGCGCATCGCCCTCTCCCTGTACTGCCAAGACATCTGAGCACTTGTCTATAGAATTTAAGTTAGTCCACACTACGGTTCTACTCAGGGTATTCTATAGTCCAAATATGCATATTGATTATTTCAATAACTTTGAGAGTCTACTCCACTCTCACTCTCCTTATGATCACGTAGTCATAATAGGTGACTTTAATACCTGCTTATTGAAGGATGATAGCCGGTCTCGACAACTAATGGGCATTCTATCCTCCTACTACTTTAATGCTTTGCCACTACCTGCCACTCACCATCCCCCTGGCCACCCTTCCACCTTACTTGATCTCCTTATAGTATCCTCCTCTGACTACGTAGATACACATGGCCAATTACCTGCCCCTTTTTCATATCACGACCTAATATACATCTCTTATCGGATAAGACCTCCTAAACGTGCCTCGCATTCCAGTATTACGTGGGCGGCCGTTTCCTCGGCGCTGAAACAACCCCTGCAAAGGGGGCTATCCGTGACACCGATGGTATGTAGGTGCTTGTTGAGGGGACAGTGGGCCGTTATTGTCCCTATAATTGTCCTTAGACTTGTTCTGTCTAGTCTTAGGAGACGTTTCGTTAGCCGTTTATTTATCGACGGCACAGCCTGTTTTGATTGCCTGCAGTCGATGGTTTGTACCCATCTTTGGTTATGTAGTTCCACAGAGCTCTGGCGTATCCAGGTACGGATTTGTGAAAAAGGGATCGGCAGTAGTGTCGTGGCCCAACAGTGGTCATATAGGAGCCCCTCCTCGCGAGTTCGTCCGCAGCATCGTTGCCGTAGGACCCACTGTGCCCTTTTATCCACTGTAGCGTTACTACATTATGGGTGGATAGCTGGTTCAAAGCAATTTGGCATTCTGCTATTAGTGTGCTGTTGGTTATTTGGTGGTCTAGCGCTATTAGAACGGCTGTGCTGTCGGTTAGGAGCTTTATGTTAAAACCCTTAACCTGCTTTTCGCTTATTGCCGTCGCTGCTGTTGTTATGGCGACACACTCGCATTGGAAGATCGAGCTGCGTTCGCCTAGTGGAAGGTGGATATTTAAGCCAAGGTCCAAGGAGTGTACGCCGGCTCCTGAGCCATTCCTTGTTGTGGAGCCGTCGGTGTAAACGCGTACCTTTTTAGTACCGGAGTAGTCCTTTTCCTCGGCTTGTGTTATTATCTGGTATTTTATATTGAAAAAGTGTTTTTTGAAGGTTTTATCACAGGGAGCAGCTATTAGTGTTTTGTACTCCTTCGCCCGCCCAAGAATTGAGGTGTGGGGACTATTGTGGTTAAGGCACAGTACCGTTGTCTTCGCAAGAGGCATTACGTCGTGACGCCAGTGGCACTGACTGGACGCCCATTTTGAATTCGACAGACGTCAATGAAATGGTGGACATATTCGGGTTGAGGGTTATAGAATTATTTGACCAACACGCCCCTCTAAGACGGGTCAAGATCAGGCACAACCCAGCGATTAAAACCCTAATGGCTCGCAGGGGAAAAGCAAAAAGGCGCTACAGAGGCAGTCCATCGGAACACAACTTGCTCGCATTCAAGACCCTACGCAACCGCTGCAGCCGTATATGTAGAGACGCAAAGCGACGCCATTTCTATAACTCTCTCAACAACTGAAACTCCTCGGACACATGGAGATTTCTCAGGTCTGTTGGCATTAGCAAATCACCTGTTTATGACTCCAGGGATATAGACTTGTGTGCCCTAAATGACCACTTCTCTCTACCACCCGTCTCACTGGACGCAGTTACCAAGCAGAGCACTTTGCATGCCCTTTCTAGTGTCCCAACTCCACAGACTCCACCTTTTCATTTAATGCATGTATCAGAGGCGGAAACTCTAAAATCGCTGCTGTCTATTTCCTCGTCCGCGACTGGCTCTGATCATATCTGCTATAGTATGATTCTTCCACTTCTCCCTACTGTACTTTCTATTATAACTCACATTCCCTATTCTCTCGTACCTTTCCTGACTCCTGGAAACCAGCTTTTATTATTCCATTACCCAAATCTCCTAAGCCTTCCACAGTTACCGATTTTCGGCCAATTTCCCTACTTCCGTTTCTCTCAAAAGTTCTCGAGCATATCGTGCACCAACAACTGTCTATATTTTTATCTTCCTCCAACCTCCTCAACACTTTCCAATCTGAATTCCGTAAAGGCCACAGTATAGCTACGGCTCTCGTTAAAGTGACTGATGATATTCGATGGGCCCTGGAGAGGAAAGAACTAACTTTACTAATATTGCTGGATTTTAGTAGTGCTTTTAACTCGAACGATTTTGACATTTTGCTTGGCGTATTGAAGAGTATTAATGTTTTCTCTAATGCTATCTCCTGGTTTGATTCGTATGCGAGGGCGGTCGCAGCGTGTTCAGTTGGACCAGGAATCTTCCAACTAGTGTAGACTTGTTGCGGGTGTACCACAGGGTGGTCTCTCTCCTCTCTTGTTCTTCATCTTCATCAACTCTGTCAACGGACTGATTTCATCTAGCTACCATCTTTATGCCGATGACTTGCAGGTATACAATCATTTTGCGGTGACTGATGGCTCCTCTGCAGTATCTGCCATGAACCACGAGCTGGATTGCATTAGTGTCTGGGCTAAATCATTTGGACTACGTATCAATCCAACCAAATCTAAAGCAATGATTATTGGTAGCACTCACATGCGCAGGCAGCTCCATTTCTCCGCACTTGCTCCTGTCACGCTGGAAGGAACTCGGATAGCCTATTCGGATCTGGGAGTACTCTTTGATGTCCTCGTATCAATGAGGTTAGCATAAAAGTACACTATAGCTTCCACTCCCTAAAGTGCCTGCAGAGCTTTCTACCTTTAAGAACCAAAATTTCCCTTGCCCAAACTCTTATCCAAACCATTATAGACTACGCAGATGCCTGTTTTCTAGATATCACTGAGGAACTCTTAAACAAGTTGGAGAGATTGCAAAACTTGTGCATTAAGTTCATATTCAACCTAAGAAAATACGACCATGTCTCGCAGTTTCGCAGAGAAGTCAAGTGGCTCCCTATCGGCCAGTGTAGGAACACTCGTATTCTCATTTATCTTTTCAACATTCTGTACAACCCTGCTGCGCCGTCTTACCTGAGGGAGCGGTTCTGATTTATACGTGCTCCTGATGACCCGTGCAGATCCAGCCTTCGCTTTCGCTTTCGCTTTTAATTATAATATTGCCATGGGTAATTACCAGAACACTAATTCCTATTCCCTTGCTTATTTCTTTTTTGGCAGAAATGCATAATAATACCGTATTGGTTTTGTTAGAACACAATACCAGTACGTTACGATATAAAAATCGATCACACCTATTATTATAATTACTTTATAGTTTGGAATTGGATTTTGATAAGCATATTTATTTAATTATTACCGTTTTATTTAATTCTCTATATTTTTTAGTTATGTTGGTACTAAAAATCTATATAACCTATAATAATTGTGAAATTATTAAGGTTCAATTGATTTTTAATAAAAATAATCGTTAATTAAACAAATACAGTACAATAATATTTAAATAAAAAGATGCTAGACGTATTATTTTGTTGGCAACTATTGCAATTATTAGGATTTACTAACTGTTGATTATGTCTGTTAGGAAAAATAAATTGAAATTAGAATGAATAATCTTTTAATAAGTATTTTTGACGTAACAATGATCCCAATAAATAATTCCATACATCGTTCTACCGTGCGGTCCTTTGACATATTGTGGTGTTTAAGTATTCTTATCCTGAGACTGTGTCCAACTGTAAAGCGCGTTAGTACTTTTTCTTGACATACTTTTGAAAGGATGAGCGTTTTCAGTAATATTTGATCACAATACCTTATAATAATTATTAAGATAAGTACTTTTTCGTTACCAAGTGTACAGAGCATTTGTACTTAAGCGACAGCTATCTCCTGAATCACGCAAAATATGCAAAATATATCGATTCCAGTACATAGGGAACAGTGTTACAATATATTTTTGCCTTTACTGTTTGTCAATTACTAAATTAGAAAAAAAGTTATGCCTAGTTTTGTAAAAAAAAAAACTTTAATTCGCTCTCCTGTGAAATGGCCTTTTGGCGTTTTAGTATTATTGGCTTTCCAGTGACGATATACATACATATACAAATAAATAAAATTGGAGTGTCTGTTTGTAATATTAAAATAACCGCTTTCTACTACATGCATATGAATGTATATACGGTACACATACCAAAATATATATTTTTAAATTTTTTGTCTGTCTGTCTGTCTGTCTGTCTGTCTGTTTGTTTTGGCTAATCTCTGGAACGGCTGGACCGATTTGGACGGGACTTTCACTGGCAGATAGCTTATGTAATAAGGAGTAACTTAGGCTAAAAAAAAAATGCCAAAAACAAAATAAATAAACTGATTTTTTTTATTACGTACATTCCACGCGGACGAAGTCGCGGGCACAGCTAGTTTACAATATTTTCTTAAAGCTAAATGTGGACGGATGTACATTTCGTGTCTGGATAAACAATACATCACAACAAGTATATAAAACACTTTATAATGAAGAATTAAACCAAAGTTACATAATGTAACAAATAAGTCACGTACCTACCATGCTGTAATTATAGCATTTTAAGAGGGGCCTGCACTATGCTCAAGCCAGACATTTTTATCTTTCAAGTAATCATCTATCCTATAGTATGCTTTTTTGGATAAGGTGGTCTTTACAAAGATTTTGAATTTATTGTCAGACATACCAAGGATCGATTCTGGCAGTTTATTATAAAACGTATACCATCCCCCTTAAAGGAATCACTAACCCTGCTAAGCCGATAACATGGAAGTAGAAGTCTATGTTTGTTACACAGATTTCCGTCTGTAATGTCACTTACTTTTGTGTAATGAGATTTCTTTTTCCTGACTCTATACAATACATACAATGCAAATAAATAAAATTGGAGTGTCTGTTTGTAATATTAAAATAACCGCTTTCTACTACATGCATATGAATGTATATACGGTACACATACCAAAATATATATTTTTAAACTAGCTGTGCCCGCGACTTCGTCCGCGTGGAATGTACTTAATAAAAAAAATCAGTTTCTTTTTTTTGTTTTTTGGATTTTTCTTTTTTTAGCCTAAGTTACTCCTTATTACATAAGCTATCTGCCAGTGAAAGTCCCGTCCAAATCGGTCCAGCCGTTCCAGAGATTAGCCAAAACAAACAGACAGACAGACAGACAGACAGACAAAAAATTTAAAAATATATATTTTGGTATGTGTACCGTATATACATTCATATGCATGTAGTAGAAAGCGGTTATTTTAATATTACAAACAGACACTCCAATTTTATTTATTTGTATGTATGTATAGATTTTTTGTCTGTCTGTCTGTCTGTCTGTCTGTCTGTTTGTTTTGGCTAATCTCTGGAACGGCTGGACCGATTTGGACGGGACTTTCACTGGCAGATAGCTTATGTAATAAGGAGTAACTTAGGCTAAAAAAAAAATGCCAAAAACAAAATAAATAAACTGATTTTTTTTATTACGTACATTCCACGCGGACGAAGTCGCGGGCACAGCTAGTTTACAATATTTTCTTAAAGCTAAATGTGGACGGATGTACATTTCGCGTCTGGATAAACAATACATCACAACAAGTATATAAAACACTTTATAATGAAGAATTAAACCAAAGTTACATAATGTAACAAATAAGTCACGTACCTACCATGCTGTAATTATAGCATTTTAAGAGGGGCCTGCACTATGCTCAAGCCAGACATTTTTATCTTTCAAGTAATCATCTATCCTATAGTATGCTTTTTTGGATAAGGTGGTCTTTACAAAGATTTTGAATTTATTGTCAGAAGACATACCAAGGATCGATTCTGGCAGTTTATTATAAAACGTATACCATCCCCCTTAAAGGAATCACTAACCCTGCTAAGCCGATAACATGGAAGTAGAAGTCTATGTTTGTTACACAGATTTCCGTCTGTAATGTCACTTACTTTTGTGTAATGAGATTTCTTTTTCCTGACATATATGTTGCGGATAGCAACACTTTTTATTTAATTTTTAATTTTAATCTTTTCCTTTTTTATTTTGTGCTAGCAACACAAACGCTCTCTTATCTTAAACCTCAAAATTGTACGGATGTGTGTTTCTCTAATCTTATTGTACCTTCTTTAAAATATTATTATATATACTGTAAACCAGCTCCTGTTTTTGGATTTACCACCAACACGCCCAGAACAGCTATCGAAGCAACACATACATTATGTTTTCAAATAAATATTGGGATGCTACAGTTAAAATGTCAATATCCTTAAATCGTTACCTGAGGGAGTCTCTCTTGCCTCAACAATAAATGGCACGAACTTAAGAAATTATATTTCAATTATTATATATATTATATAATTTCTAAATCTGCTGCATTTCCCCAAAATAGTTTTCCATAGGACATCAAGTTATGGAAGTAACTAAAGTATACGAGCCTAGCAGTAGCTACATCAGTCAACTGCCTAATCCATCTCACAGCATAAGCAGCAGAGCTAAGTTTATTGGCCAGAATAGTGATATGGTCACCCCATTGTAATTTAGAATCTATTGTAATTCCTAGAAATGTAGTGGTGTTTACGAATTCTAACCCTTTCCCCCCCAGCACGACATCAACGTCTATTTGCCTCACGTTGGGTAGTGTAAACTTCATACATTTGGTCTTTTCTGCATTCAACAATAGGTTGTTTGCAGAAAACCAATTTAACATGGCATTCAGAATATTATTAACATTATTTGCATCTGTACTATACATATTTGCTTTGAATAGTAACGATGTATCATCTGCAAACAGTACTATGCCAGCTTGTGCCTCGACCATATAAGGCAAGTCATTGACATATACCAGGAACAGAACCCTGGGACCCTTTCCAGGATTGATCCCTGGAGTACACCTATTTTGACAGTTGACCCATTTGACTTTACGTTATTCACATCAACAGTCTGAAGCCTATCCGTTAAGTACGACTCTAATAGTTCTATTAACTTCTAATCAAACCCATATCGACGTAGCTTGAGTAAGAGTGTTTGATGGTCAACACAATCAAATACTTTGCAAAGATCACAGAATACCCCAAATGGCATCCTGCGATCCCTCCCAAGCGTCATAGATTATGCTAACTAGGGCCACTCCCGCATCGGTGGTAGATTTCCCGCCAGTAAAGCCATGTTATTGGCTGTGGAAAAAATTGTTGGTCTTGTATAGTTGCATCTGATTGAGCATCACTCTCTCAAACACCTTACTCAGAACTGGCAAAATATAAATGGGACGGTCGTTTCGAAGTTCTGACTTGGATCCCTTCTTAAATAATGGTATTAGTTTACCCTGTTTCCTTAAATTAGGAAATGTACTATTTATCAACACATTCATTAAAATATATGAGTGCCAAATCAGATGCAATGATATCAATTACATGACCAATTAAACTGACTGACATGCCCCAGTAATCTTCAGACTTCTTCATTTTAAGATGCTTGAAAACTTTTAAGATGTCACTGCGATCAATATGTTTGAAGTTAAATTTAGAAGAACTAATATTACTCACAAGAAGAGCCACAGCACTGCAGCACTGCGGCACTGCGTCGATTACGAGCCCCAGGTATTTCAACCGGGGTTTGATGTCGATGGAAGTACCTCCTACTGTCAGGCTGGATCCCGGGCCTGGCCTGCGCCGAGGGCCATGAAAGAACAAGGCCTCGGATTTATGCAGAGCCACCTCGAGACCTAGCCGCCGGATCCGATCCACGACTTGAGCAACAGCGGTCGTGGCTCTCTGGGTCACCTCGCGGTGTGTAGCGCCACTCACCGTCACTAGCGTGTCGTCCGCATAGCACGTGACGTTACGTATCCGATGTTCCACAGGAGCGGCACCAGGGCCGATCCATGTGGGACACCGCACGAGATCTCACGCCTATCGACGCCGGTCGCACTTGGGTAGATAACGGCTCTCTCCATCAGGTACGCCCCGACTCCTCGTCAAGCAACACTATGGGCCGGTACTCGGACGGCTCGTCCGCCGGGTATCCGTTCATCTTCGGAAACTGGCCCCGCTCCAACCCTCGCAGTCGGGGTACGAGACCGTCTTCCCCTAGAGCTAGGACCCACGGACGGCCTGGAATGCCGTCGGGTCCCGGGGTAGTGTTCTTCTTGGCTCTAAGCTGTCGCACCGCCAGCTCTAGTTCTACTCAAGTGACCTCGGGCACGTCGTCGTCAATAACCACGCCGGGTGCAACAGGCGACCGAGGTGGCGGAGTCATCTGCGACGGCACGTGTTTCACCCGCGCCGGGAACAGGGATCCCACCACTCCTCCAAGCAGAGCCGACTCGAGAACCTGGGTCAGCGGAGGGGTCCGGGGGCGCACCTATTGGCGTACCAAAATTTCATACAATGGCAAAACAACAAGAATGTGCAGTCTTTTTCAAAAAGTATGTTCATGGCATACTTTAAAGAATTATCCTCTCAGTACAAACCTAGCTCGTTGTGGTGTATTAAGATGAGTGTTAAAAATTACAGTCAAACAAAGAATGGAGTGTACTTCAAAACATACTCTAATTTGTCAGCATAACTAAAGATTCTGTCCGGTGGATAAATAAGTAAAAAGTCAATACTACAGTAGTCCCAATAACATAACCTACAGTTAACTGTAGATCGCATCTCCAGATAAACAGTCAAGTTTGAAGTATCTGTGACTGCTGTCCCAATATTATAATTACAAATCTCTATGTTTCATGAGACAGGCCCCACGATCGATAGGCAATAGGATTACAGATCAATGGTAGAAATGTTGGGATATTAAAATCAGAGATTCATGACGTTTTCTATCTTTAGTATCCCGAAACTGACAGTAGATACGTTATTGGGAACAGCCGTTATTGTACTAACTGCACTTTTACTAATTGCTAAACTTTTGCTATACCATATGACATTAATATTTTTGTATTATTTTATTCATGGCGATAGGTGACAATCACAAAGAGGCTGTTGAAAAGGTCCAAATAATAATCAAATACATAGGGAAAAAGAATCTTCTCGGGCGGGACTCGAACCCGCAGTCTTTCCCTTACAGGGGGAATGCCTGACCAATTCGGCTACCGAGACACGCCCGATATGATTCAAATTTCCCATCTTATACATCTTTTAGGCGACGTGGCGTCATCTATTTGATTTGTATAGTTAGCATACTTAATGCTGTAAAAATTCATTCAGTCCAAATAATAATCAATGAAGTTATTTCCTGGACCAAGAAATAGCGCATCAGGCTGAATGAAAGCAAGTCGATTCACGTTGACTTCACAAATGAGAGAAAACAGTATTTCCCCGTATTTATGAATGGTGAACAAGTACCATACGCTAATACAGCAAAATACCTCGGTATGACTCTAGACGCGAAGCTGCGCTGGAAAGCACACATCAAGAAGAAAAGATCAGAACTAAAATTACGCTACCAGAAAATGTACTGGCTTCTTGGGAAAAGCTCATCTGTATCAGTACACAATAAAGTCCTACTATATAAACAGGTATTGATGCCAGTATGGACTTATGGTATCCAGCTATGGGGCTGAGTACCAGTAAAAGTAATCGTCAGACTATTCAACGATTCCAAAATAAAGTGCTCAGGGATATTGTCAACGCACCCTGGTACATTCGTAACTGTGATCTACATCGGGACCTGAACATGGACGTCGTAGATCAAGTCATTCAAAAGTATGCCGAAGCCCATGAAAAGAGACTTCATCATCACGTGAACGTCGAGGCAATCCAGCTCCTTGATAACACTGATATAGTGAGAAGACTAAAACGCACAAAGCCGTTTGAGTTAGTGTAGTGTTTTTAGTGTCAAATAAATGCAGTGACAAGTGCCGCGCACAAAGAACACATGAACAAAGTGTCTTCGCCTTAACAAAAACTAAGTAAGTGTTAATGGACACGCTCTTAGAATTTATGTTTATGTAGTAATTTAGGTGAAAGTTATTTACTTACTAGTCAATAGGCTAGATTGTAATATAAATAAAGTATTGTATACTTTATAACAAAAAAAAAATTATAATCATGTTGTAAACCGTCGTATGACACACGGGTGTATTGTTGATTACCGCCCTCGGCTCTCTTATGACAAGACCAGCTCTCTCAATGGCGCTTCAGCGGTAATCACCAACTTTACACACTTGTGTCATACTGTACTATTGTGTAGCGGACGTTTAATTTTCTTGTTAGTTTTTTGTTTAATTAGTTGTTTACGTTAATAATATACAATATTCATATAATACTACTGGTATTGTATTCTTTGTATTACAAGTTTTATTCTTCGATATTCTTCATACATACGCGACATATATAAGTGCGTGATTGTAAGCTCGATACACAGAAACTGAAACTTACTGATAGCAACATGAGGAACTTAGCAGGTCAGTATTTAGTATTATTATTTCTTTTATTTTTTTTACTGTGAAATGTACCCATTTATTTGAAACTTTCCATTTATTTGAAACTTTCTATTTATTTGAAACTTTCGGAAGTTTACACGAATATTCACTCTGCAATTATCCACTCCAGAAAATTTTTAACGGATTCTTGCGCGATTTATTTAGTATGCTGAACATGAAGGCTGAAAAGCAGCCGAAACGTCAAAAAAACTATTATTTCACATTCTATTTATTTTCAAATTAAATTGCGTTGCCCGTACCTGCGTGGAATTTAGTTCCTGTTATGGCATTGTTGTAAATCGTATCTCTGTTCAGTACAGAGGTAGACGGCTCCGCCGTCGCCCCATAGACGGATATATACGGAAAGATTTATGTCGGATGGGTCCGGTAGCTCAGTGGTCAGAGCATTCCTCCTGTAAGAGAAGGATCACGGGTTCGAATCCCTACTGGACTAGATCATAAATTTCTCATTTCTTAATCAATAGTTATATTATTGATTGCGACTGATTCACAGGTTTAGTGATCGTGGTTGCATGCCTGCAACCATTCGCCGTGCTAGCGGACGGCAGTGCAGCCTCAGCCGCAGCCGCAGCGGCAGCCGCAGCCTCAGCCGCGCCTGGATCCGCCACAGCAGCCGCCACGGCCGTTGCGGTCGCCACCGCCAGCGCCAACACAAGTCCCTCTGGATGGCACATACCCTGCACCTGCGCAGCTGTTTACGATCCCGTCTGCGGCTCTGATGGCAAGACCTACTCCAATACGTGCGTGCTACTTTGTATTAGCCGTTACAATTGTCGATATGGCTCTCCACAGTCTCCACCTATCACTGTCATCAAGCGCGGCGAATGCCCACGTCCAACCTGCAGCTGCAATCAAATATACAGCCCGGTGTGTGGCTCCGACGGGAACACCTACGCCAACAGGTGCCTCTTAGACTGTGAGAACGAAAGGCTCAGCTGTCTAGGCATTACTCGTATTTGCGTCAAATATAACGGCGAGTGCACAAACCCGGTATGCTGTTGCTCCGATGTCGAAATTCCAGTTTGCGGCACTGACAATATAACCTACAGGAACATTTGCATCCTCAATTGCGTCAGTGTCTACAATCAGGCGCATTGTAAACCAGCCGTTTACTTCCAACACAGAGGTCCTTGCTGGCAAGAATGCTGTAACTGTAACTTAATAGAAAAGCCTGTATGCGCTAATGACGGTAAAACATACACCAATTTATGCGTGTTAGGATGCGAGAACAGACGCCGTGACTCTCTCAGACTGTGTCCACTCATCGTTCAACACCCAGGAAGATGTTGTGGCACCACCTGTCCAGCCGTTTATGATCCAGTGTGTGCGAGCAACGGAGTTACCTTTGCTAATGTTTGCCTCCTTGAAGTAGAAAACAATAGACGTGAAAGTCTGTGCCCTCGAATGCCTCGTCTTACGATCAAGCAATGGGGTGTCTGTCCGTGCCAATGCAAACTGATATACGCGCCGGTGTGCGCTTCTAATAATCAGACTTTCGACAACAGCTGCCTGGTTGACTGTGAAAATGACAGACGCCGATGCTTGGGCTTGCCGCTGCTCACCTTCAAGAACGGGCTATGTCCGTGTGTTTGCACGCACTGCTCACGGTGCTACCTCCCGGTGTGCGGCAGTGACAGCGTGACCTACCAGAACCAATGCTGGCTGGAATGCTACCGAGCGTGTAGACATTGTTCATTATATAAGCTCCACGACGGCCCGTGTGGACACTGCAAGTAAATATCGTAAATAGTATTATTAGTATGTTATAAAAAAATAGACTACTTTTAATAAGTAAAATATAATCCATATTTCTGGTATTCATTCTCCACATTCTTCCCTTAAAGGTGTAAATTAATGATTTACATGCAAGTAAACAGACGGCGAGTAGTTAATCGCTTAGACTGAGTAGAATTGACGTCAATCAATTGTAACAATGTTATACTATACCTACAGAAACATAAAAACTATTAAACAATATGAGGTAAAACTATTGTTTAGGTTCTAGATTTACGCAATAACTCAATTTTCTAAGCAAAACAACTAAGTAAACTATTTAATCATAATTACTGTAAGACGCTGAGACAAAACAAGTGCACTGTTTGGGTGAGGGCAGGTTTTATTTCATGCAGGGATTGTGCACGATCGACTCAATCTGCGATTCGAACTTACACTCCTATAGCTAAGTCTACATATCCCTAGGACTCATTTAAAAAGGGCTTCTCACATGTAGCTACAATGAAGCATATGTAAGTCAACAGCAACAGCAAGGAGCCGCAAAAGTAGATATAAATTGAATTCAAACATGATTTGTTTTAAATAATTTGTTGGATAGATAATTTTATTTTATTTTTCTTTCATTTTTCACATTTTTACTCAACAGATTATTGAATAAACCGTATCATAATATTATAGGATTGGCTGATTTTATAGTAGTTTCAGAACGAAAGATTTTGGCCACTGTTTCGATACCTTTTTTTTTTTTCGTGCGGAAATCCCCTCGGATACCTCTCCTGCCGGAGTCGGAAGGGGAGGTTATGTCGGACTCGAACCGACTAAAACCGCACGCCGGCTGCGGGTTGTGGTGCTAGGCCGGAGGTGAGGTTGTCGGCGACATATCCCTCGCACCCCGGCTGTCCCAGGGCCATCGTTTACGGCCTGGCCCTCCACGGCGCAGTTTCGATACCAAAATCGTCGGGAAGTATTAACTTGGCGAAAAAAACTCAAAAAACCCGTACATATTCGGTACACCAGTGAATTATTCCTGTACATTCGCTAAATTTATTCTTCCGCACGGTTTTGCTACCGAAACTGAGCCCAAAATCTTTCGTTCCGAAACGACCATAAAATAAGACGGAAGCGATGCAGACTTCCAATCAAAATAAACACAAGTATTCTTGCATACATAGCATACATTAATATACAGCTGACCTCGCGAACTTCGTTCCGCTAATTTTTGTCCGCCCGCGTGGCGTCATATCCCGTTCCCGCTGCGCCCTCTACTATACTAAACATGGCATATTATACATATAAACCTTCCTCTTGAATTACTCTATCTATTTAAAGAAACCGCATCAAAATCTGTAGCGTAGTTTTGAAGATATAAGCATACATAGGGACGGAAAGTGACTTTGCGTTATACTATGTAGTGATTCAACAAATTCTAAACTATATCCTTTAGGTAACTATCGACAATATATTGAGTTCTACCTCTTGCTACTTATACCTTACAGGTTAAAGTGCTCTCGCCTTTGTAGCGGCCACTTGGCCACTAGCTGGGGCTTACAGCGCTGCATTAGATAGGTCAAGCATCAACTTACGAGTGCTAGTTTGCGGGTCAAAAGGTGCTATTCTACAGTCAGCTTCAGATATATGTTGACTACAAAGTCTCAAAATGATCTTAACACTAAGGTATTAAGAGCAAATTCAAACTGATTTATCGTTTTAAATTGTATTATTGTCCGAACTATAGGTGTGTACCAAATATCAGAACAATTCGTCAACAGGAAAGGAGAAAAACCAAAAAATTAAAATCATTTTGAGCACTTTGCACTTAGTACTTAAGACAAGTGCTGACTGTACCATGTATGAATGGATAGTTAATTTGCCCAGTTTCACATAAAACTATTCTATTCTATGACTTTATTTAAACCGAAAAGGGTATGGGATCTCATAATCTGATGGCAATTACAATAGGTATCTACTTGTACATAGGAACAAGAATACTTTGGTTTTTTATATTAGACTAGCTTTTGCCCGCGGCTCCGCTCGCGTGGATGTCGGTTATCGCGACCAAACATAGCCTATGTCCTTTCTCATGGTCTAATCTACCCCTAAGCCAAATTTCATCAAAATCGGTTCAATGGCTTAGGCGTGAAAGCATAGCATATAGACAGACAGAGTTAATAATAATATTAGTATGGATGGTAAATTTTATCTCTTACATTCACGCCTAAAAAATCCCGAAAGGGTAGGCAAAATAACTTTATATGCGTTGGAAAGGCTTCTAAGCAACGGTACCCGCTTACCACAAGGCAAAATGCTTGTTGGCAAGGCAAGGCAAGGCAAAAACCTTTGAAATGTAAATCATGAAAAAATAAGGCCGGTTTCTTTCTCAACAAAAGGGCTACTTTATAGAAAAAAAATATAATTGTTAATTTCACACCTGTTTAAACAGTAGTAAAGAAATTGTACTTAAATGGCGACATCTACATAGAAAATTAATATAATAAATGTGTACTGAGCAAGTATTGTCACAATTGTGTTGCACTTCACAAAACAGCCCTCCGAGTATTATTCGCCAAAAACCAATACCTACCAGTGATAACATAATACCTACTAACCAATTCCAAAATCGTTTATTCTGCATAGACCATTAAATCGGCACTTACAAAACGTTAACATAAAGTAAATATTAAATACTAGTTTAGCAAATGGACCACCGGTTCGAAACGCGGCCCAAACCTGAGAAGACTCTGGCAAGAAACTCAGCGGGCATTATTTTTTTTGGTCTATTTACAAACATTTACTTAGCCTAAAACTTATGTTCTACCTACAATGCTTTGCTTGAGTAGCATAGCTGAGCGAACAGCTTATTTCCAAGCTTGTTTATCATTTAAATATTCTTGGATTTCGTATATATATATATATATATATATATATATATATAATAGCCTTTCTGGCACTGTTTGCTCTTAACTGTATTTTTAAATTTATTTACAGGTAAATCTCTGATTTCATTAGGAAGCTTGTTAAAAAAGCGCATAAAGTTGCCCTGTAAAGAAACTTATTTTATGGAGGATTTATGCTATGACAAACTATAAGATGGTTTTTGTTTCTGGTATATAAATTATGCATGTCACAAAGTCTTGGAAACTTTGCAATATTTTTCCTTACATACATTAGGTTTTCGAAAATGTATTGTGACACTACGGTTACAATATGTATCTCTTTAAACATATCTCGGAGGGAGACTCTTGGGCTCAAATTATAAATAGGTCGCACAGCCCGCTTTTGCAAGACAAATATTATTATTGTGTTTAAATCTACGGAATTACCCCAGAGGAGAATTCCGTAGCTCATATACTATGAAAATAGCTGAAAAAAACTATTCTAGCCGTATACTCAACTGTTAAAGTCCTGATCTTTTTTACAGCATAGGAAGCTGAGCTTAATCTACTAGCTATTTTTTCGATATGTGATCCTCATTGCAGTTTAGCATCAATACTTAAACCTAAGAACACTGTCGATTCCGCAAGGTTCAACTATCGTCCATTGAGTTGTACATTGGTTTGTACCTGTGCAACATTAGGCAGAGTAAATTTAATACATTTAGTTTTGTCCTCATTTTCTTTGGTCAAACCAATGGACTTTGTCATAATTATCGCGTTGCCTTTTAATTTTAACAATAGACGAAGTATCGTCAGCAAATAAAATAATACTATTATTATCCCTTACATAGTAGGCAACGTCATTTATGTAGGTAAATTAGGAATAAAAATGGTCCAAGTATCGAACCCTGCGGAACGCTTATCGAAACCACAGATCCTCCGCACGATATCCCTGGAGGCGGCGAGTCTCCTTGCCGGATCCCTACCGTGGAACCTGGATGCGAGGGCCCTTTCGATGCTATATTTGTACCGAAAGGAGGCGCGGGAGCAGGGACGGGAACCCGAGCCCGAAGAAATTCAGGCCGTGAGGTCTCAGCTCCACAGGGACATGGTAGCAGAATGGGAGCTACGACTTGGGCGACCAAGAGCAGGGCACGCCGTAATAGCGGCGGTAAGACCCATCATGGAGGAGTGGCTAGAGAGGCCACACGGCAGCCTCTCGCACCGGCTGACGCAGGTGATTACCGGACACGGGTGTTTCGGGAGTTACCTGTGTCGGATCCGGAAGGAGCCAACGTTCGAGTGCCATCACTGTGATGCGAGCGAGGACACAGAGCTGCACACGCTGACCGAGTGCCCGGCGTGGGACACGCCGAGGCGGGTCCTAGTGGCGGCTCTGGGGGTGGGAGTCCTCACACTCGCCACATTGCTCACAGCGATGGTACGATGCGCGAACGCTTGGGGTGCGGCCACCCACGGCGGCCGGTCGGGTCCGGACTAGACTTCGGGCCCGGGAAGCCCGCGCAGAGCGAAGGCGAACCGGACGTCGGAGGTCGCAGAACGACCTCCGTCCTCCATGAGCGCTGGCCTGGGTGTGACCGGTGGAGCCGCCTGTCACCCTAGCAGAAGCAGGCCGCGGCGGCGGCGCCAAGTGCGCTTCCCCGTAACCGGGGCTAGATGGGGACCCTGTGGTCCCCACAACCCGAAGGGGGCCATCTCGAAAGAGATGGTCCTGGGTCTGCCGGGTGCGAGAGATATGCTTTTGGCAATCTCACCTCCGGCAACCAAGGACCCAAGACGGCGTGCGTTTTAGTCGGTTCGAGTCCGACATAACCACCTCCACCGGCTCCGTGGGGGTGGTATCCGTGGGGATTTATCGCACGATAAAAAAAAACCACTGATCCTGCTGGAACATGTACCGTTAACATCAATCAATAATACATGCACGCTCAAGCTGTGGAATGAATCGGAGAAGAAGACGTAGAAATTTCTACCAACAGACCTGGGTAACCTCGTCTAATCGTGCATGAGTTGCCTGCGTGTTTTTAACTGTGTGTGTGTGTGTGTGTATGATGCAGGTCGAATTGCATGCACTGTGTGAGCTAACACATCAGCCCTGCACGTGTTGCTCTGGATAGGCAATGAGAGAAAGAGGAATTACTTGAAAGTGGGTACAGGAATACTCGCCATGGTTTTTCAGACTTCCTAGTATCCGTACGAATAATTTTATGATTTGACTCTTTGCTTTTCGATACATAAGTGAAACCCAAGGGTGATTTTACGATTTACGATTCTAAACTGCTTCAAAAAAACGGTCGTTTGTCCGCGATGGATATATAAACTATTGGATGGATTTTTGTTAGAAAGTTCTTGCTAAGACTTAAAATCTTACGTTTGTTTGATTACAAACTATTCAGTAATTTAAAAAGTAAATAATCATTTAGGTACAAATTATAAACAGTGAAGCAATAGATTTGTTTACTCACAGTCAAGATAATCCGCAACAACTGTACAAATATTATTTAGAAAGTATTTTTCAATGTTTTTTGCTTAAGAATTTGTTCTGAATGCCATCATTTGTATTATTATGTAGGTATTATCAATCGTATCACCTGTTTCTATACTGTTACCTGAATGAAAATCACTGGTCTGCCAATTTATTAAACAAACGTATAAGTACAGTCAACAGCTTATGCTGCTGAACACAACACTAACTAATATACAAATGATATTATGTACAGCCTAAACGTGGATGTAGGTTATCGCGACTTTGTTCATATCTCCGGTTCTACTCAACCAATGGTGACCAAATAAACTTTTTTTTTATCGTAGTACTATTATTTATTCTGAGTTTTTAGTCTAACCAATACTTTTCTAAATATAAATACTGCATCAGAATCCGTACTTACACTAGATATTGCACCCATCTCAAACAAACATTCCAGATGCCTTATAGAAATATTTTTGTGTTCAGTGTCGTTAATAACTGAAGTTACATGACTACTTTAGAAACAATTTTATAACAGTTGGTATTGATAGATTATACGTAGTTAATGATAGTTATTTTAATAACCAATATAGGATGTATATGGGCCCAACAAGGTCTTGGGTATCAAAACCAGCTTCGTCTGATGATTGACGAATGGAGCTCTGGTGCTGGCCAAAATTGTACCTAGTAGAAAGTGGTTACCGTGGCCTATAGACGTGTGCAACACCAGGGGAGTCACCTCAGTACACAGCAAACCTTTGCTGTGTTCTGAGGGAGTCACACTCGTGCTGCCGAACCTATAAGAACAGACAGTTTCTGTGCCATGAGTGCAGAAGACAAAGCGAGACAAGCCTTTGGTCTTCCCACTGACAGCACAAAAACTCTCCAGGGAGCTCTGGCTACCCTACTCACCCTCGGGAATACAACACGAGGTTAAAGGCCGTGGTATTGGGTATATGTAGGGTGGAGGTACTTCCCTAGTCAGACTGCTCAATTGGGACAAGAATACCATCGTGTGCTACCTCCATAATTGAGAATCCTTGCCAACCCGTTTTCATCCGTATACGGTGCAGAGTATACCTGCTAGAACCAAGCATTTCAGTGACTCATTCCTATGTCACACCACTAAGACATTTAACTCTCTGCCAGCTCACGTGTTTCCTTCTTCCTACATTCCCGGGTCCTTTAAGCGGGGCGTGAAAAGCCATCTAATGAGGCCGTCAAGCTGAGTGCCACCACTGTTAATAAAACAAATGATTAAAAAATAAAAAACCCGACTGCCACTGAAAAGACCAAAATAAGTTTGATAGCAGGCGGTACCCATTAATTTTCTTTCGGTTTATGATTGGCAAATGGGTACCGCCTGCTATCAAACTTATTTTGGTCTTTTCAGTGGCAGTCGGGTTTTTTATTTTTTAATCATTTGTTTTATTTTATACTTTTTAGTTATGATTTAACATGTAGGTATATCTTTTTGTAATTTCCTTCATATCGTTTATACTTGAGATAAAAACTTAAATCAATAAGTAAGAACATTAAGAATGATTGTTTTGTTAAACAACTTTAAATCGTTATATATCCTATACTATTATTTAAAATGAAAAATGATAAAAGGAACCTAAAGATGATTTTAAAATACCTATTCAACGACACCCCACTTGACATAGTTAATCAACTTTTTTTTTTTTTCATTTTGAGAATATGGCGTCTGGTTGTCGCTGTGGTGAATTTTGATTACTGTCATATTTTTAGTGACACTCGCAAGGTTAAGACGAATAGATTGACGTAAGAATTATCAAAATCGGCCAACGCATTTGGTCTCTAGAACGCCACATAGAAACAAACATACATACATACATACATACCTCCTTTGCGTCGCGCAGTCGGGTAAAAAGGTACATGTTTACAATGGTGACCCTCTTTACGAGACTTTGCCTTTAGCTTAACATCAGGCGAGGTGAAGTCAAATTGACGTGACCTTTATAAAAAAAGACCCCTCAGCGCCTCAATTGTCACAGTTAAAGCTACGACCACACTACACACCTATCTAATTAATGTTAAATGTGAGCGAATTGTTAATTCGCTCGACTTAGATTGGCGTAATCAACAACAGCTTAAAACTATTACCGCAGATTACCGCCGCGGTAATCACTCCGATAATAACGAGCACGTGTAATCGGAGGGGAGCCGCGAGGAACGCGCAGAGATTAAATCAACTGAGTAGGATAGCGCTGATTCTGAGAACTCCTGACGAATGTCAATATAAATCTGTAGGTAGGTATTATAGAATTGCCTTGATATGAAGGCTT
This sequence comes from Eilema sororculum, assembly GCA_914829495.1. Classification (NCBI taxonomy): domain Eukaryota; kingdom Metazoa; phylum Arthropoda; class Insecta; order Lepidoptera; family Erebidae; genus Eilema; species Eilema sororculum. Next base: position 25,671,497 of record OU618538.1, on the reverse strand, counting down.
TATTTATTTATACTTTATGCACGAAGTATATAGGCGGACTTAATGCCGTAGGCATTCTCTGCCAGTCTACCATAGGGTGGTGCAGAGCTAGTACGAGGTAGGCGCATATTAATGTGGGATAGAGTATGGTTCTATGCGGTTACTTAATATAAATATACGAGTAGCAGATTTTAGATATAAATATAGTAAAAATATCATTATCGTTAAGACAATGATTCTGCCATTTCCGTGGTGGTCAATTGCCGTACCCTGGACTTGAACACACGCGGCTCGTGCTCTTCCTGATCTCCAGTGGAAGTACGTTCCATAAGGTTCCTCAAAGTGTACCTAAGCTAAGCTCAGTATACCTTGACATACATCAGTTGCATTGCTGTAGGGAATGTTTTATAAGCTGTTTTTGAAATCGGGTAGAAAATGGGGGACATTCACTTTATCATAATCATTATTCTCATGGCAATTACCTAGTAACTAACCGCTAGAAAAGACAATAGCCACATTTGTGACTCCCAGGCCCGCACCAGGAGAATCAACCCATCCCTCATCTGCTCCTCACGGTGCCTCCTGCGAGGTTAGCTTACTGTAAAGCCCTTCATATTGTTAGATAGAAATTAAACTACTGCCACAATAACATAATTATATTCAAAATAATATGGAGCGACCACACGTCACACTCCTATGCTGTCCCGAATAGTTGTGTCCTTGTCGATCACTTCACTCAATCGATAGCCCTGCGCATAGAGTTGGGGAAGGCATCGAAATATGGTTAACAGTTCGGCCTTCCTGACTCTCCTGCGTCCTCGTAGGAGTATGCGGTTGACATCCAAGCTCGTAACATCACCAGGTTTTCAAAGACTGCGCCATAGACGATCTCGTCATAAGCCCCTGAGGCACCTGAAAATGAACCTGAAGCGAGGCAACGCCATGCCACGTTAACGCCCCGAAGGCAGTGACATGATGCGGCCTCTTATTAAACGTCACGTTAGTGCCAAGAAGACTGCGCCATAGACGATCTCGTTGTAAGCCCCTGAGGCACCTGAAAATGAACCTGAAGCGAGGCAACGCCATGTCACGTTAACGCCCCGAAGGCAGTGACATGATGCGGCCTCTTATTAGAGGTCACGTTAACGCCACGAAGGCAGTAACCACCTGAAAATGAACCTGAAGCGAGGCAACGCCATGTCACGTTAACGCCCCGAAGGCAGTCACATGATGCGGCCTCTTATTAGACGTCACGTTATCGCCACGAAGGCAGTAACCACCTGAAAATGAACCTGAAAGGCAGTGACTTGATACGGCCCCGTAGGCAATGTCACGTTGACGCCCCGAAGGCAGTGACTTCATACGGCTCCTTAGGCAATGTCACGTTGACGCCCCGAAGGCAGTGACTTGATATAGCCCCTTAGGCAATGTCACGTTGACACCCCGAAGGCAGTGACTTATACAACCTCCATCCAGCCTCAAAGTATCGCCTACAAAGGCTCGTGATTTCATAGAGGATATTCCAAATATTCATCTGATATCTACACTTAATCTGTTTTTGTCTCGAGCATAGACTTATTCTCTGTCTCGACCACTTATGGCACGTAAGCAAACTATTGACAATCTTATAGTCTTTCACCAGTTCCGTCTAGATTTGATAGAGGATATAAATAAATGTATCATCTCGTTACAAATCTACATTTAACAAACACATCACGATTTGATTGTGTCTTGAGTAATCACTTTCTTATGGTGTGGCAAAGCAACTATTGATATAATAATCTTATGATCTTTCACCAGTTTCATCGAGATTTGATAGAGGATTGATCATCTCGTTCCAAATTTTCATTCAAACACATCACGATTTGATTGTGTCTTGAGTAACCACTTTCTTATGGTGCGGCAAAGCAACTATTGATATAATAATCTTATGATCTTTAACCAGTTTTATCGAGATTTGATAGAGGATAGATCATCTCGTTCCAAATCTTCATCTAACAAACACATCACGATTTGATTGTGTCTTGAGTAACCACTTTCTTATGGTGCGGCAAAGCAACTATTGATATAATAATCTTATGATCTTTAACCAGTTTCATCGAGATTTGATAGAGGATAGATCATCTCGTTCCAAATCTTTATCTAACAAACACATCACGATTTGATTGTGTCTTGAGTAACCACTTTCTTATGGTGCGGCAAAGCAACTATTGATATAATAATCTTATGATCTTTAACCAGTTTCATCGAGATTTGATAGAGGATAGATCATCTCGTTCCAAATCTTCATCTAACAAACACATCACGATTTGATTGTGTCTTGAGTAACCACTTTCTTATGGTGCGGCAAAGCAACTATTGATATAATAATCTTATGATCTTTAACCAGTTTCATCGAGATTTGATAGAGGATTGATCATCTCGTTCCAAATCTTTATCTAACAAACACATCACGATTTGATCGTGTCTTGAGTAACCACTTTCTTATGGTGCGGCAAAGCAACTATTGATATAATAATCTTATGATCTTTAACCAGTTTCATCGAGATTTGATAGAGGATAGATCATCTCGTTCCAAATCTTCATCTAACAAACACATCACGATTTGATTGTGTCTTGAGTAACCACTTTCTTATGGTGCGGCAAAGCAACTATTGATATAATAATCTTATGATCTTTAACCAGTTTCATCGAGATTTGATAGAGGATAGATCATCTCGTTCCAAATCTTCATCTAACAAACACATCACGATTTGATTGTGTCTTGAGTAACCACTTTCTTATGGTGCGGCAAAGCAACTATTGATATAATAATCTTATGATCTTTAACCAGTTTCATCGAGATTTGATAGAGGATAGATCATCTCGTTCCAAATCTTCATCTAACAAACACATCACGATTTGATTGTGTCTTGAGTAACCACTTTCTTATGGTGCGGCAAAGCAACTATTGATATAATAATCTTATGATCTTTAACCAGTTTCATCGAGATTTGATAGAGGATTGATCATCTCGTTCCAAATCTTCATCTAACAAACACATCACGATTTTGATTTTGCCTTGATTAACCACTTTCTTATGTCATGATAAAAAAGAGCCATTGTCAATCAATTTATTAGTCATCTCTATATTACAGTAACATAACTTCATACCATTTCGTCCACATACTCGTTACTCGTTGACCAGTGATATAAGTAAGCCTTTTCCGAGTTGTTCGTTATATTGTTTCCACTATTTTATATAATACTGGACCTTGAACAATACAGTCGAAACTTCTCAACTGGACTGGTCCGGTTGATTATTTAATAATAACTTCACAAGACATCCCTTGTTTACTTTTACTCACATCTTATCTCCTCATTAATTACGTGTTTTTCACGTCTGGGCTTTCTGTGTTCGCTCATATTATAATATTTAATAGGTTCAGCCCTTTCTTCTATGATCATTTTCTCCATCATTTCCATTACCAGGATCTCCGGAGGTTCTGTCCGCCTTTCACTAGTTTTTAGGTTCCTTTTATATTTCTTACTGATAGAACGGCTTTTCTTCTCATTCGAGCTCGAGGAAGAATAACTGTGTGATCTTCTCCTTGTGTTGTGTCGTCCCATCTTATAAGCCAGTAAAGTACGAAATGGGTACACACAAAAGGGTTATCGTGTCCAAAATATATACAAATACAATCGATTTATAAAACTACTTTCTTTTTATATAAGGCACGTCGATTTCACTTCACCTCGCCTGATGGTAGCTTTTTTTAAATCTATTTATAGACACTTCGCTGAACTGGCCAAAAAAAGTAAAACGATCACATAGTAACAATCTGACCGAGTTCGTTGATAGTGAAGGGCCGCGGCGATAAGGGACTGCGTACAGCGGAGCCGACGACGCTAGCACTTGAATGGATTTTTTTGTTGGTACGTCACCGGAAGGCGTTCTGCGCCCGTACGAGAATGTCTTAACTTAGTTCTTTGTTCGCCTAGTTGATTGCGGTAGATAATTATGATCCAGGAATGTTCTTAATTTCAACACTTTCAATGCAACTTTCAATAGGTACGTTGAAATGAAACCTCCAACCAATGGTTATCCCTTTTAACCCAAAATGTTCTCTTCTGCAATTTTATTTCTCTTAAACGTGATCATACAAACATGTCACTTCTTACGGCAATACCATATACCTATAGTTCACTTATGGTATAATGCAATTGTCCAAAGCACAACAATAGGGGTTGGTAACACACACACCCGTCTTTTCTCGCCACATTATAGTAAGTGTCCAAGTGTCCTCTTTTACCACAATTAACAAGTACACACACTAGGCACGATACGATAAGCCTATGTATAACTCTACGAGTACGTTAGGTAGGCATCACTTTAGTAGGCGTAGCTAGATCTCACTTCTGAACTGTTAGATAGAAATTAAACTACTGCCACAATAACATAATTATATTCAAAATAATATGGAGCGACCACACGTCACACTCCTATGCTGTCCCGAATAGTTGTGTCCTTGTCGATCACTTCACTCAATCGATAGCCCTGCGCATAGAGTTGGGGAAGGCATCGAAATATGGTTAACAGTATGCATAAATAAACATACATCTATTCTTTATTTTACCATTTGTAAAACTACACTCTGATACAGATCAAATGTTAAATACTTATACTAAACCTACTAAACAAATGAGCAACCACGGAATCTGGTATTGAAGGATTGTTGTTTTCGAGCTGGAGTAGGAAGTCGCTCAAAGCGTGGCCTGCTCCCGCATCATCTTCAACTGCTGGGGACCCCATTCGACCAATTTGCATGGGGACCCCATTCGACCAATTTGCATAGTTCTGTTCAACAACAAATTTTGAATTAAAAAATTATTGTTAAATAAACAAAACACAAAACAAGCACCTTGCTACTTAACTACTTTCAGAAGTACCACAGCCACCACTAAACACCTATATTTACAAATCCACACCGATACCTTTCCATTACCGATTACATAAATTATAAATTGAAACCGTTCTCACAAAGAATCGGCGCCTAAATCCCCGAACTTTCGCAGTATAATCACTTTATTTGTGAACTTAACATTTGGCAGAGGCGAGAACAATGCCCGCTCTTTCCAGCCCCTAAAAGAATATGCTGAACGGTTATTATCTGTGAAGAAAAGTTTGAAAGAAACTGTGAAGAGGGATTCCATGGTTAAATAGATATATACGCGTCGTTAGGGCGAGGGCTCACGGCCGATTTAACGGGGCGATTTTTACACTGGAGTTTGTGCCCTGTGTCGCATAAAGGTTGAATGTGAGACTGTTACGTCAGAGTCCGGAGTTTGGTTTCCAGCTCGTTGCGAATGTTTATTTGCATAGTATGTGTTACCTGTTATACTAAACCCATTCATATTGATATTTGAACGGATTTTAGTAGACAATGGAACCACATTGCGCTGTGAATATCCTAAGTTATTGTCATATTTTTTTAATTTTTTTTTTTCTAAATAATGTTAGATAATGTAATTCGTCCTGTGGTTGGTGTGAATTAATATCAAAATTTTTAATGGGACAGACAACGATACAAGAGTTTTTAACTGTTTTCCACTAATTTATTATGTAATGCAAAGAAATTTGTCTCTAAAACATTATAGTTGATGCAATCTACTCACTAGCTCCAACGGCTCCGGTGGCGTCGATTCGGAACCTGTTTCACCAACCCTTGGGAACCTACTCCAGGGATAAAAGTAGTATTATGTGTTATTCCAAACTATAAATCTATCCCCGGACCAATTTCGGCCAGTTCAGTTATGTAACAGACATCCAAACATCTTCACACGCTTTCATGCTGATTTTAAAATATTAACATTCCTCACGGACACTGCGAAAATTTTGCAATAAAATAAAGAAAAATATATGAATATCATTTGAGAAAAATCGCTGTTGCCAAGTAAGAATTCCCAAAACTAGATCCTTGGAGTTCACGGTGGCACGAGAACGCATCAAATATAAACTGCACAGAGGAAATGAATTTGGCTCGAGGAATTTCTTTGACAGCTTTGAAACTTAAAAGTGCCCTTTTACAATGTTCAGTTTTCATCCCCATTCTCCCATTATTTCATATTACCAGTAAACGACATATGAAAATAGTGACTTGCTTTCGCTGCATCGCTCCTCGATAGGTCCTACTTACTCGACATAGATGCAATATTTTTAGAGATCACGTAACTATGTATGTGCATTTTTATATCCTTTAAAATACCTGACTGAACTGAAAAATTCATACTCATATTATGAATGCAAAAGTAACGTCTGTCTGTTTGTTTGTTACACTTTCACCCCTTAACCACTGAACCGATTTTGATGAAACTTGGTGCAGAGACAGACTAGACCTTGGGCCTTTCCCAAGGTCTAATCTATCTCTATACCATGCTGCACAGGCTGTTCACGACATAACCGACATCCACGCTAGTTTACTTGCGGCTACTGCTAGGCATTATATTAATGTAATTTTGTATTTTGGAGAATTATTCTATTACACATTTTAAAGATATTTTAAAAGAAATTTTAAACTAGGAACTATAATAGCTAAGTAGGAGTAGATACCTACTTCTGTTGGTACAGTCAAGTGCATTAATATGTTTCTTAAAAACCATTACATTATCATATATTTATGTAAAGGTTCACGAAATATGTGTCACTTTTCTCATCGTTATTATGCCTTCGTTTTTGTTGCAAAAATATCTTAATAACTTAGTGAGCAATAATATAATCTAACGTCGAGTGCATAAATATGTTTCTTGAAAACCATTACAATAACATATATTTATGTAAAGGTTCACGAAATATGTGCCACTTTTCTCATCGTTATTATGCCTTCGTTTTTGTTGCAAAAATATCTTAATAACTTAGTGAGCAATAATATGTCCCTAAAAAGGTTTGTATTGTTAGATAATATGTCAATTAAAAAAAAACTTAATATTTCCTTGCTTTTTTTGACACCATTGACAATCATTTAAATTTTGATTTTCTTTTCTATGGAACGTCCTCAATTATTTGTTGAAACAAAGTGAACTTCATGTAAATACAATGATATTACATACAAAAAAGAGGCAGATATGTTAATAAAGTGCGCCTGGTGAAGACGCGAAAACGTCCCAATTGGGACGTATCGCATTTAGTATATGTCTGGCAAACGCCGAGTTGTCACGTATGTAAGCGCATAATAAAATTGCAACAAAAATACCATCGTGTGTTTTTAAAAAGTGTACAAATTACGGCATTAAATTAATAAAATACGAGGGATCTCCTATCACATGTAAGTACATACAATATTACCGATTTATCAGTGTATTTCATTAAAATTGGTTTAATAATATTTGTAAAATAATGTCGGCAGAAAAAAAAGACAGAAACACTTTTTGATATGAGTACGACAAGGACACAACAACACTACTTGCATTGATTATCAGTACAGATGCGACATAGGGTAATTTTCACTTTACTGCCTACTAAAGTAATAATTGACATGTTGTTCAGTTTTATTTGTTATTTTAAATTCAGTGACAAAATTTTTGTTTTATTTATTTGTTATCCTTTAAATAATTGTAATAACCTAACATTTTTTCAAGGTTTCCGACTAATGAAGTTTAACTTCAAGAGTGGATTGCAATTGTTAGGGAACAACGAAATGAGTTTGACTGGACACCTTCAAAAAGCAGCAGAATTTGTAGCAATCATTTTGAAGCCACTGAGAGATATACTTCGAAATAAGGTCGAACATTGCTAAGGAAGAATATAAATAATTGACAAATATACCACTGTTTGGCTTCATTCTGCTCATAAAAATAATCCCGATATAAAAAACTTTCTAAGATGCAGAAAAGAAATAAATTAAATTCATTTGAAGGCGTTTAATTTATTATTATAACGTCATTGCGTCACTATGGTTATATTTTCGAGAAGTTTCTTTATTATCTTTTTTAATTGTTATCATTTTCTGAAGTAAATAAGGACGTATTATTTTTTCATCGAATTTCATTTCTTGCCTACCAAAGAAATGTTCAACAAAATCATAATACATATAACATATAACATAAACTCACGCCCGTATTCCCCGAAGGGGTAGGCAGAGGTGCTAGCACCCACGTTTCGCCAGTTTATGTTTAGGTCCCAATGTAATAGGTGGCGAGCCTATTGCCATTAACCGGGCACTTATAAACCAGCGATATATCATAATCTATGCTAAAAAGCCAACCTATAACGAACGAAACGATTGCAGTCCGAATCATTCCGAATTATAGCTATCTTTTTTACTCACGTGCTTATCCCATCTTTCGTACTACTTTAACGCTAATTGTCAACTATTGTGCACTGACACACTGCTGGATCAGATTCGAGGAGTCAGTTACTATGAACGTAACATATCTTGTATAAAATATCATTGTGTAAATACTTCAAAAGTATCCACAACTCGCATGTCGTACAATTATGGATAGAGGAACAAGAAGGCTTGCACTTAATAAAGTTACCGCCGAAAAGTCCTGACCTAAACCCTATAGAGAATCTATGGGGTTTAATGGTGCAGGCATGGGATCCAACAGCTGTAAGAAGTGTTGACAGCTTAAAAGACCATGTTAATTTCATATGGAATAGTTTTATAGGCAGAGATGTTTGTTTCAACATGGTAAGATCTATGAGAGAACGTTTGCAATCGGTGATTGATAATGAGGGAGGTTACACACGCTACTGATAAGTGAACCTTTTTTATTTTTACTTAGAAATGAAGCATTTTGTTTTGTTATTCTTATTTAAAAGCTGTGTAATTATTTATTAGGCAATAAAAGAGTATTTCACTGTTATTTGTATTTTTCTTTTTACATCAAAAGCAGCATTTTTAGTAATAGACCGTCAGCTCATGACAGATTTCGGGGCCCATTTTCTCATGCTAGCCTCGAAGAGGGTTGGAAGGTACCTACGTCCATACAGAGTTGAATAAAGATAAATTCAAGTTCCGCTTCTGGGGTAAAAAAAATTGAGCGTACACCTTTGATTTATGTTAAGAAAAAAAAAATTTTTCATGATATCTCCAGGAGCGGAACTTGAGGTAATTAACCATTTTAACTGAAAATGTTCCCGTGAATGTGAATTCCCGTTCCCATTTTCTGGGTCAAAAGAAGTAGTTCTAAGATCTACATCACTCCTACATGGTTAGGTACTTATAAACTTTTGGCTGTCTAACATTAAGACCTTTTTTTTAGAAACAATTCTTGTCTATATATTTTAACCCTTTTTGCAATACATAATTAAAATACATTTCATGTATCTATATTAGTTAACATTTTATAGTAAATATATTAATGGAAATCGTCAATAATACCTTTATAATGATTTCTTTGCTCATTATAAAACAAATTGTCCTTATAGTATACATATTACTGATCAGTTTCCGCAGACATATTTATATCAGTTAGATTGGATGCTACAATAATAAACATTCAATGATACATACTTTTGAAACGATAGTTTAGATACATATTTATGCACTTGACTGTACCTAAAGAAGTAATAATCATAAACAGAAATTTATAATATCTAGGGCCAAATACGCAATTTCTTAATATCGCCATAGTTCTACACTTATGCTCTTATCTGTGTCTAAATTGCGTCTAATCATTAACTCCGAATAAAAATGAGCGAAAAGGAGAAGTTTTAACGCCTGCACAAACACAATAGCAACAAGTAGTAACTCACAGCGCCGCCGCTCACTCGGTGATTGTGATCAGGCGTCCTCATTCCATTGCATAATAATATACAGCACTCCACAAACTTCTACTGATTTCACGGCCATTTACTTTCATAATCATACAAGATTTTTGTCATAAAAATAGTATTCGAAAACAAATAATCTGGACAAGATGCCAGCAAGATAGCACAAAGTTTAAAGATATACAAAATCGTTTTTTGTATATCTGAAGTTGTATAATGTTTTCTAAAGTGTTACTATTGATTGTAAACTTTTGCTTCATAAATGGGGAAGATAAAGAAGCTATTATTGCGACGAAGGATTTGGACTACACTGGGCTGGCGGGGGAGGCAGAGATACATAAGCAGGATATATTACAGTTTTTGAACCAATCCCATGTCCGGGATCAATACAAGGTTCTCTATAAAAGCCTCCTTTCAAAGTTAATGGGTAAGCAGAGTTAATTGGTACTATGCGCCGTACGATATGCTTAATTTGAGATGGGAAACACCATAAGCAGTTAGCAATCCTTACTTCCTTACTCCTTACTAATATTATAAATGCGAAAGTAAATCTGTCTGTCTGTCTGTCTGTCTATCTGTCTGTCTGTCTGTATGTTACGCTGTCACGCCTCATCCACTGAACCGATCTTGACGAAATTTGGTATAGTGGTAGATTAGACCATGAGAAAGGACATAGGCTATGTTTGGTCGCGATAACCGACATCCGCGCGCGCGGTGCAAAAGCGGTGTAGCTGCCTATTATTCTTTTCTAAATTTCTGAGATAGAGAATATAGACACTGCTCGCAGGATTTCGAAATGACGATATATATACTTACATCTTTAGACCAATATTTTGATAAATGAAATAAATTTAATAATCTTTATTTGGTAAAAACTTCCTGTCTCAAATTGGTCATGTATTTCTGCATACCTGAACTATCAAATCAAGACCATTGGCATGTATCATGTTCAAGTAGTAACCGAACAGCGGTTCATCAATCCTCTTCCTGGATCCAAGATCGTCAAACCAGTCCAAAGGGGAAGCCTTTTTATGGGGTCTGATGGAAATAACAATGTTATCTGCCTAGCCAAGTGATTGCCTTTCAACATTCCATAGTGTATGTGCTATAATAGTTTTAGAAACCGAACAATTTTACTTATTTTCTGGATTGCCTTATCGATTAGAATATTTGGAACTCTGTGACGTCCGGATGGTAATGTAATAGTTACTTTTATTTTACAATATGGATCTACTAATGTGATGACAAACTGTGAGGATACACTTCTAGCGCCAATATCTTCCGACCCCTCAAATTGGTGTTGATTTACGAGCTAAATACATGACCTTTATGTAGGTATAGTGTTTCATCTGACTACTTCTACAAACGTCTCTCACTTTTACGTCAGAACGTAAAAGTCTGAAGGAGAGATGTCTGTAGAAGTAGACAGAAGTAGTACTCTGGTACTTAACTGTTTAATTATTTCAGACGGCAAATCGACGACTCCTAGTCGCAGAGACATAACAGGTAATACAGTCATTGTATATCATTACGTTATTAGCGTTAAGTTCCAGTCACGTCCATAGACTTTTACATTATGGCAGAACCGGAATGCGTATCCCAGATTTGCCCTTCCGCTTCTCTTCTATACGTCACACGACTTCAGCACCTACAACAATCGTCAACGAATGTCATACACCTACATCAAATCGCCGGCAAGCGTATTGCCACTTCTCTAAAGGGGCAGGCATCATTGGTGTACTTATATTTTTTTTTATACCACTTAGGTGGCAGACAAGCACACGGCCCACCTGATGGAAAGTGGTTACCGCGGCCTATGGACGTATGCAACACCAGGGGCGTTATACTCGCGCTGCCTACCCTGAAGAAACCTTTTAATGCCCCTCTTGAAGAACCCCATATTGTAATCACTTGGGAAAACCATGGCAGGGAGTTCATTCCACAGCTTGAGCGTACGTGGGATGAAGTTCCTTTCATACCGCACGGTACGCACCGTATTCGGATGCAATGTGTGGGGATGAATTCCCTGTCTATGGCGAGCGGTGCGATGATAGAATGTAGCTGTGGGCATCATGTCAAATAAATTCATCTGAGCACAAACCATTATATAGGCGGTAGAAAACACACAGTGAGGCAAAATCCCTTCTGAGGCTGAGAGGTTCTACATCGCCTGCGAGTATGGGACAGTCGACGAGCCTCAACGCACGTCTTTGCACCGAGTCGAAAGGGTAAAGCTGGCGTGCGGGCGCTCCGGCAAAAAGATGACAGCAGTACTCCATGTGGGGCCGAACCTGTGCCTTATAAACATAAGTCATGTTTTTCAACATCAAACCAGCACTTTGTGTGTTTGCCTCCTACCAGAGCCAGCAAAGGTCTACCTTACCTGACGGGATGATGAAACTATTATATTTATACTCTCAAGCAGAAGCACCATAATTCGCTTTCTAGATGTAAAGGTGCCCAGCTCGACGCGTCGCATCGTGTCCGGACGCAACACGTCCATAGCCGCCGTGCCCTGGCAGGTGTCCCTACGGGAGAAGTCCTACCCCATCTGCGGAGGGTCCGTAATCACGGACCTATGGCTGATGACCGCTGCGCATTGTCTCTTAAGGTAAAAGTCTCAGATGCTTACCAGAGCGATGAGCAGTTCTTTGTCATTTTTTACTCAGCTACTTCTACTTACCATCCAAACGCTTGTTACCAGTGCCAGTTTATTCCTTAAAAACCTAATATACTCGTATTTTACTCAACTGTTTTTTTTACAAATGTTCTTCCCATAAATTCTTTAGAAGATATTGAACTAATTTTCAGTAGCCAAGCCTAGATTTGTTATCTACACGATTAAAGCATCTAATTTAATTTCATCGATGGTCAAACCCAAACAATAAAATCTATCCAGAAAGCTGATGATTGAAAGTCCAACGCAGGGGAATATAAGGGCAAAACCAATAAACACTCCACGAAATCCACCCATTTCGAACTAGGCCTGAACCGTGAACTACTTCGAATAAATTCACGAGTCTGGCGCGCACTTTTTATGGTCCGCCGTCCGCCCCTAGCGGATTGCGTTCTTTTCGCCAATTTCAATTTATTCCCTAGTCGAGAGGCCGATGCAAAACACCAATCGCCGTGGGCCCAGGAACAAAACAGCCTCCGTTTGTTACATAGTACGTAGTCGCTCTCGGGGGAGTTACGATTGCTCCGGAGCAATTTATTGTCGCCCACTTGGAAAGCGATACGTTGGCTCTGAAATGTAGACGTGTAGATCTTCAATATCCTTCGTATTAGGTTCGTTGTCTCTTCCTTATTGAAGTGTCGCTTGCATGAATGTTATTTAGGTCTTGTTTGCGATTTTAGATTTGCAGCCATATATGATATGAAGTGTTAAATTTAGCATAGCATTTAGCATAGCATGCTGATACTGCATACACACTTAAACATATTTACCTACATTTTCTTGTTTGTAGATACTTTCAAATGTAACTCCCAGACGAGTGAAAATAGCAATATACATATTCCTACATGCAAATATTTGCGCTGAGCTGTCATCGAACCTGTGACTCCCGGCGTAGCAGTTGAACGCTCTACCATAACGTTACAGAGATCATCGAAATAAGGGATGCTTGGGATTCCTTCCCCAGGATTGATCGAACCTGCTTCATCCTCACTTATTACAAGAATTCTTAAAAAGAACCATATTTCAAGCGATAAAGATTATCCTATCTTATTCTGCAAAAGAAAATGTTATTAAAGTTATTACGTATTCAGGTGGAGCTTCCATTGTTCCAACCCTTATCCATCGCTGTAGAAGAAAACAAATTCGCCAGTTTATTTATTATTTTTTAAATATTCATTCTGTGTTTCACAATAAATCTTGGTGCCTAATTAGAAATTAAGCGAACGCGCTGCCATTTTCAATTACGTTATATTGAAGGTCGCGGTTTACGAGACACAAAATGTTTTTGCAATATTTTTTGTTGTACAAATTCGTTATTTTGTTGTTATTGCGATCCAATTATATTTGTATTATTAACTTTGTTATGGTTATTTAGCCTCATTGAGGGAGAAGACAATTTGTTTTTGTTGAACAAAAGAGTTGGGATTCAATTCAATAATTTAACTTTCAAACAGTAAATTAAGTTTAACTCGCCTTTTCTGATTTAATTCGTAACTGCGTTGACATTTAAATAATAGAGGCCTTTACGGGACAAAATATTGATAACGTACTATGATATTATATACTTTAGGTTAGAGGAGTGGCTACGATCGTTTTTTTTTTTGGTTTTGCAAAGCATTATCTCTATCATCATCGTCATGGAGACGTATTTTCGTATGATTGCATCTCAGGCCGAGGTGAACTCGCGGTTCAGGTCCCTCTTCCAGCTCTTGCTCATCTCATTACGTCGCACGGTCTTGGGTTTTTTTTTATCCGACTTAAGTGGCAGAGAAGCATACGACTCACCTGATGGAAATAGGTTACTTACGTGGTGACGTATGCAACACCAGGGGCGTTACACTCGTGCTGCCTACCCTGAAGAAGCCTTCTAACGCCGTTCTTGGAGAACCCCTTATTGTAGTCGCTTGGGAAAACCACGGCAAGGAGTTCATTCCACAGCTTGAGCGTGCGTGGGTACCATTCATACCGCACGGTGCGCACCGTTTTCGGATGCAATATGTGGGCATGAATTCCCTGCCTATGGCGAGCGGTGCGATGATAGAATGTAGCTGTGGGCATCCTGTCAAATAATTCATCTGAGCATAAACCATACGAATAGTGGCGAGTCTTGTGGGCATCCATGGTCTCTCTATCATATCACACGATTAACCTGTGGGTCTCGATTAACGCGTATATAAAGCGCTTTTTTACATATTTCTAGGTCCCAACCGGACAAGCCTATGTCCCAAGCTATTTTATTAATACGTTAGGGGGGTATCTCCTCGTACGTACTTCAGAGTGTTCCCTCAGCGTCAGGATATCGCTTAACGATAGGAAGACAAACATGATTTTTTGTGCAGGAGTACTGTATGTTTTCGTATTAAAACGCTTTCGCTTCATCAAAATATGAGCAAAGAAACGAAGACCCATATGAGGGACCTGAACCACTCTCAGTGCAGGCGCTAGGAAAACGATGATCGGGCCATCCTAATATTATTCATTTTCTTTAATGAATTCGTTAAAGCATTAAGTATGCTAACTATACAAATCGAATACATCAGGAAAAAAGAATCTCTCGGGCGGGCGGGCGTTTCCCTTAAATTGGGAATGACTTATCTAGGCCACCGAGACACGCTCAAAGTGATTCAAATATAGAGAAGAAAATTTTCATTAAAGGAATTCAAATATAAAGATTAATATAATATTGTTACTAAAATTGTTCTCTGCTGTACAGAGCCCGAGCGAGTGAGCTGAGCGTCCGTCTAGGTTCCTCGTGGAAGACCCACGGTGGAGAGATGTATGACGTCAAGGATTGCTACGTGCACCCCCGTTACGTCAGCAAGACCAAGACTAATGACGTCGGCCTGGTCCGTCTGTACTCGCCACTGAGATTCTCTGCCAGGGTTCTACCTATACGAGTGGTGGCGAAAGGAGCCCGGCTGCCGGCTGATGAACCGGCTATTGTGAGTGGGTGGGGGAAACTCAAGGTATGCAGTTTAGTTTAGTACGAGTAAATCAATGTAGTAGGACTATCAGACGGCATCGGCACCATCTTGACGGAACGTTGGTTCTAGAATACGGGTGTACATACTTCGGTATATTTTTTATAAGAAGTTTAAAATCATTTTATATAAAGAACATTGAAACGACACTTACCAAACGTCAAAAAAATTGTTTAGCAAATGACGGTTTGAACCACGGAAGATTTCCGCAAAGATCAAAGAAAATTAGCGGATTTTTTCACAATAGATCCAACCAATAGATAGAGAAACCAACGTAAACTTCAAGCATATAGGTTAACATTTACATTGAACGGGAATCGAACCCGCGACTTCTGATAAAGCAGGTGCATGCTGTCTGTTTGTCCACATTAGGCACTTTATTCTTCATGTGGCAGTCCCCAAGAGTCAAGTGATCACTGACCGTGTTTTTCGTCAGCTCAAGAGTATTCCTTCCACCCGTACGACAGTATCCTTACTTTGTCTCCAGGAGGGCGGCCTCAGTGCCACATACCTGCAGTCTTCGACCATCAAAACGATCGCGATGAAGCTATGCCGCCGCTCCGGGCTAGACAGGAAGGCGATAGACCCCCCCTCCATGTTCTGCGCAGGCTCGTTCACATCCACGTCTCCTGATGCTTGTCAGGTAACAACTTCGACTGGTTCTTCAAGAATGGTACCCACATCTAGTTCCACAGCTTTCTGATGTGGTGAATTGAGAAAAAATTGAGTGTTGACATGTCTAAAAAGAATTTAAAGGACATGCTATATGATAAATGTTATTATAATATTGACGATTTTTTAAATGATACAATCTAATTAAACACTGACATCTAAATTTTAAATTGTACCTATTGCATGTGTTTTAATGATAAATAATGAGATGTATCAATGTAAGATTTTGTACGCCAAAACCGGCAGAATATGAGATCTGAACATTATGTACCTAAACACCATTTTGTACCATATTCAACGAATAAAGACTTTGACTTTGACTTTGAGAGTGCTATCAAGATTAGCAGCACGAGTGATACCTCTGGTGTTGCTCAC
This sequence comes from Eilema sororculum, assembly GCA_914829495.1. NCBI lineage: Eukaryota > Metazoa > Arthropoda > Insecta > Lepidoptera > Erebidae > Eilema > Eilema sororculum. Next base: position 25,655,062 of record OU618538.1, on the reverse strand, counting down.
GTCCACAGGCGACCAATTTACATCAGGTGGGCCATGTGTGGAAATGGTATTAAAAATTTGGTGCTAAAGATGGTAAAGAGAACTCTAGAATAGGATTCTTGTTTTCTGACGCTTTCACATCTAAACCACAGAACCTATTTAGATAAAATTTTGGATACTTCGGGAAAAATGAAATGCTCAAGTGGGAGTTGAACCCAAGACCTTTCCCTTACAGGGAATGATCTTTCAACTGAACTATTGAGCCATACCTGAATCGCTTCAAATTTCCCTTCTCTTTATATCTGTATGTCACATTTGAGCATTTCATTTTTCCCGATGTATTTCGAATTTTAAAGTTAGCATAATAAAAGCTATAAAAATTCATACAAATAGATAAAATTTGTTACAGAGGTATATTAGACCTTGGGAAAGGACATAGGCTATGTTTGGTTTTGTTATTGTTTGCGATAACCGACACCCACGAGTGTGGGGGCAACAAATAGGAAAAGTTATCATTGCTTTAATATTTTGCAGGGAGACAGCGGCGGTCCCATAGTGTACGAGGGCGTCCTCATAGGCGTAGTGTCCTGGGGCCTGGGCTGTGCCCGGGGCAACTTCCCCGGCGTGTACACGCGGCTGGCTAACCCGCTCATCTACGACTGGGTGCAGGACCACATCAGCAAGAAGATCGACACCACTAATACTACCTCGTTATGATCGCTTCTTGTGGTTTTATTTCTTTTACCGGTAATTCAGGTCCTCATCTAAAGAAAAATTACAAATTTAAATGTCCGAAAAACATTGGAAAAAATGAAATGCTCAAGTGAGACTCGAACTCACGACCTTTCCCTTACAGGGGGACTGCTCTGCCAACTGAGCTATTGAGCACCACTTGAATCATTCCAAATATTCCTTCTCTTTATATCCGTCTATAAGGGCGACGGTGCAGCCATCTACCAACATTCTTACGAACTGTTGGAAACAATGAATGATTTTTCAACCATTTTTAAACATTGAATTTTGATGACTGCGCCCAAATATTTGAATGATTTTTTTTATAGCATTTATTATGCTAACTTTTAAGTTCGAAAAACATTGGAAAAAATGAAATGCTCAAGTGAGACTCGAACTTATGTTTTTCGAACTTAAAAGTTAGCATAATAAATGCTATAAAAAATTCATTCAAAATTAAATGTCTAATAATATTGGTTCAGCAAAAATTTCAAGTATTAATATAAAATGCGAAATTCTATCTGTCTGTTACACATTCACGCATAGGTAATAAGTTACTGAGCCGATTTCGATGCTTTGTATTTTATGTTGCTGCTAGATGTCGAAACTAGTAGCATCGTAAAATGCAGTGAATGGGAATCGAACCCGTGACTACTGACTTGAGTATTGAAAACTTCAACACCACGCCATCTACATAGATTTATCAATATGAAGTTGTAGCGCCTCTACTTTCACTTGATTAGCAAATAAATATCACTAAACTCGTTGCTATGCCGCACCATTAAGACCTGGAACTCCCTGCCAGCTCATGTGTTTTCTTCTTCCTTCAGTCCCGGGTCCTTTAAGCGGGGCGTGAAAAGGCATCTGAAGAGGCCGTCAAAATGAGTGCCACCACTGTTAACATGGTACATGTTTACGATGGTGACCCCCTTTCCGAGACTTTGACTTTAGCTTAACATCAGGCGAGGTGAAGTCTAATTGACGTGTCCTTTATAAAAAAAAAAGAACCCGTGACTACTTGAGTGTTGAAAACTTTAAAACCACGCCATCTACATAGATTTATCAAATTGAAACTGTAGCGGCTCTACTTATACTTGAATAACAAATAAATATCATTAAACTTGTGTACCCACTTTTCGTCAATGGTTCATTAAATAAAATAGCCAGTTCCTCACATGCATTTATTAAAAATTTGTTACCATAAATGTCTGAGAAGTCAGCAAGGGTATTACAAAAATGATTGTCAATATTTATCATTTTTTACTCTCACATGTCATGATCGTTAATACGAAACATTATAAAACTCATAAACCACGTGGGACTGAATTTGAATACCATTTCTATATACAACCACTGTCCAAGATGATGATGATGATGACTCAATTAACAAATAATAATAAAAGTATAAATATTTCTAACAATAATTGGGCAAGTACTACCCAATACATTACATTGTCAGAGTTGTCATCTGCAAAAATAACTGCCGCTACTTTTTCGTGCATTTTTTAAAGAAAATTGTACTTATAAGATAATTCGCCTTCCCCGGGGAATAAAATGATAACTACCATTATCTCGATTTTAATGTTATGTCATTTTTGACATCTTTGAGTGTTAATACATGTATGTACTTAATTTATTTACCGTTATTTACAGAGAAAACCTGCGGTAGCCTAGTGGTATGGGTAATGGACTTCTGAGACGAGGTCTCGGGTTCGATCCCAGGTTTACCATGGCACACACCAATGACTTGTCGATGCTTTTCGAAGTTATGTGTGTATTTATCGCAGGTTTATAAGTGCCCGGTTAATGGCAATAGGCTCGCCACCTATTACATTGGGACCTAAACATAAACTGGCGAAATGTGGGTGCCAGCACCTCTGCCTACCCCTTCGGGGAATACAGGCGTGAGTTTATGTTATGTTATGTTATGTTATTTACAGAGTAGCAAAAAATAAAAATTACGTTTTCAAAAACCTAACTATCACGCAGCTATTCCCATTCCGGAGTAATCATTGAAAACATGTTTTTTATTTTTCCTGAAAAGGTGTGTTTTTGCAGTTATCATTTTATTCTCCGGGGACGGCGAATTTGTAACTTAATCACTGGAATTGAATTAATATTTCTAATTTTCTTGTAAATTATTGACATCTAGATATTATGTAGGTATAACAAGACGTAACTACTAATTAGTCATTAAATCAACAAAAATTCTAAAAAGTCTGTAAATTACAGTAAGCCATTAACTTGTGTGGATGTTCTCAATTAGTTTTTGCGAAAATAAAACAGTTTCGCAAAAAAACTTGTACTCCATTTGGTGATGTACAGTCAGCGTCATAAATATCTTGACAACGAAGTCTCAAAATGATCTTAAAACTCTTTTATTGATTCATATGGTAATATTGTCCGAACCAAACGTGTGTACCAAATATCAGAACAATCGGTCAACTGAAAGGGGGTAAAAAACTAAATTGAGTACTTGGTTCGTCAACATCTTTCTATTGCTGACTGTACCTAACCACACGTATTTTAAGAATTAGAACATCCAAAACCTTTGCTAAATGTAAAGCTTTGAGAATGCCGTAAGGCGAAACCGGTCAGGTTCAATATAATAAATATTGTGGAAAAAGTTCAAGTGTTCTCACTATGTGTAATCTTATGGCGACTTGTTATAAAAAACATGATAAACAAATAATAAACTTGTCTTTACTTACACAATTTAGGCCATTTTTAATTGAATGCAGAAATCAAAAGATATCTACATATATTCACATTCGCTTTAACAAGAATATAATTTAATACAATATAATCACGCCCTTATCCCCGGAGAGTTAGGCAGGTGTTACCTACATTTTACCAATCAATGTATGTAAATAATAATAATAGGTAACAATAGGTATGTATATTATCATTACATTTGGGATATATGTCCAATTCTGTAAAGTAATGAATTAGGAAAAATAACGACTTTTTGTCTACAGACGGTACCTCAAAACACGTATCTTGGACCTAAATCGCAAGACGAACGCGAAGATTGTTTTGTAATAATCTATGGTTTAATCAATTTGAGCTTGCACAACACCTCCGCCCGTACAATCCTCAAAAGTCATCAAATAAACGTGTCCTGCGCGAATAGAGCATATTTTAGATCCAAGATATGTCTCGAGCAATATTAAGAGTATACCTAGTGTTCCGGTGAGGTACTAGTTGTAGCTAATAGAGAATATTCTAGGTTTCAGGTGGGTATATCCCCATAGAGGTAGATAGATACAGCTAAATCACACTAACCTTTCATGGCTCAAACCGATAATACAATAGAAACCTTGTACTGTAATGTCTAACTTGAGGAGAGCTAGAATTTATGTAAGATTGGTGATCACAAACAAACCAGATTAATATTTGTCTATCTTACATTCATAAACCATCTAACTACAGTATTGATTGATATTTTCCATATTTTGTATTAAAAAAAAGTTAATTGAGACATTGCACTTTTTTAATGACAAATATAAATAACTACAAAAATAGTTTAAATCAGAATAAATGTTACGTTGTTTCAAGTAAAATAATTGAGGTAAGTATTTATTACTAAATTCTTCACTGTGTCCTTAACAACTAATATGTATTTAACATGATTTTAAAGATAACAATATACCAAAAATTGTGCTTAGGTAAGCTTATGTGTTGTACTTAAAATAACTTCCAACATACGTAACTGTTAATATAATTACTTATTTACAAAATGAACATTAAGGCTGCCTTCACACTAGCGATCATCTAGCGTAGTGTTCGATGAACGTACGCGTAGCGCAGACGCCACGACAACGCAACGCACGCGTCGCGTTGTCGAAACGTTTCCTCTGGAGTTAATTGAACGCCGCGATAACGCGTGCGTTGCGTTGTCGCGGCGTCTGCGCTGCGCGTACGTTCATCGAATGCCTACGCTGGATGATCGCTAGATGCATAACTTTAAAAACGAAATGAAATATATTTATTCGTCAAGCATTTTTGCACACCAATTAATGTGTGAGCTAGATGAGGAAGTCTTCCCGTGTCAGAATTCACAATGTCAACCTACTGGTGCATGTACAAGCTTTCACACCTTCCCGTACACATACTTAACGGGTTTAACTCTGCTGGTTGTAAGTCTAAGTAGTTTCAGAGGAGGTAGGACATGAAGGTATTCCTGTCCCAATCGAGCAGTCTGACAGGGGAAGTACCTCCGCCCCACAGAATACCGGGCCCTTGATTCTACTAAGGCTAACCAATTGTGGTGTTCAGTCACTGCAAAATCTGACATTACATTTAAGACTTCATTAGCCTATGTCCAAAATGAAATGAAAATAGTTTCACTACATTTTTTCAATTACTCTGCAAAAAGTCATTTAATTTTGAGCTTTAAAGGCATCGCTTTAAAGACTATTATTCAATGCCGTTTTTTTGCAGTGGCGGTGGCACTATAATGGTTCGGCTTTAGCAGAATCGAGGCTCGAGCCCTGTGCTAGTCTGCCACTTACTTGGTATAAAAAAGCCGACTCAATAAACCATCTGCTTCTAACAAAACATTTCACTTAAAGCTTTACTTTTTTAAATTTAACATACACAATTATTATCTAAGTATATCATACCTACATCACATTTCCACATTAGCACGACAACCATTACATACGATTACCCGCCCCGGGGAACACCCCTCAGAACACTTCACTACAGACATGTATAATAAAGTAACAGATGAACATACAACAGGAATAGATCATAACATTTATACAAATAAAATACTTGTATATACAATTTGAAATGTATCAAACAATTGCACTAAGCGTTAGAGTACAACTATAGGAACGTTCAACTAAGGGTGACTACACTTGATATTTTACATACATTATCAGCTAAGGTACAAAGTATACGATATTAAACTCTATATAAAGTCGGCTTAGGTGTAAGTTTCATTGTACTCGATATTACACATTATAGAGGAATGTACTTGGTACACAAGTTCACGACACTGTAGGTATTATTATCTTCAGAAGACTACGTCAGAAGAAATGCACAAGAAAAGTCATAGTGACGAGGCCGGCGCTGACGGCGCGGCCTCGCGATGCCTAGGTTTTCTTCGCCTGCTGTGGTCTTCTTAATAAATGCAGAGGGTCTTTCCTGTACCTCGCAAAGAGTTCCCTCTTGAAAGTCTCGAAGTGCTTTCTGTTCTTTTCGTTCTGTTTCTCTCTCCAAAGTGGCCTGTTCCTCCTTGCTTGGAGGCCCCAGTGTATGGTGAAGATTGGAGAGAGGACCCTGAATTGATATCCGATTAAAAACATCTCGTATACCTGTAACGACGAGAATAGCTGTTAGGGAAGACGTCCTGTTACTTGGCATTAATAAGATTTCATACAAACCACCGGTAGTGGTCACGGATGTACCTATTGACTACGTCATTAGTGAATTTTACTGAGCCTAAGTCATATTATTTCCCCCTTGTAGATCATGATTGAAGATAATTTGAAATAAATCAATCAATCAATCAAACACTTAGGTAAAATTTACCTATATAAACTAAGATAGGTAATCTGATGGCATCGCTTCATATATTTAAAAATCATTCCGTTTGTAGGTAGTTGATAAATATGTATACCTTTTTATACATAAGCTTGAAGTAAGTTCTTATCGACACTTATAGTTAAAAATAAAACAACAATATTAGAAAACATTTATTCAAAACGTGTAATAAAAATAAAAAATAAATATTATTTTAACAGTCTAACCAGAGCTCAATTATCTACATCAATAAAATATTTTTACACTTTGCAAAGTCATTACTTATTACAAATTACACACTTTCATTAGTTGAACATACTAAAAAAATTAAGAATTATGTACTAGTAGATAACTTAAGCTCTGAAATATAAAATCTTCATCTATCACAGAAACGCTCCAATTTGAGTCTAAACCCATTGCAATAGAGTTCAAACTCCCGTGTTGTTGGTGACCCAGCTCCTAAGAGAGGCGATATTAGTGAAGACGGTAGGAGAGAGAGGAAGAGCACATCCTCTGGCGAATGATACAACACCGAATGCTGTTCCTCTGAAGACAGCTGGACCTCCAGAATCACCCTGGAAATATTTTAAAGTAGTGAGTGAAATAGGATCAGGTCGAAGTACTATAATGAAGATCGTGTATCTTTAAAGATTACTGGTAGTTCAGCAATCAGTTGTTAAAAGTTAACACCTGTGTATATCTCTATGCATGTAAGACAACCAGTTAGAAGTCTTTGAGGAGATTTAAATAACATTACCTATTACATTACCTATTGAATGCTATAAGTAGCTAATTGGTTTAAAAGTTTGTCAGAAACAAGTGTATGGTGAAAACTTAGTTCCATATGTAATGGAACTGTAACTTCTAAATTTAAACAAACAAATCGACGTGCTACATTGGCTTGCGCAATTTCCGGCCCTGGCTGAAAATACACTGATCACACTTAACTTATTCACTCAGTCTGTGACCACTGCAATGAAACGTTAAGCAAACATCCACATAATGGTCCTAACACTTCTCGTAAGCTTAATTGTATACAAATCAGTTTTGCGCCACGCCAAATCACTGAAACTTAGTGCGTCTGTTGCCTCATGAGTATCACACATACAGGTCACACGTCGTGTATAACCTTTGTTATTTTTTGCACGACTTTTGTATTTATTTGCACGAAATACGCTCCCTATTATTTGCACAAAACAGATGCCCAAAGGCGTGCATACGCACGTGCTAGCTGATTCATCAAAATTTATAAAAATGACTCTGCTTCCTAACTCCGCTCACCTGACACGAAGACACGCCTCCGATAAGGAAGTGCCCACCACAGAACATATTACTGGTGAGCGCATCTCCGTACGATAGGCGGCAAAGCCAGTGCGGCACCACGGGGACATTGGCTTCCATCATCACCCGCGGGATACGGCGACCGCCAGGCTGCAATGGTATTTGTAATTGGAAGCAAATACTGCCGAAGAAATATATGTTTGTGTCTTTTGGAGTAATCAGTCAGTTTTTTTTACTGTCGGTGCAAGTTCCTTATTGTATATTGTATTTTAATACTACGATATCCAGATTATCGATGTCAAAAGTTTTGAATATTGATATACCTACCTACAAACTGTAATGCGGTCTTACAAAGACTCTCTGGACCAAGATAACCTCATCCTGCAAGCCGTTATACCAGTTGATTGATAGATGAGGCATGAAGCACGATGTTGCAAGTTTTTTTCTCAGGGTTGGGAAATCAGATGGCAGCTCTCTAACTCGACTAAGCTAAATCTAAAGACTGAAGCGAAAACTTCGGATGCAACTGGGAACCCTCTGAGTACCATTTCAGTCAAATAGTATAGCACTCTAACCTCAAGTAACCTCAAAAGTATATTCTTACCGCAGTCAATCCCCATCCTGTCACAGTCAGCCTCACCAGCGGTACCGCTTGCCTAGGTGTTGGCAGTCTTATAGGTTGCACGTTTGCGTTCAAAGCTAGGGGCCTGGCCAGCCTTAACACAGCTATGTCATTGTCAAACTGTGGCCTTCCGTATTGTGGGTGAACTAAGATGTTAGACACACGAACTATTCGTCCACCAGAATCGCGACGTGTGCTTCCTACGCGAAGAAGAATTGCTCTTGGGGTTGTGCTAAAAAACAGAATAAAATATTGAAACAAAAACTCAAAGATTTCCTATTTTTATGCTATGAAAGCACATTGTGTTATCGAGAACTTGGATTTAGCTTCTCATCACTCAATTTGTATACTTATTTTTTTTTTTGATACAAATTAAGTTAGCAACAGAAATGAATTAAAATCTATATACTGGATCGAGCTCTTCAAACGCACCTCTTGAAATCCATAACCTCTACAAATATCGATAAAATCAACACATGAATTTTGCCAACATTGCTACATCGTAAACCCGTGGAATACCCACTCAACTAAAAACATTCCCACTAGTGGAGAGCTCTTGAGCCACGAGAAGTGGACGGTATTTCATCAAATATTCACGAAGAGAGCAACCAGTCTGCGGATCAGGGGAACATATCGACGTTAAATTTACATCTGCGTATAACATAGCACGGCATTAATAAATGAAACTCGAAGCTGAACTCGGAACTCGAGTGGCAAATAAAGTATGGGATATCTGCCACTTGAGTAGCTACTTGTTTGATTTCCATTTATTATCGAGAGGGTATCTCAGAAATGGTGCTTTATGGTTTGTTTTATGCGTGAATGAGGAGTAAAGAATTCGAAAGAAATCTTTTATGTCATGCATCATTCTTTCAAATATTAATTACGATTATCGTTGGTACTTATTTAGGTTTTTAGTTCTTGTGTCATTGTCTCAGAAATTATAGTCACAGTCGCGATAATAATCAATGAAAACACTGACAATTTGCCAAGAAGAATTGCTCCATTTTCCATTTTATTATTTTCTTTGTTTGCGAGATGCAAAATTTTGTTCAAAGCCATGCAAATTCTATGGAAATGAAATGTCTTCCCTCCAAAATATTCATTTGGAATATATAATTTTACGCGAAGCTATATTAAGGAAATGCCCGAAAGTGATAAGCAACTACGTGGAAGATATAAAAGGCAAGCCTCGTTCCTCTGGTCACAGTTTTATTATTACTAAACTCATAAAGTTAAGAAACGGCTCGACCTTGAGACCTTTACGTCCGAGGGCCCGACTGCCTGAAATGGGGTAGCCTCTGAACAATATCTCCAAATTTACTGCGCCTAGTAAAAAGTGTACTACTTTTATGATTACTGATAAAATGGAACGTCAACAAAGCCCTATTTATGGGCCCATTATATTTCGCTTTGATTTTTGCTACTCGAATGATTTGATAGGTTATCGTGATATTTCGAATCTTTTAGGGTTCCGTAACCTAAGTGTACTAACGGAATCGTATTAGGTATAAAACGACTATATTTTGTGCCATTTAATAAGTAACCAATTTATACCAGGCTCCCGTTGATTTTAACAAATCTACTGTATCTTTTTATGTTTATATACTGTAAAACTAGGCAAACTTGTGAAATTTGTTAATTTTGTTACATATTTCTGCATATTATGTTCCATATTAAAAAGTGGTGTAACAGAAATAATTTATGACCGCAATAATTTTAAATAGTGTCTCCCCAAAGATCACAGTAATAGTTGAAAAAATCTACAATTGTAAAATATACTGACTACAGGAGTGCGGTGCACCATCCTTTCCTACTTTTAGAGCTATCACACAGTGGGAGTCCTTCACTCAGGACATCTTATCTCAGGACATATCACTCAGGAAAGAGAGTGGGATGAGCGACTCTCACTATGTGAAAACTCTAAAAGAAGAGAAGTAAAATCCTTACTTACTTTTGCACGCAATGAGCAGCAGTCATCACATAATCCTGACTGATTATGAAGCCTCCACAAAATGAGTTTCCATTCAGAACCATGGACACTTGATACGGATGTCTATTAACCGACGTTGCTCTCCCTCCAATGATCTGGCCGCTCAGTTCTGGACAAGCAGCCTCTAATTCTACATCTAGTTCCTGAGCACCGTCAGTGCTCAGGCCATCATCACTAGCCTGGTCATCTTCTGCATTTGATGGAACTACTTCTTGAACATCTAAAAATTTACAGTTTCTTGAATAGTAAAAATAGGAATAAAAATTAGGAAGGTTATAAAATTCTGGTCTGTTTTTCGAGTTTTTCTCATTTGCCAAGAAAGTTATCATTATCATTTTTTTTAGGGTTGGGCTTAACATATTATGCGGGACCAGCAGCACCATAAAGGCAATTGTGTACTTAAAATTTTATAAAAAGTTAAATCAAGTGTAAAAAATCCACCTTTTTACATTACTAAATATCAAGCGCCCAAAATTTTTAAAATAACCCTAACAGCACCAGAATATTTTTAAAGTACTAATGATTGATGACGCTCGAATTTTCAAACCAGCCTAAAGAACATACTTCATATGAACTAAGCCTGTGGATCCACACAAAATACAAATTATTATAATCGCTTACTCACCGACCACAGATACAAAACACAAATACAACAACACTAATCTCACAGCAGCCATGATAGCAGCCACAACAGTATCGTCGGACGAAGTAGACGCCGCGGGCGCAGACAATGTTCTAATTCAAACTATTGCCAAACATGGCCGCGATCATTTCGCACGCTCCCAACCGAGGCCACGACCTTTTCACTGGCTTGAACTGATTATAATAAGTCAAGGTAAGGTTATGGGAGAAAAAAGTAAACATTATGTATAAATCAATCAATTACCACCACATGCTGGACAATGCCTCTTCCAATGTGCACCATTTCACTCGATCGTCCCCGTCCGCATCCAGTTTGTCCCAACCACCTTTTTCAGTTCGTAATTATGTATAATGTATTGCTATTGGCCACAGGGTATGATATGCCCCAAAGTATAAGTCCAAATTTTGCTCCCAAAGACCATACCAACAGGTGAGATAGTGGTGAAATATTTGAAAGAAAAACTTAAAACGAGATAATTAACAATAATGCTTAATGGCTATGGTTCAGAGGGCTCCAAAAACATCTTCTTCATCTAGCATATCCACAGTTTGGCTGACGAGTTTCTTCTTGGGGTTCCACGCCTTTTTTTTTTCTTTTTTTTTGGCATTGATTTGGCTTTGTCAGCCTACCGTCTAACCTGCCAACTCCGTCCGTTAATCAGCACATGTGTCATGTTTAACATACATATTAACATTAGTCAAATTTCTGGTGCAACGCAACGTAATATTACTTATACACATTTTAATTTCAATAATTTATCTGCAGGTAAGATATTATCAACGAATTACGCCACAGAGGTAAGCGGAAAAAACAACGAGCTAAAAACTGTTGAATAAAGAATGCTCAAAGAACTATAGGTAAACCTCGAGAAACGGGCATAATAAATTTAAAAAATCCGAAAAATACCAGCCTTTTTCACGGCTAGAATTCACCTAATTTTACCTCCGTAACTCAGATTGGCATTAATTTATTTTTCCGTTGCTTGCGCTACATTTTCTCTCTTTACAAAAAATGTTCATGCTGTTATTATATTTTTCTATCCAAAAAAGTTATTTGCCGATCTAACAGTCTGTAAAACGCACAGCATGTAACATGAGCCACCCTCGTGGAAAAGTTCATAATGAACTCAAAACAAACATTAAAGAAATCTAAACTAACATGAAACATTTAAAATGCCATAGTAAACATTGTATGAGCTGGCACTTCAGTCGTTCATCGTCGTTTATTTTTAAACCACTAGCTTTTGCACACGAATCCGTTTGGAAATTTTCACACAAAAATTGACACACGAGTAGTGCCGACAACGAAATCTGTAGGAGCTGTCGGGACGAATAAAATTGTTTTTTTTTTATGTCGCGCTAGAAAGCGATTGGACACGTGTTAGTGGTGATTTTTTTCCAATTATATCTGTCTTTATGAACGGATGTTTTTTTTTCTTATTTGGAAGCCAAAACTGTTGTTAGTGTAGTATCGTTACTCACTCAAAAAATTCACGTTTTTGCTTACATTTTTTCTTTTCTGCTATTTCGAAGAATATTCTTTCCATTGTTTGTATAGCCGTTAATTAGATAGCTTTTTGATGATGTTGATACGTTGACGAGATATTTCACTTCTCAAGTAACTCCTACTTAGCACCAGACACGTGATTTCCGGTTGGTTAGAGTTACGAGTAGGAGTACTATTCTAGTCGGACAGTTTGTTACTACACCGTAACATGTATGGAGATTTCTCCTTGAGAAACGTGATCCATCAACGTGTTCTGCAGTAAAGATTTACAGTAATAAATTGTGAAGCATTTTTCTTATGTACGGGTTCGGACCAACAAGTTGACTTGACTTCGCCTCAAGCCTAGCAGCAAACTTCAATGGGTGATGATAGCAATTCTAGGCTTTACCTACTTTGATGGTCTCGATGAATTATGTTTTTGTACCACTTAAATGCTCAGGATTATAGAAAACGCAAATCATATATCATGCCTTAGCTCCTGTTATCGCGGCAAAACATTAGGATTCATGAAGTATACCAGTTACCAACAATTTTATTGCGTACCTAACTTTGTTATGCTGCGACCATCGATACCAGTAACCAGGCTTTAGTAGATAAAGCCACAAAAATGACATTAAATTTAAGACTTTATTCCTATAACCCTAAAGTTCAAAATAAATTGGAAACAGTTTCATTACACTTTCTGCAAAGTCTTTTAATTTGGAACTTTAACACTGCATCGCTTTAAAGTTTTTTATTTAATTTCGTATCTGCAGTGGTGCTGGCACCACTGTGGTTTGGTTTGTACAGCATCGAGGCCTAGTACTGTAGTTTGTATGTGAAGTAGACGCCATGTCACTCGCAAAAACACAGCTGTTCAAAACAGCTGTTATCATTGAGCGTAGCAATTTGTTCTGCTATCTAGTTTACTATAATAATATCTTGCTTATACGACTCATTTACAACCCTCATTTACTACTGCATTCATCTGTCTAAATCTGCATGTACCCCAAATACTTAGGAGTAACCCTGAACAGGTCGCTCACGTTTAAGAAAAACTGCGAAAACGTCAAGCAGAAGGTCTCAGCACGCAATAACCTTCTTAGGAGAACGCTCACAAACAGGGGGGCCACACCGCGGGTACTGCGAACAACGGGCTTGGCACTGTGTTATTCTGCGGGGGAATACGCTTGCCCCGTATGGTGCCGATTCAGCCATGCTGGGCTAGTGTATGTAGCTCTAAATGAAACCTGCCGGATAATAACTGGCTGCCTCAAGCCGACCCCGGTAGGGCTGCTATACCCACTGGATGGCATCGCGCCCCCCAATACCCGAAGATGCGTGGCGTCGTCCGTGGAGAGGGGCAAGCTGGAGTCGGACCGGCGACACCCTCTTAGTGGCGATGTGAATGTGGAGTTACTCTACAGACAATGGCCCATCTGTTAACATGTGCTAAATGCCCATACACATATACACCGCAGGACCTTATGTGCGCCTCCGAGAACGCTAGACAGGTGGCAGCACAATGGGAGAAGATAATTTGATGGCCGAGGCGCCATTGCCACGATAGAAGAAAAAGATCTGCCTAAACTGGAAGATTTCAACGATACTGAATCATCTTTGTTGGCAATGCTAGGGTTTGACCGATTTACATCAGCACAATCTTCATATTATTGTAAATATTGTGATGTGAAATATAAAAAATTATGATATTAATGACTATTGCCATTGGCTCCACCCACATGGAATTGCGGGAACAGTTACAGAATACCAACTGGAAACCTATACTTTTCCAAGGGCATAGGTATATATTTTTGCTCTAGCAAAGTTTCATATTTTGCCGTCGAATATTGGTACTCAAAATAGTAAAATTTGATAGATATATCGACTGTCCACAGAAAATGACACCCCTCGTCAACGTCGCTCGAGATTACATTTTGTATGCAGATTTTCTATTTAGCTTGTGACTGTCACGAATGGTACAGTTAGTAGGTATCAAAAAGAGGTTCTTTTTTTTATCGTGCGATAAATCCTCACGGATACCACCCCCACGGAGCCGGTTTAGGTGGTTATGTCGGACTCGAACCGACTAAAACGCACGCCGTCTTGGGTCCTTGGTTGCCGGAGGTGAGATTGCCAAAAGCATATCTCTCGCACCCCGGCAGACCCAGGACCATCTCTTCGAGATGGCCCCATTCGGGTTGTGGGGACCACAGGGTCCCCATCTAGCCCCGGCTCCGGGGAGGCGCACTTTGCGCCGCCGCCGCGGCCTGCTTCTGCTAGGGTGACAGGCAGCTTCACCGGTCACCCCCAGGCCAGCACTCATGGAGGACAGAGATCGTTCTACGACCTCCGACGTCCGGGCTTCCCAGGCCCGGAGTCTAGTCCGGACCCGACCGGCCGCCTCTTTCTCGAGCATTACTTGCTCGCAGAAGTAGCGAATAGTACTCGTTCAGTACTCAAAATGATCTTAATTTCGTTTTTTGACCCCCTCCCAGTTGACTGATGGTTCTGATATTTGGTGCACACCTCTAGTTCTTACAATAATATCATACGAATCAATAAAACAGTTTGATTTGCACTTAATACAAGAGTTTCAAATTCATTCTGAGACTCACTGTTTATCACTATTCTCAATTTACAATGCGTCCTAATTTTCCTACAAAACAATTCAGACAGACTCACTAACACCGATACCCAGTATACATCCTATTTTTAGCTATAGCGTCCCACCGAGTTTAAAAATGTATTTATAATTTTACCGCTTGCAACACTGAACTCTTGCGCAGGCGTCGCTGCATTAACACGTCCAATTTAATTCTTTTGATCAATTCGTTTCTTCTTTGATTATATTATTGCTTGACAAGATTACAAAATAAACAATTTTAAAAATTATTAGAGAAAATAATTATTTATAAAGTTAACATACTTTTAATTTCCGTCCCTCCAGCCGGGGTATTATAGAATAGAAAGACGAATGCATGTGATTTCATGTATACGACATTCGTTGGCGACTATCATGACATCAAATGGTCATTTGGCATTATATTCTACGATACGCCCGCCGCCTGCCAGCAACCACTTTCTAGGTCTAGGCAGGTCTAACATCTAAAACAACCTATTCGTTGAAAACACAAAAATATTTTTGGAACATAAGCCAACTCAACCTGCTAGCAAATAACGAACGAGGCTCTGGTGGTAATTTTCTACCGCAATATCGGAAACTCAAAACAATACAACATGGTTATTTTATTATATACCTATATTTTCCTCCGGTGGTTGAGGGGTCAGATGGTAATTGCTCACTATAGACGGTAAAGGATGGACCTTTGGATGCAATCGGGTCTGACTCTGTGATGATGTGATGATGATCACACCTTTCTACAGATACTTCAATACAAATTATGCTTAAAGTCCAAAGACCATTTTAATCGAAATAATTAGTAACTGGGTTATTGGAGCAAACAGTCAGGTGCTAAACGTATTTTGTTGCAATCTGAACTCCAATAATTGCTTAAAATAAGTTAAGAAGGTATTTGGAACTTTGGTTTTTAGTTTTAACAGAATGGTGCTGAAAACTTATGAAAGATTTGTAAGATTTTAACGAAATACAATATAATCAGTTCTTAACACGTACTACCTATATCGATTAGGGATTTCTCTGCCTGTCAATTATTTAGATAGGTACCTACTTTATGTGAATAAATATTCTATGACATTCTACACATCTTTTGCACTATCTAGACCCAAAGTAAATATTAGCTTCACCAGCTTGTAATGTAGGATCAAGAATGCGGATAGATATATTTGGATACATCATTTTACATTAAAACATTCAGAATTATCCAAATAAACATATTTATACATACAAATATTTTCATATACACATCTCATACCATAAATAAGAATAGTTCAGTATTCAATATCACTGAAATTATAATTGTTATTCAAAACTAGGTAATAGAAAACGCTAACCTAACATGACAATGAAATTAGCCACAGAATGGAGTCATTGAACAAGATAAATATAATCGATAATAGCGGCCATACTTGAGTCGATGATTCACCGGCCTTCGACCGACCAGCGACCAACGGCTGCGGCCAGCCGTGACAGGCCTAGTTGTGGTCGAACAAGTGATGAGACTTTAGCGATGTATCTGATGAAGACTGGTTCTACATCAGCAATTTTTTGGAACATTTTCTTAACAATTTGATGTCACAGAGCTACAATTATCTTTCTAAATGAATTTTACCACAAAGATGAATCACACAATTCAATTCCACGAGGATTTAATATTTCTTGCTTCAAATCATGCAGAAATTTTGCCTGTAAAATAATGTATCTTTCTTATTTCACAAATCCGGAATTATTAAAAGACCTAAACGTGGCGGAATATTATTAACGAGTAAATTTCATTTATTTGTTCAGAGTTGCAATTACAATACGCTCGTTTCCTATGTCTCAAACTAATCACAAGCACCTGATCCAATCGTAATTTTTTAAACGACCATTGAAATTCCTTGACCCTCATTATGTAGTCAGATCATCAGATTTTTCTACAAATAGCGCAATAATGCAGACAACTAAATCAGAACAGAGACAGGCAAAAACAAAAAATGTGTCAATAAACCTCGTGACGTAAGCAACCTCAGTGCTGAACTGAAGTAATTGTTTACTTAACTAAGTCGATTACAAATCAAATCAAATCAGGAATGCTTAAACAAATAGATAACAAAACAAAAATTGTGTTAAGACAGACAACTGGTAGACGATGAGTTAATCTACAGGGATTAAGTCATAGTCTTGCAAGCTAGTCGTTGATCGTGACCTGCTAGTTGAACCTGCAGAAAGAAAATTCATGGATAGTTCTTTGAAAAGGGTTAAAATTAAGTACAATTTTTAATGCTGATAACGAACAGAAAGCAATTAATATTTCAGTTACTGGGGTAACTGAAACTATATTACACATAAATGAGACCAATGAGAAAGCCATAATTTCAGAATCAATTAGTTTACAAATGCCAGTAAAATGCACCTTTAACTACCTCTACAAGCGTGAAGATGTAATAAAAGGAACCAAGTCAAAATAAAACTAGAAAATAGGAATTATATTTAGCGATACAGCAATAAGTTCGACGTGAAGACCTTATGAATATTTCAAACATAGTACGACAGATGTTTATGGATAAATGGAGTATTACCATAAAAAGACAAAATACTGCGACACTATCCGACAATGTGGAAAGCTTTAGTAATATAAAACAACTTGGAAGACTGAATACAAATATTTACAGCCTGTTACAAGCTACTTGCTAGGCAATACGAAACCTATTTGCGTCCATCAAAATATACCATCTTTGATAGATTATGTTGATTAATGTTTAAACATCGCGCTTTATAGAAATCACCTCACGAAGATTACTCATAATAATATGAAAGAAATTATATAAGTTTCTATTAGTAAATTATTATTAATCTAGCACATAGATATTAGGATAGAATTAAGATAGTAGATTAAGGTAGTAGATAGTATTAAGCTACCGCCACCCCTCCGCAGTGAAAATGAATTATATCATAGTAATGCTTTACTACAACCAGGAGAATATCACACTTCTCCTCGTTGATATTTCTACGATTAGATACGTTACAGTTACTTCTACGCAAGGAGGATACATACGATTATTGTACGTAATACCTTCTCCATGCATCTACGGTATTTACCTCACAGTATTTTTCAACGTAATTCCTCACAAGCATATAAAATCAACTTGTCAACTTATCATCCAAAATGTTTAGTACCCTTCCCTATCACCATCGGGGTACCACAGGGATACGTCCTAAGAACCTTTCTGTTCTGAGTAGTATTTTTTTTATACCACTTAGGTGGCAGATAAGCACACGGCCCACCTGATGGAAAGTGGTTACCGCAGCTTATGGACTTATGTAACACCAGGGGCGTTATACTCGTGCTGCCTACCCTGAAGAAACCTTCTAATGCCCCTCTTGAAGAACTCCATATTGTAGTCGCTTGGGAAAACCATGGCAGGGAGTTCATTCCACAGGTTGAGCGTACGTGGGATGAAGTTCCTTTCATACCGCACGGTGCGCACCGTATTCGGATGCAATGTGTGGGGATGAATTCCCACATGAGTAGTATTAGATGTTTTGACCATAACGGTTATAAGTGATGACTACTATGCTGATGACGTGCTAACGGACGTGAGGGACCGTTTAGTGGGACGAGCGACGTATGAAAACCTCTTGACACGGCACACCAATCTAACACTCTTCCACGGGGAAGAAGGTGCTTGAGAACCGCGGTGCGGCTTAAATTTAATGTAGTGTCGATCAAGTCTTGGCATGAATTCGCAAGCCAAGTGCTTGACCGAGGGCAGAGACCAGGTTAAGTTCCTGATGTGAAATCAATTGCGACGTCACATTTTACCTCTAGTAAACTGCAAAAGAAGAATCATACATAGTCTGCTAAACACATAACCCTCCGTCGAGTCGCGCAAACGGTTAAAAAGGGCTGAGTGATGCCCTGCGTGTTGTTCCCGGCCACATTCCTGCACTGCTGTATCACGTTACAGCGCGCGTCACAAACGTTCCGCGCGCGTATTTTCACAACCTGGCCGCTATTTGTGTTCTGCTTGGCTTATTGTATTGTTCTATGGGATGCTTTTGTTATTGTAAAATGAATATATACTTGCCTGTAACAATCTTGGCGTGTTACGTGTATGTGCACGTGAAATGTAAATTCGTTTTTGTTTAAGAGTTTATCGTGACAGAGCTGCTACATCTGTATCAATATTTTCATCCCCAATAATCCTTAATTAATTGTCCACTCAACATCATATCGATCTTCACTAGCAAATTACCTACTCAAAATTATCTATAAACCTACTAATAATGTTAATACCAAACTGTTTTCTTGCTTTTAACTGTATTATCGTTCGAATCAAAAGTGTGTACCGAATATCAGAATCATTAGTCAACAAGGAAGGGAAGAATACCAAGGTATTAAGAGTCAAGATCTTTGCTAGTCAGGATCGAACTGATGGTAACTGTACAGTCACCTCTATAAATATGTATACACGGTAGGGCTCCAGAAACAAGTAACCGGGGTTAACTTCAAATTTTTGTTTACAAAATATATAGCAAAATGATGTAAACTCTTAATATTACATAAAAATGTAACCAATACACGCCTCATAAAATGTATCTACTAATGCTTGCAAAAATATATCCACAACTAACGGGTCAATTGAATGGAAACGTGCTATAGTTCATATATATGTAAACACATACATACATACATACATACATACATAAACTCACGCCTGTATTCCCCGAAGGGGTAGGCAGAGGTGCAAGCACCCACATTTCGCCAGTTTATGTTTAGATCCCAATGTAATAGGTGGCGAGCCTATTGCCATTAACCGGGCACTTATAAACCTGCGATAAATACACACATAACTTCGAAAAGCATCGAAAGGTCATTGGTGTGTGCCATGGTAAGCCTGGGATCGAACCCGAGACCTCGTCTCAGCAGTCCATTACCCATACCACTAGGCTAACATACACGTACTTTCAAAATAATATAAAATATACTTTCAGTGAAGTTAGCTCTTTATTCTCTGAAGGCACAACAACTCACGCTAATATAATTAACTAGCTGATGTCCGCGGCTCCGCTCGCGTGGATATCGGCCATTGTGACTTTCAATCATAACTCCGTTTCTACTCTTAACCAATTATGATCAAACGTAATATTTTAAGTGTGACTTTTGAATTTGAAGAGTCTGAGTCTGAGAGTCTGAGTCTGAGAGTCTGAGTCTGAGAGTCTGAGTCTGAGAGTCTGAGTCTGAGAGTCTGAGTCTGAGAGTCTGAGTCTGAGAGTCTGTGTCTGAGAGTCTGAGTCTAAGAGTCTGAGCCTGAGTCTGAGAGTCTGAGTCTGAGAGTCTGAGTCTGGGAGTCTGAGTCTGGGAGTCTGAGTCTGGGAGCCTGAATCTGAGAGGCTGAGTCTGAGAGTCTGAGAGAGTCCGAGTCTGATTCTGAGAGTCTGAGTCTGAGAGTTCGAGTCTAAGAGTCTGAGTCTGAGATTATGAGTCTGAGAGTCTGAGTGTGAGTGAGTCTGAGTCTGAGAGTATTAGCCTGATAGTCACGTCTGAATCTAAGTTAGAATTGAATTTGAAGTTTCGATTTTATGGAAACCTACATATTTTAGACTACAGACTACATAACTTCACTGAAAGTATATTTTATATTATTTTGAAAGTAAGTGTTTACATATATATGAACTTTAGCATGTTTCCATTCAATTGACCCGTTAGTTGTGGACATATTTTTGCAAGCATTAGTAGATACATTTTATGAGGCGTGTGATGGTTATATTTTTATGAAATATTAAGAGTTTACATCATTTTGCTATATATTTTGTAAACAAAAATTTGAAGTTAATTCCGGTTACTTGTTTCTGGAGCCCTACCGTGTATACATATTTATAGAGGTGACTGTACTTTCAATTTTGCATTTGTCAATACCACATTTCAATACAACAGGAACTGATAATTCCATCTGATGGATCAAATATAAAATAAAAGTAAAAATATGTCAAAGAAAAAGCAGGAAAACAGGAAAGCCCTTGTTTACAAATTGAAGTGTCTTCACGCCAATATTTTTATAAATTGTATTAAGTAGCTTAAATTGAAATCTGGTTCCATAAAATTATTAATTTGAACATTTTTACGTAACGGTTTCACTCCTTTGTTATTTATTATCAACACATAAATATTCCAGTTGAACTCGACGCTGATGGGCGGCTACGTGTAGAGTACAAAATACTTACACATTTTATCTGCAGAAGCCGACTCTTAGAAACAATATCGTAAAACTCTTAATTTAGTAGTTTCTGTCTTGTGAAGGATTCCGTACCTAACCATATCGTTGCGGAATGTTCAAATAAACATTTTAAAAGTAAATAAATATACCAAAAGTAAGCCAGTATTTAGAATTCTTCTCTGAACATATAGATATCTACTTAAACATGCCTTCAGGCAAAAACTTTTCTTTTCAATCTTGCAATGGTTCCCGGTGAAATGAAAAACAAGGGCTACCTTATCTCTTACCGACTCCCGTGGGTATTGTATTAAGTGAATAAGGAATTGTGTTGTTTTCAATCCGTCTGTAAAGTCCATGAAAAAGTATCCGATTAACGGCATTATTACGTAAGACAGGTGAGACACATACTTCAGTTGACACTATGCAAGAGCACTACTCATGTAACCTACCAATACCAATGACTGCAGAGGTGGGATTTCACGAATATTTACTGGCTCTCTAAAAAAATTTGTACAGAATCAAAGATTAAAGCTTTAATACTGTCAAGTTTTGAATTTTATTTTTATACATTACATCTTATTGTCCAATGATAAAAGATGAATAGATGGCGTAAAAGAGATTATGTAAAGGAATAACTGAGATGACCACTGAGAGATATGGAGGGAAGACAATAACAGGTTGCATCGGTACTAAATAATATTATGACAAATAGACAGATAATGATGATTACATTAGTATCAACCGAAAGTTGTTATAGGCTACTCAAAAACAACAAAAACCATTGAGTTTCTGACTTACTGATTATAGTGGTTTTACATTAATAAAAAAACCCCCGTCACAAAAAACACCTCCAAAAAGTTGAAAATAAATGGAGTTTACCTTTTAACTTTAACGGATGCCATGTCGGGGGACCCTAACTGGTTAAGCACTCCGTTATATTATCGGAACAATTCAAGGTCCCCCGACATGGCAACCGTTAAAGTTAAAAGGTAAACTCTATTTATTTTCAACTTTTTGGAGGTGTTTTTTGTGACGGGGTTTTTAAAATTTTTAATTCAATTTTTATTTTATACTTTTTTAAGTGATCTACTAGTCAAGCTCTTTCATTTGATACCCATATTGAGGGAGTTATGAAGAAATATGAATTCCGACATGTTGTGGCGGCGGCCATCTTGGACCGATTTTTTTCAAACATAGCTAAGAACACTCCCGACTAATATACCTTTCAAACAAAAAAAACTACATCCAAATCGGTTCATCCGTTTGGGTGCTACGATGCCACAGACAGACACACTCACACACACACAGACACGTCAAACTTATAACACCCCGTCGTTTTTGCGTCGGGGGTTAAAAAGAAATCCATACCAATATCATAGAATAGATAATAGTACTAGCGTATAAATGCGAAAGAAACTCTGTTTGTCTGTCTGTATGTTACGCTTTCACGCCTAAACCACTGAACTGATTTTGATGAAATCTGGTATAGAGGTAGATGAGACGATGAGAAAGGACATAGGCTATGTTTGGTCGCGATAACCAACATTCACGCGGGCGGAGCCGCGAGCAAAAGCTAGTTCTTTATAAACAAGTAAATCATTGATCCTTAAGGACGGAGTCCGCGGAGCGCACGTCTCAAAATCTGTCAAAATACAGACGCAGCCGTGCACGCACACATCACCGAGATGCACAGTGGGCTGCTAGATGCTTTTTACCAGTCAAAATAATGGTGAAAATTGTCTTACCAATGATGAAAAAACTATTTTAAGCCTTGTGGTTAGAGTGCATTTTTGAGTAATGTGATTTATTGTGACGAATTACGTCTGTCAATTACATTTCGTATCTCTTTTCTTCTTATACATTCATCCCTGTCATATTATCTTACGTGACGTCATTGGCATGTCTTTTGTTTCAGTGTCATACATAGCATGTTAAACTTTTTACAGAGATTATGAGATTTCGAACAAAATAAGGCTGGGGACATACCTACACCTAATTGTTGATATCTGAGCATACTGAAAATACTCATAAAATTAAAATGCCTACCGCGTAGACAGACCATACCTACCGGATACGTACAAAAATAACTATTTTAAATCCCGAATTACAAAATTCCGAAGTTCAAAAACTGTACGAAATATCAAAGTACGAGAAACCGAAGATCACTTATAGTTTAGATTTTATGTATAGAGCGCACATATTAATCTAAATGCATGGGGGCCGAGCACGACAGCTTGACTTCTCGTCGCCTGACGGTAAGATAAAGGCAAAGTCTCAAGAAAGGGCCACCATTACAAACACGTACTTAGTTAACAATGGTGGCACTCAGCTTGACGACCTTACTAGACGCCGATCAGATGGTCGTTTAGTGGTAGTGGCGTGCTCTGAAGAGTGGAATGGTGGAAGAAAAGAAAATACCTTTGCTGTGCCTGCGTCTTCTTAGCATTGAACTCCACCAAGTTCTCAGAGCCCCATTGCTAAATGTGGTCCAGGATCCGGTCAATCTCAGTGACAAGAAGCTACCCTTTTTCATCGATATCAGACTGTGTAGCCGCAGGACTTCCGTGATAACTTTCGTGTAAGGTGCTATCATCTACATAGCAATGAAAGCTGAAGAAAGAGAATGGGTAATATCATATATAATATTACCCACTCTCTTTCTATATAATAGGAAATATCACAGAGGACACGAATACGGCGCTCCAGCAGGCACCTAGCAACCCAATTGCACTGTTGCAGGGTTCGTCTTGCAGCTCTTCTTCATACATTTCCTACCCGGCTGGAGCCGGGAGGGGAGGTTATGTCGGACTCGAACCGACTAAAACCGCACGTGGTGCTAGGCCGGAGGTGAAGTTGTCTTAGGCATATCCCTCGCACCCCGGCTGACCCAGGGCCATCCCTTGCGGTCTGGCCCTCTTCTGGAGGAGGGACAACGGTGTCCAGGACTCACCCCAGAGTGGGAAGACGCGCTACTTGGTGCGCCGCCGCCGTGGCCTGCTTCTGCTGGGGTGACAGGCGGCTCACCCCCAGGCCCGCGCTCATGAGGGACGGAGGTCAGTCTGTGCCCTCCGACGCCCGAGTTGCCTGCGCACGCAGGCGGTGTGATCTGCGAGTCTCTCTCGCTCACGCCGCCACTCCCGTTCCACCATCTCCTTCACGACCATTAGAAAGAAAAAAAGGAGGACGCAGAAGGAGACACTGGCCGCCCACGTGTCCGCACAGCGGACCATCGCCGTGAGCAGGGTAGCGAGGATGAGAACTCTCACTCCCAGGGCCGCCTCGAGGTCCCGCCTCGCCGGACACTCGGTGAACGTGTGCAGTCCCGTTACGTCGCTCGCGTCGCAGTGATGGCACTCGGACGTTCGCTCCTTATCGATCAGACGCAGATTGACGTGATCGTACCAACGATGGCGGCTCTCTTGCAGTTTATTTGCTATGTCACGGACACGAAGGCTGCCGAGGATGCGATCTTCACACGTGACGCCAAAACAAAATAAATGTCGCTGCTGTCACCGACCCATGCGTCCACCGGTTTCTCAGACCAAGCTGAGGCGGCACTGGTGTACTACAAGGCCCGTAAGAAACCACCGTAAAGGCCTGGGCCCCTGCGTCAGACAGGCTTGTCAATTGAGGTGTAGTGGTTTCTTGAGGTTATTACCCGTGTCTGCGACATTGCGATGCATAAGGCTTCTAATCCAGTGCACCAGGTCTACTGGTGGTCGCACTAGCTGATACCCGCGACTCCTGCGACTCTAGTGATGCTGCTACATATAGATCAGTCAGTATCTTTAATATAATATAACCCAACGAAATTTTTTTTGTAACTAATATGTACGGAAACAGCTACTTTACAATATACATACTATATATACTTACCTATACAATCATATAAAATAGACCATGAAGTTAGTATCTAATTATAATTTCATCACAACGGAACCTAAAAATATTGTTTCTACAAAAAATATTTTAACTAGGTATATCCCCAACTTTACAGTTCAAACCTTATAGCAAGTATCTCAAAATCTGAAACATTATGCTATAAATGTACCAACGAATATGTGAAATGGCTAAAATCGGAACTACGGTTGTCACTGTCAAATGCATACTATTTTATTGCCGTCCAATTGATTAATGAAGACGGTGGCGCCATTTTTCATTTCACATATTTCTTGGTAGGCCTATTTGTGTATGCATGAACTGTCATCACGCGCCAAAGAGACGTGCTCCTGCTTCGAAGGCCCGTGGGCGACTGACGGGCGATGAGAAAAAATATGGCAGAAAAAAGACACTATTTTACGCGTTTTTCAGTAAATTTGAAGTGATTTTTTAGATTGATTACTAAATGTATCATCAAATAAGTTGTTTCTTCCCTATCAAGAAGTCTTTGACTTTCAAATAGATACCGGTTCATTGCTAAAATCACTCATTTTCGGTATGAATTTACTCAAAGACTGGAGCCTGTTTCACGTAGCCTGTATGGAGAATTTATGTAAAACATATCTAGATTTTAGGGCTTTAAAAGAGGAAGTCTTTGTTTGTAAAGGTACATGCAATATTTATTGGTTCCTTTAGTGTTCAAAAAGTGTTTCTTTTTATCAATTCGTGTTGGTTTATTGGGCTAAATCTGAAAAATCGAAGGCATGTTTTTGCATTTTTTCTCAATTTTGTGGGTTTGTCGACGTTTATTTTATAACAACTATTAGGTTTAAAGAGCTTAATATAAGCATACCATATTTTTTGGTTTTTGATTGTAATATATACAAATTATCATTGATATCAATCATATCTAAATAGGTTAAATATGAAAGATCGTAACACTCTTTTCGGTGATTTTCACGATCTGGCCCCTTAAGATACAATATCAATAATTGCAAACGAAATCCTACAAAATGACCAGACGATATATACAGACCCTATTCAATTTATTCAATTCGATGCAATGGCTGTACAAAACAAAAAGAAAAAATAAGATAAACGAAAAGAAGAAATACTCTCTGGAATTTAGATAGTAGTAATAACTCTCCCGATTCGTTTCTCTCAGTAGGAGATGTGTCTGAATGCACTAACACTGGAAAATTCGACGCAATACCAAAGTTTATAGCTATTACGTTGGCAACGGAGATATTTTTAATTCCAGAGAAATTTATGTCATGTAAATATAACCCAACACAGTGGCTCAAACACGACGGGCTTGTTGTGTGAAACAACGACTCTTATGAAATTTTTGAAGATATTCTTTATTGTGATAAGATTGTAATGTATGTTGGTTTATTCGACCAGGTTCTCTGTGACCTGCATAACTTGGTGCTCTGGCCGTGGTTACAGACAACCTTGTTGAACATGATGCATACCGATCTATACCTACTATGATCGCGTTTATTTCCGTTAATATCATTGCAAATTAAGAAACCCAAAATAAAAAAAAATATGTTTAATCCTAAACAGTGGATTACACATATATAGTATATCGCTCATTACAGACGTAACATCCAATCTTGGTTCATTTCCTCACCAATATCCTTTGTATAATTTCTACTATACGATAAAGCTCCGAGTGATGATTAAAATATCATACAAGATAATAGAAGAAGCTTGTAAAACACTAAGAGATTCATCATAAATTTCACGTTTGAAAGATTAAGTAGTGGGTAAACTTAGTAGTAAACTTAGTTTTAAGCAGAATTTGACGTCAAAAAGCTGTAGTAGTGCTACATAATTTTGAATAAATACTTTAACTTTGACTTTGAGTGTGTTAATGCACGATTTGAAAAAATTTAAACAGTTTTTAGTTTTTTGAAACGAGATACTAACATATATAGAAAGGAAAAAAAGACATAAGTTTCAGCGTAGTTCGTACTACTTCAGCCCCTTTAGAAGTCAACGTCCACGGCCACACAGCACTCGCAATAAATAAAACACTTTTTGTATCCATCCGCGACACTCCGTAATTGGTTGGTGAGAAATTTATGGTTGCTAACGTGCCGATATTGAAACAATACCAGATTAATGAGTTTAATCTGGGCACATTCGAAATTACGAATGTAGCTGGAAAACAAAACTGGATCGTATTACTGGAGCTGTTTCGTTGGACTTTTTGTTGTAATTAATGGTCCAGGTTATCTGTATAACAGAGAATAAAACTCGTGATTCTATATTTTGTCACTGTTTACTTTTAGGTCTAATGTTCGGTTTGTGGTGTTACGCTACGCTAAAATTATTGTTCCGTTCAGCCAGTTTAGTAGTGTACACTTCTATATAGATAGTCATTGTTTTTTGTATCGATATGCTTGTACAGTACCCGATGATAAATGCTTTATATTTTAGGACGCTCACCATCATTAAATTGTATAACTATCAATACGTAAAATTCGTTATGTTTTAGATCCTTCTTAATAGAAACAAACCTGACTGTCTGGACTAAATTGGACGCTTTTTGTTTTTTTTTACAAGTATAATTGTTCTAACAAAAAATCCTAATAATCTGGTTTCTTAAACAATACATATTATATTTGCCAACATTGAATGCAAAGGATTAATTAGTTCTATGATCGGGATAAAGTAGGTAATACGTCTACTGTGTATGTAATAAGTAGTTGTTCATTTATCATAATCAGGTGCTCTCAATAAGATAATCCGTTTAGTAAAAGTGGTTCGGAGAGTGCGAGCCGGTAAGCCTCATTATTACTTCCATGTCGAGTAAACAGAGACAAAAATCTTCTACTACTATACTCCATTTGTTTAGGTATTTAAAAAAAGGTAAACAAATCATAAAAAGGGTTCTTCTATAGGGGCATTTTTCGTTCCGAAATAAAAAGAAACCAAAATAAAATCATTTTAGAACTTAAAATCCATTTCTGTCTTATATTTTTATATATTTAACTACTCGGTTTAATATTAAGTTGCCATTATTATTTCCTAAGCTGAAAAACTATAATAACTATATTATTTAGAATGATTTTTAAAAACTATTGCACTGTGCCTACCATAAAGAAACTAAAAAGACAGATATTCAAAACAGTTTTTTCCAGATCGCGCCATACGTGCGTGACTGTCAAAGTCAATTCGCAGTTTGTAATTTGTATTTATTGTTATTATTCGGTACCATAAAGAGCTGCGAAGAGCATGTACTGAAAGAAGTGGAGAAGATGTCATCCCTAGATAAGATATTGACGACACCTATGATCGCTTTGTAATTAGTGTTGGTGATAGTTCTTCGGACTCAGACTAAAATTTTATTCAGTGATTGAATTTGAAATCACTTTGATTGTTATTATAATTTTGTGAATGTGTTGAACGTGTCAGTTTAATATTATAAATTTTAAAATTATTTAATAAGGTAAATATATTCTTTATGTTGCCCATAAACATGCACAAAAATACTATTGTCATTGACGGTTGACTATCTCTGAAATCCACCATTTTTCTTGTTTACCTTTTTTTAAGTACCTAAACAAATGGAGTATAGTTTTTAGCAGTGAAAGTCCATTCAATTCAACTGTGTTCTCACATCTAAATAAATAAAATTCCTTGTTTACTTTGAGGTCTGTGATCTTACACCAATGAAATTCATTCAGGAATACATGATAGTGTTATCAAGTTTCTTCAATGAAATTCATCATGGCTCTCGTTCTTATTTCACCTACCTGAAATTCAAGATATACCGACGCTTCATGATAGCCTCTAATAAATTAAAGCAATAGTGTATTCTCTTCTACAACCTATAACGCTATAATATCCAGAAATCAAGATTTTTTTAAAGAATATTAATGAACGAAACCACTAATATACCCTCCGGCTAAGTTAAATTGCTTGTGTTGTAGGAGTAGCTTCACGTCGAACCAGAGCACTCTTGATCGTAAGGCTGTTTGTCATACATTAAATTTGGCACACAAGTTTCAACTATAATTATGAAACAAAAGCCGTTTAATTATTTTCCAGCGACATTAAAGCCGTGTAAATCGCACAACATATTCTTTGTAGGGAGAGCAGCGATACAAAGTGTCGATTATGGATGGTTGCCAAACTACACTATTTGGCAGCCGGCGCTCCGAATCTATCAGCAGCTCTGCCGAGGTTGGGACTACTGTCGACTGTGTTAATGTATGTACATTTTAATGTAAATAATTTTGAAATTAGAAATAATATGACTGTTACGCCAAAAATCGCAGTAGACATACATTTATTTATCAATGACACCTGAGATGTGGGTGATGTAAGGTTGAGGTACATGGGGCCTGATAACGAACTTCAGACAGGGTGGCTTGACAACCTCACCTTGTGCCGTGAAGTGGATAATAATGATGTCGGACTCGAACGGTGTTTTTTTTTATACTGGACACGTCAATTTGACTGCACCTCGCCTGATGTTAAGCTAAAGGCAAAGTCTCGGAAAGGGTCACAATCGTAAACATTTACCATGTTAACAGTGGTGGCACTCAGCTTGACGGCCTCCTTAGATGCCTTTTCACACCCCGCTTAAAGGAGCCGGGACTTTAGGAAGAAGGAAACACGTGAGATAACAGGGAGTTCCAGGTCTTAGTGCTGCGGCATAGGAATGAGTCACTGAAACGCTTGGTTCTTGCAGGTATACTCTGCACCGTAAATGGATGGCATCTTAGCCCTGCACGTGTCGTCCTGTGAAGGAAAGGGGAGGGTGGGACTAATTGGAAGAGCTCGTCCGAACATTCACCATGGTAGAGACGGTAGAATACTGTCAAAGACACAACATCTCTACGCATCTCCAAAGGCTCGAGGGTGTTGTGGGGTGGTGACAAAATATTCGTATGGTGATGGAGAAAGAATACAAGTATCTAATCCGAGGGGTGTCGTACGAAGCGATTACTGGAAAGATACGCATATGATATCACTGCGAGGGAAGACTCGAAATAAACCCCTGTGCCAACCCGTCTGATCAGCGTGGAAACAGTAGGCTAAAGCCTCCCAACATTGGGAGAGGACCCAGCAGTGGACTATGATAGGCTAATTGATTGATTGATGGACTCGAATGGATTAAATCCGTGTTCCGTCACATTAGCCTATGTGACTAGCCGGTGGGACTTGCTGAGAGCTTGCTAGAGTCACCAAAAACTTCGAAATTAAACAAATTGTGTACAGAAAGAAGGACAGAGCAGAACCAGACCTTAAAGTACAGCTAGAATTGGTGAAGATAACATATAACTTCCTCTCAACCCTCTCCCTCTGGGATAATTAAAAAATAATATTGATATTTATGTGTTATTAGTAAATATTACATGTTGCAAAATGGTTACAAATAGCGATGAAATATGTTCATAATTTAAAGCCCACTTTTCACGGGAATTAGGTAAACCCACGCAGGTTTATATTTCGGTTTCCAAACATTTTTAAATGTTATCTAGGACAAACTGTATTATTAGTTGGATGTGATGAGTCCTAATGCTAACATTATTTCAGATAATGTTGGCGATATATCGAAAGTACGACAACGGCACTCCAATGAAACTGACAGTTCGTGTTTCGAATTATATGACTGTACCATCTCATTTTATCAATATCTAAAACGGCGTTGATAGGATCTTACCAAATTTGGATAGGTAGAGGGGGGAACAAGACTGACGGTGGAGGTGAGCGCTGATGCATGACAATACATGAAATAAACCAACATCTGGGTCGCAAGTCCCAGGCGCCGTCACAGCGTTCCTCTCTGTACCACGCCATGGACCCCGGAGACCGCACGGTGAATCCATGGAATGCTGAGAACTGAATCTCTTATACTGCACCTAGACATTAATTTATTGGCCGGTGTTTTGTAAAATAGAATGATCAACGCACCATACGTTGACACATTGACACGTATTTTGACATTTATGACAGTTGTCAACATAATGAAAAGTCCCACGCATTGATCAATCTAAAGTAAGGCCAACGAAGCGAGAGAAAAAGGGTAAACAAAGTTTCAGCGGTTCCAAACATTTATCACTTCAAGTGCATTCCAGATCGGAATGAAATTGCTCATAAGATGGCGGATCTGATAGTTTAGAACCGCTGTGCTGACAGCTTTCCTGTACTACGAAACACGCAACGACAGCTGTCGGTCGGCCATTGTCGCGTACTTGTGACGTGTGCGACAAGGACATCGCTAGTTATCGCAACGTAACTCAGTAATAGTCGCTTTGTTTACCTTTTATCTCTAGTCTCGTTGGCTTTACTTCATTCTATTCCATCGTATTGCCACATGTCTAGAGGGCTGACCACTGGATGGCCACGCGGTCTCATCATATAAACACTCCAGAAACAAAACTCTACTGGTTTTTGTTGGTCTGACAAACATGTTTACTTAATTTAATTTCAGTGTTTTGCTTGCTTGTCATCTAAATGTTTATTTAATTTTATGACAGTCTTCTTGGCAAACTTTCATTTCAATTAAACTTTTTAATTTATTTATGGGTAGATCTCTTTTTATTAGGGAGCTTGTAGTAGAAGTGTTTACAAGGAAATGAATTGCTGGTCTTATGGAGTTTACTATCATAAACTTTAAGATAATTTTGAAGTCTAGTGATTATATTATTTTTATCACAAATACATAAGATATTGGGAAAGATTTGTCGTATACAACATGTAAGATTTGCAAATATAACTACAGTCAGCCGCTGGATTATCTTCGGTTTCGTTTTAGTGAAGAAAAATTTTAATAGTCACTTTTATTTTAATAAATAAATATTCCACAACATTCTACACAACGCTATCTGGACCCATGGTAAGCTTAATTAGCTTGTGTTATGGAATTTAGAATGCGGATAAACATACTTATATACCTTTTTTGGTAAATACATACATATTATACATAGAAACACCCAGACCAATGCAAATAGCCATATTCACGCATACAAATATTAGCACTGAGCGGGGATCGAACCCGCGCCTCTGACGTGGCAGTCGCGTGAACTACCGCCACGCCACAGTAACATTTCTTGCTCTTTTTATAAAATCGTTATTACTTATTGCAATTATTTCAATACAAGTCTGTAAATGTTGGAATAGACAACTTCGTAATCACTCCTAACACAATAAGTAGTCAGTCTGGCAGTGAACGTCAAAGAAAATATAGATTTCGAATTACTGCCAAGGTTAAGTCATAAAACATAATATTAATGGATGTTAATTGGCCAGAACACTGTAACGTTATGAGGGACGCGGGGATATATGTTTATGTCAGATTTTGGCAACTGAAATTATTGACGTGGTTTACGCTTGTGTTTGGATACGTGAGGTCACAGGGTTTTGGGTTATTTGAATGATTTTTTTATAGCATTTATTATGCTAACTTTTTTAAGTTTGAAATACATCTGGAAAAAGAAGCGCTCAAGCGGGACTTGAACCCACGGCCTTTCCCTTACAGGGGGAATGCTCTTCCAACTGAGTTATTGAGCCACACCTGAATAATTTCAAATTTCTTCTCTAAATCCGTCTTAAAGGGCGACGGTGGAGCCATCAACCAACTTACTTACGAACTGTTGGAACCAATGAATGATTTTTCAACCATTTTTAAACATTGATTTTTGATGACTCCGAGGTTATTTCTATAAATTACAAAGAGCCTCGTTTTTAACCGTTGTAATATCTACTAATATCCTAATTGAACCAAGTGGAGATCAGCACCAGTTTATAACCATAGTTCGCTGAAAGAATCCAAACACTACAAACACGTCTGACTATTAAAAGCTTCTTCGTGTTAACCTTTATTTATTTTTTTAATAATATTAGAACCGAAGTTACCAATATTCCCTCTAGGGAGGGGCCAACTAAGTTAAATTGCTTGTGCTAGGAGTGGTTTCATGTCGGTAGTGTAATGGCCAGGATTCGAACCCGGGACCTCTCGATCGTAAGGGCGACTCCTTAACCACTAAGCTACCGACGCGTTACTGAATACAACTATTATTAAATACCTTCTGCTGATATTGATATGAATAAAAAGTTGCATCGTGACGCGGTGTCACATTTTAGCAAAAGACATACATACATTCATATACTCACGCATCTAAATCACCGAAGAGGTAGACGTAGAACTGAAAGTTGTGTGCCATATTTTAACAAACATAAAATATTAACTTTGCCGTGCCTTTACATCTATGAGACTGCTATGTTTGTTAGGCAGAAAGTTTGAAGTAGTTACTAGTGCACGTCGAGCAGATAAATTGCATCTAGTTACCTGTAAAACGGCACTATATCATAACAGCATCTTTGCTATGGTGCCCAAAATATTTAATAGGTAAGCTACCAAAATCAATAAGGCTAGAGACAAATATAAATCTATTTCAAAAAGAATTATCAGTATTCTTGGTGAATAAAACTTACTACTCTATTGGAAATTTTCTGAATGATAATACAATTATTTGACACTATACTTGATTGACTATATTTGATTGACATGTATAATAAAATTGATTGACATTTTTAATATTAATTGACATTTATTTGAATTATTTATCTTGTGTAGAATAAATTTACTGATGTTTAATATTAATTCACGTTTTATATCTGGATTCACAATATTTAATTATCTAATATTATATACCGACATAATATGTAGTGCTTAGTGGGTTTTTATAATACTTGCATGTCATATACTATTAAAATTACAATTGTGTGTCAGTTATTACAATAATCTGTAAACCACATGTGGTAGGACATAGCGTACATAACATAACATAACATAGGTGTATAAACACCCACATTTCACCAATTATGATCTTAGGTCCCACGTAATAGGAGACGAGCCTATTGCCGTCGAGTGGACACTTAGTCATGAACTGTAGGTATGTTCTAATCCATTAGTCGCCTTCTACGAAACCCACAAGAGAGAAAGAGATGAGGTGGCCCTATTCTACTTCACCGAAAACCAACACGGTCGTAAAAACTAAAAGTTAGTTGTTTAATTTGTTACTAATCAATGAGTATAGCGTTATCGATTAATTCAATATATGTTGTACAATAAACGTTATCAAAACCTACTATCAAATGTGTGATTAATTACAATACTTTATCAATTAAAATAATGACTGAAACATTATCATGGAACACGTGAAAAGGACCAATTATAGTTAGTATTGTTTTAATTCTCTTTCATTTTAATCAGGCACTAATAACTATGATCGTTTATCTATACGAGTGTAGTTAAACTATGCAATATGGCGCACAGCTGGATGACTACACAGACGCTATTTTTGTACAACAAATATTACTCAGGAGTCTAGCGACCTTGGGATTAGCATGGAATTTGCGGGACAGGAATGGAATTCGAATATTGAATTGGTTTCTATGGTATCTTTGTCCTTTGAAGATAAGAAAAGGAAAAAGGTACGATAGATACAGATAGAAAAAGAAAATGTTGGGCTACAGGAAGAGATGTAATACGCAAGGTAGAGATAAGAAGAAAACACGTAGGGAGAATAGACGAAAGCAGATTTACCTGGTTACAGACTTTTTTTTGCTGGAGCTGGAAGGGGAGGTTAAGTCGGACTCGAACCGACTCAAATCGCACGCCGACTGAGGGTCGTGGTGGTAGGCCGGAGGTGAGGTTGTCTTCGACATATACCCCGGCTGACCCAGAGCCATTCCTTACGGTCTAGCCCCCCTCGGGATTCGTTAGGGACCCTCACAGCAATGGTCCGCTGCGCGGACGCATGGGCGGCCGGCGTCTCCTTCAGCGAGCAGTTAATGGTCGTGAAGGAGACGGCGGAGCGGGAGAGGCGGCGCGAGCGAGAAAGACTCGCGGATCGCGCCGCCCGCGCGCGCAGGCAACTCGGGCGTCGGAGGGCACTGACTGACCTCCGTCCCCCATGAGCGCGGGTGGGGGTGACGGGTGGAGCCGCCTGTCACCCCAGCAGAAGCAGGCCACGACGGCGGCGCGCTGAACAGCGCGCCTCCCCATTCCGGGGGCGAGTTGGGGACACCGTTGTCCCCCCTCCTGAGGAGGGCCAGACCGTAAGGGATGGCCCTGGGTCAGCCGGGGTGCGAGGGATATGTCTATGACAACCTCACCTCCGGCCTAGCACCAAGACCCACAGTCGGCGTGCGGTTTTAGTCGGTTCGAGTCCGACATAACCTCCCCTTCCGGCTCCGGCAGGGGGGGTATCCGAGGGGATTTCCGCACGAAAAAAAAAAAAAAAGGGATTCGTTAGGGACCAGGCCTTCGATTCTAGTAAAGCTAAACAATATTGGTGACGCAGTCAATACAAAAAATGATCCTAAAGTCTAAAATAAAATGAAAACAGTTTCATTAAACTTTTTCAATTACTCTGCACACTGTACCTACTATTACTGCTACTGTGTCTACTTTTCTTTTTAATGTTAAAAAACGCATGTAGTGTTCACGTATGTAACGTCCAGTATCGTGAGCCATTAAAAAAAAGTCATTTAATTTTGAACATTTACCACATCGCTCTAAATTTAATGCCGTTTATTGCAGTGCCGGGCACCATTGTGGTTTGGCTTTAGCAGAATCGAGGCCCAGGTCAAGAGCACCCGTAACTACCAAGTGTATATGAATACATTTATTTGACATGATGCCCACAGCTACATTCTATCATCGCACCGCTCGCCATAGACAGGAAATTAATCCCCACACGTTGCATCCTAATACGGTGCGTACCGTGCGGTATGAAAGGAACTTCATCCCACGTACGCTCAAGCTGTGGAATGAACTCCCTGCCGTGGTTTTCCCAAGCGACTACAATATGGGGTTCTTCAAGAGGGGCATTAGAAGGTTTCTTCAGGGTAGACAGCGCGAGTGTAACGCCCCTGGTGTTGCATACGTCCATAGGCCTCGGTAACCACTTTCTATCAGGTGGGCCGTGTGCTTGTCTGCCACCTAAGTGGTATAAAAAAAAAACAATCATGAAAGTAGAAGAAGCAAGAAAGTGCAATGTTGGCAGGAGCTGCCGGGATCTTAGCAAGGGGAAATATGTGATCTCTACCTACTTCACAGGGAAAGAGTTTTCACATTCAACCATTAATCAGGACAGTTGATAGTTCCTAATCATCTTTCTTTAATCCAAGAATGACCTAATACTCTCTACAATGTCAGTGCCTACGCCTGGCTATATTAATCTTAAGCAGTTAATGTTATTAATTAACTATAATGTATGTTTATGAAAATAATTCCTATGCCAAGGACTATTTACAATTATGATTATGACCGTTGAAATTTAGCTTTCTGACTAATGTTATGTTAGAATTACCCATTTGATTAACTTTTAAACTCTCGCGTTCCATGACATACACTAATTATATTCTGAGCCAGCCGACCTGTGACCACGGCCGGTGTAACCTGGTCGAAATGTCAGGCAAATCAAAGGTATGTACCTATACCACAGAATAGATAATAGTACTAGCGTACCTATACCATGATCGCGTTAATTCCCCTTATAATTAGTTTATACCTATTTGATGTTTTATAGTACCTTTTCAATGTTGAAATGAAAGAATCAAAAGAAGGCAATAGTATGAGACACAATCGTGCGGAGTAACAAGAAATCGAAACAGAATTATTTTTAAGACCACGATTTTAATTGTAAATATTTAATAATAAGCTTTGCCTAATATCAACTTCATAAAGAATGTTACAATGGATAGAAAATGGTTACCCACAAAATAACACTAACGGAAGAAGTACCGCTGTCAGACATTGGACAGAAGTTCTGATAATGTTTGATGGAGTAGAGATCTTATGAACAAATTGCGAAAGATTCGATTTTTTTACGTAACAGCTACTTTTATATCTAGCACAGCAGTAAGTAACATGATGCCTGATGCTGCGAGCATTTACAAGCTGAAAATGACAAAAAAAAAGTGAAACTATTACCTAAGTCGATATTGGAATGCTCAAGGCTCTAATCCATTGTCGATTCAGATATGTATGTGGTAGTCGTACCATTACTGATATTCTCTTCTTCCTACCTTCCCTCTTGCAACTTGCAAGCAACATGCAAGTAACGGCTGTGTTCCCTATTTTTTTTTTAGAGTAATAAGTCCGAGCGCTTGTTTATAACAAAAGAAGAATACAAATATCCTAAAGCTCCGTATGCTAAACCGTCCATCACGTCACCTACATACCGGAACCATAGGATTACATCCACGGCACGGCGGCCTCGCTCCGAGGATGTGATGTCACAATCAGCTGGCTGCGCGCCAACACCCGCGATGTTTGTATCACGACGAACAGAGAGTTATGGGGTGCTACAACAGTTTATTGGCGTGATAAAATCTGTTCAGACCTATTTATAAGTAGGGGAATTTTACATTAAGAAATTAATTGTACATTATACATTTTATGGTGGTTTAGAAACGTAATCGTATTTATTAAAATTATTGTGAATATGAAGTTTAGGCACGCACACAATTAGGATATTTTTAGAGTGATTCATGCAAATGAATGACAAACCACGTTCATTTGCAACAATCACTCTAAAATTGAAAAATGATTGTGGCATTTCTAGATTTTACTTTTTTTATGGAATAGGGAAGCAAACGAGCAGACGGATCGCCTGATGGTAAGCGATCACCGCCGCCCATGGACACCCGCAACACCAGAGGAGTCACAAGTGTGTTGCCTTCCTTTTAAAAGAGAGTACGCTCTTTTCTTGAAGGTTTCAAGGTCGTATTGGTTCGGAAATATTTACATTATACATTTTATGGAGGTTTAGAAACGTAATCGTATTTATTAAAATTATTGTGAATATGAAGTGTAAGCACGCACACAATTAGGATATTTTTACCACGTTCATTTGCAACAATCACTCTTAAATTGAAAAATGATTGTGGCATTTGTAGAGTGATTGATGCAAATGAATTTCAAACCACATTCAATGCCCGGACATCGGAGGTCGCAAAGTGCGCCTCCCCGTACCCGGGACTAGATAGGGACACTATGGTCCGCACAACCCGAAGGGGGCCATCTCGAAAGAGATGGCCCTGGGTCTGCCGGGGTGCGAAAGATATACCTTCGGCAATCTCACCTCCAGCAACCAAGGACCCAAGACGGCGTGCGTTTTGGTCGCTTCGAGTCCGACATAACCATTTTGGATTATAACCACCTCCACCGGCTCCGTAGGGGTGGTATCCGTGGGGAGATTTCGCACAATAAAAAATATAAAAAAAAACCACAGTCAATGCCACAATCGTGTCGATGGGATTGGTGGGAGTACCCCTTTTTTTTTGTGCGGAGATCCCCTCGGATACGCCCCCTGCCGGAGCCGGAAGGGGAGGTTATGTCGGACTCGAACCGACAAAAACCGCACGCCGATTGTGGGTCTTGGTGCTAGGCCGGAGGTGAAGTTGTCATCGACATATCCCTCGCACCCCGGCTGACCCAGGGCCATCCCTTACGGTCTGGCCCTCCTCAGGAGGGGGGACAACGGTGTCCCCAACTCGCCCCCGGAATGGGGAGGCGCGCTTCTCAGCGCGCCGCCGCCGTGGTGGGAGTACCCCAGGCCCCACAAACATCTTCAGAGCCTAAGCCAGCCTCACTTGCAAGCCGATACACTTGCTGATTAATTGACACGCACTAGCACTGGCTTTCCGTTTTAGATCAGATGTCACACGCCTGTAAATCCCCGAAGGGGTAGGCAGAGGTGTAATAAAACCCACATTTCCCCAATTATGATTTTCAGTTCTACGTTATGTGCGAAACTATTGTCATCAATCGGGCACTTAGTCATATTTGTTTTATCCGTTTTATAGTTTGATTGAAAGTCACATATTGAGTTGGGAATGGGATCAAAAGATGTCGCCTCTTTCCATGTGCATAGTTTCAATGAAATCCATTAAACATTTTCCTACAGTCCCGCATCCTTTAAGCGGGGCGTGAAAAGGCATCTGATGAGGCCGTCAAGCTTAGTGCCACCAATATTAACATGGTACATGTTTACGATGGTGATCCCCTTTCCAAGACTTTTCTTTTAGCTTACCATCAGGTAAGGTGAAGTCAAATTAACGTATCCTTTATAAAAAATAAATAAATAAAAGCAAACCTATAAATGAAACTCACTATCGCATCAAATATTTCATTAAGATTGTAGTCACGCTTGGACTGTGGAATACCTAATCGCTTCTGAAGCGTTGCAGGTGGTATCGTAAAGTGTATTGGTAATGGCCGAGTTTAAATGAAGCGATAACACAGGCCTACAACCATTTTATTTAAGACCTGATTTTAAGTATTCCTTACATAGCAAACTTAAAAATGTTACTTGTTTTTTTTCTATCAACTCTAGTTTCCGAGATATAAAAATATACTTTTCACAAAAAAAAAAAATTGGCATTAAACATCAAGAAATTGTCTTTTGAGTGATTTTCTGAGTGCATCCTCGTGCTCCTACTAAATTGTCCTACTGGTAGGAGCACCGGGACACCTATGTCCTGGTGCTCCTACTACAAAGGCAACAGTGAAGCGTCCAGTAGGAGCACCAAGACATTACAAAAATAGAAGTACTCATACACATACTCTGATTCAAGTACAGACGAATGCAGATATCTACAAGTGTCACTTTGAAATCTCCAATTGTTTGTTGATTAGGTATATGGCTATACTTATTACTTGGGAATGACAGCATATTTTGTCACTTTTTGTCCGTGCAAGAAAAAAAACTATCTAAATAATAAATTATATTAAAATTTAAAATGAATACAGAAGAAATTATTCCCGTTTTAATTAAAAGGAAACGCGGAACTGTACCTATTGCTCTTCAAAGGAAAGCAATAATATAAACAAGGAGTTTACAAAAGTGTAGTGAAATATGACAGTGCAGCTATATGAAACTCGACCTGGATCATTATTTGAAAATAGGTTTCTGTAAGGTTTCTGTATGAAATTCAAGTCATAGACTGTGTAGAGCAATATGCAAAAAAGACTCAGAGGATAACAAAAATTGAAGCTCTAAAATGTGTATTATTTTTATAACGAAAAAGAAAACTAATCTCCTCTATCGAATACATAGAAAAAAATGGGGCGGGACTCGAACCCGCGATCTTTCTCTTACAGGGGAATGCCTTGACCAACTTGGCTACTGAGACATGCCCGATGTGATTCGAATTTCCCATCTATTTTTATCCGTCTATATTCTAATCCTCGTCTAAATCAAAGTATGGTTTACCACAAGAACCAAAGAACCAAAGGCCCTCTATTCTACTAAAGCTAAGCCACTGTGGTGCCGCGGTCACTGCAAAAAATGACAATAAATTTTAGACTTTATGGTGGTGGCAGATTTATGTTTTCAAAATTAATTAAAAAAGGTACTGTTTGACATATAGTTTTAATACAAGTTTTTAAATGTAAAGTACATAGGTATGCGGATTTTTTATTTAAAGATGATGTCATCCAAATGTCTTCCACCTAGTTGCACACATTGTTTAAAACGGAGCATCGTATTCCGCACCACACGCTGCAGTAAGCTCGGTTCAATTCGATTCTTGCCGAATGCTGTCTTTTAGGTCCACAATAGTTCACGGATTGCTGGCGTACTCTCTTTATGATGTAGCCACACAAAAAAAAATAGTCCATTAAATTGGCCACGGGACTCCGACTTCCGTCGAATTTTGAAGTGTGAAAAAAATTGTCGACGAACGAGTACGTAGGAATCGTTGCTTTTGGAAATTGCATCGATAGCGTACGCGCGATGGTCACCCGTCCACTACGACATCGTGACTGGGAAATCCGCACGATCAGTGATTCGAGTGATTCGAAAGACACTAGTTACCCTCTCCCCGCTCCGCTTATAACTTTTTGAGATATCCGTTTTTTTTAATGTAAATCTGCCTCCAGTCTCCCTGTACCTACTGCTAAAGTCCAAAATGAAATGAAAACGGTTTCATTATACTTCTTCAATTACTCTGCAAAAGTCATTGAATTTTGGACTTCTGGACCTCATCGCTCAGTAGCGGTGGCACCATTGTGTCTTTTGGCTTTAGCAGAATCGAGGCCCAGATCATCTGCCAGTGAGATCCCCGAGCGAATTCTGATTGAAAATTACTACTAGGAATTTTTCCTATGTCAAAAAGATTCACACCTTTTGGGGTATAAATCGAAAAATATCGATCCTTGGAAAAAAATACTACCACTAAATTTAACTACTATTTTAAATTTCTGAGCTTGGCGGGACCTCTTTTAATTTCCTCTTAAGTATTTTTCGGTTGACTGTACAATATGTAATGCAATAGGAGCAAAAAGAATTAAATTTAGAAAATTATTTAATTCCTCTTGTTTTTTATGTTCAGTAGGCGCACCAGGACATGGGTGTCCTGGTGCTCCTACCAGTAGGACTATTTAGTAGGAGCACGAGGACGCACCCGATTTTCTAGAATGAAACTGATTTGGGCAATCTCGCAAGATTCCTCATCAATAGTCGGCCACCATATGAGTGTCCCACCTTCCTTGGTATCTATTCTCCATAGTTTTTATGTCTTGGTGGAAACGTTCTCCTTGTTGTTCGCTTAGATCTCCTAAATTGTGTTGGAATTGATACAGATGACCTGGAACTCCCTGCCAGCTCACGTGTTTCCTTCTTCCTACAGTCCCGGGTCCTTTAAGCGGGGCGTGAAAAGGCATCTAACGAGGCCGTCAAGCTGAGTGCCACCACTGTTAACATGGTACATGTTTCCGATGGTGACCCTCTATCCGAGACTTTGCTTTTAGCTTAACATCAGGCGAGGTGAAGTCAAATTGACGTGTCCTATATAAAAAAAAAATGGGGTAGTGTATAAATCAAATACATAGGGAAAAGGAATCTTCTCGGGCGGGACTCGAACCCGCAGTCTTTCCCTTACAGGGGGAATGCCTGACCAATTCGGCTACCGAGACACGCCCGATATGATTAAAATTTCCCATCTTATACGTCTTTAAGGCGACGTGGCGTCATCTACCGATTTTCTTACGAACTATCGGAATCAATGAATGATGTTACAATCATTTTTAAACATTGATTTTTGATAACTGCGCAGTTATCAAAAATCATAAGTCATGTGTCATAAGTCGCTGGATTCAATGGTGAAAACTGAGATCCTATAGATATAAATGGGTATTAAGTAGTGAATGGGGAGAGTGAATTTCCCGGGACCAAGAATTGCGTGGCATCGATGAAATCGGTGCTAAAAATCATAGTTATAATGCTCTAACATTTTTTGCTAGTTAGGTGAAATAGTGATCTATGTGTGGCACTATATATTCTATTAAATAGGATTATAGGTACTCCAAAAAAAAAACAAAATACACCGAAATCTTTCATTGCCGTGTTTGTCCACACGTCACCTATTGGGTCGTAATGCCTCATTGATAAAAATCTGTTGGTTATTTTTATTAATACCTATTTTTATTTGATACGTGAATAGTTAAAGTATTGTTACGAAATACATTTATTCAAATATTTAAACAATACAACGAATGGTTAAATAAAATACATTTGTCCCAGAACTACCCTTCATCGCCGTGTTCTAAACATGTTTTAGAATATTGTTTTATCTAACGACTTGCGTCCTCCCTTATATGCGCTAAACGTTGCATATTGGTGCCGCCTAAGTGCTCGACGCGGAAGAACGTACACACGTACCTGCGTTTTGGCGCCATAGAAGTAAGTCTACCATTTTTATGTTACTGGACATTTTTTCTTTCATTGCCGTGGATAGGTATAACTTTCTAATTCAATAAGTTATTCTCTTGATTAAACATTCAATAGAACGCCATTTCTCTTGTTTATTTTTGTGAAGTGATTAATACTTCGAATAATTATTAGATTTTTTGTTAATTTATATTTTTGTCTTGTTTTTCATTGCCGTGCTTTCATTGCCGTAGTTCCCGTGGTCAAAATTTGCTATGGCAATGAAAAAAAAAACACGGCAATGAAAAAAAAAACATTGCCATGCATTGTAAAACAATTTAGTTTCATTGCTGTGGCCAGATGTTTCATTTCCGTGACTTATGTTTTCATCGCCATAGTATGATTAGGCATTATAAACATCATTACCTGTTATAAAGGTAGCACCGAATACTGACATTACAGGATTCGAAAACTTTCTGCAATACGATTAAAGATTGGATGAGTTTTTTGCGTAAGTTAAAAAATGTCGTGTATGTTATTGTATGTTATATGCATTTTTACACTTTTGCATAATTAACAAAAGTCTACCATATTTGATTTATTCATGTTATTGTATTGTTAATTTCTTTTTTGTGTGAAAGAATTTAAATAAATGATCGGACAACTTTGATTCTATAATATATTTGTTTAATTGTACCTACTCCTTTTGCAGATTTTTAACCTATGAAATTTGTATAAATTTATTGTATGTAAGTAGGTATTTAAAATATTATGTTTTATATGGATTTTCATTTCTGTGGTTGATTCTTTCATTCCCTTGGCATAATTTCATTAATTGCCGCGGACGCTTGTTTCATTGCCGTACACGCATGTTTCATCGCCGTGGCATGTAATTTTTAATCTTGTATATCTCGTTAGTTTTTTTAGTTATCTGCTAGATATTAAGCAAGAATATGAAGAATAGCATATAGTATCAAAACCTTTAATTAACGCGATGTTTTTTTATTATAACACTTAAGGTAAAAAAAATCCACGGAAATGAAGATTTTAATGGACTTGTTGAAATTCACCCGGGAACATTAGAAGGGGCCTATGTCTAGCAGAGGACTACAATAATGATTGGTTGAAGTAATGAATAATGCGATAGAGGTTTTTACAAAACTTATGACTTAGGTATATTGATTCAATATTCAGAGAATACTTACCAGTATTGTACAGTTGCAACGGTGGTAATTTCTTGTTTTATACTGCAATCAATACTGGTAAGTATTCTCTTTTTACCTATTACGGGGATAAAATAAAAATAAAACCACAATTTTTTACTTACCATTTCGCAGAATATAGATAGGTAGTATTTCTCTGATAACGTTATCACATATATTGTTATAACCATTGATATATATTGTTACTAAAGTGTTATAACATGATAACATTGGTGGTCAACAAAACAGACGTCCATTAGTAAAATTAGTATTCACAAAAACAATTAATATCCATATCATATTTATGAATCACTATCGTATAAATTAAACCTATGGGTGCGCTTCGTGGCATACTTTAGGTGGGCTTCGTCTGGGTGCGCTTCCTTTGGGTGCGCTTCGTGGAATACCTCGTATTTATCAATCAGTCGAGTTTATACTGGATGTTAGGAAAACGCTCACAAAATATTTTATATACTGTTCTATACTTACCTTGGGACACATAACTAGCGTTATGAATACGCTATAGGTAGGTAAACACAACAAAGAAGATATAAGTATACACCTGTACACACACCTTCGCATTTAAAGTTGTTGACAATAATTATGAGTGAACAGACTGTTATATCAAATACCACCAGGTTCATAATACAAGTTAAGTCGGTACATTACCTGCGTGTTCCTAGTGAACCCATACCCGAGGAACCGCTCGTCGTGCGGGGGCACGGTGTCGGGGGCCACGTAGAACGGCTCATACAGAAGCTCGAAGTTCGTCACGTTGTGACTCACGTGGGTTTCCACACTCTCGTTGCCACCAGTTGCTTCCCATCTGGAATTACGCTAATGTCAATTTTACTGGTAATTTATGTTTTGGTTGAAAGCAATGACAATAAATTGGAATCTCAATTCAGTTACTGGTTAGGAATACAAATAAAATGGGTAGATTCTAACCACAGTTAATGCAACTACGTCGAAACGTCAAAAAGTTCAGAAGTAGGTACCTATTAAAATCACAATTACGCTGCTCTTTAAAAAAACAGTCGTGAGTATTACAAAATTCCCAAAAGCGAAAG
This sequence comes from Eilema sororculum, assembly GCA_914829495.1. Lineage (NCBI taxonomy): Eukaryota > Metazoa > Arthropoda > Insecta > Lepidoptera > Erebidae > Eilema > Eilema sororculum. The sequence goes on along the minus strand of OU618538.1, from coordinate 25,610,116 downwards.
TAGTATGTTTTAGGAAAAGGAATTTACCAAAAATTTATACAAAATTCTCTACCCATTAACCTATGTATGAGATTGAATAAGATTGTCACTGACCTTGAAAAATTAGAAGCGTACTGATTATATATGAACACCTTCCGATGAAAAGGTATCGCCAATTTACTTCTGGACAGCCGCACCAGCTCCGACTTATTCGCCGGAAAATTGGCCACTCTCCGGTCCAGCTCGTACGTCGGCACCACGTACGCACAGAGCGGACACTTGGGAGCATTCGCAAGAAACTTATCTAATTCTTCTGCCATTCCTCTAGATGGCACTATATCCACATCTACTAAGAAAACATAAGGAGTATGGCAGTTCTTTCTTGCCAAATTTCTCAAATGATTCTGTGGGTAGGGATGCCTTGCCCTCCAAGCGACTGTATCAGCTCTTCTTTCCGCAGGAGGCAAAGGAACCGCATCACAGTCTCTCGCCCATCCTGGCATTGAACCATGTACTCCCGGTCTTTCAGCTGGCATGGAGACATGTAGTACTAATCTTGAATAAATTTCTGGCTGGCATTTGAACAACCAGGTAGCGAAGGCTCTAAGCAATCTTAGCTCATCTCCTGCCACGAATACTGCTACTGAAATAGGTCCCGTCCAGTGCGCTGCTATTCTCAGCAACTCGTGAAGTCTTTCTATAGAACTTTGCGTTGCTAGGCACACTCGGCGGGTGGATGAGACCTCTGGGTATAGATCCCCTACTGTTGCGTAGTCGAATAATCTGTACGCTCTAGATCCATCCCATCTACCGAGTCGTAGATCTAATCTTGAGAGAGGATCATCATCGAAGCCTGAATTAGGTACTGTGTCGATACAAGGTTCGCAGGTTGGCGGGTCATATGGTTGTGCCGTCGTCTGGCTGGGACAAGACGGAGGCCGGAGTAACCAGACATTGGCGACGGCGTTGTAGACGACCAGCGCGATGGCTGCTATCGTCACCACACTCCATTGGCAGCGCCATGTCCACTGCACATAATTATATATAATAAAATAACCGTAGTATTATGTAGGTACGTAATATCTATACAAATGACGAAAAATAACTTACCACCTTCTCTCTTCTTAATTTTCCCATTTGTCTGTGTGCAGTAAAGTATCTAATGTATGCACAAGACTTAGCCAGACATCATCTAGTCAGTGTCACCATGTTTAATGCTTTCGTATATATTTTGGTTACCTGGTAACAAACATAACGTCCATTAGTGATTACTTACTAGAAAACTAATGTGTCTAGATAAGAACACGAACCAGAATTCATTTAACAAATTGATGGTGGAACTTTCTTATGCAAAGTCTTTACTAGAAATGAGAACTTTCTATCATAACCACCCAGTTATAATATTTCGTCCAAGGCCAACCAAGGGCTCCTAACAATCACTAATTGGTAATCACACCAGCGTATATCTATCAGTAATCGTGAAGCTATTGAATATAAAAGCAGAAATTGAATATTAAAATGGAGTAATAATGAAAACGAACAAAAGCGATTGGTAGATTTGTCACGAAATCGACAAATAATTGGTGCGATTAAATAAGTTTGGTTTATGAGTCCATTTGTGTCCCAAAGTTTAACTGAATAGACTTGCTTACATGATTCTAGACAATGTTATCGTCAATCTATATTACGAGTATAAAAATTACCTACAACCTTAGGTAACCGTTATCAGAATACCATTATTTTATATTAACGACCTAATGTTATCTTACGTTACTTAACAATACATGTTGACCCTCTTTCAGAGACTTTGCCTTTAGCTTAACATTAGGCGAGGTGAAGTCAAATTGACGTGTCCTATATAAAAAAAAGATAACATAAACCAATAACTCTACATGTCTGATGTGCAGAATACGACGTTGACTAAGTCAATTTTGATAAAGGCCTGAGTTCCTTATATAGATTGTAAAAAAAAATCTAAATCATACCATACCTACATCCCTTACCATAATCATAGGTACCATTATACCTACTTATGGTAATTGGAAATAAGTACCTAAGTTTTACACTGAACTAACCAATTGTTGTTGTATACAAGAAGAGTTGGTAAAACTCATCATTTGTCTCGTTTCGCGCGTGGCACTGAACATTTTCAGAGATAGAAAAGCCAAGTTACCTAGGAATTCATACTAATATTATAAATGCGAAAGTAACTCTGTCTGTCTGTCTGTCTGTTTGTATGTTACGCTTTTACGCCTTAACCATTGAACCGATGTTGATGAAATTTGGTATAAGGATAGATTAGACTTTGAGAAAGGACAGGTACCTAGGCTGTGTTTGGTCACGATAACCGACATCCACGCGGGCGGAGCCGCGGGCAAAAGCTAGTACTAAATACTTTTAATTTGGAGCTGATGAAACGTCTTACGAGTGAAAAGATGTTAATTGTGTGAAGAGAAGTATTGCCTAGGTTGAAAAGAACCTAGTCAATACTTCTCTTCACACAATTAACATCGAGTAGGTATCTGGCTCTCGATTCTACTAAAGCGAAACCACTGTGCCACAGTGACTGTGGTGCCGCAGTTATTGCAAAAATGAAATTAAATTTTGACTTTATTTCTATAGGCCTGAAGTTCAAAATGAAATGAAAACAGTTTCATTCCACTTTTTCAATTACTCTGCAATAAGTAGGTAACTTAATTTTGAACTTTAACTGCATTGCTTTAAAGTCCATTATTTAATGCCGTTTTTGCAATGGCGGTGGCACGACTGTGGTTTAGCTTCAGCAGAATCGGGGCCCTGGTTGACCGTGAGAGTCCTATCACTGGCAATTAGCACGTGCCTACAATCAGAATTTTTGTTTACTCTTATTTTTTCTTTTCTTTGATTATTTCTTTAAGAATTATAAAAAAAAACTATTTTTAATATCAGGTAAGTCAAAATTTTATCGTTAAATAGCTGTTGCCCGCAATGCCACCTACGTGGAAAATTGAAATAGCTGATAAGCGTTCTGAAATTTTAATTAATTTTCTCTTATAGAAATATAAGAATAATTCATAAGAATCTTTTGGAAAAAGTCAGAAACCTTTAAACAAATACGAATGTTGAAAATCGTTCTCAAATTATGACGTGACCGCGTGACCAAGTATAACAGGGATTCATTTATATACACCTGTCTATGTGTAACAGCCAACAGTCACGACAATACTTTTTAAGCACTGCTTTATCTACTACATGCCTACATTCATAGAAGATCATGCTGTCATTCTTTCATGCTCGGGGTTGTCAACCCACCTGTCAAAGTTACCAATCCAATTAGCACATCACTGCCAATGATAAATAGATTTAACTATAACAGAAAGTATTAAATAATATAATTCTCACTCTATAGGAGCAATGATATTTAAAGTAGAGATTTTTAAAGAATAATTAACTATTGAGTGTCTATTTTCATGTAGAAATTTGCATTCAGTACAGCCTTAATGGTTGCTTACCTAAATCGATGGTATACACATGTTAAATAGTGAGTGGATGATAGTTTAACATTTATTTTAGTGTCTAAAAATAAACATAGTTCAAGCAATATACTTACTGGTTTGGAATATCAGTAAATCAAAAATATGACTTCCACATTATCACACATCAATACTCTAAAATAAGCACAGCTGATCCCGTCATCATAAAATAATTGCACTTGCAAAAATATACTACGTGAATAATTTATATCACCTGCAATAAGGTTTGAGGTTACTACAATAATTCACTTAACAATTTCACTAACACTTTTTTTCTATACAGTCCCTAAATTATTTCAAGAATCACCTTTTAATATAAACAATTGATTTTTTTATTATAAATAATAAAAAACACTAAAATACAGAACCCGTACGTAGGTGGTGAATTTTTATTGGTTTTGCGCATGTCGTGATTACAGACATGCGCATTGGGACCCAGTTAATTAGACTATGTATAGAAAATTCATGTTTAATGTTTCGACTGGAGTGCTCATTTATAATGAATACATTTATAGGTTATTAATGTTATTATACCTAGTTTCGCCGTTTTTAGCACATAAACAGGTCAAACAAGTTATCGATGTTGAATCAAAAAGTTTTTAAGTTGACAATGTAACAATTTGCTTTTGTTTATGTGTGAATTAAAAATGTATAGCCTTGCCCGCGGCTCCACCCGCGTGGATATCGATTATCGCGACCAAATAAGTATAGCTTACCTATCCTATCTCAAGGTAATCTACCCATATACCAATTTTTATCAGAATCTGTTCAGTGGTTTAGGCGTTAGAGCGTAACAGACAGACAGACCGACCGAGTTTGTATTTAGGTTGATATCTACTTAATCACGTAGGCACTGAATTACTCCCCGAGGAGGGCCAGACCGTAAGGGATGGCCCTAGGTCAGCCGGGGTGCGAGGGATATGTCGATGACAACCTCACCTCCGGCCTAGCACCGCGACCCACAGTCGGCGTGTGGTTTTAGTCGGTTCGAGTCCGACATAACCTCCCCTCCCAGCTCCGGCAGGGGAGGTATCCGAGGGGATTTCCGCACGAAAAAAAAATGGCACTGAATTACTTCTGGGAAAAGTCTCTCTTCTTTTTACATGATAACAGAGAGATGGTTCATCAGAAACTGATCTGGGACCAATGTAACTAGACATATTCATGCCCACAAAATTTTCTCACTGACCAGAGCTAAACCACAGTGGTGCCACCGCCACTACAAAAAACAGCATTAAATAATATACTTTAAAGCGATGAAGTTAAAGTTCAAAATTCAATGAATTTTTGTATAGTAATTGAAAAAGTGTAATGAAACTGTTTTCATTTCATTTTGAACTTTAGGCGTTTGTAAATAAAGTCTAAAATTTAATGTCATTTTGTACAGTGACTACGGCACCACGGTGGTTTAGCTTTGGTAGAATCTGGGGCCGTGAATCTTACCTGCGACCTCTGACTGTGCTCTCACTTAGCAAACGAACGGTCTATGGTGGACGCTATAGGTCGTTAAATGAGGCAAAGGTCTTAATTTACAGAGAAAAATTGGGATTCCTTCTTTTTCAACCTCGGAGTCTGGTTTTTTTTTATATAAAGGACACGTCAATTTGACTTCACCTCGCCTGATGGTAAGCTAAAGGCAAAGTCTCGGAAAGAGGGTCACCATCGTAAACATGTACCATGTTAACAGTGGTGGCACTCAGCTTGACGGCCACATCAGATCCTGGACCGGATCCTGGACCACATTTTTCGAACCTGTTCGAGTTCAATGCCAAGAAGACCCAGGCATGTGCGTTTACAGCAAAGGTATCTCCTTTCCTTCCCCTTCCCACTCTTCAGAGCACACCACTGCCACTGCAGGATCACCTCAATATCCTCGGTATGGATGTTCGCTGCAAACTGAATAACAAAAACTATATCGAGCTATCATCAAATCGGCCTCGCGTAAACTCGGAGTCCTCAACAGAGTAAGACGTTTTTTCACGCCGGAGCAGCGGTGTCTTCTATACAAGACCCAAATTCGTTCCTGCGTGGAATACTGCTCACATCTCTGGGACGGCTCCGTAAAGTACTTACTAGATGCTCTCGACCGGTTGCAGCGACGTGCGTGCGGTCCGCATTATTGGGAATCCTGAGGTCACGAACACCCTCGAGCCTTTGAAGATGCGTAGAGATGTTGCGTCTTTGGCAGTATTCTACCGTCTCTACCATGGTGAATGTTCTGACGAGCTCTTCCAATTAGTCCCACCCTCTCCTTTCCTTCACAGGACGACACGTGCAGGGCTAAGATGCCATCCGTATACGGTGCAGAGTATACCAGCTAGAACCAAGCGTTTCAGTGACTTATTCCTATGCCGCACGACTAAGAACTGGAACTCTCTGCCAGCTCACGTGTTTCTTTCTTCCTACAGTCCCGGGTCCTTTAAGCGGGGCGTGAAAAGGTATCTAATGAGGCCGTCAAGCTGAGTGCCGCCACTCTTAACATGGTACATATTTGCGATGGTGACCCTCTTTCCGAGACTTAATTTGCCTTTATCTTAAAATCAGGCGAGGTGAAGTCAAATTGGCGGGTCCTATATTTAAAAAAAAAGATGCCTTTTCACGCCCCGCTTAAAGGACCCGGAACTGTAGGAAGAAGGAAACACGTGAGCTGGCAAGGAGTTCCAGGTCTTTGTGGTGCGGCATAGGAATGAGTCACTGAAACGCTTGGTTCTAGAACGTTTATTCTGCACCGTATACGGATGGCACCCTTTTTCCAATGTAACTACGGATTTAAAAAAAAACCATACGTACTAACATATACTCACGTCTGGAAATCCCCGAAAGGGTGAACAGAGGTGTATTATCACCCACGTTTCGCTAATTGTGATTAGCAGTCCCACGGCCCGACGCGACGGGACCACCTCTGTCTTAAAAAACATAATTAAAATACCTACATAGGTACCTCTTTCTATTTTTTTTAATATATTATTTATATTATATTTTATATTATATTAAAATACATACTTTCTAAATGCACCTATCTAATTTGGTATCCTGTAACTACACCATCATTTATTTTATCACGTTACTGTCCATCCCAAGGTTGCCTGGAAGAATTCGCTTTCAGCGATAAGGCCGCCCATTGTACATTGAACTGTTTACTTGCTACCTACTGGTAATACTGTAAAATTGGTGTACAATAAAGAGTTATCTATCTCTCTATCTATACCTACCTGTTTAACAGATGTATACTCTAGTTTGACTACGGAGAATGTCAAATTCCTCGTGGTCAAATCAGTTTGACTAAAAAGTTTGACCACGAGGAAGCACCGACTAACACTAGGCTAGCGTGTGATCACTTCGCATGAAATGTTGACATTGAATGACTTATCGCAAACGATACTGACTAACTAATTTGTAAGTTCCAGGTGTATTTGTTCAATTGTACATAGTACTTATAGGTATTTTCGATTGTTATCAAGTACACCTACACAAATATAATAATCAAACAGCACCACCTCCAACAGTAACCTCTTAATAAGTTTAAGCTTACGTGAAGACGCCATTTGAATATGAAACACTAGCTTTTGCCCGCGGCTCCGCCCGCGTGGATGTCGGTTATCGCGACCAAACATAGCCTATGTCCTTTCTCAAGGTCTAGTCTACCCTTACACCAAATGTGATCAAAATCGGTTCAGTGGTTTAGGCGTGAAAGCGTAACATACAGTCAGACAGAGTTACTTTCGCATTTATAATATTGGTATGGATTAGTTTTAGGTACAGTCAGAATCAGATCGATTTGAGCACTCTACCACTGCCTTGATTCTGCTAAAGCCAAGCCATAGTGGTGGTACAGCCACTGCCAAAAAACGGCATTAAATAATAGACTTTAAATCGATGCAGTCAAAGATCAAAATGAAATGACTTTTTGCAGTGTAACTGAAAAAGTGTAATGAAACTGTTTTCATTTCATTTTGGACTTTAGTCGTATAGAAATAAAATCTAAAATTCAATGTCTTTTTTGCAGTGACTACGACATCACAATGGTTTAGTTTTAGTAGAATCGAGAGCCAGGTTCAATAACTTCCATCTTTTATTTTATATTACAGCTGAAATGACTAATATTGCTTCTAACCCCTCCAACTAAGTTAAATTGCTTGTACTAGGAGTGAGTTCGCATCGGTAGTGTCATTACACTACCGATGCGATTAGAACCCGGGAGCTTTCGATCGTAAGGTCGACTCTCACCACTACAGTACCGACGAGCGACCGTATAGAATATTACTAAGAACCTCTAACGTTCTTTTAAATAAAAACCATGGAAATGAACAATTTGTAAGCTATTAATTTGGATAAATCAATAACTACTCATTCAATAGCGTTATCTAAATAAGTGACGGAAAGTTACCAAAATCTGTCCGTAAGTTTGTTTTTTAATTCACAGGATTGTGGTAATTCAATCAGTGAGCCGGTAGATACAGTTATTCTTCTTGAAATTTCTTTACTGAGGTACGTAGACTAGACCTTATAGATACCTACATCAGGGTATCTCAAAGCCAAGTCACGGAATAAATAATAATAACTGCTGTGTAGGTTATAGTCAGCATCCGAATATCTTGACGACAATGTCCCAACATGATCTTAAAAGTAATGAAGAGCAAAACAAACTATTTTATTAATGAAGCGTCGGTAGCTTAGTGGTTAAGGAGTCGGCCTTACGATCTAGAGGTCCCGGGATCGATCCTGGCCATTACACTACCGGCGTGAACCCACTCCTAGCACAAGCATTTTAAGCTTAGTTGGAAAGGTTAGAGGGAATATTAGTAACTTCGGTTCTAATATTCTTTATTAAAAAAAATTGTAATACGCTCTGAACTAACGCTCCTACCTACTCAGAGTGTGTACCTAGCAAATATCAGAACAATATGTGTACAGGAAAAGGGAAAACCAAGGAAATAAGCTATTTTCGAGCACTTTTTTCATCAACATCTTTCTGATGCTGACTGTACCTACGGTAGCTGATCGTAAGGTTTTTTTTCGTATGGGGATTTGCGTGAAAATTAACTTAATGGAGGCTAACTTAAAGTTGTTTTTGCGATAATATCTTAATCAACATTAACCTTACGTTAGTGCCGGTCGCATCCGAGGCCAACGTGGTTGTTATTACGCCCGTATAGGCCTCCTCCTTGGACTAATGACATTGAAAGTGTCGACCGAAACAGAAGTCCTCCGAAACAGAAGCGCTCAGATGAAATTTATATATCCACCTAGCGTTTAGTTATATGGTTCCAAGATGATCCAAGATTTATGGTTCGAGCTATACTCCCGGCCACAAGCAGCGCTTGTGATATTAAGTTGCTATTTACCAAAATATTACTACCCTATTATACTATAGGTACTACCTACTAGAATTTCTGTAACTCCCAAGATGTGGTGACGACCTCTGTGGCGTGGTGGCACTGCTACGAGTACATCAGGAAACGAGGGTTTGATAGCGACTCTGTGTAAATATTTGAATGTTTAAACATGGTCTCCTTGCATTGGTTTGGGTGTCTTTATTAAGTATCTACATAAGTATATACTTATGGTATACTTATGTAGGTAGGTACTTAATTAATACGTTCAGGATCCGCGGCCGCTTTCCAGCTATCTACGTAACCTACCTCTTTTTTAAATAATATAATGTGTCCAATAATGATTGTGATTATGAAAATAATTTCTCCGAAATCGAAAGATTCGTTCTAAAATTTAACATTCAGGCAGTACTACCAAATTATTTTGAACAAAAATTTATTATTTATCTTCATAATCACTTACTTATATGATTTTTATTGTTTTATTTATATAAGTGGAAAAATCTATTGATAAGAAATAAATATCATTTATTTCTGAATGCAACGCATCACGAACGTCAAGTTGACAGCTGACCCTGACTGGTGCTGTCAGCTGGTATCCAAAGTATCAAAACAATACCACGCATTTGTGAAAATAACCTCATTGTTGTGAAAAAATAGATAATTTTAAGGCCAGTGCTAAATCAAATCAATATGTTTAAGACTCCAGATTGGGCAGATGATGTTCCTAAAACGCTTACAAGTTTTATGAAAAAGAATAAGGTACATTTTTCATAGCAGTTGGTATAAGTATTATGAATTTCTTTACAACATTCCATAAACAAAATAGCGTACTCGATCTGACCACAGCTAGATACATTTTGTAGGTCTATGTAGCTTGTTACGCCACCGAGCTATCCATATTACATACTATGAAATAGAATTATTCGTATATACCATACTAGCTATTGCCCGCGGCTACACCCGCGTGGATGTCGGTTATCGCGACCAAACATAGCCTATATGTTAAGACAGGGTGTCAGATAACTCCATACTAAATTTTATAAAATCGCTCCAGCTATTTAGACGTGAAGAACTAACAAACATACACACTCACAAACTTTCGCCTTTATAATATTAGTGTGATACATGTTACAAACTCACGCCTTTTTTCCTTGTGGGGTAGGCAGGTACAACAGACTGCCATCTGCTTCTATCCTTACACACTTGACAAGCTTCCTCTGCTGTTATTATACCTTATCTACTAATATTGTAAAATATATTTGAGATGGTTGTTACTCACTCTATCATGCTCAAATGTAAACAGATCTAGCAAAAACTTTGGTACAGAGATAAGTTACAGTCAGGAAAAAGGTTTATTATCCCTGGAATAGGTTCTCAATGTCACTTTCACGGTTCTGGAATTCCACTTGGGTATAAAATGTTTTTTCTGAATACTTCGTCAATTTTACACCACATAAAACAATATTTATTACCTACATTAGTAATAAATTGTTGATAGGTACTAAAACCCATACTTGTGTACAGTTTTTAGTTTCTTTCTACAGAACACAGTACAGTTTTTATGTTAATTATTTCATTATTTTCATTCTCAGAATAAAGAAAAACCTGAAAAACCAAAAAGTTCAATAGAACCGAAGGTTAAAGTATCATTAAAAGTTAATAAACTCAAACAAAAGGCATTGAATAAGGTCAAGGCATCACCAAAATCAAGGAAATTTAAAGAAACTGCATCATTTCCAGTCAAAACAAAGGTATCTCAAGTTGCCAGTTTCAATAAAAATAATACTTCAACGAATAACAATGTTAGTCCAAAATCAAGAAAACGTAAATTGGAAACAAAACCAAAAAACGCAAAGAAAAAAAAATCTAAACAATCTGAAGAATCAAAAATCGCTGAAACACAAAACTTTGATGAAATTTTATTGAACGCAAAAAAGAAGAAGTTTAACGAGGTCATCGAAAATGATGATAAAGAACACTTGTTATTTACAGAGAATAAACCAAAAAAGAAAAAAAAGAAATCCAATACACTTAATGAAAATAATAATTTAATAAGTGAGCCTATTAATTCTAAAAAGAATAGACTGAAGGCATTGTTAACCAATCAGAGTAACAGAAGGCACATAAATGTTGAGAGTAAGAGTAGCAAGTTAAGAGAGAGGATGTTAGAGAGGCTCAAAGGTAAGTACATTGCTTTGAGCACAAGTTAAAATAATGATTAGTTCGAAATACATCAGGAAAAAGAAGCTCTCAAGTGGGACTTGAACCCACCTTTCCCTTACAGGGGGAATGCTCTTCCAACTGAGCTATTGAGCCACACCTGAATCACTTCAAATTTCCCTTCTCTTTAAATCCGTCTTCAACTTAATATTATTTATTCAAATTATTTTTAATTGTATTTATGAACCAATAGCTTAGTGTTTAAGGAGTAACCTTACAATCAAGTACACAATAAAGCATTTGAATTTGAATTTGAATTTGAAGTAGTCTGGGTTCAAAGCCTGTCACAAACTATAAAAAAAAGTATTATGTTCTATTTATAACTGAACAAGTGGAAATATTGTCGTTTGTCCACTATCCATGATGGATGCAAAAATTACAGAGTGAATTTTGATGTTGTTTTATTGTTTCAAAAGTCTTGGTTAGAATTAAAATCTTATGTTTATTTCATTGTGATTGGTTTAGCAGAACCAGATATGAGGCGGAGTGGTAGTAAATAAAAATAGTTAACAATTTTGTTCTTTGCAGCGGCTCAATTCAGATATCTAAATGAAAAACTATACACATCTTCGGGAACAGAAGCTCAGCAATTGTTCAAGGAAGACCCGTCTGCATTTGAGACATACCATCAAGGATACCAGCTACAAGTCAAAAAGTGGCCAGTCAACCCTCTAGATGTTATTGTTAAAAAGATAACCAAAATGTATGTACTTTTTAATTAATAATTTTGGAGTGGAGTGGAATGAAAGAACTCACCTTTATATTCTTATGTTACTACGACTACTACTGCCAGTGGGGAGGCCTTTTGACCAGATGGATGATTAGCCCTTCTATGTGGGCCATTTCACCCATTTGCCCTATAACGACTGCCATACATATTCATATACCAATCGGGACGGACAACTTAACATGCTCTCCGAGGCATGACCAGACCAATGCAAATACCCATACTCATGCATACAAATATTTGCACTGTGCGGGGATCGATCCCGCGCCTCCTGCGTAGCGACTGCGTTGACTACTGCCACGCCATGGAGGCTGCCTATATATATATATATATATATATATATATATATTCTTATGTTATGATAAGTTGAGTATTTGAGGTTATGAAGCACACACTTTCAAAAACTCGTAAAGTCAAATTGAGAGTGAATTTTGACATATGTAACTGGTGAGACTCGAACTCACGACCTTTCCCTTACAGGGGGATTGCATTTCATTTTTTCCAATGTTTTTCGAACTAAAAAGTTAGCATAATAAATGCTATAAAAAAAAATTCATTCAAATATGTAACTGGCTTCAGAAATGGTAATTGCGGTAATGATAATTAGTTCGAGAATGAGATATATAACTTTTCTAATCATGTATTTTGCTTTGTCCGGGACCCTGGCTGCTAGTTAACTTCTTGTTGCAGCACAGACCCTATAAAATTCCCTTCAATTCTCTTCCCAGGCCTAAGTCCCACCTAATAGCGGACATGGGTTGCGGCGAGGCGGCTCTGTCCCGGCGAGTCCCGCACAAGGTGCGCTCGTTCGATCTGGTAGCCACAGCCCCGGGGGTGGAAGCTTGTGATATGGCTCGTACTCCGCTACTGTCGGCTTCTATGGACGTGGTCGTGTACTGCCTGGCGCTGATGGGCACTGATCTCACTCAGTACTTGGTTGAAGCGAACAGAGTGTTGAAAACGGGGTAAGGATTTTGATTTGTGTACTTTATTTTGTATTCTATCCTACTAATATTACAGCGTACTCGTCGCCGTGGAAGATCTGTAAACGGAATTTCCGTCAAGTGTAGTACCTATCCCTTTTTACATTTGCAGCTTTATACTTCAATAACATCGACTTGTGACCTAGATAATCAAGAAATCATATTCGGCAGTCACTCCCAATGAAGGCGATTAAACCAAAAAATATATTAGAAGCAATGATAATGATGATAATTTTATGTCATTAAAAAGTTAGTCAAGAAAATAAAAATTTATATCATCGCTCATGTACAGTCAACGCCATAAGTTGATTAACACTAAAATATTTTACAAATCTTTTTATAATGGAATGCATCTGTCTATAGTAAATGTAGTGTTATGATTCCCAGAAGACAAACTTAATTTACATATTCAATGTTTTTTTTTTCACAATTTTATGTAAGGTTTACGGGCCTCAGTGTTCAATAAATTAGAATTTGTTAAGCTACTTTTGTAGTTGACTGTACATCCATGAACAAGTTGATAAGTGTTAACACTGACAGTTGACCGCTGTCTCCAGTCCCACACATTTTCAAACTTAGAACCAACCGTACTCAAAGTTCCTACAGTAAACACAAATCTCTTTCCCCAGCGGTCATCTCCTAATAGCAGAAGTGGAGAGTCGTTTCGACAACGTAGAGAACTTCACCAAGGAGGTTCTCCGCCTGGGCTTTAAGCTCAAGCAGCTGGACAAGAGCCACAGCGTGTTCTACTTCCTCGAGTTCTGCAAGACGCAGGCGCCGCCCGCCAAGAAAAGCAAGCTGCCGGCGCTCACTTTGAAACCTTGTATTTATAAGAGACGATGAATAAAGTGTTGGGAGTTATGTTTCTGTTTTAATTGAAAAAATGACCCTACTATCACAGTTTAGGTATCCAAGACCATTATTATTCTTTGCTAGAATTCTACTATCTTCATAATGTGAATGTTGGTGAGGTGATTTGTGTGTGCGTGAATGTCTGTGCATACGTGCGTGTGCGTACACGTGCGTGCGTGTGCGTACGTGCGTGCGTGTAAGTGTGCATGTGCGTGCGCGTGCGTGTTTATGTGTTTATTTGTTTAGTGGTTGGAGTAATTACTGTATTTTATATTTTAAGGTTTATTGAAAGGTAGACCTTAAATGAATAATATGTATATATGAATAAAACTAACATTTTTTTTCTCAAAATATATTACTATTACGAAACTTACACTCATCGTCATGTAATTCATATGATAATAATAATTATTACTTTGTTATTCACTTAATGAATGTACATAATGCACTTAATAATTACCTATAGCTATTTACACTTTTTATAACGTACAAATTCATTTATACTTAACATCATTTAAATAGATTGTTATCTCTCACTGTTTATTTCAGAAATATCACAGACATTTTGTACTAAGAAGTCACTTATATTACACTACAAGATTATTATTTTCGCACTGGAGGCGAAATGTTGAAATTGTATTTGTCACACATTTGGACAATCGTTCCTATAGTATGGTTATCATCTAAGAGTCACTGTCACTGAAACAAGAGCGGCTAGAATTTGTTTGTTGTTTGGATTGTTACTCGAAATAGAACTTCTCCCCGTGTCTTTAAATGAATATGAACTTTTCCTCACGTACATAAGATTCAAAATGGTTTTTGTAATATTTTGCGTCAACAAGCCGCTTCCGGCTCTTTCGTTGGTAATGGATCCAAGGTCGTCGCACTTCTCACTGACCAATGCAATGGTCAGAGTGCAGGCTTTCTTCTTGAGGTAAAGGGTTTTTTTTTTAATTTTTTCCGGGGTTAATTTGCATTTAGTTCTTCCATCACATCTTCTGCTTCGGCGCGTAGATTCTCCACTTTTTCTATTAACGTCATCTGTAAATTTATAATTCATTAAAATTAATAACACATTCATTGTATGCCTTGAGACACGTATCTTGGACTTGGGTTAACGAGGCCCTGGGGCGCGTGAAATGTTTTGTAATAATCTATGCTTGGTGAATTTAAGCTCGCGCACCGCCGTTGTACCCCGGGTTCTCCTCAAAAGATACTTAAGAAACGTGTAATGCGCGTATAGAGCACATTTTAGGTCCAAGACATGTCAGAGCCTGGAGAGATAGGCCAGAGTAGGCCTATAAAATGTGTCACTCACCCTGGCGGCACTGATGAGTTGGTTGGCAGCAGTTCTAGAGAGGTGCGCGACGGCCGACATCAGGTCGTCTACTGACGCCTTCGCCAAGTCTTCTACGCGCTTGTAGCCCGCACGCGATAGTTGCAGAGCTCGCGCCTGGACAAATGTACAAGGCATTCCTTTAAGAATTATAGGCACATAATGTACAATTCACTACCTGCTAATATAGAATTTGATAATATGGAATTTGTGTAAGTGTAGAATGTGTATATCGAACGTTAAAATAGTAGAGTACAGGTCCGAGAACATAACCCTGTGGCACTCCCGGTCAGGTCAAGCAAAATGAGAATCTAGCATTACCAACGTTTCCCTAGAAATACCTACAGACTAAATCAACTTATTCACCTACCAAATAATAATGTATCATGGAAGAAAATACTGACTTTGCCAAACAGTTTCGTATGGTAGACGTGATCAAAAGCCAGTTGAAAGTTCAGAACTACCTTCTTGACGGCGGGCAGTTCCATGAGCGCGGCCAGGTCGGGCGCGGCGCAGTGCTGCAGGCGCAGCGCCAGCTCGGCCAGCAGCGCGCGGAAGGCCCACAGCGGCGCCAGCTCCTCACAGAACCGCGCCGCACACGACGCGAAGGCCGCGCACGACGCCATCACGGACTGCACCGTGCCGCGAGGGATACAGTACCTGGGAATCAATTAATAAGGAGGGCCAGACCGTAAGTGATGGCCCTGGGTCAGCCGGGGTGCGAGGGATATGTCGATGACAACCTCACCTCCGCCCTAGCACCAAGACCCACAGTCGGCGTGCGGTTTTAGTTGGTTCGAGTCCGACATAACCTCCCCTTCCGGCTCCGGCAGGGGGGGTATCCGAGGGGATTTCCGCAAGAAAAAAAAAAGGGGAATCAATTAATAATTTACCTTCCTAGATTTGATTACTAATAAATAAAAAAATAATAAAAATAAATCTATATATCTAACTTTAACTAAGCACACTTATATAAGGAGGAGGCACTTCTAGAAAGGAAGTACGGCAAAACTAGAATGCCCATTCAAATTTGGCTAAAATGATAAAAAAAATAATCTGCGGTAGCCTAGTGGTATGGGTAATGGACTGCTGAGACGAGGTCTCGGGTTCGATCCCAGGTTTACCATGGCACACACCAATGACTTTTCGATGCTTTTCGAAGTTATGTGTGTATTTATCGCAGGTTTATAAGTACCTACCCGGTTAATGGCAATAGGCTCGCCACCTATTACATTGGGACCTAAACATAAACTGGCGAAATGTGGGTGCTAGCACCTCTGCCTATCCCTTCGGGGAATACAGGCGTGAGTTTATGTTATGTTACGTTATGTATGATAAAAATTATGGTCGAGAGATCGCAGGGTCGATAGTGTAGTAATGGCTGTGATATTTCTGTCTAACGCTCGACATAAATCCAATGTTTACACTAGCATAACGAGAATATTTGTCTTTCGGATATTTGAAAAATCAAATGCACACAAAATAAAGAGGTACTAACTTGTCGGCCACGCTGGCGAATGGCGCCTGCCCCCACAGCTCGTGCAGCGCCAGCGCCAGGTAGAAGCGACACAACACCTTCTCGGGGACCGACTGGGTGCGAACAAGGAACTCACTTGAACAACGTTATTTCAGCGAACACGGATTTTACCCAAGTAGGATGTTACAAAATTGTTTACGTTTTGATATTACACTATGAATAGGCTATTTGACTATTTTATTTTTTACTTTTGAAAAATTACCACTTTCTTATATTGAATTGTAAAAGTAAAATTTTCGTACGACAAATATTTTTCAAGACTTGTTTTTGAAAAATTAAATTTGTCGCGCCGCGCCGCCCGAAAACGCTCCATACAAAATCGTACGAAATTGTGACGTCACGCTTCTGTAGCGCGTAGTGCAAATGTATGGAGTGCAAGAGAATATCGCATTTATCTCGGTCTACGTTGCGTTTACACGTATATACGAGTAGTTCGTAATAAAAGTTATTTAAAATTTTATGAGGAATCTAAAAAGTTACTTGAATTGAATTTGATTGTTTATATTTTAACTTTTCTTGGGAATTTCGACTAATGAAAAGTCATAGTTTCAGTTAAGATATGCAATATTTTATTTTGCAAGGTATATTTTTTCAGAACAAGCAATAATAAGCAGTATTGGGAAGAATCGACGACTTAATCAAATAGCCTATTTCTGAGTGATGGTCAAGGTCAAAATTAATTTAATCTGTATGTATAAAGCATTTCCGCACAAAAACAAGTATGTATAAAGCATTAATCTGCGGTAGCCTGGTGGTATGGGTAATGGACTGCTGAGACGAGGTCTCGGGTTCGATCCCAGGTTTACCATGGCATACACCAATGACTTTTCTATGCTTTTCGAAGTTAAGTGTGTATTTATCGCAGATTTATAAGTGCCCGGTTAATGGCAATAGGCTCGCCACCTATTACATTGGGACCTAAACATAAACTGGCGAAATGTGGGTGCTAGCACCTCTCGCACGATAATAAACGATAAAAAAAAAAGCACCTCTGCCTACCCCTTCGGGGAATATAGGAGTGAGTTTATGTTATGTTATGTATGTAAAGCATTATAATGGTACTTGAAAACAGGAAAAAATACTAAAGTAAGAACGCGCCCCGGCCCCGTGTACTGAGAATACTCCGGCAGGAAACTTAGCTTAGGTCTACGTATTTATAAACACGTTACAATTATACCATTACGCAAAATTACTAATTCACACCATACTTAAAAAATCCTGTATTCTAAGAAGAAGAAAACATTCTGTTTTCTTAAACAAATATTTATGGTACAGTGACGAACAGAGGTGCAAAACATTTTCATCAAAAATAACAAAATAATAATTATAATTAGATGGATACTCACAGTGATAGCTTTCCCGGTCATCATTCTGACCGCGTTCATTTCTGTGATGCCGAGCACTCTTGCTGTTTGGACCCCTTCCTCGTCAAGATTACAATACTGAAAACATTAGGTCCAATTACGGCTTGTAGTTATTTCAAACAGAAGGTCAATTTTCCTAATAGAAATCTATTCATAATTCTCGATGTCTCGAAATCGAAAATGAACTGTCAAAAATGTTTTTTCTTAACATAATTTTCAAGAAAGAATATTGACTTCGTAATTTTTAATATTCAATTAGAATTTCGTTTAGTTTGAAAAATATTTACAAGACAGTTCTTGTTAATATTTTTCAAACTAAACGAAATTCTAATTGAATATTAAAAATTTGAATATTAAATTTTGTAAAGTATAATAATGAATTTGAATATTAAACATTTTGTAAAGATTTCAATGAAGAGAGGGCCAGTGCCCTCTCTTCATTGAAATCTTTACAAAATGTTGAATAGATTTTTATTAGAAACTAGCTTTTGTCCGCGGCTCCGCCCGCGTGGATGCCGGTTCCCGGCAATTATTCGATTTTTTCTCGCCGTAAAAACCAGCCTTGAAGTTCAACGAACATTTAAAAATAAGAATTGGCCAAATTGGTCCAGGCGTTGTTAAGTTATGCGCTTACCAACACATTTAGCATTTCATTTCTATATTATATGCACCTACCTCAATGTATCTCTGCATCACCCTAAGGTAGACTGGCAGATAATGCCTTTACAACTGTGTATAAAGTTTAAAAAAAAATAGATTACGCTTTCAGATCAAAAGCATATATTGGAACAGTGTGGACTTTTATGGAGCCAGACAAAAAACGTGAGGTACATTTAAAACATTAATAATGATGTGCTCGATATACCGCAGTGGACGACCTAAATTATCCACTGCGTTTTGCGGGATCATATCCCATCAATACCGATTTTTCTTAACCTTGCGAGCTCATTATCTCCTGTAATACTAGAAAGTTCTTACCAAAGAGTAATAATGTCTATAGTCAGGTCTGATGATGGCGTCGGCGTCGTGAGGAGTCACCAGGTACAGCAGGTGCAGGCTGCCCATCAGCACCAGGCCTTTGGACGCCACCTCCAGGTCTTGGAGTAGTTGGCGAGCGGCCGACAGGTCCATACAACCTGGAGGAAGAAGGAAAAATCGCTATGATAATGTAAATACATCGTTGTGTACAGTCGGTAAATTAACTCCATTATTAACCGTTCAAAATGGAGACGCGTTCACATGTGTATTTACTTTGAGACATACTCAATCCAGAATTTATGGTCTTATTATTTTCAGATTCTCACATTATTTTCAGAAGTTGAAAATTCAAAACTGTCATCTATTTTTGACCTAATTGTACCTGTCTGACCTAATTATTATGCTTTACTTTTGCATATCTGCCGGTTCCTCGTAATGTTTAATATTTATTTAACTCGCGTGTACCTTTAACCCGTGTGTACATTTAACTCGCGTGTACCTATAATTCGTGTGTACATTTAACTCGCGTGTACCTATAATTCGTGTGTACATTTAACTCGTGTGTACATTTAACTCGCGTGTACCTTTAACTCGTGTGTACCTTTAACTCGAGTGTACCTTTAACTCGCGTGTACCTTTAACTCGTGTGTACCTTTAATGGCCGCTTTCCCCAGTCGGCTGACGGCGAGGGTGGTGTCGCTGCGCACGCGCAGGTCGGCCGGCGACGACTCGTTGTGCGCAGACGAGTCGCCCGTCAACTCGAGCGCGCCACACTTGAGCAGGGAGCGGAGAGCGTCATCGCAACTTACTTTTATTGGACTGGAAAAAAAATCCTCATTCGAAAATATCTGTGAATGTCTATAACATATAAGTCCGTCTAACCTATTTGAAGGTATACAAACACAAGAATACCTGCTGATTTAAGAATTGTTTCAGAGCGTAAGGTTTTAAGCACAGTTTCGATATAAAAAAAAATATATTTTATAATAAGCGAAGAAAAATTTTTTTTGTAACGTATAGGAATAATGTATAGGTGAACGAAATAATGTATGGGTGTTATACATTTTTCTAACTAGATTGAAACTGTCTGAAATCGCACTAACTCATCTGTTTCGTCGGCGGTAACAGCCATCAGCGTGCATTGCAACAGGTCACGTAGCTCCCGCCGGTTCGTAGCAAGGCCGAGTGCTACGGCGCTCAGCAGTAGACTGCCAAGGCCACCGCGTAGCACGCTACGAGCCGGCGCCAGACCGCCGCGTAGCACATTCCGTAATTGCTCCCATTCACGCGCGCCGCAGATTATGATGCTCTCACCTAATAGCAATTATTTATGAATAGGTACTATTTATAAATTAATTTAAATTGTTAAAAAAAATATTCTCCAGGCTAGGCTATCTTACAAAGTATCAGCTAGAGCCGAGTTAAACCTAGTATAGACGGACGTGGATGAATATGTATATACTTGTATAATTTTCTATTTTGTAAGTACATACCCAGTATAACTAGGCTTCGGTGTAGACTTTTCAGTTTAACAGTTTAATTTGCTCTTAATACCAGAGTTTCGAGACTTTGTAGTCAAGATATTTCTAACGCTGACTAATAGACGTCAGAAATATCTTGACACATACCGGTGACGCACTGTGTGGCCCGCCCCGCCCTGCCCACCATCTGTCGGTAGGCTCCCAGCGACAAGAACTCCCGGCCCACCAGTGGAGCCCGCACGATGGTACATACCGGTGTCGCACACGCCGGCCCGCCCCGCCCTGCCCACCATCTGTCGGTAGGCTCCCAGCGACAAGAACTCCCGGCCCACCAGTGGAGCCCGCACGATGGTACATACCGGTGTCGCACACGCCGGCCCGCGCCGCCCTGCCCACCATCTGTCGGTAGGCTCCCAGCGACAAGAACTCCCGGCCCACCAGTGGAGCCCGCACGATGGTACATACCGGTGTCGCACACGCCGGCCCGCCCCGCCCTGCCCACCATCTGTCGGTAGGCTCCCAGCGACAAGAACTCCCGGCCCACCAGTGGAGCCCGCACGATGGTACATACCGGTGTCGCACACGCCGGCCCGCCCCGCCCTGCCCACCATCTGTCGGTAGGCTCCCAGCGACAAGAACTCCCGGCCCACCAGTGGAGCCCGCACGATGGTACATACCGGTGTCGCACACGCCGGCCCGCGCCGCCCTGCCCACCATCTGTCGGTAGGCTCCCAGCGACAAGAACTCCCGGCCCACCAGTGGAGCCCGCACGATGGTACATACCGGTGTCGCACACGCCGGCCCGCCCCGCCCTGCCCACCATCTGTCGGTAGGCTCCCAGCGACAAGAACTCCCGGCCCACCAGTGGAGCCCGCACGATGGTACATACCGGTGTCGCACACGCCGGCCCGCCCCGCCCTGCCCACCATCTGTCGGTAGGCTCCCAGCGACAAGAACTCCCGGCCCACCAGTGGAGCCCGCACGATGGTACATACCGGTGTCGCACACGCCGGCCCGCCCCGCCCTGCCCACCATCTGTCGGTAGGCTCCCAGCGACAAGAACTCCCGGCCCACCAGTGGAGCCCGCACGATGGTACATACCGGTGTCGCACACGCCGGCCCGCGCCGCCCTGCCCACCATCTGTCGGTAGGCTCCCAGCGACAAGAACTCCCGGCCCACCAGTGGAGCCCGCACGATGGTACATACCGGTGTCGCACACGCCGGCCCGCCCCGCCCTGCCCACCATCTGTCGGTAGGCTCCCAGCGACAAGAACTCCCGGCCCACCAGTGGAGCCCGCACGATGGTACATACCGGTGTCGCACACGCCGGCCCGCCCCGCCCTGCCCACCATCTGTCGGTAGGCTCCCAGCGACAAGAACTCCCGGCCCACCAGTGGAGCCCGCACGATGGTACATACCGGTGTCGCACACGCCGGCCCGCCCCGCCCTGCCCACCATCTGTCGGTAGGCTCCCAGCGACAAGAACTCCCGGCCCACCAGTGGAGCCCGCACGATGGTACATACCGGTGTCGCACACGCCGGCCCGCCCCCCCCTGCCCACCAACTGTCGGTAGGCTCCCAGCGACAAGAACTCCCGGCCCACCAGTGGAGCCCGCACGATGGTACATACCGGTGTCGCACACGCCGGCCCGCCCCGCCCTGCCCACCATCTGTCGGTAGGCTCCCAGCGACAAGAACTCCCGGCCCACTAGTGGAGCCCGTACGATGACCCGACGAGCGGGGAGGTTCACCCCGGCCGCTAGTGTCGATGTGCAGCACAACACTGATATTACTCCGGCCCTGTCACAAAGTATACTGTATTTGGGAGACGCTCATATAACCCGGAACTAACCAAAATCTTTGGGACGCCAGATGCTGATTATAGACGAGACTCTAAGGCAGATTTTTTCTCGATTTGGAGGGTAGGATGAAAAGCGCTAAGTATCCTATAACTACACCATCATTTATTTTATGAAGTTACTGTCCATCCCAAGGTTGCCTGGAAGAAATCGCTTTCAGCGATAAGGCCGCCCATTGTACATTGAACTGTTTACTTGATACCTACTTGTAATATTGTAAATTTACTGATGTACAATAAAGAGTTATCTATCTATCTATCTATCTATCTATCTAATATAATAACATATTATGAAAAAAATCTCTCTTCTCCATTCTATTTAGTCCTGTTTCGCTTGCTTACTTACGAGAACACTTTGAGTACCTTGTCCCCAGGAGAAAACCCTGTCGCACTTCCTCCTCACTTGAACACATCTTTGAACGTGTTTAAGACAAAAGTAAGTAACAAATATAACCTAAACTCGTCCTGTAATAAAGTCGGATCGAAGTTCCAGATGTTCTATGTTAGTGCCCCCACTGCTGATGAAATAAGGGGAGCTAACTTCAATCCCACACGAATCAAAGACATAGCATTTACTACTATGAAGCTACTTCGACTTTCTTTCGGGGAGTTTCCGATTGAACATTCATGATACGCCTAAAAATTCATCACGAGATCGTCAAATGCTCCCGAGGTGAAGGCACTGGCTGCGACTGTGATAAACCCTAGGATGGAAAAGAAGATGGTGAGTTACCGGAAGGCATGCTCGAGCAGCACTCGCTCGTCGCTGGCGAGTCCCGCGTGGTGGTACGCCACGCCGAAGCGAACTGCTCGCGCCAGCTCCGCGCTCGCGCCCTCCGCCCGCAGGCCTCGCTCAAGCGCCTGCCGCTCGGCCGTACGGTGCGACGTCATCTCCCTGTACGAACAGAACACGCCCAACTTCCTCAATGGTGAAATGATGACCATATCGCTATAACCAGGCCCAGCTTCAAGACTGAAGGCACCAGGTCTATACTAAGGTCTAAAATAAGACATGTCCTGACGTCGTAAATAGTGACATGCGGCCAATGGTATCACTACCATGGATTCCCTTAGATCGTGAGAAGTGAAGGAAGAAGAGCCGAAAAGCAGATCCTGAGCTCCGAGTTAACTTTGACCTCGAATGCAATCAGGAAAACACGTCTCCTATTGATGATGATGTACTTGTTGTAACTGATTGGACTTGGACCCCCGTCAAATTTTCAAGCCGCTCTCAATGCACATGCTAGCCAGAACACCTTTGGATTGACGGACAAGTTTTCCGTTTCCGTTTTCCGTTTGCAGGTTTTCCGTTTAGTTTCTTTTTAAATTTTTTGTAAGGGTTCAGTGTTTATTTCTCCACAAGGATTTATGCTAATGATGATACTAATGGCAACCGATGGTAACCTACACATTTGCGTAACAAACTTCCAGAATTTGGGCATCCGCGGAAGAAACTAGTAAAAAAGATAACCGCATAGCCTTTCCCATAACTTGTACATTAAGACTTCTTTGATAGAATATTTGCCTGCTAAGCAGTCCAAAAGTTTGACCTTGGGAATTTTTTTGCAGAAATATTGAGTTTTCAGAATGAGTAAATAAACGTTTTATCTTCTTCTGTCGTTTAGACGGCATATCATTCTTCAATGTTTTACTGATCTGCAACGTGCAGATAAGTCAGATAGGGAAAACTCACCGCCTCTGCAGCTGGCACAGCAGTGTCGCGACATTCTCGCAGTTCCGCTTGGTGGGGCAGAACACCAGCACGCTGCCCCCGGGCACCACCTCGGCCACCAGCCCGCCCAGCACGTCGGGGTCCAGGCTCAGCGCACGCGCAGAGTACTGCCGACGTCACGCGTGTCACGTCACATATAACCATGCGAGAAACCATTCGCTCAACCGAGGTGATGAAGGTTTTATCTATGGTACAGTCGACAAAGAAGATACGGTTGCACCTTTACATATAATGGAAGAACGTCGCCTGAAAATGGAAGTTGGGCCAGCGTAAAGGCAGTTAATTCTGCTCGTTCCACAGATGACGCATCAAAGACCTGTGTGCTAAACGATTTCCGGATTCCACGCTAGCACAGAAGTTGGCCCGAGAAGGAAGCATGACGTACGGCTCTGTGCATAACAAGAACCAACACACTACGCTATCCACAAAATAATAGAGCTCTGCGATAAAAAGTATACAATGAATAATTTTATATATTCATTGTATACGGCCTCTTTATCGTGACTTCACTTGCGTTAAATTAATATGTATTATTCTAAGCTAACCAGGACAGAACCAAACCAGATAAGAAGTAGTACGGTTGACATGAATAAGACTTTTTTTTAATTGATTACACTAAGTGAGGACTGTGACATATCGGGAAGACGGAGAATCGGGAGAAATGGCACACATTGGAAGATGTCTTGATCCAGCAGTGGAATATGATAGACTAATCGATGATTGATGAAGAATTATAACATATCGGGTATCGATACTTACATCGTAAGCCAGTTCCCTGTCAGGTATAATCTCGACGCCCCCGTCTCCCCACTGGATCCTGTGCAGCATGTTGCCCAACTTGACGTACTCCGCCAGCTCCACCGGCCGGAACTGCCTCTGGAACACGTCCGCGCGGAGGAACTGCGCTATCTCGTGCAGGTTGCCTATAGTAGCACTCATGCCCACTATCTGGATGTCCTCTAGTAGAAAATAAAACATAGGACAATGTGGATAAATTATAGTTATTTAATTAAAATTCGTTGTGACATTTAGCTTAATATGAATTTGAAAGTGGTTGTGTCTGTACATTGGGGATATTTAAAAAAAGTTTGGGTCTTTTTACATATAAGCAATACGGTAGCAATTTTTTTTTGGAATTAAGTTTTATTACCAACATACGCAATGGCAGACATCCATGAGAGCGGAGCCGCGGGCATAGGCCAGTAGCTTATATGAGTAGTGAAGAGTTCACCTATGTAAAATATACAAACTTAATAAGAAGTAAATGAGGAAGTTAACTTAACAGTTATATTTTCTTAGAGCACAGAAACTGCAGTTTGACCGCCTCTGTGGCGAGGCGGTAGTGAACGCGACTGCCACGCAGGAGGCGCGGTTCGATCCCCGCTCAGTGCAAATATTTGTATGCATGAATATGGCTATTATTTATTTATTTATTTACTTACGATTGGTAAATATGACAGTGGACAGCAACATTTCCAAGGTCCCACCGCGACCTTTTTCACCTATTAAATGTAATTCATCCACCTGCAACATGAATCTTGTTTCATTTGAAATGTCGAACATTTTTTTAAAATAAAACCACTTTTTCTGAATTAAATTAAATAAAGCCATTCTATCGCGATTTATGTCATTACTACCAAGCCTGTTAAAAAGTAGTCGAAATGTCGGGCTAAATGAAAAAATAATATCAAATAAATCACGACTTCAAACATATATTTCTTTTGTTCGGCGTTTGGTATTCAAAATACGGAAAGTGCTGCCACGCAGATTTTAGTATATAGTCGTTTTATTCAAACACCTATGGAGGAAAAAGTGATCACATCTGGCAAGACAGTCACAGTCCACCATGCATGGTGGTCGCGCCTGATGGACCATCCCAACTGTTAAAGTCAGGATGTTATACATATGCATATATAATGCATAAACTTCAATATCGCGATGCAGGTAGTTCTGTAGTAGTTCAGCTTTATTGAGCTAGATTAACGCCCTTTACACGGTCTCGCAACCATGCTTTCTTGAGCGTCCAGATTGCGCAGAGGAATTCTCTTACGTATAAACATGCGGGAATATCTTTTGAAGTTCAAAATTAACATAATATCTCGCGCGGTGTAGACCACACGAAACAAAAAATGCGATTGCGCGCGCAAGACAGTTCAGAGAGAAGGGCTGAACGCACGTTCTTTCCCTCTCTTTCTCCCAAAATCGTGCGGTTTGCGTGAGTGCATTCTACCGCGCAATCCTGAACGCTGCTAAGAGAGCGATATCTCTTTCACACGCAAATGCTGTTTTCCCTCGAGAAAGACTATACGTGTAAAGGGCGTTATTGGCTCATTGACAGTATTTATACTATTTATCTTGTCAAATGGAAATTGACTAAACTATTTAAAACGTTACATCATTTTATAGTTTCTCTTACCACTATCAATCCTATCTCGTTCAACCTATTTAGTTCTATCAGGCTCCTCACTAGAGCCAGTCCCTTTTCAATAGTGGCTACATATATGCTGTTCTTCTTTCTTCTCTTCTTAGGTGGTATGTGACCCTTGCCGGCCGCATACTCTTCTACCAAGAAGTCTAGTTGCACCGCAAATGGTGATAGAGCCCAGATCTACAATAATGCTTAACATGAATGGGGTTTGTTAAAAAACAGCCTTCCTCTTTTTTAACCCCCGACGCAAAAACGACGGGGTGTTATAAGTTTGACGTGTCTGTGTGTGTGTGTGTGTATGTGTGTGTCTGTCTGTGGCATCGTAGCGCCCAAACGGATGAACCGATTTGGATTTAGTTTTTTTTGTTTGAAAGGTATATTAGTCGGGAGTGTTCTTAGCTATGTTTGAAAAAAATCGGTCCAAGATGGCCGCCGCCACAACATGTCGGAATACATATTTTTTCATAACTGCCTCAATATGGGTATCAAATGAAAGAGCTTGACTAGTAGATCAATTTAAAAAGTATAAAATAAAAATTAAATTAATAATTTAAAAAACCCCCGTCACAAAAAACACCTCCAAAAAGTTCAAAATAAATGAATAAATTTTGTTTCAACGGTTGCCATGTCGGGGGACCTAGAATTGTTACGATAATATAACGGAATGCTTAACCAGTTAGGGTCCCCCGACATGGCAACCGTTGAAACAAAATTTATTCATTTATTTTGAACTTTTTGGAGGTGTTTTTTGTGACGGGGGTTTTTTAAATTTTTAATTAAATTTTTTTAACAAGTTTTTGGGGGCTTTTACAGAAACGTCAGCCCCATTGTACCCTATACCAGTATATATTTACACACTCTTTCTAATGTTCAAGACACACTAAACCTCACTGTTGGGAACTGTATAGAAAGGCTTAGATTTATATAAATAACTAGCTGATGCCTATGGCTCTACCCGCGTGAATGTTGGCTATAGCGACTTTTGATCATATTCAATGCTTGCGATCAAACATACAATAGATTTTAAGTCAGTACAAGACCTTTTTAACAAGAAAATTGCTTTTTGTGTCCATCAATGCCCCCATGCCCCCCCCAATTGCCCCCCCCCCCAATTGTTTTTTTTTAATGCCGTAGAATGGATGGCACATATGCCATAGAATGGATGGCAGATGAGGTAGGAAAGTGTTGGAGTGGAAACCATGGGAGGGACGCTGGAACATAGGCAGACCGCCAGCTAGGTGGACCGACAACATAGTCAAGGTTACTGGGAAGAACTGAATAGCGGAAACCCGGTCCCGTCAACAGTGGAGGGATTTGGAAGACTACAGGTTGAAGAAGGAAGGGCTCGAAATCATTAATTTAACATATTGACATCAGCTTGTAAAAGTTGTAGTAAAAAGTTGCCCAACAATTGTTACTACTGACCTTTTCTTGCACAATAGCTACAAAAGGCAATATAAACAGTGCATTTTTCTTCCGGTTCAGCACTTCCCTTAGCATCAACACTTCAGCAACAAGGGTCTTGCCCCCACTTGTTGGCAAAGCGTAAATAAGGTTCCGTCTATGCTTTATAGCATCTAAGTTTAGGCATTCTTCTTGCCAGTCTGTAAAAGCAATGATATGTTATACAATTTTATACAGAATTCAAATTGAGTACATTCTTAATCTCAAGACAAACAAATAACAGAAGTTGACCAATTAAAGATGGGAGTGTCTAAAAAGTTGATATGACAGAACTTCTGGGCCTTGATTCTGCTAAAGTCAAACCAATGTGGTGCCGTCACCACTGCAAAAAAGGCATTAAATAAAAGACTTTAAAGGGATGCAGTTACAGTTCAAAATTAAATTACTTTGCTGCTCGTCTATAAAGACAATAATAATAATAATACTTTTTGCAGAGTAATTGAAAAAGGTAAATGAAACTGTTAATTTTGTTTTGGCCTTTAGGTGTATAGAAATAAAGTCTAAAATTTAATGTAATTTTTTGCAGCGATTGCGGCACTGCAATGCTTGAGTTTTAGTAGAATCGGAGGCCTGCTGGTATGAACAGTATTCAATATACTCACCATAGAACTTTTCTATATTCCTATAAGTTTTAAATAATCCTTTGGTAATCAATGGAAGACCATAAAAATCTGTACCAGTAATATTTTGTTTTACATGAACCTGCAATTGATCTACATTGTTCTGTGCTTGTTTTTCAATACCACTTTCTTTGATATCTAGCAAAAATGAGTCCTTAGTGTCAAATAAAGAGCTCTCACTTTTCAGTACTTCGTGAAGGTTCGTTACAGATTTATTAATTACATTAAAACTCTGCTCCATTTCATTTTTAAACTTCTTTTCTTCATGATTATGTACAGATTGTTCCAATTTCGATTCAAACATGTCATCCGAAATATCCTCTATTTCTTTCAATACAACTTGATTTTTGGCTATTTCACTGGTTTTGTCATAAATTTCGCATAATTTTGTAGTACTTACGTCTAAGGATTGCCACTGACTTACCTGGTTAGGTAATATACCGGCAGGATTTAGGGTATCACTAGTGGAATAACTATTACTAGATTCGTACAAAAATTCATCTTGATTACAAGGCAAATGTGGAGAATCACATCTCTCTACAACCCCCAATTCGCTTTGAACCGTTACAGGTCTAATTGGACTGCAATCAAGCAACAAGTTGTCGTTTTGACTCAGTTTTAAAGTTTTGGTTGTAATTTTTGTATTTCCTAAGCGTCGCCGTTTTGGGGTTGATGTATCTTGGGCTTTACTATCTGAATACATTATAGAAGATTTTCATATGTTATGCTGCATCTAATTATGAAGAATTCAATAAATTTATAAACAAATAAACAAACTCAAGTGTGTTTACATCTAAACTTTTTTTTAAATCTGATTGGGCCATGGACTGATTGATTAACCAAAATGACAGTAATGACAGAACTGACAAAAATTTTTTTGTGTAGCAGTACCATAGACATAGTAATATAAAGACGTGAAGCTACTACGAAATTCATTCATAAAATCATATGAGGAAAACGCCAATTCCCCATCTTGCTTTCCAACGTAGTGGGGATGTAGTAGCACCTGATTGGTCAAATAAAATTGCCAGTGATGCGGTGATAGAATTTTAATTATCAATATTTTCCCAAATATTTAAAGAACGAAGACCACTTTCCATACATAGTGAATGACTTTTGAAATGCCGTTGACTTTTTATTATTCTATCGCATAATGGTACTGGTATTACTGATGAATAGATACTAAAACATTTTTTACATCTATAAATTACAAAATCAATCTGATATAACTAGTTGAACAAGAAATTACTTCCATTTTCAAATTAAAAGTTAGTTACTCAAAGACTGTAAAGAATCTTTGTAGATTTTACGTCCTTCTGGGCGAATTATTCGAAACTCCGGTTATCACAAGGAAAGTCTGACAGAAAGCCCTAAGCACACTGCAACCTGAGAATACAAATAATCGGCATCTACTTAAGCTAACCACTTAATTTTTTCTTTCAAACGTATAAATTTTTAGCCTGTGCCCTTTTTATATCGATAAGCACTTATCGACAGTTTACTGGATTCCCTACTCGGCCGCCATACTGCTTTCCATTCATTCATAAAATCCAAGTTTAGGTAGGCAGTTTTTTTTCGTAGGTATGGCACCTCTTGATACTCTAAGAGCAGTACCTAGCCAAAAGAGCCAACACGATGTGAGCATGATCAAGATCTAAAATCAAGATGATGATCTGTAAAATGTTAATTAGGATGTATTAAGCATAAACTTATTATACTAAATTTATGGTATTAAGATACTTTGGCATTTAATTGAATTTCTATTTTTTTATTCTTCACTAGCTGTGCCCGCGACTTCGTCCGCGTGGAATGTACTTAATAAAAAAAACAGTTTTTTTTTAGCCTAAGTTACTCCTTATTACATAAGCTATCTGCCAGTGAAAGTCCCGTCCAAATCGGTCCAGCCGTTCCAGAGATTAGCCAAAACAAACAGACAGAGAGACAAAAAATTTAAAAATATATATTTTGGTATGTGTACCGTATATACATTCATATGCATGTAGTAGAAAGCGGTTATTTTAATATTACAAACAGACACTCCAATTTTATTTATTTGTATGTATGTATAGATAAAACAAAGAATTCAAATTTCCCCATAACTAATAAAAACCCCGAACTCACAGGCAATATTCGTAAGCTGGCAATCGTCTACAGTTGTTAACGTAAAATTCCCGCCCGCGCCGTTCCCATTAACAAACTTTACAAGTTACAGATAACTGTAGATCCGTGTGTATTCAAGGTCTTTGTGTAGATCACACCTACAGATAAGCTGTCAAATTTGAAGTATCTGTAAATAGGATGAAGAATACTCTGGATCAGCCAAGCGCGTACACCCGAAAGGGACAAACACATACTTATGATACCAGTGTTGTTAGTCCCTACCAAATTTTATCCGATTTTTTTTATCAGTATATTTTTTGAAGATTATCAGCTTATTTACATTGCCCTGAAAGAGGGACGATTTTTTTCCCTACCTACGCGTAGGTTATAAGTTTTAAGAAGAAATGAAAAATAAAAACTATATAGTATAATAATAATAACTTTTTTTAATATAAAATAGTTTTATTCATAATCATGTCAATATACAATATCAATATCAAATGTCAATAAACAATGGCAATAAACAATGTCAATAACGCGCACGACTCTGCCTTTAGCTTAACATCAGGCGAGGTGAAGTCAAATTGACGTGTCCTGTATAAAAAAAAACGTGATTAAATAATGTGAAAAAATAATAATAACTAAATTACTTATATTATTGTTTAAAATTACTTAATGAATTTTATAGCGCAAACAAGTCTGAATTAAATAGTATTAATATTTAAAAGAATAGATAAGAAATATCCCCTCATTATGGGTTATTGACCAGTACCACAACTGGTACAACTAAAAATTCTATAACCTGGACAAATTAAAAAGTACCTACACAAAAATGGCGGACAAGTCTGACTTTTGTTCCTAGTTCGATAATTTTAACTTACCACTTTATTCGGTTGGCTAGTACACTTGTTATGGTGATAATAAATCAATTAAAGAACTTGTTAATATGCTACGACTCATAATCTCACTCATTAATATCTGTAAAAATTATCTAAAATCGTACTCACACATGATAGGTTACGTCTTGTAATTTCCGCTCACTACTACTACTAATCCTCACAACAATTAACGAACACAACAGACTTGTTGTGCACAACCTCCACTTGTGCACAACAAGAAAAACAGAAACCTCTGACAAAGACAAAGAATATAGTTTTTGTCCTTTTCATTCCTTACAGTTTTTGTACGCGGGTATAAAAATGACACACGTAAAAGGTGCAGGATTCTGCGGGCTCGTTGCATTCATGGAAATCGTTCGCCGCGCGCAAACGTATTCGCGGGCTCCCGCTGCTGTTGTATGCATACTCGTAATAGTAGTGCCTGCGGTAAGTAAGTACTAAGTAGGTATTATGTACCTACATATGATTTTGATGAAATTTAGTATAGGGATAGATTTAGACCTTGAAAAAGGACATAGGCTATGTTTGGTCGCGATAACCGACATCCACGCGGGCGGAGCCGCGGGCAAAAGCTAGTTATGAGTAAAAATAAACGCTGAGCTGACTCTCAACTGTCAAAAATTGCAAAATTGTTTTGCAAAGTTACTGTGCTGACCTTGAAAATACTGGCACGCCCTGAGGGATGGCAATAGTTTGACTTTGCCCCTTTCTTTCTTATATACTGCGTCCTGGTCTTGTCGGGAATTGTGGGATAGAGATAGAGCTATCCAGCAGTCTATAGTTGTCTCTGTCTAAGCCGATGTCTATAAACGTAGTGTGTTCTAAGTCTATGTGCTGTCCCAATATTACAAATAAGCTAACCTCAGTAAAAGATAGACCGCTGTGCTACCTATCTCGAGATAGCGCGTCCGTCTAAAACGTTTTATTTTTGCATTTGTAATTAATTACATCATGTTTTAAGAGTTACTATTGACGGTGTGATTAGCGTTTTCTATTGTTAATGAACAAAAAATTATTTAATAAATATTTTACGAAATGTGTAGTTAAATACTGACAAACTAAAACTTCCTTGTAATATTTTAAAATTACAAGACGCATAATTCATGACAGTGACGTGAAATTTGACAAGCAAGACAGCAGTTCCTGGCGGTTGTGTTTGAATTCCAAGAGCAAACAATAATATATTGTAATTTTATTAATAAGTAAATTATTATTTTAAAAAAATGGCACAACAATTGACCGTAAGTATTGTACGCTAATTCTAGTTTTAATCAAAAATTTCATGTAGCCAAGGTCCCAGTTCCAGACTCACTTCACAATAATTACAATATACATAGGTAACATTATTTATTTTCAGATGAAGTTAAGGCCTCTAACAAAGGACGAAGTCGCTTTGCTACTAGATCTTATTTGTAAACATCAAGTTATCACATCCAAATCAACAAATGCCACCAGCAACAAAATGAAGGAAGAGGCTTGGAAGTCGGTTGCTAACGAGTTCTGTGCCATAACTGGTGAAATGCGGCGTCCTGACCAGTTACGTTTGAAATGGGAAAACCTCAAAAAAGCAGCGAGGAAGCGTAGTGCAGCTATAAGTCTGAATAATGAGGTTCGTAGATATTGCACATAACATCTGAAACGATCCTGGAGATATAATCTAACTATCTAATTTGCAAACAATTTATTTGCAGACGGGTGGTGGACAATCATTTATTTCTCCAGATGAGAACTTGGACCGCGTAGCCTCTATCTTAGGGGCTACATGCAGTGGGTTCACCGTAGGGTTCAGGGGTGATGCAGAGAGTCCTACAATGGAGATAGTCCCGGATGGCCCAGTCCCAGATAATATGTCGCCTCTACCTGAATTACCGCAGGAGAATTATTTAATTAAAAATGATTATAATATAGAGTTAAAGGGTGGTGAAGGTGTTGATGGTTCTTGTACTGGTAGTACTGGTGTTGGTGTTGGTGACACTGAGGGAAATTTCGGGCCTATTAATACTCCTAGATGTTCCTGTAAGTTGTTTTACAGATTATTAACTCAAGAATACACAAAGACCTAACAACAACTTGTTATTCTTTTGAAGTGACGGTTGTTCTACTCTCAAATTGTGTTTTCCCGGTGTCAATTTATTGATGATGCCAATGATGTTCAGACTTGTTTCTTGTATTGTACCTATACTTAGATAAGGTGTAAGTAATAAAATATTTTTGGTGAGTAATTGTAATTTGTTTCAGCAAACCGGAGAAGAAGGCTTTCTGAAGAACTTCTGAGAGCTCGAATACAAAGAGAGTTATCAATTTCAGCTTATTACCGAGCCAAAGCTGAAAAACTGGAACTTGAAAATACAAAATTAAAGTTGGAAATAGAACAGTTAAAAAGTGCACCAATCAATGACAAATGAATTTTATGAGTGTAAATAATTCCAATAGGTTCCTTTTTTATAAAGGACACGTCAATTTGACATCACCTCGCCGGATGGTAAGCTAAAGGCAAAGTCTCGGAAAGAGGATTACCATCGTAAACATGTAAATATTCACAATACCTGGGATCGTAGGAAGAAGGAAACACGTGAGTTGGCAGGGAGTTCTAGGTCTTAATAGTGTGGCATAAGAATGAGTTACTGAAACACTTGATTCTAGAAGTTATATTCTGCACCGTATGCAGATGGCATCTTAGCCCTGCACGTGTTGTCCAGTGAAGGAAAGGACAGGGTAGGACTAATTGGAAGAGCACATCAGAACATTCACCATGGTAGATACGGTAGAATACTGCCAAAGACGCAACATCTCTACGCATCTGCAAAGGCTCGAGGGTGTTCATGACTTCAGGATTCTCAATAATGCGGACCACACGTCGCTGCAACGTTGCGAGAGCATCTAGTAAGTACTTTACGGAGCCATCCCAGAGATGTGAGCAGTATTCCACGCATGTACGAATTTGGGTCTTGTATAGAAGACACCGCTGCTCCGGCGTGAAAAAACGTCTCACTCTGTTCAGGACTCCGAGTTTACGTGAGGCTGTTTTGATTATGCACTCGATATAGTTTTTGTTATTCAGTTTGCAGCGAACATCCATACTAAGGATATTGTTATCCTGCAGTGGCAGTGGCGTGCTCTGAAGAGTGGGGAGGAGAGGGAAAGGAGATACCTTCTTGCTGCCTTTTTAGGTTTTCCCTAATGCCAGTTATAAGAACTGATGTGTTTAATAAATTGTCTTTTAATTCTAATCTATTCTAGTCTTTTAATTAACCTACTTAATATTTCACAGTAAAGACGTATAAGATGGGAAATTTGAATCATATCGGGCGTGTCTCGGTAGCCGAATTGGTCAAGGCATTCCCCCTGTTAGGGAAAGACTGCGGGTTCGAGTCCCGCCCGAGAAGATTCTTTTTCCCTATGTATTCGATATTTCAGTGAGTAAATTACTCACTGCAGTTTTGTTCAATCGAAACCGATATGTAAACTCCTAGGAATTTAAATTCTGCATATGATTATAATGCGTGTCTTGTATGTTTGCCCTGGTCCCGCTGACTGATCCTCATCGCTGTCGCAAGCGGATAGTTCTGATAGCAATGCAAGATCACTTACGGCATTTGACTCCGACATGATCAAGCCCCTTATTCCACTCTGACCAATTGAACTGATCAACTATTCTATTTTCTAACGACACAACTATTTGATTGGTCGGCCCTTTGTCCGATAAGGTGAAGGTGGCAAAGTGCGCCTAGTGTGCGCCTACCACAAATATTTCGAAAATTACCTATTGGATACTGGTAATGACGTGGTGCGTCGATGTTACTAACTAAATAATCATCATCATCATCATCTACATAAAGACGTTAGTCCTAATTGCATCCGAGGCCACGATGTCCTTGCATTGTCCATCAAGTTTGGCCTCGGGGGCGACTGCCGTCTGACCCCCTAACCCCGAAAGGAAAGCAAGCGCGTATTTCAGCAGGTGCAGAAATACGGACCTAATTGCAGATTCCAATGAAACGACATTGGTTGTAGTCGCACATTAATAGATCCGTAAGGTTCCACTACAAGTGCCATTCGTAAACATACAGTTGGGTTACCTAAGTACAGCAGAAGATACCTACTACCTATAAGATAATGATGATGGTGATAATGTAGGAACTTATCAGTGGGAGTTAATGGGAGCCCCACCAAGTAGGTACTTCGACAATGAATGGCACAAATTGTACCAATGTCGGAATAGTACAATATGTAAAATTGTACCCATCTTTTTTATCTTTTTGTTGCACCATTTTCTTGGGCGAAGTTGGGACGGGCCACTAGCACCTACAATTAATAGGTACCTTTAATGACATAAATAAAATTAGGAAACTTGTTTTCCAACGCAACTGTAAATAAAACTGTTATGTGGCGATTAAAGAGTGACCGTGAGTTTTTATTTTCGTGTTGTTTACTCGCAGGCCCTGGTTTTGTGTTACGAACATAGCGCCACTAAGTACCTACCTATGATGTTGTGTCTGACCTTTAGATGTGGCACATGACTTCATCACACGCACGCTCAAGCTGTGGAATGAACTCCCTGCCGTGGTTTTTCCAAGAGCCTACAATATGGGGTTCTTCAAGAGGGGCATTAGAAGGTTTCTTCAGGGTAGGCAGCACGAGTGTAACGCCCCTAGTGTTGCATACGTCCAAAGGCCGCGGTAACCACTTTCCAACAGGTGGGCCGTGCGCTTGTCTGCCGCGTAAGTGGTATTAAAAAAAATCATACAGTTTATACAAGCCAGGTACCTACTGAGGCAGCGCCCAAATACCCGGCAGCCTGGTTGGTATTAAAGTATCTCGATCCACTTGACTATTATAAGTGTTGTTTTTTTTTTAAATATTAGCAACCAATATTGCTAATATTCCCTCTAACCCCTCCAGCTAAGCTAAAGTAGGTACTTGTTTTAGGAGTGGGTTCATGTCGGTACTGTAAGTAATGGCCAGGTTTCGAACCCGGAACCTACAGATCGTAAGGCCGATTCCATAACCACGAAGCAGCAGCTGTCTACTAACGATATTATCTGCAACGTGACCAAAACTATTTATTTCATTGGTTATAGAAAAACATCAGTTTCCATAATGCGTTTTTTTACACTAGACCCTAAGGTCGCAACAAGTT
Organism: Eilema sororculum; assembly: GCA_914829495.1. Taxonomy (NCBI): domain Eukaryota; kingdom Metazoa; phylum Arthropoda; class Insecta; order Lepidoptera; family Erebidae; genus Eilema; species Eilema sororculum. Next base: position 25,573,569 of record OU618538.1, on the reverse strand, counting down.
ACCACACATTACACACGACAGTCTCTGTGGCGCGGTGGTAATGCACACAACTGCCACGCAGGAGGCGCGGGTTCGATCCCCGCTCAGTGCAAATATTTGTATGCATGAATATGGCTATTTGCATTGGTCTGGGCATTTCTATGTAGGTATAATACGTATGTATTTACAAAAAAAAGTATATCTTAAGTAAGTTTAACCGCATTCTAGATTCCATAACACAAGCTATAAAAGCTTAGGTACCATGGGTCGAGATAGCGTTGTGTAGAATGTTGTGGAATATTTATTTAAGGAATATTTATTATTATTCTAATATGAACCTTCGCCATATTGTTTAGTGCTAGTACCTAAATTTTATTTAGGGCTTTGTTTGACTGCGGTAGCCTAGTGGTATGGGTAATGGACTGCTGAGACGAGGTCTCGGGTTCGATCCCAGGTTTACCATGGCACACACCAATGAATTTTCGATGCTTTTCGAAGTTATGTGTGTATTTATCGCAGGTTTATAAGTGCCCGGTTAATGGCAATAGGCTCGCCACCTATTACATTGGTACCTAAACATAAATGGCGAAATGTGGGTGCTAGCACCTCTGCCTACCCCTTCGGGGAATACAGGCGTGAGTTTATGTTATGTTATGTTTGATAGATATAGACAAACTGTCTTGCTTATTGATAATAAAAAATATTAAATAACATATCAATTAGGTACATTTTTAAATAGGTATATCCTACAAAATACAAAATATATTTAAGAATATAAAAATAGTGTCCCACCGGCGTCGGGTACAGGGACTAAGCTACCGGTGGTCAGGGCTCCAGAGAGAGGAATCTCCTCACAATACGTGCCGTGTCGAAGAGTACCACCTTCTGCACCAGACCCTTCGCCCAGTTACCTAACGAGAGCCTCTTAAGGTGTTGGTCTAGGCTCTTAGCAATCAGCCCATGGACTGATACGACTATCGGGACAATGATTGTCGAATCAACATTTCACATGTCAACAACCTCATGAGCCAGATCCAAATATTTTATTTATCATGAGGAATGGTGACATCAACAATCATTGCAAGGCGCTCTAATCTATCTATTACCACTATATCGGGCTTATTGGCGACCATAGTCCTGTCAGTGATAATAGAACGATCCTAGTATAATGTGATACGACCATTTTCAGTATCTGTACAGTACAATATCTTAGCTTATTAGGAAACTGTTGCAGAAATAAAGTGCCATACACTAGAGGATGGCATTTATATAATACTAGCTGATGCGCGCGGCTCCGCCCGCGTGTATGTCAATTATCGATAAAAATTACGAACTTCCGTACAAACTGTCTCACCATTTTCCCCATTTCTCACCCTTTAACTCCATTTTTCGCGATAAAAGGTAGCCCATGTCCGTTCCCAAACTCCCAAAATCTCTATATTAAATTTTATCAAAAAATACAGACGATAATTACTTTCGCATTGATATAATATTAGTATGGATATACGAGTAGTATATCCATACTAATATTATATGTCAAGAAAGTACCGGGAAAAAATCAATAATACACAAAAACTTTGTTATTCATCCAAATTTAATTTATCACCTTCAAAGTATGCTCCTTCAGAAACGATACACTTACGCCAACGAATAATCCAATCATCAAAACATTTTTTAAACGCTGTTTCCGGAATGAGGATGACTTGAATGAGGATTTTCAGTCACTATTTCCTTCACTTTTGCGATGTTAACTTCAGTTGCAGACGTTGATGGCCTACCAGAACGAGGCAATTCTTCCATCACATCGTCGAGATTTGCTTTGTACCGCTCATAAGCACGTGTTTTTGATAAAGTCGATTAACCGTAAGCCTTCTGTAACATTTTCAGTGTCTCCGAACATGAAATTCCATTGGCGATGCAAAATTTAAGACAAATTCTTTGTTCAATGTTTTTGCCGTAAGCAACCGCTTCAAACTCGGTACTTCTTTTCGGACTGCATAAAATTCTTGTATTTTATGCCTAATAGCACAGAGATCGAAATCATCAAGCATGATTTTCTTCTTTGCCTTAGGCTTATTTTTCTTAGGTGTAGAAAATACTGTCTAGAACATCACTACGAGGCGCCGCTTCACCTCGCCCAGCGGTACATCCGCGGGCTGCGCGCGGGGCGTCCGCGGGCTGCGGGGAGAGAGGCGGCCACCGACGAACGCGAGCCGCCGGCGCACACCACTTGCCGGCTCGACGCGGCCACGATAGGAAGCCTCAATTACTCAAGCAAGCGTCTTACATTCCAAAACTATTGTAACCACTTTAACTTAGTAAAAGGAAGATTCTATCACAAGGTTATAGTCTCATTTTATTAACACACTCAAGATCAAATACAGCTGATGTTTTACCTTCTTTTCGTATTTTTATTACAGACGATCTGGATATACCTAAAAATGTGGATAATAATTAGTCACAGTAGAAAAATTGGCCAATTTTCAATGCGCGTACTCTATGATGTACCCGTCATGTTGACAACGAGGTCGGTGATGTTATTTAGAGGAACAGAGTCCAATCCTTCCGACTTTTTATCCGACAAATACTTTGTTATATTGTAAATAACTTTTCTTAACTGGCTTTTAAGAGATTTCGGCATTTATATTCACAATAATTATCACGCACAATTGACACCACACTGACAGATGACCATAATGATATCTGATAGATTGTTGCCATATGAAGAAATTAGTTCCAATAGTTTTCCGCAATATGGTGAGGTATTTTATTTTATTGGTCGGGCTTTATCTTTCTTTTCTTTGCATTTCTTATTCCATGCTGCCTTTTCGAACTCGCTCAATAACCACTGTTCTTTGGTGCCAGTCTCGTTACATAAACTTTACTTACTTATATTTTGACCAACTGAAACAGAACAGGTCCTGGATAGCTGAAATTCTCCTATAAAATAAGTCTCAGCATATTGACGTATTCCGGTTAGCATATACCTGCTTAAATTAGTAGTTTAACACATGGTGCTTGAAACAGCGCCGAAATATCGGCTCCTCAATGAAAATAATAAACATGGTAAATATCCCGGTGAGTGTTATACTATAATAATGACCATGTCAATCTCAAATTATACTTAAATTGCTTCAAAATTCTTCACCACCCAACTTTTGCAGGTTATCCTCTAGTGTTTCCCGACCACTAGAGGATAGCCTGCAAAAGAGCCCAGGTCAGACGGCTGTCATATCTATAAAAGCCGTATCCAAACCATAAAGTACACGGACCCCGGGCTCCAAGTTGAAAGCACTGGATGCAACTGGGAGTAACGCCAAGATGATGGTACAGTACGAGTAGTGAAGGTAGGTAATGTAAAGTGGTAGAACGGAAAGAAGACGATGGGACGAGGAAAACAGAAAAGAGAAAAACAAAAAGAATACTTAAAAGGGGTAAAGGGTAGAAAGAGTACCTATGGACTGCAGCATGATGTTATTTAAATTCGGTATCAAGTGAGAGAGTAGTTGAAGTAGTATCTGCCTTTTTTGTGCGGAAACCACTTGGGTCGGACGAGGTGCGAGGAATATGCCTGACAACGGCGCCTTGGCCCTCAAATTATCTTCTCCCAGTGTGCTGCCACCTGTATTCTGCATTGTGGTGCAAGTCTGCTTCCGCTGGGGTGACAAGCCACCGTACCAGTAAACCCCAGGCTTGCGCACGGAGAACCAGCCAACCCCTTGCCTGCTCTTTACTGTGCCCTCTGCTAAGGAGGTGGAGGCTTCAGAGGGAGATCCTCGTAAGTCACTGCCACCCCGGCCGAAGTTGGCCGTAGGCGACAACGTCTCCTAACAACGCCAACGGCCAGGATCAGAGTGCGTGCTACTGAGAAATTGAAGTCAAATTGAGAAAACATATTTTCTTGACATGTAATAAATTAAATTCAAAGTTAATTAGTTTGACAGCCCTGGCGCCAGTGGAGGGGCTGTCGCAAGAGCGCCCAGCAACCGAAGACGACTTCCTCCTGTCGATTGGTCGTTGCACCTGCAGGCGCGGCCTAGGCCGGGCTGGCCGTTAGTTTCCCTCTAGAAACCGGAGCTGGCTCGTAATCGTCGGCTCAAAAATGACCGGCGCTAAATATAGCCGCGGGGCGCGGGGCGGCGAGCCGGCTGCGCGGCTGGCGCGCCGCCGCCAGAGCCGCCCCGGTCGCCGCGGACTCCACATTCCAACGTCGCTGTGCTGCCGGTCGAAGAACCAGTGCCGAGTGACTGAGTGACCGTCTTCTACCCGTGCGACGTAAGTGCCGTGCGTGAGTGCCAGTGTCGGAGCATATAGTGTGTAGGATAATGTGTCCCTGTGGATTGAGAGTTCGGAAACGTCGAGGATGAGGGACGGCTCCTAAGGAGACTCGTCTAAAAATACGCGCGCGGTATGTGCCAAACGCGGGCGGGCGTCGTCGCGCGGTCAGGCGAGCGCCTTGTATAGTGTCGGCTCGCGTTACCGCCTCGCCGACACCTCAGGTTTCAGCGGAAATCTCTGCGTGCACGAAAATGCAGTGTACACATCAATGTATCCGTTTCCTTGAAAACAAACATATATTTTTCGCTTCACATACATTTACACTACACACTATACCTGCTCAAGAACAAAATAGTGACAAATCTAAAATAAGTTATTAACAATATAATTATTAATTTTCCTAAAAATCTAACTATCTCTGGTTGTCAAAATTCAGAAAATATGTACTTAAAAGACGATTGTGCGTCCTTGAAAGATTTAAAAAATTATTGACACTAGTCAGAATGGCACACAAAGCAAACAAGTGGCCTGCTAGGTACGCCATGACAAAAAATTACGCGAAATTTTTTGAACAAGAAAAACCAAAGTATATCTGATTTTTTTAAATACAAGTAAATTAAATTCAATATCATTGTATCTATAGTGAGAAAAAAATTATGTCAATCGTAGACATACTTTCTGAAGATAGATTTTTATTAAGATTTTTAAAATTCGAGTTCGATTATAGATACCATAATTATCTTTCAAGATCAGAACCTAATTATTATCATACCTTGATTAATTAATTACTAATTAATTAAAAAGAATTACTCTTAATCAAGATTTTGTGATGTCGGTGGTAGCGTAATGACCAAGGAATCAAGACCGAGAGGCGACAGGTTCGAACTCCACCCAGTTCACAATCAATCTGAACCTATTCCTAGCACAAGGTATGCGACTCAGTACGAAGGCGGGGTTAGTTAGGTACTATCAGTTAAAGTTAAAAAAAAACAATATTTCAATACGCTAATTAACAGTCAATATAACAATCAAATACTTATTCGTTCTTAAATTTGTATCAATAGATTGTCGATTTTAAATAGATACCTAACATTAGTTTCCAAACTTTTTTCTCCTTGAGTATATTGTCATACACAATTATATTAGGTATATAGAAGCGATAGGAACATACAGACATACGTCTTCTTTCTACTGAGTCCACTGTACTAATGTCAGTTATACCAGATAGCATTTAAAAGCTTCTAAGAGAGTGCCAAGGACTTTCGGATCGTGCAATATTACATAGTGAATGACATTGCAAGGAATTTAATTCACAATACCTTCGCTAGTACATAAAACGTTTTAAAGACTTCAAAATAACTTCAAGAATTGGAAGGCAACTTTTGAGAATAATATTTCATCACAAATGAGTTTTTTTTGAACCTGAAACTTCCCTTGACCCAGTTTTAAAACATAACAGTCGTGTTGACTTGTATTTCAATGCACCAACCATGCTCTTATGGGAATTTATTTTGGGAACTTCGGACGTATCTATTCTTAACAGTGATGCCAACTCCGCGATTCTCTCCCTAAATTTATTTGAACGAAATCTGGGGAGATTTATCGGCAATTTTTTTGGGTTTTTAAGAATGTGGAATGATTGCACTTGATTTGATAGTTTTTATTTATTTATTTTTATTTAAACTTTATTGTACACATAAATTGTATTGATACAGAATAGTGATATGTAATGTAATACAGTTCTTTTACCTACGTCCCTGAGTTAAATAATTTTAATAATTTAAGAATAAATATATAACGTACGTAAAATATGTACTACCAATTTTTTTTTAGGAGATTTGCCAATTGATTATGGCGCTTTTAGAGGCTTTTGACATTAGCTATAGGGGTAAATATTTCTAAGTGTTGACAACACTAGTTTTTCATTTGGTAAGACTATTCGTTTGTTATAGCATAGTTTCAATGAGCCAAAAGTTACATAAGCGGGTAGGTATATGTACAACCTTCATGTTTTCCAAATGTGAGGAAATTTCCAAACAAAATAGCCATCTTACAAAGGTAAAAAATGTCGAGGCCCACAGAAATGAATCCTAGACAACATTGTGTGCGGACGCGAATCCAATTTTACACTTTCTTTGAATCGTTGCCAGGACGTAGGTGTGCTAGATGGTACGAAAGATAAAACCGCTAAAAATAAAATGGGCTTCATAAACAAAACGCACGCTTCCCGCGTTCACATTCCCGCCCACGACTACTTTTTTTTTTATTACCATTGGCACAGAGAACATGATCAGTGCTATTGACAACTTACGTTATTCCTAATTTATGTATGAGTTACGCGCTGGCTGAAGGTAATCCTGTTTCATTGCTTGGAATTTTAAAAAATATCTAAAACTTTTAAGAACTATTTTTCCGATTTTCATCATGAAAATGAAAATCTACATGTTTTGTGTGTGCATAAATCTTAAAAATAAAAAATAAAAATAAAATACATTTGGTGTAATTTTATATTAACTTTTTGGTCGAGCATAGTTGGATATTTTACACATTCTTTTTCTTCTTCAGACTGTTTAGTTAAATTATTTAGGTACTCATCATTAAAGTCGTTTCGTCTCTGACTTTATGCAATATGATGTTTGTAAAGTTTATTCAGGTGTAGTCTTAAAAAATTTCAATTCATACAAGTGTAGTCAGGTGCAGTCTTAAAAACCAGTAAATTAACCTACTGGACATGATTCGTTAGTTGCTTTGCACACTGTAAAATACAGAACTTATTTCACGTCGCTAAAAATTTAGTAAACTTTTGTACCTGTACAGTTATATAAGATAAATCAGATAAACATGCTTGATATTGATTTTTGACGTTTAACACGAAAATAAATCAGCTCAGTAACCATACGAACATGTACCAAAAATCTATTTCGGCATCCAAATGTAAACACAAGTGCATTGTAATTAATAATAAATCGATCAGTCGATACAACTTTAATAGATGCAAATATTGATGAGTTGCCAAATTCTCTTGCGTCTGCTTTGAATGGTTCCGTCTGTAAACAACACGATATTCACCGATGTTCTACCTAACCTGGTTATTTTTGTGGACGAACAGTTGATCTAGCAACTCGGTATTCTCTACAGTCGCTACTCCGACACTTGGTAATGCGCTGATTACTTTATTAACCATCTTCATCGCTACACTGCTATCAACAATTTCTTTTTCTTTTACAGATAACATAAACTACCACCATGTCTGATGAAGAGGAATATTCGTGAGTATTAAAAACAGTATCAGGATATCTGTAAACGTCTCTGACCTCTCAATAATTTCAGGATAGTACGAACACTTTACACATTCCATAGAGATATATGTAAGTTGTGTCCCTTTGTTCCCTGTGTTGTACATTCAGTGTACCTATATGTAAAGTGCTAACTGCAATCGAACACCTATGTGTACCTGTGTCTCAGAATACCCTTGTGTAATGTTAACACCCCATGTGTCTGTTCCACAGTGGCTCCGAGGAGGAGGAAGTAGAAGAAGAGGTCCCGGAGACGTGAGTATGCCCTCCGTACAACGAGTCCCTCTCATACCCCTCAAATTTAGTTCTCTTAGAAATTGTTTGGTTTTGAAACACTTCAGCTTCTCTCAGCCTGATTTCTTACTTTGCCTTGGCAACTCTGTCTTTGTTTTTCCAAAACTATTAGTTCGAAGAGTACATACGGTTGTACGTCAATAGTAAACTTTTTTGGACATAAGCGTGAACTATTTGAGGCATGACAGCAAGTTGTGATTCCCAGTTTCTTCGAACCCTCAAATCGCGGGCTTGTTGCACGCCCTCACCAAAACCCTGTCTCTCTTTTGTTGCAGGAAGTAAGTGGCGTGCCTTTTGGTTGATCCGGCACTCACATACGCTTCGCTCGTTTTTAGGCTAAGTTTAGCGGCAATCTTAACGCTTCTAGCGCTTTCCTCATCGCTTTCGTTGCTTTCAGAGAAACTAGCTACGATAGGTGCTCCGACGCAGCTCCCGTGCTTACTAACGTCGAAATATCTTTCATGTAACAATGTACCCATCAGTTCCACGCCACTGGAAAGGCCGGCCCATAACAACCAGCGTAAGTAGCCGGTCTTTCTGTGCACTCGATGACAAGCCACGTGTGGTGTTTTACAGGTTTTGTAAGTGTATGGATTGTTCGCACTAACTCCTTGAGCTTCTCTGTTTCAATGAATATTACTTCTGAATGAATTGCACAAGTTTTAATGGTGTTTTATTTTTTCTTTTTCCGTCGCTGTTCCCGTCGTCGCAAAACTGAAGACCCGCTCCTAAACCAGAGTAAGTAAACTCTACATACGAACTACCCTATCGCTTCGCTTCCAGCCACTGAACATATCATGGCCCTCAGACTATTGGCACATTCGATAACGAACCTACTACACTATCGTTTTTGCGCTTACGCAAGAGCCAGACCATTCGCCAAAACCAAATTTCAAAATTTCAGCGGCTAGTGGCTGCGACGCAGTGTTTGTTCCGTGTTATGCGCAGAATAATTGTCACCGCTTACTGGGTTACGTTCAACCAATTTTGCAATAAAGAGTAGTTATACTGTACAAGAAGTAGAAGGCTGATTGTTGTTTTCTGTTTCTAGGAGTAGACCATCGATCGCGTAAGTTGCACCGCTCTCTGTGGTGTCACTAACTATAATCCTATCATTAACTCCATAAGGCGCGGGCGTAAGATTTTACGATCGTTTCCCAAATTGATCGCATCCGAGCAGATGATCGCGGCGAGCGCACGCGCCGTCCCACGCTATTTTCGTATCGGTCGGTAGGAGTTCTATTTTAGAAAAGCGTACTGTGCTGCGCCCGCGCCGATCCGCAAACAAATAAGATGTCGGTCAACAGGCGACCGCTCGGACCGCCCCGACTTACATTTTGATTTATTGCATGTAATAAATAACACGACATCGAAGCATGACTACCCTGTAATATAATGCATATAATACCTATTGACGTAATATGTGTATGTCCGTATACCCTTCACATATTAAAATTCGTTACCGTAAACTCAGACAGTAATGTTATTACCAAGTACAAAACTGCACAAAATTATATGTATTCAAAAGAAATTATATAGCAAAAGCATAAGTAAGTATACGATTTTTGTACAGATATTATAAGGAACTGAAGTCGTATAACAGTATTAATGTTAACAGTGGTCACATAGTAATATATTAAGCCCACATATAAAGCTAAAACTTTAACATATGTACAGTACCCGATGTCCCTGCCTACACGCCGATATAAAAGCGTAATAGCAGAATAATTAAAATATTCTAACGAACGACGGTAAAACGTCAATCACCGTAACAGAAATGATATGTATTGTGGACCGCTGTAGCGGCGGTTTCTAACATTAACACTCGCTTGCTGCCAGGCGCCGCCATTAATATGTTCCGTCTATGTTTACAGGGGTGAGGGAGACCCAGAATTCATCAAGGTAATTTCGACTCTATTCTATGAAAACTAGACACCTAAATTCCAAGTACTAATCTAGATAATATCATATACAATTAACAAAACATTCCATAAAATTGCCAAATATTTTCTAGTTGTAATCTAAAATAACCAATGAATCTGTCCACAGCGTCAAGATCAGAAGCGGTCAGACTTGGATGAGCAGTTGAAAGAATACATTAACGAATGGCGCAAACAACGGGCCAAGGAGGAGGATGAGCTCAAACGCCTCAAGGAGAAGCAGGCCAAGCGCAAGGTGAGGACTTCAGAGCCGTACCACGAAAAAAACAGGGCAATAATTGAACGGCTGTCTTTCTACCAACTGCATAAATAACTTTGTAATCCCATATAAATATATAGGATCATAAAGTTACATTTGCAGCCGTTCATTTATAATTATTGACCTGTTATAATAGTTTACAATAGGCCTGTTGGTCTCCATAAAGAGTACCATAACTTCTCAAGTATATATATAATACAATCTTTTGTCTAAAATCTCAGGTATCTCGCGCTGAAGAAGAGAAGCGCCTCGCCCAGAAGAAGAAGGAAGAAGAAGAGAGGAGAGTTCGCGAGATTGAAGAGAAGAAACAGCGCGACATCGAGGAGAAGAGGCAGCGACTCGAGGAGGCCGAGAAGAAGCGCCAGGTCATGCTCCAAGCCATGAAAGAATCCAGCAAGACCGGACCTAACTTCACCATCCAGAAGAAGAGCGATAACGTGAGTGACAGCACTTTTTCTATATATATAGTACAAACTTTGTATCATCATTGTTATTTTCATTCTAAATAGTAGATCAATAACCCTTAAAAGTGGGGAACTTCGACTTACTGTCACACTACCTGATAAACGTATTAGATACTCTGTAGGGACACCATTAATTGGGTATTTGAGTTAATTTTTACTAAGTAAACGTCAGAACGTTAAGTCATACTTATGGCAACTTGTATGAAATAAATAATAGTAACGTCAAAATTTGCTATTTTAGGTTGGGAACTCCATTTAATAGATAATTTATGATGACTACAGAAAAATACCGAATTAACAAAATATAGGATTTCTGAAACATTTATAAAATGATGGTAATTTTTTGATCACAGTTCGGCCTCAGCAACGCTCAACTGGAACGCAACAAGACCAAGGAGCAGTTGGAAGAGGAGAAGAAGATCTCACTTTCCATCCGCATCAAGCCTCTGTCCATCGAGAACCTTTCCACAGAAAAGCTCCGAGTGAAAGCGCAGGAGCTCTGGGAATGCATCGTCAAACTCGAGACAGAGAAATACGATCTTGAAGAGAGGCAAAAGAGGCAGGACTACGACTTAAAAGAGCTCAAAGAAAGACAGAAGCAACAGTTGAGGCACAAGGCTCTGAAGAAGGGTCTCGACCCCGAAGCACTCACAGGCAAGCACCCGGTAAGCATCACAAGAATTCGCTCAGATTAATATCTAATAGCCGCCATACATGTTCAGATAATTTGATCAAACTAGCAGTTTCAAACAGTTTGATCAAATTGGCATAAGTATGTGTGTATGTGCCATAATTTGAACAAATTTAAAGGATAATCAAATCGTTTAAAGAAATATAAATTTGATCAAGCTGTTTGAAGTAAGTTTGATCAAAATTATCTGAACGCGTATAGCAACATTACATTCAAACAGTAAATGCCAAATTTTGTATGGTATAAATCATTTAAAAGCACTTATTAATTTCAGCCCAAAATCCAAGTAGCGTCCAAATACGAGCGTCGTGTCGACACGAGGTCATATGACGACAAGAAGAAGTTATTCGAGGGTGTAAGTATTACACATTCCATTACACATCACTGCGACGATTCTTAATATACCTTCTATTACTAGGTCAGTACTCGCAGCTATGCGAGCTATAAACGAGTAAATTCAATTGGCGCGATGCCAAAGTCTAATATCAGGTAACTTCTTCAAACAGCTTAATGACTTAGAGAAGACGATTAATTTCACATTAATGTTCTTGGAGAAAATAACGATTTGAAAACATCGACATTACGTATCATATCGACATTATAATGCAAATTCTAAGGCATGTCAAGAGAATATTTAAATTATGCCATGACCAAGACCACGTGATGGGGTGACAATGAATAATTAAAATTTTTAAAAAAATACGACCGCTTTGCCAGAAGTAATTTTTTGCAAAATATTTAATATTCCAAGAACACATCCAAATCTGTTCAGACATTTAAGAGTTATGAAAAAATAAAATATCTCAGACACATGAACCTAGAAACTTTACACTTGTTTTTTGGACAGTCGTAGTAGATATATGTAATAAGACAATAGGTACAAGTAACAAGGTAACAACCGCATGTCATGCAATACTGATAATGAACTTTAAATACAGGGCTTAGATACTCAATTGGCCGAGTTCATGGATAAGTCATGGAACGATAAGATGGCTGACTTCATGAACCGCACCAAAAGTAAGGCGACCTCGTGTTCGGTCCCCTTCCCCCAATGTTGTATTACGACGCACGGCATGACGTCATGGCATGTCACTCTCCATGTGTTACCCAAATGGACCTTCATGTGTTATCGACCTTATTAGTTGGTGAAAATTTCTACTTTATTATCGAATACTCGCAACTTGAAAAATCTCAGAACGGATTTAAGTAATGACGAGAAACGCGATCCAGTGGAAATAAAATACGCTCTCATGATTTGTCAAGGAATTAACGGGGTTTTCAAGATTTTTTCAATGAATTTCTTTTAAAGTGGAATTTACATATAATGGGAACCAAGGTAAAATTAAAAATGAGCTGTGTTTTGACATAACTCTTAAGGAATTTCATTGAGTAAGGGCCGGCGCCCATTATCGGCATCGGCGAGCGTCAGGATTTTTTTTTGCCAAGCATAATAGATCTTATCACTATCATCATAAAATTGAAATTTCAATGGCGATCGTCGACTATTGTCGGCATCGATCGGCATTCTGCAGCGTTATGGTTACCAATTAAAGTTCAACCGTATATCTATAACAATAAGGTCTATTGTTATTCGACAAATACAAATTCTTGCCGAAGCCGGCACTGGGCGCCGGCCCTAAGAGCATACATTAAATGAGAGAAACCCTAGTTAAACATGGACGCAGTTCTTTTCATTAGTGTAATTCGACCTTAGTGTCAAAGTCGAACATAATAGTAGAAATTTTTGCCAATTATCCGTAGTCAAGAATTTTCCGCACCCAAAGAGTCCCCCGGTCGTGTGTCCCTCACCTGTCATTGTATTTACCCTGTGTTAACGATTCCTATAGGACCTTGAGAAACTGAACAAGGACTTCCTCGAGAAGGTGTGGCAAGAGAGGACCGACCAATTCGGCGGCAGGCAAAAGAGTGAGTCGATGTTACCAACATTTATACTCACTATTCGGCGAAAATATACACACAGCGATATAATAATTCGATTTTCAATTTATAACTTAATATGAGAAGTTGATTTGCCATAAAGAAGAATACAAGAACTAACCCATATCTACCCGTAACTAGTGAAAGAAAAAGAAATAAAGAAAATATTTTTATTTCGCTTGGCAGTAATTACACATATATCATACAACATAATACAATACCTACCTTTTGGGCACGGTTCCGGTAGAGGTCGATGGGGAGGAATTCTACGATGCCTAAAGTTGCAGTCTCTTTCACCCCTGTTTTTCTTTTTCTTATTTTTGTATATATTGTAGATTTAGATATAATATACTGTACCTAATTAATTTTAATGTTTTACATAGTACTAATAAATACCTACTTAATTGTAACCTTATGTCTAGAAATTGTGAGTAGGATAATTGCCACACACTGCCAAGTAGAAATAAACGGATACAATGAAAACGTACAATTTATTGAAATTGGTTAAATTGAAATTGACTTAAATTAAACTTATGTTTTCCGTAAATATTTTCGCCAGATAGTTCAGTCACAGATTTATAGTGAGCTAGATACCGCAAGTAATAAAAAAAGCCTATCCATCTCAAGTCATACATTTGTCAAGTTTGACAGTACAGCGCAGTACATAAGCTTTCCGCACTCCTACTATAGTCTACATTCACCTATCAATTGATAGAACTGTGGCAACAGATAAATTGCTTGCGTGAAGTGAGTTTCAGTTCTCATCTTGTTCAAATGCGGTATCTAACCTATTATAAGTCTATGAGTACAGTCCTGTTTCCACACAAGCGTGATCTGGTAAGGACACAATACCTAATGAGTTTGTCCTCAAAAATATTAACATCGGTTGTAGAATGAAGCTTGCATATGTATACGTTCTAATGATATTTGTTGCATGACCACTATCCCGATAGTGTATTGTATATAAGATGTATATGTTTATAAATTGAAAATGTGATATTGTATTACTCGTTTATATATAAGTTTAGACATTTTTCATAAATAACCTACTAGGCATTGAATATTTTAAAGAAATTGTTTACAAGCGTTATGTAGCCATTTATATAGTACTTTTGCAAACAGATGATAGGGAGTATTTGAGGCCAATGAAACCTTACATGACAAACAATGTTGATTGCAAAATAATAACAAATAAGCTATTAATAAATAATAAATAAATATTTAATAAATATTTCCCAACATTCTACACAATGCTCTATTGTTAATCAAGATCCATTAACTGATAGAGATACCTGTTTGTATTGTTTGTTTGTTCTCTCGAAAATCATGGCAGATAATAAAAACTTTTGCTTAATTATACTAGACATTTTAACTCTTGTAGTCCAGATACTAGTTGCTTTTCACTAATAGTTCCAGTTAATACAACAAAACGCCGAGTTTGATTTCTTTGCGAGTACAAAAAGCTTAAAAACTATTCTGATGGCAAACTAATATGCTAAAAGCAAAAAAAAATCAGTGTGCAATTACATAATATCCCATAACATATCACAATGTAGTATAACTGTCAATATCACCCACAGCGAGACTGCCCAAGTGGTTCGGCGAGAGGCCCGGCAAAAAGAAGGGCGATCTCGAATCGCCGGAGGGCGAGGAGGACGTGAAGGCCGAACCTGAGGAGGAAGAGCCTGTGTACGAGCCTGAACCCGAAGAGGAGGAGGAGGAGGTCGTAGAGGAGGTCGAGGAGGAGGAGGAAGAAGAGGAGGAGGAAGAGGAGGAGGAGGAAGAAGAAGAGGAATAAGTAAGTTGGGGAATTTTGTGGAATTTCCTAAATAACTCCATAGACGTTAATGTAATTTGACCAAACAGGCTGGTTCAAATAGTTTGATCAAATTGGTTTGATCTGACTACTCAGTTAATTTGATCAAGAGATATTCTGGAGCTGTCCTCCAGAATATCTCCATAGCGGCCCTAATATTGCGGCATTTATTTTTTTGGATTGACACAAAAACCACGACGCAAATATTTGATTGATTTAGCGGCAGCGGTTCAAAGAGAGAAGGAGCTATTCACGGGTGTATAACTCCATCTCTGTCCCTCAGAACCGCTGTCCAATACTGAATCACCATAGAATCGCTTATGGCCGCCACAAACGTTCTGATAATTTCATCGAGCAGTTTCAAACAGTTTGATCAAATTAGCATGAGTGTGCGTGTGGCAAAAATTTGAACAAAAATGAGTAATCAGGTGGTTAATAGAAATATAAATTTGATCAAACTGTTAGATAGTGCCAGTTTGATCAAATTTTCTGAACGTGTATGTCGGCCATTATACAAGCGCCAGAGTGTAGTAAGTTTGTTTGTTGCAGACGTTAGCGGCGCGACTTGATCAGGGAAGCTAGATCGCCGACTCGGACCGGACGCGTCGGATGAACTGTTTTGTAACCAATCCATTAACTTATTACTATTATAAATTATTTTTATTATTTATACTGTTGAATCATTCGTTACGGAACATGGACTTTTTTTGCACTTACGTCGTTACACCTATGACGAAACAATAAACTAATTTATTTCATAAGGCTGTCTAGTTTTTTATTTTCGCCTGACCCTGAATCAACCAATATACCTTACCTTACCTTCAAATAAAGATATGTTACTATGGGGAAATGACTGTGGTATTTTTTTCCTGGAGATACAACTGTAGGGTATTTCTCCATAAAAGATAGAAGGAAATTGTGTTAAGAACCGTTACCTCTCTATAAAATAGGATCAATAAGACATAAAAAATTAAGGGAGACAGCTCAGTTTTATGTAAGGATCATCTCATTGTGGCGAATGAAAAAATCAAAACGGACCGATCCCTCGTGTGGCGACTCGCGAAAAGAACCATAACAAAAAGTATGATGAAAAAGATTGCGGACTATTGCACAGGTGTGTGTTCTGTGCAAGAACTGTCGCCTAAAGAGTCTGTATATAACTCATCACTATACTTTCTTATTTCTTAAATATAGCTAAATAAAACGCTCATATATAATTATTGATATATTCAATCATACAATAAATCTATAATATTTTAATTTATAACTACAATATCTTAATAATATAATAAAACTATATATTAACAACTACACGAGCGATATGACACACATCGGAACCACTCTGCGCGAACACGAACTAACGAACGAACACTATAGATTGCCTACGTCACGTGCGTACACGCATATGTCACGTGGACTTTTCTAATATTAAGATGAATACAGTACTTAATATAATAATGATAACAGAAATATTTGACACAAATAATAATAATGATTCGGAAATCTAAGGTGCCAAATAAGGTAGACTAGATGTGGGATTTTTGTAAATGAGCCCTGTCAGAATGATATCCAGTTTATGTCGATTCGATTTCTAAATATATTATTTTACCGTTTCAAACTTTCTTAAAAGTTCATTAATATTATTAAGATGTTTTAATGGACTGCAGCTTTTTACTTTTGTGTAATTTGTAAAACTTTTCAATGTAAGTTGACGATTTTATTGTTTGAAGCTAAAAGCATGGTTGTCGTCATAAGACACCATATGCGCTAGTTTTATTGTAAGTACTACCCCTGCACTTTCATAGGTGAATTAAATTTAAAACTCACGCAAAAAGGACATGATAAATCTTTAACAGATTTTAGTTTAATACTTAACCTTAAACGAAACACACCAATATATAGGCAAACATCAAATGAAAATAAAAATAAAATGCTAAGACAAAAAAAAAAATAAGGAGAGGAACACTGAATATACTCGTTACTCAATACAAAGAAGTAAAATAACTCATATCATAATTTAATCTCATACATTTCAATACCAAACATCCATACTATACAGTAGTTAATCAAATAAGGTTCTTAACGCAACGGTTTAAGGTTGAAAGTCATGTGTCATAGTAGTGCAGTTGTTACCTATGGGCGCTAGGCGGCGGCGATGGGCGCGGGCGGCGCGGCGGGCTTCTGCGGCGGAGACTTGTGCATCATGTTGATCTTATCGCCCAGAGATAACGCCATGCCCTATGGGAATGATAAATAGTAGAAATAGAAGATGCTTGTGTAAGAATAGCAGCAAATGGGGCAGTTGTAGAGATCAGAGGCTTATCCTGGAGGAAAAAGGGTGGGAGCAAAAAAAAAAACAAAAAAGGACAGCTATATTCTATCATCGCACCGCTCGCCATAGACAGGGAATTCATCCCCACACATTGCATCCGAATACGGTGCGCACCGTGCGATATGAAAGGAACTTCATCCCACGTACGCTCAAGCTGTGGAATGGACTCCCTGCCATGGTTTTCCCAAGTGACTACAACAGGGGTTCTTCAAGAGGGGCATTAGAAGGTTTCGTCAGGGTAAGCAGCGCGAGTGTAATGCCCCTGGTGTTGCATACGTCCATAGGCCGCGGTAACCACATTTCATCAGGTGGGCCGTGTGCTTGTCAGCCACCTAAGTGGTATAAAAAAAAGGAAAAGGTAAAATCAGGGTTAGCGGTGTTTGGAGTCCCACCGAAACCATTGGGCCAAGCCAACCGATCTGTAAGCAGGAATATCTGTTAAATGACGGACGAGGCTCGAGGCTCTGGCGCAGGGATACCCCTAGAGTTAAGAGGTCAGTTGACCGTCGTTCGCTTAAAATCTGTATTGTTTAAACCTATAAATAGGACGAGTATCGGACATCAGGTTCCAAGGTGAAGCTGTCGATGCATATGTAAGCTAGTAAAAAAAAATGTGAGGTAAAGTCAAGCTATACCTGGCTCTTGGCGCGGATCCGCACGTGGCCGATGACGGGCGAGTTAGGTTTGTGCAGCGGCGTCTCGATGCTGAGGTTGGCGAGTGCGTCCTCGCCGAAGATAGAACGCGCGTACAGGTTAGCCGCCATGAACCCGCACTGGCCTGATAGCGCCTGAACACACACATCATAGTATTGTAATTCATAAACGACTACTTAATCGATAACAAAACATATGAGCAACCTAGACATACGTATGTCAATCGGATAGAGAGAATTTTAAGAAAAGGACATGTCAAAAGTAGCCAAAACCGGCAAGCATGTATGAAAACAATTTAGAAGAAGCGAAAGATGTATGGCAGAATCGAAGCAAGTGATAACATGTGGTCTCTGCGTACCCCATTGGGAAAGAGGAAAAGTAAATAATAACAAATATATCGCGATAGAATCCGTAAAAAGTGGTTTTATTTGAATGAGGCGAGACTGTGTATTTTGGTCGATACAACGACGCTGACAAAGTAAAAGAAGATTTCTGTCACTCGCTTTTCGCACTGATGCAGTAGAAAAAGAAAGTTCTACCTGAATGCGGCATAATTCTTATTCAAGCAATAAATGTTTATAATAGACATCGTTGTAATATCGTAGTACGAATGCCTTACTTTCTAAAGTTATTATCAAAATTACATATTCACATCGCCTAAAACACTAGTTTTACAATATTTTAAACGTATAGTTAGTCATTGATTTATGTAGCGAAAGTTTTGCACATAAAAATTATAAATAGTTTATGCAAAATATTGAGAGGACCTAAAAATGGTCCCTGTGGTACACCTATACTAAAATGACAAAGTGGAGGAGTGGCTGATTTAAATAATGGAATTAAAATTAGCAAACTGAAGCATATAAAACTAAAACCCGACTACCGAAAAATCACGCTTTAAAAAGTAACAAACAAGATAATATCAAGGATAGCCGTGGTCGTATGCCACTTTTCCCCTAGAATATATTGTTTTGTTAGAGTAAGTGGCATACGACCACGGCTATCCTTGATATTATCTTGTTTGTTACTTTTTAAAGCGTGATTTTTCGGTAGTCGGGTTTTAGTTGTAACTTTATTTTTTATTTAAATTATTTTGAGGCAAGATAAAGCTAATAATTTATGCATGTTTGAAATGTTCTCATTAAGGACCGGGTCCGCGGAGCGCACGACTCAAAATCTGTCAAAATACAGACGCAGCCGTGCACGCACACATCACCGAGATGCACAGTGGGCTGCAAGACGCTCTTTACCAGTCAAAATAATGGTGAAAATTGTCTTACCAATGATGAAAAAACCATTTTAAGCCTTGTGGTTAGAGTGCATTTTTGAGTAATAAGATTTATTGTGACGTATTACGTCTGTCAATTACATTTCGTATCTCTTTTCTTCTTATACATTCATCCCTGTCATATTATGTTACGTGACGTCATTGGCATGTCTTTTGTTTCAGTGTCATACATAGCATGTTCAACTTTTCACAGAGATTATGAGATTTCGAACAAAATAAGGCTGGGGACATACCTACACCTAATTGTTGATATCTGAGGATACTGAAAATACTCATAAAATTAAAATGCCCACCGCGTAGACAGACCATACCTACCAGTTACGATTTACCATACCTACCAGTTACGTTTAAATATCGTTTCTTTTGTACGTAACTGGTAGGTATGGTCTATACCTACCAGTTACGTACAAAAGAAACGATATTTAAAAGCCCAAATTACAAAATTCCGAAGTTCAAACCTGTACGAAATATCAAACTACGAGATACCGAAGATCACATTAGTTTATATTTTATGTATAGAGCGCGCATATTAATCTAAATGTATAGGAGCCGAGCACGACAATTTGACTTCTCGTCGCCTGACGGTAAGATAAAGGCAAAGTGTTAAGAAAGGGCCACCATTACAAACACGTACTTAGTTAACAATGGTGGCACTCAGCTTGACGACCTTACTAGATGCCGATCCGATTGTCGTTTAGTGGTAGTGGCGTGCTCTGAAGAGTGGAATGGTGTAAGAAAAGAAAATAGCTTTTTTTTTATACAGGACACGTCAATTTGACTTCAACTCGCCTGATGTTAAGCTAAAGGCAAAGTCTCGGAAAGAGGGTCACCATCGTAAACATTTACCATGTTAACAGTGGTGGCACTCAGCTTGACGGCCTCATTAGATGCCTTTTCACGCCCCGCTTAAAGGACCCGGGACTGTAGGAAGAAGGAAACACGTGAGCTGGCAGGGAATTCCAGGTCTTAGTGGTGCGGCATAGGAATGAATCACTGAAACGCTTGGTTCTAGCAGGTATACTCTGCACCGTAAATGGATGACATCTTAGCCCTGCACGTGTCGTCCTGTGAAGGAAAGGGGAGGGTGGGACTAATTGGAAGAGCTCGTCAGAACATGGTAGAGACGGTAGAAAACTGCCAAAGACGCAACATCTCTACGCATCTGCAAAGGCTCGAGGGTGTTCGTGACCTCAGGATCCCCAATAATGCGGACCGCACGTCGCTGCAACCTGTCGAGAGCATCTAATAAGTACTTTGCGGAGCCGTCCCAGAGATGTGAGCAGTATTCCACGCAGGAACGAATTTGGGTCTTGTATAGAAGACACCGCTGCTCCGGCGTGAAAAATGTCTCACTCTGTTCAGGACTCCGAGTTTACGCGAGGCTGATTTGATGATACTCTCGATATAGTTTTTGTTATTCAGTTTGCAGCGAACATCCATACCGAGGATAGTGAGGGGATCCTGCAGTGGCAGTGGTGTGCTCTGAAGAGTGGGAAGGGAAAGGAAAGGAGATACCTTTGCTGTAAACGCACATGCCTGGGTCTTCTTGGCATTGAACTCGACCAGGTTCCTAGCGCCCCATTGAGAAAAGTGGTCCAGGATCCGGTCCAGCTCAGTGACAATAAGCTGCCTTTTTTCCGCGATATCAGACTGCTTGGCCGCAGGATGTGCGTAATAACTCCCGTGTAAGGTGCTGTCGTCTGCATAGCAGTGAATGTTTCCGTTACAGAGCATGTCATTGATATGCAGAAGAAAGAGAGTGGGAGATAAGACGGAACCCTGCGGCACGCCAGCATTTACCTTTGCTGTGCCTGCGTCTTCTTAGCATTGAACTCCACCAAGTTCTGAGAGTGCCATTGCAAAATGTGATCCACGATCCGGACAATCTCAGTGACAAGAAGCTACCCTTTTTCATCGATATCAGACTGTGTAGCCGCAGGATTTCCGTGATAACTCTCGTGTAAGGTGCTATCATCTGCATAGCAATGAAAGCTGAAGAAAGAGAGTGATGGGGAGAGAGGACACGAATACGGCGCTCCTGCAGGCACCTAGTAACCCAATTGCACAGTTTCAGGGTCCGTCTTGCAGCTCTTCTTCCTACATTTCCTCCCCGGCTGGAGCCGGGTGGGGAGGTTATGTCGGACTTGAACCGACTAAAACCGCACGCCGACTGAGGGTCGTGGTGCTAGGCCGGAGGTGAGGCTGTCTTTGGCATATCCCTCGCACCCCGGCTAACCATCAGGGCCATCCCTTGCGGTCTGGCCCTCTTCGGGAGGAGGAAAACCAGGACTCGCCCTAGAGTGGGGAGGCGCGCTTCTTAGCACGCCGCCGCCGTGGCCTGCTTCTGCTGGGGTGACAGGCGGCTCTATCCGTCAGCCCCAGGCCCGTGCTCATGAGGGACGGAGGTCAGTCTCTGCCCTCCGACGCCCGAGTTGCCTACGCACGCGGGTGGTGTGATCTGTAAGTCTCTCTCTCTCACGCCGCCACTCCCGTTCCGCCGTCTCCTTCACGACCATTAGAAAGAAAAAAAGGAGGACGCAGAAGGAGACGCTGGCCACCCACGCGTCCGCACAGCGGACCATCGCCGTGAGCGAGGTGGCGAGGATGAGAACTCTCACTCCCAGGGCCGCCACGAGCTCCCACCTTGCCGGCCACTCGGTGAGCGTGTGCAGTCCCGTGACGTCGCTCGCGTCGCAATGATGGCACTCGGACGTTCGCTCCTTATCGATCAGACGCAGATTGACGTGATCGTACCAACAAAGGCGGCTCTCTTGCGTATCTGCGACATTGCGATACATAAGGCTTCTAATCCAGTGCACCAGGTCTACTGGTGGTCGCACTAACTGATACCCGCGACTCCTGCGACTCTAGTGATGCTGCTAAATATGAATCAGTATCTTTAATATAACATAAGCCAACGAAACTTTTTTTATTACTAATATGTACGGAAACAGCTACTTTACAATATACATATATACCTACTTACCTATACAATCATATAAAATAGACCATGAAGTTAGTATCTAATTATAATTTCATTACAACAGAACCTAAAAATATTGTTTCTACAAAAAATATTTTAACTAGGTATATCCCCAACTTTACAGTTCAAACCTTAAAGCAAGTATGTCAAAATCTGAAACATTATGCTATAAATGTACCAACGAAAGTGTGAAATGGCTAAAATCGGAACTATGGTTGTCACTGTAAAATGCATACTATTTTATTGCCGTCCAAATGATTATGAAGACGGTGGCGCCATTTTTCATTTCATATATTTCTTGGTAGGCCTATTTGTGTATGCATGAACTGTCATCACGCGCCAAAGAGACGTGCTCCTGCTTCGAAGGCCCGTGGGCGACTGACGGGCGATGAGAAAAAATATGACAGAAAAAAGACACTATTTTACGCGTTTTTCAGTAACTTTGAATTGATTTTTTAGATTGATTACTAAATGTATCATCAAATAAGTTTTGTCTTCCCCATCAAGAAGTCTTTGACTTTCAAATGTATACCGGTTCATTGCTAAAATCACTCATTTTCAATATGAATTTACTCAAAAACTGGAGCCTATTTCACTTAGCCTGTATGGAGAATTTACGTAAAACATATCAAGATTTTAGGGCTTTAAAAGAGGAAGTCCTTGCTTGTAAAGGTACAAAAAACGTACACGCTATATTTTATTGGTTTCTTCAGTGTTCAAAAAGTGTTTCTTTTTATCAATTTGTGTTGATTTATTGGGTTAAATCTGAAAAATACGAAGGCATGTTTTTGCATTTTTTCTCAATTTTGTGCGTTTGTTGACGTTTATTATATAACAACTATTAGGTTTTAAGAGTTTAATATAAGCATACCATAATTTTTGGTCTTTGATTGTAATATATACAAAGTATCATTGATATCAATCATATCTAAATAGGTTAAATATGAAAAATTGTAACACTCTTTTCGGTGATTTTCACGATCTGGCCCCTTAAGCACTTTCATTTGATACCAAACACGGCATAATTATCTCAAATTTATTTTTGAATACAATACCTTATGAGCGCTAGAGGGCGCCACACAAGATTGGGTGACACGTCATATAGCCTATAACCATCGGACGATCAAACCGCTTGTAACGATACCTCATTTGTCCAGTTCTAATAAGTATTTGAGGAGCTATGAGGGAACAAATGAACATACATACATACATACATACATAGCCTGTCAAAATCATAACCCTCCTTTTGGCTTCGCCGTAGTCGGGTAAAAAGACGTGTCTCTCAATAAAAGATTCGGCACTTACTATGGAATTATGGTTTTCACTAAAGTTTATTGTATCGAAAGCTTTCCATGAATCCCAGAATACTTCAATGGTAGTTTTGTTCCAGTTTACACTAGTAATTAATTAAATAACAATTATTGACGTTACCTTCTCTGGTGTGAGACACTTCATGTTAGTGGAAGCCAGAAGATGTTGCAAGTACTCGCGCAGGTCCGTGATGTTTGTGTTGACAGATACCTACAAACAACGTCATCAAGAATAAATGAGAAACGCTACATTTTATCAGGCTTAGAGTTATGCCGATGATTAAGGACCGGGTCCGCGGAGCGCACGACTCAAAATCTGTCAAAATACAGACGCAGCCGTGCACGCACACATCACCGAGATGCACAGTGGGCTGCTAGACGCACTTTATCAGTTAAAATAATGATGAAAATTGTCTTACCAATGATGAAAAAACTATTTTAAGCCTTGTGGTTAGAGTGCATTTTTGAGTAATATGATTTATTGTGACGTATTACGTCTGTCAATTACATTTCGTATCTCTTTTCTTCTTATACATTCATCCCTGTCATATTATGTTACGTGACGTCATTGGCATGTCTTTTGTTTCAGTGTCATACATAGCATGTTAAACTTTTCGCAGAGATTATGAGATTTCGAACAAAATAAGGCTGGGGACATACCTACACCTAATTTTTGATATCTGAGGATACTGAAAATACTCATAAAATTAAAATGCCCACCGCGTAGACACCGCGTAGTCGTAGACCATACCTACCGGTTACGTACAAAAAAACGATATTTAAAATCCCGAATTACAAAATTCCGAAGTTCAAACCTGTACGAAATATCAAACTACGAGATACCGAAGATCACATTAGTTTAGATTTTATGTATAGAATAGGAGCCGAGCACGACAATTTGACTTCTCGTCGCCTGACGGTTAGATAGAGGCAAAGTGTCAAGAAAGGGCCACCATTACAAATACGTTCTTAGTTAACAATGGTGGCACTCAGCTTGACGACCTTACTAGATGCCGATCCGATTGTCGTTTAATGGTAGTGGCGTGCTCTGAAGAGTGGAATAGTGGAAGAAAATAAAATACCTTTGCTGTGCCTGCGTCTTCTTAGCATTGAACTGTTCTCAGAGCGCCATTGCAAAATGTGGTCCAGGATCCGGTCAATCTCAGTGACAAGAAGCTACCCTTTTTCATCGATATCAGACTGTGCAGCCGCAGGATTTCCGTGATAACTCTCGTGTAAGGTGCTATCATCTGCATAGAAATGAAAGCTAAAGAAAGAGAGTGGGTTATATCCATCACAGAGGACACGAATACGGCGCTCCTGCAGGCTCCTAGCAACCCAATTGCACAGTTTCAGGGTCCGTCTTGCAGCTCTTCTTCCTACATTTCCTCCCCGGCTGGAGCCGGGTGGGGAGGTTATGTCGTACTTGAACCGACTAAAACCGCACGCCGACTGAGGGTTGTGGTGCTAGGCCGGAGGTGAGGTTGTCTTAGGCATATCCCTCGCACCCCGGCTGACCATCACACATAGGGGTATTTCAATTATCTGGCCGGTCAAAATTATAAATACCTTTTTTATTACACAAAATACGTTTTTATATCGTTTTGTACTATAAAAATAATTTTGTGATGGTTATACCTAAGAAAAAAAAAAGATTTTTTTCAAAATAGATTTAATTTTGCTTTAGTCTAATAAACCATTCTTCATAACCAAACAATATCCAAACAAAAAGCATTTAATTTTAATTAGCTAAATGATGATGAATGCCAAGGTTCGTCTTCGGATTCAGCCTCCTCTTCTCCTCCTAGTTCATCAGAGTCGGAAATATTCATGAATGGATCTATGTCTGCAGGCATTAACAGTTCAATAGCTTCCTTTAAAAAAGGTTTTGTAGTCTTAGGTGGCTTCGGTATGAGACTTGTTATTAATGGGTCCGAGGTTAATAACAATCTGTTCAAGAGGTCGAGATTGCAATCTACCCTTGAAAACATTCGTGCGAAACTGTTCCTGTATATCTTAAAATGTTTATTCCGGGCTTCGGCAGCCTCTGCAGCCAACATCCCAGTTGGTAAAAATGCCTTTTCAATCACTGTTGCACCATGCACAAGGATTTAGTGCATGGTAGGGGTCATGGGATGCCATGGATGTAAGTTAATGAATTGTTTAGCTGTTTCTAGACAATAA
Organism: Eilema sororculum; assembly: GCA_914829495.1. Taxonomy (NCBI): domain Eukaryota; kingdom Metazoa; phylum Arthropoda; class Insecta; order Lepidoptera; family Erebidae; genus Eilema; species Eilema sororculum. The sequence continues at coordinate 25,547,863 of OU618538.1, read as the reverse complement.
TCTTCCAACTTTTTTAAATTGACTCTATGGCCGCTTGAAATGCCTTCTAATATTATTTCGAGCCTGTAAATAGGGTTAAAATCAACACCAGTAATTTCACTCGCCTTCTGGGGATCGGAAAAAAACCTTCTGCTGGTGTTTCCATCATTTGTGTTACCGCGAAACCAGCTTTAGGAACATCAACTAATAAACCCGTTTCTTCTCTAAATATTCTCTGTATTTTGGCTTTTCTTTCCTTTACAACGGTTTTATCTTCTTCACACCTCAACTGCCATTTTTTTATGGGAAGCTTGTACGAAAGATGAAGTATGCTTTCAAACAACCTAATTCTGGCATGCAAAATATTGACGTTGAATTTGAATTGAGTTTTTCATCCATACTTGGCAAGTTTTGTTCTTGTATTTTATCAAATAAACTTTTCCTAGTTACCATCCTGAAGTTTGAGCTACCAGGAGTTTCTAAAACAAAGAGAAATCGTGTTAAAACGAAAGAAAAATAAAGTTGAAAAAAAAAAATATTTTTACGAGTACCTTCTTTAAAATGGTAATAAAACAAAAACTTGCAAAAACCTGCAGCTAATTTTACATTTACCATGTTAGTAGAAGTCCATTGAATAATTTCCAGCAAAAAATAAAGACGGGGAGCACCGAGGAGTATAACTAATACCTTATAGAAGAAAAAAGTGACTAGAAAATTATAAATTAATTATGTCATAGTTTCGAACGTTTATTCTACACTAATTTCTAACAAAGTTACAATCGTATTAGGTTAAAATTATGTGTTCTTACCTGTATTATGACAATCCATTATTGGTTTTTCACTAACAAGCACCAACTTAAAGTAATATAATGTCAACCGTTACGTTCTCTCTTGAAACCGATAAGGGACGCGTACGCAATAGATATTAGTCAACTTTCGACTGCAGTAAAAACAAACGTAAGCGATATGAGGGTGCCGGGGAAGGGGTAACTAGTGTGTAGGAACTATCGAGCTAGTAGTACGCGGGTTTTGTATTTCTCTAAACTAATTTTGACAAAATCGACTTATGGCCGGCCAAATTCCTTCAATACCCCTATGTGCATCAGGGCCATCCCTTGCGGTCTGGCCCTCTTCGGGAGGAGGGACAACCATGACTCGCCCCAGAGTGGGGAGGCGCGCTTCTTAGCACGCCGCCGCCGTGGCCTGCTTCTGCTGGGGTGACAGGCGGCTCTACCCGTCAGCCCCAGGCCCGCGCTCATGAGGGACGGATGTCAGTCTGTGCCCTCCGACACCCGAGTTGCCTGCGCACGCGGGTGGTGTGATCTGTAAGTCTCTCTCTCTCACGCCGCCACTCCCGTTCCGCCGTCTCCTTCACGACCAATAGAAAGAAAAAAAAAGGAGGACGCAGAAGGAGACGCTGGCCACCCACGCGTCCGCACAGCGGACCATCGCTCGCCGTGAGCGAGGTGGCGAGGATGAGAACTCTCACTCCCAGGGCCGCCCCAAGCTCCCGCCTTGCCGGCCACTCGGTGAGCGTGTGAAGTCCCGTGACGTCGCTCGCGTCGCAGTGATGGCACTCGGACATTCGCTCCTTATCGATCAGACGCAGATTGACGTGATCGTACCAATGAAGGCGGCTCTCTTGCGTATCTGCGACATTGCGATACATAAGGCTTCTAATCCAGTGCACCAGGTCTACTGGTGGTCGCACTAACTCATACCCGCGACTCCTGCGACTCTAGTGATGCTGCTACATATGAATCAGTATCTTTAATATACGAGTAACATAAGCCAACGAAACTTTTTTTATTACTAATGTTTTCGGAAACAGCTACTTCACAATATACATATATACTTACCTATACAATCATATAAAATAGACCATGAAGTTAGTATCTAATTATAATTTCATTACAACAGAACCTAAAAATATTGTTTCTACAAAAAATATTTTAACTAGGTATATCCCCAAATTTACAGTTCAAACCTTAAAGCAAGTATGTCAAAATCTGAAACATTATGCTATAAATGTACCAACGAAAGTGTGAAATGGCTAAAATCGGAACTATGGTTGTCACTGTAAAATGCATACTATTTTATTGCCGTCTAAATGATTAATGAAGACGGTGGCGCCTTTTTTCATTTCATATATTTCTTGGCAGGCCTATTTGTGTATGCATGAACTGTCATCACGCGCCAAAGAGACGTGGTCCTGCTTCGAAGGCCCGTGGGCGACTGACGGGCGATGAGAAACAATATGGCAGAAAAAAGACACTATTTTACGCGTTTTTCAGTAACTTTGAAGTGATTTTTTAGATTGATTACTAAATGTATTATCAAATAACTTTTGTCTTCCCTATCAAAAAGTCTTTGACTTTCAAATGTATACCGGTTCATTGCTAAAATCCCTCATTTTCAATATGAATTTATTCAAGAACTGGAGCCTATTTCACTTAGCCTGTATGGAGAATTTACGTAAAATATATCTAGATTTTAGGGCTTTAAAAGAGGAAGTCCTTGTTTGTAAAGGTACAAAAAACGTACACGCTATATTTTATTGGTTTCTTCAGTGATCAAAAAGTGTTTCTTTTTATCAATTTCTGTTGATTTATTGGGTTAAATCTGAAAAATACGAAGGCATGTTTTTGCATTTTTTCTCAATTTTGTGCGTTTGTTGACGTTTATTATTTAACAACTATTAGGTTTTAAGAGTTTAATATAAGCATACCATAATTTTTAGTCTTTGATTGTAATATATACAAAGTATCATTGATATCAATCATATCTAAATAGGTTAAATATGAAAAATTGTAACACTCTTTTCGGTGATTTTCACGATCTGGCCCCTTAATTAGTCCTTTAATTAGTTTTTGGTTGGCCAGTGCTACGTTCACTTTTTGACTTTTACTCACGAAGTTTGCTTTAACATTTGAAGCTACTACTAAAGTCATTGATAAAATTAAGAGTCACGCCAACCGCTATGATGCTTTCACTCGTAGGAGCACCTGATTGGTCAAATCAAGGTTATTTGACCAATCAGTTTATTGGATTTTCACAATAGCCGCCATGCCATATTCCTTTCATTACATTCATGAAATTCAACTTTAGATACACAGTTTTTTTGTAGGTATGCCATGATGTTTTATAGTGTAATGTAGTGGGTACCTTGTTCTCCCACTCGAACTCGGCCCACATCTGGCGGAAGTCTGCGTCGCTGCAGGCGGCGGGCTGGATGTAGTCCACGATGTCGATGTGGATGTCGTTGAGCACCACCACGCCGCGGTCCATGGACGCGCCCGACACCTCGTACACTGCAACATAGCCACGGGGCTATAGCTATCTCACACCGGAGATATATTCTAACAGACACGACCGCTCGCCGCGAGCTCCGATTACAGACTGCCCGCTTGCTCTGTCGGCCGGAACTAAGTTAACTGAGTAGACAGATGTCACTACAGCAGGCGCAGTCGCCAGTGGAACTGGAGCCAGGTTAGTAAGGGAGAGTCCTCCAGATTTCTCATAAAATTACATTTTCTTTTTTCACTGGCAACACGTTAGATGTCAATTAAAAATGGTGGGTAAGTTGTGGACGACACTAAAGAATAGTTTGGTGTGGCCAGTGTAGAAAAAAAATATAATTCAATGAGAAATCTATTGGGGGTACGATTTAAAAAGCGGTACAATACACCCTGATTTTATAGTAGTTTCGGATAAAAAGATTTTGTACCTAGTTTCGTTAGCAAAATCGTCTGGTAATACTAATTTGGCAATTTTATTTTTTAAATAATGTAGGGGAATATTTTTTGAGATGAAAGGAATAATGTATGAGGGTTGTAAAAATAACATACTTTGAGGGGATTTTGCTACGGCAACTGTGCCCAAATGATTGTTATCCGAGACGAGTATAAGGTGGGGCTGTATATAATATATAGTGACGCACCGATGTTGCCGAAGATGATGCCGTTCTCGGTGGAGGCGACCTTGACGTGCGCCTTGATGGTGGCGTAGTCCCGCGGCGCCAGCACCACGCCGCCCGGCCGCTCCACCAGGCGCAGGTCGCCCAGGGTCGCCAGCTCCACCGTGCAGTTCTGCAGCGTGTCGTCTGCACACACCACACGCCACACGGGACATTACACTCAGCGCCCTCTAGCGACAGCGCGCCCAACTGCACGCGCTGCATCGCACAATAAGGCGATTGGCACACTGCAACGCTCGACACCGCGTCGAGCCTTGTCGCATCCCTCGCGTCGCCTCTACGAAGCTCTTTTTGTATAGAGAAAACGCGGGGTTCCCCACTCACTGAAACCGCAATCACGTACTTTGCGGCAGAATACGCGCGTACAAGCAGAAAACGGGCGTGATGACGCGTAAAACGCGAGGTATGGCACACTGAAATCTGTCATCACGCGCGTGATTTTCGAGGGATTTTTAGTCCGAGAGCTGTTAGAAATTACTGTGTAGGTGTTTGAGACGAATTTAAAATTAATAATATTGCAATGTAACATGTATTGAAAGTCAAATTTAGAGCGTTTTCACATCAACCGACGTCCGATATCCAATATCTGACATCCGAGATCGGAGGAAATCAAATATCGATACCCAATATCGGGTATTGGAGCCGACACCACTGTTTTGGCTCGGTATTGAAACACGCAGAGACTGCAAGCGACATTCAACCTAAATGGCATTTTCTTAATTACGTCTCTTTTCGCGTTAACAGATGACGCTGATCGCGAATATAAGAAAAAAAAAATAGTTACTATGTCATGTCAATAAGGTCGAAAATTACTTTATTACACTACACTTATCATTTTCTTTTCATCTCTAGCGTCCTTAACATAGTCTGGGCTATCAAGATAATGGTCGGATGGCTTTATTATTCAATATTTGACTTTACTTCTCTCAAAATTTTAGATTACTTGACACACCTACCTACCCAAAAATTTCTAATATCTCTCGGACTAGACTAAAAACGCCGCTCCACGCGTGACAGTACACAAATCGGCGCGCGGATGCAGATCTGCTCTCCCGCGACCACGCGCCAAGGCCGCGGTTTCAAGGTCGGGCGTTGCAGTGTGCCAATCGCCTAAAAGTTCTCGCGCCGATATATCATATGGCGTGCATTCCGTAGTAGTAAATAGACATTGCCTACTTCCTAAATAAAACTTTTTTTTGCATTACAAGAAAGCGCATTACAGCAAAATCTTCCAATATATCCTTTGATCGTACCTGTCTGGTTGACGACCAGTACATCGAGCACGATGTCGTACTGGTTGACGGCCACTATCGCCTCCGCGTACACGGGGTCGGAGAAGCCCGTGAGTTGCGTCACCTTCGACAGCTTGCCGCGCTCTTCCGATACGCCTGTCGTACGACCTGGAATGACAAAATATGCATATTTATTTATAAAGTATTAATGGAAACTTTGAAATTATTTCTAATCTCTAGAATTTTTAGTGTAGATATTAAAACAATTAACAAATAATGTAACATTATGTGAATATCGAAAATGTGTATTATGTTCGAAAAACATTGGAAAAAATGAAATGCTCAGGTGAGACTCGAACTCACGACCTTTCCCTTACAGGGGGATTGCTCTGCCAACTGAGCTATTGAGCACCACTTGAATCATTCCAAATTTTCCTTCTCTTTATATCCGTCTATAAGGGCGACGGTGCAGCCATCTACCAACATTCTTACGAACTGTTGGAAACAATGAATGATTTTTAAACATTGAATTTTGATGACTGCGCCCAAATATTTGAATGAAGTCATCAAAATTCAATGTTTAAAAATGGTTGAAAAATTATTCATTGTTTCCAACAGTTCGTAAGAATGTTGGTAGATGGCTGCACCGTCGCCCTTATAGACGGATTTAGAGAGAAGGAAAATTTGGAATGATTTAAGTGGTGCTCAATAGCTCAGTTGGCAGAGCAATCCCCCTGTAAAGGAAAGGTCGTGAGTTCGAGTCTCACTTGAGCATTTCGTTTTTTCCAATGTTTTTCGAACTTAAAAGTTAGCATAATAAATGCTATAAAAAATTCATTCAAATGTGTATTATGAATAACACTTTACGACCGGGACCGAGATTTGAACCTTGCGGTACTCCTGGAAGAAAAAAGAATAACAAATTTATAATTCGTACTGTCGCTAGATTTTTAATTAAATTTATTAGCATACTAGCTGTCCCGGCGAACTTCGTACCACCAATTTTTTCCTACCCTCGTGGCGTCAGATCCCGTTCCCGCTGCACCATTTAGGGGGATGAAAAATAGATAATAATTAAATGACGATTGATCATTTTTCTACTAAAATGGCTATTAAAAAATAAGGGTTGATCGTAGAAGGGTGAAAATTGAGGATTGTATGTATTTTTGTACGTTGTATCATAAAAAAATAAAAAATAAAAATTTAGGAGTGGACTACCCCTAACATTTAGGGGGATGAAAAATAGATGTTGGCCGATTCTCAGACCTACTCAATATGCTCACAAAATTTCATCAAAATCGGTCAAGCCGTTTCGGAGGAGTATGGCAACAAAAACTGTGACACGAGAATTTTATATATTAGATGGAACTCAAGTATGTAGAATATAACATTACTGAACTCTTATTACGTGCGTTTGGATAGTAGTCAGTAGAGTCAATAGAATCAAAAGCATATCATAGTTCAGGATTATTTTTGATGTGAATACGTCTTTAACTAATGATAAAAAAGTTGGGTTATGCAGTTTGGTGTTCCAGTTACATAGTTTCTAGAAAATACGCACCTTGCAGCGCCTTGGTAAGCGCGAGTTCAAACATGTCGTGGTGCATGGTGGCGGCTCCTGCTCCCGCCAGCGCCTGGAATACGATACCCGTCTCCACCTCCACGTTTTGCGGTGCCTTCTTCGAGTCTCGGTCCTAGAGGCCACAATATTTACCAATATACATTTTATTTTTCTCAGTTATTTGGTTTGTAGTACCCTTTTGGTACACTTTCTTTTCAGATACACTTTTTGAAAATCCTCACTTTTGTTCAATTTTGATGTACTTTTGTGTAAATTTAAGCAATCGTTCCTTTTAAATACACTTTTTGTACACATACGTACAAAAATATTATAAGTATTTCTGACCATTATCATGATTTTTTATTGGTGATAATTTTAGAGGTATCAAACGTGATCCGAGTGCCAATCCCGATGCACCCAAAGCTTACACTTTTGTCCGGGATTTACCTTATTATTGAAGTGCCGTCTTTTGGAATATTGTCAGGGTTGTCTCTGACAAGGGCACTGACTGACCTCCGTCCCCCATGAGCGCGGGCCTGGGGGTGACGGGTGGAGCCGCCTGTCACCCCAGCAGAAGCAGGCCACGGCGGCGGCGCGCTAAATAGCGCGCCTCCCCATTCCGGGGGCGAGTTGGGGACACCGTTGTCCCCCCTCCTGAGGAGGGCCAGACCGTAAGGGATGGCCCTGGGTCAGCCGGGGTGCGAGGGATATGTCTTTGACAACCTCACCTCCGGCCTAGCACCAAGACCCACAGTCGGCGTGCGGTTTTAGTCGGTTCGAGTCCGACATAACCTCCCCTTCGGGCTCCGGCAGGGGGGGTATCCGAGGGGATTTCCGCACGAAAAAAAAAAAAAAAAAAAAAAGTGTTGTCTCTGACAATATTGCAAAAAACGGCACGGCTTTGATCACGGATGAAGTGATGAAATTCATTCAGAAAATGTTCCATTTAAGTTCATGCAATAAAACAGTGAGAACGGTTGGAAGCCGTAATCCGCAGTAACAGGTCATAAGACATACCTTCTCCGAGTCATCGAGCAAGTTGGCGGCGCGGTCAGGCAGAGCCAGAAGCGCGGTCAGGGCATCACTGGCGCCGCCCAAAAGAGCTTCTTGCACGACGGCCGGCCGAGCGCTGCCCGCTAGGATACACAGTGCTCCGTGCTCTAGGTCGTCCGCCGTTAGACCCGTCTGGGTGCTACTGGTTCCTACAATAGTCAACATTGAATTAAAATAGAACTCTATTTGATTTCTTTTCATTTTCGAGTAAAATTCTAGAGTTACAAATATACACATGCCATTCGAATTGTGATTTCTCAAATGCATTCGACTGTATTGATCAAGACAAATTCAACCTTACTTCAGTAATTTAAGCAAAGTTTTAGTTAGGATAACTAACTATAATCGACGCCATCTAATATAATAATAAATTACAGACACCCAAATAACACGATACCACAAGGCAATTTTATTCGTTTTTATTTATAGTATTTCTTCAGGTGTGCCACAAGGCACAATTTTGGGTCCCTTTTTAATTTGCAATCTTTTTTTACTAACGTTTGGTAACTTATTTCAAGATAACCGTCAAATAAGACAAAACCAACCAATGCATTTGTATCCAATAGTCATACACGGTTTAAATTCGAAGAGAAATAGAACATAGTATAGCTCAATTACCAGCGTGTTGCTTATGATGTGCCAGCAGTTTGGCGGCCAGGTGTATGGCCTGCGTGGCCAGCGCCCGGTCGTCCAGCTTGAGCGCCAGCTTGCACAGCGCGGAGCAGGCGCACGCCGCCGTGAAGGGCTCGCCCTCGCCCAGCGCCGCCCACAGCGCCGGGCCCGTGGCCGCGGGGGCGCTGGTGTTCCTGTGGGCGCCAGGGCAGTATAGTGGCCGGCAAATCTCTTGACAATGTATATTCTAACTGTGCAGTAAACGTTCTTGGGGCTCTTTGTAACCTAACCTAGCTCTTGTGTGGGTGACGATGATTCATTCATAGACTATTTAAAACCCAAAACATGGATTGAATGAGCTCGTTGTCACCGGTCAATCAGTTCTTTTAGTTTTGGGCATACTTTCTAAGTTTTGTTCAAGATGTTTGCCAGTAGAACCAGTAATTCATCGGGCATTTTTCATGTTCTTCCCGTGTTTATACGATATTTATGCTAATACGTTCTACGAAAATCTTTTGGATTTTATTCCCCTACTTGTCAAAAAACTTCAAAGCTTTAGTGTTATCAACACGAACAAATGTAGTTTCTTTTTGATATTGAATAACACACTTGTACTTTTCCACTGAGTTTAATTTATTTCATTTCTAGACCTGACCGGTTTCGCCTTACGGCATTCTCAAAGGTTCACATTGATGTTTTCGTATATGTATATTTCGTATAAACAGTAGTTTCTTTTTGATCTTCAATCATGTTTATCGCAAATTACTCGATAATGATTACGGTTAAATCGATTTCGCGAACATTAGTTTTTATTATTATTTTTCAGTTATTTAAATAGATATAGAGACACATGACTGTGTAAACGAAATGTAACATAGACACTAGCTGTTAAGTTTAGACATGAAAATTTATAAAGCAGTGTCGGCTCGGCCTCGTCCTACAGTTAGCTAAACCACGAGTATACTCACGTGGGTAAGTTGAAGGCGGACTGCGACGCGTACGTGCCGTCGCTCGTCACTAACTGACGCGGTGCTGATGTATCCTGCGGCTTGGCGGCCGGCTCGGCCTCGTCCTGCACACAACACAATAGCAATTATTGCTTTTAACAACGAAGGATGAAAGGCACCTGCCCCTCTAGATAAGTGGTAATTCGGTAACCAGCGTATATTGACGTTTAAGACATTGACAATTGTCATAAACGTCAGTTTAAGACAAGCTGACAACCTGTCATAAACCTCAAAAAAAATACATGTCAATCCTACACATTCATCATTATATTCTACAACCAGCCTTTGCCCGCGGCTCCGCCCGCGTGGATGTCGGTTCCTGGCAATTATTCGATTTTTTCTCACCTTTTAAACCTTCCCTAGAACTCCACGAACATTTCAAGACCAAGATAAGATAAATCCGTTCAGCCGTTCTCGAGTTTTAGCGAGACTAACGAACAGCAATTGATTTTTATATATATAGATACGCCAGTCAGCGAATTGTCACTTGTCTAGGGGGGCTGTGTATGTGATGTAACGAAACTGGATAAAAAGGGGGATTGAGCAGATTACGGTAAATATGAGATTGCATATTTTAAGCAAGCTGTCATCATGGTATGGGTACGAAGAGATCTAAGCGAATGAGTAAGTTCAAGAAAACATAGATTATATGAATGAAGAAATGATAAGGAAAGGAATAACTAACAAGATGACTCGCTGACAGGTAAGAAGAAACCGTTTTTATTTTATATTCTGTTACAACAAGTGCGCAGTTGCAAGAACATTTAATATAGCTATTTGCATGCACGAAATAAAAGAAAAAAAATAAAAAAACCGAGACATAAGTGTTTATGGCCGTACAGTACAGGGTTCGTTACCTTGTCTTCACCAGCGGGCGAGGGGATGACGGCGGCCAATGCGGCCAGGGCGGCTCTAGCGCGGTCGGGCGAGTCGGCGAATTGCGCCAGTAGCCACAGAGCGGAACGCGCTATCTTACCCACGCGGATGTTCGGCACCGCCTCTAGTAGTTTCTGCAAGTGACACACAATACGAGTTAGGATGGTAATAACTTAATGAAATATCGAAGTTTAGCCAATCCCGCAATTATACTGAAAAAAAAAACGGGCCCCAGACTTCGAGGTGAAAGCTTCGGATGTAACCTGTAGTGCAATTCACTAAGCGACCACAACGATGCAAGTCGCAACGTTGTGCTCGATAGAGATTGTCATTGGTCGGATTGTATCACGTCACTGGAGATCGACCAATGACAATCTCTATCGAGCACAACGTTGGGACTCGCATCGTTGTGCTCGCTTAGTGAATTGCAGTGCTGAAAGCTAGGATGAAGAAGATTATGATCTATGCGATAAAGGACTTTGTAGATGTTGCTATGTCACGTCGCTACATGCTGTCATGTCTATGCATACTATTTTTTTTTATTTATTTATTTCATCATCATCATCATAAAGTACATTCTTACATGGGTATCTAATATGAATTGCATGCATTACAAATTGTTGCTTCTTCACCTGAACTAAGTTTATTATAAACTTGTATTTCAGGATCAGAACTTATGTATCATATAATAGGATTTTCTATCTATTATTACATTAAATTCGATTGAAGTAATTTCACTAAGTATTTCAATTTTAGTTAGATAAGTTTGAAGTTAAGTTATTATCAAACCAACTAATCAAATAAACAAAATCAAATTACAATTAGTTTAAAAAGTCCGTTTCAAATTACAATTTAAATTAACATTAAAATCACAATTTCAATTCAATCATGTTTATATTACAATCGCTTTCAAAATATGTCATGATATTGCATGCACCGACATGTCTACTATGTCATGTCGGTGCATGCTATGTCACGTTGGTGCACGCTATGTCACTTTGGTGCACGCTATGTCACGTCGTCGGTGCGCGCTATGTCACGTCGGTGCGCGCTATGTCACGTCAGTGACGTGACGCGGCGGTACCTGGTAGATGAGGTCCCGGAGGTCGTGGAAGTTGTGCAGCGCGGCGCGCAGGAACAGCATGACGTCATGCGCCGCGGCCTCGCTGCCGTCGCCCAGCAGCTCCAGCAGCGCCGGCGCCACGCTGCCCGCCACCTCCGGGAACTGCACACACAACACACACGGGACATGGTTAACGTACACATAGCTGATGAAAAAACCAGCTAGTTTTTATTAGAACTGGCAGTATGACGTCATAAACTGGATGCTGGCGACATCGACATTACGACGTCACCTGTATAAATGGTTAAACTAACTGTTCGAGTAAATCAAACACTCGACAAATGCGCGTAATCATTTGTTCGATTTGGCTAATGTGTAGCCAGTTCGTGTCCAAAGCCCTCACGGAGCTACCGCGTACTCGCAACCAAAACCATTAACCATTAATTCCAAACCATTAGAATCATTCTCTTAATTAATATAAGTCAATGACAACATAAACCATTTTAGTGTAAACTAGTGCGTGAAATAAATACTTTCCTTAAACTTACTCTTATTTTAGCGATACCTTTGGTACCAATATATTAGGTCCTTACATATGAAATTGGCGTTTTTCGTACTGGCCACTTTAGTCACGATTTCTCCTCTTTGGTAAGGAATTCCAAATTCAAATTTGTACAGCTATTTTTCTGTTTGCGTCACTCATTTTACAAAATGGAAAACTTAAAATATCGAGAAGAAAGGTAAAGGCCCTCACGAATTGACTGAAGCAAACCGGCAAACGCGCGTCGACTGCTGCGTTACATTACTGAACCGGCACAATAATGAAGGTATTTTAAATCGAATCATTACCTGTGATGAAAAATGGATTCTTTAAGATAATCGGAAGCGTTCAGCGCAATGGTTGGATCCTGGCCAGCCAGCCAAATCCTGCCCCAAGCGAAAATTAACCCCAAAAAAGTTACTTGTGAGCGTTTGGTGGACTAGTGCCGGTATTGTTCATTACAGTTTTTTCAAATCTGGCCAGACTATTACGGCTGATGTCTATTGTCAGCAATTGCAAACAATGATGGAAAAGCTAGCGGCTAAACAACCTAGGCTGGTCAATCGCTCCACGCCACTGCTGCTTCACGACAACGCTAGACCACACACCGCACAACAGACGGCTACCAAATTAGAAGAGCTTCAATTGGAATGTCTAAGACATCCTCCGTACTCCCCGGACCTTGCTCCAACAGATTACCATTTTTTTTTTCGAAATTTGGACAACTTCTTGCAAGGGAAAAAATTCAGCTCTGATGGGGCAGTCCAAATCGCTTTCACAGATTTTATTGATTCCCGTCCGACTGGTTTTTTTAGTAAAGGGATCAATGAACTACCTATGCGATGGCAAAAGTGCATAGAAAATAATGGTTCATACTTTGATTAATTAAATATATTATATTTAAAAATATTCGACTTTTTGTTCCTCCCATACAAAACGCCAATTTCATATGTAAGGACCTAATATATCAAACAAACAAGAGTTAGAGTTGTGTAGAGTCAACCACACAAAGCAAACCCAACTCTAACAGACTAATTGAACGCCTGCGTGTCTGTACCGAAGTTTCAAGAGACGTTTCGGATTCGATCCATAGAACAGACTGCCCTAAATTCCGAAGTCCCATAGCAGGCCTAGAAGTCAGCTAGGGTATGACAATGAACCGTACCTTGAGCGTAGCCTTGTGCATGGCGCGCACGAGCAGCTGGCGGTACTTGGGCCCGTCGTCGTGGTCGGCGCTGTGCGCGCGCGCCGCCTCCTTGCGCAGCACGCCCACTAACTCCTCGGCGTGCCGACTGCTCACCAGGTCCAATGCTGACAGGGGAAATGCTGATTATTGTCTGCCTTCCAAAGGGATCTCCTTGAAGCAGCATTCTTATTAAGCAGGTCCAATTGGTATAATTAACAGTTCAGTGCAACCAACACCTTAGTCATTGCAACGACCCGACGTACATACTATAGGGAGGAAAAATACTGCCTACCCTACCCAAATTAGACAACTATTATGTTGATATGATAACAAAACACTTCCCTAACTCTACTTCCTAAAAAAAAGCAAATTTTAAATCAGTTCCAAACAATCTGATGATAAGCTAAGCATTGTTGTTGAATGCCAAAGGTGGTATTTTCGGTGCATGTAAAATTCATGGCTAAACATTTATTATGTGTACAATATTAAATTTAAACCTCAATATAAAGCATATTATGTTGTCAACTATTCACGAAAACCTTTAAAATATCTATTAACGACAAAGTGCTTACCTAGCTGCAGGGTATGTTTCCTGACATCCAAGTCCGAAGACTGTAGTACTCTAAGCACGTCCATGGCCAAGTCTGGGAGAGCCCGCGCGGCCGCCTCGCCGCCCTCCTCCCTGAGGGCGGACAGACGGCCCACTACGATCAACTTCACGTTGTTATCACTCTCTTTCACTATCAGGTCGATATAGCATGCTGCAGCCGCCTGGAGAAAAAATTACAACGTCAATATGGTTTGCAAAAAAGCTCGCATTAAAACTACAATAAGGCTGAATTCTAAAAGAATTAATCATGTGGCATATCATCTTCATACAGGCAAATGATACCAAAGGGACAGATATTAGATAGAGGTATTTGATACCGAAGATTTCTAGATTAACACAGCTACACAAACATAACATGGAACATGAACGCACTGACCTCGATGCGCCGTGCAGATAAACACGTCCACGTCACGCTACCGAGTAGACAGAACAACTGCATGACACGCTACCACGCAGTACGCAGCCCGTACACCGTGCGGATATGTGCACCGTGCGGTGTCCCACTTGTGGGCCACCGGCGAGGAGTGGAGGGTCCACGCAAGTGGTAGGTAAAGGTCATGCTGACGAGGTAAGTGAAGGTTAACCAGGCGTTGTGGGTGGGCCTTTTCATGCCCCAACGTCAACCAGATCGAGCCTCCGATGTCGCACTGTAAACCAGCTCTGCACTACTATATCTCTTTGGTAGTCCTAGTGCCCCTCGAAGTATGTCGAGTAAGGTACTCCCAGTTGCGGGCTCCGTGGAGGGTGGGAAGCCAAAGAGACGAATTTTAAACTAACAAACTAACATGGATAGGCCAACAGATATTAACAATACTAATACCACAAATCCCAAAACTGGCAGCTCAGTGGCTCAGACTACGGGTACCAGTCAAGGGAACGACTGCACACGCGCCCTCAGCGTACACTCGGCCCAAACCGGCAGACCAGCGGCCTCGGCTGCAGGCACCGGGAAGGGCACAAACAGCACACACCACACCGCCCAAACTGGCAGCTCAGTGGTTCAAACCACGGGTACCAGGGAGGGTAACAACACCACACGCGCCTTCAGCGCACACTTGGCCAAAACCGGAAGCTTAGTGGCCTCGGCTACAGGTACCGGCGGAGGCAAGCACACTATACAATCACTCACATCCTCAGCCCAATCTGGAAGCTCAGTGGTTCCATCTACGGGTACCAGAGCGGGCAAAAAAACTACCATCACGGGAAGCTCAGTGGTTCCATCTACGGGTACCCGTGAAGGTAATCACACACACAAGAGGGAAACCTCTTTGTCCCACAGCCTTCTCCCCGGTGAAGGCTCCCGCAGCGTCAGCCCGCTGGCTTCGCGCTCGTCCAGTCCAGCCCATGGGCAGGAAGGGACTGGCGGCCAGCCGGAGGACGCTTTCTCTGAAGGGTGGCAACTGCCGAAGAGAAAGGGTCCAAACAAAAACAAGACACGCACCCAACCCTTGGTCGCTAGCGGCAAGGATACTGCCGGACTAGGCAAGCCCAAGAAGAGGAAGCCCCGTAAAACGAAGAAGGAAAGACGGATGGCCAACATCGCAGCCAGATCTATTCCCTCTTCCCCACAACCCTGCACCTCAGCAACGAGGCCAGAGGCCAAAGGCCCACTTAACTTCGCCGCTGGTGGACAAAATGTGCCGCGGACCAGTGACGGAGCGAAGGGAGCCAAACAGCGGCCGAATAGGAATGACCAGCCCTCCGCCAAACGTGCTCTCAACGAGACTTCTTCGCCCCGCGGGGAGTACAAAAGGCAAAGGTTGGACCAAACCAAAAAAGTCGCCAGGCCAACCTACGCCCAAGCTGCCAGCACGCCCCTAAATGTGGCAGTCACGTGTGCACGCACGGGGCGTATCAGCAAAGACGTGTCCGAACAGGTTCTCACCGGGATACAAAATCGTATCTTCGGGGATGCCCTGGCTCGGACACAACTACAGCCCCCAAAGTTTAAAGCCAAACCACTTTTCACTGAGGGGGTTCTTAAACTGTGGTGTGAAGACGACTTCACGCGCACTTGGTTACAGCGTACTGTGAGCGAGCTGGCTATCACGTCCAATGTAAAGCTGGTCGTGAAAAGCCAAGCTGACATCCCTCAGCAGGTTCGCTGTGGCATACTGGTCCCCGACCCACAGGGACTTCTGGAGGATGCACGCAGCATAGGGCGAGTTCTATCCTTCCAGAACCCCGAAGTTGAGGTCACGAAGTGGACCCTTTTAAATGCGGCGAAACAGAACGCCGCATGGTTCCTGGTGGTCGGAGTCCCAGAGGACCAAGTACCGACCCTAATGAAGGCCGGACACCGTCTCGCTTTTGGAGTAGGGACGGTGTACGTAAAGTTCCAGGGTCGGTCCGGTAGGTTTACCGATGTCCCTCTGGGATGGGACCCTGAAACAGGAACCATGAAACAGGAGCTCAAGCGACCATCGGCGACAGAGGAGACAGAGCCTCCTCCAAACGCTCCTGGACCCAGCGGGGAGACGCCGGAACCGACACCAACAGCTGTTTCTGCCGAGGTCGAGCATGTGGGCGCACCCATGGAGACGGAGGACGTTCTGGCCTCAATCTCCAATCTCCTGGAGGGTGACGTCGAGCCCGGTGACCTTTTCGCAGGGCTAAAACTTGGAGGAGACGAGGAGGGCACGACCAGCGATGGCGTCCCCTTCGTCGAAGATTAGTCTCCTCCAAGTGAACCTCCAGCACAGCCGAGATGGGACGGCTCAGCTGCGAAAATGGCTGGAGGTTCAACAAACGGCCATTGTCCTGATCCAGGAACCATGGATTAGGGCAGGCCACATCCAGGGGCTCTCCAACTTAGGAGGTAAGCTTATAGTGACGGATGGACACGATCACCCCAGATCGTGTATATACGTCACAAAAAACCTAAAAACACAGGTCCTTACAGAGTTCTGTTACAGAGATCTTACTACAATAAAACTGCACACACAGCTGGACGTCGAGGACAAGGTGGTCATCCTCGCTTCAGCCTACATGCCCGATAAGGAAGGGCTGCCCCCGCAAGACCTCATCCGGATGGTGGACCACTGCGAGAGTGAAAGGATGGAGGTCATCATCGGGGCTGACACCAATGCCCACCACCCGCTATGGGGCATGACCACACAAAATGACAGAGGTAAGTCCCTTGTTGAATATCTGTTCACAACTAACCTTACCCTACTAAACACCGGCTCCGAACCAACATTCGTCACCAAAAGGAGCCGTACCATTATCGACTTAACACTAGCCACGGAAAACGTAGCGAAGGCCATCACGGGTTGGCACGTCTCCAAGGAGGCATCCTGTTCAGACCACAAATGGATTCGCTTCGACTTACAGGCGGAGACATTACGATTTCCGCCAAAACGTAACCCGAGAAAAACGGACAGGGTCAAATTTGAGCAGCATCTAAAAAATAGGCTAGCTCAAGAGCGCTCCCCACAGACCCTCCTGAACCATACACAGATCGAGGAACAGGTAAACCACCTAACGAAATCTATAATAGACAGCTACCACATAGCATGCCCAGAGACCTTACCTCCTAAAACACCAGGCAAACAGCCATGGTGGGGCCCAGAGCTAGAGCGCAAGCGAAGGAAGGTGAGGAGGGCTTTCAACAGGGCTATGAACACTAGTGCAGACGAAGACTGGGACGCCTACCGTTCAGCCAAATACAGCTACAAAAAATGCATCAGATATCGGAGCAAACAGGGTTGGCGTAAATTCTGCGAGAACATAGAATCATGTCAACAAGCAAACAGGGTAAGGAAGGTCCTAGCACAGACGAAGGTGACCGCACCACCCACCCTCAAAAAACAGGACAATACGCTCACATCGTCGCCAGAAGAAACCAGACGTCTACTTATAGAGACCCACTTCCCTGGTTGCATCTTTACTACACAAATCGACTGGCATGATGAAACCATAACACCTACTGCTCAAGACTGGCAGTATGCAAACAAAGTGGTCACCCTGGAAAAAGTCCAGTGGGCCATCAGTAGTTTTCACCCTTATAAGGCAGCCGGCCCAGACGGAATCATCCCTGCTCTGCTACAGTGGGGCAACCAACCAGTCGCAAGCAGTTTGGAGCGTATATTTAAAGCCTGCTTGGCACACAGATACGTTCCGAAAGGATGGCGGGAAGTAGCAGTCATCTTCATCCCGAAGCCAGGAAAGGGTGATTATACAAATCCTAAAGCACACCGACCAATCAGTCTGACCTCCTTCATGTTAAAAACCATGGAGCGCTTATGCGAGAGGGAGCTGAGAGATGGTGCACTGAAACAGTTACCCCTACACGTAAACCAACATGCATACAGCTCCGGGAAGTCCACGGAATCAGCCCTCCATCTGGTAGTCAGCCGGATAGAGGAAGCGATCGAACAACAAGGCATTTGCCTGGGAACGTTCATTGACATTGAAGGAGCTTTCGACAAAACCAGCTTTACCAGTATTAAGACCGCCCTGTCAAAACATGGAGCGGAACCGGTACTATCAGACTGGATAACAAACATGCTCAGTAAAAGAGTGGTTCGCCTTGGAAAAGATGACCAGACAGCTCTAATAGCTAAAGGCTGTCCGCAGGGGGGTGTAATCTCTCCTCTCCTGTGGAACCTATAGTCTGTTTTTTTTAGCATTAGAAAGAACAAAAATTTGGGTTCTTTATCGTACACGTAAATGTGTAGCAAGCAAAATATATTAATAAAAAATGCCATAATATTTAATTTAAATCTTTAAGTTCCAAATAGACATTATTGTGACAGTTTATTTGTATTTTCAATAATAAAATACCATAGTTTAAATTTCTACAACAAAAAAGATAAATTAATACAAATAAACTAATCATCGTGAAAAGTTTACATTATAAAAGACCTAAAGAAGCAGCGGTTGCAAACATAGATTAATATAAATATACTTGAGAACATTAAACCTTATTAGTTTAATAGTTTAACATGACAAAATGAAAAAGATCATGTCAATGTTGAAATACGTTTTACAATAGGTTATTTTTAAAGTGCGTGCATAACATGGCCGAGATTTGTCACAACACGTAGCAAACGTAAGCGTCAAGCATCCTTTACGAGTGGGAGTGTAATCAGTGTATTTTGCCGTTTTGATAGTTTTCTTTGTGTTATTGTTAAGTTTGGTTTGTTTTCCTTGAAGTTTTTTGTTGTAACGTTTTAATTGTTATTTTATATAAGTATTCCGTTTAAATTTGTAAATCCATTCGGACGGAGTACGGCGGACACCACATAATAACGTTATAGATGAATTCCACGCGATAAACATCTTCCACGTTTATTTTATGTCATAAGTGGGACGGACGATGCACCTGATGGAAAGTGGCTATCGCCGTCCATAACTGATCGCAATGTTTACTTTTGAAAATAAACTCCTAACGACACGATGGCGCCATCCCACTTCGAGGACTAGGGATCTTAAGCCTTGAGACTACAGTAATTACACTGGCTAACTTACTCTTCCATCCGGAAAACAACAATACTAGGCAATGTTGTTATGACAGCGGAATTAATAGGTAAAGCGGTGGCACCCACTCAGACGAGCCCGAAGCAAAGACTCTACCGCCTGGTGCGAATTCCAAGCGGGCAGAGCCGCGCGTACTAGCTAGTGATCCATAATTTCATATAGCTTCAACTTGCACTGAAAACCATATCACTCTTTTGTTATAAATCGTTTGTAGAAAATGGTTTACTACCACTGCTTCTTTGTTTACACAATTTCTAATGTTAAAAAAAACGTACTATAGTGATAGATGACCTAATCACAAGGCTGAACAAAAACCGAGATTATACCATAGGTTATGCTGATGACCTAACAATCCTTATCTCAGGAAGGGTAGCAGGTACGATTTGTAACCTAACTCAACAAGCCCTACGCATCGTAGAAAAATGGTGCAGGGAATTTGAACTATCGGTGAACCCGCACAAAACCGAACTAGTTATGTTCACAAATAAAAGGGTACTAGGCGAATACCGCCTTCCAAAACTCTTCGAAACGGAACTCCAACTGTCAAAAGAGGTCAAATACCTAGGCGTTATTCTTGACAGCAAGCTAACATGGAGTAGCCATCTAGACAATAAATTAGTAAAGGCCGAAATTACCTTCTGGCAATGCAGAAGAATGATTGGTAAAAAATGGGGGCTAGCCAAGGACCAAAAACAGCACAACATCAGCTACACTACAGAAGACCCAAAGATTAGCCTGCATGGCAACCACTGGTTGCATAAAATCCACCCCTACCGCGGCAATGGAAGCCATGCTTGGACTACCACCCTTGGATCTGTTCATCCGCCAGGAAGCAACAGCTGCGGCTATACGCCTAAGGGCACTCAACCTATGGAGCGGGAGAAACACACGACACACTTCACTGCTCACTGAGCTCACGAAGGAGATACCCATGATGGGAGCAGTAAATGATCGTGTACCTAAACAGCACGTTTTCGACAAAAAAATACAAGATTCAGCTTCATGAGGATCATCGCTGTGAGGCCTTATGCCCAGCAGAACTGCGTATCTTCACAGATGGATCCAAAACAGGTACAGGCACCGGGGCCGGCATCTTCTCGGAGGACCTCAATATACACATTTCGACACCGCTGGGGACCCATAACACAGTTTTCCAAGCGGAATGTATGGGGATCACCTTGGCAACCTCAACGGTAATGGCCAGGAAACTGAAAGGTCACTCAATACGCATACTGTCAGACAGCATGGCTGTACTACAAGCTTTAAAATGCCATACTATTAACTCAGGATTGATACTGGAGTGCCACCTCAAATTAAATCAAATAGGTCACACCAACAACATAACACTGCAATGGATCAAAGGTCACAGCGGCTCGCGTGGTAACGATGCCGCGGACGAGCTTGCCAGGAGAGGATCAGATATGGATACCGATCCCCTTTGCATACCTACGAGCCATAGTGAACAAACGAACGAGAGATCAACACAACAGAGACTGGATGAACCTGGAAGTGTGCAGACAGGCCAGAGAGGCACTCCCTGTGCTTGATAGCAGACTGACCAGGCGCCTTCGACAACTGGACAAACGGCAACTACGCACGGCTACGGCTGCCATCACGGGGCACGGTTCCTTCAATAAACACCTTTATATTTTAGGTATCACCGACAGCCCTCTCTGCAGAGCCTGCATGAACGAGGAAGAAACTGCGGCACACGTGCTTCTACACTGTCCTGAAACCGCCACATACAGGGCTAAGTACTTCGGAAACACAGGTACGCTCCGGGAGATCACCAGCAGTGTGAATAGCCTGCTGGCGTTCTTCAACGAGTTGGGGTGGATCGAATAAAATGCCCACCCTCACGCAAAAACCGCGCCTTGTCGTGGAGTTGCGGATAATAGCCCGTCATACCATACCATACCATACCAAACGCACGGCGGCGCTGGCCGCGTTCAGCAGCCCGTACACCGTGCGGATGAAGCGCGAGCGCTCCATGGGGTTCGCGTGGCACGCCTGCGTACAGTGTGGCACGCTGTCTCACAGACGGCACTCACCTTGATAGCAGCGGGCGCGTTGGAGAGCGTGACGAGCGTGCCGGCCGCCTCGTAGCGCACGGCGGCGCTGGCCGCGTTCAGCAGCCCGTACACCGTGCGGATGAAGCGCGAGCGCTCCATGGGGTTCGCGTGGCACGCCTGCGTACAGTGTGGCACGCTGTCTCACAGACGGCACTCACCTTGATAGCAGCGGGCGCGTTGGAGAGCGTGACGAGCGTGCCGGCCGCCTCGTAGCGCACGGCGGCGCTGGCCGCGTTCAGCAGCCCGTACACCGTGCGGATGAAGCGCGAGCGCTCCATGGGGTTCGCGTGGCACGCCTGCGTACAGTGTGGCACGCTGTCTCACAGACGGCACTCACCTTGATAGCAGCGGGCGCGTTGGAGAGCGTGACGAGCGTGCCGGCCGCCTCGTAGCGCACGGCGGCGCTGGCCGCGTTCAGCAGCCCGTACACCGTGCGGATGAAGCGCGAGCGCTCCATGGGGTTCGCGTGGCACGCCTGCGTACAGTGTGGCACGCTGTCTCACAGACGGCACTCACCTTGATAGCAGCGGGCGCGTTGGAGAGCGTGACGAGCGTGCCGGCCGCCTCGTAGCGCACGGCGGCGCTGGCCGCGTTCAGCAGCCCGTACACCGTGCGGATGAAGCGCGAGCGCTCCATGGGGTTCGCGTGGCACACCTGCCGACAACAGGACACGCTATCGAGTAATCTGCTTAGGTTCTTCCTCCTAAATCCCAAGCTTCTACACACCAAAGCGACCGTCACTGGCGGACCAACCCACCGGTTTATTCCTCGGGGCATATTTTGTACGTCAATTTTGGTGCGTAGATGCCACAAGAGCTACATATTTGGGAAAAAGTTCTACAATATCAATTTGCAAAGGATATTTTATATTGTTTCAAAAAAGATGGACAAATCAGGGTTCAAGATGGGTAGAATATTTTCCAGAATTAAATAACTTCAGGCATAAAGATGAAACTTGCGCGATTAAAAAATAAAAACTAACCTTATAAATCAGTTCGACAATAACAAGTTGCAGAATGTCTCCAAATCCATGCACACTGTCGAGTCTGGAGGACAGATAAGACAAGGCGCGTTCCTGGTCTGCGTGCAATAGCATAAGGAAGGCATTTCTCTTGCAAGACATGTCCTGTTCAGTCTCCAGGAAATTAGCCACCAGCTCTGGTGCATCAGGGATTAGGAACTCGAAGTTTCTGCACAAAAATATGTGGATTAAATACTATGCAAAAGATCAAAATATTATTAATTCAAGCAACATTAAAACAGTTAAAAAGTCGTATCAGAATTCCATGGAAATACTTTATCAGTAAAACTTTTTAGACAACACAATCTTTAGTGTTAATTTTGGTGGCAATTGAAATAAACTAACCTACAAAAAACTTACCTATAGATGGTAAAAATAGCAAGTACAGCATTCCTCCTGACATAAGAGTGTCTGTGCTCTAGACAAGCCCTGATAGCGGGCATCAGAGGCTCCAGGAGCTCTGGCTCCTTAAGCTTGCATAAGAATCGAAGAGTGGAGCCACGGATGAACTCATTGGGATGTTGGAGATCCTTAAAATATAATGTGATTGGAGTAAGAATGTTTACTTTATTCCAAAAAATAAAGAAATTATCGCAATTTATTAGTTGCCAGTACTTGTGCTATGGTGGGCACAAGTGTAGCCATCTCATAAGGCTAATAATATTATACTCCTATGGTTTCTTTTTTTTTAATGAATGATTGTGCAAGTAGAATTTTTAACATTTTGCAACACTAGAAAGTATTCCAAAACACAAACCAGTTACCGAATATAGTTATTAATTACCTAGATGTGTAGGAATATGTAGGCTTTAGTATCAAAAAAATATTAATAATTAAAAATGTATTACCTTTCTGTAAGCATCACACACGAGAATCATCTCCTGTCTCAGTTTGCCATCAGGAGTTGTCTTTGGAACAATCTCCCAGAAGATCAGCAATAGCTTCTTGACTGTGTGGTCCTGCAGTGGCAGTACAAACCTGATGATAATCATCAGAAGACCAGGTATCTTCTCACCAGAGAGGATAATGCTGATAACTTTCTTCAAGGCTTCTATTTTCTTTTTTGTATCACCTTTCTCTGCAAAATAAAAGCACTGAGTTGATATGCATAACATTTTTTTAACAAGTATTCCAAAGGTTTAATGTTACAATACAAATTTTTTATTCACTTTAATAGCACAGTCACAAACTAAAGTCTGGGGGTAACTTTTTTTGATGTGGAAATTCCTTCTGAAAATTTACTTTTGAGAAGACTTGACAATTTTGAGGGATATCCCCTGTGACCCCCCTCCCCTTGGACCATGCATGCACTATAATAGTAAATATAAATTGACAATACCCACCAAAATTAACAGCAAGTGGTATGAATTGGTATATTGAAGAAAAATAGTAGCAAGGTAGTATAAAATCCGCTTATAGTCATTATTAAACTCAAATAGCAGTTGAGGGTATAAATAAAGCTATATATAGTCATTAAAGTTTAAATTAATATACTTAACTAAACAAAAGACAAATATTTATAGGAGATCCGGTTCTTAGCATTCCATGGATTCACCGTGCGGTCGCCGGGTCCATGGCGTGGTACAGAGAGGAACACTGCGACGGCGCCTGGGACTTGCGACCCAGGTGTAGGTTTAGGGTGGCCACCTTGTGATGCATCAGCGCTCACCTCCACCGTCAGTCGTGTTCCCCCCTCTACCTATCCAAATTTGGTAAGATCCTATCAACGCCGTTTTAGATATTCGTTTGAGTAAAGAGCTTACTGAAGCTCTTGGCAATCCGAGGTCTTTAAATAAGTTATACAGGGATTTAGCTGGAATTCCCCTTGCTCCCACTTCCACGGCGTAGAGTTTAACCACATAGCCATTTTTGGTTAACTCGTTGGTCAAGTCAAAGTATTTGTTTATTTTTATAGCGTGGTCTTTAGGTATGTTAGTTTCCCACGGTACTGTGAGTTCTACTAGTACTGCACGCTTTTGCTGTTTTGAAAATAGGAATATATCGGGTCTGGATGACGAGGCACAAACATCCTCCGGTATTTTATAGTGTTTCTCATACGAATCTGCGAGTAATGTCCAATCAGCGGCTGCTATCAAAATTGAGTACGGCTTTTGATTTGTCTTTTTTGAGCAGCCTTCCTTTACAAACGCGACGTCATTTCTTTGGTTTGTGGTTAAACCCTTTTTCGCTCTAGCTACCGCCAAACTTACCGCCTCACGTACGATTTCTAATACCTTATCATGTCGGCGCGAGTAATGACCCCGGTCTAATAGCGTCCTACAACCCACCAGTAGGTGCCTAGCAGTACCAATTGCTTCACCACATGAGTTACATGTTTTATCTGTGGCTTTTCCCCATCTGACAAGATTGCTTTGGTCGGGGAGGGTCAACTGGAATGCATTGAGATAGAATTTAAGGAGAGCCGGTGACCAGTCGTATATTAAGGTACGCCATTTTAAGGCTATGGGAATACAAAATTCACCTAGTGTTAACCATTCGTTTTGTATTTCTAGGTTCATTGCGTGCACTTTGTAGGTATTATTTTCATCAAAAGATTTTGTTATGTCTTTGTCTGACTGCCTCCTACTATATTACTATATTACGAAAGTAACTCTGTTTGTCTGTATGTTACGCTTTCACGCCAAAACTACTGAACCGATTTTGTTGAAAGTTGGAATAGGGGTAGATTAGACCATGAGAAAGGACAAATGCTATGTTTGGTCGCGATAACCGACATCCACGCGAGCTGAGTCGTGGGCAAAATCTAGTAGTCCATAAAGGAGAAAAAAGTAAGATTCAAATCAATCAACCAGAGAGCAAAGTTTGCAGGAGTATTGAACTTACCGAGGTCCAACTTGAGCTGCATCTCATTGTAAGGCTCCGAATCAGTTGGGTAGTTGATGAGGGTATAGCATGGCTGCTCTACTCCTGCCATGCTACAATTGAACACATATAGGTTTACTTTATTGCATCAGCAAATATTAATAAAAGAATGATCTCTTGCAAAGCCCAAGTAAAAAAAAGCTCTATAATAGTTGGTCTATAATAGGTTTTTTTACTGTGCCCAAGTAAAAAAAACACAACAAAATATCAAAAATAAAAAAAAGTTTTTTTAAGATAATGAGCCACTGGGTTTTGAACTAGTGGCTCATTATCTATGCTAAGAAAACTCTGAAACCGAAATTACTAGTATTCGCGTTAAGTTTTCTGTCTATACTAAATTGCTTTTGCTATGAGAAGGTTCATGGCAATAGTGTAATGAACAGGTTTCACACCTGCAAACCCTCGATCAGACGGCCTAAACCTAAGCCACTAGGCCACCGGTGACACATTAACACACGTACCTATATCAATATATGATGCAAAGAAGTTACAATTGAATAGTTATGTTTAAAGGAGTAACCAATTTGACTCATCACTGTTATTAAAACAGTATCCGTATACGACGACACCTTAGCAAGTTCATACTAGTACTTAACTTGACAGCCTCCGTGGTGTGGTGGTAGTGCACGCGACTGCTACGCAGGAGGCGCGGGTTCGATTCCCGCTCAGTGCAAATATTTGTATGCATGAATATGGCTATTTGCATTGGTCTGGGTGTTTCTATGTATAGTATGTATGTATTTACAAAAAAAAAAAGTATCTAAGTATGTTTATCCGCATTCTAGATTCCATAACACAAGCAAGTTAAGCTTACCATGGGTCTAGATAGCGTTGTGTACAAAAAAAAAAAAAAAAAAAAAAAAAACTTTATCTAATGTAAATTCTAGTTACTAAAAACGAGTGATATAGATCGCGAATCAATTTACAAGTATCCGGTGCTCATATTTTAACATCATTATTTACTAACCTGAATTCTGTTAAGCTAGCCTTTGACAGGAATTTTATGAACTATGCGTAACCCCTTTTATGTTCGGGGTCCAATAAGAATAACACACGAATTGTATTATTCTACTTATTTATAATTTTCAGTCCAAATATGTTCCACCAAACCAATAAAATCCAATAATACGTGTCCAAATCCACAACTCGTAATGTCAGATTGTGACAGTGACAGTACTAGCAGCTGACAACAGAGTATAACAATCGTTTTCATTAACGTTTATTATCGATAACCGTACAACACACATATTTTATTTTAACCTAACAAATCGAATGGTCGTGTTCGTCGTTGCGGATTCAATAAATTTCCTCTCGTTTTCAGTTCTGTCAGTACTCCTGACGGAGTGTCACTTACTGTTTGATTATTACTACGTTTTAGATTTCTCGTAGATGAGTCGTTGACATAGACATAGTATATTTAAAGACGTGAAGCTACAACGAAATTCATTCATAAAATCATATGAGGAAAACGCCAATTCTCCATCTTGCTTTCCAACATAGTGGGGATGTAGTAGCACCTGATTGGTCAAATAAAATTGCTAATGCGGTGATAAAATTTTAATTATCGATATTTTCCCAAATATTTAAAGAACGAAGACCACTTTCCATACATAGTGAATGACTTTTGAAATGCCGTTGACTTTTTATTATTCTATCGCATAATGGTACTGGTATTACTGATGAATAGGTACTAAAACATTTTTTACATCTATAAAACTACAAAATCAATATGATTTAATTAGTTGAACAAGAAATTACTTCCATTTTAAATTTAAAAGTATGATTTTATACAAATCTCCTTGATTTTGATTTAATTCCGAAACCCTCGCGCGACCTTTGTACGGTACAGTAAGAACATAGGACTGAAATGGCGGATTACATAACTTTTCATTCGGGTACCTACTAGGCAAGTCGAGCACATCTATTTTTAAGTAAATATCTTTTATAACAAAGGTAGTACAAATGTATATATATATATATATATACTGGGTGTAAGGGGAACGCTCACGAAGCCGGAAACCCCTAGTAGTACTCCAGGTACATAACATATTGGCATAAAATCGATATGGGCAATTT
This sequence comes from Eilema sororculum, assembly GCA_914829495.1. Classification (NCBI taxonomy): domain Eukaryota; kingdom Metazoa; phylum Arthropoda; class Insecta; order Lepidoptera; family Erebidae; genus Eilema; species Eilema sororculum. The sequence goes on along the minus strand of OU618538.1, from coordinate 25,520,634 downwards.
GGATTCTTTTTATTTTTTATTTAGCATTACTTACTCTCCATCTTGTTAGTAAAGCTAAATAAAACGGTAATTTTATAAAAAAACACCACTACAAAAGAGCACGCGTTTGGCGCTCTAGTGGTTTTTTCTTTGTAGTGATGTTCTTTTTATGAACTTACCGTTTCTTTTAGCTTTACTAACACGATGGAGAGCAAATAATGCAAAATAAAAAAAAAAACAAAAAAAAATTTTTTTTTTTGTCCAAATCGATTTTATTTTTATGCCTATGTGTTATGTACCTGGAGTACTACTAAATATATATATTTATATATATATATATATATATATATATATATATATATATATATATATATATATATATATATATATATACATCTTGAAGGACATGTTGCGTCCTACATGGCGTTATTTACCGATGATGCTGCGTCCGACTGACTTTGTGCGTCCGGAATACGGACGCAAGATTGACCGACCCTCATTTTTAGCCCAATGGTCCCTTATGATCCTTAGAATGCAGTGGCGAAAAATTGGCATGGACGTAATTCCATCACTACTATGCCTTTTAGCGTATAATATAGTTCCGCCATCGTCCGACTGAAATTTGGAGGACACTAGTGTTCAGCGTATAATTTACCACGTATACTTTGAGTTCAGTTCACCGATCTTATCGTGTCCATTGAATATCGTATTTGTAAAGTTTTTATCATGTTTTGCGGCCGCACCCCAAGCGTTTGCGCGTCGTACCATGGCTGTGAGCAATGTAGCGAGTGTGAGGACTCCCACCCCCAGAGCCGCCACTAGGACCTGCCTGGGCCGCCGTGTCCCACGCCGGGCACTCGGTCAGCGTGTGCAGCTCTGCGTCCTCGCTCGCATCACAGTGATGGCACTCGCACGTTGGCTCCTTCCGCATCCGACACAGGTAGCTCCCGAAACACCCGTGTCCGGTAATCACCTGCGTCAGCCGGTACGAGAGGCTGCCGTGTGGCATCTCTAGCTATTCCTCCATGATGAGTTTAACCGCTGCTATTACGGCGTGCCCTGCGCTTGGTCACCCAAGTCGTAGCTCCCACTCAGGGTGGAGATGGGACCTCACGACCCGAATTTCTTCAGGCTCGGGTTCCCGGCTCGGCTCCCGCGCCTCCTTTTCGAAAACTTAATGTATGTCAGGAAAAATATTGCAAAATTTCCAAGACTTTGTGACAGGCACAATATAAATACTAGAAATAAAAGCAATCTTGTAGTTTGTCATAGCAGACTCCATAAAATAAGTAATTCTTTCCAGGGCAACTGTATTCGCTTTTTTAACCAGCTTCCTAATGAAATCAGAGATTTACCTGTTAATAAATTTAAAAATACAGTAAAGAGCAAACTGTGCCAGAAAGCCTATTATAAAATCCAAGAATATTTAAATGATAAACAAGCTTGGAAATGAGCTGTTCGCTCTGCTGTGCTACTCAAGCAAAACATTGTATCTAGACCATAAGTTTTAGGCTAAGTAAATGTTTTGTAAATAGACCAAAAAAAAAAAAAGCCCGCTGAGTTTCTTGCCGGAGTCTTCTCAGGTCTGGGCCGCGTTTCGAACCGGTGGTCCATTTACTAGTATTAGTTAGTATTTAATATTTACTTTATGTTGACGTTTTGTAAGTGCCGATTTAATGGTCTATGCAAAAAAAATTATTTTTGATTTTGATTTTGATTTTGATTTCGGTACCGAAAGGGTTCTCGCATCCAAGTTCCACGGTAGAGATCCGGCAAGGAGATTCGCCGCCTCCAAGGATATCGTGCGGTACCTCATAATGTCCCTGCTGGCCATTGCACGCTGCGGCCCACGCAGCAGACGCGCATTGTGGATCGTCAGGGTCTCCGCCCATATCGGGCACCCATATAGGGCAATGGACCGCAGGACTCCTGCGTAGAGTCTCCTGCAAAAGTCATCCGGCCCCCTTTTTTTTTATACCACTTAGATGGCAGACAAGCACACGGCCCACCTGATGGAAAGTGGTTACCGTGGCCTATGGACGTATGCAACACCAGAGGCGTTACACTCGCGCTGCCTACCCTGAAGAATCCTTCTAATGCCCCTCTTGAAGAACCCCATATTGTAGTCGCTTGGGAAAACCGTGGCAGGGAGTTCCTTTCATACCGCACGGTGCGCACCGTATTTGGATGCAATGTGTGGGGATGAATTCCCTGTCTATGGCGAGCGGTGCGATGATAGAATGTAGCTGTGGGCATCATGTCAAATAATTCATCTGAGCACAAACCATTATATAGGCGGTAGAAAACACACAGTGAGGCAAAGTCCCTCCTGAGGCTGAGAGGTTCCACATCGCCTGCGAGTATGGGACTGTCGACGAGCCTCAACGCACGTCTTTGTATCGAGTCGAAAGGGTTAAGCTGGCGTGCGGGCGCTCCGGCAAAAAGATGACAGCAGTACTCCATGTGGGGTCGAACCTGTGCCTTATAAAGAAGGAGTCGCTGCCCCGCAGTGAAGTACTGCTTCGCCCTGTTAAGAACTCCAAGTTTCTTTGATGCCAGCTTAACCTTGTCCTCTAAATGACTGCGGTACTGGACGTCACTTGAAATGTAGACGCCTAGGATCCCGATACTCGGGGCAATGGTAAGCCGTGTGCCCAGGAATTGCGGCGCTACAATATATGGGGTTTTCTTAGCGGTGAATACACCCCTTATGTTGGGCAGCAGCAAGCGGCAGCTATGTCCTTCAATTTGGGGGCCAGTCTTCGGCGATGCTCCCCGAAGATCCACCGGCCGTCGAGCAAGAGCCCCAGATAGTTCATCTGGGGCTTGATGCCGATGGAAATGTCTCTCACTATGAGGCTGGAATCTTCCGGTGGCACGCGCCGAGGCCCATGAAAGAACATGGCCTCGGTTTTATACGGAGCCACCTCCAGACCCAGCCGCCGGATCCGCTCCACGACTTGGGCAACCGCGGTCGTGGCCTTCATGGTCGCTTCGCGGTATGTAGCCCCGCACGCCGTCACCAGCGTGTCATCCGCATAACACGTGACGGCGGCACCGTCCGCGAGCTCACCGCGAAGAACCCAGTAGTAACCGATGTTCCACAGTAGCGGTCCCAGGACCGATCCCCGCACGACATCTCTCGCCGACCGAGCGCATTTGGGTACAACAAGGGGGGGGCTGCTGGCAGCGGCGTTGTGCACCAGTGCCACCGATTCGTCCAGGTCGGTTTCCCAGGCAGGCCCGATAAACCGATGAGTGTACGGCTTGGCGACAGCGGCGACATTAATGCCTCACTGTGCCATGCTCTGGAGCAAAAGTGCCTGAGCATCAACACAGTGGTTCGCATTCGTCTGCAGGACGCGGAGCTGAGGATCCATTATGGAACTGCCAACCGGCTTCGGCCTCCCCGCGGTGCAGGCCTTGGCACCAGCCCTATGGTCGGCCGGCTTGCGCTCTGCTGCACACCTGAAGCAGTGCAACGGAGCTTCGCAACTACCGGCCTTATGATCGGGTTGGCTACAGCGGAAGCAACGGTCACCGACCGTTACCTTCGGAAACTGGCCTCCACCGTGCACTGCACCCCCACGTGGCTCACCGACAGGCACCGGAAGCACCGTGCTGGTCGGGCCTGCAGGAGCCGTACCTGCACCATCTGGAAGCCGCCAATAAGCAGGCCCCGCCCATCGGCAACCTTTGGGGCTGCCGCGATGGGGCTCTCCGACGCCTCCGCCGTCAACGTAATGACGACGGTCGTCAATCGTGGGGCGCGGAGCTTCCTCGGCGCTGTTGCCATCGCGGCAGCCTTGGCCCTTCTGGCCATTTTGGCTGCCTTTTTGGCGGCGTTCCGTCTCTGCTTGGCGGCTCCAGCTACCTCCCAGCCCCCTTACGGGGGCTCGGGGATTCACCCAGAGCCGGGCCGGGGTCCGGGGTTGCCCTTCCCCTTATAAGGATAAGGGGAAGGGCAGTGGTCGCGCTCAGGGCAAGGGCCCTGAGCGCGACCCACGATTCTGGCTCTGCTGGTCGAATTGGCGGCTTCACCGGTTGCGCTGTTTGCGCTGGCCGCTCCGGCTGCACCGGCCGCCCCGCCAGAGCAGGGTGCGCCGACCGCTCCGGCTGCGCCTTCCGCATTGACCGAGTCGCCACTCCCGGCAACTCGGTCCCTTCTCTTGAGGGCCTCCAGCTCCGCCGTAACTTTTTGGAGTTGGCGTCGGGACTCGGCCTCCCGCCGCTGTGCCTCAGCCTCCCTCCTCGCCTGTTTTGCCATCTGGGTGGCCAGACCCTCACCGGCAGCTGCGATCTGCTCTACGCATAAGCAGAACCTACAAAACTTCGAGCTAGCGTTGAATGGTGTTGCAATAAGCAGGGACAGTCATATTCGCTTCCTGGGTCTCATATTAGATGAACACTGTAACTGGAATCTGCATGTAGATACAGTATCATCATCATCCACATAGAGACGTTAGTCCTGATTGCATCCGAGGCCACGGTGCCCTCGGAGCTCAGGGTCCGCCTTCCGGCTCTTCCTCCTCCACTTCGCACGATCTTGGGCGTCCAAGGTAGTGAGACCGTTTTCACGCATGTCACCCTCCACGACGCCAAGCCAGCACTTCTTGGGCCTACCCCTTCTACCTGGACCGGGTGGGGGCGCCATTGCCAGGCATTTGTTACCCACGTAGCTGGGCGGTTTCCGCAAGACGTGGCCGCACCAGCGGAGGCGGCTCTCTTGCATTTTATCTGCGATGTCACGGACATGAAGGCTGCCGCGGATGCGCGAGTTCCTCACGCGATCTTTACGCGTGACTCCACACATCCACCGCAGCATTTTCATCTCCGTGACACGCAGCATCTGCTTGTGTCGCTCCAACAGCGGCCACGCCTCACAGCCGTGTAAGAGGACAGGTCTAATGATTGTTTTATAGACCTGCCCCTTCAGCCTGACTGGCATTTTAGTGTCGCAAGTGACGCCAGTCATTTCCCGCCACTTAGCCCACGCGGCGGCAATACGTGCCTTGACGTCGTGGTCGATGTCACCAGTAACGTGAAGTACAGATCCCAGGTACTTAACCTGATCCGTGCGCTCGACCAAGTTCTCGCCTATGCGAACGGGTGTGGGATCTGTTGAGTTTAACGCCAAGTACTCTGTCTTCGCCACATTTAGCTTCAGACCGCCGTTCTCAAGCGCCTCCTTCCACACTTTCACACGTCGCACCAATCTGTTCCTGTCTGCGTCCATCAGCGCAATGTCATCAGCATACATAAGCAACCATGGAGGCTGCTCATGTGAGTCTCTGATACTGTCCGACAAAACGTCTAACACCAAGCTGAACAGGTAGGGACTAAGTACGGATCCTTGGTGTACCCCGACGGTGATGGGGAAGGTTTTCGTGTCGCCAACAGCGGTCCGAACCACGGAACCGGAATCTTGGTACATGTCTCGGATGGTGTCGATGTAAGCCTCTGGGACTCCTTTGGACCGCAGTGCCCACCAGATCATCGCGCGAGGCACACAGTCGAAGGCCTTCTGCATGTCTAGGAATAGACAGTACAGGGGCGTGTTCCTCGCCCTGTATCTCTCCGCGACTATCCTTAGGGCGAACGACGGATCCATAGTCCCGTGTCCGGGGCGGAATCCATACTGGCACTCCGAGAGGGTACTCTCCTGTCGGATCCGGGAATCGATTATCCGCTCATAAAGCTTCATGGTGTGGGACATTATCTTTACACCTCGGTAACCACCACACTCTTGCACCGATCCCTTGCCCTTGAAGACTGGCGTAATAACACTCAGCCTCCACTGGTTTGGGATTTTACCGGTGAGGAGGATACGGTTATAAAGATTAGCGAGGATGCCCACACCACGGGCACCCATTGCCTTCCAAGCCTCGATGGGGACTTCGTCGGGTCCGACAGCTTTCCGGTTCTTCATGCGACGAATGGCAGTCTGAACTTCAGCAGGCGTTATCGGTGGCACTAGTCCTTGATTTGGAGGGAGATCTGGTGGCTGCACCTCTTTATGCTGCTTATTCAGCAGATCGTGGAAGTATGAGCGCCATCTCTCCTTCACCGCGACTTCCTCGTACAACAGGTTTCCTCCAGGGTCTTTGATGCAGCGGCACTTGGTTATAGCCTGCACCGCTTTGGCCCTGGAGCGCGCCAACTTGTAGATGAGCTTGTAGATGTAGATACAGTATGCAAGAGAGTAAATAGATTCGTGTTTGCTCTACGCCAGCTTAGAAATACAACTTGCGAAAAAACAGCTCTTATGGCGTACCACAGTCATGTTGGCTCAATCTTAAATTATGGCATATTACTGTGGGGTAACTCAACCGACGTAGACAGTGCCTTCATAAAACAAAAACTCGTCAAAAATGATTATATTACTTTTTAAGATTTTGTTGACCACCAAAGTGAAAATACCTACGCTATACATAGGTATTGTCACTTTTGTATGCTAAATATTAATTATATTTATTATCTATGCCTGGAGTCATTATAAACCCTTATATAGGTGGAAGCCTCTTGGCTGATAAGCTGGATACAATTATTCAAAAACAGTATTCGGAACCAATCTGTATTCAATAGTAGATGGATGTCATTTAGTTATTATAATCATTATGGTATATGCAGAGCATTATACGGAATTGATTTAAACATACATTCGGATGGAGGCGGGAATGTGCATGCAGTGTTTAGTAGGTATACGCAGGTATTCAGTGTGCAAGAAAGATTTAAGAGTGAACGGACGCACAAATTCAGCTAGAAATATTTAATTTGAATATCACCATTTAATGTTTAAATTAAATTTGACGTCGACTACTGATATGATACTGATGAAAACATCTTACATACGCATTGAAAACATTAAAAATCTCACTACATTCAGTGGACGCCGCCGGGTGGTAGTTTGTAAAGACGCAAGAAGTCCTTCGCGATTTATATATATATATATATATATATATATATATATATATATAAATATATATATATAAATATATATATATATATAAATATATATATATATATATATATATATATCGTTACTCAAAGACTCTAAAGAATCTTTGTAGATTTTACGTCCTTCTGGGCGAATTATTCGAAACTCCGGCTATCACAAGGAAAGTCTGACAGAAAGCCCTAAGCACACTGCAACCTGAGAATACAAATAATCGGCATCCACTTAAGCTAACCACTTAATTTTTTCTTTCAAATGTATAAATTTTTAGTCTGTGCACTTTTTATATCGATAAGTAGTTATCGACAGTTTACTGGATTCCCTACTAGGCCCTGCTTTCCATTCATTCACAAAATCCAAGTTTAGGTAGGCAGTTTTTTTTCGTAGGTATGGCAGCTCTTGATACTCTAAGGTCGTTGACCTGCGCATGACAGCTTTGACAGCAACAGAAAATCAATACGATTTATCGATTGAAGTCAAAAACTCTAAGAGTCAAAACAAGAAAATAACAAGAAGAATTTTTATAATCTGTATATGGAAGTGCTATCGTATAGGAATTGCCAATTTTTTATGTTTTGGAAACAGAAAAATTGTTGTGATAACCATTAAACACATGTTTTGAACGATCCATTTAAAAAATGGATGTGCTTGTCACGCTTTTTTACATATTATTCTCAATATGTGTGGTATATCCACCCACGGAGTTCGTGGCAGCCGGTTTCACCATTGCTCAGCTGTTCGAAAACTTTTTGGGGTCTGAGAATTTGAATTTTGTTACTTATCATATGAAGAGGACTACAATTACTGCGTTGATTCACTCTTCCTTGCCGTTAGGCTACGTTTTATGTCTTCTATGTTCCGGTGACCGCAATCCATGGCTCCCAGCGGCAGCGGCTGCGACAGCAATCATCCCCCTGCTTATGTGTTATAGACTGTTGTGCTGGTGGGAAAACGATCAGATCAAGCACCCAGTTGTGAAGGCCCTGCTTCCCTATGTGACTCCTGGAAGCGATTGGCGAGTCGTTGCTGGCACTCTTAATTGTGAATTTAGAAAGTATGTACCTACATTTTTTTTGTTCAAATTATTAATAGGTAATATTACAACATCATTATTTGGGATAATACCTAATTCTTCTTTATCATTCTCAAGAAACCAAGCTACTTTTGAGAGTAGATGATTGCTATAAAAAGCTTCTAAACTTCTTGATTTTAAGCTTCTGTTACTTATTCATACTGTCAAGTAAATCAACACTTTATACAGCTCACACACACAGTAACTGAATTTTATACAGCTTAAATATTTGAAAGTGAAAGAAAACCACCTCCACAGGTAAAATACTCTGCATATTTGAAATATTGGTTTAAAATATTATATGCAGAACAATAATTGAACTATTGACTTGGTTGTGTATCAGCAAAACGCATCCTAATGCTACAGTACTTAAGTAGGCAACTGGTAAGCCCTAAGCAGACTCTCCGAGTGAGTCAGTTCTAAACTAACTTTTAACCTCTCACATTCCATGATATACAATAATAATAACAGGAATTAACGGGATTGTATGAGTTGGTTGTAGTCTCACATAACCACTCTCGCCGGTGGGTGCCGGTGGGGTGGTATTCATGGGGATGTGTACAGGATTTTAAAAAATATGCATTCTGTCCATTTGTTTTAAATTGCCTTTCCTTGTCAACATAATTTATACCAAAGTTTTATTACATCTATTCTTTGTTTCAGTGTGGACAAAGTTTCCATCCAGTTGACAGCATCAAGCAAGTTCGTAGCGACAGAATTATTCCTGATCAAAGTCTCGCAATATTCACTGAATGTAGTCCAACAGACAGACTGCTCTTTGGTGGCTACTGCAGTAAGTATTATATCATACTACTAGTCATAGGAATATTAAAACATGTTGATAAAAGCTTAAAAGTGTTTTGTGTACTTAATACCAGCTTTTGCTGAACTGGTTATAATGTGTTTGTATGAAATTTTTAAGCATGTAGTATGCTAAAAAAGTTTTGATTGGTCCAGGCAGAATTCGATCACATGGTCATTCTCTTACAGGGAGAATGCTTTAAGCGATAAAAAAAAAAAAATTTATTATTTATACCACCTGGTCTGATGAAAACTTTTTCCTATCTTATTCAATTTAAATGGTTTCAAGTGGCCACTCCAAGCGGCGTTAGTGATCATTTCATCCAAAACACTCTTTTTGTTGGGTCTATACATTAATTTGTTTCACATATTAATTACATGAATTAATTGAATTACATAAATTAAATCTCAAAATGAATAATACTGTATTTATATTTTACACATATCCACATAGGGAAATTTGAATTAAATCATTTTAAGTTGTCGCTCACTGGACATGCGTTAGTTCTTTATCCCAATCGAACTCAGTTGTTTTTTTTTAATAGTCACTACTTGTGATAAATATTCTATAGTACCTATGTCTATTTGAACACAGTCGGACAGGCACAACCTCTCACAATCTGGAGAAGACGAGGTGCAGTACATCAACATAGAAGCGATCCCGACTCGTGACGATATAGAGCGATTCACCTTCCGCATATCCACCACGGCGCTGAGGGACTTACAACCGCGCCTACTGCACCCCGTGAGGGTTCCGGAGCATATCTCGCTGTTACCGCCTCTGATCGAACGATTCGTCAACGTCTTCAGACACTATGTGGAGCGGAACCCTGTCTACTATGTCGATCAGGTTAGTTAACATTTTTGTCTTCTATTTATTTTTTAGATTTCGATTCAGTGGGAGAAAATGGTACCAAAGAAAGAAATAATTCAGGAGATGGTGTTTCATTGGAAAGTATGAAGGAGTCCTATTTTATTTTTGTACTACAAAATCTAAACTAAATAGTAAAGGCAGATTGTACAAATGATTTTAAAATCAATTACTTTATAGAGTAATTAAATGTTTTATTCTTATTAATTTTATTTTTCATGTGTGTTCTCCATGTTTCCGTCGTTGATGAATCGATTTTAAAATCAGTTTTTAAATTGGGTTTGGTGTAAGAAGAAATTCGAAGTGGTTTCAGTCCATCGCGGACTAACGAACTGACAGACAGAGAAGAATAACAAAAAATGTTTCGACTGTGCTGTAGTATGAATTGATCCTTATACAATAATTATTTTGACATGAAGAGAATATCTATTTGCGCAAAAATTCAAGTTGTTTTGCTGATAGACAGTGCTATAAATACTATCAATTATGAATGAATAACTATTAATGAGATCACTTCCGCCACTGAATAGATAAATAGTACCTAACTATGATTTTGTCGTAAGTATCACATTATTCAGATAAGGGTACCAATAGCGCCCTTTACACTCGCGCAAGTGAATACCGCATTCGCGTGTGAAAGAGCGCCAGCGTAAGGACGTCCCGCGTTCATAAACGCGTCCAGGATGGTGCGGCGGAATCCATGCATGCACAACTAGGGTTACCATTTAGGAATTTGAAAAGCCCTGACAAAAAGCCTGACATTTCAATAAGAGTCCGGACACATACTTGCAATGACATGGTATTGGTCGGGACATATATCTTGGACATAATGTGCTCTGAACGCGCATTACACTTTTCTTGGGTATCTTTTGAGGATAGCACGGGGTGGTACTACTGCGGTGGACGAGTTCAAATTCACCATGCATAAATTAGGTATAACAAAAAAAACCGGCCAAGTGCGAGTCGGACTCGCCCATGAAGGGTTCCGTAGCAGCAAGTAATATAAGATAAAAGTTCTCGTAGTTCATTAAATGTTCTTTTTATTATTTTTTAGTTAATTGAATGAAAGGCGAAAATTGCGGTTTATGACGTTATTAAAAATAAAACTACTTACTTACTAGATCTCGTTCAAACGAATTTTTGTTGGCAGTTTGCATAGCTATGTAAATCATATATTTTTTTTAGATTTATTGGAAGTGTCTCTCGCGCAAACTATTCAGTTTAGAAAAAAATTATGTTAGAAATCTCAATAGCATTTTTGAAGACCTCTCTATAGATACCCTACACGTATGGGTGTGATGAATAATTTTTTTTGACTTTCAGTTCTGGACCCCAAAGTTTATTGCTTTTTTTCTATTTTTGTGGGAAATTCTTGATGCGGTTTACAGAATACAGCTACTTACCAAGTTTCATCAGAATAGGCCTTATAGTTTCGGAGTAAAGTGGCTGTGACATACGGACGGACAGACATAGACTATAGACAGACATGACGAATTTATAAGGATTCCGTTTTTTGCCATTTGGCTATGGAACCCTAAAAACAGCGCGCATATGGACTTCATTATTTGTCACGTGATTTAGATCCAAGATACGTGTCCCGAGGTACAGGCATGACATACCTTGGACCTTAATTGCCTGACAGATGAGGCCCTGGCACCCGCGGATTGTTTGGTAATAATAAATCTATGCTTGGTGAACTTGAAGTTTGATTTCTTTTTTCAAGAAAGTATTATAAACTATGAATACTAGTTAGTTTGCAAAAAAAATAGAAAATGTAATGTTTGATCTCTTATGTTGATTATTAAAATAGATTTTATATTATTTTGATTTCAGATAAATGACAGGTTAATAAAAATTAAAGACTTATTTTATATTACATAGTATGTAGTTTTATGACTCATACATATTCCATCTAATTGAAAAAAATCCGGACAAGTTAAGGAGCCGGTCAAAGTCCGGACTAGCGTCGAAAAGTCCGGACTTGTCCGGATTAATCCGGACGGATGGTAACCCTATGCACAACCGAATCATTGTGGAAAAGAAGCGCTCAGCGACTCTCTGAACATTCATGCGCGCGCAATCGTGTCTTGTGTAGACCACGCAAAAGATTTCCTTAACTTTGAACTTCGAAAAGAAAATCGCGCATGATTATACGTGCGTACGAGCATTACGCCGCGCAGGATTGCTTAAGCTTAAGAACGTGTCATTGATCGACCGTATAAAGGCAGCTATTGTCTGAATAAAATGTGGTACGGAAGTATATTTGACCTTTTTGAGGGGTCTTCTCTACTTATTGCATGAATCTGTTGCTGTGTCCTCAGGAACCAGAGCTGTGCATCGGTTGCATGCAGTTCCCGGCAGACGTGAAGATCAACCGGCGATGTCACGCGCCGCCCCCGCAGCTCGAGGGTGGACCGCCGCAATGTCAACAGTGTAACTGTCGGTATGTGTAACCTATTCATCTATAGTTTTTTAACTAGCGATCTAGGTCCCAGTTTCGCGCGGGAATAAATTGGAAAGAAAATCCTGTGCTGTGACCCGACTGCAGCGCTATCAACGACGCAAAAAAGTAGCTCAGTCGATGCAGAACTTTTAAGTGTCAAGCCAAAATAGTATTTTTATATACGTATAGATAGTATGGTCTGGTGGCTCTTTAGGGAATTTTGTTTTTTGCCATCTGAGAAGAGAAAGAAAAGAGAGAAGAAGAAAAATCTTTGTCTATTTCGCCGGCTGCAAGGGATATGTCGAAGACAACCTCACCTTCGGCCTAGCACCTTCGGTCGGCGTGCGGTTTTAGTCGGTCCGAGTCTGACATAACCTCCCCCTCCGGCTCCGGCGGGGGAGGTATCCGTGGGAAATACCGCACGAAAAAAAAGTCGGTCTCGTCGGCAATCGGCAGGTGCACCAACTTGCAGATAAGTGGGCCATTCCAACGGTTATTTTGTTTTTTGAAATAAAACCTCTTTTTTCTAATGGATTCTATAGCGGAATTCTATCACGGAAATAAAACGGATTTATGTGGTATTATTTACATTTAGCCTTTTTAGGTTATTTAGGTCTCGTAGTCCGAATGCTCTAGCTAGTGCTATATTTATGGCTAGATCACACGCACTGAGTGGAGTGACAAGACGTTGCTATTGGCCGAGTGCGATATTCGTGCACAATACTCGGTGCTATGTTCATGCACCGAGTATGGGCCGAGTGCACTGTCTCGCCACTGTACTCGGTGCGTGTGATGAAGGCACTAAGGAGGGTTTACATCTCTCATGTTCGGTAATTAGGTTCTTATTACCTCCAAATGGAGCTTATAGGTGACTAATTAGCGCTCTAGGGTAATAATGTAGCTAAAAAAGCCCAAGGGCGTTAAGTAATTTAAAAAAAAACACTTCTTTCTTTCAAAAAGTTCGCGTACATCTAACCATCATACTGGCAATAGACATCATGCTTTCAGCCCAATGACCAAAGAGATCGCCTTGCTATTCAGCCTTGTCTTCGTGTGAGTTTATTAAGTCATCAATTTTATTTCAAACTAGCTGTCCCTGCAAACTTCGTTTCGCCTTAGAAATTAGAATCCATTAGCTGTATCAAATTCTCCTAATTATTTTGAGAACGGAAAGCATTTCGATTCGGGCCCCATACGCCCACGGAGCTCCCGACATGATCCCTCCGCGTCGCCCCCAAGCAACGCCTCTCCTCGCCCGCCGGCCAGGCGCAGCGTCAGGTTTTGCACATCATGCGGTGCGTGTAAATTTTATATCGGAGTTATTTTTAAATTGTAATATCTTCTAAGATGTTCATTGAAATTAAGTAATGTCAAAGACAATTTTGTTTACAATTAAATACCCTTAATCAACAACACATTTATTTGGATAAAGATTAATATTATTATGTTGATACAACTCTAACAAATAATTGGTAATAATGCATTAATTTCGACCAAATTTGATTACCATAAAAACGGTTCTAGTGAGTTAATCTTAAAAGATAGACATATACTGTCGCGGACATTTTTTTAGATCATTTCAAGAGGAATAATTCTTTCATACATATGTTTTTGGTATCTTGAACTGTTTTCGCAGCGCACGCAACGGAAGCCCTCAAATATGAATAATTTCCCCGTTTATTCCACATTTTTCATTGTTTCTTCGCTCCTGTTAGTTGCAGCGTGATGTTATATAGCCTAAAGCCTTCTCCGATAAATGGTCTATTCAACACAAAAATAATTTTTCAATTCGAGCCAGTAGTTCCTGAGATTAGCGCGTTCAAACAAACAAACAAACAAACAAACAAACTCTTCAGCTTTATAATATTAGTATAGATATCGAACGGCGAACCTAAATGTCGTTCTTGAAAAAAGAATTAAAACGTTCTTTACTTGATTCTTTTTAATGAAAAAAGGCGGGAGTAGAAAACTTTTACTTTAAATATTGTTCGTTTTTGGGATGTTTTATAATTACGTGCTAATTAGAAAAAAATACATCTCAAACTATTAACATACCCAAAAAATATAATATCTTTAAAATTTGAAAATTGTTTTCATTTCACTATGAATTTCAACAAATAAAATGTTTTATTCTTGTAATGCCGGTTTTTTCTACTTACCTCACAATCGAGATGTAAAGCTCGGGTGTAAGCACCAATTGCACCCTCGAACTATAGGCTAAAATATAAAGGCTAAATATCTCCGGCTGCAATTGATGCCTTCCAGCCCTTGGCTACTAATCTACTATTGATGTTTGGGTGGGCAGTGTGCTGTGGTGCTGCTCGTGCATGGCCCGCTGGTGGGCGGCCCGCGCGGCCGGCCCGGCGGAGCGCTGGCTGTCGGGCCGGGCCACGTGCCCGGTGTGCCGCGCGTCCTTCTGCCTGCTGGACGTGAGTCCGGCGCGCCGGGCCACTTCCTGAGCCCGGCCGCCGCACGTGTGCCTCACCTTCACCCTGCTCACCTACGTGCGCTAGGGGACTGGCGGGGCGGCGGACTGCGGGCTGTGGACTTGACCAGGTGATGGTAGCGATTGGGTTAACTTCATATTGTGTTATTTTTAAGCTATCGCGGTGTAAACTCATTGTTATTTATGCTTGTTTGGGACTTCACTCGGGACTGAGTCAGTCAAGTCGTGACCACGGGTGCAGCATCGCACCCGAAACGTCGGCAAAAAGTAAGTGAGAAAAATGTTTTATCGCGTGAAGTCCCAAACAAGCATAAATAACTTCATATTGTGTTATGATCTTATATAATAATGGGTGGGTGCACACGCGGAAGTCTTTTTAATTTTGGTTTGCGTTTGCTCAAAATTAGGCTAAACGACAACCCAACGAAGCGGGAGAAAAAAGGTAAACAAATTTTCAGCGGTTCCAAACATTTTTATGTGAAAATTATTACGTATCACTCCAAGTACATTCCTGACAGGAATGAAATTGCTCATAAGATGGCGGATCCGACAGTTTAGAACCGCTGTGCTGACAGCTCTCCTGTACCACGAAACACGCAACGACAGCTGTCTCGTACGTGTGACATGTGCGACAAGGATAGAGACAATAATCACTAGTTATCGCAACGTAACTCAGTAATGGTCGCTTTGTTTACCTTTTTTCTCTCGTCTCGTTGGCTTTACTTTAGTTTTGATTGAGTGCTTTGCCATCCTACCTACCTCATTTTAATATGAGATCATGAGTTTCAGTGGAAAAGCTAATTTTATTGCTGCAATAGTAACGCGATAAATTTCATATCAAGATTTTTTAAATATATTTTTTGGAGTGCGATGGTTTCGCTCGTAATTATACTCATTATGACTTTATTATGCCTTATACAGGCGTCTAGAATTGTAATCATTACTATCATTCGATGTGATTTAATCAATGTAATGAAGACGATAACTATATAATCGGAATAATGCAATTGTTTAGTGACTGTCAGAACAGCGCACAGTGGTTTAGTAGCAGTAACAAGCTGGACAAAATTATTTACTGAGGATATTTTACGTTACTTGGCTTTCTTATGATGTTTGAATGCGAATTGAGCACACAACACCCTAATCGAAGAAGGTAGGGGTCAGGTTACCTATAAAACATAAAATGACTTTAGATATTTAGTATATTGACAGATAGGAAAAAAAAACTACTAATTTCACCTATCTACTATTTACAATACATAATGGTACAGGTATATAAAAAGGTACGGGTGAAATATATATTTTTTTATTATAATCAAAACCCATAACTTGTGATGAAATAACATCACTAACACTTTTCAAAAAACCTAATCTCACTGACATTATATGCTATTACTTAAGCTCAAAAATATAATGAATAATTTCATTTTTAACCCAATTTCTATAAAATACTACACTCATTACCTTATCACTAGTTGCCATTAGTGCAAAACAATTCTTGTTATTGGTAAACGTAACGGGCATATCTAGCTTGGGATACCTAGAATTTACCTATTACTGGGGCCCCTATTCAGATACCCAAATACCATAATTATAAGAAATGTTTTGCACTATTGTTAACCAAAGGTAATGATGCATTAGAACAAGCCAGCTGGATGAAAGGCATTACTGAATTACTTAGAATTCATCATCTGAACCCCTCGTTTGAACAAGTTAACTGGACAAAAGTCATTGTGCAATTACCTAGAATTTACTTAATACTTGAGCCCCTATTCAGATACCCACATACGTTATTTGTAAGAAATATTTTGCACTATTGTTAACTACTGATAAGGTAATGAGGGATTAGAACAAGCCAGCTGAATGATAGACACTGAATTACCTAGAATTCATTACCTGAACCCCTGGTTTGAACAAGCTAACTGGACAAAAGTAATTATGCAATTACCTAGAATTTACTTAATACTTGAGCCCCTATTCAGATACCCAAATACCATAATTATAATATGGTATTTGGGTATCATCAGATGATGAATTCTAAGTAATTCAGTAATGCCTTTCATCCAGCTGGCTTGTTCTAATCCCTCATTACCTTTAGTTAACAATAGTGCAAAATATTTCTTATAATTATGGTATTTGGGTATCTGAATAGGGGCCCCAGTAATAGGTAAATTCTAGGTAATTGCATATTGACTTTTGTCCAGTTAACTTGTTCAAACGAGGGGTTCAGATGATGAATTCTAAGTAATTCAATAATGCCTTTCATCCAGCTGGCGTGTCCTAATCCTTCATTACCTTATCAGTAGTTAACAATAGTGCAAAATATTTCTTACAAATAACGTATGTGGGTATCTGAATAGGGGCTCAAGTATTAAGTAAATTCTAGGTAATTGCACAATGACTTTTGTCCAACTAGCTTGTTCTAATGAAAACACTGTGCGGCGGGTCGTAATATCAAAATTTTAATATTTTTAAATTTTGTGCTTAACATGTATTATAACTCAAGAATACTGTAACGGGATCGGAAGTAAACAGCTTCGTATGTGAGACCACTTTATTCACACACCCTAACAGCCAAATCTTTTACACGACACTCACAGCGTGACTGTAGCGAATGTTGGATTAACAGTTCACTGCACTTTCAGTCTTATACGCGACACTCACAGCGAGACTGCGAATATGACGTAACAATACTTAGGGCAGGAGCACTAAGCATTCTCGTGTAATAATCCATACTAATATTATAAATGCGAAAGTAACTCTGTCTGTCTGTCTGTCTGTCTGTCTGTCTGTCTGTCTGTATGTATGTATGTTACGCTTTCACGCCTGAACCACTGAACCGATTTTGATGAAATTTGGTATAGGGGTAGATTAGACCATGAGAAAGGACATAGGCTATGTTTGGTTGCGATAATCGACATCCACGCGGGCGGAGCCGCGGGCAAAAGCTAGTGCACCTATAAGTTAGCAAATGGGTAAACTGTCTCACAAAATCAATGTAGCTAACCACCCCCTGTTCTGACTGTCACATTATTTATATTGATGTATTTTAATATTGTATCGAAAAGTCGATGAAAAATAAATGTGTTAGATAGAAGCTCAAAAAGCTTATATTCGATGTTTATATGTGTAGAAATGTTAGGAATTGTAATGTAATATTTGTTGTCCATTTTATACATGGCTATTGTACATAGATTATTAAATCTATTATATTATAGATTAGCAAATAATAATGGAAATGTTATACAGGTATTTATGTGTAAAAAAAGAACATTTATATATATTTATATATTTGAATGTATTTTAATATTTAACTCTTGACCAAATACTTATGTATACTACTAGACAACGACTTAGATAAAAAATCTGGACAGTGTGTGGGCAGTGAGGTGCAGGAGTAAAGTGATAAAAGTAGATACATACGAAAATAAAAAAAAATACTTATAGGTACAGTCAGCGTCATAAATATCTTGACTTGAGGTTATTATAAATTAGACGAATAAAGATGCATGGTCATCCTAATCTCATCTCTTGCTCGCACTGTATAAATTTGTTATAAAGAAAACCATATTTAAAAAAAGAAGGATAATCGGTTTTACTGAGTTTCCTGCTGGTATCTTCTCAGTAGAACCAACCTACCGAACCAGCGAAAGAATCATTTTCCAATGATTTATTTTATTTATTTTTTCTGTGATTGACATTATTGTAAAATTCTGACGTTCATATGTGCTCTTTATGTGCCTAAACTGAATTAATGAAATTGATTCTTTGATTCTTCTTTGACGACGAAGTCTCAAAATGATTTTAAAACTCTTGTATTAAGAGCAAATCAAACTGTTTTATTGATTTATATGGTACTATTGTCTGAAGTGTGTACCAAATATCAGAACAAACGGTCAACTGGGAGGGAGTAAAAAAACGAAAGTAAGATCATTTTGAGGACTTTGTTTGTCATTACATTTCTGATGCTGACTGTACCTAAACGTGTGATACTTAATATGTTACACATTTCCTTTTTTGTTTTTTTTTATATCAATATCCATACTAATATTATAAATGCGAAAGTAACTCTGTCTGTCTGTCTGTCTGTATGTATGTTACGCTTTCACGCCTAAACCACTGAACCGATTTTGATGAAATTTGGTATAGGGGTAGATTAGACCATGAGAAAGGACATAGACTATGTTTGGTCGCGATAACCAACATCCACGCGAGCGGAGCCGCGAGCAAAAGCTAGTATCAATATAAATGTCAAACACACTTTTATCACTCTCTTTTGCACAAATCCAAATTAACCGTAGGTACTTATGTAGAGTGATCATAATTATTGTCTTGTATCGCTAGTCTAGTATTATACACAGAAGTATTTGCCCTTAATATTTTCAATGTATAAACTAAGGTCACCAAAGGGGACCGTTATAAAATGCCATTTACAATGTAATAATCCAATAAATAATGTTAAGTTCACTTAATTTTTATGTTTTTAGGAATTAAATATAATAAATGTATATGTTCGTCAGAACACTTAAAATTGCATGTTATCGCGATAATTATTAATCGTTTTTAAAGTAAAGCCAACGAAGCGAGAGAAAAAAGGTAAACAAAGTTTCAGCGGTTCCAAACTATTATGACTTCAAGCGTATTCCAGACAGGAATGAAATTGCTCATAATGGCGGATCTGACAGCTTAGAACCGCTGTGCTGACAGCTTTCCTGTACTACGAAACACGCGACGACAGCTGTCGCTCGGCCATTATCGCGTACGTGTGACATGTGCGACAACGGCAGAGAAAATAATCGCTAGTTATCGCAACGTAACTCAGTAATGGTCGCTTTGTTTACCTTTTTTCTCTCGTCTCGTTGGCTTTACTTTAGACGATAATTCAGAAATGTTAAGCTGGCAGAAATCGTATTGAATGGAACTTTCGTCATTGTGTTGAATGTATTAAATATCATTACTGTGTTGCTAATGAAATAAACGCTATTGGTGTATAGCTGTTCTTTAATCATTTCATTAATTAAGTTCCACATAACGACCGAAATAAGATTTTTCAACGTTTCAGTTCCGTGATGAATTTTGATCCTGAAAAGTTTTGTATATTAACCGGGAATGCGGGAAAGATGACTTCGAGATACCCGTCCTAAAACCGACATGGCCCTCGATTCTGCTAAAGCTAAACCACTATGCAGTCATTGTAAAAAATAAATTAAACTTGACACTTTATTTTTATACCCTTAAAGCTCAAAATGAAATGAAAACCGTTTCATTACACTTTTTCAATTACCCTGCAAAAAGTCATTTAATTTTGAACTTTACCCGCATTGCTTTAAAGTCTATTATTAAAATTTAATGCCTTTTTTTGCAGTGGCGGTGGCACCACTGTGTGACACCGCTTTAGGAGAATCGAGGCCCTGGCTAGTGTTGCTGGACCCACAATATTGATTTTTCAACACTCATCATCCTATTTGCGGATCTGTGAAGCGCTGATGTTCGAATCGATTACCATCTGACCATCACATCCTATAAAACTGGTGATATCGAAGTCTGTTGCACCTTTTGACGCTCCAAATACTCGTAAGAACCGTCATAGAAGTTCATATGGCAACTGGGATCGACAGACTACGTACTCTCTGAGGGACGGACGGAGGTGTCTCAATGCCTTAAGAATGGTCACCCATCCGAAGACCAACTTGACTAGTGTTGCTCCACCTTGTAATGTGTTAACCTATTCTGTTACCAAGTCAGGAGTCCCTTCAGTGATATTTTTTATTGATGATGAATGCATCGTGTATTTATATGGTAATTCTGGTGATTTTCAATAAAAGCAATGTATCCTTATTTACAAAAATAATTTTAAATAAAAATGTGTCTTTCTTAAAAGGACACGTCAATTTGACTACACGTCGCTTGATGGTAAGCTCAGAATACTAAAAATAGAAAACGTCATCAATCTCTGACTTTAGTGTCCCAATATTTCTACCATTGTTCTGTAATTCTACTGCCTATCGGTTGGAGGGCCTGTCCCATGAAACATAGAGATTAGTATTATAATATTGGGACCGCAGTCACAGATCCTTCAAACTTGATTGTTTATCTGGAGGTGCGATCTACAGTTAACTGTAGGTATGTTATTGGAAACGGCAAGTATAACTACAGATTTTTGTGATTTTAAGGGGGTTGTGATGGATAGCTGTTGATATTTACGTAAGACACTCCAATAGGTGGGCATTATATACTTTTATAGATGTAACAGATTAGTAATTCATTAGTAAATTAGCTATTAATAATAAATAAAACATGTTAAGTTAGTTTGTAATTAGGTAAAGATCTATTGTGTATTGCTAAGATACGGGTACATTGTATAGGCGGGATGTCGCCGGCGTCGGCGCACCGTCATTAGCGCGGGGTGCGGGGGCCGCGCGGGAGGGGAGGGTGCGGGGAAGGCGCCGGAGGTTACCTGTGACGGTGAGCCGCTCTCCTCGCCAGTCCTGACCTAGCAGTTGCGCAGTTAGCACGTCGTAGTAGCACATTGAGTGAACAGTCTTCATTCAATAATAAAGTGAAAAATCGGACGTTTTTCAAAATGGATGTAAGTACAACAGTACAGTTCTAAACTCGTTTTTGTAATTATTGTTTGTGATAAGTATTTTAAAGTGTATGTCTCTTTGGATACAGTCGGAAAGGAACAACCTCTCATCATCATCCGGAGAAGACGAGGTCCAGCGCCCCGAGCTAGGACCGATGCCGACTCGTGACGCCTCCCTGCCGCGCCTGTGGAACCCCCAGTTGGTGCCGAAGCAGATCTCGCCGATTCGACGATTCATCACCGCCTTTAAGCACTATGTGGGGCGGAACCCTGTCTACTGTGTCGATCAGGTCAGTTTATGTTATTGTCTTTTATTTATCATCATCATACTTGTGTTATTCGATTCGAGATCCTGCCCTCGGAGTTTGGTCTGTTACATTGGGTTCGGTGTAACTCAGGTGGTCCCATATTAATTTCATTCTGAATTTCATTTCCAATTTCTTATTTGATTGAACCTCCACTAACTTTCAGTTTTCCATTGTTCATCGTTATTGACCGCAACTGTTCGTTTGTTCTCAGGAACCAGAGACGTGCATCGGTTGCCTGCAGGCCCCGGCAGACGTGAAGATCAACCGGCGATGTATCGCGCCTCCTCCGATCTTCAAGCATTTCCAGTTCGGACCGCCGCCATGCCAGCAGTGCAACTGTCGGTATGTATCTATATGCTTATTTGTCATCTTAGCGTTAATACCGGTCGCATCCGAAGCTTTCACCTGGGAGTTCGGTCTTACTGCGGGTTTGGCTGAACTCCAATATTTTACGTGAAGCGACTGCCATCTGCCCATTCGCTAATATCATTAATCTGAAAGTTAATCTGTTGAATGTTCTTTGCGCAGAGTTCTGTGGTGCTGCTCGTGCATGGCCCGCTGGTGGGCGGCCCGCCAGGACGGCCCGACTGAGCGCTGGCTGGCGGGCCGGGCCACCTGCCCCATGTGCCGCGCCTCCTTCTGCCTGCTGGACGTCAGCCCCGCTATGGTGACTACCTCCTGATGCGAGCCCCGCTATGGTGACACCCTGCTGATGCGAGCCCCCTAGGGCAGCATCTTCTTGATGAGAGTCCCGCTAAGGTGGCATCCTCCTTATGCGAGTCCCACTGGCGTGGCACCCTCCTGAACTTGAGCCCCGCTAGAGCGGCACCCTTCTGCAGCGATCCCACTAGGGTGACACCCTCTTGAACGCAAACCCCGCTAAGGTGGCATTGGATTTCATGAAGGTGAACGTGAGCTGCACTATTC
This sequence comes from Eilema sororculum, assembly GCA_914829495.1. NCBI lineage: Eukaryota > Metazoa > Arthropoda > Insecta > Lepidoptera > Erebidae > Eilema > Eilema sororculum. The sequence goes on along the minus strand of OU618538.1, from coordinate 25,498,246 downwards.
ACCCCGTTTTATACTATAAAATAATAAAAAAGGAAAGATATGAAAAAAAAAAGATAAAATAAAAAACAAATAAAACAAAAAAAGAAAATATCTATGGACAAAAAAACTAGTCCTATATCATGCTAACTTATCCCACTTTATCCTACCTAATCTTATTCCTCTCATAACCTATCTCTCCCTATCTTACCATATCTCGTCCTACCTTATCCTATCATATCATATCTCATCCTATTTTATGCTATCTCATCACATCTTATATCATCGTATTCTATCTTTTACTTTCTCATCCTGACATATCTCATCCTACCTCACCCTATTTTATCTAATTTCGTCCTATCTTATCCTGTCTCTTCCTGTCTTATCTTATCACGATCTAATGTATCCTATCTCACCCTACCTCATTCTATCTTATCCTATCTCATCTAACCTAGTTCTATCTTATCCTACCTTTACCCTTCTTATCCCATGTTATCATCCTCATTCTATCATATCCTATAAATCTAATATCTATCCTATTTTACATCAAACTATTTTAGCCCATCTTACCATCCTTTCCTATCACGTTCTATCTTATCCTACTTTACCCGATTTCATCTTATCCTACATCATTCTATCGTAAGATAGATCCATCCATCTTATTATATCTCATCCTATCTTATCCAATCTCGTCCCATCTCATTCAATCTTATCCCATCTCATTCTATATTATGTTAAGTTTTCCCATCTTATCCCATGTTATCATTCTCAATCTATCTTATCACATCTTGTCCTATTTTATCCTATCTTGATTTATATTATCCTATCCTATTGTATCCTATTGTTACCCATCTAACGCAATCTTATCCTATAAGTATGAGGAAGGATAAGATAGGATGTGATGGATTGAGTCAGAATAAGATGGAATGAAATCTGATAAGCTAGGATGAGATAGAATATGATAGGATAACATCGGCTAAGATGGGATAAGATAAGATTGCGTTAGAATCTCAGTTATCATCCGCCATCATTTTATCCTTAGATAGGATAACATAGGTGAAGGTATAATTAGAAAGGATATGATAGAATGAGGATAATAATATGAGATAAGATGGGACAAGGTAGGATAAGATAGGATTAGGTTAGATGAGATAGGATAACACAGAATGAGGTAGAGTGAGATGGGATACATTAGATCGTGATAGGATAAGATAGGAAGAGACAGGATAAGATAGGACGAAATCAGACAAAATAGGGTGAGGTAGGTTGAGATATGTCAGGATGAGAAAGTAAAAGATAGAATACGATGACATAAGATGTGATGAGATAGCATAAAATAGGATGAGATATGATATGATAGGATAAGGTAGGACGAGGTATGGTAAGATGTTAAGAGGAGAGGTAGGATAAGATGGGAATAAGATAGATGAGATAGGACTAATTTTTTTGTCCATAGATATTTTCTTTTTTACATTTTCTTTTTTTTTTTCTTTTTTTATTTGTTTTTTATTTGTTTTTATTTTATCTTTTTTTTCATATCTTTCATTTTTTATTATTTTATAGTATAAAACGGGGTGAATAGTGCAGCTCACGTTCACCTTCATGAAATGCGATGCCATCTTAGCGGGGTTTGCATCCAAGAGGGTGTCACCCTAGTGGGATCGCTGCAGAAGGGTGCCGCCCTAGCGAGGCTCAAGTTCAGGAGGGTGCCACGCCAGTGGGACTCGCATAAGGAGGATGCCACCTTAGCGGGACTCTCATCAAGAAGATGCTGCCCTAGGGGGCTCGCATCAGCAGGGTGTCACCATAGCGGGGCTCGCATCAGGAGGTAGTCACCATAGCGGGGCTGACGTCCAGCAGGCAGAAGGAGGCGCGGCACATGGGGCAGGTGGCCCGGCCCGCCAGCCAGCGCTCAGTCGGGCCGTCCTGGCGGGCCGCCCACCAGCGGGCCATGCACGAGCAGCACCACAGAACTCTGCGCAAAGAACATTGGAATTAATCAAATTGAACATGTGTCTATGAGCGAAGGGTGAAGCTGAGCCCTGAAATAGACTCGCTGTTGCCCGCAGCTCTGAATATTAGTGAATGGGCACATGGCAGATCAGATGGCAGTCTTTCCAAAGAAAATATTAGAGTTCAGTCAGACCCGCAGTAAGGCTGAACTCCCAGGTGAAAGCTTCGGATGCGACCGGTATTAACGCTAAGATGGAAAATAAGCATATAGATACATACCGACAGTTGCACTGCTGGCATGGCGGCGGTCCGAACTGGAAATGCTTGAAGATCGGAGGAGGCGCGATACATCGCCGGTTGATCTTCACGTCTGCCGGGGCCTGCAGGCAACCGATGCACGTCTCTGGTTCCTGAGAACAAACGAACAGTTGCGGTCAATAACGATGAACAATGGAAATTGAAAGTTAGTGGAGGTTCAATCAAATAAGAAATTGGAAATGAAATTCAGAATGAAATTAATATGGGACCACCTGAGTTACACCGAACCCAATGTAGCAGACCAAACTCCGAGGGCAGGACCTCGAATGCGACCGGGAGTAACACAAGCATGATGATAATAAATAAAAGACAATAATACAAACTGACCTGATCGACACAGTAGACAGGGTTCCGCCCCACATAGTGCTTAAAGGCGGTGATGAATCGTCGAATCGGCGAGATCTGCTTCGGCACCAACTGGGGGTTCCACAGGCGCGGCAGGGAGGCGTCACGAGTCGGCATCGGTCCTACGTCAGGGTGTTGGACCTCGTCTTCTCCGGATGATGAAGAGACGTTGTTCCTTGCCGACTGTTTCCATAGAGATATACACTTTAAAATACTTATCACAAGTAATAATTACAAAATTGAGTTTAGAACTGTACTGTTGTACTTACATCCATTTTGTAAAAACGTCGGATTTTTCACTTTATTATTGGACGAAGACTGTACACTCCAATGTGCTACTACAACGTGCTAACTGCGCAACTGCTAGGTCAGGACTGGCGAGGAGAGCGGCTCACCGTCACAGGTAACCTCCGGCGCCTTCCCCGCACCCTCCCCTCCCGCGCGGCCCCCGCACCCCGCGCTAATGACGGTGCGCCGCCGCCGGCGACATCCCGCCTATACAATGAACCCGTATCTTAGTAATACACAATAGATCTTTACCTAATTACAAACTAACTTAACATGTTTTATTTATTATTAATAGCTCATTTACTAATGAATTACTAATCTGTTACATCTACAAAAGTATACAGGGTGTATTTTTGAAACGGGGCAGTAAGGGCAAGTACCTTAACCGTTGCAGTTACAGCAAAACGTTCTTAGAAGACTTTCCCTAACTTTTTGACATATTTTGAACTGCATTCACAGATTTTGTAAAAAACTTACAGTTGGCAAAAAAATGCAAAAAGTCCAAAAATATTTTTTTTATGCCATCCGATTCTATTTCATGTGGGGATCAAAAAACTCTATGAGACCATTTTAGCTTTCAGTACTAGGAAAGACAGAAATCGCCAAAAACGTTTCCCATACATTTCGGCAACAGAAACAAATTTCTACGATGGTCTAACTTTTTGTTATGGCCAGGAAGTGGGTAGAATTGACTGTAAAATAAATAAAAAGAATTTTTACCCTCAAATTTCGAATTTGATTCGAAAATCTGTGTGTTATACTTAGTTTCAGCTAAGAAACTTCGTATGAGTTATTAATTAAGGATTTTCGCTAAAATGTCTTCTAATCGTGAAAAAATTGACTTATTAGAAGCGTATTTTGTCAATAATCGAAATGCGGGAGCTGCATTAGTGTGGTACCGCAATAGGTATCTGTTGCGGCATGTGCCAACAAGAAAGGTTATTACAAATCTTTTAAAAAACCTGGAATTGCAGGGTTCTTTCAAAAGAAAGCGGCAGCCTCGTGTGGACATGGACACGGAGATTGCGGTTCTGACTTATGTCGAAGCATATCCAGAGGTATCGTCCAGGCAAGTCGCCCTTGAAGTAGGTGTATCCCACTCCCTTGTGATAAAGATATGGAAGAAATACGGCTACAAGTGCTATCGATATGGGCGCATAGTTCAAGTGTTACATCCGGGTGATGATGTTCGAAGGCTTACTTTTTGCAGATGGCTAAGAGGAAAAATAAGCAGAGATCATGAATTTTTAAATTACATACTGTGGTCAGACGAAACGAATTTTTCCAATAACGGTATGTACAACAGAAAAAATCACCACTATTGGTCCAAAGAAAATCCACTAAGAGTTACGGCAAGTCATAATCAGGTTCGCTTCTCATTCAACTGTTGGTGTGGTATAATGTCCAATCGAGTCATAATGGTGGAATTTTATGAAGGGAAACTGAATTCTGCCATGTATAATGAAGTCATTTTACACCATCTTGAAAACGAGATGGACGAATGGCCCTTGTCGGAATTGCGAAAAGTTCATTTTCAACAAGATGGTGCTCCGCCACATAACAGTCACCTTTCACGTTCCAATTTGAGCCGCCTATTCGGTACACAGTGGATAAGTACACATGGCCCAACACAGTGGCCACCTCGTAGCCCCGATCTAACACCATTTGATTTTTTTTTATGGGGCTTCGTGAAAAACTAGGTGTATAAGACGACGTACGCCAGTGTTCAAGAGCTCAAGAATGCATTAATGACCATTTTACGTAATATTCATCCCAGAACATTATTAGCCGCCATTCGTTCAGTGCAAAAAAGGATAGACTTATGTATTCGTAAAAATGGAAATCATTTTGAGCAATTTATTTCATAAACCAATTTCTTAAATGTTTAAATGATTTTTTTTATTTAAAAAAGTTCAAAATTTTACCTGACCTATGAGTTTCGAGTTGATTTATCATATTTCCGTACGAAATGTATGGGAAATGTTTTTGGCGATTTCTGTCTTTTCTAGTACTGAAAGCTAAAATGGTCCGAAAGAGTTTTTTTGATCCCCACATGAAATAGAATCGATTGGCATAAAAAAAAAATTTTTGAACTTTTTGCATTTTTTTTGCTAACTGTAAGTTTTTTACAAAATCTGTGAATGCAGTTCAAAATGTCCCAAAAAGTTAGGGAAGGTCTTTTAAGAACGTTTTGCTGTAACTGCAACGGTTAAGGTACTTGCCCTTACTGCCCCGTTTCAAAAATACACCCTGTATAATGCCCAACTATTGGAGTGTCTTACGTTAATATCAACAGCTATCCATCACAATCGTTTAACATTACAAAAATGTATAGTTATTTTACAAATATATGTACTTGCAGTTCCCAATAACATACCTACAGTTAACTAAAGACCGCACCTCCAGACAGACAGTCAAGTTTGAAGTAGGTATCTGTGACTGCTGTCCCAATATTATTATTACACATACCCATCTCTCTGTTTCATGGGACAGGCCCTCCAATCGATAGGCAGTAGGATTACAGATCAATGGTAGAAATATTGGGACACTAAAATCAGAGATTGATGACGTTTTATTTTAGTATCCCGAAACGGACAGTGGATACGTTATTGGGAACGGTCGTACAAGTAGTAAGTCCAAATGTTTTACGTAAAATCATACATTTTTACTTTCCATTGGAAGCATTTTCAAAATTGTATGTGTGTAGGTATATATACTTATTAAGGTTGTATTGAAAATGAACCTGTACCTTAGCAATATAGGTACACAATAGATCTTTACCTAATTAGAAACTAACTTAACAATTTTTTATCTATTGTATGAATTTGTATGCCTATTATAGTTCATTTACTATTTTTTACACGTTGGATCTGGTTAGGGGCTCAGGTAATACATTGTTAACCCTTTTTCTATATACATAACTAACTATAGATAACAGTCATTACCTTATCAATAGTAGACATTAGAGCAAAACAATTCTTAGTACCTATTGGGAAACGTAACGGGTGTATCTAGCTTGGGACTCAGGTAATCCCTCATTACCTTCTCAGTAGTTAACAATAGTGCAAAATATTTCTTACAATTAGGATGCGTAGGTATCTGCATAGGGGCTCAAGTATGTAATAGGTAAATTCTAGGTAATTGTGCAGGTAATGAATTTGAGGATATTGCAATATTGAACTCTTGGCCAAATATTTACTTACATAATATGTTACTACTAGGGAATGCAATCTCGATCTCGCAAGGCCTCGTTCTCGCGAGATCTCGGCCTTTTTAACAAGATTGATCTCGGCTGAAAAGAGGTGATTGTACTCAAGCATTAGAAGTCTTATTTGAAGCTATTTAATCAATAAGGAAATGAATTTATACGAGTCTGCGGCTCAAAAGGCACATTTTAGTTCGCGGATAATTGCTTGAAGTCTGTAGTTCTTTTCTATTTTTATGAAATGACACGTCATTTTGACTTTAACTGATGGTAAGCTAAAGACAAAGTCTGGGAAAGATGGTCACCATCGTAAACATGTATCTACCATGTTAATTTTGGTGGCACTCAGCTTATCGGCCTCATCAGATGCCTTTTCAACTAGGTATTTAATCCAGGAGGGCGTTTTCAGCGGTTGGTTTTCTGAACGACCAAATAAGCTGTTTCTTTGAATATATTGTGCTTCTTAAGACACTACTTTCAACATAATTCGTAATAATGGATTGGTTTATTTTGTTAATTTCATCTCTAATTTCTAATAGATCTCTGAATAGATATAATTTTCTTTAAAATTATAAATTTTTAATAGGTAACTATATTTGGTTACTTTCATCGTTGTTGACTTACATTTCTTCTTCGTATTGTTGTTTTATATTGAAGTAACTGTTTAATTAGTAAAAGATTTTTGTTGGATATTAGAAGAGAAGACTGGTTTTTTTATTTCATTTTTATAGGTGTGTCAATGTTTTATGTAAATAGTAAACAAACGTTAAAAAGTTTATTATATGGATGGATACGTATTACATTAAACAATCTTATTATATGTATAAAAGTTTATCGAAATTATTCGTAAAAAATTCATATCTACCATACCCACCTACCTATATTTCTTACTGGTATTATTTTTTGTAATCTATTAAAATATTGTCATCATTTGCACAAATAAACCCACAAAACTACCAATCTCGTGAGATCTTGGAATTAGCGAGATTTCGCGAGATCGTTATTCATAATCTCGCGAGATCTCGCCTGAGCTGAGCCCCAATCGCACGAGATTGCATTCCCTAGTTACTACTAAACAACGGTTTAGAGTTTAGATAAAAATGGACCTTTTGACGCTCCAAATACTCGTAAGAACCGTCATAGAAGTTCGTATGGCAACTGGGATCGATAGACTACGTACTCTCTGAGGGACGGACGGAGGTGTCTCAATGTCTTAAGAATGATCACCCTTCCGAAGACCAACCTGACTAGTGTTGCTCCACCTTGTAATGTGTTAACCTATTCTGTTACCAAGACACGAAGTCCCTTCAGAGATAATTTTATTGATGATGAATGCATCTGTACCTACACGGTCTGTGGTGATTTTCAAAAAAACAATGTATCGTTATAAAATAATTAAATAAAATAATTTTAAAACTTTTTTTTCTTAAAAGGACACGTCAATTTGACTTCACGTCGCTTGATGGTAAGCTAAAGGCAAAGTCTCGGAAAGAGGGTATGATTTTACGTACAATTTATATTTTGACTTACGGCCGTTCCGAATAACGTATCCACTGTCAGTTTCAGGATACTAAAAATAGAAAACGTCATCAATCTCTGATTTTAGTGTCCCAATATTTCTACCATTGTTCTGTAATGCTACTCCCTATCGATTGTAGGGCCTGTCCCATGAAACATAGAGATTTGTATTATAATATTGGGACCGCAGTCACAGATCCTTCAAACTTGATTGTTTATCTGGAGGTGCGATCTACAGTTAACTGTAGGTATGTTATTGGAAACGGCAAGTATAACTACAGATTTTTGTGATTTTAAGGGGTTTGTAATGGATAGCTGTTGATATTAACGTAAGACACTCCAATATTATATACTTTTATAGATGTAACAGATTAGTAATTCATTAGTAAATTAGCTATTAATAATAGATAAAACATGTTAAGTTAGTTTGTAATTAGGTAAAGATCTATTGTGTATTGCTAAGATACGGGTTCATTGTATAGGCGGGATGTCGCCGGCGTCGGCGCACCGTCATTAGCGCGGGGACACGGGGGCCGCGCGGGAGGGGAGGGTGCGGGGAAGGCGCCGGAGGTTACCTGTGACGGTGAGCCGCTCTCCTCGCCAGTCCTGACCTAGCAGTTGCGCAGTTAGCACGTTGTAGTAGCACATTGGAGTGAACAGTCTTCATTCAATAATAAAAGTGAAAATTCCGACGTTTTTCAAAATGGATGTAAGTACAACAGTACAGTTCTAAACTCGTTTTTGTACTTATTACTGGTGATAAGTATTTTAAAGTGTATATCTCTTTGGAAACAGTCGGAAAGGAACAACCTCTCATCATCATCCGGAGAAGACGAGGTCCAGCACCCCGACGTAGGCCCAATGCCGACTCGTGACGCCTCCCTGCCGCGCCTGTGGAACCCCCAGTTGGTGCCGAAGCAGATCTCGCTGATTCGACGATTCATCACCGCCTTTAAGCACTATGTGGGGCGGAACCCTGTCTACTGTGTCGATCAGGTCAGTTATATTATTGTCTTTTATTTATCATTATCATGCTGTTACTCCCGGTCGCAATCGTGGTCCTCCCCTCGGAGTTTGGTCTGCTAGATTGGGTATGTGTAACTCAGGTGGTCCCATATTAATTTCATTATGAATTTCATTTCCAATTTCTTATTTGATTGAACCTCCATTAACTTTCAGTTTTCCATTGTTCATCGTTATTGACCGCAACTGTTCGTTTTTTCTCAGGAACCAGAGACGTGCATCGGTTGCCTGCAGGCCCCGGCAGACGTGAAGATCAACCGGCGATGTATCGCACCTCCTCCGATCTGCAAGCATTTCAAGTACGGACCGCCGCCATGCCAGCAGTGCAACTGTCGGTATGAATCTCTATGCTTATTTTTCATCTTAGCGCTAATACCGGTTGCATCGCAGCCTTACTGCGGTATGACTGAACTCTATTTTCTTTGAAAAGACTGCCATCTGATCTGCCATGTGCCCATTCACTAATATTCAGAGCTGCGGGCAACAGCCAGTCTATTTCAAGTCCCAGCTTCACATTCTCTCATAGACACATGTTCAAGTTGATTTATTCGAATGTTCTTTGCGCAGCGTCCTGTGGTGCTGCTCGTGCATGGCCCGCTGGTGGGCGGCCCGGCAGGACGGCCCGGCTGAGCGCTGGCTGGCGGGCCGGGCCACCTGCCCCATGTGCCGCGCTTCCTTCTGCCTGCTGGACGTCAGCCTCGCTACGGTGACACCCTGCTGATGCCCTAGCCCCCTAGGGCAGTATCTTCTTGATGAGAGTCCCGCTAAGGTGGCATCCTCCTTATGCGAGTCTCACTAGGGTGGCACCCTCCTGAACTTGAGCCCCGCTAGGGCGGCACCCTTCTGCAGCGATCCCACTAGGGTGACACCCTCATGTACGCAAAACCCGCTAAGATGGCACCGTATTGCATGAAGGTGAACATGAGCTGCACTATTCACCCCGTTTTATACTATAAAAAAATAAAAAAATGAAAGATATGAAAAAAATAACATAAAATAAAAAAAAAATAAAAAAAAAGAAAATGTAAAAAAGAAAATATCTATGGACAAAAAAACTAGTCCTATCTCATCTATCTTATTCCCATCTTGTCCTATATCTCCTATTAACATCTTACCATATCTCGTCCTACCTTATCCTATCATATATCATATCTCATCCTATTTTATGCTATCTCATCACATCTTATATCATCGTATTATATCTTTTACTTTCTCATCCTGACATATCTCATCCTACCTCACCCTATTTTATCTAATTTCGTCCTATCTTATCCTGTCTCTTCCTATCTTATCCTATCACGATCTAATGTATCCTATCTCACCCTACCTCATTCTATCTTATCCTATCTCATCTAACCTAGTTCTATCTTATCCTACCTTTACCCTTCTTATCCCATGTTATCATCCTCATTCTATCATATCCTATAAATCTAATATCTATCCTATTTTACATCATCCTATTTTAGCCCATCTTATACCATCCTATCCTATCACGTTCTATCTTATCCTACTTTACCCGATTTCATCTTATCCTATATCATTCTATCGTAAGATAGATCCATCCATCTTATTATATCTCATCCTATCTTATCCAATCTCGTCCCATCTCATTCAATCTTATCCCATCTCATTCTATATTATGTTAAGTTTTTCCATCTTATCCCATGTTATTATTCTCAATCTATCTTATCACATCTTGTCCTATTTCATCCTATCTTGATTTATATTATCCTATCCTATTGTATCCTATTGTTACCCATCTAACGCAATCTTATCCTATAAGTATGAGGAAGGATAAGATAGGATGTGATGGATTGAGTCAGAATAAGATGGAATGAAATCTGATAAGCTGGGATGAGATAGAATATGATAGGATAACATCGGGTAAGATGGGATAAGATAAGATTGCGTTAGAATCTCAGTTATCATCCGCCATCATTTTATCCTTAGATAGGATAACATAGGTTAAGGTATAATTAGAAAGGATATGATAGAATGAGGATAATAATATGAGATAAGATGGGAAAAGGTAGAATAAGATAGGATTAGGTTAGATGAGATAGGATAAGATAGAATGAAGTAGGGTGAGATAGGATACATTAGATCGTGATAGGATAAGATAGGATAAGATAGGACGAAATCAGATAAAATAGGGTGAGGTAGGTTGAGATATGTCAGGATGAGAAAGGAAAAGATAGAATACGATGGTATAAGATGTGATGAGATAGCATAAAATAGGATGAGATATGATATGATAGGATAAGGTAGGACGAGATATGGTAAGATGTTAAGAGGAGAGGTAGGATAAGATAGATGAGATAGGACTAATTTTTTTGTCCATAGATATTTTCTTTTTTACATTTTCTTTTTTTCTTTTTTTTTATTTGTTTTTTTATTTGTTTTTGTTTTATCTTTTTTTTCATATCTTTCATTTTTTATTATTTTATAGTATAAAACGGGGTGAATAGTGCAGCTCACGTTCACCTTCATGCAATACGGTGCCATCTTAGCGGGGTTTGCGTCCAAGACGGTGTCACCCTAGTGGGATCGCTGCAGAAGGGTGCCGCCCTAGCGGGGCTCAAGTTCAGGAGGGTGCCACCTTAGTGGGACTCGCATAAGGAGGATGCCACCTTAGCGGGACTCTCATCAAGAAGATGCTGCCCTAGGGGGCTCGCATCAGCAGGGTGTCACCATAGCGGGGCTCGCATCAGGAGGTAGTCACCATAGCGGGGCTGACGTCCAGCAGGCAGAAGGAGGCGCGGCACATGGGGCAGGTGGCCCGGCCCGCCAGCCAGCGCTCAGTCGGGCCGTCCTGGCGGGCCGCCCACCAGCGGGCCATGCACGAGCAGCACCACAGGACGCTGCGCAAAAAACATTGGAATAAATCAAATTGAACACGTGTCTATGAGAGAATGTGAAGCTGGGACTTGAAAAAGACTCGCTGTTGCCCGCAGCTCTGAATATTAGTGAATGGGCACATGGCAGATCAGATGGCAGTCACTTCAAAGAAAATATTAGAGTTCAGACCCTCAGTAAGGCTGAACTCCGAGGTGAGAGCTTCGAATGCGACCGGTATTAACGCTAAGATGAGAAATAAGCATATAGATACATACCGACAGTTGCACTGCTGGCATGGCGGCGGTCCGAACTGGAAATGCTTGAAGATCGGAGGAGGTGCGATACATCGCCGGTTGATCTTCACGTCTGCCGGGGCCTGCAGGCAACCGATGCACGTCTCTGGTTCCTGAGAACAAACGAACAGTTGCGGTCAATAACGATGAACAATGGAAAACTGAAAGTTAGTGGAGGTTCAATCAAATAAGAAATTGGAAATAAAATTCAGAATGAAATTAATATGGGACCACCTGAGTTACACCGAACCCAATGTAGCAGACCAAACTCCGAGGGCAGGACCTCGAATGCGACGGTGAGTAACACAAGCATGATGATAATAAATAAAAGACAATAACATAAACTGACCTGATCGACACAGTAGACAGGGTTCCGCCCCACATAGTGCTTAAAGGCGGTGATGAATCGTCGAATCGGCGAGATCTGCTTCGGCACCAACTGGGGGTTCCACAGGCGCGGCAGGGAGGCGTCACGAGTCGGCATCGGTCCTACGTCAGGGTGTTGGACCTCGTCTTCTCCGGATGATGATGAGAGGTTGTTCCTTTCCGACTGTTTCCAAAGAGATATACACTTTAAAATACTTATCACAAGTGATAATTACAAAAACGAGTTTAGAACTGTACTGTTGTACTTACATCCATTTTGTAAAAACGTCGGATTTTTCACTTTATTATTGGACGAAGACTGTTCACTCCAATGTGCTACTACAACGTGCTAACTGCGCAACTGCTAGGTCAGGACTGGCGAGGAGAGCGGCTCACCGTCACAGGTAACCTCCGGCGCCTTCCCCGCACCCTCCCCTCCCGCGCGGCCCCCGCACCCCGCGCTAATGACGGTGCGCCGACGCCGGCGACATCCCGCCTATACAATGTACCCGTATCTTAGCAATACACAATAGATCTTTACCTAATCACAAACTAACTTAACATGTTTTATTTATTATTAATAGCTCATTTACTAATGAATTACTAATCTGTTACATCTACAAAAGTATATAATGCCCAACTATTGGAGTGTCTTACGTTAATATCAACAGCTATCCATCACAATCGTTTAACATTACAAAAATGTATAGTTATTTTACAAATATATGTACTTGCAGTTCCCAATAACATACCTACAGTTAACTAAAGACCGCACCTCCAGACAGACAGTCAAGTTTGAAGTAGGTATCTGTGACTGCTGTCCCAATATTATTATTACACATACCCATCTCTCTGTTTCATGGGACAGGCCCTCCAATCGATAGGCAGTAGGATTACAGATCAATGGTAGAAATATTGGGACACTAAAATCAGAGATTGATGACGTTTTATTTTAGTATCCCGAAACGGACAGTGGATACGTTATTGGGAACGGTCGTACAAGTAGTAAGTCCAAATGTTTTACGTAAAATCATACATTTTTACTTTCCATTGAAAGCATTTTCAAAATTGTATGTGTGTAGGTATATATACTTATTAAGGTTGTATTGAAAATGAACCTTAGCAATATAGGTACACAATAGATCTTTACCTAATTAGAAACTAACTTAACAATTTTTTATCTATTGTATGAATTTGTATGCCTATTATAGTTCATTTACTATTTTTTACACGTTGGATCTGGCTAGGGGCTCAGGTAATACATTGTTAACCCTTTTTCTATATACATAACTAACTATAGATAACAGTCATTACCTTATCAATAGTAGACATTAGAGCAAAACAATTCTTAGTACCTATTGGGAAACGTAACGGGTGTATCTAGCTTGGGACTCAGGTAATCCCTCATTACCTTCTCAGTAGTTAACAATAGTGCAAAATATTTCTTACAATTAGGATGCGTAGGTATCTGCATAGGGGCTCAAGTATGTAATAGGTAAATTCTAGGTAATTGTGCAGGTAATGAATTTGAGGATATTGCAATATTGAACTCTTGGCCAAATATTTACTTACATAATATGTTACTACTAAGGAATGCAATCTCGATCTCGCAAGGCCTCGTTCTCGCGAGATCTCGGCCTTTTTAACAAGATTGATCTCGGCTGAAAAGAGGTGATTGTACTCAAGCATTAGAAGTCTTATTTGAAGCTATTTAATCAATAAGGAAATGAATTTATACGAGTCTGCGGCTCAAAAGGCACATTTTAGTTCGCGGATAATTGCTTGAAGTCTGTAGTTCTTTTCTATTTTTATGAAATGACACGTCATTTTGACTTTAACTGATGGTAAGCTAAAGACAAAGTCTGGGAAAGATGGTCACCATCGTAAACATGTATCTACCATGTTAATTTTGGTGGCACTCAGCTTATCGGCCTCATCAGATGCCTTTTCAACTAGGTATTTAATCCAGGAGGGCGTTTTCAGCGGTTGGTTTTCTGAACGACCAAATAAGCTGTTTCTTTGAATATATTGTGCTTCTTATGACACTACTTTCAACATAATTCGTAATAATGGATTGTATTATTTTGTTAATTTCATCTCTAATTTCTAATAGATCTCTGAATAGATATAGTTTTCTTTAAAATTATCAAATTTTAATAGGTAACTATATTTGGTTACTTTCATCGTTGTTGACTTACATTTCTTCTTCGTATTGTTGTTTTATATTGAAGTAACTGTTTAATTAGTAAAAGATTTTTGTTGGATATTAGAAGAGAAGACTGGTTTTTTTATTTCATTTTTATAGGTGTGTCAATGTTTTATGTAAATAGTAAACAAACGTTAAAAAGTTTATTATATGGATGGATACGTACATTAAACAATCTTATTATATGTATAAAAGTTTATCGAAATTATTCGTAAAAAATTCATATCTACCATACCCACCTACCTATATTTCTTACTGGTATTATTTTTTGTAATCTATTAAAATATTGTCATCATTTGCACAAATAAACCCACAAAACTACCAATCTCGTGAGATCTTGGAATTAGCGAGATTTCGCGAGATCGTTATTCATAATCTCGCGAGATCTCGCCTGAGCTGAGCCCCAATCGCACGAGATTGCATTCCCTAGTTACTACTAAACAACGGTTTAGAGTTTAGATAAAAATGGACCTTTTGACGCTCCAAATACTCGTAAGAACCGTCATAGAAGTTCGTATGGCAACTGGGATCGATAGACTACGTACTCTCTGAGGGACGGACGGAGGTGTCTCAATGTCTTAAGAATGATCACCCTTCCGAAGACCAACCTGACTAGTGTTGCTCCACCTTGTAATGTGTTAACCTATTCTGTTACCAAGACACGAAGTCCCTTCAGAGATAATTTTATTGATGATGAATGCATCTGTACCTACACGGTCTGTGGTGATTTTCAAAAAAACAATGTATCGTTATAAAATAATTAAATAAAATAATTTTAAAACTTTTTTTTCTTAAAAGGACACGTCAATTTGACTTCACGTCGCTTGATGGTAAGCTAAAGGCAAAGTCTCGGAAAGAGGGTATGATTTTACGTACAATTTATATTTTGACTTACGGCCGTTCCGAATAACGTATCCACTGTCAGTTTCAGGATACTAAAAATAGAAAACGTCATCAATCTCTGATTTTAGTGTCCCAATATTTCTACCATTGTTCTGTAATGCTACTCCCTATCGATTGTAGGGCCTGTCCCATGAAACATAGAGATTTGTATTATAATATTGGGACCGCAGTCACAGATCCTTCAAACTTGATTGTTTATCTGGAGGTGCGATCTACAGTTAACTGTAGGTATGTTATTGGAAACGGCAAGTATAACTACAGATTTTTGTGATTTTAAGGGGTTTGTAATGGATAGCTGTTGATATTAACGTAAGACACTCCAATATTATATACTTTTATAGATGTAACAGATTAGTAATTCATTAGTAAATTAGCTATTAATAATAGATAAAACATGTTAAGTTAGTTTGTAATTAGGTAAAGATCTATTGTGTATTGCTAAGATACGGGTTCATTGTATAGGCGGGATGTCGCCGGCGTCGGCGCACCGTCATTAGCGCGGGGACACGGGGGCCGCGCGGGAGGGGAGGGTGCGGGGAAGGCGCCGGAGGTTACCTGTGACGGTGAGCCGCTCTCCTCGCCAGTCCTGACCTAGCAGTTGCGCAGTTAGCACGTTGTAGTAGCACATTGGAGTGAACAGTCTTCATTCAATAATAAAAGTGAAAAATCCGACGTTTTTCAAAATGGATGTAAGTGCAACAGTACAGTTCTAAACTCGTTTTTGTACTTTAAGCACTATGTGGGGCGGAACCCTGTCTACTGTGTCGATCAGGTCAGTTATATTATTGTCTTTTATTTATCATTATCATGCTGTTACTCCCGGTCGCAATCGTGGTCCTCCCCTCGGAGTTTGGTCTGCTAGATTGGGTATGTGTAACTCAGGTGGTCCCATATTAATTTCATTATGAATTTCATTTCCAATTTCTTATTTGATTGAACCTCCATTAACTTTCAGTTTTCCATTGTTCATCGTTATTGACCGCAACTGTTCGTTTTTTCTCAGGAACCAGAGACGTGCATCGGTTGCCTGCAGGCCCCGGCAGACGTGAAGATCAACCGGCGATGTATCGCACCTCCTCCGATCTGCAAGCATTTCAAGTACGGACCGCCGCCATGCCAGCAGTGCAACTGTCGGTATGAATCTCTATGCTTATTTTTCATCTTAGCGCTAATACCGGTTGCATCGCAGCCTTACTGCGGTATGACTGAACTCTATTTTCTTTGAAAAGACTGCCATCTGATCTGCCATGTGCCCATTCACTAATATTCAGAGCTGCGGGCAACAGCCAGTCTATTTCAAGTCCCAGCTTCACATTCTCTCATAGACACATGTTCAAGTTGATTTATTCGAATGTTCTTTGCGCAGCGTCCTGTGGTGCTGCTCGTGCATGGCCCGCTGGTGGGCGGCCCGGCAGGACGGCCCGGCTGAGCGCTGGCTGGCGGGCCGGGCCACCTGCCCCATGTGCCGCGCTTCCTTCTGCCTGCTGGACGTCAGCCTCGCTACGGTGACACCCTGCTGATGCCCTAGCCCCCTAGGGCAGTATCTTCTTGATGAGAGTCCCGCTAAGGTGGCATCCTCCTTATGCGAGTCTCACTAGGGTGGCACCCTCCTGAACTTGAGCCCCGCTAGGGCGGCACCCTTCTGCAGCGATCCCACTAGGGTGACACCCTCATGTACGCAAAACCCGCTAAGATGGCACCGTATTGCATGAAGGTGAACATGAGCTGCACTATTCACCCCGTTTTATACTATAAAAAAATGAAAGATATGAAAAAAATAACATAAAATAAAAAAAAAATAAAAAAAAAGAAAATGTAAAAAAGAAAATATCTATGGACAAAAAAACTAGTCCTATCTCATCTATCTTATTCCCATCTTGTCCTATATCTCCACTTAACATCTTACCATATCTCGTCCTACCTTATCCTATCATATATCATATCTCATCCTATTTTATGCTATCTCATCACATCTTATATCATCGTATTATATCTTTTACTTTCTCATCCTGACATATCTCATCCTACCTCACCCTATTTTATCTAATTTCGTCCTATCTTATCCTGTCTCTTCCTATCTTATCCTATCACGATCTAATGTATCCTATCTCACCCTACCTCATTCTATCTTATCCTATCTCATCTAACCTAGTTCTATCTTATCCTACCTTTACCCTTCTTATCCCATGTTATCATCCTCATTCTATCATATCCTATAAATCTAATATCTATCCTATTTTACATCATCCTATTTTAGCCCATCTTATACCATCCTATCCTATCACGTTCTATCTTATCCTACTTTACCCGATTTCATCTTATGCTATATCATTCTATCGTAAGATAGATCCATCCATCTTATTATATCTCATCCTATCTTATCCAATCTCGTCCCATCTCATTCAATCTTATCCCATCTCATTCTATATTATGTTAAGTTTTTCCATCTTATCCCATGTTATTATTCTCAATCTATCTTATCACATCTTGTCCTATTTCATCCTATCTTGATTTATATTATCCTATCCTATTGTATCCTATTGTTACCCATCTAACGCAATCTTATCCTATAAGTATGAGGAAGGATAAGATAGGATGTGATGGATTGAGTCAGAATAAGATGGAATGAAATCTGATAAGCTGGGATGAGATAGAATATGATAGGATAACATCGGGTAAGATGGGATAAGATAAGATTGCGTTAGAATCTCAGTTATCATCCGCCATCATTTTATCCTTAGATAGGATAACATAGGTTAAGGTATAATTAGAAAGGATATGATAGAATGAGGATAATAATATGAGATAAGATGGGAAAAGGTAGAATAAGATAGGATTAGGTTAGATGAGATAGGATAAGATAGAATGAATTAGGGTGAGATAGGATACATTAGATCGTGATAGGATAAGATAGGACGAAATCAGATAAAATAGGGTGAGGTAGGTTGAGATATGTCAGGATGAGAAAGGAAAAGATAGAATACGATGGTATAAGATGTGATGAGATAGCATAAAATAGGATGAGATATGATATGATAGGATAAGGTAGGACGAGATATGGTAAGATGTTAAGAGGAGAGGTAGGATAAGATAGATGAGATAGGACTAATTTTTTTGTCCATAGATATTTTCTTTTTTACATTTTCTTTTTTTCTTTTTTTTTTTATTTGTTTTTTATTTGTTTTTGTTTTATCTTTTTTTTCATATCTTTCATTTTTTATTATTTTATAGTATAAAACGGGGTGAATAGTGCAGCTCACGTTCACCTTAATGCAATACGGTGCCATCTTAGCGGGGTTTGCGTCCAAGACGGTGTCACCCTAGTGGGATCGCTGCAGAAGGGTGCCGCCCTAGCGGGGCTCAAGTTCAGGAGGGTGCCACCTTAGTGGGACTCGCATAAGGAGGATGCCACCTTAGCGGGACTCTCATCAAGAAGATGCTGCCCTAGGGGGCTCGCATCAGCAGGGTGTCACCATAGCGGGGCTCGCATCAGGAGGTAGTCACCATAGCGGGGCTGACGTCCAGCAGGCAGAAGGAGGCGCGGCACATGGGGCAGGTGGCCCGGCCCGCCAGCCAGCGCTCAGTCGGGCCGTCCTGGCGGGCCGCCCACCAGCGGGCCATGCACGAGCAGCACCACAGGACGCTGCGCAAAAAACATTGGAATAAATCAAATTGAACACGTGTCTATGAGAGAATGTGAAGCTGGGACTTGAAAAAGACTCGCTGTTGCCCGCAGCTCTGAATATTAGTGAATGGGCACATGGCAGATCAGATGGCAGTCACTTCAAAGAAAATATTAGAGTTCAGACCCTCAGTAAGGCTGAACTCCGAGGTGAGAGCTTCGAATGCGACCGGTATTAACGCTAAGATGAGAAATAAGCATATAGATACATACCGACAGTTGCACTGCTGGCATGGCGGCGGTCCGAACTGGAAATGCTTGAAGATCGGAGGAGGTGCGATACATCGCCGGTTGATCTTCACGTCTGCCGGGGCCTGCAGGCAACCGATGCACGTCTCTGGTTCCTGAGAACAAACGAACAGTTGCGGTCAATAACGATGAACAATGGAAAACTGAAAGTTAGTGGAGGTTCAATCAAATAAGAAATTGGAAATAAAATTCAGAATGAAATTAATATGGGACCACCTGAGTTACACCGAACTAGGCCTTGCATAAACCGTAGATTTTTGAATACCGGTAAAAAAACGGTATCAGTATTTTTTTACCGGTAATACCGGTAAAACCGGTATTGGGTATATTTTTTTATTTATATTGAAGTAGTGTTTAAAGGATAGTAAAACCGTAAAAGGAATAAGTATACTAGACATATCTAAGTATTTTGTATATATTGTTGTTTATATAACGATTAAAACGTTGAAAATTGAAGCTCAAAATAAGTATTATAAAAATATCAACTGTTGAACCAAAAAATATCCATACTAATATTATAAATGCGAAAGTAACTCTGTCTGTCTGTCTGTCTGTCTGTCTGTCTATCTGTCTGTCTGTCTGTATGTTACGCTTTCACGCCTCAACCACTGAACCGATTTTGATGAAATTTGGTATAGAGGTAGATTAGACCATGAGAAAGGACATAGGCTATGTTTGGTCGCGATAACCAACATCCACGCGGGCGGAGCCGCGGGCAAAAGCTAGTATATATATAAATGTCAAAACAAGTTTTCTCGGTGAATAACAAAACAGTTTTAAATACTTATTCAAGTTGAATACATAGGGAAATAGAATCTTCTCGGGCGGTACTCGAACCCGCAGTCTTTCCCTTTCAGCGGGAATGCCTGACCAATTCGGCTACCGAGACACGCCCGATATGATTCAAATTTCCCATCTTATACGTCTTTAAGGCGACATGGCGTCATCTACCGATTTTCTTACGAACTATCGGAATCAATGAATGATGTTACAATCATTTTTAAACATTGATTTTTGATAACTCTTAAATCAATGATTAAATAAAAAGTAACCTTAGTATGGTAATTACAACACAGATAATAAATTTACACGAGTAATCAGCCTTTCTGACATTCTTAAACATTTGTAGCAGTGAGATGAAATATTAATTTATAAAGAGACCAAACTATAATTAACAGTCAACACTTTAACTTTAAAAAATCAGTCTTTTGTTTTTAAGTAAAAAATCATTGTTTAGCTTCTTTAGCTTTTTCTTTTTCTTTGAAATGGCTTCTAAGGAAGCCTATAAAAGCATCCAAAGACCTATCACTGAGCGAGGCTCGTACTCTGGTGCATAATATTCCCGCAGCTGAAAAAGCTCTTTCAGCTTCTACTGACGTTGGAGCAATTGTTAATAAAGCATTGTATATTTGAGAAAGATATTTGCCTTTTAAACCACCATTATCAAATAAAGCCATTTCAATTTGCACGATTCGTTGCAGGTTATTTGTCGTTTTAGGTACATTTGAAGTACCTCTCGCCGATGTCATGTCCTTAACCACTTTCTCCATCTGTTCTTTTAAATTAAGCTCGGTCGTATTATCGATTATGGCGATGAGCGATAGATAAATGTTGCCCTGTGGAAATAGTACCTACCTACAAATACCAACAATTTAATATCAACTTAAATAATTCGATTTATTTACTAAGTTATTACATTGTAAATTTATACTCGTATATTGTTATAATATTTGTATTTCTATTGATATTGTTAAATAGGTTATACAATGTATTTATTAATGATATTAACGTTAAATGAATTGTTAAAATTCATGTGAATTGTGAATCTTCTTTAATAATATTCCGGTGAAAAATACCGGTAAAATACCGGTTTTAAATTTTTAATACCGGTAAATTTCGGAGGGCCAAAATCGGCGGTTTACCGGTATTACGGTAAACCGGTTAACCGGTATTGCAGGCCCTACACCGAACCCAATGTAGCAGACCAAACTCCGAGGGCAGGACCTCGAATGCGACGGTGAGTAACACAAGCATGATGATAATAAATAAAAGACAATAACATAAACTGACCTGATCGACACAGTAGACAGGGTTCCGCCCCACATAGTGCTTAAAGGCGGTGATGAATCGTCGAATCGGCGAGATCTGCTTCGGCACCAACTGGGGGTTCCACAGGCGCGGCAGGGAGGCGTCACGAGTCGGCATCGGTCCTACGTCAGGGTGTTGGACCTCGTCTTCTCCGGATGATGATGAGAGGTTGTTCCTTTCCGACTGTTTCCAAAGAGATATACACTTTAAAATACTTATCACAAGTGATAATTACAAAAACGAGTTTAGAACTGTACTGTTGTACTTACATCCATTTTGTAAAAACGTCGGATTTTTCACTTTATTATTGGACGAAGACTGTTCACTCCAATGTGCTACTACAACGTGCTAACTGCGCAACTGCTAGGTCAGGACTGGCGAGGAGAGCGGCTCACCGTCACAGGTAACCTCCGGCGCCTTCCCCGCACCCTCCCCTCCCGCGCGGCCCCCGCACCCCGCGCTAATGACGATGCGCCGACGCCGGCGACATCCCGCCTATACAATGTACCCGTATCTTAGCAATACACAATAGATCTTTACCTAATCACAAACTAACTTAACATGTTTTATTTATTATTAATAGCTCATTTACTAATGAATTACTAATCTGTTACATCTACAAAAGTATATAATGCCCAACTATTGGAGTGTCTTACGTTAATATCAACAGCTATCCATCACAATCGTTTAACATTACAAAAATGTATAGTTATTTTACAAATATATGTACTTGCAGTTCCCAATAACATACCTACAGTTAACTAAAGACCGCACCTCCAGACAGACAGTCAAGTTTGAAGTAGGTATCTGTGACTGCTGTCCCAATATTATTATTACACATACCCATCTCTCTGTTTCATGGGACAGGCCCTCCAATCGATAGGCAGTAGGATTACAGATCAATGGTAGAAATATTGGGACACTAAAATCAGAGATTGATGACGTTTTATTTTAGTATCCCGAAACGGACAGTGGATACGTTATTGGGAACGGTCGTACAAGTAGTAAGTCAAAATATTTTACGTAAAATCATACATTTTTACTTTCCATTGAAAGCATTTTCAAAATTGTATGTGTGTAGGTATATATACTTATTAAGGTTGTATTGAAAATGAACCTTAGCAATATAGGTACACAATAGATCTTTACCTAATTAGAAACTAACTTAACAATTTTTTATCTATTGTATGAATTTGTATGCCTATTATAGTTCATTTACTATTTTTTACACGTTGGATCTGGCTAGGGGCTCAGGTAATACATTGTTAACCCTTTTTCTATATACATAACTAACTATAGATAACAGTCATTACCTTATCAATAGTAGACATTAGAGCAAAACAATTCTTAGTACCTATTGGGAAACATAACGGGTGTATCTAGCTTGGGACTCAGGTAATCCCTCATTACCTTCTCAGTAGTTAACAATAGTGCAAAATATTTCTTACAATTAGGATGCGTAGGTATCTGCATAGGGGCTCAAGTATGTAATAGGTAAATTCTAGGTAATTGTGCAGGTAATGAATTTGAGGATATTGCAATATTGAACTCTTGGCCAAATATTTACTTACATAATATGTTACTACTAGGGAATGCAATCTCGATCTCGCAAGGCCTCGTTCTCGCGAGATCTCGGCCTTTTTAACAAGATTGATCTCGGCTGAAAAGAGGTGATTGTACTCAAGCATTAGAAGTCTTATTTGAAGCTATTTAATCAATAAGGAAATGAATTTATACGAGTCTGCGGCTCAAAAGGCACATTTTAGTTCGCGGATAATTGCTTGAAGTCTGTAGTTCTTTTCTATTTTTATGAAATGACACGTCATTTTGACTTTAACTGATGGTAAGCTAAAGACAAAGTCTGGGAAAGATGGTCACCATCGTAAACATGTATCTACCATGTTAATTTTGGTGGCACTCAGCTTATCGGCCTCATCAGATGCCTTTTCAACTAGGTATTTAATCCAGGAGGGCGTTTTCAGCGGTTGGTTTTCTGAACGACCAAATAAGCTGTTTCTTTGAATACCTATATTGTGCTTCTTAAGACACTACTTTCAACATAATTCGTAATAATGGATTGGTTTATTTTGTTAATTTCATCTCTAATTTCTAATAGATCTCTGAATAGATATAGTTTTCTTTAAAATTATCAAATTTTAATAGGTAACTATATTTGGTTACTTTCATCGTTGTTGACTTACATTTCTTCTTCGTATTGTTGTTTTATATTGAAGTAACTGTTTAATTAGTAAAAGATTTTTGTTGGATATTAGAAGAGAAGACTGGTTTTTTTATTTCATTTTTATAGGTGTGTCAATGTTTTATGTAAATAGTAAACAAACGTTAAAAAGTTTATTATATGGATGGATACGTACATTGAACAATCTTATTATATGTATAAAAGTTTATCGAAATTATTCGTAAAAAATTCATATCTACCATACCCACCTACCTATATTTCTTACTGGTATTATTTTTTGTAATCTATTAAAATATTGTCATCATTTGCACAAATAAACCCACAAAACTACCAATCTCGTGAGATCTTGGAATTAGCGAGATTTCGCGAGATCGTTATTCATAATCTCGCGAGATCTCGCCTGAGCTGAGCCCCAATCGCACGAGATTGCATTCCCTAGTTACTACTAAACAACGGTTTAGAGTTTAGATAAAAATGGACCTTTTGACGCTCCAAATACTCGTAAGAACCGTCATAGAAGTTCGTATGGCAACTGGGATCGATAGACTACGTACTCTCTGAGGGACGGACGGAGGTGTCTCAATGTCTTAAGAATGATCACCCATCCGAAGACCAACCTGACTAGTATTGCTCCACCTTGTAATGTGTTAACCTATTCTGTTACCAAGACACGAAGTCCCTTCAGTAATAACTTTATTGATGATGAATGCATCTGTACCTACACGGTCTGTGGTGATTTTCAATAAAAGCAATGTATCGTTATAATTACAAAAATAATTTTTAAACTTTTTTTTTCTTAAAAGGACACGTCAATTTGACTTCTCGTCGCTTGATGGTAAGCTAAAGGCAAAGTCTCGGAAAGAGGGTATGATTTTACGTACAATTTATATTTTGACTTACGGCCGTTCCGAATAACGTATCCACTGTCAGTTTCAGGATACTAAAAATAGAAAACGTCATCAATCTCTGATTTTAGTGTCCCAATATTTCTACCATTGTTCTGTAATGCTACTCCCTATCGATTGTAGGGCCTGTCCCATGAAACATAGAGATTTGTATTATAATATTGGGACCGCAGTCACAGATCCTTCAAACTTGATTGTTTATCTGGAGGTGCGATCTACAGTTAACTGTAGGTATGTTATTGGAAACGGCAAGTATAACTACAGATTTTTGTGATTTTAAGGGGTTTGTAATGGATAGCTGTTGATATTAACGTAAGACACTCCAATATTATATACTTTTATAGATGTAACAGATTAGTAATTCATTAGTAAATTAGCTATTAATAATAGATAAAACATGTTAAGTTAGTTTGTAATTAGGTAAAGATCTATTGTGTATTGCTAAGATACGGGTTCATTGTATAGGCGGGATGTCGCCGGCGTCGGCGCACCGTCATTAGCGCGGGGACACGGGGGCCGCGCGGGAGGGGAGGGTGCGGGGAAGGCGCCGGAGGTTACCTGTGACGGTGAGCCGCTCTCCTCGCCAGTCCTGACCTAGCAGTTGCGCAGTTAGCACGTTGTAGTAGCACATTGGAGTGAACAGTCTTCATTCAATAATAAAAGTGAAAATTCCGACGTTTTTCAAAATGGATGTAAGTACAACAGTACAGTTCTAAACTCGTTTTTGTACTTATTACTGGTGATAAGTATTTTAAAGTGTATATCTCTTTGGAAACAGTCGGAAAGGAACAACCTCTCATCATCATCCGGAGAAGACGAGGTCCAGCACCCCGACGTAGGCCCAATGCCGACTCGTGACGCCTCCCTGCCGCGCCTGTGGAACCCCCAGTTGGTGCCGAAGCAGATCTCGCTGATTCGACGATTCATCACCGCCTTTAAGCACTATGTGGGGCGGAACCCTGTCTACTGTGTCGATCAGGTCAGTTATATTATTGTCTTTTATTTATCATTATCATGCTGTTACTCCCGGTCGCAATCGTGGTCCTCCCCTCGGAGTTTGGTCTGCTAGATTGGGTATGTGTAACTCAGGTGGTCCCATATTAATTTCATTATGAATTTCATTTCCAATTTCTTATTTGATTGAACCTCCATTAACTTTCAGTTTTCCATTGTTCATCGTTATTGACCGCAACTGTTCGTTTTTTCTCAGGAACCAGAGACGTGCATCGGTTGCCTGCAGGCCCCGGCAGACGTGAAGATCAACCGGCGATGTATCGCACCTCCTCCGATCTGCAAGCATTTCAAGTACGGACCGCCGCCATGCCAGCAGTGCAACTGTCGGTATGAATCTCTATGCTTATTTTTCATCTTAGCGCTAATACCGGTTGCATCGCAGCCTTACTGCGGTATGACTGAACTCTATTTTCTTTGAAAAGACTGCCATCTGATCTGCCATGTGCCCATTCACTAATATTCAGAGCTGCGGGCAACAGCCAGTCTATTTCAAGTCCCAGCTTCACATTCTCTCATAGACACATGTTCAAGTTGATTTATTCGAATGTTCTTTGCGCAGCGTCCTGTGGTGCTGCTCGTGCATGGCCCGCTGGTGGGCGGCCCGGCAGGACGGCCCGGCTGAGCGCTGGCTGGCGGGCCGGGCCACCTGCCCCATGTGCCGCGCTTCCTTCTGCCTGCTGGACGTCAGCCTCGCTACGGTGACACCCTGCTGATGCCCTAGCCCCCTAGGGCAGTATCTTCTTGATGAGAGTCCCGCTAAGGTGGCATCCTCCTTATGCGAGTCTCACTAGGGTGGCACCCTCCTGAACTTGAGCCCCGCTAGGGCGGCACCCTTCTGCAGCGATCCCACTAGGGTGACACCCTCATGTACGCAAAACCCGCTAAGATGGCACCGTATTGCATGAAGGTGAACATGAGCTGCACTATTCACCCCGTTTTATACTATAAAAAAATAAAAAAATGAAAGATATGAAAAAAATAACATAAAATAAAAAAAAAATAAAAAAAAAGAAAATGTAAAAAAGAAAATATCTATGGACAAAAAAACTAGTCCTATCTCATCTATCTTATTCCCATCTTGTCCTATATCTCCTATTAACATCTTACCATATCTCGTCCTACCTTATCCTATCATATATCATATCTCATCCTATTTTATGCTATCTCATCACATCTTATATCATCGTATTATATCTTTTACTTTCTCATCCTGACATATCTCATCCTACCTCACCCTATTTTATCTAATTTCGTCCTATCTTATCCTGTCTCTTCCTATCTTATCCTATCACGATCTAATGTATCCTATCTCACCCTACCTCATTCTATCTTATCCTATCTCATCTAACCTAGTTCTATCTTATCCTACCTTTACCCTTCTTATCCCATGTTATCATCCTCATTCTATCATATCCTATAAATCTAATATCTATCCTATTTTACATCATCCTATTTTAGCCCATCTTATACCATCCTATCCTATCACGTTCTATCTTATCCTACTTTACCCGATTTCATCTTATCCTATATCATTCTATCGTAAGATAGATCCATCCATCTTATTATATCTCATCCTATCTTATCCAATCTCGTCCCATCTCATTCAATCTTATCCCATCTCATTCTATATTATGTTAAGTTTTTCCATCTTATCCCATGTTATTATTCTCAATCTATCTTATCACATCTTGTCCTATTTCATCCTATCTTGATTTATATTATCCTATCCTATTGTATCCTATTGTTACCCATCTAACGCAATCTTATCCTATAAGTATGAGGAAGGATAAGATAGGATGTGATGGATTGAGTCAGAATAAGATGGAATGAAATCTGATAAGCTGGGATGAGATAGAATATGATAGGATAACATCGGGTAAGATGGGATAAGATAAGATTGCGTTAGAATCTCAGTTATCATCCGCCATCATTTTATCCTTAGATAGGATAACATAGGTTAAGGTATAATTAGAAAGGATATGATAGAATGAGGATAATAATATGAGATAAGATGGGAAAAGGTAGAATAAGATAGGATTAGGTTAGATGAGATAGGATAAGATAGAATGAAGTAGGGTGAGATAGGATACATTAGATCGTGATAGGATAAGATAGGATAAGATAGGACGAAATCAGATAAAATAGGGTGAGGTAGGTTGAGATATGTCAGGATGAGAAAGGAAAAGATAGAATACGATGGTATAAGATGTGATGAGATAGCATAAAATAGGATGAGATATGATATGATAGGATAAGGTAGGACGAGATATGGTAAGATGTTAAGAGGAGAGGTAGGATAAGATAGATGAGATAGGACTAATTTTTTTGTCCATAGATATTTTCTTTTTTACATTTTCTTTTTTTCTTTTTTTTTTTATTTGTTTTTTATTTGTTTTTGTTTTATCTTTTTTTTCATATCTTTCATTTTTTATTATTTTATAGTATAAAACGGGGTGAATAGTGCAGCTCACGTTCACCTTCATGCAATACGGTGCCATCTTAGCGGGGTTTGCGTCCAAGACGGTGTCACCCTAGTGGGATCGCTGCAGAAGGGTGCCGCCCTAGAGGAGGGTGCCACCTTAGTGGGACTCGCATAAGGAGGATGCCACCTTAGCGGGACTCTCATTAAGAAGATGCTGCCCTAGGGGGCTCGCATCAGCAGGGTGTCACCATAGCGGGGCTCGCATCAGGAGGTAGTCACCATAGCGGGGCTGACGTCCAGCAGGCAGAAGGAGGCGCGGCACATGGGGCAGGTGGCCCGGCCCGCCAGCCAGCGCTCAGTCGGGCCGTCCTGGCGGGCCGCCCACCAGCGGGCCATGCACGAGCAGCACCACAGGACGCTGCGCAAAAAACATTGGAATAAATCAAATTGAACACGTGTCTATGAGAGAATGTGAAGCTGGGACTTGAAAAAGACTCGCTGTTGCCCGCAGCTCTGAATATTAGTGAATGGGCACATGGCAGATCAGATGGCAGTCACTTCAAAGAAAATATTAGAGTTCAGACCCTCAGTAAGGCTGAACTCCGAGGTGAGAGCTTCGAATGCGACCGGTATTAACGCTAAGATGAGAAATAAGCATATAGATACATACCGACAGTTGCACTGCTGGCATGGCGGCGGTCCGAACTGGAAATGCTTGAAGATCGGAGGAGGTGCGATACATCGCCGGTTGATCTTCACGTCTGCCGGGGCCTGCAGGCAACCGATGCACGTCTCTGGTTCCTGAGAACAAACGAACAGTTGCGGTCAATAACGATGAACAATGGAAAACTGAAAGTTAGTGGAGGTTCAATCAAATAAGAAATTGGAAATAAAATTCAGAATGAAATTAATATGGGACCACCTGAGTTACACCGAACCCAATGTAGCAGACCAAACTCCGAGGGCAGGACCTCGAATGCGACGGTGAGTAACACAAGCATGATGATAATAAATAAAAGACAATAACATGATCGACACAGTAGACAGGGTTCCGCCCCACATAGTGCTTAAAGGCGGTGATGAATCGTCGAATCGGCGAGATCTGCTTCGGCACCAACTGGGGGTTCCACAGGCGCGGCAGGGAGGCGTCACGAGTCGGCATCGGTCCTACGTCAGGGTGTTGGACCTCGTCTTCTCCGGATGATGATGAGAGGTTGTTCCTTTCCGACTGTTTCCAAAGAAATATACACTTTAAAATACTTATCACAAGTGATAATTACAAAAACGAGTTTAGAACTGTACTGTTGTACTTACTTACATCCATTTTGTAAAAACGTCGGATTTTTCACTTTATTATTGGACGAAGACTGTTCACTCCAATGTGCTACTACAACGTGCTAACTGCGCAACTGCTAGGTCAGGACTGGCGAGGAGAGCGGCTCACCGTCACAGGTAACCTCCGGCGCCTTCCCCGCACCCTCCCCTCCCGCGCGGCCCCCGCACCCCGCGCTAATGACGGTGCGCCGACGCCGGCGACATCCCGCCTATACAATGTACCCGTATCTTAGCAATACACAATAGATCTTTACCTAATCACAAACTAACTTAACATGTTTTATTTATTATTAATAGCTCATTTACTAATGAATTACTAATCTGTTACATCTACAAAAGTATATAATGCCCAACTATTGGAGTGTCTTACGTTAATATCAACAGCTATCCATCACAATCGTTTAACATTACAAAAATGTATAGTTATTTTACAAATATATGTACTTGCAGTTCCCAATAACATACCTACAGTTAACTAAAGACCGCACCTCCAGACAGACAGTCAAGTTTGAAGTAGGTATCTGTGACTGCTGTCCCAATATTATTATTACACATACCCATCTCTCTGTTTCATGGGACAGGCCCTCCAATCGATAGGCAGTAGGATTACAGATCAATGGTAGAAATATTGGGACACTAAAATCAGAGATTGATGACGTTTTATTTTAGTATCCCGAAACGGACAGTGGATACGTTATTGGGAACGGTCGTACAAGTAGTAAGTCAAAATATTTTACGTAAAATCATACATTTTTACTTTCCATTGAAAGCATTTTCAAAATTGTATGTGTGTAGGTATATATACTTATTAAGGTTGTATTGAAAATGAACCTTAGCAATATAGGTACACAATAGATCTTTACCTAATTAGAAACTAACTTAACAATTTTTTATCTATTGTATGAATTTGTATGCCTATTATAGTTCATTTACTATTTTTTACACGTTGGATCTGGCTAGGGGCTCAGGTAATACATTGTTAACCCTTTTTCTATATACATAACTAACTATAGATAACAGTCATTACCTTATCAATAGTAGACATTAGAGCAAAACAATTCTTAGTACCTATTGGGAAACATAACGGGTGTATCTAGCTTGGGACTCAGGTAATCCCTCATTACCTTCTCAGTAGTTAACAATAGTGCAAAATATTTCTTACAATTAGGATGCGTAGGTATCTGCATAGGGGCTCAAGTATGTAATAGGTAAATTCTAGGTAATTGTGCAGGTAATGAATTTGAGGATATTGCAATATTGAACTCTTGGCCAAATATTTACTTACATAATATGTTACTACTAGGGAATGCAATCTCGATCTCGCAAGGCCTCGTTCTCGCGAGATCTCGGCCTTTTTAACAAGATTGATCTCGGCTGAAAAGAGGTGATTGTACTCAAGCATTAGAAGTCTTATTTGAAGCTATTTAATCAATAAGGAAATGAATTTATACGAGTCTGCGGCTCAAAAGGCACATTTTAGTTCGCGGATAATTGCTTGAAGTCTGTAGTTCTTTTCTATTTTTATGAAATGACACGTCATTTTGACTTTAACTGATGGTAAGCTAAAGACAAAGTCTGGGAAAGATGGTCACCATCGTAAACATGTATCTACCATGTTAATTTTGGTGGCACTCAGCTTATCGGCCTCATCAGATGCCTTTTCAACTAGGTATTTAATCCAGGAGGGCGTTTTCAGCGGTTGGTTTTCTGAACGACCAAATAAGCTGTTTCTTTGAATATATTGTGCTTCTTAAGACACTACTTTCAACATAATTCGTAATAATGGATTGGTTTATTTTGTTAATTTCATCTCTAATTTCTAATAGATCTCTGAATAGATATAGTTTTCTTTAAAATTATCAAATTTTAATAGGTAACTATATTTGGTTACTTTCATCGTTGTTGACTTACATTTCTTCTTCGTATTGTTGTTTTATATTGAAGTAACTGTTTAATTAGTAAAAGATTTTTGTTGGATATTAGAAGAGAAGACTGGTTTTTTTATTTCATTTTTATAGGTGTGTCAATGTTTTATGTAAATAGTAAACAAACGTTAAAAAGTTTATTATATGGATGGATACGTACATTGAACAATCTTATTATATGTATAAAAGTTTATCGAAATTATTCGTAAAAAATTCATATCTACCATACCCACCTACCTATATTTCTTACTGGTATTATTTTTTGTAATCTATTAAAATATTGTCATCATTTGCACAAATAAACCCACAAAACTACCAATCTCGTGAGATCTTGGAATTAGCGAGATTTCGCGAGATCGTTATTCATAATCTCGCGAGATCTCGCCTGAGCTGAGCCCCAATCGCACGAGATTGCATTCCCTAGTTACTACTAAACAACGGTTTAGAGTTTAGATAAAAATGGACCTTTTGACGCTCCAAATACTCGTAAGAACCGTCATAGAAGTTCGTATGGCAACTGGGATCGATAGACTACGTACTCTCTGAGGGACGGACGGAGGTGTCTCAATGTCTTAAGAATGATCACCCATCCGAAGACCAACCTGACTAGTATTGCTCCACCTTGTAATGTGTTAACCTATTCTGTTACCAAGACACGAAGTCCCTTCAGTAATAACTTTATTGATGATGAATGCATCTGTACCTACACGGTCTGTGGTGATTTTCAATAAAAGCAATGTATCGTTATAATTACAAAAATAATTTTTAAACTTTTTTTTTCTTAAAAGGACACGTCAATTTGACTTCTCGTCGCTTGATGGTAAGCTAAAGGCAAAGTCTCGGAAAGAGGGTATGATTTTACGTAAAATTTATATTTTGACTTACGGCCGTTCCGAATAACGTATCCACTGTCAGTTTCAGGATACTAAAAATAGAAAACGTCATCAATCTCTGATTTTAGTGTCCCAATATTTCTACCATTGTTCTGTAATGCTACTGCCTATCGATTGTAGGGCCTGTCCCATGAAACATAGAGATTTGTATTATAATATTGGGACCGCAGTCACAGATCCTTCAAACTTGATTGTTTATCTGGAGGTGCGATCTACAGTTAACTGTAGGTATGTTATTGGAAACGGCAAGTATAACTACAGATTTTTGTGATTTTAAGGGGGTTGTGATGGATAGCTGTTGATATTTACGTAAGACACTCCAATAGGTGGGCATTATATACTTTTATAGATGTAGGTAACAGATTAGTAATTCATTGGTAAATTAGCTATTAATAATATATAAAACATGTTAAGTTAGTTTGTAATTAGGTAAAGATCTATTGTGTATTGCTAAGATACGGGTTCATTGTATAGGCGGGATGTCGCCGGCGTCGGCGCACCGTCATTAGCGCGGGGTGCGGGGGCCGCGCGGGAGGGGAGGGTGCGGGGAAGGTGCCGGAGGTTACCTGTGACGGTGAGCCGCTCTCCTCGCCAGTCCTGACCTAGCAGTTGCGCAGTTAGCACGTCGTAGTAGCACATTAGAGTGAACAGTCTTCATTCAATAATAAAGTGAAAAATCGGACGTTTTTCAAAATGGATGTAAGTACTACAGTACAGTTTCACACTCGTTCTCGTAACCATTACATGTGATATGTATTTTAAAGTGTATATCTCTTTGGAAACAGTCAGAAAGGAACAACCTCTCATCATCATCCGGAGAAGACGAGGTCCAGCACCCCGAGCTAGGACCGATGCCGACTCGTGACGCCTCCCTGCCGCGCCTGTGGAACCCCCAGTTGGTGCCGAAGCAGATCTCGCCGATTCGACGATTCATCACCGCCTTTAAGCACTATGTGGGGCGGAACCCTGTCTACTGCGTCGATCAGGTCAGTTATATTATTGTCTTTTATTTATTATCATCATGCTTGTGTTACTCCCGGTCGCATTCGAGGTCCTGCCCTCGGAGTTTGGTCTGCTACATTGGGTTCGGTGTAACTCAGGTGGTCCCATATTAATTTCATTCTGAATTTCATTTCCAATTTCTTATTTGATTGAACCTCCACTAACTTTCAGTTTTCCATTGTTCATCGTTATTGACCGCAACTGTTCGTTTGTTCTCAGGAACCAGAGACGTGCATCGGTTGCCTGCAGGCCCCGGCAGACGTGAAGATCAACCGGCGATGTATCGCACCTCCTCCGATCTTCAAGCATTTCCAGTTCGGACCGCCGCCATGCCAGCAGTGCAACTGTCGGTATGTATCTATATGCTTATTTTTCTTCTTAGCGTTAATACCGGTCGCATCCGAAGCTTTCACCTGGGAGTTCGGTCTTACTGCGGGTTTGGCTGAACTCCAATATTTTACGTGAAGCGACTGCCATCAAATCTGAAAGTTAATCTGTTGAATGTTCTTTGCGCAGCGTCCTGTGGTGCTGCTCGTGCATGGCCCGCTGGTGGGCGGCCCGCCAGGACGGCCCGACTGAGCGCTGGCTGGCGGGCCGGGCCACCTGCCCCATGTGCCGCGCCTCCTTCTGCCTGCTGGACGTCAGCCCCGCTATGGTGACTACCTCCTGATGCGAGCCCCGCTATGGTGCCACCCTGCTGATGCGAGCCCCCTAGGGCAGCATCTTTTTGATGAGAGTCCCGCTAAGGGGGCATCCTCCTTATGCGAGTCCCACTGGCGTGGCACCCTCCTGAACTTGAGCCCCGCTAGAGCGGCACCCTTCTGCAGCGATCCCACTAGGGTGACACCCTCTTGAACGCAAACCCCGCTAACGTGGCATCGCATTTCATGAAGGTTAACGTGAGCTGCACTATTCACCCCGTTTTATACTATAAAATAATAAAAAAGGAAAGATATGAAAAAAAAAGATAAAATAAAAAACAAAACAAAAAAGAAAAAAAAAAAGAAAATATCTATGGACAAAAGAACTAGTCCTATATCATGCTAACTTATCCCACTTTATCCTACCTAATCTTATTCCTCTCATAACCTATCTCTCCCTATCTTAACATCTTACCATATCTCGTCCTACCTTATCCTATCATATCATTTCTCATCCTATTTTATGCTATCTCATCACATCTTATATCATCGTATTCTATCTTTTACTTTCTCATCCTGACATATCTCATCTTACCTCACCCTATTTTATCTAATTTCGTCCTATCTTATCCTGTCTCTTCCTGTCTTATTCTATCACGATCTAATGTATCCTATCTCACCCTACCTCATTCTATCTTATCCTATATCATCTAACCTAGTTCTATCTTATCCTACCTTTACCCTTCTTATCCCATGTTATCATCCTCATTCTATCATATCCTATAAATCTAATATCTATCCTATTTTAGCCCATCTTATACCATCTTTTCCTTTCACGTTCTATCTTATCCTACTTTACCCGATTTCATCTTATCCTACATCATTCTATCGTAAGATAGATCCATCCATCTTATTATATCTCATCCTATCTTATCCAATCTCGTCCCATCTCATTCAAGCTCGTCCCATCTCATTCAATCTTATCCCATCTCATTCTATATTATGTTAAGTTTTCCCATCTTATCCCATGTTATCATTCTCAATCTATCTTATCACATCTTGTCCTATTTTATCCTATCTTGATTTATATTATCCTATCCTATTGCATCCTATTGTTACCCATCTAACGCAATCTTATCCTATAAGTATGAGGAAGGATAATAGGATGTGATGGATTAAGTCAGAATAAGATGGAATGAAATCTGATAAGCTAGGATGAGATAGAATATGATAGGATAACATCGGGTAAGATGGGATAAGATAAGATTGCGTTAGAATCTCAGTTATCATCCGCCATCATTTTATTCTTAGATAGGATAACATAGGTTAAGGTATAATTAGTAAGGATATGATAGAATGAGGATAATAATATGAGATAAGATGGGAAAAGGTAGGATAAGATAGGATTAGGTTAGATGAGATAGAATAAGATAGAATGAGGTAGGGTGAGATAGGATACATTAGATCGTGATAGGATAAGATAGGAAGAGACAGGATAAGATAGGACGAAATCAGATAAAATAGGGTGAGGTAGGATGAGATATGTCAGGATGAGAAAGTAAAAGATAGAATACGATGGTATAAGATGTGATGAGATAGCATAAAATAGGATGAGATATGATATGATAGGATAAGGTAGGACGAGATATGGTAAGATGTTAAGAGGAGATATAGGACAAGATGGGAATAAGATAGATGAGATAGGACTAGTTTTTTTGTCCATAGATATTTTCTTTTTTACATTTTCTTTTTTTTATTTGTTTTTATTTGATCTTTTTTTTCATATCTTTCATTTTTTATTATTTTATAGTATAAAACGGGGTGAATGGTGCAGCTCACGTTCACCTTCATGCAATACGGTGCCATCTTAGCGGGGTTTGCGTCCAAGAGGTTGTCACCCTAGTGGGATCGCTGCAGAAGGGTGCCGCCCTAGCGGGGCTCAAGTTCAGGAGGGTGCCACCTTAGTGGGACTCGCATAAGGAGGATGCCACCTTAGCGGGACTCTCATCGAGAAGATGCTGCCCTAGGGGGCTCGCATCAGCAGGGTGTCACCATAGCGGGGCTCGCATCAGGAGGTAGTCACCATAGCGGGGCTGACGTCCAGCAGGCAGAAGGAGGCGCGGCACATGGGGCAGGTGGCCCGGCCCGCCCGCCAGCCAGCGCTCAGTCGGGCCGTCCTGCCGGGCCGCCCACCAGCGGGCCATGCACGAGCAGCACCACTGAACTCTGCGCAAAGAACATTGGAATAAATCAAATTGAACATGTGTCTATGAGCGAAGGGTGAAGCTGAGCCCTGAAATAGACTCGCTGTTGCCCGCAGCTCTAAATATAAGTGAATAGGCACAGGGCAGATCAGATGGCAGTCTTTTCAAAGAAAATATTAGAGTTCAGTCAGACCCGCAGTAAGGCTGAACTCCGAGGTGAAAGCTTCGGATGCGACCTATATTAACGCTAAGATGAAAAATAAGCATATAGATACATACCGACAGTTGCACTGCTGGCATGGCGGCGGTCCGAACTGGAAATGCTTGAAGATCGGAGGAGGCGCGATACATCGCCGGTTGATCTTCACGTCTGCCGGGGCCTGCAGGCAACCGATGCACGTCTCTGGTTCCTGAGAACAAACGAACAGTTGCGGTCAATAACGATGAACAATGGAAAACTGAAAGTTAGTGGAGGTTCAATCAAATAAGAAATTGGAAATGAAATTCAGAATGAAATTAATATGGGACCACCTGAGTTACACCGAACCCAATGTAGCAGACCAAACTCCGAGGGCAGGACCTCGAATGTGACCGGGAGTAAAACAAGCATGATGATAATAAATAAAAGACAATAACATAAACTGACCTGATTGACGCAGTAGACAGGGTTCCGCCCCACATAATGCTTAAAGGCGGTGATGAATCGTCGAATCGGCGAGATCTGCTTCGGCACCAACTGGGGGTTCCACAGGCGCGGCAGGGAGGCGTCACGAGTCGGCATCGGTCCTACGTCAGGGTGTTGGACCTCGTCTTCTCCGGATGATGATGAGAGGTTGTTCCTTTCCGACTGTTTCCAAAGAGATATACACTTTAAAATACTTATCACAAGTAATAATTACAAAAACGAGTTTAGAACTGTACTGTTGTACTTACATCCATTTTGTAAAAACGTCGGATTTTTCACTTTATTATTGGACGAAGACTGTTCACTCAATGTGCTACTACAACGTGCTAACTGCGCAACTGCTAGGTCAGGACTGGCGAGGAGAGCGGCTCACCGTCACAGGTAACCTCCGGCGCCTTCCCCGCACCCTCCCCTCCCGCGCGGCCCCCGCACCCCGCGCTAATGACGGTGCGCCGACGCCGGCGACATCCCGCCTATACAATGAACCCGTATCTTAGCAATACACAATAGATCTTTACCTAATTACAAACTAACTTAACATGTTTTATTTATTATTAATAGCTCATTTACTAATGAATTACTAATCTGTTACATCTACAAAAGTATATAATGCCCAACTATTGGAGTGTCTTACGTTAATATCAACAGCTATCCATCACAATCGTTTAACATTACAAAAATGTATAGTTATTTTACAAATATATGTACTTGCAGTTCCCAATAACATACCTACAGTTAACTAAAGACCGCACCTCCAGACAGACAGTCAAGTTTGAAGTAGGTATCTGTGAATGCTGTCCCAATATTATTATTACACATACCTACCCATCTCTCTGTTTCATGGGACAGGCCCTCCAATCGATAGGCAGTAGGATTACAGATCAATGGTAGAAATATTGGGACACTAAATTCAGAGATCGATGACGTTTTATTTTAGTATCCCGAAACTGACAGTGGATACGTTATTGGGAACGGTCGTACAGAGATCCGGTTCTTAGCATTCCATGGATTCACCGTGCGGTCGCCGGGTCCATGGCGTGGTACAGAGAGGAACACTGTGACGGCGCCTGGGACTTGCGACCCAGGTGTAGGTTTAGGGTGGCCACCTTGTGATGCATCAGCGCTCACCTCCACCGTCAGTCGTGTTCCCCCCTCTACCTATCCAAATTTGGTAAGATCCTATCAACGCCGTTTTAGATATTCGTTTGAGTAAAGAGCTTACTGAAGCTCTTGGCAATCCGAGGTCTTAAATAAGTTATACAGGGATTTAGCTGGAATTCCCCTTGCTCCTACTTCCACGGCGTAGAGTTTCACCACATAGCCATTTTAGTTTAGCTCGTTGGTCAGGTCAAAGTATTTGTTTATTTTTATAGCGTGGTCTTTAGGTATGTTAGTTTCCCACGGTACTGTGAGTTCTACTAGTACTGCACGCTTTTGCTGTTTTAAAAATAGGAATATATCGGGTCTGGATGACGAGGCACAAACATCCTCCGGTATTTTATAGTGTTTCTCATACGAATCTGCGAGTAATGTCCAATCAGCGGCTGCTATCAAAATTGAGTACCGCTTTTGATTTGTCTTTTTTGAGCAGCCTTCTTTTACAAACGCGACGTCATTTCTTTGGTTTGTGGTTAAACCCTTTTTCGCTCTAGCAACCGCCAAACTTACCGCCTCACGTACGATTTCTAATACCTTATCATGTCGGCGCGAGTAATGACCCCGGTCTAATAGCGTCCTACAACCCACCAGTAGGTGCCTAGCAGTACCAATTGCTTCACCACATGAGTTACATGTTTTATCTGTGGCTTTTCCCTATCTGACAAGATTGCTTTGGTCGGGGAGGGTCAACTGGAATGCATTGAGATAGAATTTAAGGAGAGCCGGTGACCAGTCGTATATTAAGGTACGCCATTTTAAGGCTATGGGAATACAAAATTCACCTAGTGTTAACCATTCGTTTTGTATTTCTAGGCTCATTGCGTGCACTTTGTAGGTATTATTTTCATCTACTTGAAGAAAAGATTTTGTTATGTCTTTGTCTGACTGCCTCCTAGTATTACCCAAACCTACCCTACCAGTCTGCGAGCCTATCATGATTTTTTTATGGAATTGGAGGCGCGACTCGAGCTCTTTAGTACTTTGGTCTTTTGGAAGAGCTTGCACGATTTCGTCTTTTGATTTCGCTAGGACGTGCATTTTGGTTACTCTTAGATGTTTATAGAGTTCCGATGGTTTCTTGAACGTCATTCCAAAGTTATTTGAGGCTCTATATAATGTCGATGGGTCTGCCGACTGAGCTAGCCCCAGCCACGACTTCAATGTCTTCGTAACATTCGCATCTAGTTTTTTGAGGAGGCTCTGGCTTATATCATAAACAAGAAACGGCCAGTTAAGAGTAAGTCAAAATATTTTACGTAAAATCATACATTTTTACTTTCCATTGAAAGCATTTTCAAAATTGTATGTGTGTAGGTATATATACTTATTAAGGTTGTATTGAAAATGAACCTGTACCTTAGCAATATAGGTACACAATAGATCTTTACCTAATTAGAAACTAACTTAACAATTTTTTATCTATTGTATGAATTTGTATGCCTATTATAGTTAATTTACTATTTTTTACACGTTGGATCCCTCATTACCTTCTCAGTAGTTAACAATAGTGCAAAATATTTCTTACAATTAGGATGCATGGGAATCGGCATAGGGGCTCAAGTATGTATAGGTACAGGTAATGAATTTGAGGATATTGCAATATTGAACTCTTGGCCTAATGCCTACTTACTTACATTATATGTTACTACTAGGGAATGCAATCTCAATCTCGCGAGTTCTCGTTCTCGCGAGATCTCGGCCTTTTTTTAACGAGATTGATCTTGGCTGAAAATCTGGCGAGATATCCCGAGATTATCGAGATTGCACTCAAGCATAAAAAGTCTTATTTGAAGCTAATCAAACAATAAGGAAATGGATTTATACGAGTCTGCGGCTCAAAAGGCACATTTTAGTTCGCGGATAATTGCTTGAAGTCTGTAGTTCTTTTCTATTTTTATGAAATGACACGTCATTTTGACTTTAACTGATGGTAAGCTAAAGACAAAGTCTGGGAAATATGGTCACCATCGTAAACATGTCAATTTGACTTTACTTCGCGTGATGGTAAGCTAAAGGCAAAGTAGAGAGTATAGAGGGTCACCATCGTCAACATGTACCATGTTAACATTGCTGGCACTCAGCTTATCGGCCTCATCAGATGCCTTTTCAACTAGGTATTTAATCCAGGAGGGCGTTTCCAGCGGTTGGTTTTCTGAACGACCAAATAAGCTGTTTCTTTGAATATATTGTGCTTCTTAAGAAACTACTTTCAACATAATTCGCAATAATGGATTGGTTTATTTTGTTAATTTCATCTCTAATTTCTAATAGATCTCTGAATAGATATAGTTTTCTTTAAAATTATCAAATTTTAATAGGTAACTCTACTTGGTTACTTTCATCGTTGGTGAGTTACATTTCTTCTTCGTATTGTTGTTTTATATTGAAGTAACTGTTTAATTAGTAAAAGATTTTTGTTGGATATTAGAAGAGAAGACTGTTTTTTTATTTCATTTTTATAGGTGTGTCAATGTTTTATGTAAATAGTAAACAAACGTTAAAAAGTTTATTATATGGATGGATACGTACATAAAACAATCTTATTATATGTATAAAAGTTTATCGAAATTATTCGAAAAAAATTCATATCTACCATACCCACCTACCTATAATTCTTACTGGTATTATTTTTTGTAATCTATTAAAATATTGTCATTATTTGCACAAATAAACCCACAAAACTACCAATCTCGTGAGATCTTGGAATTGGCGAGATTTCGCGAGATCGTTATTCATAATCTCGCGAGATCTCGCCTGAGCTGAGCCCCAATCGCACGAGATTGCATTCCCTAGTTACTACTAAACAACGGTTTAGAGTTTAGATAAAAATTGTAGGCAGTGTGCGGGCAATGAGGTGCTGGAGAAAAGTGACAAAAGTAGATAAATAGGAAAACTGCAAAAATAGCCAGTCGTCCATGATGGGTCCTACTTCCGATAACACAGCGTTCCCTGTACTCGGTCGCCCAGTTCGTTCCTTCCACTTCACCATGATGTCCTGGTGGAGCTGGAATTTCTCGAGGCTCGGGTTCCCATCCCTGCTCCTGGATTACCCTTCACCACTAGTATAGTAATTGAAATTGTATGAAACCGTATCTATGATTTTAGTGATCAGTTTTGATTCTGAAATGTCGTATGGTAACCGGAAATGATGGCTTAACTTGCTCTTCGAGGCATCCGTCCTAAAAACCGACCTACTGGGTTGTCACTTTAACCACGAGCCGCTCGCGCCCACAAGCATTGATAAATATTAGTATGGACTAGCTGTGCCCGCAACTTTCGTGGAATACCTACCTAATAATATACAGGATGAATTTTTCAAAAGGAATTGGATGGTCAAATCCGAAACTACAAGGAATAGCGAAAAACGCTTAAAGTCACGAGACCGATTTTGATGAAACGTAACTAACATACTCTTAAATTTTATATGCTTTTAAAGATGAAAGGTTAGATTAGCAATTCATTAGTAAATTAGCAAGTAAGTAGGTATATTATTCGTATACACACAAACACTCGTGGTATTTTAGGCTTTAATAGATAAAAACGTGTTCATTTAGTTGGTAATTAGGTAAAGATCTATTGTGTAGATTGCTAAGGGACGGGTTCATTGTTTAGGATAGGCAGAATGTCGCCGGCGACGGCGCATCGTCTTTAGCGCGGGGGTGTGCGGGTGTGAGCGCGGGGGTACGGAGTTACAGGAGTTTACCTGTAGGAAACGGCGAGCCGCACTCCTCGCCAATACTGTCCCAGCAGTTGCACAGTTGCAGTAGCACATTGTAGTAATACACTCCGTATAGTGTTCATTTAATAGCACAGTGAAAAATTTACAATTTTTTCCAAATGGATTTAAATAGCACAGTACTAGTTCCACATTCGTTTTTGTACTTGTTACTTGTGAAAAGTACTTTAAAGTGTATTTCTCATTGGAGACAGTCGGAAAGAAACAACCTCTTTTCATTAACCGAGGAATACGAGGGCCAGCACCCTGACCTGAGACCGATGCCGACTCGTGACTTCCTGCCGCGCCTGAGGCACTCGAAGTTGGTGCGGAAGCGGACTTCGCCGATTCAGCGATTTATCACCGCCTTTAAGCATCACGTGCGGCGGAATCCTGTGTACTATGTCGATCAGGTCAGTTCAATTTTTTTTTTTTTAATACCCGATTGCCGAAGGAAGGATGGTAATGTTTTTCGAGACTATGTATGTATGTATGGCATGTATGTACCTATGCATATGTATGTTCATTCTATTGGTACACCCTAAAGCCTGAATGGCTTGACGGATTTTGATATATGAAGCGTGTGTGCATTCGATCATTGTGCGAGTGACACCAGATAGGTATAGGAATTAGTCCAAAGTTCCTTGCCTATAATTAGGTACTAGGCTATAACTCTCATTTTCAAAATTGTTTATCGTTGAAACTGATCGTTTGTTCTCAGGAACCAGAGACGTGCATCGGTTGCCTGCAGGCCCCGGCAAACGTGAAGATCAACCGGCGATGTACCGCACCTCCTCCGAACTTCAAGTTCGCGCCATGCCAGCAATGTAACTGTCGGTATGTATCTATCTACGTGTTTATCTATACTTTTTCTTCTTCCTAGCGGTAATTCCGGTCGCATCCGAAGTTTTCACATCGGAGTCCGGTGTCCGCTTTTTCAAGTCTTACGGCGGGTTTGGTTGACTAACAATATTTTCCGTGGAGCGACTGCCATCTAATCTCCACAACTCATTGGCAATACTGAAGCGCTAATGGCTTATCCATACTAATATATGCGAAAGTTACTCTGTCGGTTCGTTACGCTTTCATGCCTAAACCACTGAACCGATTGTGATGAAATTTGGTACTCAAGATTAGACCTAGGACATAGGCTATGTTTGGTCGCAATAATTAAAATCAGGCAGAGCTGCGGAAACGGCGAGTCTATTTATAACGGGTCACAGCTTCACCCTTCGCTCATAGAAGATACGTGGTCAATTTTATTTATTATAATTTTCTTTGTGCAGCGTCTTGTGGTGCGTTTCCTGCATGGCCCGCTGGTGGGCGGCCCGGCAGGATGGCCCAGCTAAGCGCTGGCTGGCAGGCCGGGCCACCTGCCCCATGTGCCGCGCGCCTTTCTGCATGCTGGACGTCAGCCGCGCCAAGGTGACACCCTCCTGATGCGTGCCTAGCAACGGTGACACCCTCTGGAACGTGGGCCCCTCTAGAGTGACACTCTATTGAAAGTGAACCCCGCTAGGGTGACACCCTCTTGAAACTCTACGTGCACCAGAGAGGACG
The DNA here is from genome assembly GCA_914829495.1 of Eilema sororculum. Taxonomy (NCBI): domain Eukaryota; kingdom Metazoa; phylum Arthropoda; class Insecta; order Lepidoptera; family Erebidae; genus Eilema; species Eilema sororculum. Next base: position 25,455,336 of record OU618538.1, on the reverse strand, counting down.
TGGTAGCAGTGCAGTGTGTGAAATACTAGTGTAAACATGACTATGGCGTCAAGTGTGTACCTAACAACGGACCAATTTTGTCAAAAACCTTTTGTCATTGTCATACATAATGTCATCTTAGCTGTATTTATTTAAATAAAAGCTATTAAATATAATACTTTTCTGTTCGTTCAAACAACACCTCTCATTTGATTCTCAACTGAAATAGAACACTTTGTGTATGTGTGTACTGAGAGCCCACTTTTATTATAGTTCATTTACTAATTTTTACACGTTGGATCTGACTAGAGGCTCAGTAATACATTGTTAACCCTTTTTCTATACTTAACAGTCATTACCTTATCAATAGTAGACATTAGTGCAAAACAATTCTTAGTGCCTATTGGGAAACGTAACGGGTGTATCTAGCGTGGGACTCAGGTAATCCCTCATTACCTTCTCAGTAGTTAACAATAGTGCAAAATGTTTCTTACAATTAGGATGCGTAGGTATCTGCATAGGGGCTCAAGTATATAATTGGTAAATTCTAGGTAATTGTGCAGGTAATGAATTTGAGGATATTGCAATATTGAACTCTTGGCCTAATACTTACTTACATTATATGTTACTACTAGGGAATGCAATCTCAATCTCGCGAGATCTCGACCTTTCTTAACGAGATTGATCTCGGCTGAAAATCTGGCGAGATATCCCGAGATTAACGAGATTGCACTCAAGCATAAAAAGTATTATTTGTAGCTATTTAATCAATAAGGAAATGAAACGAGTCTGCCGGTCAAAAGGCACATTTTAGTTCGCGGATAACTGCTTGAGGACTGTAGTAGTTCTTTTCTTTTTTTGACACGTCAATTTGACTTTACTTCGCGTGATGGTAAGCTAAAGGCAAAGTAGAGAGTATAGAGGGTCACCATCGTCAACATGTACCATGTTAACATTGCTGGCACTCAGCTTGATGGCCTCATCAGATGCCTTTTCAACTAACTATTTAATCCAGAAGGGCGTTTTCAGCGGTTGGTTTTCTGAACAACCAAATAAACTGTTTCTTTGAACATTTTGTGCTTCTTCAAACGGATCCTTAAGAAACTACTTTCAACATAATTCGTAGGTAATGTACCTAATAATGGATGGGTTTATTTTGTTAATTCATCTCTAATTTCTAACAAATCTCTGAATAGATGTAGTTTTCTTTAATTGATAATATATCAAATTTTAATAGGTAACTCTATCTGATTAATTAAACTTGCAAGGGCATGGTTACCGTAGCACTAAGTCACGGTCACTATAGCTTCACTCCCGAATTTTATTGTTGCACTCGAAAGTCGAAATACGCGTACTTACCGAAAATTGTGTTACTCCCGAAAAAAATATTATTCACATCGCCCCCGAAAATAGATCACGTCGGGGTCACCACTGTAGATGTCCTTTGGGTTGAGAGGGGGCGATGGAATGAAGAAAAACTTATGTTTAACTCATGCGTTTATTCGTATCTACGGTTGTACAGTGAGTGAGTGTACATCGACCGACTCTATCAAATCAAATCAAATCAAAAATAGTTTATTCTGCATAGACCATTAAATCGGCACTTACAAAACGTCAACATAAAGTAAATATTAAATACTAACTAATACTAGTAAATGGACCACCGCACTATGTGTCAAAAGGCCAATCTAGAAGGACAAAAAGGGTTACTACCATTCTATAATAGGGTGAATTTCTCAAACGTAAAATTTTCGCGGCGTGACTGAAAATCATACCTTAAAGTTAACATATAGTAATGATTATTTTTTGTAAGAAAGATATCGTTTTTCTCTATATGCACGTATAAATTATATTATTGAAACTATTTTTGTGAGTGTGTAAAAAATGTCTTTTCACCTAAATTCTAAGCTTGGTGGCGCGTCCACAACCTGTTTTCTTGGGAATGATCACAGTTTAATCAAAACTTCATTAGTTTACTGAGTATACTTTATAATAATTCGATTCGGCATTATTTTAGCTATCTTCGATACTGTCATTCGTAGTATTTAGTACTATACTTTATCTTAAAAATAATTTATAAGATGCGTCCGCGGCAAATGTAAAATTTTGGTGGGATTTATAAAATCATCGAAGGAGTCGTATTGAAAGTACCTATAAGGACGACACTATCATCATTGGAAACGTTCAGTTGGGTGTTAATGAGCACCAGTGCCAGTTGTCCCCAGTCCCGTTTCGTTTTTCTGCCAAACACGTAAGTAGGTCGTTTCATAAGCATCGGACAAAAATATTGTAATTTTTGTGTTGATTATTTAAAACGGTTTATTCTCATTGTATGTTTTAATATTTAAGTATAGTGTACAGGTTCAGTATGTGTATTAAATTTTGGTAATGTAACCTCTATATTCTAAATAGTATTTTTATAAGTGCCCGGTTAATGGCAATAGGCTCGCCACCTATTACATTGGGACCTAAACATAAAACTGGCGAAATGAGGGTGCTAGCACCTCTGCCTACCCCTTCGGGGAATACAGGCGTGAGTTTATGTTATGTTATGTTATGTTATTTTTATAAATAATTTTTTTAGACGTGAAACTAATTTTGGTGGAGCAATTTTGGTGAATTTGGTGGGGTTTTACTAATCATCAAAATTGTATATTTACACCAAAATTTGTTTTCATAGTTATTTGATTAAGCTCCTACGTAGTCCGACGGGCTACTAGGTCAGGTGACCTCTACGTAGTATACCCTGGGCAATGGAGAAAGCACCGCCTCTCTCCCTAGGTGGGAAAGAGGTTGTTGGCTGTTGAGGGTTGTTCGGAAGCTTTCCTAATTTTCTCTCAGATTAACCATTAGCATATGAACTACCCATACAAAAGACGGGCGAGTAGTTGGGTAAGTCAGCTGATGCCGCAGTAGGGACAGGCCGGTGTGGTGAAGCATCGTGCGCTCTTTCCGTCACCTGCTTCTACTGGCGTGAAAGGCGGCCTCACTCTTGACTACTAAGCCTACGCCGTTAAAACCTGCCTACCCTTCTTCCCTCCTCTCCACTGTCAACATCATTTGGCTTTTCTTCCTCTGCTTTCTCACTTACATGAAAGCTACCGTGGATGCAAGAGTGCCTCATGCAATCTTTTGCACGTGACTCCACGCAACAAAGCGATGAAGTCGAAGATGTAGGTGACACGCAACTCCTGCTTATGTTGCTCCAGCAGCTAGCACTTTGCTATCGTGTAAAAGGTACTCAATCTTCTCCACAGAAGGCTTCTGACCTCTACCGTCCTCAAGCTCCTACATCCACATCCTCACATGTTGCACCAATCTATCGGCGTCCACCACCGATATTAACTGCATACATGGGCAGTTATGGAGTGATTGTCTGATGCTATCCGACCAAAATACCACGCTGATTGGGAATGGACTAAGGACAGATCACAGATCACAGAGACAGTGATAAGGAAGATTCTCATACTGCCAACAGCGGTTCGAACAACGGAATCAGAATCGTGGTACATGTCTCGGATGGTGTAAACCTCTGGAACCCTTTTGAACCGCAATGCCCATCAGCTCACCGCGTGAGAAACTTAGTTGAAGGACTCCTGTAAGTTCAGAAATAGACATCACACTACCAACTTGTCTTGCCACTACCAAGTGTCCATGGCATATCTTCCGTCCACCCTTAGGCATACCGAGTACCATATTATATTGCTCCAGCAGCTAGCACTTTGCTATCGTGTAAAAGGTACTCAATCTTCTCCACAGAAGGCTTCTGACCTCTACCGTCCTCAAGCTCCTACATCCACATCCTCACATGTTGCACCAATCTATCGGCGTCCACCACCGATATTAACAGCATACATGGGCAGTTATGGAGTGATTGTCTGATGCTATCCGACCAAAATACCACGCTGATTGGGAATGGACTAAGGACAGATCACAGATCACAGAGACAGTGATAAGGAAGATTCTCATATTGCCAACAGCGGTTCGAAAAACGGAATCAGAATCGTGGTACATGTCTCGGATGGTGTAAACCTCTGGAACCCTTTTGAACCGCAATGCCCATCAGCTCACCGCGTGAGAAACTTAGTTTAAGGACTCCTGTAAGTTCAGGAATAGACATCACACTACCAACTTGTCTTGTCACTACCAAGTGTCCATGGCATATCTTCCGTCCACCCTTAGGCATACCGAGTACCACCTCTCCCACTTTGAGAATAACTGCCTAAATCTTTTCCCAGCAATCTTGAATAAGTTCGTCGATAATATTGGCGCCATTAGAATAAAATATAATCCTTGCTAGAAGCAAGGATAGATAGAACAATCAAATGTTTTGCTTTTATACTGATACTACTAACAACTAAAGTGGTTTTGCCAGATAAAAATGAAGTTGGTGATAAAAGGGTAAAAATTAAGGGTTATATGTAACTATTAAGTGCCAAATTCTAGAAAAAAAAACAAAGAAATAGTATAAGTAATAATAAATAAAAAATAAAAATAAGTTGATATGCAATTTTGGTGTTAGACACCAATTTCGGTGTATTGAAAATTCAGGTGTATAAAATAAACAAGTAATTCCCAGGGCTAATTAGACTATTCAAACATAATAGGCATAAAATATGTATTTCTAGCTAAATATTGAAAGAGATTACCTAAATACCTAGAAATAAAAAAAATCACCAAAATTAGCTAAAAATTCATAGATGTTGAAATTCACCCAATAATACTAGCAAAAGCGATAGCAGGCAACACCGAGGTCACGATTCCTATAATAATTTTGTGCAAGTACTCTCCAATAAATTAATAAATAATTTTAAAGTGGTGGAATTCACAATGAATCGTTCACTTTTCTGCACTTGGTCTGTCGCTATTTCGAATTTATAAAATTAATTGTTATAAATTTAGTGATGAATCGTGAAGTTGATGGTAAGAACTACTATTTTTATTCATTCACATTGCAAATACCTTAACGGTTGCTGAAAAATAGCGGTCTGATGTGATAGATATTACATTTTTAATGCTAACTTTGCGTTTTTGGACCAGAAACTACATGTAGGTACTTTATTGTACCATGGCTGAAACTCACTTAAGTAGGTACCTATTAGTCTTATTTATATAGGTAGTATTGCTCGAAGTAAATTACAAAGTGCGGACTGGTGTGGAACCTTCTCAATATTTTAATCGTAATATATCCAGAAGGGAAGTTCTACAAACAATGAAAAAAATAAGCGTTTATTTGAAAATATGACTAAGAAATACGAAACTAAGGACGTAACTCGACTCCTCGTCTACAAGAAATATTAAAAGGAACATTTCCCGAATATGTCAACATTTGGCTGAAAAGTGGCTGGCATGCGGTAGAACAACAGAGCGTTTTGAGAAAATTTCGAAGGGTACTGAATGGATGAATGGTCGACTTCAAATTTGCTGTGTCATATTACCTGCAGCCGTCTACCTCATCCTTAACAAGTGAGCCCATTCCAAGTCCTGGTCGCCCAAAGATCGAGCAGCGATCAAGCAACATTAAAAAATATAGGTTGTGTTTAATTCCATAATATATATTTTTTAAACATCGTACATTTTTAATATTTCATTCTTTATTCATTTTCAATTAATTATCATATTGAAATTCGGCTTTGTTCTTCTTAGAACAATGACTATTTTAAGCTGGCCTCTTATGACGTAGTAAATCTCTCTAACCAAGTGTCAACGTATACTGGTTTATTTATTATGGCGCTAAATGTACCAAAAATACATGTAATTATTTCTATTTTTGCTACATTTAGACAAATCATCTATAGATACCGCCTTTAGAGCTAACTAATAGTGTCAAATAATATTGTCCGACTAGATTGGCCTTTTGACACATAGTGCACCGGTTCGAAACGCGGCCCAGACCTGAGAAGACTCCGGCAAGAAACTCAGCGGGCATTTTTTTTTTGGTCTATTTACAAAACATTTACTTAGCCTAAAACTTATGGTCTAGATACAATGTTTTGCTTGAGTAGCATAGCAAGCGAACAGTATGAAAAGATTTTTATTGGAATAATATCCAACAAAAACCTTGTAATACTCAAATATCAAAAAATCAAAAAATAAACTGTGGTAGCCTAGTAGTATGGGTAATGGACTGCTGAGACGAGGTCTCGGGTTCGATCCCAGGTTTACCATGTCACACACCAATGACTTTTCAATGCTTTTCGAAGTTATGTATGTATTTTTCGCAGGCTTATAAGTGCCCGGTTAATGGCAATAGGCTCGCCACCTATTACATTGGGACCTAAACATAAACTGGCGAAATGTGGGTGCTAGCACCTCTGCCTACCCCTTCGGGGAATACAGGCGTGAGTTTATGTTATGTTATGTTAAAAAAAAACAGTCTTCTCTTCTAATTTAAAACGTATTAGCTTTAAAAGTTTATGAAAAGGATGGATGCGTACCTACGTAAAACAATCTTATTACCTAAATGTATAAAAGTTTATCGAAATTATTCGTCAAAATTTCATAATACCTATAATTCTTATTATTATTTTACTAATTAATTCAAATATTGTCATTATTTGCACAAATAAATGCACAAAACTACCAATCTCGCGAGCTCTCGGGATTGGTGAGATCTCGCGAGATTGCAATCCCTAGTTACTACTAAACGACGGTTTAGAGTTATATTGTGGGCAGTGTATGTGTATGCCATGAGGTACCTATGATTTCAGTGTTAAGTTTAGATTCTGAAATGTCGTATGGTAACCGGGAATGATGGCTTAGCGTGCTCTTATGGCACCCGATAATAAAAACCGACCTATTGGGTTGTCACTTTAACCACAAGCCGCTCGCGCCCAAGAGCATTGATAAATATTAGTATGGACTAGCTGTGTCCGCAGCTTTCGTGGATGTACCTACCTAATAATATACAGGGTGAATTTTTCAAAAGGAATTAGATGGCCAAATCCGAAACTGTAAGGAATAGCGAAAAACGCTTAGGTAAAGGAGTCACGAGACCGATTCTGATGAAACTTGAAACCTCATTCATTACAAGTTATTGTGTTAACGTAACTAACATACTCTTAAATTTTATATGCTTTTAAAGATGAAATGTTAAATTAGCAATTCATTCGTAAATTAGCAAGTATATTATTTGTATACACACAACCACTCGTGGTATTTTAGGCTTTATTAGATAAAAACGAGTTCATTTGTTTGTAATTAGGTAAAGATCTATTGTGTAGATTGCTAAGGGACGGGTTCATTGTTTAGGATAGGCAGGATGTCGCCGGCGACGGCGCATCGTCTTTAGCGCGGGGGTGTGCGGGTGTGAGCGCGGGGGTACGGAGTTACAGGAGTTTACCTGTAGGAAACGGCGAGCCGCACTCCTCGCCAATACTGTCCCAGCAGTTGCACAGTTGCAGTAGCACATTGTAGTAATACACTCCGTATAGTGTTCATTTAATAGCACAGTGAAAAATTTACAATTTTTTCCAAATGGATTTAAATAGCACAGTACTAGTTCCACATTCGTTTTTGTACTTGTTACTTGTGAAAAGTACTTTAAAGTGTATTTCTCATTGGAGACAGTCGGAAAGGAACAACCTCTTTTCATTAACCGAGGAATACGAGGGCCAGCACCCTGACCTGAGACCGATGCTGACTCGTGACTTCCTGCCGCGCCTGAGGCACTCGAAGTTGGTGCGGAAGCGGACTTCGCCGATTCAGCGATTCATCACCGCCTTTAAGCATCACGTGCGGCGGAATCCTGTGTACTATGTCGATCAGGTCAGTTCAATTTTTTTCTTTTAATACCCGATTGCCGAAGGAAGGATGGTAATGTTTTTCGAGACCATGTATGTATGTATGTATGGCATGTATGTACCTATGCATATGTATGTTCATTTTATTGGTACACCCTAAAGCCTGAATGGCTTGACGGATTTTGACATATGAAGCGTCATTCGATCATTGTGCGAGTGACACCAGATAGGTATAGGAATTAGTCCAAAGTTCCTTGCCTATAATTACTAGGCTATAACTCTCAGTTTTCAAAATTGTTTATCGTTGAAACTGATCGTTTGTTCTCAGGAACCAGAGACGTGCATCGGTTGCCTGCAGGCCCCGGCAAACGTGAAGATCAACCGGCGATGTACCGCACCTCCTCCGAACTTCAAGTTCGCGCCATGCCAGCAGTGTAACTGTCGGTACGTATCTACGTGTTTATCTATACTTTTTCTTCTTCCTAGCGTTAATGCCGGTCGCATTCGAAGGTTCATTCGGTTCACATAGGAGTCCGGTGTCTGCTTTTTACAGCCTTACTGCGAGTTTGGCTAGCTAACAATATTTTCCGTGAAGCGACTGTCATCTAATCTCCACAACTCATTGGCGATACTGGAGCACTAATGGCTTATCCATACTAATATTACTATTATATGCGAAAGTTACTCTGTCTGTTCGTTACGCTTTCATGCCTAAACCACTGAACCGATTGTGATGAAATTTGGTACTCAAGATTAGACCTAGGACATAGGCTATGTTTGGTCGCAATAATTAAAATCAGGCGGAGCTGCGGAAACGGCGAGTCTATTTATAACGGGTCACAGCTTCTCCCTTCGCTCATAGAAGATACGTGTTCAATTTATTGTAATTTTAATTCAATTCAATTTATTATAAATTATTATAATTTTATTTGTGCAGCGTCTTGTGGTGCGTATCCTGCATGGCCCGCTGGTGGGCGGCCCGGCAGGATGGTCCGGCCAAGCGCTGGCTGGCGGGCCGGGCCACCTGCCCCATGTGCCGCGCCCCCTTCTGCCTGCTGGACGTCAGCCGCGCCAGGGTGACACCCTCCTGATGCGTGCCTAGCTATGGTGACACCCTCTGGATCGTGGGTCCCTCTAGGGTGACACCCTATTGAAAGTGAATCCCGCTATGGTGTCACCCTCTTGAAACTCTACGTGCACCAGAGAGGAAGTGGCAGCAGTGCAGTGTGTGAAAGACTAGTGTGGACATGACTATGGCGTAAAGTGTGTACTTAACAACGGACCAATAGGAACCTTTTGTCATTGTCATACATTATGTCATTATACATTGTGTATTTATTTTAAATAAACGCTACATATTAAATATAATCACTGTTCTGTTCTTTCACACAACACCTCTCATTTTTGATTGTCAGCTGAAATATAACACTTTTAATAATATCGCAAAATGGGCTGAATAGAGATCAAAAGGGTTGAAAAGAAATAATATGGTCAGAGAAACCTTATACAGTGTGTATTTTTGAAACGGGGCAGTAAGGGCAAGTACCTTAACCGTTGCAGTTACAGCAAAACGTTCTTAAAAGACCTTCCCTAACTTTTTGGGACATTTTGAACTGCATTTACAGATTTTGTAAAAAACTTTGAGTTAGCAAAAAAAAAGCAAAAAGTTCAAAAAAAATTTTTTTATGCCAATCGATTCTATTTCATGTGGGGATCAAAAAACTCTATGGGACCATTTTAGCTTTCAGTACTAGAAAAGACAGAAATCCCCAAAAACGTTTCCCATACATTTCGTACGGAAATATGATAAATCAACTCGAAACTCATAGGTCAGGTAAAATTTAGAACTTTTTAAATAAAAAAAATCATTTAAACATTTAAGAAATTGGTTTATGAAATAAATTGCTCAAAATGATTTCCATTTTCACGAATTCATAAGTCTATCCTTTTTTGCACTGAACGAATGGCGGCTAATAATGTTCTGGGATGAATATTACGTAAAATGGTCATTAATGCATCCTTGAGCTCTTGAACACTGGCGTACGTCGTCTTATACATCTCGTTTTTCACGAAGCCCCATAACAAAAAATCAAGTGGTCGAGATCGGGGCTACGAGGTGGCCACTGTGTTGGACCATGTGTACTATCCACTGTGTACTGTGTTCAGTGCAAAAAAGGATAGAATTATGTATTCGTGAAAATGGAAATCATTTTGAGCAATTTATTTCATAAACCAATTTCTTAAATGTTTAAATGATTTTTTTTATTTAAAAAGTTCAAAATTTTACCTGGCCTATGAGTTTCGAGTTGATTTATCATATTTCCGTACGAAATGTATGGGAAACGTTTTTGACGATTTCTGTCTTTTCTAGTACTGAAAGCTAAAATGGTCCCATAGAGTTTTTTGATCCCCACATGAAATAGAATCGATGGGCATAAAAAAAAAATTTGAACTTTTTGCATTTTTTTTGCTAACTGTAAGTTTTTTACAAAATCTGTGAATGCAGTTCAAAATGTCCCAAAAAGTAAGGGAAGGTCTTTTAAGAACGTTTTGCTGTAACTGCAACGGCTAAGGTACTTGCCCTTACTGCCCCGTTTCAAAAATACACCCTGTATAATAAAAAATATATTAGGATAAAAATATATTAAAAAGTTTAAAAATATCCCCTATTATCCTATCTTATCCTGCCTGTCTCATCCTATCTTATCCTCTGTTAATACCTTATTTTAAAGAGGTTTAAATTACGAATTGCAAACTGAAAACTTGTCACACGCCTATGCTGTAGCGGGGCTTACAACACCGCGATTTACCGTGCGATTGAACCATGGCGGGAGCATGCCGGATTAGTACCTACCTATGTATCGCATGGAATATTAATTAACGGCATTGACATGACCAGTCAAGGATAGTTCAGATCAGATGGTTTGGCGCAGTGTTTAATTTCAAGAGGTCACTTTGATCTACTGGCGCTACGGCAACTAATAGTAGATTCGATCGCTGCAAATAATAATATTATAAATTCGAAAATAACTCTGTCTGTCTGTTACGCTTCCACGATATGTTTGGTCGCGATAACCGACATCCACGCGGGCGGAGCCGCGGGCAAAAGCTAGTTATTATTTAATTTATTATACAGTTGGAGCTTTGAGAGAGAGACCTTTCAGCTTCAACTTATTATACTTATCTTATACTAGCTGTCCCGGCGAACTTCGTACCGCCAAGTTTTCCCGCCCTCGTGGCGTCAGATCCCGTTCCCGCTGTACCATTTAGGGGGATGAAAAATAGATGTTGGCCGATTCTCAGACCTACTCAATATGCTCACAAAATTTCATCAAAATCGGTCAAGCCGTTTCGGAGGAGTATGGCAACGAAAACTGTAACACGAGAATTTTATTGCTGATTAGTGCTAACATTATGATAATAGGGTGTAGTTTTTGTTTAACGCTCTCCGTTATACCGGTCACTACAGACTACAGGCGTGCCACAGGGATCTATTCTCGGCCCTTGAAGTTTTGCAACTGTAACAGTTTTTATAAGATCACTAATTTAATTCGTTTATAGTTAAACCTATATCTTCACTTATAGGTACATAATATTAAATATTTTATCTGTTCACGCTATTCATTTTTGATCACTATCTAACAATTGTATGGAATATTTAATGCCTTGTATTCGTGTGCCCTTCGATGTGTAGGTATTTAGTAGCGAGGTATATGGACTACACGTCGAGTTAGTGACATACTTAGTTCTGTAGTACAAAATTGTAGCTAAAAGGGTTAAATAATTCCTTCCTATCCCAGAGTTTTTAGTTAGATGGTTGATACCAGCATCATAACATAACATATAACATAAACTCACGCCTGTATTCCCCGAAGGGGTAGGCAGAGGTGCTAGCACCCACGTTTCGCCAGTTTATGTTTAGGTCCCAATGTAATAGGTGGCGAGCCTATTGCCATTAACCGGGCACTTATAAACCTGCGATAAATACACACATAACTTCGAAAAGCATCGCAAAGTCATTGGTGTGTGCCATGGTAAACCTGGGATCGAACCCGAGACCTCGTCTCAGCAGTCCATTACCCTTACCACTAGGCTACCGCGGTTTTTTTTCATCATCAATGAATATAGATTTATATTTTTACTGAGATGCATCCAGTCATTACAATTCGTTTAGGATTGGCAGCGCGAGTGGTACGCCTTCCTACTCCGCCCGTGTGCTTATCTAAGTGATTTAAATTACCCACGCTTTAGGCCATGTCAAGGTCGTTTCTAAGTATCATGTTATTTGATATTAATAGGACAGATGGACAGATAACCCATAATTACAGGGTGCAGCCGTTAATCCCGTTTTAATATCGGCTCTTAATTTAGGATCCCTTTCACACATCAGGTACGTACCTACCTAGATACTTAATTACCAGATTTAGGTACTTAAGTACCATTAATGACTCGTTAGCAGGGGTATATTTATCTATCTATATCTTTATGTGCTTTCAATAATCTTCCTAATCATACGTTACAGGCCGAAGGTGAATTGACGTACCTACATGTTAGTTCAGTAGGTGCCAGCGTCTGATCGGAAAATCTGATCATGGGAAAGAAGGCGATAAGAAAATCCATCAAAAATTATGTCAAAACGACATCTTTACATGGCTTCAAGTATTTATGCTCACCGTATATAGTCGATCGGTAAGTACCTACTTATCTGATTTTGTGTTATTGTGTGGTGTACCAGTGGGGACCCGGCATTTGATTTGACACGACCGTCGTTTACGGGAATGCTTTACAAAGCTGAAGCAACTCTATCTTTTCTTCCTTCTTCCAACCGTGTTGCTTTCAGTTTCAACGTAAGATATCTTCGATTTTGAATTAATAAACAAGATTGGTGCTAACATTATGATACTTAATGAATAGGGAGTAGTTTAACGCTCACCGGTACACCGGTCACTACGGACTATATAGGCGTGCCACAGGGATCCATTGTCGGCCCTTGAAGTTTTGCAACGGTAACAGTTGTCTGTGATTTATATTAGATCACGAAATTCGTTCAACCTATATAGATATCTTTACATATAGATATATTAAATATTGTAGTGCCATGTAGATACCTATTATGATTTTTGAACAGTTTATATTTACCTAGGTCGTCAGCCTACCTAGGTAGTTCTACCAAGACTTAGGGTCTTAACAAATAATTATAGGAGTACCTACTTTACTTTCTAGAATAGGATGGCTACTATGCTTTATCGCAAGCGCTGGTTGCGCCGCAGTGCTTGTCACCGTTTTGTGGGAACGCTTCTTAGAAGTGCCGGCGCTCCTGACGCGACTGGAAAACATTAACAGTGATATGTACATGGAGGAAAAACTGCCAACTGTGATCGTGTGTCCAACTACAGAAAGTGTCGCTGATGTGTTCTTGGACCACTTGTAAGTACCAAAATATATAGATAATTATTTATCTAAGTACTCAGTAGTTATAGAAGAAATCACAGGCTTTATATATCTATTTTATTTATTTATCTTATCCCTAGAAACTCCTAAACTACACAAGACAGACCTATCGAGTTTGGGAAGTTTAGCTTGTCTTAGCTGAAACTTAGAAAAAGGGGATCCGCACAGTGTTGGTACTGTAGGTAGGTACGCACTTTAAAACACCAATAAACGACTTGTTTCCTTTATTATTATCAACAAGCATACAAAATATATGAATATAAGAACAATTAGCACCATATATAACAATTGCAATGGCCTTAACATCTTTCAGATCAATGAAAAATATTCTTCTATATCTATCGATGGACAAAATAGTGACTACCTACTAACTACTAACCACTGTGGCGACATATGCTTCCATCTAGCGAACTCTAGCTGAACTACTACAGTAATACAGAACCTCCATCGCGCAATGGAAATGTTCACAATGTCTATATAATGTCACTGCCATCTAGCCTAATTAATCTTTCAATAATAGCCTAGCATTGTTACAAAACAGCGCCTTCTACCTGCATAGATTATATTCAGCCGCAGTACCTAATCTAATACAGCATTAATGAACTGAAGACATTCACATATACGGTGTCCATTTACTGTTATTATTCATCACTAATGCTAGGGTCACACTACCGTGATATACCAGTAATTATTGCCATAACTGCAACACCTGTGTAACCACGATTTATGGTCATAATTTTACATTCCCAATCAATATGGCAACTGGCTGTTGGCGAATATCTATACTCGATTTGGTTAGGCACTTAACTAAACAAACAAGCTTGACGTGTCTTTTAAATTTATTTAAAATTTCAGTTTATAAATATTTTGCGCTATAGAAACTTATTTTGAAGACTAATAACCGATATTGAGCCACTAGTTAGCTCGCGTAATTCATTTGTTTAATATGTCTTTTTATAAAAGTGGACACAAGATAGTTAAATACCTAACCAAACAGAGTTCCTAGTTCCTATAGATAAATTCTAGTGTAAAAACACCACTTCACGCAGTAATTTAATGCCATAATTATTGCGGTAACAGCCCGGCAGCCGGTAAGGTAGTGTGGCCCTAGCATAATACATAGGTACATTCCTACATACATACATGACTGCGCACACTAATTCTTGTGTTGGTTTGTACAATAACTAACACTCTAAGCAGTCCCAGATTTGTATATATTATTTTTATCACAGAAGGTTAAGTTCGTGAATACACACGAAGCTATGCAACTTCTAGTGTTTTTTTTAGACCTCAATAGTTTTATACCGATGGGCAAATGTATGGTTATACGTGTGCGTAATAATAATATTATTGGGATGGCTGAGTATCGAGATTTCCTTAAATAACTAGGTAAACGTTATACGAAGCTTATAAAATGAGCTTTTATGCTATTAAACCGCCTATAAGCTACCTATAAGCTAGGTATACATTGCAGCATGTGCAAAAAATTGGACTTCCTTATCTTTACTTTTCATAAAAAGGTCTTTAATTTCCTCAGACACAGCAGCCTCTAATGAATGCCGGGAGTGATCAAATACGTGAACTGCCAAGCGACCTTCACTGCCTAGACTTTCTAGCAAGATTCCCTTCGTAACAGCTGCCAAAAACTTATCTTTCGACCCACTATACACGAAATAATCATCCAAATACTCAGTGAACGCATTGCGGTATAATTCAATTATTGAGTCGAAGTATTTTGACTTCAGCTCAGCCACTTCCTTCGCGATATTCCGCCCAAATGCTAAGCCGACAAGTTCTACACCTTCTGACTCTTTCTTTGCCGGATCGGCAAACACTTCAGGTTTCTGTTCTATGCTCTGTCTAACTGCTTTGAAGAACAACATCGTCGCATGGATGTAAATGTGTCGTTCAAAGTGAGTTTCCTTAGACAAGAAAGTTGACATCCAGGTTAAAATTCTCTCGATGACTATTATGCAACAGTTGTATTTTGTGTCAAAGAATGCAGAATTGTATAGCAGAGAGGTCAAAATCTGGTCAACGTTATTTTGATAAAACTGTACCATCAGGCGGTGGTTTGTCTCGCGGTAAGTATCAATTATCTTCATAAATGGTTGTACGATTTCTTCAAATCTTGTTTTTTCTTCGATATCGTTTTTGCTCAGCATTAAGTATCTGATGAAAATAGCAGGATACGATATGTCCCGATGAGTATTTTCTGAAAATTTTAATAGCGTGGTTTTGAGCAGATCGTCACCAACTTGAGGCAGACATTCCATCATATGTCGGCGAACCCCATCAGCGTGCCAGTCGGAAATTTTGTCAAGGACGAGATACAAAAGAGTGCAATATTCAGGCTTTATGGCTTTTGGAACCCATTGAAAGTTCTTAAGCACACGGCGGAGACCCTCGCGGCTTGTAAGGTCTACGCTGGACATGTAAGGTTTAACAATTTCCCAAACTCGCGGATCCGCTGCGTCACCGAGATCCCGGTAATACGGTAACGCAGCGCGTAAAGCTGCCAAAGGTCTAATTGTTGCTGCTACCGAGAAAATATCCACCGCACATTCCGTGCGTTGCACTAACGCCAGAGCTAAACGAACTGTTCGCCTCGCACGTTCTTGCAGTAACGTCTGGACTAGTGGCGTAACTTGCTTTGGTCGACAACGCATAGCGCGCCACGCTATGGCCTTCATACCAGCCTTTTGCCACCCAAGCACTAAAGCGTCTGGAGCTGGCCGCGCTCGATGCATATTAGCTCGAAGAGCTGCAGCCAATTTGTAATGGTCGCCGCCCGCTACATCTCGTTCAAGCCATACTGACCCCATGTCTTCACCAGCAATGGTCGCCAGCGGTCGTGCCAACTTCACATCTGACGTCTTCACAATTTTTTCTTGTAAAGCGCGTCGTATTTGTTCCGCTATACCGCCGGATTCATTGAAGTACACAGCTATTTTCAGGAAGAATTGGTTAGCTCGAGTCTCTCCTTCAGTTAATAACTTGATTAGCCACTCAGATTTGAGTGCCTCAGGGTCATGACGTAAGATATTGAGGAGCGCAGCATCATCGTGCCTGAACTCCAAGTATTGACGAAGCAGCTCACGACGACCAACACCAGCATCGTAAAGACGCATCAATAACGATTTGGCTGAATCTAAATCACGCTCTGCCAGTGTTAAAATTGCTGATAATGCTGATTGAAAAGAGATGCGGTACCCTTTAAGAACGTCTAACAAGTGATCAAGGTATATTGCTGATTCCTTCGGCTTTGCATTGCTGGCGGCTGACTTTAAAATGCACTGCAAAGCAGCAGCGATTTTTGAACGGTCATTGGCTGTAAGCTTGTACTCCTCAAGTGTCGAAAAATCCTCAAGAAAAGCAGTAAGTATTGCCGGCTCACAGTAACCGATAGCCAGAAGCTGTCGTATAACTACCCCGTGTAATCCTTCGGTGCACGAAGCCTCAGGTGTTGTGCCATCTAGACCAAGTCCATGCCCATACTCTAACATTGAATCCCACACATCTTGCGGAAGACGCCAAGCGCTTGCTCTCTTCACAAGGCTGCGAATAATGGCAGCCCGCTCATGTACTGGCTCATTACGTAATTTCAACGCTAGTTCTAGCAGAGCACGCACGTTCTTAGTATGCCCGCCACTTTTACTCACTAACACGAGCAACATGTCACGACGCCGATCTGCCGAACTCACCGCACCTAATCTTCCTCTCAGTTCATGAAGGGTTGCCTCAAACCCTACAACCCTGAATTCATCGAAGAGTTTTTGTAGTTCTGACTTCATCTTTATCCGGCATTCCGCCGAACATGCATACATAAAACCTCCTCCTCCTGTGGCTCTTCTGTATTTCATTCGACGACATCTATGCATATCGATTGGCTCAAAGTCCTGGTCGAGAAATACATGCTTGTTGTTACTTCTGGTGGTTGCTACTGGCGAGGTTGGTAATCCGTATGGCCATTCGGCTACACGTTCGCCTAAGTCTTTATCAACAAAAACTTTTTTCTTAAAAGCAGCTCTATTATCGCGGCCAATGCGCTTCACTAGGGGCTCTACATGTTCATAGGAGAACCACCAGTTTAAATAATCTGCACGAGCCAATTTCACCACCAGCTCTTGGCATTCCTCTATAGTGAGTTGTTTTGCCACAGTAGGTATATGTAGAAGATATGCAACGTAGAGTTCGGATTTGGCCATGAATCGTTTCTTATGGTAATGCAAGATGTATTCTGTAGCCAATGGACTAAGCTTATTAACTGACTTTAAACTATGATATTTTTCTGTTATATCAAAAAATGTTTCTGGATCCAACTTCAACAAGCTTTTGATACTGCTGTAAAATCTATGTTCATCAGTCACATATCGTTCTACTAAATCGTTGTTTGTTGCCAATGTGTCAAAGTATATTTTGACAACCTTGGGATTTTTCTCACCGAGTACCTTCAGAAGATGGGGTGTTATTTGAGTCAATATTTTAGGAAACTCATTCAGTAGAAAATCATTACCACAGTGACTTAGAAACTTTAAAGCAAAATCTAGTTTTTTATTTTTGTAATATTGATAAAATTCCTCACACATCACAGGATCTGTTAAATTAATATACAACCAGTGCTTCATTTTAGTAATTGCCGGCATCACCATTTCCGGGAAAAGTACATCTTCCAAATATTTGGGATTTATCAGGTCACATCTCTCCAACAGCCATTTGCACTTTAATGCCCTACTGACATACAACATGTCATCATCTTTTAAAGTTTTAAGGACATAATCAACGTTCTTCAGTTTAATTGCCAAGTCTATTTTAAATAGTCGGTCGACAGCAGTTTGTTCAGTCAGAGCTTCTATGTCTTGGAACTGCGGCAGACCTCCCGCAGCTGCCTGGTTCACTAGTGAGTTGAGGTAACGATGCCGTTGACCCAGGTTCTCACCCGACAATCCATTGGGTAAGATCAGCACCATCTGTTAGAAAACATGAAAGTTTAATAAAATTATTATTTTCTAAGATCCCCATGACCGAATCCTATACATTATTCTCCTTTCGGCTGACAATGTCTGCTTTTCAATTTATACACTTCCCATAATGTACACTTTCCCGAAATATGTATTCTCATAATGACTACTGGTCCATAAGATCACTTCCCAGTTTGAGCACTTCCCAAAAAACATTTTTTCCTGAAAAGTCCACTTAACCATAAATGTCATATCATTTCCGTCAGGCTAGCTTAGTTGCATTGCAAAAAAATGGCAATAAATCACGTTGGTTATATGGGAGCCCACCTATTATCTTTTTGTTATCACACACAGAGGTCTTACATTCAGGGAGAGTGTACATATTGGGAACAGACATTTTCGGAGTATGCGACATTAGAAGTGTACTTTTCGTGAATAAGACATTGTGAAATGCAGTCTACTTATCCTAGTGTACATTATGGGAAGTGTGTAATCTGAAAAAGGAAACATTGTCAGCCGAAAGGATTATTCTTATTACCAACCATATTCGCTATTTATATTAGGATCCCATAATGAAAGCTAGTTAAACTATGCTTACTTTGCTGTGTAGCATACTGCATAGAATGATGTAAGTAAAATATTTATTTATTTATTGTTTCAATAGCATTGCAAGTTATCCAAGTTTGGAATTATTGTTGTTAGTAGCAAGTATAAAAATCGCGTTAGACCATCGCCATGGCATACAATGCTATTCTCAAAAGACCCACAATAAATGCGTACTATGCGTACAGAGCTCATTTTGGGGTAGGACTTTAGTATCTCCGCACTCGAGTTAAGGGCTGCGAGTGGGTGGAGGGGGGGGGGGGGGAAGGGTGTGTAGAACAGCCTCAGCCGCGGTGGCGAGTGTTGAAACCACCTGCTCCTTAGCTCGCGGGCCGCCTCGCCCCTCCGTGCCTACGCGATTTTAAAAAACACTCTAGGGGTAGGGCAGACAAGACTACGTGGAGTCGGTTTTGCAGCGATTTGTTTTTTTTTTTTTTCATTTAGTTTCACCACTCGCAGCGCTTAACTCGAGTGCGGTCGAGTGCGGATCAACTAAAGTTGTATTGTAAGTATAAATTGAATAGAATTCATATCAATCAGCGAAATATACGTAATATAATAAAATATACATAAAATTTACCTTAGTCACTAAATATACGTATTTATTTAATTATTAAACGGAGTAAAACATTTTAGTACGTTAACATTACGTAAAATGAAACGTTTAATGACGAAACGAAATGTCAAAAGACGAGTTCTGTGGTCAAAAGTGTCAAAATATTGGTAAATTCTTATGATCTTTATTTTTTTTTTCTCGTTAACCATTGATTTCCGTAACTTGAAACTTTGCGTGGGGGCTTCTAATATTATTAGCTATGTGTAAAAAAAATATGGAGTCCTAACTCGAGTGCGGAGATACTAAAGTTGAGCCCATTTTGGTGCCAACAAATATGCCCCGAGCGATTTAAATGGTGAATCACCATCATCAAACACAGTTACTCATATCTACTGTTACGCCCTCACTCCGTGTGGTTAATTCTGTCGGATTCAACCTACTAAAAGTACTAAAACCGTACGGCATCTAGGGTCTCTTACTCCGTGTAAGGTCGCTCCTACCCCGGTGGTTTTTGCCGATACCAATTTTGTAAGCTTCCTCTGGACTACGCCCATGCTACGATCAATGATCACTACTGTAATTTTTGTTATTTACCTTGTATTCTTATCTCGGCTGCCCACTGATGAAATGGAATGTGTATTACAAGTACAGACTCAACTCAGTGCACACTGATCTTCAGTTAGTACCTCGGTATTACCTAGCTATTTTAGCATAATGCAGGCATGCAGCCGGTACCGCAGGGCAGGCGCGTCACCACTTACACACCAAAACTAACCAAAACTAAAAGCAAAATCAGAGATCAACGTAATGCTTATGTTATAATTAGTAATTATACCGGTTTAATAGGTAAATAAAAGTAAAATAAGAAAACACTTGAATTGAAAATATGATAATAACAATAACAACAAAACAAAGTACCTATGTAGTACCTAACAAGCAACTTTTTTTTGTTCCTTTCGGGGCAGGCTAAGGTACTATACTATGCTGCCTCATAGATCATTCATTATAATAATCTCCTCTTCTATCATAATCTCCCCTATACTCCGTCCATTATATTATTGTATTTTAGACAGCTCACTGACAGTGGTCGGTATAACTTTGTTCTAGCGTCAACACCTGAAAATCTTAACAAAAATTAGGCGCCAAAACGTCATTTTTCATCATAGACATAAATATACAGACGTGAAGCTACTACGAAATTCATTCATAAAATCATATTAGGAAAACGCCAATTCTCCATCTTGCTTTCCAACGTAGTGGGGATGTAGTAGCACCTGATTGGTCAAATAAAATTGTTAGTGATGCCGTGATAGAATTTTAATTATCGATATTTTCCCAAATATTTAAAGAACGAAGACCACTTTCCATACATAGTGAATGACTTTTGAAATGCCGTTGACTTTTTATTTTTCTATCGCATAATAGTACTGGTATTACTGATGAATAGATACTAAAACATTTTTTACAAAAAAAAAAAACAAAAATATTAAATAAAAATTCGAACTTTTTTTTTGTCCAAATCGATTTTATTTTTGTGCCAATGTGTTATGTACCTGGAGTACTACTTAATATATATGTATATATATCGTTACTCAAAGACTATAAAGAATCTTTGTAGATTCTACGTCCTTCTGGGCGAATTATTCTAAACTCCGGCTATCACAAGGAAAGTCTGACAGAAAGCCATAAGTACACTGCAACCTGAGAATACAAATAATCGGCATCCACTTAAACTAATCACTTAATTTTTTCTTTCAAATGTATAAATTTTTAGTCTGTGCCCTTTTTATATCGATAAGTAGTTATCGACAGTTTACTGGATTCCCTACTAGGCCGCCATACTGCTTTCCATTCATTCATAAAATCCAAGTTTAGGTAGGCAGTTTTTTTTCGTAGGTATGGCACCTCTTGATATACTCTAAGTTTTTCATTGACAACGTCACGTCAACCAGAAAGCAATTTTAGGGATGTAGTTAGTCCATCGACTGTTTTTATTATAATAACTTGAAAATTTCACAATCGATATCGAATACAGAAAATAATTCTTTTAAAAAATATTACAAAACTGGTGGTTTTTTACCGATTTCTAAACACCAATTCGGATGTTTATAATTTTTATATTTGTATGATTTTTACGGAAAAATGATTTTTGTAACTCCGTCATATGTAGACGGATTGTCAAAATTATTTTTGATTTGCAAGAGGTTTATTCCAAAACGGTCCCATTTAAATTGTATAAATATCTGATGATGGGTTTCAAAGACAGATCACAGAACTCTTCAATAAATACCAGGAAATCAGCATGTTGGAATATTCTTCTAGAAGTCGGTTGTTTTGTTTTGGAGATTAGCGTGTGCCTTATGGCCCACAATCGTTTTACAATACATTTGTAAATTGTAGGTATAGACACGAAATATCTACTTCTTTACTATTATGTACAGAAAGATAATAGATTATAATTCTACATGAAATCATATATTTATCATAATATTTTCATTTATAGATTAATAATTTTTTTAATCGAGTTTTTTAACTTTGTCGATATTTTAAATTTTCATCCAATCACTACTTCCATCTGTCTAAAATACAATAATATGATGGACGGGGTATAATAATCTCCTCTCTTAATAATCTCCTAACGTTGATGATGATGATGATGACGATCAATGAGGTGATCGCTGCATATATTTACCGTTACCGGCCTTCCAAACACACACACACACACACACACACACACACACACACACACACACACACACACACACACACACACACAAACACACGCACGTTGATCCACGCACGCATGGCTGGCCCTGGGTCAGCCAGCCGGGTGCGAGGGATATCGGGAATTAACGCGATCATAGTATGTTTCGACCAGGTCACACCGGCCGTGGTCACACGATGATTCAGCCGACCCGGCCATGACGGTGTCGGATAGTACGGTTAGCAGGGTTTATTATACCTACATGCCGATTTTGCCTGATCATTATTATGAATGTTGCATGTTCAAGATCGGCAAATGAAACAGAAATGCAAGGAATACCGACGATACTAGAACGCCTTATTTCCGGGAATTTAATAAATGGAAGCCAGCTTTTGCTCCTGGAAGACTTGCTAGCAAATAACAATGTCACTTTGGGTGACGTCATGGTGAATCATGCACCAAGTTGTGACGAGCATCTGAAGAGATGTCGATATCAAGGAGTCATTGTACCTTGCGAGCAGCTTTTTCATTCTCAGCTGACTATTTTCGGAGTCTGTTGTGTGAGCAACTCAAAGCAGTAAGCACCTACCATTACTTATATACCTACATATCTACTCTCGAATGTTAAACCTAGATACCTAATTACATATTCACTGTTTGGACGTAGCCTTCTTTAATAAGCATCTGTTCACTATGAATTTCATTAAGTATCACTCTTTACAGGTTGAAAAACATTCCGCGACACTCCATTCCAACACTTGATCTGGTGATGCAGTTCACTCATGGATCTAAAATCTACGGTTGTCAGGTAATGGCCCCCAGAACGATCTGTGAAGTCCAAACTAACCCCACCCGTAAGCGGGTCCACCTCCTGATTGACTGGAACTCTGACATGGCTTTCGGGCTGTCCTCTTGAGGTCAGACAATACTTAGCTACCTTCTAGCTTTCACAAAAGCCAAGATAAAGCTATGAAGTAGGAGAGAGGACCCCAGGCTCCAAAGCGCAAGCTATGCATGCATCCCGGATTGAAAACACCATTATCCGTTTTAACAAGTTATATTTAATAATTCTAGATTATCGCAAAGTATGACGGTCAAGACCCACCAGAGCCCGATGTTTTACTACCAGAGACATATTACAGGGCTCAACAAAGTTTCCAAGTCATCATAGACAATCCATATGTGGAAAATATAATGAAAAGCTCTTGTGTGTCCCATAAAGGATATTCTTGGAATTCGTGTATGGTATGTTGCAGCCCAGTATTATGATTTTATTGAAATATGAATACTTAGATATTGAATTTCACAGTTCGCCTGCGCAGAAATATCATGTGGTTGTCGAGACCCACTGCACCCCCAAAGCGATCTTGGAGAAACTTCGCACTTACCCATATGTCTTCTCACACAGATGGAATGTGTGAGGGGTAGTCGAAACAGAGGTAAGTAAGTGGCTAAACATGAAATAAACTAATATCAGCCTATTTAATTGGATTGGTAGTGGGAACGGAAGTTAGGTAAGTAATTACCTAGTTTACATAAATGTACTTAAGTTCCTCTGCGACAAACGCAAGCATTCACATATTACCTATGCACCTTATAAGTATAAGTTTCCAAGTTTTGGTATCTTTCATTCTACATTATTTCCATATTTATATTTCAGTTAACTTGACTTGTGACTGCCCGCCACCCTGTAAAGAAATCACCACGTCAATGATCTTACACTCTAGCAAACTGGATGTCGAGCACATTATAGAACCATTTTTGTAAGTACGTATGTAACTAGTATAAGCTTAGTCAAAGTCTAGACTGAGAAACCTACTTTGATAACCTCTGCACCACCTGTTAGGATGAGTGGTAGAGAATGCCTATGGTATTAAGTTCATCTGTGTATTTGTGTGCATGTAGTTTAAATTTTAAAAAACTGAGTAAGCAAGAGATTCACGACACACGAATTGCTAACACTTCTCAAGTTATTGAAACTGAGAAAGAAACAAGAAAGAAAAACCATTTATTGAGCACGCCAACTAGACAGATGCAGGTAGGTGTACAACAATCTACCTAACTGATCAAGAGCGTCTGCGTGGCCTTCTATCCACTTTCTTCCTTAAATCATTTCCTCTTCTTTACACTAAGTAAGAATATGGGAAGTGGTGCAGCACCACGGGCGTCATACTCTTGCTGCTATTAGGACCTAGGTAAGAACCTTGTATTATAGTCGCTTGAGAAAATAACAATGCATAGCATACGTCCATAGGCCGCGGTAACCACTTTTCATCTGACGGGCCGTGTGCTTGTCTGCCAGCATAATGGTATAAAAAATGGGAGATCATTCCACTGCTTAAGTGTGGGTAGAATGAAATTCCTTTCGTATCCCGTTATACGCACCATTTCGGGTTGCAACTTGATTTGAAATCCTTGCCTGTGGCGACCGGTTTGATGATTGATATGGTTGACTATAATTCTAAAGTTTTTTTATATAGGACACGTCAATTTGACTTCACCTTGCCTGATGTTAAGTTAAAAGGCAAAGTCTCGGAAAGAGGGTTACCATCGTAAACATGTACCATGTTGACAGTGGTGGCACTCAGCTTGACGGCCTCATTAAATGCCTTTTCACGCCCCGATTAAAGGACCCGGGACTGTTGCAGAATGAGTTGAACTACAGATAGGACCTAAAATTTGTATGAGGATGTCGTTGCAGGCAGTAAAATCATGTTTTTATTTCAGCATGGGTGTGAACGCGACTTCTTCCATGGTTGTTCAATTTCGAGTCGATGTGGTGCAATCTCGAGTTATGATGATGAACCCAACGGACACTTGGGTCACCTTGCTGTGTAAGTACGACGATGTACGTCTTTAGATATTCATCATCATCAATTTACCGTGGTCTCGGTTTCAACTGAGGCATTTTCTTATACCTACATCTTTTTCAACAAATATGAAAAAGGATTTATCACATAGGCTACTTTTATCCTAACAATACCGCACAGGTGATGCCGCGGGCTACAGCTAGTTAATAAATATAATATTATTTTCAATTAACATTAAAGGCATCCTGGTTACATTATTTATAAAGTGACTTTTATTTCAGCTTCCCTGGGTGGGGTCTTCAATATGTTTCTGGGTATTGGATTATTCAGTGCTTTGGAATTCTTGTTCTTCATTTTAGTCAAGTTGCCAGCAGCAATGAAAAAACCACTCGAAGTAAATCATACTGCTGCACACCCGCCACAAGATTATTCTTTTTATCGTTGGCAACAACACCACCATCAAAATAAAATCGCACCTTTCTCTCGTAGGGCTAGCCAGAATCAATAAAACTTTACTGACATACTCATTTTGCATCTTATTTACCCAAAGCTATTCTCAGCCCCTGGTCCACCAGTTCCTCACCCTGCCCTACTAGCACCCCATTACCCAACTCCATATCCCCATCATTCACCTCATAGATTAATATACATAAACTACAGATTCACCTCATCATCAGTATTCACAAAACAGTTCAAAACTCTACAAACCGTGGGGCGCTGAGCTGGCGTATTAGATTAAGATTATTAAACGTTTAAAATAAAACTTTTTATTTCATTTATTTATTCAGGCGCACAAAACACATTACAATCTGTTAAAGACTCTCTCTTTGTCTTTTCTTTCTTTTCTTTTATTCTTGTAGGGACATGATACATACAACAGCAGCGCGACCCCGCAAACACGTCTGCACGCGGCGAACAATTTCCATCAATGCGACACACCCGCGCGAGCCGCCGCCTTTTACGTATGTGTCAGTTATATACCCGCGACACAAGCGCCACACGGCAGAATTTGTAACTATATTGTATATAATAGCTTTAAGGATTTCTTATGTAAATAAATAACCTCTTCTGATTGGTGTAGCATAGTTTATAAGCTCGATGAAATAATGTCGGGTTATCGATAAATTTGGCAATATAACTAGCCCCATTTTCTGAAATAAATACAGTTCCTCTTCGCTCTGTCTTTTCTTTCTTGGCTACGGTAACCCTCCGGTCCAAGTAGTCAGAGCACCCTAGCGACGGTACAACGGTTCAGCAGTGAACCTGGCCGGTCTAGGGGCATCAGCCAGCTGGCACAGATAATAGGGCAGTACCTACCTCACGGGTCAGTGACCCCACTAACAGCTGACCCCAAATCAGCTGGGCTGAAACTCGGTCAGTAGTCAGCTGAGCCATAGTCCGGTTAGGCGGAGGCCATAGACCGACATTCTTTTAAAGATTCTTTTAAAGAATCTCTAGATAGATCTCTAATAAAAAGCTCTAGACTTAGACCTCTTCTACCAATTGATCCTGGGATCTCCGCACTCTAGTGTAATCGTATCGACACACACCAACGAATATAAAGAAATGATGATAATAATATCGATATCTATTTATACGCGCAGCCTAATATTTTATACAAAATATCATTGACTAGCTTTTGCCCGCGCCTCCGCCCGCGTGGATGTCGGTTATCGTGACCAAACATAGCCTATATTCTTTCTCAAGGTCTAATGGACTATTTTAATATAACAAATTTCATCGATATGGATATGGATTTATGTCTTAGTTACTAAGTCATGAAATTTTATAAGAAACTAAAAGTCAGTTATGTCAGATCTCGCTGACATTTTTGATCTCTCCGTCCAGTCAAACGTCAAATGCGCGTGGTTAGGTTATTTCGTTCTACTCACAGCTGTTTGTGTACAATAATTATTTGATATTTGAGTGTTATTAACAAAAAATAACAAGCTATTAATTACAATCAAAATGTCTTCTTGGAAGAAGGCTGCAAAGGCTAATCAGAAGACACACAAAGAGCGACATCAGCCGGCATCACGAAAACATTTAGGTCTTCTAGAAAAGAAGAAAGACTACAAAAAACGTGCAGATGATTATCACGAGAAAGGCGAGACATTGAAGCTTTTGAGAAAGAGGACCCTCGACAAGAATCCAGATGAGTTCTACTACCATATGATCAATTCCCGAGTGAAAGATGGAGTGAGTAACTTAACCTATAGTAACGAAGCTTATTATAGTGGGTATTTCAAGTTGCATGTGACAAGTACAGGCATATAGAATACCTATACCCCGTCCATTATATTATTGTATTTTAGACAGATGAAAGTAGTGATTGCATGAAAATCTTAAATATAGATTAAGTTGAAAACCTCGATTAAAAAAATAGTTTGTCGATAAATGAAAAATATTATGATAAATATATGATTCGATGTGGATTTATAATCTATTATTCTATACATAATAATAAACCTGTACTTAGATATTTCGTGTCTGTACAATTTACAAATGTAAAAGAAAACGATTGTGGGCCACAACGCACTTGCTAATCTCCAAAACAAAACATCTGACTTCTAGAAGAATATTCCAACATGCTGATTTCCTGGTATTTATTGAAGAGTTCAGTGGCCTGTCTCTGAAACCCATCATCAGATCTTTATGCAATTTAAAAGAGATCATTTCGGAAAAAACCTCTTTCAAATAAAAAACTAATTTTGACAATTCTGTCTACATATGACGTAGTTTCAAAAATCATTTTTCCGTAAAAATCATACAAATCATACATCGAAATCGGTTGAAAACATAATATTGAAAAAAAAAAAAAATCTGTAGTCGATATCGATTGTGACATTTTCAAGTTATTATAATAAAAACACAGTCGATTGACTAACTACATCCCTAAAATTGCTTTCTAGCTGACGTGATGTTGTCAATGAAAAATGACGTTTTGGTGCCTAATTTTTGTTAGGATTTTCAGGTGTTGATGCTAGGTTCAAAGTTATACCGGCCACTGTCAGTGAGCTGTCTAAAATACAATAATATAATGGACGGAGTATAGTAAATTATAAATAAATTCCACTGAATATAACATTTGTCTGCGCCAACTAGACTTCAATCATATAAGACACTAGAATGTGGCCGCTCAGTGTAAATATTTGTACGCATGAATATGAGTATTTGCATTGGTCTGGTCGTGCCTCGGTGAGGATGTTAAGCTGTCGGTCGCAGTTGCCATATAAACGTGTATGGCAGCCGTTACAGGGGAAATGGGTGAAATGGCCCACATAGATGGGCTTTTCACCGGTCTTGTCAAATGGCGTCTCGAGTGCGAATGCTCGAGTGCTCGAGTGCGGATAAACTAAAGTTGAGCCGGCGTCCTTTTTTTTCCTTGCGGAAATCCCCTCGGATACCCCCCTGCCGGAGCCGGAAGGGGAGGTTATGTCGGACTCGAATCGACTAAAACCGCACGCCGACTGTGGGTCGTGATGCTAGGCCGGAGGTGAGGTTGTCATCGACATATCCCTCGCACCCCGGCTGACCCAGGGCTATCCCTTACGGTCTAGCCCTCCTCGGGAGGCGGGACAACGGTGTCCCCGGCTTCTCAGCGCGCCGTCACCGTGGCCTGCTTCTGCTGGGGTGACAGGCGGCTTCACCCGTCACCCCCAGGCCCGCGCTCATGGAGGACGGAGGTCAGTCAGTGCCCTCCGACGCCCGAGTTGCCTGCGCGCGCGGGCAGCGCGGTTCGCGAGTCTCGCTCGCTCGCGCTGTCTCTCCCGTTCCGCCGTCTCCTTCACGACCATTACCTGCTCGCTGAAGGAGACGCCGGCCGCCCACGCGTCCGCACAGCGGACCATTGCTGTGAGCAGGGAGGCGAGGGTAAGAACTCTCACTCCCAGGGCCGCCACCAGCTCCCGCCTCGGTCCGACCCATGCCGGACACTGAGCGTGTGCAGCTCTGTGTCCTCGCTCGCGTCGCAATGATGGCACTCGGACGTTGGCTCCTTTTCGATCCGACGCAGATACCGCCCAAAGCACCCGTGCCCGGTGATAATCTGCGTCAGTCGATACGAGAGGCTGCCTGTCAAATGGCGTCCTCACTCGCAGTAGTAGTAGGCTGTTTGCCATCATCATGGCAAGTGGAAAGAAGTTATCATCATTGGCTGTACCTATTGGGCAAAGGGTCGTAACAGGTACTTCTTTATAGTACTGTGGTGATACTGAGCATGATTCTAATTTGATTTTTATTTCATATTTACAACCAACCTATAGTAGTATAAATATCAGAACAGTAAACTAGTATTCATAAACGTATTCTACTGGCTTAGTGTACCACATCATAATTACTCACTATACCTTATCTGCAACAGGAGCATCATGAAGTGGAGAAAGAGGATGAGCATTCCAAGGAGCAGGTGAAACTGATGCAGA
Organism: Eilema sororculum; assembly: GCA_914829495.1. Taxonomy (NCBI): domain Eukaryota; kingdom Metazoa; phylum Arthropoda; class Insecta; order Lepidoptera; family Erebidae; genus Eilema; species Eilema sororculum. The sequence goes on along the minus strand of OU618538.1, from coordinate 25,426,106 downwards.
CGCAGGACATCAAGTATATCAATATGAAACGGACCATCGAGAGTAGGAGGATCAACAGGCTACAGGTATGTTCATAGCTGTTTTTGACTGAAAGAAAGGAAATTTGTATATTTCCATTAGCTGATGCTCACTGCTTCGTCCACATCGGAACTCTATAAACATATAAGAGTAACTAAAATGCAAGTCTTAGCGAAATCAAAAGACGAAATCGTATAAGCTCTTCCAAAAGACCAAAGTACTTCAGATCTCGAGTCACGCCTCCAATTCCAAAATTCATGTTAGGCTCGCTGACTGGTGGACAAAATCTTTTCTTCAAGTAAATGAAAATAATACCTCCAAAGTGCATGCAATGAACCTAGAAATACAAAACGAATGGTTAACACTAGGTGAATTTTGTATTCCCATAGCCTTAAAATGGCGTACCTTAATATATGACTGGTCACTGACTCTCCTTAAATTCTATCTCAATGCATTCCAGTTGACCCTCCCCGACCAAAAAAATTTTGTCAGATGGGGAAAAGCCACAGATAAAACATGTAACTCATGTGGTGAAGCAATTGGTACTGCTAGGCACTTACTGGTGGGTTGTAGGACGCTATTAGACCGGGGTCATTACTCGCGCCGACATGATAAGGTATTAGAAATCATACGTGAGGGAGGTAAGTTTGGCGGTAGCTAGAGCGAAAAAGGGTTTAACCACAAACCAAAGAAATGACGTCGCGTTTGTAAAGGAAGGCTGCTCAAAAAAGACAATTCAAAACCCGTACTCAATTTTGATAGCAGGCTCTCATTGGACTCGCAGATTCGTATGAGAAACACTATAAAATACCGGACGATGTTTGTGCCTCGTCATCCAGACCCGATATATTTCTATTTTCGAAACAGTAAAAGCATGCAGTACTAGTAGAACTCATAGTACCGTGGGAAACTAACATACCTAAAGACCACGCTATAAAAATAAACAAATACTTTGACTTGACCAACGAGTTAACCAAAAATGGCTATGTGGTTAAACTCTACGCCGTAGAAGTAGGAGCGAGGGGAATTCCAGCTAAATCCCTGTATAACTGGATAGGTAGAGGGTGTAATAATAAAAAATATGTATATGTGTGTTTTGTTGTTTGAGATAAAGTTAACAAGTGTGTTCTCCTGTAAATTAACAAAATAGATAGGTACATTACCTTAAAGATTCGGGCGCCTTGGAGAAGCACATGCCTAAGATAGTCAATCAAGTAGGTTGAAGACTTTTAATCTGCCGGAGGTAAGCTAAATGAAACCACCGCACTGAGGTTTAAGGTTTTATTCTCTAGCGCTCCAGTGTGCTTATCATAGTAAGAATTTTATGCTAGTAGATTAAAATTTAAGAACTACATGACATATTACTCTTGTCACCAATGCAATTTTTTAAGGTTTTTAAAGTTAAATTTTAATTAAAATTAAACGAAAGCTCACGGCATCCCTCGACGAGTGTGTGAAGGTTCACCTCAACCAGCGAAGCATAATATTCCGCTCAACAAGCCATTATTCCAAGATATTGCACATGCTCGTTCGTATGGTTGAGAAATCGTTCAAACCATCAGAGGCAAGTTCCAAGAAAAGCCAAAGTTAAACAGAGAAAAAGGAAAAAGAAAAGGAAAAGGAAAAGGCGGCTCCTATGGAGACCTGAAATAAAATTTTAGGTTATTAGAACAATTCCTATGAGAATACTCGAAGTCCTAATTTTTGAGAAAAACGTGTGACTTACCGCCATAATTAGTTGGTTAAATGCCAAACACACGATAAATCATGGTATTTTTGAAACAAATACTGAAACAACAGAATTTAAAATATTATTTTCCAATCAGAAAAAAATACGTCGAAATGAATCTTTTGAGAAAATGTCAACTCACCAGAAATATGGGATAATTCCACAACAATATCATAGCGGGGACATTTTATGATGTCATCCGGACAAGAATAACATTAATCCATGACAATGGATTCAGATTATCGAAAATTTATATTGTAATATCGACCATCTTGCTCGGTCGTAAGGAAGAAAGGTGACGTACTGTCAAACGATCAAATTGACAATCGCCTCAGACGTTCGGAAATTAGCGAAATTTCGACTAAAAACCGTTAAAGACCACCGATGTAACGAGATTCACAAACGCGACGTTACATTACATCCCTCCCCAAAAAAAAGAAAAAGGTATTCCTTTTTATTTTTAAAGAAAACAATGAGATTCAAAGACCAAAATCCAAAAACCTCAAAAGAAAATAAAATGTCTTGCAACATTCTACAAAAAAAAATGCAAAAGCATCATGCAAACATATTGCAAAAAACAATCTACAAAAAAGTAAAAGAATGTGAAAACATAAAAAAAAAAAATTTAAGTTCGGAAACCAACTTCCAAATACAAAGGAAATCAAAGATATTTTCCAACTCAATGGAATAAACCAAAAGCAAAACAAATATTCCGAAAAGAGTGAAAAGTAATCTGAAAAATAAAGTATTCAGAGAAAATGAAACAAATCCCAATTCAATTCCAATTCCAGATATCGATTAGGCAACCAACGCCATCGAATCTAATCCTAGATCTTAACCAGCCTTCCAGCATCAATACAAAAGTGCGGTTGAGCTCCTACGCCACCGACTCTATACCAGCAATTCCTAAATAAATATCAAACGAAGAAGATATCGGTTAAGCACCAACGCTGCCGAATCTGAAACAAAATTGGCAAAAACAAAGAAGTTTTCCCATTATCGGTTAGGTGTAAAACCGCCGACTTCAATTCAAATCCAAACTCCAAAATCCAAACGTCAAAACAAAATCACAACAAAAGTGTGAGGTTAATATATTTATAAGCATTGTGATCGGCATAACACCACCAACTTTCCGAGCACAAGCAAAATATAAAGAAAATATGACAATTGTGACCAGTACAACACCACTGACTTTCTGAGCACAACCGCATAAAAAAAATATGACATTTGCGACCGGCTCAACACCACCGACATTCCGTGCGCAAAGCATAAAAAATGTTACTATGTGTATAGAAACACAATAGTACAAAAAAGAAAAACGACAATTGCGACCGGTACATCACCACTGGCTTTCCGTGCGCAATGCGTAAAAAGGCGTGACTATGTGTATGAAACACAATAGCACAAAAATGTAAAGTCCAGAAAATCCCAGGTTTCCCAAAAATGGTATAACAAGGTATAAGGTAAGTGCATATAAAATGCGTCCAATCCGAGAATCCTAATATTAAGACAATAACTCAGAACTGTACAAAAAACTAAGTTCAAGAAACTTAAATTTCCATTCCAAAAGTGAGTGGAAATAAGTCAAGTGAATTTAACACAGAAAATGAATATTAGATTTCACTCCTAAACTAGAGCAGAAACTAAATTCCCAAATTTGTACAAAATATACAATTTTACAAAAATGTAAACAAATATATATACAGGACAATAATCCTATTATACAAAAACAAATAAAAATATAAGATCTTTTGACGTGGAACAATTTGTTAATATGGAGAAGTGAGTATAAGAAACAAGACCTAAAATGACCTAAGTAATTTTTAATGTATCTAAAATTGAAATTAATAAATTGATGTGAAGTTCCTAGCATACATCTCCTTTCAAGATCTCAAAGCCTTTCATACATCCCCATTTAATGAGATCATACTTCAAACAAAGTACCAAAAACAAAGATAGATATTGGCAAAACCAGTAAACAATTTAATATTTAATAATGTCTTTAATGTGATAACGACCTGTATAGTTTTTGTTAAGGTCTTTCAAGACATAAACATTAGAGGAAACTTTATCTAATATTTCACATTTAATAAACTTAGGTGCTAACTTAGCCGAAAAGAATGCAGGAGCATTAGACTGCACAAAACTTCTCCTCCATACTATATCTCCCACTTCAAAAGAAATGACCTTTCTCCCTATATTATAATAACGCGCATTACGCTTATAAGCTTTAAGCAATAAAGCTTGAACTTTAACAAAAATTTCACTAAGAGATTTTAGTGAAAAAGCAAAAGAAGACCTTTCAACAACATCAAGTTGATCAAGGTTATCAAAAGAATTACTAAAACGGTGCAATGAAGCATCAAAAATAAGTTCTCTACCGAACATGAGAAAATTAGGAGTGAAATCTGTGGCTAGATTCACACTATTATTCAAAGCTAATTGAACATGAGGCAAATATTTTGACCAAGTTCTATGATCATCTTTAACAAAACAAGAAATACATGTTTCGACCGTTTTGTTATATCTCTCTACAGGGTTATTTTGAGGGGTATATAAAGTATTATAAAATATTTTATTAACATTATAACTTTTCAGAAAATCAACGAACTGCTTCGCTGTAAACTGGCTTCCATTATCACAAACTAAAATTTTAGGCGTTCCAAACCTAAGAAATATCTCTTTTTCAAGAATCTTACAAATTACTTTAGTAGTAGCACTAATCATAGGAAATATCCAACAATATTTTGTAAAAACATCTACAATTGAAAGTATATACTTGTGTCCAGAATAAGCTTTTGGAAGAATTCCAATAATATCAATAGAAAGCATTAACATTGGTTTATCAACTTTTTTAGGATTAACCATAATTCCATGAGGTGGATTAGTAGAAGATTTATAAGCTTTACAAGTATCACAAGAAGAAATGTATTTTTGAACATCAATAAACATACCTTTCCAAAAATAATGTACTTTTAATTTATTTAAAGTTTTATGAATTCCTAAATGTCCTGAATTAACATCATCATGATTAGATCTAATTGTGTCTAAGATGTGTTCTTTAGGTATGACAATTTTCCAATTTAAAAGATTATTAGGATTATATTTATCTTTACAAAATCTATACAAAGTATCACTTTCAACTTTGAAATTTTTATATTTTCTAGGAAACTTTTGACAATTTATAAATATTTTTCTATACCAAGGATCAACGATATCCTCGTCTGGCAAAACAATATTATTATTTAAAGGAACATTAATAGCAGAAATTTCTATTCTAGATAGACAATCTGGAACTAAATGTAAAGAACCTTTTTTATATTTAACATCAAAAGTAAATTGAGAAATTCTAGCAGCCCAACGTGCAAGACGACCACTAGGATTACTAAGTTTTAGAAGCCAAGTCAAACTAGCATGATCAGTGATAACTGTAAATTTCATTCCTTCAATATAAGGTCTGAAATGTTCAATAGAATCTAATATTGACAACAACTCTCTTTCAGTTGTGCTATAATTACGTTCACATTTATTAAGCGATCTAGAATAATAAGCTACAGGATGTTGATCTCCATTATCATCATCTTGGCTCAGGACACTACCAATTCCAACGGAACTAGCATCGCAATGTAAAAAGAATGGTTTCTCAAAATTTGGGCAATGTAAAACAGGTGCAGAAATCAATGCAAGTTTTAAATTATTAAAAGCGACTTCAGCTTCTTCATTCCAGGAAAGAGATTTTTTAGAATTCTTGCTTCCAGCCGTTAATTTTGTTAATGGCGAAGCAATATCAGCAAATTTATCAATGAATCTACGGTAATAAGAACATAACCCAAGAAAACTTCTTAATTGTCTAACGCTTTCTGGGCGTGGGAAACTTTCAATTGACTCTAATTTAGCAGGGTCTGTATGTAAACCATTACTATCAACAATATAACCGAGGTAACGAAGTTTATCTTTACAAAAATTACACTTTTTTAAATTAATAGTTAACCCAGCATCTTTAAGAATTTTATAAATTTTATTTAAATAATATAGGTGATCAGAGAAACTAGTATTTACTAATATAAGATCATCTAAGTAACAGAATGCTACATTATCAAATTCAGGCCCAAACAACTTATCTACAAGCCTTTGCAACTCAGCTGGAGCATTGGTCAAACCATACACCATACGGGTAAAATGAAACAAACCTTTCCCAGGAACAACGAAAGCAGTCTTCTCTCTAGAAGATTCTTCTAAAGCGATTTGCAAAAATGCCTTAGACAAATCAATAGTAGTTATATAATTAGCACCTCGAAGGTTATCTAAAATTCTAGAAGGATAAGGCAAAGGGTAAGAATCTTTAATAGTTACTGAATTTAATTTTCTAGAATCCAAACATAATCTTGTTCCACCATCGCGTTTTTCAACGGCTAACACTGGAGAACACCAAGGAGATTTGGAAGGTTCAATAATATTTTCCTTTAATAAAACTTCTACTTCATCATAAAGTTCTTTTTGTTTAGCAGGACTAAGTGGCCAATAACGTTGTTTAAAAGGTTCACCAGTAACATTAATTTTATGTTTAACTAAATGAGTGAGACCCAAGCCTCTCTTTTCATAAGAAATATCTTCAAAAAGTGAAATAATTTTATTAAGTTCCTGTTTCTCAGACGGAGAAAGTTCAGAAACAGAAGTAACCGCATTAACACAAGTTGTGGATTCATTTTCAAAAGTAATTTTATTTAATAAGTCTTTAGCAAGGTTAAATTTCAACCAAAAGTCGAATCCCAAAATAATGGAAGGTTTAAAAGAAGGTATTATCAAAAAATCTACATTTTTAGTTATATTATCACAAGTGATAGGTAAAACCATAGTTCCAATAACCTTGTGTGGAGAACCATCAGCAGTAACAGCATTACCTTGGTGAGGTTTAAGTTTAAATCCTAATTGTAAAAATGTTTGATGAATATTAGAACCGAGTACACAACTACAAGCTCCGCTATCTAACAAACCAGAATAAAGTTTATTATTAATATTAAATTTTAAATAGGGTCTAGTGTCTTTATTTTTAACAAACAAAACAGGGGCAGCCCTGATATTACTAAAGAAAACTTTCAAATAATCTAACCAGTCACTAAATTCTTTTTTACAAGTGGCATCATCCGGTGCATTGCTAAATTTTTTCAACATCGAGTCACCTGAGGTTTTATCAAAAACTAGGGCTCGATGGGGCCTGATACGTTTTTTGACTGTTCAGTATTACAAACTTCGCAAGTCTTCGTAGTGACACCAGCTTTGTGACACTTAAAACAAATTATGCCAGGAAACTTAGGGCAATTTTTATAAGAATGTCCAGAGGACTTACATTTTAAACATATTAATTCATCTGCTTTAACAGCATTAACGTGAGCAGAAGGTTTTTCTTTTTTAATACTTCTATTCTCACTTAAGTTCTTTCTAGACACAAAATTTTCTAATTCTCTGCTGAGGTTAATGAACTCTTCAATAGTAGAAATAGTTTTACCAAACACAAAAGGTGTGTAAATATTTAACATATTATGTTTAATAATAGTTATGAGGGTAGCATCACAAATAGGCATAGACAAACGGCTTGACATATCCATTATATCTGTAATAAAGTCTGGTAAGGACTCAGTTATCTTTTGTTTACGAGTGCGGAGTTCATGTTCTAAATGATAGTCGAATTCAATCCTATCAAAACGTTTCAACAACGCAGCCTTTAATTCCTGCCAAGAAGCAATACGAATACGCACACTACGAAACCATTTAAGCGCTGTGCCTGACAAAAGATCAGCAAATGAACTAACTAAAAAATGTTCATTAAAATTTTTAAACAAGAAATATTCTTCCACTTCAGTAATAAATTCCCTAACACACGATTTACCATCATACAAAAGCTTACAACGTTTCAAATCGGGTAACTTTGTAACAGAAGGCAAGTTTTTCTTCAAGTCTTCATTCAATAGAACATTCATCATATTAAACGAAGATGCAGCTCTCGGACTATAATCACCAGCTCCCCGACTATGTGAAAACGGATCAACAACTTCAGTCAGATCAGCCATGACATGGGGCATCTCGTGAGTAGATGTACCAACCGGGACAGTATTATCAATAACTGCAAACAATAATGGCGGGGCCTGAGTTTCCTTGTCCATTTTTGAAAACAATGTGAAATCTAAAAATAGTTGTATAAAATGCACTAAGAACTTCCAATGAATGCAATGAATGCAGCTATAAAAGTTAGAAAAGTAAATAAGTTATGAATGCAACTTAATTGTTATTGTTGAAAAATGCTAACCTCAAAAGTAGGTCAAACAAAAGAAAGGAATGTTATTGTTAAGTTATTTAGGTCAAATGCCTTTAAGTAATGATAAAAAAGTGCATCAGTGATTCACAAAATAAAGTATTTCTGTTTACTTCAGGTAAACATCAAAGATTCAAATATTACTATACTTTCACATATTAGTTTGAAGTTTATAAACTTTTCATTATATATTACTATGTAGATAATGTAACTTGTTATAAATTAAGGTTATACAAGATAAAACAATGATAAAAATAACTGTGAATGTTATACAAATTGAAATATTCACCTGTAATTAAGAGATATAAACAACAGCGTACCAACCTGTAGTAAGATTAGTTTTGTAAAGTAAACAAACAATAATATTTACTGAAACACAGAGTTATGCAGTAATATACATGAAAGAAACATTGTTCTAAACATGTTAAATTAAATTAATAATGCAAAGGTGACAAGGATATATATATATTTGCACACTGTCAAGTCCCTGTTCGGGCGCCAATTGTAATAATAAAAAATATGTATATGTGTGTTTTGTTGTTTGAGATAAAGTTAACAAGTGTGTTCTCCTGTAAATTAACAAAATAGATAGGTACATTACCTTAAAGATTCGGGCGCCTTGGAGAAGCACATGCCTAAGATAGTCAATCAAGTAGGTTGAAGACTTTTAATCTGCCGGAGGTAAGCTAAATGAAACCACCGCACTGAGGTTTAAGGTTTTATTCTCTAGCGCTCCAGTGTGCTTATCATAGTAAGAATTTTATGCTAGTAGATTAAAATTTAAGAACTACATGACATATTACTCTTGTCACCAATGCAATTTTTTAAGGTTTTTAAAGTTAAATTTTAATTAAAATTAAACGAAAGCTCACGGCATCCCTCGACGAGTGTGTGAAGGTTCACCTCAACCAGCGAAGCATAATATTCCGCTCAACAAGCCATTATTCCAAGATATTGCACATGCTCGTTCGTATGGTTGAGAAATCGTTCAAACCATCAGAGGCAAGTTCCAAGAAAAGCCAAAGTTAAACAGAGAAAAAGGAAAAAGAAAAGGAAAAGGAAAAGGCGGCTCCTATGGAGACCTGAAATAAAATTTTAGGTTATTAGAACAATTCCTATGAGAATACTCGAAGTCCTAATTTTTGAGAAAAACGTGTGACTTACCGCCATAATTAGTTGGTTAAATGCCAAACACACGATAAATCATGGTATTTTTGAAACAAATACTGAAACAACAGAATTTAAAATATTATTTTCCAATCAGAAAAAAATACGTCGAAATGAATCTTTTGAGAAAATGTCAACTCACCAGAAATATGGGATAATTCCACAACAATATCATAGCGGGGACATTTTATGATGTCATCCGGACAAGAATAACATTAATCCATGACAATGGATTCAGATTATCGAAAATTTATATTGTAATATCGACCATCTTGCTCGGTCGTAAGGAAGAAAGGTGACGTGCTGTCAAACGATCAAATTGACAATCGCCTCAGACGTTCGGAAATTAGCGAAATTTCGACTAAAAACCGTTAAAGACCACCGATGTAACGAGATTCACAAACGCGACGTTACAAGGGGGGAACACGACTGACGGTGGAGGTGTGCGCAGATGCATCACAAGGTGGCCACCCTAAACCTACACTTTGGTCGCAAGTCCCAGGCGCCGTCACAGTGTTCCTCTCTGTACCACACCATGGACCCGGCGACCGCACGGTGAATCCATGGAATGCTGAGAACCGGATCTCTTCCTATAATCCATGGGATCCTATTAGTAGGATAGAAAGTAGCATTATGTGTTACACTCCACTATAATCTATTCCTATACTAAATTAAAATTTACAAACCGAATACATAGGGAAAAATAATCTTCTCGGGCGGGACCCCCGTCGCTTTAAAGAAGGGAAAATTTGAATCACATCGGGCGTGTCTCGGTAGCCGAGTTGGTCAAGGCATTCCCCCTGTAAGGGAAAGATCGCGGGTTCGAGTCCCGCCCGAGAAGATTCTTTTTCCCTATGTATTCGATTTGTAAATTTTTTGCGGCCGCTACGTAGGAGGCGCGTTTTCGATCCCCGCTCAGTGTAAACATTTGTATGCATGAGTATTTGCATTGGTCTGGTCGTGCCTCGGAGAGCATGTTAAACTGTTGGTCCCAGTTGCCATAGGAGCATGTATGGCAGTCATTATAGGGGAATAAAGTGAAATAGCTCCACATATAAGGGCTGATCACCCATCCGGTCAAACGGTGCGTCCCCACTGGCAGTAGCTCAGGACTATACCTTATCTCGAAGCAGTGTATTGCTTCATAATTTAGTGCTTTTCTATAATAAGATTTATTTTTGAAAAAGTGCAGGACTTATTAAAAACATTGCGGGCCCTGGGGTGACGGTGCGGTTTTAGTCGGTTCGAGTCCGAATCACCTCCCCTTCCGGCTCCGGCGGGGGAGGAATCCGAGGGCATTTCCGCACGAAAAAAAAAAGCAGAGAAGCCAGAATGTAATTAATTTAAAATCACAACCTTATTTTCCAGGCACAACTACATATGACAGATGTAGCAGACGCAACTCCAAACACGCACACATTTTTTGTTGATGAGGGTGAAGAGAAAGATTTTGATATAGCCAAGAGATTAGATACACACCCAGCATTGCTCGGCAGGAAGTCAAATAGGCCCCGGTTGGCTGATTTGGATAAAATTGCTTTACCAGAGTTGGATGATGAGGTTGGTACAGACATTTCGTTGTAGCTGATAATATTGGTGAATGAATGGTGGTAGGACACAATAGCCCCCTAGACAAGTGGCAATTAGTTGGCCATTTGAAGTATAGAATGATAAATCGAATACATAGGGAAAAAGAATCTTCTCGGGCGGGGATCGAACCCGCAGTCTTTCCCTTACAGGGGGAATGCCTGACCAATTCGGCTACCGAGACACGCCCGATATGATTCAAAGGCGATTATTCAGATTGGGCTAATTTTTATTTATGCGGCCACTAAAAAAAATGCTTGACTTTGATAGAACACAACATTGTAAGCATTTTTTATTACTACACCAAAGTTCTAAATAGATTCCTTGAGATTTTATTTAGGGTTAAATATTTAGTGTAAAGTGTACATAAAACAAGCTAGTATTGTCTAAGTATTGTCTAATAACTACTATATTGCTTCTGTTATGGTAGTCTAAAATGGCTTTACGGTCTCGTATGGAAACTGTGTCTGTCCCGCAGTTCTGGTTCTGACGAAATGCGATTAATCCGAAAAAAAAAATAGGTGAAAACAAAAACACTAACTGTTAAAATGCAATTTTGTATTTATTATTTAAAGTTCGCCAGCTCTTACAAACATATCCTCTAAGCCTTCAGCAGGAATGTTTATCACAGGAAGGTGCCTTGCATACCCCAAGTACCACACAATACACATCACATGGGAGCAGCAACCGACAGTTCTTTTGCCATTAAGGCAGGTGCAATAATAATGCGCTATGGCTTGCCTGCCCGTGAGAGTTGTATCAACACATATATATACATTATATGTTCTTAAACGAACATGCCGTGATTGAATTCGGGCTCGAAGTAGGCAAAATTCTCTTTCTTCAACCTCACGTAGATGTTCAGCGGGTATTTCTCCCCCAAGTTCAATGGTAAATCTACCAGTGCCCTGGATGTGCTCTGCATAATAACTTCGGGCCTGTTTTATTTGGTAAATACCGACTGCGAATAAAATAAGGTCTTCCTCCGTTAACATAGGGAATGGAATTTCAGACGGCGTGTCGATTCGCACAAACTGTGCCCGTCTTCGGTTATAATTGTAAGTATTTACTATATCGCCTAGTATATTTGGAATACCCATCCTTTCTCTTACTATTTCTAAAAACGCTGGGGCTCTGACATTGTCCGTAATCAGCCGATGATATGCATTTAATAATGCTGCAGCAATCCTAAAATAGTCGATCATATCCGGTAAGGCAAGATTGCTATGGACTATTCTTAGCAGTCTAAAATCTCTTTTAAATCGTCCGTTAACTATTTCTACCACCCAGCGGCATAAGGTGACAAGGCGGGTCTTGTTGGCTTGTACTGTAGACAGTTGTGTTTCGTTAGCATCCTTTGTCTGGGGCATATGCACTGAGTATCCATGTGACCGTAGAGTCAACTCTGCATCTCTAAAACCACGATCCAAAATAAACACGTCCCCTGGTCTATGGAACCAGTGAAATACGCTTTCTTCATCCTGAAGAATTGAGTTCATTATGTGAGCATCGGAAGTCGTCGCAGCATGTGGACCAGATACCTCAATAATATGACCATCGCAGCACACAAATAAAAAAGGTTTCGTTAGGTTCCGATATTTATGGTGACTGTACGTGAGTCTTTGAAAAAGATAGTTTGAACTTTTTTGATTATATATATATGTACCATCACAAATGACGATAGCATTTCTATGCTCGATAGAGCTCTCAGGATTTCCAAATAATGATTCGGGTATTAACAAGTTCCTTTGTGCCACATCTTGTCGATTCATGTGATCAAACCCTAAATGGGTAGGAACAAAGTCTTGCAATAGGGCTTCTCGACCTAAAATTAATAATCTTCGAAAACGAGATTCGCTTGTTCTGAAAATTAATGCCAGCCTAGCGTTGGAATCCCCTGTACGCAGTTTTGCTAAAGTTGCAGCCAGTATAGTTTTTTTAAACCTGTTATCATTTAGGCTGGGCGTATGATTAATTAAATTCAAAAATTGTTCATGTGTAAGCCCAATCCAAGTATGGAATTCGTTAGGATTTATTAGCTCATATTGCTCAAAGTCGAGAATATCTTCTGTAATATGATTACGCATAATATTAAGAGCATTAACTATCTCCGAGGCCGTAAAATCTTCTCTGAGATTATCTTGAAGAGGAAGTGTATGCCAGAGGTTTCCCTCCAAATGTTCTTGACATACTCGAGCATTTTCTGGTACAATGAGGTTATAGCGTACGATCTGACGAATTACAACATTATTCGGAACTCTAAGGCGAGTCCCATTCTGACAATGTTGAAAAACACAATTCGCAGTTGTGTTTGGAGTACGAAGATATCCAGTTAATGTTAGTGTTGGATGGAGACGATTTACCTGCGCAGCAGGTTCATCTGGTGCAGGAGCATTGACAACTTGATTTGCGTCACTAATTCTTCGTTCATAAGCCCTTTCAACTCTTTGCCAACATGGTCGACAAATGTGATCTGTCGGTTCTTCCTGAAAACAATAAAAAATAAAATGATTAGCGATCCTCCAATAAGACTTGTTGGTAACTTCGCTGACGCAAAGTTATGATGCGAGCGACCTCTACACACTCATCGAGAGCCTCGACCGAGAAGGCTCTTCGAGAACATGCCTGTACACACTCGTTAGCACAGAGTCTCGTATAACTCCCTTGACAATGGACGTAGAATTGTTGCTGCTGTTTATCTTTGCGCCATAAGCTTTCATTATAACCTTTTAAACATTTAATATACAAAGAAAACTTATTCGCGCCCAAGCATCATGAATACATTGCTTATCTTCGTGTTTCACATTCTTAGCATTCCAAAAAACGGCTGCTGTCTGATAGCACCCCAAAAACTGTAATTCGCGTTCATTAGACAGACCCCCCATAGTGAAACGTCTGTTTATTAAAAACTTTCTGTGGGCGACTAAATAAAAATACCGACACGCTACCGAGAGCGACCGAGATGAGACGAGTGCTCCCTGTACACACTCGGCCTGTGTCGACGAGTGTGTATAGCCGCCATGAGAACCATTGTGTTGCCAAGACGAATCTAACAATATGCTTTAATTATGCGTTGTTAATCGTTTAGGTGAAGCTGCCCATTATTTAGGATAAGATCTATTAAAAAATGAATAACATAATTACCTGTCTCTCAATCAGTCCTTCAATAACTATCTGCGCCATGTCACTATGTTGCTCCTCTCGTGAAGTCCACGTATATGTCCTTCGACCCTCACACGGTTGACGACATTGTATACACAACATTTGTGACATTATGTCAAAACACGATTACTCAAAAGAAACAAGTGAGAAAACTCGATTGGTAGCCGTCCGATGTAACAGAAGTTGCATGGATAACTAAGTTCGTGACTAAACAAAACAATGCCGGCCGGTACAGCGGCGCCCGCCCCCCGCCTGGCCCCATCCGCCAGGCGGAGTACGCTACACCGTAAGTGCGAGCGAGATGGCATGTGGCGCAGGCGCACCCGCTGACCGCCCGTGAGGTACCTGAGACCTTTTTTTTACATTCTGGCTCGCTATTACGACAAAATATTGCAGTAATTACGATTTTTTCACAAACTTTTGAAGTTACATATTATCTCTCAGAGCTGACGCAGAGTTTTGGTCTAGTAATAAAAAATGTTTATTTTGTTATATTCAATAACAATACTAACTTTTTTTCCGTTGGCCGGCACTTTCAAAATTAGCCCAAATAAGTATGACGAGTGAATGTTCTCCTTTCCCATCTTATACGTCTTTAGGGCGACGTGGCGTCATCTACCGATTTCCTTACGAACTATCGGAATCAATGAATGATGTTACAATCATTTTTAAACATTGATTTTTGATAACTGCGCCCAAACAATTGAAGGAATTTTTACAGCATTAAGTATGCTAACTATACAAATCGAATACATACGTCGCCCTAAAGACGTATAAGATGGGAAATTTGAATCATATCGGGCGTGTCTCGGTAGCCGAATTGGTCAGGCATTCCCCCTGTAAGGGAAAGACTGCGGGTTCGAGTCCCGCCCGAGAAGATTCTTTTTCCCTATGTATTCGATTTGTATAGTTAGCATACTTAATGCTGTAAAAATTCCTTCAATAGAATGATAAATGTATGGGATTGGATTGACACATATGTTGATGTTAATGACGGTCGTCAACATAATAATCACTACATTGCATAGTGTAAAGCAAAGTCGCATTCTGCGTCCCTATGTCGCTATGTATGCATATATCTTCAAAACTGCGCTACAGATTTTGATGCGGTTTCTTTTAATAGATAGAGTACTTCAAGAAGAAGGTTTCTAGGTGCTTAATATAGTAGAGGGTGGGAAAAAATTGGCGGTACGAAGTTCGCCAGGTCAACTAGTATGTCCCATACATCCATTTTATACTACACTAGCTTTTGCCCGCGGCTCCGCCCGCGTGGACGTCGGTTCGCGGCAATTATTCGAATTTTTCTCGCTGTAAAAACCATCCTTGAACTTCAACAAACATTTAAAAAAAAGAATTGGCAAAATTGGTCCAGGCGTTTTAGAGTTATGCGCTTACCAACACATTTAGCGATTCATTTTTATATTATAGATTACATTGGTTAATGAATTGCCACTTGTTTAGGAGGCATGCTGGTGTCTAAATGGAAAAATGTTTAAGAGGTAAATGAGAACTTTTTCTTTAAACTTGAGTTTGAGATAAATGTTTTATTGTTGAAATGATTTTTCATCTATACAAAAAATAAAATTGACTTGCAAAGGTTGAAGCCATCAAATGACTGGGTCATCTGATGGCTTCAACCTTTGCAAGTACATATATAGGTATGATATGAAATATTGATAGAATTGATCAGACAGCATTTAGTTTTTCACACCATGAGCATTCTACATTCTCCTATAGATTTGAATGAAATAATTATAGCATTTATTATGCTAACTTTTAAGTTCGAAAAACATTGGAAAAAATGAAATGCTCAAGTGAGACTTGAACTCACGAACTTTCCCTTACAGGGGTAAAGGAAAGGTCGTGAGTGCTCTTCCAACTGAGCTATTGAGCCACACCTGAATCATTTCAAATTTTCCTTCTCTTGATATCCGTCTTTAAGGGCGGCGGTGGAGCCATCTACCAACATTCTTACGAACTGTTGGAAACAATGAGTTTTCAACCATTTTTGAAAATTGAATTCGTTCTCCTAAAGATACAAACATCTGGGGCCGACGGGTATAATAATATTTAAAATTCCTTCTATTTCAGACACTAGAATCAATGAAAAAGAAAAAGGCGAAAGTTTACCAGGAGTTATCCAAGCGTATAGAGAGGGAGAAAGAGTTAACGGTGATACAACAGAAGATGGAGTTGAAACGTCACTTGCAGGACGTTAAGGTCATGAAGCCAAAGAGACTGAAGCCGGGGACCAAAAGTGCTGCGCCAGTTTATAAGTTCCAATATATGAGGAAGAAATAAACAGTTTTGTAGTAAGAACTTCGTATAACTAACTTCTCGAATTCACAAGTATTATGTCCTTCTAAAATTTTTCCCATAATAACAACCATGGAATTCTTAATTTTTCAACTTTGTGCCAATTTTCTTCCTTTTCACATTCTACACAACACTATCTAGACCCATGGTAAGCTTGTTTATAGCTTGTGTTATGGAATCTAGAATGTGGATAAACATACATAGATACTTTTTTTATGCAAATGGAAATGCAAATAGCCATATTCATGCATACAAATATTTGCACTGAGCGGGCATCGAACCCGCGCCTCCTGCGTAGCAGTCGCGTTCACTGATTCCACGCCACGGAGGCTGTCAAAAATTTCCTTTCCGTAATTGAATTTATCTAGGCGCTTTAGGAGCGCGTACCATCTGATTCCATCCCTTAACCTCGAAAGGACCTGCTCCAGAGGTTCGTACGTCGATCGATTGGGTTACTGGCTTGCAGAGTGGCTTAGTTTAGGCCTGTAAAAATCTTTGTGGGGCCCTAGCATTAGAAGTCCCAATTAATCTTTCCATGATATAAAACTAACTACCCACTACTACTCGTGCGAGTTAACATGGCACCTGGCTCGGGGCTTTGCGCGGGGGAGCGGGAGGCGTGTACGCTGACGCTACTAGCCTCGCACGGCGATAGCGGGGTCGCGCGCGGGCAAGCGGGAGGAGGGTGTTTTCGAGGCAGGTGCCATGTAAATGCGCACGAGCTATAGAGTTACCGCTGTCTTTTAAACTACCTACTGAATTGTAAAGTGGTTAGTACGCCACACAATTGTAAATGATTCCACAACAAAACTTACAAGTGTCGATGCGGCTCGGCAATCGGGTCATCAGGATTTCTTTCACAAATATATTCCGGAGCGAAGCTGGAACTCGTCCACTGTGCCTAGCTGGGCAGTGGGAGAGCGGGGAAACTGAACTCCTCTCCAAATGGGTGTATCCAGTGGGGTTTAGAGTCTTTAGAGGTTGTGTCATGTCCTAAAATTAGACATGTGCAATAAAATGGCTTTTTAAAAATGTTTGATCTCGTTTTTATTAATAAATAATTAGTTCTTTCCTTACATAAATAAAGATGCACTCAATTTACTCTGTGACAATGATATTAGACGTAAATTCAGTAGAAATGAATCAAGTAATATCATTTGAGAGGAATATTAATAAAATAAACTTAAATTAAGGGTTAGTTTTACAATATCTATCTATAATATTGTATCCAACGTTATCATAAACTTTGGTTGTCTTGGTAAAAGCATGAGTCAATTAAAATCGGGTGAAAAAAATGCTCAAGCACTTTTTAGTGGTAAGTAAATATCAAATATCAACCTTATTCCATTAGGCCAAAGTTTAAAATAGCAACAACGCACTACAGTCTTTTCGAATAATATTTAAAAATATTTAATGCTTCATACTATTTTCAGCTTTATGTAAATGGAATAAGGTTGTAATACTTAAAAAGTGCTTCAGCAATTTCCCATCTTAACCCTTATGCTGCAGTAGTTACATTTCAAAACAACCTGCGCGTCACTGTAACAATATTCAGTGGACGGTGAACCACTCACTCGGCGTACTGGCAATGACTAGATGAGCACTTTAATCATTGCGATATTGCTGTCATACAGCCATTTCTTCTAAAACAAAATTTACACAAAACCCTCTTAAGTCATGTCTTACCCTTAGAAAATAATGTGGTAGGGATATGTAATTATTTTTGTAACAGTAAACATTTTTTTTACTATCTTGGGACTAAATTCAGAAAAAATGTTAACCGCTACAAATATATTAAGAAATCTAGTAACGTATTTAGAAATTATTGTAAGTGTTCTTAGTAGTTACAATTAGTTAATAGAGATTCTGTTTATACCATGTGATAAGTAGGTAGTCAACCAGTTGACTCCTAAATCTTATTCCGAGGCCCCCAGTGAGGTCAAGGGCCCTGTAGGGCACATGCTTCTGGTAAAAACGGAACTGTACAAAACTTATGAGAAAAATGTTATTTATAACTAAGTAGGTCATTGTGACAATACATGTTGATTTATTATACCATAACCAATGATCTGATATCTGATTTATCCGTTGTCCTATGTGAGCGACAAACGCGACAGCGAGCGCAAGCGACACCATGCGTGACATTACGTTCCATACTTCAAGTAACGTTTTCACGCGACACTACGTAGGACACAATAAAGAACATGGCGTTCGAAACGCGTCGCGTTAGCGCATTTGACGCTCACGTAGAACAATGCCTTAAAGATCTCAGATTGATATTGCCCGTTATCGGGCGTTTAAAATATAAAATCATTGAGTACAACATAATGATAAGGTACAATAATGATTAAAAGCATAATATCCATAGACAATGTCAGACAGTAAGACAGAGTGCATCTCGTATGAATGTTGTACGTTTAACCTAAGGCGGTAACTTTCGGTAACCTACTAGAGTCTTTGGTTCACTGGCCCCCTGCGGGTCACCACAGCACGCACTTGTGCTCGGGGTTCATGGGCGACCCCCGCGGGCACTGCCACGCCTCCGCGAACTCCGCGGAGTTGCTGAGGGTTCCTATCACACGGATTTTGTTCGGACTGTGGACGCCTTCCACCATTTTGGATTTTAGAGCGCCCACTGTTGAGTTGCCGCACCAGATCTGGGGATTAAAAAATAAATTTTTACAGTTATTTAGGAGGTGAATATAGAGATTTGGGTGGCTTCAGTGAGTCGGGTGTTAACAGTGATTTGGGTGTTTCTAGCGTGTCTAGTGGATATAGATAGTGATTCCATTGAATACAGTGAGTCAATCATCACATCACACTCGAGCTACTGTATAGTTAGTGTGTATCCTACTTACACAGTGATTCGAGTATATTTCGACCGGGTCAGGGTCATGTCTACAGTTACGACGTCAGAGTAGGCCCGAGAGTAACAGTTCAAAGTTAGTTAGGCCGCCTCCTCTCTGTGTTTGCTCTGTAATTACTACTATTGTTAGTTAATTTCGGTTTGTTATAACATTGAGTGAGCCTATTGCCGTTGGCGGCGCGCTGAGAAGCGCGCCTCCCCATTCCGGGGGCGAGTTGGGGACACCGTTGTCCCCCCTCCTGAGGAGGGCCAGACCGTAAGGGATGGCCCTGGGTCAGCCGGGGTGCGAGGGATATGTCGATGACAACCTCACCTCCGGCCTAGCACCACCCAAGCAGCACACGAGGCTGCTTAATAACCGAATAACGGATTTCCAAAACGCTTAAAGCCGAATATGGAAGCTGCATTAAGTCTGTATACGACCTTACACAGCTCTTATACCTCTTAAATGGGCACAAAATTATTCAGCCTTGGGTTCACATAGCTGCTTAAGAGCTGTGTAGCAGCAACTTAACAGTGTTATAAAGGGTAACAGCACAAATTATATAGCCTCAAGTTCACATAGCTGCTTATGAGCTGTGTAGCAGAAATGTAACTGTTATAAAGGGTATCGACAGTACTTTGCGCTGAAATCCGACTGACTAAGAGATCACAAGTTACTCTTTATTCAGAAAATATGTCTGTAATGCGCGCTCTATACATATTGTAAACCGCGAAACGCTACTTAATTGCGGCCTGTGTATTAATGAACATGCAATATTGCACTTTGTTACGTGAAGTGAATATTGGAAACGAAATTAATGGTGGATAATATATTCATATCCCTGTTAAGTACATTGATTTACATATTAATAAAGGAAAAATGATTGGGAATTTAATTTTACTGACATTATACATATATATTATCTAAGAAAATTTTAGTGCGCCATGAAAATATTTTGTTTTAAATTAGTTTTGTGATATAAATAAGCTGTGATGTACACTATGACTAAATAATTTGTAGTGCTTTGAAAAGAATTATAAGATAAAAAGTTATTATTATGATATTAGGAAGTAAAAACTAATGCAATACATTTTATTTCTTGCACAAAACATCGTAAAGGTTGAAAATTCAGTCAGAATATGTTTAGGTTATAAAATAAAATGGTGGATTTATGTTAAACAGTAACGTGAATAGTTAAAACTCTTATATTCTACAACAGGCTGTTTAATAGTTCACTAGTGCGCTGTTATTCTACTAAAAAACTGAATAATATTACTCATGTGAACTGTATACAGCTATAAGCTGTTTTCCTCACTTTTAATTATTCACAAGCTCTACCTTTAGCCATGATGTGAACAATTAAACAGTTATTATAACGAATCTTTAGGGGTCCCTAGTATTAAATCTAAAACCACCGCATGGACTTCCATTACAAAATTGTCAAAGCGGTATTTTTCTTTCTTCTAATGCCTCCTGTTCTTGCTTTCAATTTCCACGAATTAAGCGAATTCATTTTAATATATAGCAAATAAAAATACGTTGGATATGGTCTCAACTTAGTTCCACTGACTGATTACAGTACCACATATGTTACTTTTATTCAGATAACGTCGAATTTAAGGTACTTATGTGAACCATTATAAAGTAGAAGCCGTTAATTCTATACACTAGTGAGTCTCTAAGCAGCTGCGAGGCATCTAGTGAATGTTTAAATAGCCACTATGCAAATACTATCAATTGCAGTATGAAGGCTGATTAGCGGTAGACATATTCAGGTATAAGCTGTAATATGGGCCACATATCGTCCATTATACAGCTATTCACTTTAAAATAGTTCACACGTGCCCCTTTAATAAGTCAGTGTAATAGGAGTTCACAAATATCTTCTTAAACAGCATTTGGCGTAATTTTATGCATTAAACAGGCCTTACTACGGTTTAGGCAATAGAAAAGGTTAGAAACTGAATAGAGTCATTAAAAACATACCTTTATAGCACTCTTAGCGTATTAATGGTGGTTTTGTCGGTCTTAATCAGCCTTAATACAGCTTTTAATTAGCTAAAGCTGTTTAAATATCACTGACCGCTATTATACAGCTGTAGCATCACCAGTGTACTCTTAGAAGCGTCTTAATACGCACAGAGTTTCAAATAAGTCTTAAAGTGAGTAGTTATACAGCTATCTGTGCTACTTGGGCAAGACCCACAGTCGGCGTGCGGTTTTAGTCGGTTCGAGTCCGACATAACTTCCCCTTCCGGCTCCGGTAGGGGGGGGGGTATCCGAGGGGATTTCCGCTCGAAAAAAAAAAAGCTTATTGCCGTTGACCAGACGTATAAGACTGGTGGTGCGTACCTGCGCGAAGCCCAGGAAGAACAGCTGGTCGGGCGAGTAGGCGGGCAGCCCCGGCAGCGCGTCCCGCCGGGCCGCGGGCGCGCGCGCTGAGAACAGGTTGTAGGCGCGCAGGGCGGCGCGCAGGCCGCCGTTGTCCGCGATGTTCTCGCCCTGCGTGTTGAACCCGTGCACCTGCGGGGCGGGGCCGCTGGCTTAGTAGCTGCCACTAACAGTGGCTCGTGGTTTCGTACATATTTCTTACTAGCTTTTACCCGCGGCTCTGCCCGCGTGGATGTCGGTTATCGCGACCAAACATAGCCTATGTCCTTTCTCATGGTGTAATCTATCCCTATTCCAAATTTCATCAAAATCGGTTTAGTGATTTAGGCGAGAAAGCGTAACATACAGACAGACAGACAGACAGAGTTACTTTCGCATTTATAATATTAGTATGGATGTTCTAAGTGGCCTTGGAATGCAATCGGAAACCAACGCTGTTATAATAATGAGCTACTATGCGAGGATCCACATCTGAAGCCATGATGACTCCTAATAGTGTCGTGCCAGGTACCCGGGACTTCCTTCCCTTATAGCGAAGACTGGATACGTCCCAGACACGGTGTATCGCGATCAGAGTTTATGCGGCTAATTATATATGATTCGCCTTGATCTTGATGGCGTACAGTTTGGATCAGGTACCCAGTTGCGAAAACTAAAACTTTGCAGAGGACCTGACTCCACTAGCCCACACTATGCTGGCCGTGCGCTAGTCAAACTACTTCCAACCACATGATGGAGCGAAAAGTTTGCAGAGCCAAGAGATTTCCAAGTCGCAACCAGGATAGTATAAACTTACGGTGTAGTTAGGCAGCTGCGGCATGTGATAGGCACTGTACTGGTCGATGATGCACTGCACCTTCGAGTGGTAGTGCTCCAGGGTCGCGGCCGACCACCACTGCTTCAGGTTACCTTCCTCGTCGTAACGCCGCCCTGAAACACCCATCATTTTAGCTCGCTTACATAGTTAAAACGATATCCCGAATACGAAAAATCTAATTCAAAAGAGGCAAAATCAACCTTGAAAACAATCGACGTGTGGACTACTGAGACCTCCCTTACCTACGTCGATACATAGATGAGAAAGAAGCATTGAGGGCTATATAGTACTAACTGTGAAAAGCCGTGTACTGCATTAGGCAAATAATTATGGACCAAATAAGTACATGTAACAATCCGTTCAGTTACCATTCATGACTCGATCATGAACGTACTAGGGATGTGGAAGTTATATAGTCGTTAGATACCGCCTTTGTTCTCCGAAACTGAAGAACCCGTGGATTGGGGATGTCAGAAGATTCTCGTATCTACATTTCCCGTTTTGAAAATGGAAGATTCATGGACATATTTCTAAAACCGTTGCTGGCGACCACACATAAAAATGTCCTTGAAAATAACAAACGGCCAGTATCGATGTTTCGAAATCGTCAGCTAGACCACGGAAGATGGGAAATTGACGATGACAATTTTTAATCATGACAGTTCCGGAGAATGGTTCAGCACCACGTGTGTAACTTAATGTTTTGACATATTGGAAGTCTTAATAGTTGGGTTGATGACTATAAAATAAAAGTGGATAAAAATAAATTTACCTTGATCGTCAAATCCATGAGTCACTTCGTGACCCATTATAGCACCGATAGATCCGTAGTTGATCGCTCTGGGAAAAGTCACATCATTAGGATTTTACATACTTTGTGCTGAACGAATACTTTATTGAAGAATATACTTCCACGCCTAGGCGGCTATCGAAAGGGATAGAAAGTCAAACAGAACTTCTGTGGAATTACTGATTCTGCATCGCGCAATGAAGTTCTCACGCTGTTGACGGTAATGTAGGTAATGGTTACGAGTCGGACTGTTGCCCACCAGGTATTATTCCAGCCTAGTTTGAAATACTCCCTTGCTATCGAAATTGGGGCAAAACGAATGTTGATGATGATGATGACCCCTCCTTTAGAAGAATATTATATTCCATTTGAAGAATCTTATAGTTCAATGCCCGTAGCATTGCCGTAATTTCTCGACAGTAAAACGCCCCCGTAAAACGAATATTGCTCTAGCAGTTGTATTTGTGTTGTAACTCAATTGGTAGGATTTCCTAGTGTGACTATTTCAGAGCGCGGACTCACTCAATGCCGTTCCCGTAGAAGGGCGGCTGCAGGATGCCGGCGGGGAACGTCACAGAGTTGAGCGTGGCCGAGTAGAACGCGTTCACCGTCGTCGCCGTCGCCACCCATCTAGGAACACCCATACGTGCGTATAGTATAGAAAAGCATCAAGAAAATCTAAATCAAGGTGACAAAACGGAGGCCATTATGTAAATGTTAGCAGTGAGCAATACTAAAATAGTGGTTCTCAGTATAATGAGGACGATAGATGCTTTTTCAGGACGGATTCTATAAGCGGGGTGATTGTATGAAGAGGTAAACATATATTATGTTGGTAAAGAATACCGAGTCCTCCATTTGGAAGACTTGGAATTTTGGTTGTGGCTTGTGGCACTGAAAAAATATATGCCAAACCGTTTCGTCAGATTATGCTCGACCCTTACTACTTGTTCTGAAGACTTGTTCTATAATATTTGAAATTACCTGTTTCTGTCCGGTTTTTCTCTGAGAGACTCCAAAGATTTCTTCACGACGGCCGACGTTAATATCAAGAATGTTTCGAACAAATTGCCTTCTATTACTGCTGTCTGAAAGAATTTTTAATACGTTATAAGACCATCGTGATTGGAGGCCTTCTTTTCACCTCTTCCTTCTTCAGGCTGGGTGTGATTTGAGACATTCTGTTACAACTAATGAAAAAGCGATCATCTAGGGGGTTTTAAGGGAAGTATAGAAGTTTAAGTTACGTAAAATTATACATACATGTTTGTAATGCTTGTCTAACTGTTCGTGAGTGAGCAACCATGCAGGGAAACCCACGAAATTGCGGATGGCCTTCAGTTTGTCCAGGGTCTTCAACCTGGTGCTGGAGTCCATCCAGTCCAGCTCCTCGACCGCCTCGGCGAATGCTGAGCGAACATCTTCTATCATTTCTATCGCCTGGAAGTGAATATGTCGTCGTAGTCTTTGTAAAGTTCAAGATTCAGCCTATTGTTATCCTGGCTTGTATCAGGGAATATAAAATTACGAAATGCCATTTAAACTCGTTATAATTCTCAAGCGCTCACATGTAACGATCAATCACAACACATAAAAATAAAAAGCGTCGATCCTGGAGAAGAATCAGAGGAGCGATCGACCTAGCTGTCGCCAGGAGGCGTGTGTGCCAAGATCTCGCAGTATTATGATCAAATATATGCACTGCTCCCAAAACATTGATGTCATTTTCAACGGAGAACAAATACTACTGACGACTAGTCAAATAGCTTGATTTTTGTCCTTAAAAAGTGATTAACTGACGTGACCATGGGATGTGGATGTGTGTTAGGTGGGCGCATAGTGCGTACCTTCTGGCGCGAGGCCTGGTCGAAGTGCCGCTTGACGTAGAGGTAGCTGAGCGCGACGCCGAAGTTGGCGTTGACGTTGGCGGTGCAGCTCTTCCAGCGCGGCGTGCGCTGCTGCAGCCCGAACACGGCGCGCGAGAACTCGAAGCCCAGCTCGCGGAACGCGCCCAGCGTCATCGGCGCCATCGTCGAGAACACGCTCCACCACAGGAAGCGCTCTACCGCACACCGGAAACATTCGTAAGGTTAGTCTATTGAAGTTCACTGTTGGACTTAAGCCTATCCCATTGTGCGGCATAGCACCAAATCCTTCGATGGTGTATTTGAACTTTAATGCTTTCTCAATTTAAGGTTGAAATTTCTGACTAGTTGAATGTCGATATTTTAGTTTCTGTAACAGCTATTATTTATAGACTCGCGTTTGACCACTATCGCACCTATTGATAAGTGACGATATGGTCTACTGTGGAGCACGTTTGCCTAGAAGTAACCTATTCTTCAGTCTTGAAGAAACCCAAGTTATAACTATCCGGAAACACAAATTCAGGCAAGGCATTCCACTACTTGGCAGTACGCATGATGAACGTATTGCCCAATCGTTTAGCACGTATGAGTGGAATGTAAAAATGTCAACGATTTTCGTGGACATTTGAGTAAGAGTGTAGGTAAGCCACACATATTATTAAATGAGAATACTTGCCAACAATCACAGGTTTAGTGTCGGAGAGTAGCACAGCAAGCTTCTGCAAGTAGGGTAGATCCATGACGATCACTCGGTCCGTGCGTGGATGTAGTTCCACACTGGTGTTGGAGAAGACCAGCTTCAGGTAACGATCCCAGTCGTGCTGGTAACAGAGAGAACAGTTGGTCATCTATCTTCTTCGTTAAAGCCCATTTTTTTAAAAACCTCATACAGTTTTGGAATGATAAATTGTAGTGGTTAGATAAGGTAAAAAATCGAATAGATAATTACTTCTTTCCACTGCGCAGGGCCGGTACTGGATCCCTGTACGAGCTGCTGGACGCTCACTTCATGGAACAGATGTGTGCCGCTACGACGCACCTCTACAGGTGTCATTATCTGTCACAAACAATATCACAGTCTAAAGAACTTTTCCCTGGCAAATATCCAAGTGAGCCGCAAAATATCGTGAAAGGTTCACGCTATTTTGCCTTCTCTATATACCTTGGCCAAACTTTTACTGAAGTCGATGATGTCGTCAGCAAACTGTCCGGCGTCGGTCTCATTGTCCGCTATACTGATCATGGACTTGATGTATTTATGGTACTGCTCCAACTCATGCGAGAATTGCTCTGGTTGAAGAAGGTAGCGGTCGCTGAAGCCTGGTGATACTTGCTCGATCTGAGGAGATTTATATTATTCCATTCAAGTATTAATTGGCAGTCCCCTGAAATACATTTACTTACTAAAATAAGTTAGTATACACCTAATATGTAACATCTCACCACAACGCGATTCCTACTGGTATTCCTAACATCTTCAGCTACTTGCACGCTAAGCAGCACATTCAAACCAAGGACCCTTCGTCCCAGACCGGTGACCTCTACCCAAGAGAAGTTGGCAGTAGCCTCCGTAGGTGGACGAGGTGGGAGGCCTAGCCTTTGCAGGATGCCTTCTATAGGCTTGATTCCGTTTTCTTCCAGTTTTTCTGCAGGTGAAAAAGAGGGAAAGAGATAAGATACATAAGTTGCCTTGTTAAAGATCAGATTTTGGTCTTTTAGTAGTTAATTTCCGGAAATAAAAAACTGGTTATAGCATTCAGGAACCTAACTAATTAATAGTATCACCACCCCATAAATCAGTATAAAAATGAGTACATATAAGTATACTCACCAGTATTAATACAGGTTCTGTACAATGACTTGGCCTTCACTACGCTTTCTGGCAGGCCCTCGTCACTCTTAGCTTCCAGTAATTCCCTCAAGTCAACCACCAGCTGTTCCCGTAACCTGGCAAGTTGATCCCAAGACGTGGACCAGTCAGGTACAGGGTTTTGTTTGATCCAGCCACCGCAAGCAAACTCGTAGAAGTCCGTGCACGGATTGACTTCTTTGTTCAGGGCTTTGAGGATTCTTGAGGCTGTGGATAAATTATAATATAGATATAATTATAAATGTTAAAGTGACTGTATGTCTAGATGATGACCACATGACCAAGAAAGTGTTGACTATGGGGGAGGAGAAAAGAGGCCGAGGACGACCACCGATGACATGGCTACAAACTTTAAAGAGGGATATGACTATTACTAACATAGAGGAAGAGACAACCCGCAACCGCAAGGTGTGGCGCAGAGGTACTAGGAGAGCTGACCCCCTTTTTTTTTTTTTTTTTTTTCGTGCGGAAATCCCCTCGGATACCCCCCCTGCCGGAGCCGGAAGGGGAGGTTATGTCGGACTCGAACCGACTAAAACCGCACGCCGACTGTGGGTCTTGGTGCTAGGCCGGAGGTGAGGTTGTCATAGACATATCCCTCGCACCCCGGCTGATCCAGGGCCATCCCTTACGGTCTGGCCCTCCTCAGGGGAGAGCTGACCCCAACTAGCATGGGACAACAGCTAGGAGAAAAGAAAAGAAAAAAGTTAATGTATGTCTAAACCACTGAAGCGATTGTGATAAAATTTGGTACAGGGATAAATTAGACTCTAGGAAAGGTTTATGTTTGGTTGTGATAGCCGATATCCAATCGAACCACGGGCAGTAGCAGTTTTTAATACAATTTTTTTCGTAATAACCTGTAGTCTAGCAACAGTGCTCACGGGTTTGTCCCCAATTGCGTGGCACCGAAAATATGGCTAGTAAAATCTAGGCGTATACATGCATTTCCTTGCTGCTTCTAGTATGTAAGGTGCTTTTATTTTTAAATCAATTTTCCTCATCTAGTAATGTGATATATATATAAATGACATAAACGGTTCTAGTTAGAGACCTACGTACTTTAATTTACATAGATCGGTAAAAGAAATAATTTTATTTAACTCATATTTCTTAAGCCACGAGTTGAAACTAATTGCGTATGACACTTCTGCAATGATACCTAGGTACTCATAAAAAGAGTACTGCGTAGCTTAGATCTTGACTAATGGCCTGAAGCTGCGCAGGTTTATTTTTTACAAGAACGCATATTGTGACGTCATGTCACAAACATAAGGCTGCTATCAAATTGGTCAGTGGATGAGTCACTACGGAAAATGTTCTCAAGTCCAAGGTCATCGTAAAAAATAAACACCCAAGCAATTAATTTGCAGTGGATGTTTTTAATTAGACACAATGTGTTTTGTTTTTTTTAATCAATTTCATCAGATAGGTTAGTACCACGTTGTATTAATTTAGACAATTAAGTATACAGAGAAGTCACGGATATACCAAAAGCACTTTGTAGCACTTTTTAGCATTTTGTAGGTATCCCGGGGTCCGCCTCCTACTCCATTTTTTTAAAGAATATTTAGAACCGAAGTTACTAATATTCCTTGTAACCGCTCCAGCTAAGCTAAATTGCTTGTGTTTGGAGTGGGTTCACGTCGGTAGTGTAACGACCAGGAGTCGAACCCGGGACTTCTCGATCGTAACCCACTAAGCTACCGGCGCTTTTTTGATTACTTTTATTGAAGCGAGTAGCGACTGCCCTCTGACACTCCAAAACTGGAGGAAAACATTCGTGCGTTAGACTTTTAGAAATAAAATAGAGATTTCAGTCTGACTGCACCCTACGCATCGCGAGTAAAGAAAACTGATGCAACAATTTAATTTTCGCCATCAGATTATAAAGATCACACGTGGAATACTAGATAAATGTTTACACATGAATAATTATAGGGATTTGTCATGTGTAAGTAAGTACTCATAGTGAATATTAATTAAATTTTTAATTGATTTACTAGTTAGCCTAATGTAGAGTTTCCAACGCGTTCATAACGCATGTTGGTACGTGTGGGTGGGTAGGACATGATTGAACTGACGCCAAATTAAAGTAACTTAACATACATACATAAAATCACGCCTGTTTCCCATAGGGGTAGGCAGAGATCACGGATCTCCATTTGCTACGATCCTGACATACTACTCTCGCTTCATTCACTCTCATTACATTAAACTAACTTAAAGGTTTAAGGTAATACGAACGCGCATAATTACGTTACGGTTGGTCAAGCCTAATAAGGGACCCGAAATCCTAATCTGGTACCGGGTTAAGTAGGTTAGGAAAACCTCATCGGATGCGTTTATTCCTAACCTAACCAGGAAGTTTCAAATATTCATATAAATTGACCTGCAATCACTTTTTTTAGGGCAGGCATGCTTTCAATTTTAAAGTTTCATATCAAATGAAAGAATGTAGCTCCCCTTCAATAAAGATTCATTTTATTTATTCCTAGCCCCATTCATTTGGAAATTATATTTTCTTCAAACAATTTAAGCTGTAATCATAATGTTCAGATTAGCGGCATGGACCTCGTTATCACTTCTGTGTTATCATTATCACTCACTGTTAACAGCCAGCAATGCGCCTAATTACGTCCACATAGCAATGACATTACCATGCGTTTAAGTAGCTATTCTACGACAAGACATGAAGAATGAGGATACTTCCCTGTCATTTTAAACTAAACACCATAGCAATGCTAATTCCATAAGAATTCCATGGGGTAATTATGGTGGTATGTTAATGTGTCTGCTATTAGTTACAGATGTATAATTTCTGTACCATAATAATCGTTTTAATGCGTAGTATTTTGACACGTGCTATAATAAACGATGTTATGTCTAATTTATTATGCATAGGACTTATTTATTTATTTTTTCTTCTAGTGGCCGTCAATATAATAAATAATAATGACTAATATTCCACAACATTCTACACAACGCTATCTAGACCCATGGTAAGCATAGCTTGACTAGCCTGTGTTATGGAATCTAAAATGCGGATAAACATACTTAGATACTTTTTGAATGAATTTTTTTTTTATAGCATTTATTATGCTAACTTTTAAGTTCGAAAACATTGGAAAAAATGAAATGCTCAAGTGAGACTCGAACTCACGACCTTTCCCTTACAGGGGGACTGCTCTGCCAACTGAGCTATTGAGCACCACTTGAATCATTCCAAATTTTCCTTCTCTTTATATCCGTCTATAAGGGCGACGGTAGATACTTTTTGTTTTTAATATTACATAGAAACACCCAGACCAATGCAAATAACCCTATTCATGCATACAAATATTTGCACTGAGCGGGGATCGAACCCGTGCCTCCTGCGTAGCAGTCGCTTTCACTACCGCCACGTAACAGAGGCTGTCTACATACGAATATGACTACGTCCTTTACTACCTCCATGGTGTAGCGATAAAGTATCCAACTAAAGCAGAGGTGACGAGTTCGATTGCCGCTCAGCACAAATATTTGTATGCATTAATATGTATATTTAAATTGCTCTGGGTGTCTTTATGTTTAATGTGTTTACAAAAAAAAGAATCTTAGCTTGTTCTAAAATGAGAAACGAGTGCTAAAGGGCCTTTATTCCCTGCTTTGATGGATTTTTTAAAACAGTTTTAGAAACCGAAATCACTAATATACCCTCCAACCCTACTAGTTCAAATAAATTGCTTATGTTGGGAATGAATCCACGTCGGAAATGTGAACAAGGCTCTCGAAAAATGAACAAGGCTCTCGAGCTTCTGACTTCATATTTGAACAATAGAATTCAGAGGGTCGATGTTAACGGTACATGTTCAGCAGGATCTGTGGTTTCGTTGGGCGTTCCGCAGGGTTCGATACTTGGACCATTTTTATTTCTAATTTACATAAATGACCTTCGCTACTATGTAAGGGACAATAATAGTATTATTTTATTTGCTGACGATACTTGGTTAATTTTCAAAACTAAAAGGCAACACGATAATTATGACGAAGTGAATGGTGCAATCAAAAGAGTGGTCCATTGGTTTAATATAAATAATCTTTGCCTTAATGAGAATAAAACTAAATGTATTAAATTTACTCTGCCTAATGTTGCACAGGTAGAAACCAATGTACAACTCAATGGACAATTGTTGAGCCTTGCGGAATCGACAGTGTTCTTAGGTTTGAGTATTGACGCTAAACTTCAGTGGGGTTTACATATAGAAAAAATAGCTAGTAGATTAAGCTCAGCTTCCTATGCTGTAAAAAAGATTAGGACTTTAACAGATGTGGATACGGCTAGAATAGTTTATTTCAGCTATTTTCATAGTATTATGAGCTACGGAATTCTCCTTTGGGGAAATTCCGCAGATTTAAACACGATATTTGTCTTGCAAAAGCGGGCTGTGCGAGCTATTTATAATTTGGGCCCAAGAGTCTCCCTCCGAGATAAGTTTAAAGAGATGAATATTCTTACCGTAGTGTCACAATACATTTTCGAAAACTTAATGTATGTCAGGAAAAATATTGCAAAATTTCCAAGACTTTGTGACAGGCACAATATAAATACTAGAAATAAAAGCAATCTTGTAGTTTGTCATAGCAGACTCCATAAAATAAGTAATTCTTTCCAGGGCAACTGTATTCGCTTTTTTAACAAGCTTCCTAATGAAATCAGAGATTTACCTGTTAATAAATTTAAAAATACAGTAAAGAGCAAACTGTGCCAGAAAGGCTATTATAAAATCCAAGAATATTTAAATGATAAACAAGCTTGGAAATGAGCTGTTCGCTCTGCTGTGCTACTCAAGCAAAACATTGTATCTAGACCATAAGTTTTAGGCTAAGTAAATGTTTTGTAAATAGACCAAAAAAAAAAAAAGCCCGCTGAGTTTCTTGCCGGAGTCTTCTCAGGTCTGGGCCGCGTTTCGAACCGGTGGTCCATTTACTAGTATTAGTTGGTATTTAATATTTACTTTATATTGACGTTTTGTAAGTGCCGATTTAATGGTCTATGCAAAATAAATTATTTTTGAATTTTGAATTTTGAATTTTGAATTTTGAATTTTGAATTTCGGTAGTATGTTTAGCCAGGATTCGACTCAACGCTCTCGGTCGTAGGACCGACCTCTTCTCTTACTTTTTTCCTGCAGGGGGCAAGTCCCTGGTGCTATCAGCGTTCATAGGCCACGGTGAGCACGTTCAACTACCGCAGCAGTACACTAAACTTACCAGTGCCGACGCATTCCTCGCTGAGACACGGCCTGGGGCTCCGGTACTCTGTGAGGACCAGCACCGTCGTGTAGACGGCTAGGGCTATGAGTGATATGCCCAGGGCACCGATCAAAACTGACGAACATCGTACTGTGCGCTCTCTGTGGACAATATACATTTGTTTCATGAATTTGTACCCACTTATTATGAATAACGGCCTGGGTCCTGGCCACCGCGGACGGTTAAATTGGACTAGTGCTATGTTACCGGCTGTGACTAGGGTAGCCAAGGCTGAAAAGGAGCCAACGTCCGAGTGCCATCATTGCAACGCGAGCGAGGACACAGGGCTGCACACGCTCACCGAGTATCCGGCATGAGCCGTACCGAGGCGGGAGCTAGTGGCGGCCCTGGGAGTGAGAGTTCTCACCCTCGTCACCCTGCTCACAACAATGGTCCGCTGTGCGGACGCGTGGGCGGCCGGCGTCTCCTTCAGCGAGCAGGTAATGGTCGTGAAGGAGACGGCGGAGCGGGAGAGGCGGCGCGAGCGAGCAAGACTCGCGGATCGCGCCGTCCGCGCGCGTAGGCAACTCGGGCGTCGGAGGGCACTGACTGACCTCCGTCCCCCATGAGCGCGGGCCTGGGGGTGACGGGTGGAGCCACCTGTCACCCCAGCAGAAGCAGGCCAAGGCAGTGGCGCGCTGAAAGAAGCGCGCCTCCCTATTCCGGGGGCGAGTTGGGACACCGCCGTCCCCCCTTCTGAGGAGGGCCAAACCGCAAGGGATGGCCCTGGGTCAGCCGGGGTGCGATATGTCGATGACAACCTCACCTCAGGCCTAGCACCACGACCCACAGTCGGCGTGCGGTTTTAGTCGGTTCGAGTCCGACATAACCTTCCCTTCCGGTTCCGGAAGGGGAGGGGGGGGGGGTAACTGGGGGGGGGGGGGATTTCCGCACGAAAAAAAAGGGTAGCACTAGAGAGTTTTTGTGTCAGTGGGAAGACTAAAGGCTTATCTTGCTTTGTTTTCTGCACTGACGGCACAGAATCTCTACTCTTACAGGGTCGAAACCACTAGTGCGATTCCCCTGGTATTGCATACATCCATAAGCCACGGTAACCACTTTCCATCAGGTGAGCCATAATAAATAATAAATAAATAAATAAATATTTCCCAACATTCTACACAACGCTATCTAGACCCATGGTACTATTATCTATTCTGTGCCCATGGTAAGCATAGCTTAACTAGCTTGTGTTATGGAATCTAGAATGCGGATAAACCTACTTAGATATATACATTTTTTTTTGTAAATATTTACATATTATTCATAGAAATACCCAGACCAATGCAAATAGCCATATTCATGCATACAAATATTTGCACTGAGCGGGAATCGAACCCGCGTCTCCTGCGTGGCAGTCGCGTTCACTACCGCCACGCCACGGAGGCGCCATGTGCTTGTCTGCCACCTAAGTGGTATAAAACAATCTCGAACTCACTAAAACCGCACGTCGTCTCGGATCTCAATTACCGGGATGTAACGTTAGAAACTCATATGTCCCTCGCAACCTGGTTGTACGAGTACCTGTGTTAGTTCCGGTTTCGAGATAATCCCTTTATGTTCCGATATTGAGTAACCTCATAATACCTATCAGCTATATTCGGAACGGATACTAGAGCTATATACTTCGAAGTGTCTGATAAGTCCTTATGTAGTTTGGTTCAATCACCCGGCCTACAATAATGACACAGTTACTGTTAATACTATCATTACAACTCCTATAAATGGGACATTAAAACTGTAGTTATATAATTTAGAACTTCCCTTCCATTCATACAAACTGCCGTTAAGCTAAACGCTATGATTGTACATATTGTAATACTTATTTCATGAAATAGTAGGTACGGTAGCCTTGTGGTATGGGTAATGGACTGCTGAGACGAGGTCTCGGGTTCGATCCCAGGTTCACCATGGCACACACCAATGACTTTTCGATGCTTTTCGAAGTTATGTGTGTATTTATCGCAGGTTTATAAGTGCCCGGTTAATGGCAATAGGCTCATTGGGTTACATTGGGACCTAAACATAAACTGGTGAAATGTGGGTGCTAGCACCTCTGCCTACCCCTTCGGGGAATACAGGCGTGAGTTTATGTTATGTTATGTTCATGAAATATTATCTATAAGTATATCTATATACATTTTAAATTGAAGTGTCTATTCTATACTCTATTGGTAAAATTAAAATAATATTTACGTTTTTTTTACATGAGCCCCTATAATGAAAATAATTTTTTTATAATTTTTTGCCCGCCTGTCTTTCTGTCTGTTTGTTTCGGATAGTCTCCGAAGTAGCTGGGCCATGTGTACGGGATTTTTACGGTAGATAGTTTATAAAATAACTAAATAAGTATTTAGGCTACTTTTAAAAAACGATAAGGGTTCCATGTAACTGAATTAAAACGCAGACTATTTAAACTCAAGCAGACGAAGTCGCGGGCACAGCTAATAAATATTTAATAAAATATCCATATCCATACTAATGTTATAAATGCGAAAGTAATTCTCTCTGTCTGTCTGTATGTTACCCTTTCACGCCTAAACCACTGAACCGTTTTGATGAAATTTGGTAAAGGGGTAGATTAGACCATGAAAATGGACATAGGCTATGTTTGGTGGTCGCGGGCTAAAGCTATTAAGATATAAATAAGTTCACGCGTATGAATTCGTTCAGAGCTAGTATTTCAATAAAATAACATACTATATAATATCATAATGATAATACATTAGGTTCTTCAGGTGACGTACAATTTGGCATCGTTCGACTGTAAAATCATTGTCGGGTGCGCATTACCGTGTAAAGTTCACTTTCACTGACAGATTAGCCGTTGTACCGATATTGTAATAAAAGGGTGTCGTATGAAATGTCTGATGCAAGCTTCCGGTATTATTAATTTTGATAAAAGGTTTGTAAAATAAGGTACTGCCTAGCCAAATACTTCATAGCGCAATACATAATTGTTAAAGAACCTTATGCTCCAGGTTTAATTTAAGTACCACCTAGGAATTATTGTGTTTCCGAATCAAGCACGCCTATTTAAATAGAAATGATGAATGCGTTCTTGTTTTGAAATCGTTTATTGATGTCTAGGTAAGTATTTTTTTCGGAGCTAAGCGTTTACTAATATAATAACACCTAAGTACCATGATCAAATAGTCAGAAAAAAGTAATAATTAGGGCGTACATTAATCTCATACATTATAAAAAAAATATTTCCAGTCGATTTCGCTATTGAACCTGTGCCCAAAATCTCACGCTCCAAAACGACTATAAAACCAGTGTGTAACATTCATCAAATTTAAACCCCTCTCCTTCCGAAGGTATATGATTCAACATTCAAATAACCATACAGACTGAAGTAGGTGCTCAATAGGCGACAAAACATTCAGCTAATAAAGGCGGCTACGGTTCGTTACTCTCCAAGTTTCCATTTCTAACTACCAGATAGAACCTACTATGTCATTTGGTATGCGTGATTTCCTCTTACATAACACTTTCTTCTTATAATAACACCATCCTTTAGTCATTTTGCCGACTTTGTAAAGGTAGTTTTGCATGTCTCTACAGCTGTAATACACAAGTGAGATACGTACTCGATATAATGAGAGACATTTAATACAAGTGGGTGGCCTATAGAAGATTACAATAGAAAGGGCCTTCTATCTTTTCTATACAAAACCTGACATTGTAGTCATTAGCAGAGTACCTATCTAGTCTATTTCTAGGGAGAGGGGGGGATCTCACTATCCTTACCCCTCCTACCCATTTCATCTTTAATGCCTTCCCTGAACATTACCGTCAGGTCGTTAAAGCTTAACTTTCTTCTCTTTCTATCTGAATTGGAGCTCCTTCAAAACTTCATTATACTCGCATAAAAAAAACCCGACTGCCACTGAAAAGATCGAAATAAGTTTGATAGCAGGCGGTACCCATTTGCTAATCATAAACCGAAAGAAAATTAATGGGTCGGTTTTTTTTTTATTTTTTTAAATCATTTCTTTTATTTTATACTTTTTAGTTATGATATGACATGTATATCTTTTTGTAATCTCCTTCTAATTTCCTTCATTTTGATACCCTACTCGATAAGTTTGAGTGAAAAATATTTTTGACAAAATACGTTTTGGCGCCAAAAGTCCACGATTTTGATTTTCTAGAAATTTTAATGTAGGTACCTGGTGTCACTCACACAATCGAAGAATTAAATGACACCTCACATTTCCAAATCCGTCAAGCCGTTCAGGCTGTAGGCCGTGCCAAAAAAATGGACATACATACATACATACATACATACTCTCGAAAAACATTACCCTCCTTCCTTCGGCAGTCGGGTAAAAACTGATTTAGTTAAAGTTATATTACCATTTCGTGAAATAACAAAGGCCTATGCACTAAAGTTACATAGCACGTATTATATTAATGAGCCAATATGCACTCAAACCACATAAAAAGCCTTTTGCATCTTATAAATCTTATGCATAACTACATTTGCAAACGTGACATAATGTTATCGATACTTTTCTGCTAAATCCTGCCAATTGCCGTCCAAATTGACATAATCCCGACTATTCCGAGAGCGGTACTTACTTATTTGCACACAAATGCACACATCTGGTGATTTCCCAGATTACTGCACGTCGCGATGTTTGTTACTCAATTACGCTCTAACGGCTGAACGGATCTGCCCTCCTAGACAAGTGCCAATTCGTTGACCCGGTTTTGTAGAATAGAATGACGATTGTATGAGATTTGACGATTATAACATACGCTGACAACTGTCATAAACGTCAAAATCTATACATTCGTCATTCTATTCTACTATACGCCGGCTAACGAATTGCCACTTGCCTGCAGGGGCTGACTGAAATTCGGTACAGGAATAGATTATAGTAAATAACACATAGGAGGGTAGATATTAGGTCCCTATGGATTGTGAGAACGGAGTAACAATTCCACATGGGTAGAATCATAATAAATAAATAAATATACCACAATAATCCACACAACGCTATCTAGACCCATGGTAAGCTTAATAGCTTGTGGTATGGAATCTAGAATGCGGATAAACATACTTAATACTTTTTTTTTGTAAATACTTACATTTGCTAACTAGCTGTTGCCCGCGGCTCCGCCCGCGTGGATGTCACTTATCGCTAAATTAAGATTTAAACTATCCTATCTCTCAAGTTGGATCGAACTGCACATGGTGTGCGAATTTTATTATAATCGGTTAAGTGGTTTAGGAGTCCATTGAGGACAAACATTGTGACACGAGATATATATATATATATATATATATATATATATATATACATCTTGAAGGACATGTTGCGTCCTACATGGCGTTATTTACCAATGATGCTGCGTCCGACTGACTTTGTGCGTCCGGAATACGGACGCAAGATTGACCGACCCTCATTTTTAGCCCGATGGTCCCTTATGATCCTTAGAATGCAATGGCGAAAAATTGGCATGGACGTAATTCCATCACTACAATGCCTTTTAGCGTATAATATAGTTCCGCCATCGTCCGACTGAAATTTGGAGGACACTAGTGTTCAGCGTATAATTTACCACGTATACTTTGAGTTCAGTTCACCGATCTTATCGTGTCCATTGAATATCGTATTAGTAAAGTTTTTATCATGTTTTCGTGACAACAATCTTGCGTCTCTTAAACATCCTTAAACGGGCACTAGGTACGGTGTCTGAGGGGCCTCCTCGGGGTTCACGAGGGACGCATGGCGCGGGGCGCGGAGCGGCAGGCTTTAGCGCGCTCGCGTACCGAAGTTTGTAAACCAACAGACATGTGCCGGCCGTGATGTAAGCTTATCTGTTCACACCAGCCTGTGCCTCTGAGCTTACCGGTTTATACATTTTTTTTATAGTGCGCTAAATCTCCACGGATACCACCCCCACGGAGAACCCCCCGACTAAAACGCACGCCGTCTTGGGTCCTTGGTTGCCGGAGGTGAGATTGCCGAAAGCATATCTCTCGCACCCCGGCAGACACTTCGGGCTGTGGGGACCTCGGTGTCCCCATCTAGCCCCGGGTACGGGGAGGCGCACTTGGCGGCACCGCCGCGGCCTGCTTCTGCTAGGGTGACAGGAGACTCCGCCGTTCACCCCTAGGCCAGCGCTCATGGAGGACGGAGGTCGTTCCGCGACGACCGGTTCGCCTTCGCTCTTCGTGGGCTTCCCGGGCCCGTAGTCTAGTACGGACACGACCGGCCGCCTCCTTCTCGAGCATTAATTGCTCGCAGAAGGAGGCGGCCGCACCCCAAGCGCTTGCGCATCGTACCATCGCTGTGAGCAATGTGGCGAGTGTGAGGACTCCCACCCCCAGAGCCGCCACTAGGACCTGCCTGGGCCGCCGTGTCCCACGCCGGGCACTCGGTCAGCGTGTGCAGCTCTGTGTCCTCGCTCGCATCACAGTGATGGCACTCGCACGTTGACTCCTTCCGCATCCGACACAGGTAGCTCCCGAAACACCCGTGTCCGGTAATCACCTGCGTCAGTCGGTACGAGAGGCTGCCGTGTGGCATCTCTAGCTATTCCTCCATGATGAGTTTAACCGCTGCTATTACGGCGTGCCCTGCGATTGGTCACCCAAGTCGTAGCTCCCACTCAGGGTGGAGATGGGACCTCACGACCCGAATTTCTTCAGGCTCGGGTTCCCGGTTCGGCTCCCGCGCCTCCTTTCGGTACCGAAAGGGTTCTCGCATCCAAGTTCAACGGTAGAGATCCGGCAAAGAGATTCGCCGCCTCCAAAGATATCGTGCGGTACCCCATAATGTCCCTGCTGGCCATTGCACGCTGCGGCCCACGCAGCAGACGCGCATTGTGGATCGTCAGGGTCTCCACCCATATCGGGCACCCATATAGGGGAATGGACCGCAGGACTCCTGCGTAGAGTCTCCTGCAAAAGTCATCCGGCCCCCTTTTTTTTTATACCACTTAGATGGCAGACAAGCACACGGCCCACCTGATGGAAAGTGGTTACCGTGGCCTATGGACGTATGCAACACCAGAGGCGTTACACTCGCGCTGCCTACCCTGAAGAAACCTTCTAATGCCCCTCTTGAAGAACCCCATATTGTAGTCGCTTGGGAAAACCGTGGCAGGGAGTTCCTTTCATACCGCACGGTGCGCACCGTATTCGGATGCAATGTGTGGGGATGAATTCCCTGTCTATGGCGAGCGGTGCGATGATAGAATGTAGCTGTGGGCATCATGTCAAATAATTCATCTGAGCACAAACCATTATATAGGCGGTAGAAAACACACAGTGAGGCAAAGTCCCTCCTGAGGCTAAGAGGCTCCACATCGCCTGCGAGTATGGGACTGTCGACGAGCCTCAACGCACGTCTTTGTACCGAGTCGAAAGGGTTAAGCTGGCGTGCGGGCGCTCCGGCAAAAAGATGACAGCAGTACTCCATGTGGGGTCGAACCTGTGCCTTATAAAGAAGGAGTCGCTGCCCCGCAGTGAAGTACTGCTTTGCCCTGTTAAGAACTCCAAGTTTCTTTGATGCCAGCTTAACCTTGTCCTCTAAATGACTGCGGTACTGAATGTCACTTGAAATGTCGACGCCTAGGATCCCGATACTCGGGGCAATTGTAAGCCGTGTGCCCAGGAATTGCGGCGCTACAATATATGGGGTTTTCTTAGCGGTGAATACACCCCTTATGTTGGGCAGCAGCAAGCGGCAGCTATGTCCTTCAATTTGGGGGCCAGTCTTCGGCGATGCTCCCCGAAGATCCACCGGCCGTCGAGCACGAGCCCCAGATAGTTCATCTGTGGCTTGATGCCGATGGAAATGTCTCTCACTATGAGGCTGGAATCTTCCGGTGGCACGCGCCGAGGCCCATGAAAGAACATGGCCTCGGTTTTATACGGAGCCACCTCCAGACCCAGCCGCCGGATCCGCTCCACGACTTGGGCAACCGCGGTCGTGGCCTTCATGGTCGCTTCGCGGTATGTAGCCCCGCACGCCGTCACCAGCGTGTCATCCGCATAACACGTGACGGCGGCACCGTCCGCGAGCTCACCGCGAAGAACCCAGTAGTAACCGATGTTCCACAGTAGCGGTCCCAGGACCGATCCCCGCACGACATCTCTCGCCGACCGAGCCCGGTCGCATTTGGGTACAACAAGGGGGGGGGGGGGGCTGCTGGCAGCGGCGTTGTGCACCAGTGCCACCGATTCGTCCAGGTCGGTTTCCCAGGCAGGCCCGATAAACCGGTGAGTGTACGGCTTGGCGATAGCGGCGACATTAATGCCTCACTGTGCCATGCTCTGGAGCAAAAGTGCCTGAGCATCAACACAGTAGTTCGCATTCGTCTGCAGGACGCGGAGCTGAGGATCCATTATGGAACTGCCAACCGGCTTCGGCCTCCCCGCGGTGCAGGCCTTGGCACCAGCCCTATGGTCGGCCGGCTTGCCCTCTGCTGCACACCTGAAGCAGTGCAACGGAGCTTCGCAACTACCGGCCTTATGATCGGGTTGGCTACAGCGGAAGCAACGGTCACCGACCGTTACCTTCGGAAACTGGCCTCCACCGTGCACTGCACCCCCACGTGGCTCACCGACAGGCACCGGAAGCACCGTGCTGGTCGGGCCTGCAGGAGCCGTACCTGCACCATCTGGAAGCCGCCAATAAGCTGGCCCCGCCCATCGGCAACCTTTGGGGCTGCCGCGATGGGGCTCTCCGGCGCCTCCGCCGTCAACGTAATGACGACGGCCGTCAATCGTGGGGCGCGGAGCTTCCTCGGCGCTGTTGCCATCGCGGCAGCCTTGGCCCTTCTGGCCATTTTGGCTGCCTTTTTGGCGGCGTTCCGTCTCTGCTTGGCGGCTCCAGCTACCTCCCAGCCCCCTTACGGGGGCTCGGGGATTCACCCAGAGCCGGGCCGGGGTCCGGGGTTGCCCTTCCCCTTATCCTTGCCCTGAGCGCGACCCACGATTCTGGCTCTGCTGGTCGAATTGGCGGCTTCACCGGTTGCGCTGTTTGCGCTGGCCGCTCCGGCTGCACCGGCCGCCCCGCCAGAGCAGGGTGCGCCGACCGCTCCAGCTGCGCCTTCCGCATTGACCGAGTCGCCACTCCCGGCAACTCGGTCCCTTCTCTTGAGGGCCTCCAGCTCCGCCGTAACTTTTTGGAGTTGGCGTCGGGACTCGGCCTCCCGCCGTTGTGCCTCAGCCTCCCTCCTCGCCTGTTTTGCCATCTGGGTGGCCGGACCCTCACCGGCAGCTGCGATCTGCTCTACGCATAAGCAGAATTCATATTCGCTTCCTGGGTCTCATATTAGATGAACACTGTAACTGGAAGCTGCATGTAGATGCGTTATGTAAGAGAGTAAATAGATTCGTGTTTGCTCTACGCCAGCTTAGAAATACAACTTGCGAAAAAACAGCTCTTATGGCGTACCACGGTCATGTTGGCTCAATCTTAAATTATGGCATATTACTGTGGGGTAACTCAACCGACGTAGACAGAGCCTTCATAAAACAAAAACTCGTCAAAAATTATTATATTGCTTTTTAAGATTTTGTTGACCACCAAAGTGAAAATACCTACGCTATACGCAATATATCACTTTTGTATGCTAACTATTAATTATATTTATTATCTATGCCTGGAGTCATTATAAACCCTTATATAGGTGGAAGCCTCTTGGCTGATAAGCTGGATACAATTATTCAAAAACAGTATTCGGAACCAATCTGTATTCAATAGTAGATGGATGTCATTTAGTTATTATAATCATTATGATATATGCAGAACATTATACGGAATTGATTTAAACATACATTCGGATGGAGGCGGGAATGTGCATGCAGTGTTTAGTAGGTATACGCAGGTATTCAGTGTGCAAGAAAAATTTAAGAGTGAACGGACGCACAAATTCAGCTAGAAATATTTAATTTGAATATCACCATTTAATGTTTAAATGAAATTTGACGTCGACTACTGATATGATACTGATGAAAACATCTTACATACGCATTGAAAACATTAAAAATCTCACTACATTCAGTGGACGCCGCAGGGTGGTAGTTTGTAAAGACGCAAGAAGTCCTTCGCGATTTATATATATATATATATATATATATATATAATATATAAGATAAGATAGAAACACCCAGACCAATGCATATTTGCACTGGACGGGGATCGAACCCGCGCCTCCTGCGTGGCAGTCGCGTGCACTACCGCCACAGAGGCTGTCATGGCCATGTAAAATTCTGGCCATGAATCATACCATACATATCTACCTAGAATGTTATTTTTCTGCTTTAAACCCACCACATGCACACGTTAATCTTTCCTAAAGTTCGTAAAACATTACATACTCGTACTTTTGATGTTTATCGCAAATACCTACACGCCATTTTTAGGGTTCCGTAGCAAAATGGCAAAAACGGAACTGTCTGTCTGTCCGTCCGTATGTCACTGCCACTTTTCTTCGAAACTATAAGGCTTATTCTGTTGAAACTTGGTTAACAGATGTTTTCTGTGAACCGCATTAAGAATTTCACAGAAAAATATAAAAAAGCAAAAAATTTTGGGGTCCCCCATACTTAGAAATAAAATTAAAAAAAAATCATCAACTCCATACGTGTATCTATAGATAGGTCTTTAAAAATGCTATTGAGGTTTCTAGCTTCATTTTTTTTCTAAACTGAATAATTTGCGCGAGAGACACACCAAACTGTAAAAAATGTCCCCCCCCCTCTAACTTCTAAAATAAGAGAATGATAAATCTAAAAAAATATATGATGTACATTGCTATGCAAACTTCCAACAAAAATTGGTTTGGCCTACCCTGGATCTACTAAGTAGTTTTTTTAATACGTCATAAACCGCAATTTTCATTCAATTAACTCAAAAATTATGTAAAAAAAAACATTTAATGAACTGCAAGAACTTTTATTATGTTACTTGCTGCTACGGAACCCTTATTGGGCGAGTCCGACTCGCACTTGGCCGGTTTTTTATGTTTACGATATAATATTTCAAAAAGT
This sequence comes from Eilema sororculum, assembly GCA_914829495.1. Classification (NCBI taxonomy): domain Eukaryota; kingdom Metazoa; phylum Arthropoda; class Insecta; order Lepidoptera; family Erebidae; genus Eilema; species Eilema sororculum. The sequence goes on along the minus strand of OU618538.1, from coordinate 25,382,917 downwards.
TCAAATGATATTTACTGGCATTGTACATGTACAGTCAACATCAGAAAAAAATTGATGAACATAGTACTCAAAATTGTCTTAATTTAGTTTTTAGACCCGCTTTCAGTTAAATGATTATTCTAAAATTTGGTTTTGGTGGTTTGATTTGGATAAAATACCCTTCACATCAATAAAACAGTCCGATTTGCTATTAATAAGAGAGTTTTAAGATCATTTTGCGACTTCGTCGTCAAAATATTTCTGACGTTGACTGTACTCTGACGCAGGCGAAATAGGTCGTTGACATCGTAAGGGAAAGATATAACTGTGCCTCGTCCTCGTGATATGTATTCTGATCATCTGCTCACAAATGTTAGGCAGTAAAAGGCCGCTTCTACACTGTTATGGTGTGGAGCAACGTACTTTATATAATAGTACCTAAATAATTCATTTCGAATAACTGCGACTCATATTAGGGTGAGAAACAATATGTGCTTAATATTGAAATCCAATTAAATAGTTTCAGATGTTTATTTATGTGATTCTATCTTTCTATATTAATAAAGTGGCAAATAAATATTCCGTATAAATACTTGAAGGCTTATGAACGCTTGCAACAACAAAGGTACCTATCAGTCCCACATTGCCCCCTGTAAAGGTTTAGGGAAGGAAAATGAGAACAATGAAAATAAAGCTGAGAAGGTATCTAACTACCTTACATCTGATGTTTTTACAAATCGTATAAACCAGAAACTCAGCGAGCTTTTTGTGATCTTTTTAATTATTCTTAATCATTAACAAATATGTTGATTTAATCTAATTAGGTACCTACAATGTTTTGTTTTAGTACCTAATTATGTCGCATTAGTAGAACAAATATTTTATTGCTGCTTGTTTGCCATATTTAAATTTTATAACTTGCTTTTTTAAGTTGCTTCTTACTTTAACCTACACCTACGTTGAAGGTACCTATTCTAATTTAATTTGGGACTTTTGTACCTCCACAGATTTGATATCCTGCTACGCAACTGAGGCTACTTTTTTAGAAAAATATTTCATCTCTAGTAGCTACTGTTGGTAGTAAGAGGAGCAGTGCAAGCCAGGCTAGGATAAGCTCTATCTCCCCTAGCTCTGGTTGACCTGACTTTGGCTATTGAAGTTGTGATATATGACATGATTCCATCATCCATCACGAATGATGATGTTGTCTAAATGGCCAATGTTTGCACATTTTGTGAGTGAATGACCGAGAACCAGCTTCAAAGTTAAAATGCAGCAAGACAGGTTTTCGAAATTTGAAATGTTTAAAACGTCAAGGGAAGATGAATATCTTACTACGTGTTAGGATTAAGACCTAATATTTACACTGCATTGTCATGACATAGGTGGCCCTGGGTCAGCCGGGGTGCGAGGGATATGTCGATGACAACCTCACCTCCAGCCTAGCACCGCGACCCACAGTCGGCGTGCGGTTTTAGTCGGTTCGAGCCCGTCATAGCCTCCCCTTCTGGCTCCGGCAGGGGAGGTATCCGGGGGGATTTCCGCACGAAAAAAAAAGACATGACATAGGTACTCGTAAATATTGGGGAATAGATCTGAACTCTTCATTATTCCATTTCGGTTGGTGTATGTAAAACTAATGATAAATGCATTATTTTAGGCAAATGAGTAGCGTCTATCATTTTATTAGTTTTCACCTGTGAAAATTAATAAAAAATGATGAAGAAATGATGTTGTCATATATTCCTGGGATCCCCACCGACAATGGCCTGGTGACCCCGACACATTTGTGGGGATCGTATGACTTGACTTTTGCAAGAATTTCTGCTTAAACATAATCATGTACAATGCAATCATGTCATTGCGGTAGATCGTACGATATAACTTTATTTCGTATGATATCACATTTCGCCGTAACGTGAAACCTACCAATCTTCCTCACACACAATGCTTTGGAATACCCAAGCTCAAAGCCCTGACACATTCAGTGACGCTTCACTTTTCCGCCTTATTGTGACTTGCAGTGTTAGTATTTTCTAACTTTGCATATTGTGTGATTCATTTACATACAACAGCTGGCTAATAATATGTAAATAATATCTTGTTGTGTGACATACAACGGAAATGGTTATTTATTATCCACTAGACTAATATCAGAGTCATCTACCGCAAACGTAGAAATATTATCAATGAAGTGAATACATTAAATTGTACCTACGTAAAAGAGTTAATCGGAGAATTCACGGTGAAGAGCTTTCTTTATTGATAGCAATGCTCGTAGTTTCAACCAATTATTCTGATCGATTAAGAAAGCAATTTTTTTGGATCAGTCCAGTTGTTTTTTTTTTTGTATATATAGAACACGTCAATTTGACTTCACCTCGCCTGATGTTAAGCAAAGGCAAAGTCTCGGAAAGAGGGTCACCATCGCAAATATGTACCATGCTAACAGTGGTGGAACTCAGCTTGACGCCCTCATTAGATGCCTTTTCACGCCCCGCTTAAAGGATCCGGGACTGTAGGAAGAAGGAAACACGTGAGCTGGCAGGGAGTTCTAGGTCTTAGTGGTGCGGCATATAAATATTCGATTCTTCTTTTACAGGGAGAATGGTTTGACCATTAAGCTAAAATTTTTCCTATCTTCATCGATTCCCATAATTAACATACTAAATACTTTAAAATTTTATTCAAAAGAATTATTCTGAATAAAACTGGAGCTACTTTTTAGAATTGAAGCTCCGTGGTGCTGAAAATCTGCAACTGAAGTATAGAATAAAACGGCAATGGCCACAAAAGGATGTAAGTGTGCAGAGAAAAAAACAAAGAAAAAATACTTTTCATTGATATATTGCAAAAGTTAACAAACACAGCGTGAAATTTGCCAAGTTTCCTTCTGTGAGTTAACAACTTTAATAGCACTAAAGAACTATGTTCCTATGCAGATATTATTATTTAACAAATAACTGACCCGAAACGGAAACAGAAAAATGTACAATAGTGAATTGTATCGCTAATATTATATTCTGTGTTCTGTGTCTAAAATTCGAGCATAGTGAGACACCGGAGAAATTATACAAAATCAGCTGAGAGTTCAAACAAAGGTGACCGCTTGACATGGCACAGTTTCCATTGACACATTATGTATGTTACACGATTAGCATTGGCGATACCCACAACACAATGCACAAAACAAAACTGTCTAAATGTCGCGACACTTTCTACAGCGCGGCATTTGTTCCGCAGCAGCTGACCATAGTTGTAACAGTGAATGTTGCATATTCACTGTTACCGATACAAAAGTGTTCGTACCTAACTGTTGTCTGTTACGTTCGGATATAGACTAGGTCAGGATTAATGTTAACGGGATATTGTTTTGGGTTTTCTTGTGAATGAATCATTCATTAATTCAATATTGATAAAAAGCCATATGCCTTTTCACTATTGAAAAATATTCGTCTTATTTACAAAGAGTAATGGGACAACTGATTGAGATATACCTATGTCCTTTAAACGAAACTAGAAAACAGAGCGGAGTAGTGTTACAGACCACTTATGGCAGTCCATTCTCACGAAGCAGAGTGATACAGGAGAGAATAATTGGTTTTCTTCTAGTATGTTACGTGCTGTAAGGCCAGAATAAGTTATTATACTATGTTTTTGATATTTACGAAATGGTGGTATGTAATAAAAAGTTGGATATTCTAATTCTTAAAAACGTAGTTTTAAGTAGGTATTAGAACGATAAATTGATAATTATAATGTGTAAATGTAAATCTTTGGAAATGCCGTAAGGCGAAACCAGGTCAATAATAGTAGATTGTATAACAAGGGAGCGAAGTAGTATTTTTACGGCGAGGGCGCTACTTTGAATCAAGAGCAAAGCGAAGGATTCTAGAATAGAACCCCAAGCGTAGCGAGGGATTCTAACGTAGAATCCTGAGCGCTGCGAGGGATTCAAAGTACACCGCCCGAGGGAAAAATAATTCGCTCCAGAGTTATACACTCTACTTTTCATCACCGTTCTATGAGAAAATATTTATCCCGAGATTTCATGGGTAACAAGTTTTGTACGGCGTTGTTAGCTTCTCTAATATTTTTTTCAGGAGTTAATGCATTGTTACTTCCATAACTCGACGTAGAACTCATATTATTTTGCAAAATACAACTTAAATAAGTATGTACTAATTACAAGAACGGAGAGGTAATTGGCGCTCTTTTTTTTTTTTAGTTAGCACAGGTCATCCCGCGCTATGCAGCCATCACGTACCAGCCAGTAATCCGTACAATTTGCGTTCGATTTCTATGAATGTTAATGTTCCAAATTCAAATCACTTTGCCGGCCCGCTTGGCTCCTGTTTGCTCCCCGCTACTGTGACAGTAAAGTGACACTTTTCGAATAGAAGGGATGAAAAATTAATATCCAGGTACTGTGGGAAAAGTACAAGTGTTCTCAATAAGTGTAACAATAAATTCCACTAAGTGCCATCAATCACCAGTATAAATAGTATATAGTTTTTATGCGCAAAAATCCATTTTCTTCAGCCACACACACAGTAAAATTATATATACAATAGATACTTACAATACATACGTAAACCTCTGCCGCCTCTACCGCTGGTAAAACGGAAGGATCGAATTAAATAGAATATGGGTGAAAGGAACAATAGAAAAATATAGATCTAACTGGTCTTATTCTTATTCAGATATTATGAAAATGTCCTCGCCGTTTATCGTTCGTTTCCGCAGTAAATATTTATCTAACAATACAAAGTATAATGACACAGAATTGACAATGAATATACTTCCGCGCCGTGCGAGTGCATAGTTAGGGACCTATCTAGCTAACTCGATTTAGTTGCTAACAATCTAATTAAGGTTACACAATGATAACTTCAATCATACCTACCTATCTGATAATGTATGTAATTTCACGTTATTTATAGTGTAGTTTTAAATGAAAATATTTGACTGATTTTTTTATAGCATTTTTAAAGCTAAGTTTTAAAGTTCGGAAAACATCGGAAAAAATTTAAAAAACCCCCGTCACAAAAAACACCTCCAAAAAGTTGAAAATAAATGGAGTTTGCCTTTTAACTTTAACGATTGCCATGTCGGGGGACCCTAACTGGTTAAGCACTCCGTTATATTATCGGAACAAATCAAGGTCCCCCGACATGGCAACCGTTAAAGTTAAAAGGCAAACTCCATTTATTTTCAACTTTTTGGAGGTGTTTTTTGTGACGGGGGTTTTATAAATTTTTAATTTAATTTTATTTTATACTTTTTAAAGTGATCTACTAGTCAAGCTCTTTCATTTGATACCCATATTGAGGGAGTTATGAAGAAATCTGTGTTCCGATATGTTGTGGCGGCGGCCATCTTGGACCGATTTTTTTCAAACATAGCTAAGAACACTCCCGACTAATATACCTTTCAAACAAAAAAAACTACATCCAAATCGGCTCATCCGTTTGGGTGCTACGATGCCACAGACAGACACACACACACACACACACACACGCACACACACACACACACACACACACACACAGACACGTCAAACTTATAACACCCCGTCGTTTTTGCGTCGGGGGTTAAAAATGAAAAGTAAGGGAAAGGTCGTGATTTCAAGTCTCACTTGAGCGTTTCAGGTTTTCCGATGTTTTTCAAACTTTAAAAGTTAGCATTAAAAATGCTATAAAAATTCAGTCAAATATTCGGGCGGAGTCATCAAAATTTAAAAATGGTTGAAAAATCATTCATTGTTTCCACCAGTTCGTAAGTATGTTGGTAGATGGCACCACCGTCGCCCTTAAAGACGAATATAAAGCGAAGAAAATTTGAAATGAATCAGGTGTGGTTCAATAGCTCAGTTGGAAGAGCATTCCCCCTGTAAGGGAAAGGTCGTGAGTTCAAGTCTCACTTGAGCGTTTTATTTTTCCGATTCAATTCAATTCAATCATTTATTTGCTTCGAATATGGTTACAGAGATTGTGTCTTAGAACTAGTAGGTACAGCATATTCTGCTCCATGGAGCGTGCAAATATTAAGTCATATTATACATATTAAGTCAATTAGTTATATCAAATTATCAGTCTATTAATTATATCAATTATATTTATTCCATGTAAGTTATTGTTATCACTAATAATCATGTCAATAAAATATATTTGTAATGTCATAAATCCTAAATATATTCATGAATATTCAATTTATTATTTTTGGTATTTTGTCATCCAGAAATTCTCTTACACTGTAGTACATTTTATTCATTAAGAATTCGAATAATTGTTTTTTGATTTTTCTTAAGGGTAATTCTTGTAATGATTTTGGCAGATGATTATATATTAGAATTGCCATACAATATGCATTACTCTTAAATAATTGTAATCTTATGGACGGGAGTTTAAATTTGAGATGATGTCTGGATGTAGAATTAAATTTTTCAAACATGTCAGAATTTTTTTTAACATAAATACTTATTTCTAATATGTACATGCAAGGCAATGGTAGAGTTTTATGTTTAGCAAAAAGTGGTTTGCAGCTGTCAATGGGACCAGCCCCACTTATTGCTCTGATACATTTTTTTTGTGCCTTAAAGGCTTCATCGACCGCTGTGGAGTTGCCCCAAATAATCAGCCCATATCTCAATATGGATGACACATATCCATGGTATGCTGCAAGAGCTGCTTTTACATTTACTGTCTCCTTTATCTTTTTTAAAGCATAAATGAAGCGGTCTATTTTATTTATTAATTTGTCGATGTGGGGTTGCCATTTACAATATTTATCTATTGTGATACCTAAAAATATGCAATCATGGACAGAGTTAATCTGATTCCCTTTATACCTAATATCGAGCGGAGTCAAATTTGCTGTATATGTTTGGAATTCAATAACATTAGTTTTCAGCATATTGATTTTTAGATTATTATTGTTTAGCTTGGCATCTTCTAGAGCAACGTTTATGTCATTTTCTAAGTTGTTCCTATTCTGGTTTTTAATAATTATTGTGGTGTCATCCGCGAATAGTATGGTTTCGTGTTTGATTGCGTTCGGGAGATCGTTTATATACAGTAAAAACAAGAGAGGAGCTAGAATACTACCTTGTGGAGTTTTTCGAATGAAAATATTTGTCTAATAGGTATGTCAAACACGTGGTCTTTTGTAAGTCAGTTTATGGTAAGTTTATTTTATGGCAAGTTATCTTAAAAATAGTTAATTGGTATGAAATAGTTGTGTACCACTTCATGTGCATCAGTGCACATTTACAAGACTTTTGGACTAATAAGTTGAATTGGGTATTCTACTGACTAGACAAATTAGTAACTTTTTACAAAACGATAAGTTATAACTGTTATAAGGTAACTTGTATGAAAACAGATTTAGTGACGTCATAAAACTTAATAGTCAAATCAGTTTGTATTATAGGTTGGGTGGATGATTAAAAATAAATAAAAACTATAAAATAAGAACTTTATGTAATAAGCTCGGTTTAGATAATTTATTTTAACCATAGGATAATACCCAATTCGCAGAAATAAAAACATGTGAAGAAAATTAATCCGCAATATTGTACAAAGTATTACAAATATTCCACAACATTCTACACAACGCTATCTAGACCCATGGTAAGCTTTTATAGCTTGTGTTATGGAATCTAGAATGCGGATAAACATACTTAGATACTTTTTTTTTGTAAATACATACATAATATACATAGAAACACCCAGACCAATGCAAATAGCCATATTCATGCATACAAATATTTGCACCGAGCGGGGATCAAACCCGCGCCTCCTTCGTGGCATTCGCGTGCACTACCGCCACGCCACAGTAGGATGATAATAATTTATATTGCGATCCTACAGGTGTAAACAGTGTCTTTTTCTGTTCTAAGTGCAGCATACAGTTAAGCAGCATGAAATTATATGACTACAAACTGCAACGATTACATAAAATACATAAATTAATGGCCAGGGACTCCTTCGTACCATCGATCGTCACAGTATGGACACTGGACATGCTATTCATTTATCAAACAACACAGACGCGTGTATGTAGGGCAGCAGACAGAATGTGTTGCTAATTCTCCTCTCAACCAACGCATCAGCTGTAGCCTAGTTTGAAGCCTAAGTGGGTCGTAACTTACTCTTTCTTTGGTGTCATTATTGTGTTTACTAACAGTAATACTACATTTGTTATGAAAAAAAAAACAACTTCTTTTATACGATGTGTTCTATTATGCGGTTGTTTCATTTAAATGTAAGTATATCCATGAAGAGCAGAAGATCGAATTTGAATGTGAATGCATTATGCATGTGTGGCCCCCATGAACACCCCGTTAAGAATATGGGAAGCATTTTAAATAAATCAATAAATTTTTGATGTACAAAACTTTGACAGAGCCATTTATTTCCTTTTGAGATTGGGTACGGACGTGATCGGATCGCAATCGCTCCTGTACTTCAAAAATCTGTTACAATATCCAGCTTACAGATTTATCTCCTATACGAAATTTTAATCCATACTCCATACTTCCTTACTAATATTATAAATGCGAAAGTAACTCTGTCTGTCTGTCTGTCTGTCTGTATGTTACGCTTTCACGCCTCAACTACTGAACCGATTTTGATGAAATTTGGTATAGGGGTAGATTAGACCATGAGAAAGGACATAGGCTATCTTTGGTCGCGATAACCGACATCCACGCGGGCGGAGCCGCGGGCAAAAGCTAGTATGTTATAAATGCGACGGTAACTTTGTCTGTTTGTCTGTCTGTATGTTACGCTTTCACGCCTAAACCACTGAACCAATTTAGGCGAAATTTGGTATAAAGGTAGATTAGACTTTGAGAAAGGACATAGGCTATGTTTGGTCACGATAACCGACATCCACGCGGGCGGAGCCGCGGGCAAAAGCTTGTAGATAGTAAAGATAGGTTTAAAGTTTCAGTGTGTAACCGCCTCATGTGCATATAACAGTTAGTATACAAGTGTAAGTATTGTTATGTATTGCTGGGTAATCATTTACAGATCGTTACACTTTGATAGTGATAGTGAAAGGGGTCTCCGGCCGCGAAAGTCCCATAAAATCTATTCGATTGCTTGGATGTATTCTGATAGACGTACTTACGGGTTAGGTGGCTATTTTTTCATATTACACTGAAATAGATTTTAGTTATTTTTAGCTAGTTTCAAGGACCGGTTTGACTGGTACCTTCTTACTTATTTAACGTTCGATAATAATTAGTAATTCTGGATCTTTTACTTCCCTTCCTAATTCCAGTTACATTCAAAGCTCGATCGTTAGAGTCTGAAGTGCTGCCTCTTCTTCTCAACCTTTTATTGATTTATTTGGCTCCTACGAGAGCGATTCCCACCTGGTTCTAAATTCTACTAATGCTAAACCATTGTGCTGCCGAAGTCACTACAAAAAATGACATTAAATTTTAGACTTTATTTCTATGCACCTAAATCCAAAATGAAAACAGTTTTATTACACTTTTTCAATTACTCTGCAAAAAGTCATTTAATTTTTAACTTTAACCGAATCGCTTTAAAGTCTATTATTAAATGCCGGTATATGCAATGGCGGTAGCACCACAAAGGTTTGACTTAAGCAGAATCGAGACCCTGACCTCCCAGCTCCGATAGGAACGCCTGTTCCAACTCCTCGTCCGCTCTTTAACATCTACACCGACAAGCAGATGATTTTGGCTCGGGCTCTGAAAGTGTGTTTTCACGACTTCTCCTGACAATGAGTCTCTCTCTTCCCATTGGGGCTGAGAAACTAGATGGTTATCGCCCTCGTAGAAGCCGAAACTAAAAGTCCTACACAAGCAATTATTACTAGGTAATATACACTGACGGACTCATAAACTGCATCAAAGTAATAGACGACTTTGAAATAAATATTTTAACCAAGTATGCATACTTTCTATACAGATTTAAATTGAAACCTCTAGATTGGTTCGTGAACTTTGAAACAGCGTAGGGTCATATCTTTAAGTTTAAGTTTATGTACTGGAAAGGACCTTAAGACTTTTTTTGAAGAAAAAACAGAAATTTAAGAAAAATTGGTTTAATTAAAAAATTGGTTTTAACAATAGACACAAACTTTATGCAAGGGTTTATTTGTGTTTTAATAAGGTGTATTACCCCCACGTGCCCTTATTACGGATTCTAATCGGTTCCGCATAGATTTTATAAGGGTTTTTAAAAGATCTTGCGGAATATTGTCCCATTCTTCTGAAAGTGCTGTTCTTAGTGCTGCCACTGTCGTGGGCGAAGGGTTTCTCGCATATACAGCTCTTTTTAAATTGTCCCAAACATGCTCGATGGGATTAAGATCCGGGCTGCGTGCTGGCCAATTCATTGTACGTATCCCAACCTCTTCGCAATAATGTTGAACTTGTGCAGCTGCATGCGGCCGGGCATTATCCTGCATTAAAGTAAAATTTTCGCCTATGAATCCCATGTAAGGCACCACGTGATCTTCTAATATCTCTGTTATGTAGCGATGTGCTGTCAAATCCCCTCTATTACCGTTTTGACGGACCATGTCTATGAACACAAGTTCTGTTCGCCCGTTCATCGATATGCCACCCCAGACCATACATGAACCGCCTCCAAAAGGAACACGCTCCTCAATGCAACTTTGAGCATATCGCTCCCCACGTCGACGATAGACTCTTCTGCGACCATCTGCACCATATAAACATGTCCTACACTCGTCCGTGAACAATACAGAGGCCCACTGCTCTTCTGTCCAATTCAGGTGATGACGCGCAAATCTTAAGCGAGCTTGTCTGTGAGCTGTAGACAACTTTGGACCATTTGCTGGTCTAAAAGGGGTGATATCCGCTTCCTTTAACCTTCTTCTTATTGTTCGTGCACACACGTTTACTCCACGCACTTCATTAAGCTCGGTTTTGATGTTAACTGACGTGAGGAAACGATTTCGCAGGGAAGTTATAACAATAAATCGGTCATCACGACCTGTGGTTGCTCGAGTTCTGCCTGTACCACGTCTCTTCCTGTAAGAACCTGTCTCTACAAACCTTCTGTATATTCTAGAAACCGTAGACTGGTTTAAATTTAAATTTCTACCAATCGTTCGTTGATCCAAGCCCTCCCGCACCAATGCTACAATTTGTGCCGCTTGTTCGGACGAAGTATCCATATTATGGTTCAAAAACTCTCGATGTGTTAAAAAACGGTTAGTTTTTTACCACCAATTATGCTGGTAACAATAATTCAATTGACAAAACAAAAAAAATCAATGAGAATCAATTTAAAACTTTGCTATAAATAACACGCAAATCTGATACTACAAGTAAATTTTCTTTTCCCGGCTATATTCATTTGTTTTACTGCAGTTCTATTTTTAAATTTAATTTTTTTTTAAGATTAAGAGCCAGTCTTTCCATATTTATATAATTTAATCTAAAAAGTTTGCATACTTATTATAAAAAATCCTTTTAGAGTAAACCTGAACTTTGATGCAGTTTATGAGTCCGTCAGTGTAGTTTTGATGATACGTAATAAATAGTGAGCTTATTGTTGACAACAGAGAACCAAAGGTCAATAACGAAATTGCTCAACCCTGGATCAAGAACTGGGACTTTATACACGGCAGTCGTATTTACTTCCACTACATCACTGAAACGGTCAATAAATGATATTTAGGTATACCCACCCACGGATACCTCCCCAGCTGGAGCTGAAGGGGAGTTTATATCGGACTCGAACCGACTAAAACCGCACGCTGACTAGGGGTCATGTCGCTAGACCGGAGGTGAGGTTGTATTCGACATATCCCTCGCACCCCGGCTGACCCAGGGCCACTCTTTACGGTCTGGCCCTCCACTGGAGGGGGAACAACGGTGGCCCCGACTCGCCCCCGGAATGGGGAGGCGCGCTTGTGTAGCAATATCCTAATAGCACGACTACCATTTATAAATAGTATTATACCCACACTAATCACTGGTGACCACCAGCTACTAGAGATCGAACACTGTATACTTAACTGAACCAATTGTTCGTATAGGCGCTTCCTAAGCTTACCGCCTGGCGTCATACGGTAGTTCACGCAGTTCAATGCCACGGTACGGAACAGGGGCCTGTCGCTAATGTTGTTAAAACGACTCACGTCCGAGGCTTTCCATTGTCAGGGTGAAGTGTAAGGCATGAGATGTAGAGGATTTTGATGTCGAGGAAAGAGTTTAAACTTTATAATTTTACACAATTGACAGATTTGGAAAGGGTATGACCATTTTGGATTTTTTATTCACTTAAGTTATATTAAAGTACCTAAGATAACTCTTTTTATCCGAAACGACTGTAAAATTACCAAGTATAGCTTATACTTTAACAGTTATGGGTCAGCACCCATTGGTCCCCTAAAACTAGATTTGGCCAGTAAAGGCAAACGTGTGAGAATACTATTAAAAATCTTTAAAAGACATAGCGATTTATTCTGTACTTTTATAACTTCAAAAGTAAGGATTTTCCCGAAGTAAATTTCCCTGTATACTTTACATAATGTATGTACCTACAGTTAATACGACTCTGGTAAACATTCAAATAGTTTTTCATGATTCAATATTTGCAAATTTTAATTAGTAGTTAAACATGTTATGCTTACTTATATTTAAACTAGCTTTTGCCCGCGGCTCCGCCCGCGTGGATGTCGGTTATCGCGACCAAACAGACAGACAGACAGAGTTACTTTCGCATTTATAATATTAGTGTGGATGTGGATTTAATCAACCATTTAAGCAGTCATCCCAAATTAAAATTTTGACGTTTTGTAAGTGCCATTTTAATGGTCTATAAAAAATAAATAAACTTAGACTTTGATAAGAAAGCAAACAAATGTCATAAATGATGGGTTCAATTAAGAATATTATTTATGCGATTGCGATTTATCGCTCGCGCTCATGAAATGTGCCGTCCCTTAATATGAGCACGAGCGTTTGATAGACATGATCCGTGGCGTATGATCACCATTGACCATTATAACATCTCCTATTAGAGGTGTCACTTTCGCTGTTAATCGCCGCGTGTGCCAAGTGGCGGACTTTCGACAGGTACCGAAGATAATAGTTATATTATGACGTCGTTTAATATTAATGATCACGGAATTAATTGGATAACAAGATGTGTACATAACTACCGCAAATTAAGCACTGATTTTGTTATAGATTTAATAATAGCTAATCTTACTATTGCACATAACAAATACTGAAAATAATAATACGACTGTAAGTCTCTGAGGGGTAGGCAGAGGTGTATTAACGCCCACGTTTCGCCAATTATGGTTTTCTGTCCCAGGTAATAGAGGGCGAGCCTATTGCCGTCAAGCGGGCACTTTTTCATGGGCTGTATGTTTACTGTCAGATGGAGAACAGCTCTATCCCTTAGTCGCCTTCTAGACACCCACATGGGGTGGCCCTATTCTACTCCACAGGGAATCAGCACGGCTGGAAATAAAATCCATATCCATACTAATATTATAAATGCGAAAGTAACTCTGTCTGTCTGTCGGTCTGTCTGTCTGTCTGTCTGTCTGTCTGTCTGTCTGTATATCACACTTTTACGCCTAAGCCACTGAACCGATTTTGATGAAATTTAGTATAGGGGTAGATTAGACCATGAGAAAGGACATAGGCTATGTTTAGTCGCGATAACCGACATCCACGCGGGTGGAGCCGCGCCAAAAGCTAGTTGAAAATAAAGGAACCTAGCACGCAATTTACGTCAGCTACAAGTACCTTCAAGTCTAGAACTTAATCATTAAATAATAGTTTTATGCAAACATCTTCTAAAACAACAGGACAGGACGTCCGAGCGATTATTTCAGTGGAGAATATTTATAATGATAACCTCATATTTACTTATAATAGGCCTCTAGCTACGTAAATCTAAAAAGCGTCGTCGGTGGAGCATAGATGTCAAGGTAAATTTGTTATCGAATGGAGCATCGCTTCATGACCGTTACCGCTATGATTTACCCATTTTTTTATGGAATAGGGAGACAAACGAGCACACGGAACGCCACAGGAGTCACAAGTGCGTTGCATTCCTTTTAAAAGAGAGTACGCTCTTTTCTTGAAGGTTTGAAGGTCGTATTGGTTCGGAAATACCGCTGGTGACAGTTCATTCCACACTAGGTATGTAAGTAGGTAGATTATTTTATTGATTTAAATACACAGATGCTGACTAAAATACTAACTGTACATGTATATCCATAAATGCGAAAGTAACTCTGTCTGTCTGTCTATCTGTCTGTATGTTACGCTTTCACGTCTAAACCACTGAACCGATTTTGATGAAATTTGGTATAAGGGTAGATTAGACCATGAAAATGGACATAGGCTATGTTTGGTCCCGATAACCGACATCCACGCGGGCGGGGCCGCGGGCAAAAACTAGTATACAAATAAATTGAAAATAAAAAAGAAGAGGGAGAGACTGTCACTTTAGGCAACGTTGAATTTCTCCCCATCGACCTCTACTGGTAGAGTCCAAAAGTAGATATATTTTATATACTTTAAATTATGTGACATAACATTTAGGAACAGAACAGTTAAAACTGTAAATGATATACAATTATTATTTTTCCATGAGGTCAAGGGCTAGTTTTTACCTGACTTAGGTGAGACCAATTCAGACAGTAGGTATGTGTGTTTGTTTGAGCTATATGTGCATGTGTCTGTACTGTCCAGGGCAATATTTCTTCGTACCTAATCACTATTTCGACAGACCGACATCAAAGTGATCTTAAAAAGGCTATTTTTTTGAAGGTTTGAAACCCTAAAACAAACTACGTAAAACATAAAAAATAGCTACTATGTATATCCTTGCTCGAATTCATGAACCTCCAACCAATATGTAGTAATCGGTCAAGAGCATTCAGTATTTGTTAAATCATTGTTATTATCTAGTATAGCACTTCATAAATCGATCAAATGTTATAACAATGTATTTACTAAAAACGCATTCTTTTGTTACAAACGCAATGTAATAGATTACTAATAATTTAGCTATCAATTTAAACAAGTTAATCACACAATTACAATTTCGTACATGTTTAAATTTAGGCTAAGATCATTATATTTCAATACAATACTACTTTGTTCAAGAAATAAAAGATGTGTAAGATTATGGCAGTAATATTTTGGCATTTTATAAGTATTTTTTTGATATAAAATAATAGTAGGAAACATTAATTAATCTCATATAACCACGTGAGAATTAATAATTACCAAGTACCTAAGGTATTGCTTACTAAGAACCCAGACTTTTTTAAATGAGTTCTTTAGTATTTTAAAAGGGTTACGTATTATAATACCGAAATTCAAAATCCCGAATGACAAAATCCCGAAGTTCAAAATACCTAATTTTAAAATACTGAATGTACAAAATACCGAAGAACGATATAATTATCAAAGTTCAGAATACCGAAAGTCACTTTCTTCGTGGTTATTTTTTTCAAATTATCAGAAGAAAACCACCCAAAAATCTAATTTTCGGGACTTTGTACTTCGGGATTTTGTACTTTTGGTATTTCGTACTTTCGATGTTTTGAACATTCGGTGAAACGAACATTCGTCATGTGACTTTCGGTCTTTCGTACATCGGTATTATGAGCTTCGGTATTTTTATATGTAACTTTTAAAATACTAAAAACCTCATTTAAAAAAATCTGTGCTATACACTTTTCTTGTGCCGCGGTAAACAGACAACAGTTAGATGCTGCTATTCTTACTAACTTCATGAACATCCTATAATATCATTCAAGACCTGACCCACCCTTAGTCAAAACTTTGTACCTACGTTATAAGCAAGTCCAACTCATATCCGCGATGTAAACCGTTAAATAAAACGATTTATTTACTTCGATAAACTGTCGCAGAGATTTTTCAATACCATGAATGTGCTGTTGTAATCGAGAAATCATATAATCACTATCTTCATATTAGTCTCGGTCCCATTCGAGGCTCTTACCTCGAAGTTTGATATCCACCGTGGATAAATCGAAAGAGTAATTTAGGGCTTTCGTTCACACATAAAGTTAACGTGACAATGGAAGAATTATTTAATATTCATGACAAACCGATAACACATAAATCATCTTCAATTTTTCTGCATAAATTCATTACGTCCTTGGCGGTTTCTCACAAGCTTTATACGGAAGTGTCTGCAGTTTATAACAAAAGGGATGAATATAAACGATGAGTTAATTGTTAATGCAGGTACTTTCTTTGTGCGGTGGCTTTAAACGTGTATAGATAGGTACATACGTTCATGCAATGATATTTTATAAACTATAGATATGTTGTTCACGCTCTAAAATTTCAACAAAAACATGATGACCAAATGGTCACCATTTCTTCCACCAATCAGAGACGCGATAGTGCGCTACCCAAAAAAACGTCTTCAATAAATTAATTAGTAACAATAAGATAAGATAAGATAAGATAAGATTATTATTAAGATTAGATTAAAATAAATAATAATATGATTAATAAAAAATAATAAAATTGACGTATTTTTTTTATAAAGGACATGTCAATTTGACTTCACCTCGCCTTATGGTAAACTAAAGGTAAAGTCTCGGAAAGAGGGTCACCATCGTAAACATGTACCGGGTTAACAGTGGTGGCACTCAGCTTGACGGTTTCATCAGATGCCTTTTCACGCCCCGCTTATAGGACCCGGGACTGTAGGATGAAGGAAACACGCGAGCTGGCAGGGAGTTCCAGCTATAATTTTAATTTTTATAATTTTTTTATGCGTAGTGTTTGCGCAATTTTTCAAGTGGTATGTTCCTGCACGATGTACCACGGAGGCTGTGTATTATTTAGAAAATAAATACCATGATGGACTTGTTAAAATGAACACTGAACGAAAATCGAACCCGCGTCATATACTTAGGAGTGGAATGCTTTGCCACTACACCACACAGTTCATCAGAATGATGCATCATGAAGACGGTTAGTTGTATTTATGGTGACAGCGACAATTGCCATAGCTGTGCGTTGTGCTTGTGTTATGCATACTTAATTGCGCATCGGAGACGCTTTGTCACGCGTCCGATGATAGATCGTAATTGAATGTTAATTTGATGGTGTAGTAGAAAGCTTATGGTTAGAGAACAACGTAATAATTTGATACTTTTTGCGTAAAACTGCCTTTACCGAACCTCGCAAAACTGCAACAGTAACTGCCTCGTTGATCTAATGGTATAAGATGGCACTGAAGCGTCGGTAGCTTAGTGGTTAAGGAGTCGGCCTTACGATCGAGAGGTCCCGGGTTCGATCCTGGCCATTACGCTACCGACGTGAACCCACTCCTAGCACAAGCAATTTAGCTTAGTTGGAGGGGTTAGAGGGAATATTAGTAACTTCGGTTCTAATATTCTTTAAAAAAAAGGAATTCTGAGTAATCTGAACTTGGGATGACTTGGTCGCGAAGCGAAAGAGCTGTTTAATAAAAATAATACAATTCGAATACATCAGGAAAAATGAATTACTCGAATGGGGCTTGAACCTTGAATATAGTTAGCATAATAAATGCAATGAAATTTCATTAAAAATACAGTAAGAAAATCCTTCACAAAGAATTTATCAGAGCTTTCAATCAATTTCCCTAAAAAAGTTATTTTTTTAAAGAATATTAAGACCAAAGTTACTAATATTCCCTCTAACCCCTTTAACTTAGCTATATTGCTTGTGTTAGGAGTGGGTTCATGTCGGTAGTGTAATGGCCTGGATTCGAACCCGGGACCTCTCGAACGTAAGGCCGACTCCTTAACCACCAAGCTACCGACGTTCAAAGAATCCAAAGATAACAATACGTTAAGAAATTAGAACATATTGGCTGGACTTGACGCGAATACCACACATTGAAATAACATAAACATAACATAAAATAAACTTACGCCTGTATTCCCCGAAGGGGTAGGTAGAGGTGCTAGTACCCACATTTCGCCAGTTTATGTTTAGGTCCCAATGTAATAGCCTATTGCCATTAACCGGGTACTTATAAAACTGCGATAAATAATTGAAATAATATCTTCTATTATACTAGAACATAATAAATTACAAAATAAAACAACATCGCTAAACTATTACTGACGTATTATTAAAATTGTCTCATTAATCTAACAATACTTAACAAAGTTGTATCTATAACTCAAGATGCTACTTATAGATTCTCACAGCTCTAAAGCACCTAAGCCCTTTTGTAACCGATCGATACCGAGTGATGACTTGCATACCGCACGCTAACAGCTGCTAACAGCCGCTAACAGCCATCGCAGAGACAAAGCGAACATTTTCTTTTGTTCCAGCGACTATTATATCCCGCCAATCATGGTGTTAACATGTCAGGAAATAATAAACGATAATTATATGATCGTCGTCTGCCAACTTATTTGCTTATGTAATATAAAATATCTCTTTTGCCATTTATTTATAGGTATTTTATACTCATCGTACAGCGTAGTGCTGTTGTTTAAGTTATTGGCTTTATAAGTGGTCTTATAACTCTTAGTGTGGTAGCTGCAGCATATAATAGATAATTAATAGTACCTATCTATTAATAAGGAATCTGATATAATGTACAGATTATTTAATTGAAGAGTTGATCGAAGTTCGATTGGACTGTACTGACCGAAGGAAAGGAGGGTAATCTTTTTCGAGACTATGTATGTATGTCCATTTATAAATGTATACATATATGAGGATTTGGACATGTGAGGTGTCATTTGATTCGCCATAATAGTGTGAGTGGCACCAGGTATATTAAAATTTCGAGAAAATCTAAATGATGGATTTTTGGCGCCAAAACGTATGTTGTCAAAAATATTTTTGATTCAAACTTATCGAGTAGGGTAACAAAATGACGGAAATTAGGAGAAGGAGATTACAAAAAGATATACATGTCATATCTTAACTAAAAAGAACAAAATAAAACAAATGATTAAAAATAAAAAACCCGACTGCCACTGAAAAGATCGAAATAAGTTTGATAGCAGGCGGTACCCATTTGCCAATCATAAACCTAAAGAAAATTAATAAAGAAAATAATTTATTGTTATTTAGGTACATGTTCTTTTTGAGTGTAATTGTATTTTGTCTATTATAAGGGCGATTCGTCATCTCATTCTAGGCCTACCTGGGTGCATCACACATCTCAATGTAAGGGGTTCAGTTTCATAATAATTATGATTCTTTATAGAGGTATTAATATGGATTTTTGATCAATTAATGAAAATGAAATACTCAGTTCAATTTATAGACTGAAAGGATTAAAGCCTTAGTAGGTGTCTGTACATAAAATATCTTAATAACATAGGTGATTGTGCTGATGGCCATAACATGCCATAAGTGAATAAAGATGAGTAATAATATATTCATTAAACATTTACAATAATAAATGAGCATCCAAATAAGGAACCTTGTATGACGTAGCCCGATGTCTTCCATAAAACAAAGAAAATTATATTTATTAGCTCTTGTCCGCGGTTCTGCCCATACCTATACTGGGTGATTTATATCGATATATTGACAGTCTCTGTAGCGTAGCGGTAGTGCACACGAATGCTACGCAGGAGGCGCGAGTTCGGTCCCCACTCAGTGCAAATATTTGTATGCATGAATATGGCTATTTGAATTGGTTTGGGTGTGTCTATGTATAATATATATGTATTTACAAAAAAAGAATCTAAATATGTTTATACGCATTCTAGATTCCATAATACAATCTAGTTAATCTATGCTTACCATGGGTGTAAATAGCGTTGTGTAGGATGTTGTGGAATATGTATTTATTTATTTTATAGTCGTTTCGGATTAAAAGACTTCGTACACAGTTTCGATACCAAAATCTTCTGGAAGCGTTAATTTGGCGAACATTTTTTTTATAACCATCATACAGTATTCCTTTCACCTGAACCTTATTCCCAAATATTATTTTAAAAAAATGTTTTTGCCAAATTAATGCCTCCAGACCATTTTGCAATGAAAACTGTGTGCAATATTTTTAGATGGAAATACTCAGCTGTATTTGAAATCCATCCGAACTCCGGCCATAAAAATCGTAGGCTTTTTGTGTGTAGTGACGTCGTTATTGATAAGTGATTAAGGTCATCTGCGGTAGTCTAGTGGTATGGGTAATGGACTGCTGAGACGAGGTCTCGGGTTCGATCCCAGGTTTACCATGGCACACACCAATGACTTTTCGATGCTTTTCGAAGTTATGTGTGTATTTATCGCAGGTTTATAAGTGCCCGGTTAATGGCAATAGGCTCGCCACCTATTACATTGGGACCTAAACATAAACTGGCAAAATGTGGGTGCTAGCACCTCTGCCTACCCCTTCGGGGAATACAGGCGTGAGTTTATGTTATGATGTTATGTATATGATTAAGGTCATTACACCTTGACCCAATATCGCATTTTTAAGAATCTTTCATTTGAACATTAAGAGGTTATTAAACATTCCTTTATGACTTGCTTCCAATATTTATTTTATATGACTATAGGCTCGCCACCTATTACATTGGGACCTAAACATAAACTGGCGAAATGTGGGTGCTAGCACCTCTGCCTACCCCTTCGGGGAATACAGGCGTGAGTTTATGTTATGTTATGTTATGACATCCTACATTCATAATTTTAGTTTCATTTAACATTGTATTGTATTTAATGTGTCTAAAAATTTTGCTCCTCAATTTTAGTGAATTACGCTAAGCTGCCTGTAATAACTATGTAATATCTACCACTGTTACTATTATGTACTTACCGTATTACGTGCAAATAAATTTTCATTTATTCATTCGTGTCAGTGACAACAATTTAAATACTTGCACTTGTTGTGATCAAGGGACAAATTAGGTAGACTGAATAAAAAATTGGGCACACCACTTCTCTTACTTATGTTAATTAAATTATTATTTTGTTCATTTTTCAATATGCATGTTAAGTTAAGCACTTTATTTCTATTTCTTTTGGTTTTGTATTTTTATGTTCAGCCGTTGGACAGTGTTGTTAATTTTTTTTGTAAATCGGACTAGGTACCCCCAGGACAGGCTTGCCTAGTGTGGGGCTACTGGACACAAACAAATTTGTAGAAATATGTTATGGAAATAAATAAATTTTTATTTATTATTTATTTACTTCCTACCTTAAGACCTCAACCTATTTAAGGGCTTCCAGGTGGTCTGGAGGGGGTGCATTGCAGGACTAGTTTACCATCTTTGAAAGGTATTGCTGAGATCTCCGGGGCTAGCTCTGAGAAGAGCTGTTTGTCTCTTTGTTGCCATTGTGGTGAGAGGATTAGTCACCTAGACTCTGCCATGCGAGAGATATACTTTTGGCAATCTCACCTCCGGCAACCAAGGACCCCAGACGGCGTGCGTTTTAGTCGGTTCGAGTCCGACATAACCGCCTTCACCGGCTCCGTGGGGGTGGTATCCGTGGGGATTTTTCGCACGACAAAAAAGGAAAAAAACCTTGACTCTGCCATACCGAGTACTAGGCAAAAAGAAGGCCTCCCAGCCAGATGGACTGACGA
This sequence comes from Eilema sororculum, assembly GCA_914829495.1. NCBI lineage: Eukaryota > Metazoa > Arthropoda > Insecta > Lepidoptera > Erebidae > Eilema > Eilema sororculum. Next base: position 25,361,351 of record OU618538.1, on the reverse strand, counting down.
CAGTGACGACCTAAAAAAGGTGATTGGGACAGACTGGATGCAGAAGGTCTCAATAGTAGGAGTAGAGTTAAAGAGCAATAGCACACATTGGGAGAGGCCTATGTTCAACAGTGGATTACAATAGGCCAATCGATGGAACAACATTAAGAAAAAAAAAACTAACTAGCTTTTGCCCGCGGCTCCGCCCGCGTGGATGTCGATTATCGCGACCAAACATAGCCTATGTCCTTTCTCATGGTCTAGTCTACCTATATGCCGAATTTCATCAAAACCGGTTCATTGGTTCAGGCGTGATAGCATGAAAGAAAACAAACAGACAGAGTTACTTTCACATTTTTTTTTTTTTTTTTATAAGAATATTAGAACCGAAGTTACTAATATTCCCTCTAACCCCTCCAACTAAGCTAAATTATAATATTAGTATGAATTTACAACCGCCTCTGTTCTCAATTAAGCTGTATATATTTAACTCCTCTTTAACAAATAAAAAAAAATACTTTAGTTTAAAAATAGCCGAATTAACGTGCATAATTGTAATAAATTAATATCGTGAGAAGAAACACATCCGCTTTATATTCTCTTAGTATTAATACACGCACTAAATGACCATCGCTAATGTTTCAATTATGACCATCGGCGAGGGGCAAAAAGTTTATAAATACCCGGGACCTTGGACGTTTTTGTGTTGTGAGGAAGACGCGACACGGCCGCAGCTCGACTGCAGCGAGATGAAGGATGCTGATACGATGGGTACTGACCCTTACAATTATATCTTAACTAGCTTTTGCCCGCGGCTCCGCCCGCGTGGATGTCGGTTATCGCGACCAAACATAGCCTATGTCCTTTCTTATGGTCTAATCTACCCCTATACCAAATTTCATGAAAATCGGTGCAGTGGTTTAGGCGTGAAAGCGTAACATACAGACAGACAGACAGACAGACAGACAGACAGACAGACAGACAGACAGACAGATAGAGTTACTTTCGCATTTATAATATTAGTATGGATAAAATAAATGATTAAGAAATTAAAAAAACCCGACTGCTGTTTAAAAGATCGAACGAAGTTTCATTGCAGGTGGCACCCGTTTGCCAATTATAAACATAAATAAAATTAATGGCTACCGTTTGCTATCAGACTTGTATCGATTTTTTAAACAACTGTCGGTATTTTTTTATTTTTTCAATCATTTATTTTATTTTAAACTTTTGAATTATGATATAACTTTTTTTTGTAATCGCCTTCTGATTCCCTCCATTTTGATACCCATCTCGATAAGTTTGAAGAATCTTTTTTTTGACAGCATATATTTTGGCGCCAAAATCCAATGTGTAGGTTTTGCACACATTTTATGTATCCTATGACACTCGAGAGGCAAATACCTTTCATTATAGACCCCACTCATCGGAATCTGTCTAGCCGTTAGGCCTGTACAAAGAAAACTACTTCCATACTATCCATACTAATATTATAAATGTGAAAGTAACTCTGTCTGTCTGTCTGTCTGTCTGTATGTTACGCTTTCACACCTAAACCACTGAACCGATTTTGTTGAAATTTGATGTAGGGGTAGATTAGACCTTGAGAAAGGACATAGGCTATGTTTTGTCGCGATAACCGACATCCACACGGGCGGAGCCGCGGGCAAAAGCTAGTACATACATAAATACATACGCGCGTAACACATTACATTACCTTCGCTAGCGAGTCGGGTAAAAAGTCTTCATATATTCATGCCATACCCAAACACCGACATTTCAATAACTATCAGTGACGACGGATCCTCAGGAAAAATATTGCAAAATTTCCAAGACTTTGTGACAGGCACAATATAAATACTAGAAATAAAAGCAATCTTGTAGTTTGTCATAGCAGACTCCATAAAATAAGTAATTCTTTCCAGGGCAACTGTATTCGCTTTTTTAACAAGCTTCCTAATGAAATCAGAGATTTACCTGTTAATAAATTTAAAAATACAGTAAAGAGCAAACTGTGCCAGAAAGCCTATTATAAAATCCAAGAATATTTAAATGATAAACAAGCTTGGAAATGAGCTGTTCGCTCTGCTGTGCTACTCAAGCAAAACATTGTATCTAGACCATAAGTTTTAGGCTAAGTAAATGTTTTGTAAATAGACCAAAAAAAAAAGCCCGCTGAGTTTCTTGCCGGAGTCTTCTCAGGTCTGGGCCGCGTTTCGAACCGGTGGTCCATTTACTAGTATTAGTTAGTATTTAATATTTACTTTATGTTGACGTTTTGTAAGTGCCGATTTAATGGTCTATGCAAAATAAATTATTTTTGAATTTTGAATTTTTGAATTTTGTGATCCGATTCCTGCTGGCTTTCCAATGGTCACATGACAAACTAGATCCAGGTAAGTATTTTTTATCCTTCGCCAAATAATATTAACTATGATTTTCAGGCCCAAGTGATAGGTGACGAGCCTATTGCCGTCAAGCGAACACTTTGTCATGAGCTGCATGTGCTCTATCTCTTAGTTGCCTTTTACGATACAAGTTACAGTTACAAGAATATCACTATGAACCTTTCACGTGTCTACTTTACAATATAGAGCTGAGCGCGTTGAAATCTTTTTCTCTGTGTTTTGATTTGTCTAATAGTTTTCGATAGAAAATTTTTAAAATCATAAAAGTACATCAATGAATTGCAATTACTGTTGTTATATTTCTTGTAAATAAATAACTAGTGATACGTGTAAGTCCATTTAAACCTTCAATTATGATTTGAATACATCCGGAAAAATTAAGTGCTCAAGTGGGACTTGAACGCACGACCTATCCCTTACAGGGGGAATGCTCTTCCAACTGAGCTATTGAGCCACACCTGAATCACTTCAAATTTCCCTTCTCTTTATATCCGTCTTTAAGGACAACGACGCCATCTACCAAACTTTGTTACGAACTGTTGAAACCAATTGATTTATTTCATTATTTCAGTTAAGAGTTGTAAGATCTGTACAAATAATTATATAACTTGAGTGAATCTAAGAGTTCCCGGATTCGAATCCCGGTAATTATACTACCAACATAAATCCAACACACAGTATTTGAGCTTGGAGAGGTCTGATGGGAATTCCGGGAATCATGGGAATTTCAGGTAGTGGTATACTCTTGTAAAATCTAAATCAACTATCTAAATGTTGATCAAGTGTAGATAAATCAATTGGAATCGTGTTATATTAAACCTGAGTTTGTGTTGTTTTGCATTAAATAAATAAATATTCCACAACATTCTACACTACGCTTAAGCTTACCATAGGTCTAGAACCTATTCTTTTTTTTTTTTTATACAGGACACGTCAATTTGACTTTACCTCGCCTGATGTTAAGCTAAAGGCAAAGTCTCGGAAAGAGGGTCTTAGGGTTTACCATGTTAACAGTGGTGGCACTCAGCTTGACGGCCTCATTAGATGCCTTTTCACGCCCCGCTTAAAGGACCCGGGACTGTAGGAAGAAGGAAACACGTGAGCTGGCAGGGAATTCCAGGTCTTAGTGGTGCGGCAGAGGAATGAATCACTGAAACGCTTGGTTCTAGCAGGTATACTCTGCACCGTAAATGGATGACATCTTAGCCCTGCACGTGTTGTCCTGTGAAGGAAAGGGGAGGGTGGGACTAATTGGAAGAGCTCGTCAGAACATTCACCATGGTAGAGACGGTAGAAAACTGCCAAAGACGATCAAAAATCAATGTTTCAAAATGATTGTAACATCATTAATTGGCTCCGATAGTTCGTAAGAAGATCGGTAGATGACTCCACCGTCGCCGTAAGAACGGATAAATAGAAGGGAAATTTGAATCACATCGTGCGTGCCTCGGTAGCCGACTTGGTCAAGGCATTCCCCCTGTAAGGGAAAGACTGCGGGTTCGAGTCCCGCCCGAGAAGATTTATTTTTTCCTATGTAATCGATTTGCATAGATAGCATACTTAATGCTGTAAAATTCATTCAAGTTCTTTGTTTTTATTTTGACTTAGGTTAATTTTCGAACTTATAAGTTAGCATAATAAATGCTATAAAAAAATTCATTCAAATATTTGGGCGCAGTCATCAAAATTCAATGTTTAAAAATGGTTGAAAAATCATTCATTGTTTCCAACAGTTCGTAAGAATGTTGGTAGATGGCTGCACCGTCGCCCTTATAGACGGATATAAAGAGAAGGAAAATTTGGAATAATTCAAGTGGTGCTCAATAGCTCAGTCGGCAAAGCAGTCCCCCTGTAAGGGAAAGGTCGTGAGTTCGAGTCTCACTTGAGCATTTCATTTTTTCCAATGTTTTTCGAACTTAGGTTAATTATTTTATTATAAGATATTTTTTCATATACTTTAATTATCTTGACACGAGACCAATGTATTGTCCATATTTAGTCTTAAGAAATCAATTTTTGTAAAATGACGCCTGTGAAATGCTACAGTGGAGTTTGTTGCGCCGTTTCTTCTCCACTGGTGCCTAGGAAGCGGTGGTAAACTTAGTTCTAAGCAGAATTTGACGCCAAAAAGCTGAAGTTGTGCTACACAATTTTGAATAAATACTTTGAGTATGAGTTTGAGTTTATTAAGTGGACAAAGTTTTATCACAACAGCGTATAAAATACAACAAAACAGAGAAAATGTCGAAGCTAACATTGATTTTTAATTACTTATTTACCCATATACTTAAAATATTTGCATATAAAATAAATATGAGTTAGAACTTTATACAATAGTAATTTATTATTTATTTGCATTCAACACTCAGCGTCATAAATATCTTGACGACGAGATCTTGAAATGATGTTAATACTCTCGTATTAAGAGCAAATAAAACTGTTTTATTGATTTATATGGTACTAGCTTTTGCCCGCGGCCTCGTCCGCGTGGATATCGGTTATCGCGACCAAATATAGCCTATGTCTTTTCTCAAGGTCTAATCTACCCATGTACCAAACAGCAAAATCGGTTCAGCGGTTTAGGCGTGAAAGCGTAACATACAGACAGAAAGACAGACAGATTGAGTTACTTTCGCATTTATAATATTAGTATGGATTATTGTCCGAATTAAAAGTGTGTACCAAGAATTAGAACTATCAGTCAACTGGAAGGGGTTTAAAAAACTAATATACAATTATTAAAATACATCGGGAAAAATGAAGCACTCAAGTGGGATTTAAACGACCTTTCCCTTACAGAGGGAATGCTCTTCCAACTGAGCTATTGAGCCACACCTGAATGACTGCAAATTTTTCTACTCTTTATATCCATCTTTAAGGGCGACGGTGGAGCCATCTACCAACTTTCTTACGAACTTAATGAAGGTACTTTGTTCGTCAACATCTCTCTGATACTGACTGTAGAATACTTAAGGAAAAAAGTGAATGTTAACATGTAGGTATAAGCAACCCGAAAACCGCAAGCGACCCGCGATCAATCAAGTGCTCATTAGCATATCGCTTGATTGGGGTGAATGACTGTTCGAACGTATCTCTCATCCACGCGGTGACTCATTGGTCTTTGGATGCAAATTTTCGGGTCACCAATACTAATTTACATGTTTAATCTTGTTTGGCAATCGCATCTTTTTGTGCACGGTAGGAATAAAAGTTTATATAATAATATTTATTGATGGGAGCCCTGGGACATCCTTCCGAGGGCTTACCCGGGGCTCCCAACTATAGACTGCTGGGCGATACCGTGGGGGTTTTAGTCGGTAGGAGTCCGGCATAACATCCATGAAGGATTTCCCCCACGGTCAAAAAAAAAAAATATTTATTGAATTTCGAGCTTCTTTTGCGATGGCAATATGCATGATATTTTACTTATATAGATAACATATATCTATATTTCGATAGAATCCGTAAAATGTGGTTTTATTTCAATGGCAATATCTGTCTGACGAGGATTGATGTTTATATTTGTTGTATTGTATAAGGTTTTTTTTACACAACGCTATCTAGACCCATGGCAAGCATAGCTTAACTAGCTTGTGTTATGGAATCTAGAATGCGGATAAACATACTTAAATACATTTTTTTTTGTAAATACATACATAGAGACACCCAGACCAATGCAAATAGCCATATTCATGCATACAAATATTTGCACCGAGCGGGAATCGAACCCGCGCCTCCTGCTTGGCAGCCGCGTACACTACCGCCACGCTACGGAGGCTGTCAAAGGTTTGGGTTCAAGCTGCCTAGAAATACAAAACAGAAGCAAGCAGCAAATAATATTGTATTCTGTTGTTACTATATCAACAAAATACTAAACAAAGAATAAAATAAAAAAGGGAGTTAGTTCCCTGTAACGGTACGGAATCCTTCATGCGCGAGTACAACTCGCACTTTGCCAGTTTTTTTTCGACACCGGGATCGTATTAATTATATTACCGAAGCATCACCAAAACCGCGTAGTAAAGAAGAAAGTTAATAAACAAACCAATTTACGTTATCTTTATTAAAACATAACTTTTACAAGAAACTATTAAAATTTCATAACTTCTCCAACGTCTCATTCGGAACCATTATGTTATGCAGCGAGCGAAATTGCGCGCGACATTTGTATTCAAAGTACGCATGGAGTTTCGCGTAATTATATGCAATCTGTGAACATTAAGCGCAGATAATATTGCACGCACTTTTATATAGCGTCGCGCGTCCACTATTTATTCAACATCACGGCGATACATTTCATTTCCGAGAACAATACAAGTGTTGCATTCGTTTAGAATCTTGGACTGCATATAGGTACTTTTGACAACCTCTGTGGCGTGGTGGTAGTGAACGCGATTCCCGCTCAGTGCAAATATTTGTATGCAGGAATATGATTTGCATTGATCTGGGTGTTTCTATGTATAATATGTATGTATTTACAAAAAAAGTATCTAAGTATGTTTATCCGCATTCCAGATTCCATAACACATTCTAGTTAAGCTTACCATGGATCTAGATAGCGTTGTGTAGAATGTTGTAGAATATTTAAGTACTGATTTGTTCTTTAGGTCACGTAGAATATAAGGGTTGTACCACACTGGAGACCGCGGATCTCGTCACCAACCTCTTTCGTCCCGCTGTCAGAATCTGCCCCTTTGGCATGACCTCTCCTGGATCAGGTGGAAGTCTCTAAACAGACTTCGGACACAGGTCGGTCAAAGCAAGGAGAATCGGTCAAGGTGGGGTTTCTCTGACGGCGCAGACATGCGGTGTGAGTGTGAGAACGCAATCCAGGTGGCGGCACACTGGGAACATAGAGTCGCAGAGTTGAAGCGCCGTTGATTCGACAGAAGAAAAAGACCTGGAGGCGGTGGAAAAACAACGGAAGGGGGGGGGTCCATTACTCTCCAGTGCAAAAAAAAAAACACACTGGGCGTCGTAAACCCCAAAAGGAGCTAGCGTCTTTAAACTAAAATGATCACATTCCGTTTACGATTTTATTTCAACCGTCATATATGGTTAATGGGGGTGTTCCGAGGGCTCGAATCTCACCATGAATTTGAACTTCACCAACCGTTCAGGCCCCAGTGATATAGGGTAGGGTGCCTGGTACTCCGACAACAAAGATTTCAAAACGGTTATATAATATCTAAATGGCTGCATAAAGATGAGAATGTGTTGCCAATATAAATTTTATTAATTATTAATTAGTTATATGATTATTTAGTTTTAAGATAGATTGTGTATAAATTGTAAAATAAGTAAGTAACTGTTGTATAAGTTTCGTGTGCTGTAAACATGTCAGAGTAAAAACATTCTATTATTTCTTTCTTTATTTTCTTTTCAAACAACACTGAGGGTTTAGACGATTTACACCCGACTACGGTTTGAATTTAAATTCTTTACGTTACGAAAGTCTTAAACTAACATTTAATAATAATTAAGCGTCATCTAATTGCTACTGTGGTTCAGTAAATTTAAACAATACTGTAGCCAATTCAGAGACAGCGGTGAAGGTGAAAATGCACACTGCGGTTTTTTAATTAGAAAAATGCGCGTCGCGTTAGTGACGTCAGCCGATAAAGGCATCTTTAGACATTGGAATGAGTCAAGTTCAAATAACTTTGCATGTTTATCTGCACCTAAATGAGGAAGTTCTGTGATAAGTGGATGCCTTGTGGCACACCATAAATGTGTTTATTTACTCGTCTGTAAATTCTCCTTACAAATTTCTCATCTGTAAAAAACTAAACGATTCACTTTCGTTTACTTTTTTACAGATGAGAGATTTGTCGAAACTTGTTTTCGGAGTTTTTACGAAATTTATCCGTAAATAAATCGTGTGGAGCGACCGGTAGCTTCTATAAGCGTCCATACTAATATTATAATGTGAAACTAACTCTGTCTGCTTGTCTGTTACGCTTTTACGTCGATTTTGATTTGATTTTGATGAAATTTGGTACAGGGGTAGAGACCATTAGACAGGACATAGGCTATGTTTGGTCGCGATAACCGACATCCACGCGGGCTCAGCCGCGGGCAAAAGCTAGTACTTGATAAAAGGTCAAGTGAGCCTAAAAACAAGGCTCTGTCCTTCATTATCCACGCACTAATCTAGATTGCATCCTAATGGCGGTTGTATACTCTGGGGCAACTCGGGCGCAAAAAGGATTTATTGCGTTTTATAGTACCTAATATGAATCTTGGTACAAACATTATAAATTTTAGTTTATATTTGCATTAGTCTGGACGTGCCTCAGAGAGCGTGTTAAGCCGTCGGTTCCGGTTGCCATACGAACGTCTATGGTTTCACAGAAAGTATCGAAGTTTATTATAGTGTTGAGGATTTTTTAAATGAGATATTGTGATTGTCTGAGAATTCTGTGAATTCTCTGAATTTCTTGACATTATGTGATTTTTTCTTAATATTTTGATTATGTTACCTTCTGACATTTTATTTTATTTTTGACATTAATTTATATAGACATTGAACAATACCTAATTTTATTTTAAATTTTATTTTAAATTCACAAATTGTTGGACATCAAATATTATTTCTTTATTTTTTTAATTAGTTTCATTCATATATTATGTTTTGCATGTGATTAATAAATTCATTTACGATACATTTGCACGCCGATATGTAAACGGCTAAACATGACTGAAACAATAAATGAAACTAACACCTTGCATGCCTTTTTTTTTTTTTTAACCGTGGGGGAAAATCCTTCTTGGATGTTATGCCGGACTCCTACCGACTAAAAACCCCCACGGTAACGCCCAGAAGCCTATGGATGGGAGCCCCGGGTAAGCCCTCGGAAGGATGTCCCAGGACTCCCATCAGACCTACGGCTACAGTTGCGGCCTCGTCTCGGGGGTGGTTCGGGTGCTATCCCGCGTATATGGGGGGGTTTTCGGGTGTTATCCCGCTTCTTAGGGGGGGGGAGGGGCTTAGGGGGGGGGACCTTGCATGCCTATGCCTATGCCCATATATATATAACTGCAAATCCGCAGTTCGACTGGTAAAGCGCACCCCAGACTCCGAGGTGAAAACTTGGGACGCGACGGATGATAACGGTAAGATGCAGAAGAAGAAGTTTACAACATATGCGTGCAAATCGGAACTGCAACCAAACGCCACGTACAACTCGTGCGAGTTAACATGGCACCTGGCTCGGGGCTTTGCGCGGGTGAGCGGGAGGGGTCTATGCTGACGCTACTAGCCTCGCACGGCGAGAGCGGGGTCGCGCGCGGGGAAGCGGGAGGAGGGTGTCTTCGAGGCAGGTGCCATGTTAACTCGCACGAGCTAACTCGTGCGAGTTAACATGGCACCTGGCTCGGGGCTTTGCGCGGGGGAGCGAGAGGCGTGTACGCTGACGCTACTAGCCTCGCACGGCGAGAGCGGGGTCGCGCGCGGGGAAGCGGGAGGAGGGTGTCTTCGAGGCAGGTGCCATGTTAACTTGCACGAGCTATAAACATATTCATGTTCGTGTGAACCGAGGGAGCAATCGTGCTCGGAACATTTGTGTGCGACGCGATTCTATGAAAATTCATGTTGTTACTATTATAACTGTATTGATAATCACTACGCTCCGTCCCACTTCGACCACATCTCAAATCGTCCACTTCCCAAATTGACCACATCTCATTATGTCAGTTCTCAAATTGACCACATCTCAAATCGTCAACTTCCCAAATTGACAACATCTCAAAAGGTCCACATCTCAATTTGACCACTTCTCAAAAATGACCACATTTTTTTTATAAAGCGCTAAAGTCCTGTCAACGAAGCTGTTTATGGAGCGTATGGAAATGGTGGGAGGGGTGAGGAGGGGGGCTGTACTGAGTAGCTATACATATTAAACTCGGTACTAAGGATTCAGGGCTATCTCACGTTTTTTAATATATGGGGGGGGGGGGGGTGTTGATGGCGGGGGGGGGGGGGGTGATGGCGAGGGGAGGGGGGCATGGGGGGGGAAGATGGCAGACATGAATTTTCCAACAAAGTCAATATGGGTATCGTTTTCGGGGTTTTAGGGGATGCTGATCACGAATATATCACCCATTTTGCGATCCAAGATGGCAGACATGAATTTTCCAACAAAGTCAATATGGGTATCGTTTTCGGGGTTTTAGGGGATGCTGATCACGAATATATCACCAATTTTGCGATCCAAGATGGCGGACATGAATTTTCCAACAAAGTCAATATGGGTATCGTTTTCGGGGTTTTAGGGGATGCTGATCACGAATATATCACCCATTTTGCGATCCAAGATGGCGGACATGAATTTTCCAACAAAGTCAATATGGGTATCGTTTTCGGGGTTTTAGGGGATGCTGATCACGAATATATCATATCACCGATTTTGCGATCCAAGATGGCGGACTCGAAATTTCACCAAATTCGATATGGGTATCGTTTTCAGGGTTTTTGGGGTCGCTGATTGCCAATATATTATCTATTTGGCGATCCAAGATGGCGGACTTGAAATTTTCACTAAAATCGATATGGGTATCGTGTTCAGGGTTTTTCGGGTCGCTAATTACGAATATATTATCAATTTAGCGATCCCGGCGATTAGCGGAAAATTTCATCGAAATTCGAACTCGAATTCGATTCCGAATCTGAATCCGAACCCGAATCAATATTCAAATCGAAATCGAAAAACTTAGACTTAGAATATTACGTTTGCTTGATCATAATTGGTTGAGTAGAACTGGAAATATAACCAAAAGTCGCAATAGCCGACCTCCAAGTCAAGTAATTTCGATTTCGGTTCCGGTTTTGCTTTCGGTATCGGTTTTGGTTTCGGTGAATTTGAGCTCGAATTTCGATGAAATTTCGCTAATCCTCGGGATCGCTAAATTGATGATATTCTGAAGGAGCCCATCCATATCGGTATTGACGACCATTTTAACGATGATCAAAGATGGCGGACTTTTAATTTTCAAAAACGTCAATATTGGTATCATTTTCGAGGTTTTCGGGGTGACTAATTACGAATATTTCATCCATTTGGCCATCCAAAATGGTGAACTTGAAATATCCTACGTCAATGTGGGTATCGGCATCGAGGTTTTCGGGATTGCTGATTATGAATTTATCATCCATCAAGTCATCTTGGATCGCTAAATGAATAATATATTCGGAATCAGCGACCCCAAAAACCCTGAAAGCGATACCCATATCGATTTTAGGGAAAATTACGAGTCCGCCATTTTGGATCGCTGAACGGATGATATATTCGTAATCAGCGATCCCAAAAACCCCGAAAACGATACCCATATTGACTTTGTTGAAAAATGCATGTCCGCCATCTTGGATCGCTAAATGGGTGTTATATTCGTGAAAAGTCACTAAAAAAAAAGTACTGAGTGTAAAATGTATGGTTACTCAGGAACCCCCCCCCCCCCCCCTATTAGTAAAAAACGAGAGACAGCCCTGAATCCTTAGTACCGAGTTATGTAGGGCTACTCAGTACAGCTCCCCCCCCCCGGCTCCGGCGGGGAAGTATCCGAGGGGATTTCCGCACGAAAAAAAAACAGCCCCCCCCCCACCATATATTTAATAACGTGAGACAGCCCTGAATCCTTAGTACCGAGTTAAATATGTATGGCTACTCAGTACAGCTCCCCCCCCCCCTCCGCCCCCCTCCCACCATTTCCTCTTCACCCCGGACAATATTAGTTCCGTTCCATACGCTCCATAAACGGCTTCATGGACAGGACTTAGCGTTTTATAAAAAAATGTGGTCATTTTTGAGAAGTGGTCAATTTGAGATGTGGACATTTTGAGATGTTGTCAATTTGGGAAGTGGACGATTTGAGATGTGGTCAACTTGGGAAATGGACGATTTGAGATGTGGTCAATTTGGGAAGTGGACGATTTGAGATGTGGTCGAAGTGGGACGGAGCGGATATCCCGCTATACTTAATATTATAAATGCGAAAGTAACTCTGTCTGTCTGTCTGTCTGTATGTTACGCTTTCACGCTTAAACCACTGAACCGATTTTGATGAAATTTGGTATAGGGGTAGATTAGACCATGAGAAAGGACATAGGCTATGTTTGGTCGCGATAACCGACATCCACGCGGGCGGAGCCGTGGGCAAATGCTAGTACGTTATAACTTCAGCAATTTAAGAAAAAAAATTGAGGAGGAAAAAATCGGGTTAGCTACTTTGGAGATTACTGGAAACGAACAGACAGGATGAATGGATGATTTTTAAATTTCCTATGGGTAACATGTGTAACTTAGATGTGTATTAATAAAAAATCTATTTTTTTAATGTCACAAACAGACAGTTCAAATTTATTTATTTTTATAGATATAGATAATGGTACCTAGGGCAATTCGTAGCTAAGTTTAAATTTTTGTTATTTTATTGCCGTCGTATTGTTCCTAGGTTTATTAAACAAATTTAAGGAACAATAAATCCATTATAAATAAGGTGGGTCAGGCAGTGTTGACCCAGTAGTGAAGGCGCCGGACTATCGAGAATGTACCTCTAATCCTAACAAAGATAGGCCTGTACTTATTATGTGTGTTTTGTGCTTGTTTACAGTGGTATAAAAACAGCTCATCGACACTCTTGACCGCCCTTGACCTTACATTTGAATCGCCTCTATCTGATTGACATACGTAGAAGTGGTACAGTGGCCTTAAAGACGTATAAGATGGGAAATTTGAATCACAACGGGCGTGTCTAGGTAGCTGAATTGGTCAAAGCATTCCCCCTGTAAGGGAAAGACTGCGGGTTCGAGTCCCGCCCGAGAAGATTATTTTTCCCTATGTATTCGAAGTTGTAGAAGTTTGAAGCGTCGGTAGCTTAGTGGTTAAGGCGGCCTTACGATCGGAAGGCCCCGGGTTCGAATCCTGGCCATTACACGACCGACGTGAACCCACTCCTAGCACAAGCAATTTAGCTTAGTTGGAGGGGTTAGAGTAGAGGGAATATTAGTAATTTCGGTTGCAAATATTCTTTAAAAAAAAAAACAAGTTACGCAAGTTAACAAGTTAAGAATCTAGTATAGGACGATAAATGTATGAGATTGACACGTATTTTGACATTTATGACAGTCGTTAATGTATGGCAATCGCATACATTGATCATGTCCAGAAGGGCTGGGTTCACCTTTACCTCATTAAATGAATTTCCCAGAATACGATACGTTATATGCATATATTACGATTTTCACAGGATATGGCTCAAGCCATATATCTTCCACCTAAAATCTGCTCAAAATGTGCTCTACATGCGCAAAAAACGTTTCTTGGATGTACAATAATAACAATGGGAATTACTGTGATGATGGTATAGGTATAACATACATTTGATTTGTCTGACGTTTCAACAGCAGTCCGCATGTGACCACGGCGAGTATAACCCGGTCAAAACGTCAGGCAAGTCAATGATACGTATGTAGCTATACCATGATCCTCTTAATTCCCGTTATTATAATTGTATGTATCATGGAACGGGAGACATTAAAAGTTAGTTTCTTGGATGTATTTTGAAGATAGAACGTAGTGCTACTGCGGTGAACGAACTCAAATTCACCAAATATAGGTTATTACAAAACAATCCACGTCAGTGTCTTTTATATCTTGCGATTTAGGTCCAAGATATGTGAGCAACACGAATTGTCATAAGAGTAATAGTTATGTATATAAGGAAGTCACCGGAACCTTGTACCGCAGCTAGTACGGAAGGCCTCTACTACAAGATAAGCGGTTATCTAAACGCGTTCAACGGTAACCTTTTAGTTTTCCATACTGAACTCGAAACAAAGACGCCCTCTATCGGCGGAAGAGCACATCATACACCTTTTAAAACATAGGAAATGTAAACAAAACATGGTGCAGTAGTAAGTTTTTGTTCTCCTATTGTTTGAAAGCGTCCACGCGTACGTTTTTAGAACTATTAAGGTATGATTCCAAAGGTGACAGCATACGACTACTGCAGACGTACGCTGCAGATAGCGTAATTCATGACAGCCTCTGTGGCGTGGCGGTAGTGAACGCGACTGCTACGCAGGAGGCGCGGCTTCGAACCCCGCACAGTGCAAATATTTGTATTTTTTTTAATACAGGACATGTCAATTTGACTTCACCTCGCCTGATGTTAAGCTAAAGGCAAATGCAAAAGCAAAAGCAAAAGGTATGCTTGAATATGGCTATTTGCCTCTGGATGTTTCTATGTATAAAATGTATTTATTGACAAAAAAGCCAGCATTCTAGATTCCATGGGTCTAGATAACGATGTGTAGAATGTTGTGGAATATTTATTATTATTGCGGCTTCTCAATCTCTATCCGTATCGAAGTTTAGCAAGTAATATATGTATGTATGTGCTGCAGGTGTCTGCGGCTGGCTTCGGAATCATACCTTTAAATAAATTATCTATGACTCCCATGACGCAATGAATGAGAGGTAAAACCGTCAGCCTATAGTTGCATCCGTAAAGCATAGAAGTTGTATAAGAAGTTTGATTAAATACGTGGCATATTAACATGAATTAAATTCTATAGCAGCTTTTTATTGAATTTTCCTATTAACCCTACTAACATTATCTTGCCTGTATAATACCGCGGAATAGATAACAGTGCAAACGTGAAATTCGTTTTTAAGTTGTTTGTTACTCGATCACGAGAAAACAGGCTAATAGGTTTGGCTGAAAGGACATTTTTTTTTACGTGCGGAAAATCCCCACGGATACATATAATGCAGGCATTCTATACAATGCGTAGGTATTGTATAGAATGCCTGCATTACATTTGCCGGTAACAAACACACAGTAACAACAATAACACAGTATCAACAACAGTACAAACGTTCATAACTTTCATAGCTATTTCATCATCTGCCTGATATCTACTTATTTTGTTTTGTGTTCATCAAGAGGGAATCAGATTTGTTGCAACTGATTAAGTTAGATCTAAGTTGTAGCAAGATTTAAGAGGATATGGCAATAGTATATAGATGATGTAGTTGATAAGAGAATTTGAGTAATATAGAAACCGCTTCAGCTAAGCTAAATTACTTGAGTTAGAAATGGGTTCTTGTTGGTAACGCAATCGGCATGATTGCGCTACCGACTATAATCCACGCCCCGGTATCCAGAACCGGGGCCTGTATAGTTACGCCGGAACTACGAGTATCTTGACAACCTCTGTGGCGTGGCGGTAGAGAACGTGAAAGCCTCGCAGGAGGCGCGGGTTCGATCCCCTCTCAGTGCAAATATTTGTATGCATGTATATGGCTATTTACATTGGTCTGACTGTTTCTATATATAATATTATGTAGAATGTTGTGAAATAATTATTTATTACTAGCTTTTGCCCGCGGCTCCGCCCGCGTGGATGTCGGTTATCGCGATCAAACATAGCCTATGTCCTTTCTCATGGTCTAATCTACCCCTATATCAAATTTCATCAAAATCGGTTCAGTAGTTGTGGCATGAAAGCGTAACATACAGACAGACAGACAGACAGACAGAGTTACTTTCGCATTTATAATATTAGTAAGGATATATTATTTTTTAGTGCAATGATAAGCATATCTCTACCGCTTATTGCAGAGAACCCAATAATATAATCAAGAACATCGCTCTGTGAGTTAAGCACTCATTCGAAAGGTTCTCCAACGCAACTTGCGGTGTTTTTTTTCTTTTGCACTATTTCGGTAACCCCAATATATGGTAACATTGCTAATATAACAATTACGTCATCAGTATTATCGCAAGCCTTGGTCAAATATTGCAAGATCTCAGACAGTTTTGTAAGTCACTGTTAGGAATTAATGACAATTTTACGGTACACTATTTGTGTATCTTAGCCGTTTTTATGTACAGTCAGCATCAGAATGTTGATGAAAAAAGTGCTCAAAATGTTCCGTAGTCTTCTTTTTATAGATTCGTCATGTCTGTCTGTCTGTCCGTCCGTATGTCACAGCCACTTTTCTCCAAAATTATAGGGCCTATTCTGTTGAACCTTGGGAAGTAGGTGTATTCTGTGAACAGCATTAATAATTTCACTGAAAAATAGAAAAAAAGCAATAAATTTTGGGGGTCCCAAACTTAAAATTATTTTTTCATGATATTTTCTGAAGTTTACGCGAATGTCACTCATTGAAATAAAACCACTTTTTACGGATTCTATCGCGATATATTTGTTATTATTACTTTTTAACCCGACTATTATTTTTTCATCAAACCATTGGTTCCGTTTTTGCCATTTGGCTACGGAACCCTTAAAAAAACATGAACTACAAGAACTTTATGGGCGAGTCCGACTCGCACTTGGCCGGCTTTTATTCAACATTGAAAAACACGGTTGTTTTTTATTGACGTCAATAGATTCTACTCAAGCTAAGTTTATCACCGCTTCCAAAGCGCTGGTGGAGAAGAAACGGCGCAACAAACTATTAATTCAATTAACAAATGATCCTATTTCTTTGTTTTTTCCTCCCTTCCTGTTTGGATTGTTGTGATATTTGGTACACACCTTTAGTTTGGACAATAATACAATTTGAATCAATAAAAAAGTTAGATTTGATGTTAATACTTTAGTTTTAAGATCATTTTGAGATTTTGTAGTCAACAGGACGACACGTGCAGGGCTAAGATGCCATCCATATACCTGCTAGAACCAAGCGTTTCAGTGACTCATTCCTATGCCGCACCACTAAGACCTGCAACTCCCTGCCAGCTCACGTGTTTCCTTCTTCCTACAGTCCCAGGTCCTTTAAGGTCTTTCCGGGACTTTGCCTTTAGCTTAACATCAGGCGAGGTGAAGATATTTCTGGTGCTGACTGTACCAGAAGCGCCTTTTGGTTTTACTCGTATTGTATTTATTATTGGATGCTAATTAAGTAGATTTATTTATGAACTTACAATTTTTCTTCTAAGTTGCTGTCTGACGCTCTTCTGGAGTGGTGACTCTCTGCATCGATGTCTTTAACCTGAAACAAACAATTTTTATGAAATTTAATATTACCTACTCATTAGTAATATTGAAATGTGTGGTTCCCGGCAGAGTAGAATTTGGTGCACCTCATCTCTTCCCATGCGGTGTCTTACAAGGCGACTAAGGGATAGGGCTGTTTAACATCAGAAAAATATATACAGCGGTTTCTTTTAATAGATAGAGCAATTGAAGAAGAAGTTTTATATGTATAATATATGCTTAATATAGTAGAGGATGCAGCGGGAACGGGATCGGACGCCGCGCGATTGGAAAAAAATTGATGATACGAGGTTCGCCGGGTTACGAATGGCAACTTCTCGTTTACGGAAACATAAAAAAATCATAATTTTTACAAGATTAAAGCTGATTATAACATTCGGATTACACACTTTAATTTGATTAAGACAATCATGCAGGTATACAACCACCAACACAAGTTGTTTACATTGAATAAAATAATTACAATTGATGTTATACATTCATCATCATAACATAAACTCACGCCTGTATTCCCCAAAGGGGTCAGGCAGAGGTGCTAGCACCCACATTTCGCCAGTTTATGTTTAGGTCGCAATGTAATAGGTGGCGAGCCTATTGCGATAAACCGGGCACTTATAAACCTGCGATAAATACACACATAACTTCGAAAAGCCTGTTATAAGTATTTTTCTAATATATAGCAAACTACAATTCTTATAACTCTATAAGTATCGAAGACATATCTTCTACACTACGATTGAAAAAGATGGCTGTGACAGACTGGCTGCAGAAATCGGAGAATTGGAAGCAATAACTACACTATTCAAAAATATACTGTCATGGTATTTGTAATACATGTTTCTTAGGAATAGTTTGGAGGACCTCACAATAAAACTTTATTAAGAACTCATTATTTCATCCACTGGTGTGGATCTTACTGAATTCCCTGAATTACATTCGATCCACTGGTGGAGCATATTAGGAGATGCAAGTATCACAGGATCCACCGAAAGAGTCGGTGGATCACAGTGAACTTCGGCGTGCTATTCAATCCACTGGTGGATCGAGATAGTGGATCTTACTGGACAGAGGGTCATTACACAGGTACAATTGTCGTAGGAAAGAGGGTATATGTGTTACGCACCTACCGTTTTCGTAACAGATATTATTCATACAATATAGTATTGAATAGTATATGTTTTTACTTATCCGCGATTCTCTACAGGCACCGAGGCCCCGACGACGCGCCGCACAGCGACTGATTACCTCAGCTATTATTATTATTACGTATATAATCACACAATGACAGAAACGTATCGTAATGACGTCGCATCGGTAGTATTTATTGTGCCGAAACAATGGCGGCTCTCATCTCGTGTGTTGTGATAGATCACGTAATGGACAAACAAATAAATGCACCTTGAATTGTACGCCGAAACGAAGATATGCGTATTGCACGTTACTCGCTACTTTAAATACATTATAATCATACATATAATCACGCCTTTATCCCCGAAGGTTTAGGCAGAGGTGAATTAACACCCTTAAGATGGCGACCTATTTGGCATTCACGCAATTTTTAGTTTTAAGTTGCCTAATTAATCATTAGTCTAATTTTAAGTATGTGAGTGATTGCCAAATAAATTTCTTTCTTTCTTTCTTTCTTTCTATTTCACCAATCATTGTATTCGGTCCCACGTAACAGGGTTATTGCCGCATTCCGGGCACTATTATTGACTCGAGCTATGCATCTGAGACTGAGTCTGGGCTGCATATATCTGTCTGATATTAAACAGCCCTTTCCCTTATTCGCCTTGTACGACACCGCATGGGAAGAGATGGGGTGGCCCGAATTCTTCTATGCCGGGAATCACGCGGCTAATCCATACTAATATTATAAATGCGAAAGTAACTTTGTCTGTCTGTCTGTATGTTACGCTTTCACATCTTAACCACTGAACAGATTTTGATGCAATTTGGTATAGGGTAGATCAGACCTTGAGAAAGGACATAGGCTATGTTTGGTCGCGATAACCGACATCCACGCGGGCGGAGCCGCGGGCAAAAGCTAGTATTCATATAATCTCATTTTTGTGTATTTTGTAAAGTGACTGCCATCTGACCTCCTTAACCCATTGGTGATATCGAAGTATTAGTTAGGCCAGTTGTTGAACTTTTTAGGGCTTCAACTACCCATAACGACTGCCAAAGATGTTCGAATGGCAACCGGGAGGCACGACCAGATCAATGCAAACAGCCATATTCATGCATACAAATATTTGCACTGAGCGGAAATCGAACTCGCGCCTCCTGCGTAGCAGTTGCGTTCACTACCGCTACACCACAGAGGCTGTCAGTCTTTTTTCCACGCTTGAACATAGTGTTCACAGAGATGCCTGCGTTTCAAGCATTAGACTGAGTTCGAATCCCGCTCAATGCAAATTTGTATAGGTAATTGCATTATTTTGTGTTGTTAATTTATTTGTTACATGTTCTTTTACGCCAATAGTGAAGAACTGCCGGTGGTGTTATCAAAATTGTTCAATTTATTTGTGGTTTGAAACACCCATAACCTTACCGTACATACAGTACACTAAGTTTATAGACACACCATAGACATAAATCCATGGAGGACAGAATATTTTTTCTCCATGCATAAATCTTAACGGTACTGTAAAGATATCGGGATATTTGTTGGTTGCCTGTGAGATGCTACTAGGTGATAAAGCCGCCTATTGTTAATACCCACGATGTAGGACCAAATAACACATGTTTTTCTCCTTACAAAGATATACTACACGTGCAGTGCAGTATATCTTTTTTTTACAGTAAAGAGGAAGTTTAGACAGATATGGGAATTAAATCTTGTACTAGACCATATTTACCATGTATTGGTTTTTTTATACCACTTAGGTGGCAAAAAAGCACATGGCCCACCTAATGGAAAGTGGTTACCGCGGCCTATGGACGTTACACTCGTGATGCCTGCCCTAAAGAAACCTTATAATGCCCTTCGTGAAGAATCCCATATTGTAGTCACTTGAAAACACCACGGCAGAGAGTTCGTTGTTTCGAGTGTCCGATATTGTCCGACAGCACGAAATATCGGATACTCGAAACAATACATGGTAAATATCCCGATATCTCTTATACTAATGCAGTGACCATGATATTTTAAATACCTATAAATCTTATCGACTCTGTACGGTATTTACCTCTAAAGGCAATCTCAGACATTAAACAGGAATACTTGAAAATGTAAATCATGTAATTTGACCTAGATTCAGTATCTATTGTTCATCTCAGAATAAGGCTACGTCTGTGCGTTGAACCGTGCGAACCTACTGGCTACTAACTAGACCTAGTTGCGAAAACAATTTGTAAAGAGCAATCGCTCCAGTGAAGCAGGTTCATCAAAGTCACTGACCATTGAGATTGGTGTGCAAATATCGTAGGACTAATGTGATGTAACAACATTTTGAAGAACCACACTAGAACCAAGCGTTTCAGTGACTCATTCTTATGCCGCACCACTAAGACCTGGAACTCCCTGCCAGCTCATGTGTTTCCTTCTTCCTACAGTCCCGGGTCCTTTAAGCGGGGCGTGAAGAGGCATCTGATGAGGCCGTCAAGCTGAGTGCCACCACTGTTAACATGGTACATGTTTACAAGGGTGACCCATATGCCGAGACTTTGCCTTTAGCTTAACATCAGACGAGGTGAAATTGACGTGTCCATATAAAAAAAGAGTTCAGCCAAATTCGCAGTTAGATTGGAAAAAGCGGACGCCAGATTCCGATGTCAAGGCTTCGGATGTGACTGGGATTAACGCTACTATGAAGAAGATTATAATTTTATTGTGATTTTTATAAATTCTAATGTTGTGTTGTGGTGGTTAGTGACGGACCGAACTTTTGGATTTGTTCCTGGTTAGTTTTGTTAGTAGGCGTAACGGGAAAGTTAAATAGAGGGCAGGGGGAACAGGATCTGAATTCCATGAGGGCGGAAAAAAATATAGCGATACAAATTTTTTTTCCCCACTTGAGCATTTTATTTTTCCCGATGTATTCGAGAGGCGAAATAAATTTTTGAATGAATTTTTTTTATAGCATTTATTATGCTAACTTTTAAGTTCGAAAAACATCGGAAAAAATGAAACGCTCAACTTGAGACTAACTGAGACTTGAACTCACGACCTTTCCCTTACAGGGGGAATGCTCTTCCAACTGAGCCATTGAGC
The DNA here is from genome assembly GCA_914829495.1 of Eilema sororculum. Lineage (NCBI taxonomy): Eukaryota > Metazoa > Arthropoda > Insecta > Lepidoptera > Erebidae > Eilema > Eilema sororculum. The sequence continues at coordinate 25,339,735 of OU618538.1, read as the reverse complement.
GAAATAAAGTTCAAACTAATAAGGTTGAAAGCTTATAACATAACGTTAAATAACTATATCTGAACTGCATAGGAAGTTAGATAATCTCATTGAATACGAGTACGAATGACCAACATTAATGTCTGTCTAGATCGCACAATCGCGTGCGGCCAATGTCGTTCAATGCGCGGGCCTATCGTGCAACTATACTGAATTCGTCCGGCCTCAGACACTACTAAACAAATTGTGTGAACTCGAGTAATAGACTCACGATAAAGGTGTGTTATAGTAGTATTTTGTTTGTATCCTTGATGACTCCAACAAGACCATTGCTAGCATTTGGAATGTACTTAGGATATAAATAGGTAACCATTAAGGAAGTGCCTTTTACTGATGCAGAAGATTTTTATAAAGAATATTAGCAACCGAAATTAATTACCAATATTCCCTCTAAGCCCTCCAACTAAGCTAAATTGCTTGTTCTAGGAGTGGGTTCACGTTGGTAGCGTAATGGTACGGATTCGAATCCGGGAACATTTGGTCTAAGGCCGCCCGAAGGGCACCATCTCAAAAGAGATGGTCCTGGGTCTGCCGGGGTGCGAGAGATATGCTCTCGGCAATCTCACCTCCGGCAACCAAGGACTCAAGACGGCGTGCGTTTTGGTCGGTTCGAGTCCTACATAACCGCCACCACCGGCTCCGTAGGGGTGGTATCCGTGGCGATTTTGCGCACGATAAAAAAAAAGCTGACACCTTAACCAATAACAACGTTCTTATTTTGTTTGTTTTTTGAAGTGTTCATTTGTGAAGATTTTAGTGTGATGCTTTAGACGCTACCAAAAACTCATACTTACAGGAAAAGAAAATAAAAATCAATCCTTTATCATTTACTAGCTGTAGCCTAAGGGCAAAGCCTTAATATATTCCTTTTCCAAGTTCTAGTCCTACTCTGTACCAACTTTCATCAGAATCAGTTCAGTGGTTTAGGCATGAAAGCGTATGAGACAGGCAGACAGAGTTTAAAACCTGTTATATTGGATGGATATGGATATATCTTTACCATAAGGAATTTGAATACCTTCGGCAGCCGCTTGGTAGGCAATTAACATGAACATGAACATGAACATATGTACAATGTCCAAAAAAAGCAATCAAGCGGTTGTTTATTTTTATTTGTACCGATATTTTTAATATTTATAAGTATAGAGAAGAATACTTATATGTATAAAGGAAGGCCTGCATCATCCAGTCAGTAAATCAGCAGGACTATTAAAGGTATGAGTAGGTACATATTAATAGTATGAGTAGGTACATGTTTAATCAGACTTTGTCGCATGTCTGTCACCGTGCTTAACGAACACTGTTATGTCATAGTCCCACTTCTCTGTATCACTCTCAATGCCTACAATGTTTTTCTTTCTTTTTTGTTTTCGATCGCAAAAATTGCACTTGTGTATTGTTTGTTGCATTAGTTTATCGTAATTTTTACTGTAATAGTATTGGTTTTATGTAAGGAAATTTTCACACATTTTTCCAACATTGGAAGTGTCTCCGCGCAAACTATTCTCGCGACACACAGACATGACGAATGTATAAGGGTTCCGTTTTTGCTATTTGGCTCAGGAACCCTACGAAGTTGATCTTAGTTACACAGGTCATTATAATCAGCTTTGCGTTAGTCCCGGTCCCACCGATAAGCCCTCATCTGGGAATTTTTACACTATTAAACAATTGAGTACACAATTTATCGGTCGAGTCAGAAAGCTGGTTCAACCACCTCTAGTCACGTATATAATTCCAAAACGTGCACGGTCGCTCTACACCAACACCCCTTGAACCCCCCCCCCCCCTTTTCTTCGACTTTCTGATTCTTGTAAATATTGTAGTTTATGTTTATTATTATGTTGGTTTTAATTTAATATTTAAAATTGGTTTTTTTAAGTTAGTTTAGTATATTGTTGAATAAAAAACGTATCTAGGTAGGCATACGTAAACTCAAGTATTTTGCAATAGTAAGCCATCACTCAATAAGCGGAAATTCTGTAATGCGTTACAAAATGGTATGGGAGTGGAAGACAATATTGCATTGGTTTCACCGCGCAGGCGTGGGAGAGTGCACGCTGCACGCATTTCTTATCACTGAACTTTCGCTATCGAGAGTTAACTAACCTTATGCGTAAGTACCTAAGTATTAAGTATAACCTCGTAGTATTGTCAAAACGCCGATGCGGTATCCTCTCAAAAAAATCTTTAAAATGTAATACTTACAATTTTTAAATAATTATGGTCGAATTTCGACCACCTGGCGACCACTAGTACTAATGAATAAATAAACATTTTAGTGTAGACAGCACTACCTAGACCCAAAGAAAGCATAACTTAACTAGTATATGTTATGGAATCTAAAATGAGGATAACCATACATATTTTTTTTTTTGTAAATTATTACATCATTACTTGACCCGACAAACTTCGTAAAAGTTAAAAAAAACTCACCGATTTTGATGAAATTTGATATCGGCTATATTTGGTCGCGATAACCGTCATACACAGGCGGAGCCGTGGGCAAAAGCTAGTTAACAATATAGATATGTTGAAATTTCCTGACTCGTAAGAGATAGTAACATCTGTGATCGGAAGATGCTTGACTTTACTAGTCTAAAAAACATAATTATACATTTTACATAATCGTGATCTAATGATGACACTTGGAGTATCTCAGTCGCTTTAGTGATGAGTGCAGTAAACTCAATGTAATTGAAATTTAGGCATAATATAATTCTTCCTTTACTGTCCTAAATACTACGTGCTGGACTGGAGTATCACATACAAAATTGATTGATAAACGGGTGTGCATCGTGTAAAAATTGTCTGTGTGCAAAACGAAAGACGTTAAAAAATACATTTATAAAAACACTTGGAAAGTTTGCTAAACTAACTTTTAAACTCTTGCGTTCCATGATATATGTAAAATAACACTAACGGGAATTAACGCGATCATGGTATAGTTACATACATACCTTTGATTTGCCTGATGTTTCGACCAGGTTACACCGGCCGTGGTCACAGGCTGATTGGCTCCGTAGTGCACGCCCGTCCTCTTCGAGTCTGTGAGGTAGTAGGTTCTTCATCTAGGTTCCGCACATTCTCGATATTTTAAAGGTATGTATATATTTAAATCAAAGGTATGTACCTATATACCTATACCATGATCGCGTTAATTCCCGTTAGTGTTATTGTAAACTTGGAAAGTGTTTCAGCATATTAAATTTTTAATGGTTTGAATGAAATTTTTTTATAGCATTTATTATGCTAACTGTTAAGTTCGAAAAACATTGGTAAAAATGAAATGCTCAAGTGAGACTCGAACTCACGACCTTTCGCTTACAGGGCGACTGCTCTGCCAACTTTTTAATGGTTGTAATATATTATTTACTAGCTGTGCCCGCGACTTCGTCCGCGTGGAATGTACTTAATAAAAAAAATCAGTTTTTTTTTGTTTTTGGTATTTTTTTTTTTAGCCTAAATTACTCCTTATTACATAAGCTATCTGCCAGTGAAAGTCCCGTCCAAATCGGTCCAGCCGTTCCAGAGATTAGCCAAAACAAACAGACAGACAGACAGACAGACAGACAGACAGACAGACAGACAGACAGACAAAAAATTTAAAAATATATATTTTGGTATGTGTACCGTATATACATTCATATGCATGTAGTAGAAAGCGGTTATTTTAATATTACAAACAGACACTCCAATTTTATTTATTTGTATGTAGATAGTGCTTAATAACATGCGAACTGTAATAGAAATACATTTAAAATCATCAATTAGTAATTTATGTATGTATCTAGAAAATCGAAGTTTCACAACATTTTTTAGAGTAGAAATCTACAGACATATACTCACATCTTCAAATCCCGAAGGGGTAGGCAGAGGTCCCCACCTAATAGCTCAACGTCAAACATAGAAAAATGGTTAGCGTCTCTAAGTAGCACTTATCGGCTTTTGATAGCTTTAAATAACTTCCTTTTCTACCGAACTATTTATAACAAAGGAAGGAAGACTCTCGTAAGATTAAAATAAGAATTCAATTAGGTACCTCTTGACAATTGACTATGCTATGGCTTCTTTGGTAATAACTAAAATACAATAGCCAACAGATTGACAGTACAACCATAGTTGGGACATTTGTGACAGCATTTTTTCCTTAATTTGCTTAAAAGTGCGACAGGCCGTACTAAATAAATTTCACCACCTGATGGGCAGTAAGTACCTAATTATTTCAGAATCCCATCAAGTTCTCGACCCGATAATGACCTTCAGTGTTGCAACACCGCGCCATAATTGAGTCAACCGCCATTTTCACATTTTCGCGCCAGATCGACAACTGTCAAATTGGGCTGCCGACCGTTGAAACCGCAATTATAAATAGAAGCATTGAAAGTGTTCAAAGAAATCAATGCAAATTGGTAATACTGTTGTAAACGATTATGGGTGCATAATTTCTTTAACGAATCGGTTCAACGACTTGGACAAAAAATTGTTTGTTTTATATGTTTTGTAGATATAATGCAATTGGGTATTCTACTGACTAGTCAAATTAGATACTTTTTACTAAACGTCAAGATAGTTTATAAGGTAACTTGTATGAAAAAAGATTTAGTGACGTCATAAAATTTAATAGTCAAATCAGTTACTATTATAGGTTGGGTGGATGATAAAAAATAAATACAAGCTATAAAATAAGAACCGATGCCATTTTTCTCGCTCTTTTATTTTTATCTATATTATCTTTTATATTTATCTTTTAATTTAATAAGCTCGGTTAGATAATATATTTTAACTACCCAATTAAGTTCTGCTACCGTTTCAGATGCCATGTTTTAGTATATTTTCACTCTTTTTTAAAACATTATTATAGTTAAATCGTCTAAAATAAAATATTGCTTTGATGAATTACCGGCAATAACGTTTATGTAAAGTTGTTATAATATTATTCAAGTTAGACTTTCAATTATTGCACAGTGCTTCTATTAAGATGCTTATATTAATCTTCGAAGTTGTGTGTATTTATCGTAGGTTTATAAGTGGCCGGTTAATGGCAATAGGCTCGCCACCTATTACATTGGGACCTAAACATAAACTGGCGAAATGTGGGTGCTAGCACCTCTGCCTACTCCTTCGGGGAATACAGGCGTGAGTTTATGTATTTATATGGTTCTATTAACAATAATATTTTATGACAGAACTGTAGATAGTATAATAGTAGTAATAGTGGGTAGTAATATAGTCTTAATCTCTGAATCATGGAACGCGTAGAGTCTTAGTAGGTATAATAAAATAATAAGTATTTATAGTTAAGCTGCGTGAAAACTACCTACTATAAACCAACACAAGTGAAGTGAGCGGAAGTCCTGCAGCGGAAATAGAACACTCATTGACAACCGGAAGTTGATTTATCAGGTTTATATACCACAGCTGTAAAACATAGGCCTTATCTTACCTATACTTGTGTATTATCCTATAGTTAACATAAATTATCTAACCGAGCTTATTAAATTAAGAATGGTAAAAGAGCGTTAAAAATTGCGTCGGTTCTTATTTTATAGTTTTTATTTATTTTTAATCATTCACCTAACCTATAATAGTAACTGATTTGACTATAAAATTTTATGACGTCACTAAATCTTTTTTCATACAAGTTACCTTAGGTATAACTTATCGTTTTGACGTTTAGTAAAAACTAACTAATTTGACTAGTCAGTAGAATACCCACTTATTAAAATGTACCTACCTTTTTTACTTTTTGATGAATTTCATATAATATTTTATTTTTATTACTTTTGTACTACAAATATTTTCAAACATATGCCACTATTATATTAGTCAACTTATTATGACTATTATATGACTGTATTATGCGAATAAATGAATAAATACCTATGAAAGGAAAGTGCACGTGCTGAGTCTACATGTGTGACGTAATGGGGGTAAGGGCGAAAGTGTGTCATTATCTTTATTTTGTGATTAATTTAGGTATAATTATGACAATATATAAATATCATACCTGTTTATCTATATAAACAATGGTATATTTAGTTAATTCACCCTCTACTTACTTCTCGAACCGCAAGTTAATTGATTGAAGATTAGGTATAGTCAACGACAAAAGTAGCTGGCGAAATGACAAATCAAATCAGTTATGGTGATCAAAAGATATAGATTACCGTAGCTGTTGAAACAACCATAAAAGAAGTAAAAAAGACACGAAACGAGTTAACTTTGTCTTTGTCTATTTCCTTCTTCCTAAAGTCCCGGGTCCTTTAAGCGGGGCGTGAAAAGACATCTAATGAGGCCGTCAAGCTGAGTGCCACCACTGTTAACATGGTACATGTTTGCGATGGTGACCCTCTCTCCGAGACTTTGCCTTTAGCTTAATATCAGGCAAGGTGAAGTCAAAATGACGTGTCATAAATAAAAAAAAAAATTAAAAGAATTTATAAATATATTTGTGCATCAACTTTGATTTTTGACAGTACATTACAAAACAATTTACTGTAGATAATAAATTATGTGCCTAGTCGCAAAGTCGCGAACAGCCAGAGATTACATCTTTCCGTTTGTATTAGCTAATGAATAATACAGTCTGCGAGTCATTTATTCACAATGCTCATCGCCTTCTAGTAATCTGTAATTACTCGTTGGTTTACAGCACTAATTATTATGTGAAATGGAAAAACGTGTGATAACCGACTTGTGCAGGTTTGAAACGGCACGAGGCGATGTGTTTATAATAAGCTTGTTAAAACAAAGTAGGTTTATTTTATGTTATACTTATGATAAAAGTGCTGTCATCCATACTAATATTATAAATGCGAAAGTAACTCTGTCTGTCTATCTGTCTGTATGTTACGCTTTCACGCCTAAACCACTGAACCGATTTTGATGAAATTTGGTATAGGGGTAGATTAGACCATGAGAAAGGACATAGGCTATGTTTGGTCGCGATAACCGACATCCACGCGGGCGGAGCCGCGGGCAAAAGCTAGTCATCTATAAACATACATTATAATGTATGTTCCTGTACTTCTTTAGGCTCCATACTGCGAAAAGATCTTCTTCTTCATCATATCGTTAACCCCAGTCGCATCCGAAGCATACAGCTTGGAGTCTGGGGTCCGCTTTACCAGTCTAACTGCGGAATTGGCTAAACTTCGATATTTTCTGTAAAGTTATTGCCATCTGACCTCCACAACCCAAAGTCGATATCGAAGCATTGCAGTTAGACCAGTTGTTGGACTTTTGAGGGCTCCTACTACCCGTAACGACTGCCATAGATGTTCGTATGGCAACCAGGACCGACGGCTTAACGTGCTCTCCAAGGCACGACCAGACCAATGCAAATACCTATGTTGATGTATACAAATAAACAACACCCCAAATATAAGACCAAATATAAGCCGACATTGCATAATAAATCAGGTTACCGGACTATAATCTATACGGTGCTACTGGGTAAACAATTATTGCTGAACATGAAAAAAAATACTAATGATTTGAAAGCCTCCGTTCAAAAGTTAGTTAAAGTAGGATCAAGCTCAAACTAAATCAAGCTTCTCTAGAAATATTCACTCAAACTTCGAAAGGCAAACTTCAAAGGCCTTAAAAGCTTCTTAACAATAACCTACCTTCTAATTCTATAAAGATTGTCAATAAGTTAATATAATAAGCGTACAGTCAGAGCATCAGAATGACGAACAGAGTACTCAAAATTATCTTAATTTTGTATTTTCAGTTAACCGATTGTTCTGATAATGAAAATATCGAAATAAGTTGGACAGCAGGCGGTACCCATTTGCAAATAATGAACTATTGCGAGGGAGTTGACGAATAACTCATCAAACCTATTTCGATCTTTTCAGTATCAGTCGAGTTTTTTATTTTAAATAATTATTTTTTTCTCAAAGTAATAGCAATAAGCAGTACTATCATGCATAGGTAACTGACCCTACACGTGGTACATATAGGTATATGCGCATTTTTATACTGTTATTGGTCTTTGTTGTTTATTTGACGCGTATTAGACACTGAGTACAAGCGTACGCGCATCATATAAATCTATATGTGCGTGATTATATAACGCTTTAAGGATTGGAATATCTTTCGAAGTGATATACATAATTCATCATTCGCCTTGACGCGTCTGCCTGCGATACAGCGAGGCGCCTTGATCCATAATAAGGAGAAAACCCTTAATATAAAAAGCCTACACTTTTGTACAACAGAATATTGTAAATGGTTTTGGTAGTTATTAATGTAATAAGTTGTCTATAAAAAGCATATCCGCTTGGTCTTGCAATTTCGCTGTGAACAAAAAAACAACATCGAAGTGCCATAACCGCAAATGTTTAAAAAACCGTCGTGTAAAATGCGAGTTGGTCTTCAACAAGAAGGGTTCCGTAGCATTATACAGGCCCTCGATTCTAATAAAGCTTTACCACTGTATTGCCTCAGTCACTGCAAAGATACTTTATTTCTATACATCTAAAGTCCAAAATGAAATAAAAACAGTTTCATTGCACTTTTTCAATTACTCTGCAAAAAGTCATTTAATTTTGAACTTTAACTGCATCGCTTTAAAGTCTATTATTTATTGCCATTCTTTGCAGTGGCTGCGGCACCATTGTCGTTTATCTTTGCAGAATCGAGGCCCAGGACTACTTCAGCTTTTTAAATACTTTTATAAAGTAGCTAAAGAAGCACTGTTTGATAATTTCATTCTTTTTTTATTAGTTTTTCTTGGACATAGGTGTAATTTCTAATAAAAAGAGATACAGTTTATAAATTTCTTCACTAATGCGATTTCACGAATATATAGCGGAACCATTAATAACCAGAGCTATACAAGGTATACACAGATGTTACAATAAAATGTGTATTTTTTTATTAGTAAGGGCCTTAAGTATATAAATATAATGTGCTGTGTATGTTTCGTTTCCCTTCGAGCACCTACAGAACCCTATCAGTGTGCCACACAACCGCAATACATAAAAAAGAAAACAATATGTTTATTAACTAAAATTTATACACACGTTAAGTGGATGTTACGAATGTCCAAAAAACTCCTCTGATTCACTGTGTAGCAGGTTTGGCTACAAGGTAAATTACTTACAATACAATATGATATTTTATTTACAGAAATGGTTATCGCATTGTTATGTTCTGTGATGATTATCTACGTAGTAGTTTATTTTCCTTCTATCAAAATGAATATAAATTGATTTTAAGCAAGTCTCGGAGCCACGTTTGGGCAAGTACAGCTATTTTAGAAAAACAAAAAAGTACAGTAAGCTTCAGAGAAAAGGAACCCCCCTTGAGGATAAAACCATTATCAAGGGGGGTTCATTTTCTCTGAAGCTTACTGTACCTATACATCCTGATATCACTTGCATTTTAAGTAAAAAAAATGTTGCCACTTTCAGAGAAGGGCTAAGTGAGGTATTCAGTGATAACGTAAAGAAAGTTTCAAATACATCGTTTCAGATGGAAAACACCTTCAGCTCCAAAGTTCTACCACCTTTTGAAAATTCCACTGAATTCCACTATAAATTTGATGAGCTTCTGTCCCATTTCGCTCTTTAGGTATCCAACGAAAATTATGTCAATAGATCTCTCTCAGAATATTGACAACATTTAAGTCTCACACTAAAATAATAACATAACGAATAACATCAGAATGTATAGAACTAGAAAGTGAAGCCATAAAAAGGAATACTAAAATAGTGCTATCTTCGTCGCACTCTTTGTGAGCACGTACAAGTGCGAGCGAGATGGTCCTACTAACTACGGTATATTTTTCAGGTTCTGAGCTGCTACTGACAATTAGAAGAAAATCCGCCACCTAAGCCCTATATACTGGTCTTCTACAGTTCTCAGTTCACTCGTCTTTGCGTAACTGATACATACACAGCCGTAAATACATTCCTGGAAAAGTAAATGATATGTTTAGCTGTCATATGTCAAGTGTATTGCGAGACGTAAAGTCAATTTGTAGTTGTAAGCCTACTAGTAGCCTGGAGTAGCGAGTCGTGTGTAACTAGACCTTTAGGTCGCGTGCTGTCAGGAAACGTGTTGTACATGTTCTTGTACAATAGTTTACGTGTCTGATCATCCGTTACGCAAGGACAAGAGCTTTTAGAGTGGATTCCCGAAGATGAATATCTTCTTAAAGTATAGATTCAATAGTAAAAATACTAGAAGGGCCACATGTTTCTTGTTGGCATTTATAATGGCGACTTCAATGTCTGGAGCAGGAATCGAAAGTGCAACTAAAAGTGAACTAGAAAATGCAAGCAGTTAGATGCACCCGAGAGTAAAACTTAGATGAAGAAGACCTATGGGTTATGTTAAGTGGTTCCAGTTTAGTACATCACCAAAGATATCATTCTTAGTATTGCTAGCTGCAGAGTGCAATCTTCCTATCAATATAAGCCGGGTCACACTATAGTTCGCCACACTGACCTAGCGGTTCAAAAGAGTTCAAAACTTCCAAGAACATTATAAAGAGCTCTCAGTTTTTTTTTTTAAATTACGATAATATTTTATGAAGTACAAGTAACAGTAACAGAGTAATTACTAATGAGAATTTTATTATAGAAAGATGTAGCTAAATAACAACACTTCAGGTTCAATTAGCCATGTAATCAATAAATCATTTAGCCTATTGCTGTCCACTACTGGACATAGGCCTATCTTAAGAAGTGGACAATAGCACGAATAGTCGTACGAGCACAACAATCGGGTACCTACTATGTTGGGTCGAGGAAAAAGAATGTGAATATTATGATAAATATAAAGTACCTATTGCCCGGTTTGCAGTTCTCACCTCCTTATTACGTGGGAACCAATACTATCTCGTGAAATATAACATTTATATACATGACAATATAGAAAAAAATATTGTTATAACTATTACTATCGTAACTTTAATTTCTTACATTGAAACCATCAAGGTACCTTTATTTATAAATTACCTGAGACCCGCACTGAATAGAATTAAAAACAAACTTAAGCTAGGAGAAAAAGACAACATGACGGAATCAAATGTTATGAGTTATTAGAGAAACTACAAAAGGTGATGTCAGGCCGAGATTCCGTATTATGCAATATTCCCATGAAGAGTCTTTGAAGAGCCCTAAAGATTTGTCAGCTTTGCCGCACCTCAAGAAATCTCTCGGCAATTCAGAAACGTATTGGGTTTACGTTACGTGCAAAACGTTGCGTTGCTTACACAATCGTTTTATTGTGTTACACGTTCTTTAGTGCCGCTGTTAAATTGCCTCAGCCAACTTCCGAGTCTTTTCAAAGTTTGCTAATACATTATTCTATTACAAGTATTCTTTGAGATAATATTTTATTGGGAAAATTTGAGGGATATTGTGAGTGACAAAACTAATACAATGTGTCTCGTGCGAGTGTGGGATTGTAACTTCCTCTGTCTACCCCTTAGCTAGTATTATTATTATATATATTATATATATATATATATTTTATAATTACCTCCATGTTTTTGGTGACTGACCATATTATACTACATATTAGAATTTGAAACCTATACTTAGAAATTTTTATAGCATCATTTATAGCATAGCATTATATATAGCAACAAATTCAATATTTAAAAATGGTTGAAAAATCATTCATTGTTTCCATCAGTTCGTAAGAATGTTGGTAGATGGCTCCACCGTCGCCCTTAAAGACGAATATAAAGAATGACGAATATATAAAACATAAAGAGAAGGACAATTTGAAATGATTCAGGTGTGGCTCAATAGCTCAGTTGGAAGAGTTCCCCTTGTAAGGGAAAGGTCGTGAGTTCAAGTCTCACTTGAGCATTTCATTTTTTTCGATGTTTTTCGAACCTATACTACGTGCTGACTAAGCAGCTTAGAGGATACGATAATATGTGTGCCAAAAGTCTCGCTACCATGGATGCCTAAGATCGTGCAAAGTGTAAAAGTAAGTAAGTGAAAAGTTCATTTTAAGTTAGTAGATGGAAAGCAACTTTTGCGTTAGGAAAAAGGAAAGGAAGGAAAGAAAATTATGCGTCCGGAATTCACACAAACCGTAGAATTAAGTGAGAAGCGCCTTCCAAGAAGAGCGCCAGCGATGGGAAAATGATGTGTCTACTTCCTACTAGTACAATAACACCTATAAAATAAAATTCGCCTATATCTCAAAGGGTATTTGAGCCTTAACTTTTAACTTTAATAAACCGAACTCGAAAGATTTGACCAAATACTTTATACTTAAAACATAACTGAGAAAAAAAAAGTAAAAATATCAATACCCAAGACACGGTGTTGTTAGGTGAAATACAAATAAAAACAAAAAATCGGCGAAGTACGAGTCAGACTCACGCGCATCTAGGGTCCTGAATACAACTGAATTTGACGTTGCTTAATTAGAAAACTGGAGTAAAAAATGAGTAGCGTGCCTCCCCATTCCGGGGGCGAGTCGGGGACACCGTTGTCCCGGGGAGGGGCAGACCGTAAGTGATGGCCCGGGGTCAGCTGGGGTGCGAGGGATATGTCGATGACAACCTCACCTCTGGCCTAGCACCAAGACCCACAGTCGGCGTGCGGTTTTAGTCGGTTCCAGTCCGACATAACCTCCCCTTCCGGCTCCGGCAGGGGAGGTATCCGAGGGGATTTCAGCACGAAAAAAAAGGAGTAAAAAATGACAACTGAACTGACAATACCCGAAGTGGACCCCAGAATCCGAGGTGCATCCGAGAAACCCCGCAACCGGGACTTACGTTAGCATGAAGAAGATTGAAAATCAAACATTATCCATACTTAATATTATAAATGTGAAAGTAACTCTGTCTGTCTGTCTGTTTGTAGGTATGTTACGCTTTCACGCCTCAACCACTGAACCGATTCTAATGAAATTTATTATAGGGGTAGATTAGACCATGAGAAAGGACATAGGCTATGTTTGGTCGCCATAACCGACATCCACGCATGCGGAGCCGCGGGCAAAAGCTAGTGTTTGATATAATAACAAATGCTCTAATTTCGGTTGAAATAACGTTTACATGTGATAATTTTCATATGATATAATATCAAATGACCTAATTTCATTAAAGCGGGGCTCCTACTTCCAATTGGTTTATAAAAAAAATAACCACGAAGGGGATGGCGGGGTCTACGACCTAACTTCTAACCTAACCTTTTCGAGTCGGGGTGCCCTAAAGTCCAGATTGTTTCCATTTATAGCAAGTTTTAATCCACCTGTACAATCTATATATATAAAAATGAATTGCTGTTCGTTAGTCTTGCTAAGACTCGAGAACGACTGAACGCATTTATCTTATCTTGAGCTTGAAATATTCGTGGAGGCCTAGAGAAGGTTTAAAAGGTGAGAAAAATTTGAATAATTGCGACAACCGACATCCACGCGGGCGAAGCCGCGGGCAAAAGCTAGTATAAGATATACAAGATAATAAAATCGGCCATCGACCAGACGTGAGTAGGATGACCAAGTTGATGCTCAGTTATGATAATATAATAACTGTATTAAGCCTAGACTTAATTTAAAAGACATTGCCCCCTATTTTTTGTCCTTGCTGTTTTGGAATCATTTTTATCCTCATAGCGATTTCCCAATAGCATTTGTTTGTTGTTTTTGTTTTGTCTGACCTACGCGACTTCGAGATCCCCAAGTTTAGCAGGCTTCTACCGACTGAGGTGATATGGGCTCGGACCCCGGAGTTTTTGATAGTTTATGGTAGGATATCTTTTTAGATAAGCTGCGAGATGCTAAAGCCATATTGTTCCTCAATGAGCTTAGGACTCCAATAGAATTCATTTAGTGGGGCAAAGTGTTTTTTTACATTACACTTTGCCCCACTAATAGCTACGATTGGTGGGGCAAAATGCGCGCGCTGAATAATTTGAACGCATGTTTTGAAAAACTGTACCTAAAACTGATTAATTAATTGCCAGCTTGTGAGTAGTTTTTAGTAAAGCAGGAACTGTGAATAAGTTGAAATACTTTAATAAATTTAACACAGATTTGTCGTACGGTTTTCTCGGGTGAAATTAAGTTTTACTCACCTGTTACATCATAAATAAATTGTACCTACTGTAGCAATAACGTATTATATTATGTACAGTTACAAAATCACACATAAACAGTTTGATGACTTTCGATTTTTTGAGAACGTTTGATTGAAAAGACAATTTGTTGATAGAGAGAGTTTGTGACCATTTTCGTGGAAAGTATAATTTCTAACAATTTTGGTAAGTTTTTATTTGGTAAAACACTTGCGGTTTGAAATTTCAACATTTGTTACTTGTTAAGCCCTCAAAATCGATAATAATGGAAACATTATATACGATTATTATAGGTACTTATACGCATTGAATTATTTACTTAATCAATATAACGGTATTTACATAAGTATAATAAACTTTCTTTATTGCGGAAAAGGTACCTACTAGATACTGACTTTGTTTCATTAGAAGGCGTTGTTTTGAACGTTTAAAAGTATACAATATCTATATGATATGCTAGTACCATTACTTACGGCCAGGTATTCCAGCAGAGGCCGCACTTTTGAGTTTTTTAAAAGCATCTGAATCATAGAAAAAAGCGTTTTAAATTTCGATAAAAATATATATTAGTTAAGGATCTAGTCTAGTCAAATTCGCATTCACTAACAGCTGAAGCTGAAGAATGTGTGATTCCTAATCTAGAAATACATCCACACAATCACCTCTCCTAAACTTATAAAAGACTGAAGGTCATCTGTTACACAGTAGAAAATTCCCATCATCATTCACAAAAAAATCGTTTGTCATATCTGCCAAGTACCGGTTACACTAGGCGTTGAATGATGTGACCAAAATCAATAATTAACATTCGCAAAAAACGATAACGCTATACTATGCCAGTGGACTCACTTGTAAATAACTGTAATGAGCACCCATTGTTAAAAGGCGCGCGGTGAATGGCCGATCTTGTCAAAAATAAGTGATGAATAACTAATGGCTATTGTCATTGTTTGTGTTGTAGTTAGATATAACGGTAGGCTAAGCGAGCGAGGATTAATACGGGACCTTATTGATTACTAGCTCGGTTATCGCTTAGTGTTGAGTCAACGCTATTGAGCATACTCCTCTTATATAGCCTGCATCTCAAAATCCTTTCTTAGGGGATGCCTACGTCATAGTAGCTTTATGCATGCAAAGTCTCCGCCCGATTGGTTTAAAATTGACAAAGTTTCATACAAACTTTCATACCCTATTTTATACCCTTGGGGGTACAATGAATCAAAATCCTTTTATTTATTTATTTTTTATTTAAAATTTATGCACACACAAAACAAACATAATATAAATTCGATGAGAAAGTTGGTACATTGGTACTGCTTATTTCTACAAGAAATTTCTTCCAGCAGACCGGTGAGAGGAGATCGTGAAGAAAAGAAAGAGATGTGAATGTGTGTATGATAAGGGAAGAAAAAAAATAGTACACACACAAACTTAAACTTCCTTTCTTAGCGGATGCCTACGTCATAACATCTACCTGCATGCCAAATTTCAGCCCGATCCGTCCAGTGGTTTGGGCTGTGCGTAGATCACTATGTCAGTCAGTCACCTTCGAGTTATATATTTAGATAGATGGATGAAGAACCGTTGAAGTTCTCTTGAGATATGATGAGGTTTTTTTTCTTTTATACCACTCAAGGCAGACACCTGATACAGGTGGTTACCATGAGCTATGGACGTAGGTATGAAACAGAGAGTCACACTCGTGCTGCCGACCCTGTAAGCACAGAGAGTTTCTGTGCCGTCAGTGTAGAATACAAAGCAGGACAAGCCTTTGGGCTTCCCATATAACTCTTCAGTGAGGTTCGGTTTAAGTCTAAGTTATTCATTGTGAGTAAGATTAAGAAATAATTTAAAAGTGAATTATCCTGCATTCATACTTAAAGGAGATGGACCACCGTTTCAAAACAAATAATTTTGTATGACGGCGAAACTCGGATACTATATTGGATTGATATCGTACTTTCATAGGAAATAAAAAATATTCTGTGCGAATATAAATATTTTTTTCGAGTGAATTAAAAGATTTTAAAAAAATATTACATGATTTATCAAGTTACATAAGTAGTCATACACTTTTTATTTAGGTTTTTCAAAAAGAAACGAACATTGGCATTCTCCTTTATAAATACACTCACTGCTTGGAAAGCCTAAGACCTTGTGAAGTGTAGGAGTAAACCCGAAAAACAGTAAAGAAAACCTACGACGAGCTCCGAAGTGAGATTTGAAGAAAGGTTTATTTAATTTACTAGCTTTTGCCCGCGGCTCCGCCCGCGTGGATGTCGGTTATCGCGACCAAACATAGCCTATGTCCTTTCTCATGGTCTAATCTACCCCTATATCAAATTTCATCAAAATCGGTTCAGTGGTTAAGGCGTGAAAGCGTAACATACAGACAGACAGACAGACAGACAGACAGACAGACAGAGTTACTTTCGCATTTATAATATTAGTATGGATTAATTTTCAAACCTTTTCTAACCCCGTATTTACCTTGCCCTTTCCGTGTCCCTTTTTGTACGTGTGGAAATCCCCTCAGATACCTCCCCCGCCGGAGCCGGAGGGGAAGGTTATGTCGGACTCGAATCGACTAAAACCGCACGCCGTCTGGGGGTCGTCCTGCTAAGCCGTACCGTAGGTGTATTTGTCTTCGATATATCCCTCGCACCTCGGCTGACCCAGGGCCATCCCTATTGCTCTGGCCCTCCTCAGGGGGGACAAAAGTGTACCCAACTCGACCCCCGGTATGGGGTTCCGCGCTCTACCGCCGATGCCCTATCCGTACGCCGTACCCTGCGGTAACCACTCGCCATGAAGTGGTCCGTGCGGTTACTTAATTATTACCTTAGTAATATTCTGTAGTACATAAAAAGCTTGTAAAAAGACAGTTGACCTTTTTGCGGTACGGTATATAAATTTAAAGTTATGATTTATTTTTTGCGACAGCGACGGCTGTGACGGATTGAAATAATAATTCGCGAAAAGTGCCGTTTGATTCCTGACAATGGAAAGATGAATCATTACAGTTTTGTGTGGGTGAAAGATATAGATCTACAGCCAACAGTTCTAAAATATAGTGGGTTAAATTAACTGTTAAAACCTAAATGTTTACGTAGGTTCACGAAATATGTCCTGAATGGACTATGATTTACTATTATAATCTTACGCAATTTTAAAACAATAAGTTATGCCTTTTTTTTACTTGAGAAAAATCTTTGAGTTATTTTTTTATAGAATTTATTATTGTTACTTTAAAATTCGAATACATCGGGAAAAATGAAATGCTCAAGTGGGACTTGAACCTATGACCTTAAAGACGAATATAAAGAAAAAGAAAATTTGAAGTGTGCAAAATCCCTAAGGATAACCTCGCCCACCGCCGCGCGTCGGAGTCAGTGGGGGAGGTTATGTCGGACTTGAACCGACTGAAACGCCTCCCCTCGCACCCCGGCCGACCTAGGGCCATCTCTCGCGATCAGGCCCTTCTCGGGAGCAGTTAGTACGCTAACTCTTCCTATCCATATCGTTTGGAAAATGTTAATTGGAAAAACGGGACTTACAACTGCAACCACTTCCTTACACTCCTTGAATACTCTGATCAACTGAGCTACATGAAGACGTCATGAGCATTCCAAATTTTCTTATAGAATTATGTTGGAGCGATGGGAAAATTTGTATTTGGCACAATTCGCCACTAAAAGAAAGACCAAATAAACCATTTTATTTCTTGACAAATCTAAGGCAGGAGTTTTTATTTTTAGACCTCGTGAATTAAACGTTGATATTTATTCCATTAAAGTAATACAAATATTATTGTCGTAAGAAAAATGACAGGTTTGGCGTGATCAAAATCTTATTACATGGAAATGCAAGAGCTACAAATTCCACTCTAAATTACAAAATGAATATCGTTGGAGAATTTGGAGTGGGTTCTGTGGAACGTGGAACATAGGACTTTTAAAAACATCACTATGGCTATTGTTGCACCTCGCCAAACCCGAACACGACCTGCAGAACTATAATATATCAAATGTAGATACTTAAACATATAACCTTGCTTCCTGTATACAACATTGTACTGATATTTATATATCAATGATAAATATTATGTATGACAATGGTTGTATGGTTGCTTATTAAAAAGTTTAACAAAACACATTCGTGTATTGTCTCAGCGCGGTTTACGATGAAGTCGTGTGAAGCTACTACAATGACATTCATTTATGTCAAAAAAATTAAAAGCCTCTCTGCTTGTTTGTCAATGAGCTAGGCAAATAACCTACGTACAAACAGGCGCACTTCTTTCTCATTGGGGTAGGTAGAGACTACTTCCATGGATATGAAGTAAATGGGCTATTTGACTAATTTTGTTTTACATTCGAAAAATGACCACTTTTTTATAATATAATGAACTGTAAAAGTAAAATTTTCGTACGACAAATAGTTTTCAAGATATTTAATTTTGAAAAATTCAATTTATCGCGCCGCCCGAAAACGCTCCATACAAAATCGTACAAAATTGTTACGTCACGGTTCTGTAGCGCGTAGTGCAAATGTATGGAGTGCAAGAGAATATCGCATTTATCTCGGTCTACGTTGTGTTTACACGTATATAGTTCATAATAAAGGTTATTTAAAATTTAATGAGGATTCTAAAAAGTTATATATTTGAATTGAATTTGATTGTTTATATTTTGACTTTTTTTGGGAATTTCAACTAATGAAAAGTCATAGTTTCAGTTAAGATATGCAATATTTTATTTTGCGAGGTATCTATATTTTTTCAGAACAAGCTATCATATTAAGCAGTATTGGGAAGAATCGACGACTTAGTCAAATAGCCTATTGCAGTTAACGTCTGGACATAGGCCTCTCTTAATATGTGTTATGTATTTTTTATAGGAAAAAAAACGATTTATTTTCAACAAACATAGCTGTATCTATTTTCAAAAGTGTATAAGTAAGTATAACAATGTAACTTTAGCCGCCAGCCTTTTGGGCACGGTACCGGTAGAGGTCGATGGGGAGGAATTCTACGGTGCCTAAAGTTACAGTCTCTTCCACCCTTTGTTTTTTTTTTTTCATTTTTGTATATACTGTACATTTAGTTATAATACCTACTGTAATTAATTTTCCTTTACCAAATGTTTATCAAAGAATGACTGTTTGTATCTTAATCAATAAAAAAAATGTTAGGAGGCTTTGGCCTAAGTATTGTTTTCACGCTGGCCATACGGGATGGTCTACAGGGTTTTATTTCGAGTGTTAGACACTATACATAATAACAACAATATTATTATTAAACTTGGGAATAATTATAACCTTCATCAAACGTCGTCTTGTATGAATCATTTGGCTTTAATCGACGGAACTAAAGCGATGCATGCAGCGGAGATGCGGATTATAAGCCATAGAATAGTATATTAAAGGAAGTCGGAAGGTTGTGCCAGTAAGTGAAAAGCATTCGGTTGTCATTGTACGGACATTTGGAGACAATATGGATACACATGAGAGTAATTTTCTTAAAATGTTCCAAGATTTCTCTATTTCCTCACAAGTGTCCTTAGTAGTGTTCCTACCTACTAACCTAACTAAGTATAAAACACTAGCTTTTGCCCGCAGCACCGCCCGCGTTTATGTCGGTTTTCGCGACCAAACATAGCCTATGTCCTTTCTCATGGTCTAATCTACCCCTATACCAAATTTCATCAAAATCGGTTCCGTGATTTAGGCTTGAAAGCGTAACATACAGACAGACAGACAGAGTTATTGTCGCATTTATAATATTGGTATAGATATGGACACTGTGTATCACTCCACAAAATTGCGTTGCCTGAACTCGGGTGCTTCTCGCTAATTCGCGCTACTATCACTAATAATTGCGTACACTACATAATATGTACCATTATATTAGTAGTATTATAGGAGTATTGTTATTCTCAAGAATGTCGTTGGATGGGTCTTACACTCCTACCTCACCTAAGAAGCACTTATACCAATAGTTTCAGCAACCAGAATGGGACCTTAGGTCCTACGCATGTGAACTGACAATTGAACACAAATTACCTAAATACCAGCACATGAAGAGATGATGACGACATAAACCTGTGCCGATAACTGTGCCACATGTGACATCGAAATATTCCGTTTTAACATAGGTATTGCAATTACCATAGAATTCCATAAGATCTTTAAGAGGCTATATTACATCGCACCTTACCAAGGAATTCTATTTACAGACAAGCTGTTCAGACAAGGAAATTGCGTCACAGTTGAAGGGTATGGTTGAAAAACAAGGCGTATGGGGCCTATGGGGGCGACATAATAGTAAACAAATTTTAAATGAAAGCATCGGTAGTGTAGTCGGCCTTATGAGGTGTTGGTTTCGAATCTTGGCCTTTACACTACCGATATCAACACGAACTCCTAACAAGTAATTTGAGTTAGGTACTACCATAGAACTTTAATAATATAAATTCTTTGAATAATTTTTATAGCATACTAGCTTTTGCCCGCGGCTCCGCCCGCGTGGATGTCGGTTCCCGGCAATTATTCGAATTTTTCTCGCCGTAAAAACCTTCCCTGGACTTCCACGAATAATTCAAGACCAAAATTAGCCAAATCGGTTCGTGCGTTCTGGAGTTATATCGTCAGGAAGGAAAACCCGACTTATTTTTATATAGTAGATAATAAGATAACTTTAAAATTCGAATACATCAGGAAACTGAAATGCTCAAGTGGGAAACAGTTGGAATAGCATTCCCCTTGTAAGGTCGTGGGTTAATTTGAGCATTTCATTTTCCCGATGTATTCAAATATAAATTCTTTAAAAAAAGATTAATAAGTTTCAAACACAATACGATATTTTTTTGGAATACGCGTAGGTATATATAAAATGGATTATTCCTACTATCCCCCATTAACTTTGGCCCCAGCGGGAGCCACTTGTTTACTAATTTCCAAATTTCCCCTACTTAAGGGGGGCACATTACCGTAAACTATTCACCACGTATTTCTAAAAGTAACAATCAGTCAATGCAAATAGGTAAATATACCTATACAACAGGGCATCAGCATGTTTTTCGACAAACTGACTTATTTGTTTACCTGATCCACTAATAAAAAATTCCAATTAATAAGTATCTTAATGCGTATTAATAAATAAGAGTTATTTTTATTACTAATTTACATAATAATGTACTTAATACATGTTCGAATTAGTAAACAATATGCCCTCATTGAAGTGTAAACATAACATGTAAAAACTATTGTTCACTGTTGTTCATAGCGTGACGCGTACTATATTAACAGACATAGTAACCTACTTGCCTTTATTTATATTTAAACTTTCCCTAAAATACTCTTTCAGTTCCTTTATTCTTTTCTCGTGCGGAAATCCCCTCGGATAATTCACCTGCCGGAGCCGGAGGAGGAGGTTATGTCGGACTCGAACCGACCAAAAACTGCACGCCGACTGTGGGTCGTAGTGCTAGGCTGGAGGTGAGGTTGTCTTCGACATATCCCTCGCACCCCGGCTGACGCAGGGTCATCCCTAGGGCACTGACTAACCTCCGTCCCCCATGAACGCGGGCCTGGGGGTGACGGGTGGAGCCGCCTGTCACCCCAGCAGAAGCAGGCCACGGCGGCGGCGCGCTCAGCGCGCCTCCCCATTCCGGGGGCGAGTTGGGGACACCGTTCCCTGGGTCAGCCGGGGTGCGAGGAATATGTCTATGACAACCTCACCTCCGGCCTAGCACTAAGACCCACAGTCGACGTGCGGTTTTAGTCGGTTCGAGTCAAACATAACCTCCCCTTCCGGCTCCGGCAGGGGGGGTATCCGAGGGGATTTGCGAAAAAAAAAAAAGGGTCATCCCTTAAGGTCTGGCCCTCCTCGGGACTCTTTCAGTGGCAACTAATCGCTCGGAGAAGCTTTCTAAGGTGCCGCATGCCGGTTTCCTTATGGGCGCCGCCGGGGGGCAAACGGCAGTCACTCCCTTATAAGTAAAAAAAATGTGAAAGGAACAAGTTTTCAATGTGAAAGTTTGTAAAAATGTTTGGATGTTTAGATGATTGTTACTTAATCACGCACAAATCAAGCTTATATTTGGTACTGGGTCAGGAAAAAATAGGGTACTTTTCACCCCTGAAATATGTTCCCATAGGTTGCGGAAATGAGCATGAATTCTACGTGAGTGGAACTGCGGGCATCAATTATTTAAAGTATATTAAGAACTGGTGCAAATACCAGAGAGTAATTATTGATTATCTTATCACTAGCTCTTGTCCCCGGCTCTGCCCGCGTGGATGTTGGATAACGAGACCGAAAATAGCCTATGTCGTTTCTCAAGGTCTAATCTACCCCTATACAAAATTACGGGTTACAATCATCTCGTCTTAAACGCAACTGGTAGAAGTAGCCACTGGTCTAAAACGCAGCTGGTCACTGAGTTTAAATCGCACCTTGTCTAAAACGCTTCCGGTCTAAAACGCAGCTTGTCTAAGTATCAATTAGTCGAAAAATACAAGTCGCCTGAAACGCAACTGGTCTAAAATGCCAATGGCACAACCAGTTGTGCTAACGTAGTTGTACCTGAGGAAAACGGGGTAAATAGTAGGTATCTCATTGTCGATTATTATAAAAGAAGAGCAATAGCTATTAATAGTTATGTATTTTATTACCTTAAAACATAGGAATAATCAAATCCTATAGAAAACTATAAAACTAAAAATGCTCCCTGTACAACTAATAATGTCCCTTACTTTAAACCACAGAACATCAAGCCCACGTTTATTTAATTTTTGGAGAAATTACTACGAGAAGCGAAAAGACTAGATATTTTGAAGCACAGAAAACAGAAGACTGCTTTAAACAAATCTTTGTTCTACACTATTGTTTATATGTATATTTTTTATTTCTTGCTTCCGATATTTTCTCTAGACAATCGAATGCTGTAACCAATCCATTTTCAAAAGCAGTCAATAACTTCGAGTACTCAGCATTGAATATTTTATCTCCCATTTTTTTATTATTGACTGTGCTTTAAAATATCTTGTATTTTCGCCTCTCGTAGTAATTTCTCCAAAAATGGAATAAACGTGGGCTTTGAGGGCACTCGACTATTTAATCTATGATGCCATGCTTCAACACTAGGTAATTTGTTGTGCGGTGCTTTTCATGAGCATAGCTAATCATTGCCAAGGACAGCCATGGTCTGTTAACATAATGATGGAATTTTTTGCATATCTTCTGCATTTTAGACCAGTTGCGTTTAAGACGAGATAATACTTAGACCGGCTGCGTTTCAGACCAAATACTACTTCTACCAGTTGCATTTAAGACGAGATAATACTTAGACCGGCTGCGTTTCAGACCAGATACTACTTCTACGAGTTGCATTTAAGACGAGATAATACTTAGACCGGCTGCGTTTCAGACCAGATACTACTTCTACGAGTTGCGTTTAAGACGAGATGATTGTAACCCAAAATTAAGTTCAGTGGTTTCGGCGTGAAAGCGTAACAGGCAGACAGACAGACTGAGTTACTTTTTCATTTACAATATTAGTAAGTATGGATAGTATGTCCTCTGCGGCTGATACAAACGCGCGTTTAAACACGTTTACGTCACGGTTGATTAATTCAAATAGGTATGGCAGTAGGTCGGATCTGTGTTAGCAGAGCAGTTCCACTATTGTTGACGTCACGAGTTCAAGGTCTTATTAGTTTGCCTTGTAGTGAGTATTATTTCTATGGAAAGGTTTGATTCCCTAGTTGGGGAAATGGACTTGTCAACTCCTTGTGTACCTTGCGAATGGTGCTTCATTCGTTCAAGTTACTCATAGATACACTCCACGTTACTTACTATAGATTTTATGGTATATGATGTTTCAGGAGTATTTAATTACGTTGGAGTATGTACCACTTAGATAGCAGATAGCACACGGCCCACCTACTTATTTACACAATAGGTTTTGCCCGCGGCTCCGCCCGCGTGGGTGTTGGTTATCGCAACCAAACATAGCCTATGTCCTTTATCAAGGTCTAACCTATCCTTGTACCAAATTTCATTAAAATCGGTTCAGTGGTTTAGGGGTGAAAGTGTAACATACAGACAGAGTTACTTTCACATTAATATGGATAATGTACTGTATATTTCGATATGCATTCGACTAGGAGACACGGTTTCAACTTTACATGGAACTTTATATGAAAAAGTGCAACCGTATCTCCTTTGTCGACTGTACTGTCAATACATCAATTAGCCGCTGTCCACTACTGACCATAGGCCTCTCCCAATATTGGGAGACTTTAGCCTACTGTTTCCACCACGCTGGCCAAACGGGTTTTCCATCTCTCAGAGTGATATCGTCTTCGTATTTTTCCGGTAGTGTAGTCGCCTCTTACAACACCCTGTGGTTGAGGTGGGGTGGTGATAGGTACTTGTATTTTTTCTCTGTCACCACATGGATTACTGTAGTGTGCTGTATATCCTGGATATTTCTATGTTATACTGTTACAGGCACCTGACACCTATAGGCGTGAAAACCGACCCCAAATGCCCGGAGTGCATGGAGGACGAGGAAACCAGCCTCCACCTGCTTGCCAAATGTACCATGTACTCAAGAATAAGATGGGAAAATATGGGGATGGACTCGTTAGAAATACCAGACATCGAGGATCTGAAGGTGGAACAGATCGTAGGATTCTGCAAAGATACAGGCAGGTTCGAACGCTTTGATTGCCGGACACCCCCTGGCCTCCCCAGGGGAGGAATAGGAGATTTTAGGTGAAATGGCCCACATATAAGGGCAGATCACCCGTCCGGTCAACAGCGTCCCCCGCTGGAAGTAAGCAAGTATGTTGTACTGAATAGTGAATGTGTCTCAATTGATTTTTAATTATCTTCTTTTACGGGTCGTAGGTTAGTCACTTAGATATATACCCGACCTACTTTCCGACTCCATGCCTCAACATGTATGTAATTGTCTAAAGACAGAGCATAAAATATGGCTTTACATTTATGTTTATTTTTCTACTATGAACTTGAGATTTTGTTGTAATTGTAAAAAAATTACATTACAATATAATGAGTTATAATTGTTCCGTTACACAATACAACAATTACACGATTTATCCTCATGGCGAATAATCGTGGCGATTTTCAGTGGCTGGTGAAGGCAATAGCAATTTTTATGCAATACACAATTTGTACCTAAGAAGGTTAGGGCAAATGTAAAGGTATTATATTGCTTATGGTGTTCATCGAGACGTAGCCCTTGATCCATGCTCCATGAATTTGCTGTATTAAGTGTTTTTTTTCGTGTGAAAATCCTCACGGATCCCTCCCCCGCCGGAGCCAGGAGGAGAGGTTATGTCGGACTCGAACCGACTAAAACCGCACGCCGACTGAGGGTCATAGTGCTAGGCCAGAGTTGAGGTTGTCTTCGACATATCCCTGCACCCCGGCTGACCCAGGGCCATCCCTTACGGTTTGGCCCTCCCTCAGAATGGGGGACAACGGTGTCCCCGACTCGCCTACGACATGGGGCTGTATTACGTGCGAAAGACTTCGTCGATGCAGCCAATAAAGCGAAAGAACGTCACGATATAGACACAAGACACACACTTTTAAGACAAAAATGTGTTTATAACGCCACCAAGACCTTCCAGGCAAAGGCATCTCACCTGCATGTCGGCATACATGCTGATGAATGGACGAGGCTTTAGTTAAAGAAAGAACGAAAGAAACATTTATTTAGTGCAGGCTTTTCACTTGGAAAGTTGGAATTAATTGGGAGTTTAAACGGCAGAAATTCTCACAGGAATTGTACAAGACCACTGTTGCGACTTGCGACAATTCTCTATCTTCGCCCTTAAAGACGGATATAAGGAGAAGGAAAATTTGAAATGATTCAGGTGTGGCTCAATAGCTCAGTTGGAAGAGCATTCCCCTAGTAAGGGAAAGGTTGTGAGTTCAAGTCTCACTTGAGCATTTAATTTTTTTGGATTTTTTCGAACTTTAAAGTTAGCATAATAAATGCTATAAAAAATCATTCAAATTCTCTATCTGACAATAAAAATTCAGTCTAAGCAAAAGTGTACCATTGATAGCAATCGGTTTAGACGAATATAAGTATTATATATCTATGTTTATAAACATACTTAAGTAATTTATGTAGGCCGTAATAATTCATTTTAAAAACATCTGCCACAAGGAAAAACTATTGACAAAACTACTCAAAATAAACAATACACTTTCTGTGAACACTGATCAATATACTTTTGTATATATGGTTCCGTAGCTAAAACAATGGAGGAAAACAGAACAGGCCAGGCCAAGACCACTCAATGGCTACTTCCAAGGAACCCAAACAAAGGTATTATAAATATAATAAACCTATGCAGTAAGAAAATTCAAAATTCAAAATTCAAAAATAATTTATTTTGCATAGACCATTAAATCGGCACTTACAAAACGTCAACATAAAGTAAATATTAAATACTAACTAATACTAGTAAATGGACCACCGGTTCGAAACGCGGCCCAGACCTGAGAAGACTCCGGCAAGAAACTCAGCGGGCATTTTTTTTTTTGGTCTATTTACAAAACATTTACTTAGCCTAAAACTTATGGTCTAGATACAATGTTTTGCTTGAGCAGCATAGCTGATCGAACAGCTCATTTCCAAGCTTGTTTATCGTTTAAATATTCTTGGATTTTATAATAGCCTTTCTGGCATAGTTGGCTCTTTACTGTATTTTTGAATTTATTAATAGGTAAATCTCTGATTTCATTAGGAAGCTTGTTGAAAAAGCGTATACAGTTGCCCTGGAAAGAATTACTTATTTTATGGAGTCTGCTATGACAAACTACAAGATTGCTTTTATTTCTAGTATTTATATTGTGCCTGTCACAAAGTCTTGGAAATTTTTCAATATTTTTCCTGACATACATTAAGTTTTCAAAAATGTATTGTGACACTACGGTTAGAATATTTATCTCTTTAAACTTATCTCGGAGGGAGACTCTTGGGCCCAAATTATAAATAGCTCGCACAGCCCGCTTTTGCAAGACAAATATTGTGTTTAAATCTGCGGAATTACCCCAAAGGAGAATTCCGTAGCTCATAATACTATGAAAATAGCTGAAATAAACTATTCTAGCCGTATCCTTATCTGTTAAAGTCCTAATCTTTTTTACAGCATAGGAAGCTGAGCTTAATCTACTAGCTATTTTTTCTATATGTGAACCCCACTGAAGTTTAGCGTCAATACTCAAACCTAAGAACACTGTCGATTCCGAAAACCTAGTTGTTATCTAAATATCCACATAAGTATACTTATTTGTAAACAGATATTGTTGCGATATAAATGGCTGGATAGCGATTAATTTATTCAAAGTCTGCTGGACTACTCAGAAAACGGGTCTGTTCCTAGACCTTCTAACAAGGGGTGCCGTCTAGCAGGCGAGGTTAACATAGACTGAAACTGCTGGTGAAATCTTCAAATCCTCATACAACGAATATACAGAGTGGAAGATTTTCATGTCCCCTGGAGTGGAAGTATTTGAAATACTGGAGATACAGAATTTCACTCAAAGGAAACATTCCTTTATTTTTTTAAAGAAACAAAACTACATTCAAATGTTTTCGGAAACTCGCTTGACTTACCCGGTAGTCGAACTGACTAAAACCCGAAAAAATCAGATCCTGCATTGCAATTCACTAAGAGAGCACAACGATGCAAGTCGCAACGTTGTGCTCGATAGAGATTGTCATTGGTCGGATTGTATCACGTCACTGGAGATCGACCAATGATAATCTCTATCGAGCACAACGTTGCGACTCGCATCGTTGTGCATGCTTAGTGAATTGAACACCTGTTCTTAGTACTTCCCATCCAGTGCCTCGATTCTACTAAAGCAAAACTATAGTCAAACCACAGAGTTTGAAAAACCGGCAATACATGTAACATTAGATTTTATCTACTGTAATTTGATTACTACTAGCGCCACCTATGGCAGTCTCAGTGGTACTCACATCAGTTAGTCGGTGCCTCGGTGTAGGAACTTTTGTACTAGCTAAGCACTAGATGGCGTTCGATTTCTTTTATGTTTAATTATATGAAATTAGAAATACTCATAGCACCTAAATGGGAAAATTAATTGTTTAATTATAGGCTATCTCATTTAGGTTAAAATTAAATTTCCTCAGTTAAATTAAACTGGTTCAAATTCTGCGTGCTCAGAACCGTTGTATTCAAGGAAAGAATGTGAGTATGATCCAACCAAGTCAAAAGGTTGCTGTACTTTGTTTGATTCCTACTTAGCTGGGTGATATTAAAGTTGTTAGGATTTCGACCGTGATTTGGTGTTTTTGATCATCGTTCGCACTAATTTAACTTAAAAAAAAAGTGTGTTCGAGAACCTTCCAATGATAGGGGTATAAAACTGCGGCCCCGGCTAAATATAAATCCTTTTTACTCTCTGAATTGTGACTGGAACGGTTGTATTGCTGTGTCTTGGAAAATACTTTATACTTAACTAAATTCTTTGTTGCCCAGTTTTTGGTAAGTGTTTTTACTTGTATTTATCGACAGCCTTCTGCAATCTAGACGATTCTTAGTGTTATTTCGTTCTTAGGGTTCCTAGTACGGGATTAGAGGACACCTTGGTCCTCAAACCCCTTCTCAGCGTGTTCTGTGGTCGAGTTCCCAACCGCTGTCGGCGCAAGCCTGTAACCTCGACGTGAAGCACCTTGGCTGGTCGAGAGTGCGGCAAGAGAAGTGCGCAGACGCCGAGCAGGCCGACAACCGGGGTCACGTATTCCTTTTTTCTCTATTAAATTTATGTAACTTTACTATATATCTATATCACTTCACCCTGCAAGAAATAACTGTGTCAACGGTGGGTTGACCGAGGTGTACTACAACTACTAGCCATAACACTCTGGCTACCTACTGCAAGCAGGTCACCGTGGTGCAGCTGGTGAAGACATACTCATTTTTGTATTTCTATATGTAACTCTATTGTCTGTAATCCTCTTTTGTATAATTTTATCTCTTAGTAATATATGTATGTACAACAGAGGTAATAGTTGTTTTCTCTGAAGTCTCCCTGGTCTCCCACACGCACGCACACTTTTCTCCTCTGATAAAAGGCGCCCTGGGATCCCATAGAGCTCGTGCATCTCTCTGCTGGGTCAGCCGGTGAGTAGTCCGTCTGACACGTTCAGCGGTTACAAATTGGCGACCAACGCTAAGGGCTAACTCTCTTCTCTGTGGGTGCGCTGTGTGTGGGTGTCTGGAGAGTTCGCTTTGGAGGAAACACTACCCTCCGTCTGACACTACCCAAGACGCTAATTGGTTGTGCGGCTGCAGTTACGCATGTAATACTTACCCTCTTTGTGTTTTTTCAGCCAATCGTACCATCATCCCCGTGGCAAGAAAAAACCATTGAGACCCCAAAATTCCAAATTCCAATCTTAAAAACTGCACATCTTTCGGTAAGTTTGGAAACATATTTTTGGCAAACTAGTTTTTTTTCTTTTTTCTTTTTTTCTTTTTTTTCCTCCTATTTAGTTGCTTCTGTGTTGTACAAACATATATATTTATTGTGGTCTGTTCACATAGTAATTGTACTGTGTCAAACTTTTAGTCTAGAAATTTCTGTGTCTAGCATTCATGGTTTTGGGTTTATACCTGTGTATTATTAAGTAGTTAGTAAAAATACATAGCTGCTTTGTACTGTATAGACTTGAGTAGATTTGTAGTTAACTTTTTAACATTTTGCTGAATACCTACATCACTTGTAATTTATATAAAGAAAATTTCTATAACTTCAACTATAATTTGAACATCTGGTATTCACTTCATTGGGTTGCTGAGCCAGTATTCTGAAGATATTTATCTGGGTGATTCTATAATATCTACCCAAAATCAAGTAACATAATATAAAATAGTAGTAAACTTTTTGTAACTACCTCCTAATTTATTAATCTAAAGAAAGTATACCTGGTGTCATATTTCTTGGACAAAGCTATTCTTAAATTTAGTTAATATAGTTTCTCTATTCTAAATTATTAGATTTTTGTAGCTACCGCACAAATTGTGACCTAGAGGAAGCATATTTATTGTATTATCTGTTAATATTAGTTGATTTTGTCTCTGTGGAAACTTCATTTAACCTACATTTATAATTTATAAACCTGTTGTGAGTTGAATCTCCATTACTGTTAATTGTTTTGACAAAAACTGAATCTTGGACCACTATGGCCCAATTACAGAAGTGTATTAACTACCTTAAGAAAGATGAACTTTTTAATGAACTCTCTGCCATGGGGGTTACAGCGGATCCGGATGCGACGGTTGTTGGCCTGCGGAGTGAGCTGCGCACTGCATTGCGGCTTGTCCGGCGTGGCAGCATTAAGGCCATCGCCATGGTACCTGCTGTTGCCGCCTCTGAGTTGGCTGTCTGTGAGCCTAAAGTTCTCGAGCTGGAAGGGACACTCTCTTCAGGTGAAGTCGTTTCAAATAGTAATTGTCGGACTAAGGTTGCAGTGAGGGCGAACTACCTTCTCACTAGGTTAGCTAGGTGTGGTATAGACTGTCCAGATCTTTTAGATATCCGTGGCCGCTTGGTTAAAATTCTGTCTGTGGCTGAATCAGATACTGACTCTGACTCTGAGGGTTCGGATAGAGAGACTGAACCTATTCATCGTGACCGCGTAGGTTACACCTCGCCTGTGGTGGGAGGGGACCGTTCGAGGCGACGTGACGCGCCTAGTTCTGACACAATTAGTGGTAATTTAGTAATAAGGGATAGACCCGTAAATTTAAACTCTTTTAATATAAAATTTGATGGCTCTGCGTGTGTACGTGTATTCATTGAGAGACTGGAAGAGCTTAGGTGTGCTCGGGAAGTCACCAAGGATAAAATCCTCTCAGCTTTCTCTGACCTATTGGACGGTCCGGCTTTATCTTGGTTCCGCACCAACAAGAATAACTTTACCTCGTATGAGGGCATGTTGGATGAGCTGAGGGAGACTTTCGACCTTCCCGACTACGATTACCGTCTCAGAAATGAAATTAGGCAGCGTACACAGGCCCGATCTGAAACATTAGGCATCTACATCTCTACGATGCAGGCCATGTTCTCGAGATTAACGTGCAAAATGCCCAGTGAGGAACAACTGGACATTCTGATGCATAATATTAGGCCCGATTATATGAAGGAATTGGCTCTTCACGAGGTAAACTCGATAATCGACCTGAAGCGATTGGGGAAGCGCCTAGAACTTGCGCGTGCTAGGGCAGAGGCATTCCAGGAACCAGCGTTAGATAAGTTTGGGATCACCTCGGACTTACACCATTTTAAGAATAAAACTGTTCATAAAACTTCCCAGCAGGTCTCTGCCGTGGCCGGTCCTACGACCTCAAACGAACGAGGATGCTTCCGCTGTGGTGAAGTCGGCCACACTGCATATGGCTGTACACAGTCAAGGGAATTGGTGTGCTTCCGGTGTGGACAGAAGGGAGTCAAATCGCCTGAGTGTCCGAAGTGTAATGCCAAGCCAAAAAACGAGTAAGTCAGGGCCTTATTAAAAGATCACCATTCGGTTCGGAGCGAGCTTCTCTGTCTGATGCATTCTCTGATAGGGTCCTGTTTACCAAACGGGATAATGATATAAGACCGTATTTAGTTGTTAAGATCCTGAACTTAAATGTTCTAGGTTTACTTGATTCGGGTGCAGCTTGCTCAGTACTGGGTAAGGGAGCGCACCACACTTTCTTGGAATTAGGGTTTGAGCTTGGAAGCATCAGCCCTAACTTTAGTTTAACTACAGCAGACGGCTCTCATTTGCCATGTCTGGGCTGTATCTCTCTGCCTATTGAATATAATTCTGCTGTCAGAGTTATTAAGTTCTATGTTGTTCCAGAAATCACTACTGCTATGATATTTGGAGTAGACTTCTGGCAACAATTTCAATTAGGGGATAGATTGATCTCTCAGAATATCAATCTTTCCAACTTTAGTGACTGTAATCCGGTAGAATCTCTGTCTCTTAACAGTGGTCTAGAGGATTACAACAATTTAACCGCTGATCAGAAGCGGGTAATTAACAGCATTATTGAGAAATTTGATACCATCAACACGGACAAGGTGGGTCTAGGTCGAACATCTCTGGCGCATCATACTATAGATACGGGCGATAGTAAGCCAATCAAGCAACGGTATTACCCGCTCTCTCCCCTGAAGCAGAAAGCCCTGGAAGAGGAACTAGATCGGATGCTGGAGATGGGAGTAGTGACCCCGTCTCAGTCCGCATGGAACTCACCAGTGGTGATGGTGGAGAAAGCGAACGGAGACCTGAGATTGTGCCTTGATTCTCGGAAGCTCAATTCTGTTTCTAAAAGCGATGCGTATCCGTTACCTTACATCAACCAAATTTTAGACCATCTCAATAATGCAAAATATTTGTCTTCTATTGATTTAAGTGCGGCGTATTGGCAGATTCCGTTTGATTCGCCCCAATCCGCCGAGAACCGCCTTCACTGTCCCCAGGCGAGGCCTTTTTCACTACAACGTGATGTGCTTCGGACTTGTAGGTGCTTCCGCCTCGATGCAACGCCTCATGGACCGTCTATTTGGCCCAGAGTTCGATAACCGAGTGTTCTCCTTTCAAGACGACATAATCGTTGTGGCCAGCACCTTTGAGGAGCATGTGGACCTCTTAAATAGAGTCTATCAGCGCCTTAAGGATGCGGGTCTCACGATCAACATGCGAAAATCGCAGTTCTGTCGTAGCGAATTGAAGTACCTCGGGTATTTTGTCGACAAACATGGCCTGCGGACAGACCCAGGTAAAGTTGATGTCATTCTCAACTATCCTACACCTTCCAACGCTAAGGAGGTGAAAAGATTCCTGGGTATGGCTGGGTGGTATCGGCGTTTCGTGAATAATTTTTCTAAGATTAGTAAACCCTTATGTAAATTAACTTCTAAGAATATAAATTTTGAGTGGTCGCGTGAAGCTGAAGAGTCTTTCAATCTGCTGAAAGCCGCCTTGGTCACCGCTCCTATTTTGAAAATGCCTGATTACTCACTACCTTTTAGGATTCTCAGCGACGCGTCATCCTTCTCTGTGGCTGCTGTACTGACGCAGACACATGAGGGAGTGGAGCACCCTGTCGCATATTGTAGTCGTTCACTCAACAAGAACGAAGTCAACTACAGTACCACTGAGCGAGAACTCCTGGCTGTGATCTTTGCTTTGGAACAGTTCAGGCAGTACGTGGAAGGACAGAAATGCACTGTGGTTACTGACCACGCCTCACTCCTGTGGTTCCACAAACTGAAGAATCCGACAGGCCGCCTTGCGCGCTGGAGCATGAGGTTGAGTCAGTTTGACTTCGATATAGAACATCGAAAGGGTAAGGACCATGTGGTACCTGATGCTCTTTCACGAATTCAGATTGACACAATCGACACCAGCGTTACTAAGGACTCTTGGTATCTCCACACTCTGAACAGTGTGAAAAAGAACCCTAGGCATTTTCCCAACTTTGATATACGTGATAACCGTCTTTTCAGATTATCAAAAAATAAATACTCTCTGACCTCTGATTTTGATTGGAAGCTGGTGGTACCGTTGGAGGACAGGCTGCCCCTGCTCACCAAGTACCATGACGACATACTCAGTGCCCATGGTGGCGTATGGAAAACCCATAAACGCCTCGCTCTCAACTATTATTGGCCTAAGATGTACGAGAGCGTTAAGGAATATGTAGGCAAATGCGAGACATGTAAGCAGTACAAACCTGTGAACACATCTCGCCCTGGCCTCATGGGTAATCCAAAGCGGGTGTCTAGACCGTTTGAGGCCATCTCTGTTGACTTACTGGGTCCATTTCCTACTTCCAGCAAGGGAAATGTTCACTTGATTGTGGTCTCGGACTACTT
The DNA here is from genome assembly GCA_914829495.1 of Eilema sororculum. Taxonomy (NCBI): domain Eukaryota; kingdom Metazoa; phylum Arthropoda; class Insecta; order Lepidoptera; family Erebidae; genus Eilema; species Eilema sororculum. Next base: position 25,305,676 of record OU618538.1, on the reverse strand, counting down.
TAGCAAATTTGTCATGTTGAGTCCTATACGGATGGCTACAGGCGTTGCAGTCGCGAGATTCATAGAAAAGAATGTTTTCCTAGTCCACGGGGTATGCAAAACCATTTATATGGATAATGGCCCACAATTTGTGAGTAAACAATTTAAGGACTTACTACTTAAGTACAATGTGCCTAACATTTATTATAACCCCAGATACCACGCGCAGACCAACCAGGCAGAACGAGCTATTCGCAACGTGGTTCAGGGAATTTCTTGCTACGTGAAGTCGCACCACAAGAAATGGGACGAGAATCTCGTAGAACTCCAGTGTGCTCTAAACACTGCTGTGAGCGAAGCCACTCATTTCAGTCCGTATTTTCTTGTTCACGGTAGGGAATTCATTGGGGATGGAGTTCTTTATAGGCAGGAAGAGATTCCTTGCCATCCTAACACTGTCTCCATTGATAGTCCAGTGTCCTTTGGTGAGAGGTTGAAGGAATTACATCGTATCTACGACCAGGTGAGAAAACACTTAGATGTTGCTCACCGGCGTAACGAAAAATACTACAACCTCAGAAAAAGGCATGTGGAACTGAAAGTGGGACAGATTGTGTACAAAAGAACCTTCTATTTGTCTAACAAGGCCAAGAACTTTACTGCGAAGCTGGCGCCTAAATTTATGAAATGCATTGTAACCGCCAAACGCTCGCCTTTAGTATATGAACTGTCGGATTTGGATGGTAAGGATCTGGGAGTTTATCACATCAAGGATATTTTGAAGTACAGTGAGGAGGAACAGCCTTCTGATCCTTCTCCTTCTTCTGTCGGTGCCGTCTCTCTGTCACTCGGCTGATCGTGGGAGTGCCACTGTGCTTCGTTCGGTATCTTTCCACCCTAAGCCTACTCACTAACCTATATGAAGGGCATACAGTGATCCGGGCAGTTAATAGGGTGACACTTCTAGAGTGCTTGGCTTAGTAATGTGATTTTGTTTGGTTTCTTTAGTTAGCTGTTAGGTTCGTGGTTGTTTGTTTGGAGTTCGTGGTCTTCACAACTAGTGTGGTCATCGCGAGTTTTGGAATTTATTTTGATATCTCTCAGTTGAGATCCTGTCGCTGATATTCCCTGCGCATACTACGCAGGGAATACTGTGAGGGAAGGGGTGGTGTAACATTAGATTTTATCTACTGTAATTTGATTACTACTAGCGCCACCTATGGCAGTCTCAGTGGTACTCACATCAGTTAGTCGGTGCCTCGGTGTAGGAACTTTTGTACTAGCTAAGCACTAGATGGCGTTCGATTTCTTTTATGTTTAATTATATGAAATTAGAAATACTCATAGCACCTAAATGGGAAAATTAATTGTTTAATTATAGGCTATCTCATTTAGGTTAAAATTAAATTTCCTCAGTTAAATTAAACTGGTTCAAATTCTGCGTGCTCAGAACCGTTGTATTCAAGGAAAGAATGTGAGTATGATCCAACCAAGTCAAAAGGTTGCTGTACTTTGTTTGATTCCTACTTAGCTGGGTGATATTAAAGTTGTTAGGATTTCGACCGTGATTTGGTGTTTTTGATCATCGTTCGCACTAATTTAACTTAAAAAAAAAGTGTGTTCGAGAACCTTCCAATGATAGGGGTATAAAACTGCGGCCCCGGCTAAATATAAATCCTTTTTACTCTCTGAATTGTGACTGGAACGGTTGTATTGCTGTGTCTTGGAAAATACTTTATACTTAACTAAATTCTTTGTTGCCCAGTTTTTGGTAAGTGTTTTTACTTGTATTTATCGACAGCCTTCTGCAATCTAGACGATTCTTAGTGTTATTTCGTTCTTAGGGTTCCTAGTACGGGATTAGAGGACACCTTGGTCCTCAAACCCCTTCTCAGCGTGTTCTGTGGTCGAGTTCCCAACCGCTGTCGGCGCAAGCCTGTAACCTCGACGTGAAGCACCTTGGCTGGTCGAGAGTGCGGCAAGAGAAGTGCGCAGACGCCGAGCAGGCCGACAACCGGGGTCACGTATTCCTTTTTTCTCTATTAAATTTATGTAACTTTACTATATATCTATATCACTTCACCCTGCAAGAAATAACTGTGTCAACGGTGGGTTGACCGAGGTGTACTACAACTACTAGCCATAACACTCTGGCTACCTACTGCAAGCAGGTCACCGTGGTGCAGCTGGTGAAGACATACTCATTTTTGTATTTCTATATGTAACTCTATTGTCTGTAATCCTCTTTTGTATAATTTTATCTCTTAGTAATATATGTATGTACAACAGAGGTAATAGTTGTTTTCTCTGAAGTCTCCCTGGTCTCCCACACGCACGCACACTTTTCTCCTCTGATAAAAGGCGCCCTGGGATCCCATAGAGCTCGTGCATCTCTCTGCTGGGTCAGCCGGTGAGTAGTCCGTCTGACACGTTCAGCGGTTACATACATTATAGACTTTAAATCGATGCATTTAAAGTTCAATATTAAATAACTGCAAGCAGAGTAACTAAAAGAGTGTAATGAAACTTTTGTCATTTAATTTTGGACCTTAGTGTTTAGAAGTAAAGTCTAAACTTTAATGCCGCTTTTTGCAATCTCTGTGGTTTGACAATAGTTTTTCTTTAGTAGAATCGAGGCCCAGGGGGCACGAAAATCTTCCACACTGTATATATCTACGGGCATTACTCCGGGTGGTTATTTATAATACTTAGGTATATATTTACATACCGTGTTGGTTCTCGGTGGGGTAGAATAGGACCATAATATCTCATCCTGTGGGGGTCGTTAAAGACGACTAAGTGATAGGGCTGTTCACCATCCGACAGTAAACATACAGCCCAAGAGTTTATCTTGGGCTGTATGTTTACTATAGAAGACGGCAATAGCCTCTCCTCCTAATACGTGGGACCGAAAATTATAGTTGGCGAAACGTAGGTGTTTATACACCTCTGCCTACCCCTTCAGGGATTCACAGGCGTGAGTATATGTATTTGTTCTTAAGAATATTAGCAACCCAAATTACTAAGGTAAGCTAGCCCAACTAAGCTAAATTGCTTGTGCCAGGAGTGGGTTCACCTCGGTATTGTAATGGCAAGGATAGAACCCGGAACCTCTCGATCGTGAAGCCAACTCCTTAAACACTAAGCTACCGATGCTTCAGCATTATTTTTCATTTCAGATTCATCAACATTTCAGATCATCAACAGATCAGCGGATTCAGCAACGTTAAAAAATATATATCTAAGTATAGGTAAACTTATGTATAACTATTTTCTAGAACCCATACCTATTACAAGTTGATGAGCCACGCTTACTGCGGACCAAAATAGCGTTATGTAGAATAATAAATAGATTTCAATAATAATAATGCCTAATTTTCTCTGTGGGTAACACATCATTCAGTAGAATATCATATTTGACGCAGCGGTCGAGTGATCCGCTGTACACCAGAGGTCAGATTTCGATTTCCGCTCGTAGCAAATGTTATTTATATTTCTATTGGTCTGCGTGTTTCTATTTCAGTGTGTTTACCCGTGGACTGAAACTCCCATAATACAAGTTGCCTATGCTTCGTTTGAATCTACCGTCTAGCACTCTAGCCAATATTTATATGTGAGCTACTGGGCGTCGACAACATCGCCTTTTCGTGAAGCCAACGACATGGCGCGTGCCTCAGGCCGTCACTTGCCCCACTACAAGAGCAGTCAAGTTAATTAATGACTTGTTACGATCGAATCCAAATGTGGATGTGTTTTTTGATAATTTTTGCCAAATGACAAGAAATGTATTAGAGTTTCAGAACGTGCCTTCTTGATATGGACGGCTCCAAAATGTTGTCTTTAATATAGTATAAAGGATAATAATGCCTATAATAATTTTAATTTTAATTTAATTTAATTTTTTATCCCAATGTGTTATGTACCTGGAGTAGGTACCAGGTGGTAGGAGTTTTCCGCTTCGGGAGCGTTCCCCTAACCCCCAGTTTACTTGTCCGTGACATAAACTATACCTATCAGTGACATAGGAGTAGTAATCATATAAATCACGAGCAATTGTTAGTAGTCTAAGAATGATACTACTACTAGACTAGACGAAATTTGTTTCGGCGAGTATAAAATCGTAAATTCGATTGACCGTATTGAACTATTATTGAACTTTCCGTCTTCATGTTGAACCGTATCTGTGTCCAAGGTAACTCTTTTGTAACCAATCAGCACTTAACAATATCTAAGCAGCCACAAACAACTTAGACTCGTGAATATCGCAAGAAACTTATTTTTTACGATGAGACTTCACAAAAATAAGAATACTGTGACGCAATAATTGTAGTAAACACATCAAGAATATAATTACCACAGGTAAACAGATAATGAATTATTTATTACAAGTAATAAATAAGAAATAAAAGCGTTATCAAGCGATTAATAACAAGTGTACTTAAGTAGAATTTTACGGAATATAACAGATATTGAAGCCGTCTCCTATGACCGAGGCTGCTGAAAAACAGCTGAAACTTCGGGTACAGTGTAAATATTTAAAAATGTTTAATTAATCGCGATTGAATACAGTCAAAAATGTTTATTAGAATATTCCAGATCACAGAATAACAGAATTTTGGTACAATGGTCAATATATTATTACTTATAATTATAAATTCGAGTATATGCTAACTAAATGTACAATATTACACAAATGACAAAAAAGACAGGATAAGTAGAATAGGTTGAAAATGGTTCTAATTACAAAATATTTACATGTAGTGTGTTATTGCACAACATGCCTAAAACCACGAAAAAAATATATTATTGTTAAAAAAAATAAACCCATTTTGTATCAGTTTGTATCTAAATATCCCAGGATTCCTATTCACCTCGTTCTTTTTTTTTAAATAAGGCTCCTGGAACCTGGATATAGCAACGTGTCGTAGCTTTTGTTTTTTTTTTCATATTTCAATTTATCATTTATTTACTAACATGGTGGAAGAATGTTGTTTGACGACCTTGAAGACGTCGTTGGTCGATTACTACGACTGAGATCGCGGGTTCGATTCTCGCCCAGTACAAATATTGGTATGCATGAATTTATTTTAAGTATTTGTTTAAATCTAGTCTAGTGTGATAATGAATTTGTACTTTCAAAAGAAAATTCTGAGCATGTCTATCCGAATTCTAGAACCCATTTGAATGATTTTTTATAGCATTTATTACGCTCAAGTGGAACTTGAACATTTCATTTTTGCCGATGTATTCGAAGTCTAGAACCCATATTACAAACTAGGCACAGTTTGGAACTAGAAATATATATAGGTACCTAGTGTCTCCCAAAATGATTATTTACCTACTCTTACTGTAATAAAAAGTTAAAATAAATCTAAGGTTGCAAATAATGGTTATGTACCTACTTATTTAGTCAGTAATTTTCTTAAAATGTTTGGATAATCTAGAATATTATACTTACCTAATTACTTAATCGATAATGAAACTTTTATCTTTAATAATATCAAGAATAGAATCATATAATAATAATGTTAGAGCAATCATTTGTTACAGTTCATAATAAGTTGCCTAACTATAAATTAAATCAATTGCAGAACCATTATGTAAAATTAAATAGTAGGTATTATCATTATGATATAACACCTACCATAAATTTTATTATAAATAAATTCATGAAATCACTTTTTGATATAATAAAATAAAATAATTTCTCAAGTCGGTACAGTCGCCCTCAGAAGTTACTGACGTTACCAACAAAAAATATATATTTTTAAAATATATCTACCTATGTAATATTTATACCTAGTAATGCTTCATTATTTTGGTTATCTTCAGAGATTAATTTAAAATTATGTACCTATTAATGTTTTGTTATCAACAAACATTTAATTAAAGTTTTATTAAGATATGTCGAGCTAATATTGACAGCGACTGTACATTAAAATTTTCTAGCACATTTTTATTTTGAGATAAATAATAAAACATTTTTTCACATTATTAGGTTTATTTTTTTGTAGTTAAGTGTCAATTAGATATTTTAGGTAATTTATCTAAGTATCATAATATATTTCAGATAAGATAAGATTGTAGAATAAATTAGGTATAGATACCTATCTAATTTATCTATAATCTTTTGTAAAGTTTTCGTCTATGAAGATGAAGTTTATTAACATAATTTTTATCTGCATACCTACCTACTTTTTAATTTATTCTTTTTGATAATCTTTTTTTTTTTCAAGAAATTTGAACACACCCTTTTATATACACATTATTAATAAACGAGGATTATAATTATTTATTTTACTTTTTAAAAGACTCACCTTATACTTCATTTTGTATTAAAATCGTCTTCCTCCAACACCAACACAACACAAATTATAAAATAAAACCGTTCAAAAATATTTATTACTATTACAACAACAATCGTTCATAAAAAAAATAATAAAGAAAACTTATTTCGATTTATTTTCGAACGCGTGGTTTTGGCGCGGAATCGCAATGTCCGCGCTTGCGTACTGTGTGGCTGCGCGGTAATGGCTGCGCTTTACGCGACACGACGGTTTTGCTGCCCCGCCATCGCGGTGCAACGACCCAATACTGTTAGCTGAAACAAACACTTCCTACGGTCCGAGTGCAATGAAGGTGAAGGCGAGCTAAAGGTGAAGTGCGTAACGTTGCCGAAACACTGTCATAATGCGTACACCGGCCACTAGACACTAGGCACTACCGCGGCTGTGAGGTTCACGCGGTTCGCACGGAGTTTTATTACAAATACTTTGTTAAGACACTGACCTAGTATCTTTTAGTAATTGATAACAAGTGACTATCAGAATTTGATCGATGGCAGTTCTAATGTCTTTAATAGAAATGAGGGTAGTTAAATAATTGTTATACCCAACCCAGAATACCTACCTATGTAGGTATACTTCTACTTCTAATACTTATACCTACCTGCTTTACTTAATTATGCAATAGATTTGTAGAGCAAAAGCCCTGGGATGAGGGAGAAAGAATACCTACCTAGTACCTACATGTATTACTACCCAATCTCATCGGAAGGGTGGCGACTAACGGTCAAATAAGGAGATAAGAGCGTTTGCACTGTCCCCTGTGTTTGAATTACAATTTAAAAAAAGATATGTCTGGTTATTACTTAATAACTTAATATTTTAAAAATATAAACATACTCTAAAGTATTTAAAGGTATTCATTTTTTTTTTTTTTTTTTTTTTATATAGGACACGTCAATTTGACTTCACCTCGCCTGATGTTAAGCTAAAGGCAAAGCCTCGGAAAGAGGGTCACCATCGTAAACATTTACCATGTTAACAGTGGTGGCACTCAGCTTGACGGCCTCATTAGATGCCTTTTCACGCCCCGCTTAAAGGACCCGGGACTGTAGGAAGAAGGAAACACGTGAGCTGGCAGGGAATTCCAGGTCTTAGTGGTGCGGCATAGGAATGAATCACTGAAACGCTTGGTTCTAGCAGGTATACTCTGCACCGTAAATGGATGACATCTTAGCCCTGCACGTGTCGTCCTGTGAAGGAAAGGGGAGGGTGGGACTAATTGGAAGAGCTCGTCAGAACATTCACCATGGTAGAGACGGTAGAAAACTGCCAAAGACGCAACATTTGATCTATTTATCGTAATATTTAAATTATGATGATTTTTAAACACTAAAACGTCAATTTTCGGCCTGTCCCCCATTCAATTTATTGAATGTTAGAAGCTATTCTGATTGTTTTTTATACTGGGTTAGTATGAGTTTTAGGTACCATATGAATAAATTAGAATAAATTAGTAATAATAAAATGTGGCGAGAACGTCACGTGGGTTTTGCGACAACACTCCCAGCATTGGGAGAACCCTATCACCTTTGTCCAGCAGTGGACTGTAATAAGTTAAGTTGATTGAAGCATCATATATATATCACTTCGCTTAAGAACACGTCATGGTCAAGTTAAATGACGAAAACAGGCAAATGACACTAAAATACAAGAAAAACAATTCGCAAAAGTAACTGGAAATTATGTTCGCCACCACTTTCACTGTCTGAATAGGACTAAGTCAGCAGGTACACAGAATACATAATGATTTCTTTCAGCTTTACCTACATAATTTAGCGCGACATTTGTTCTAATTATGGAGCACACAGCTTTATAACAAGTTACCTACAATTAAACATCAAAAAAAAGTAACTCTCAATATCTTTACGTCACGATTAACATTGTACATAACTACATATTACTAATTTGTTAATCTCACTGCTAAGTGTTTTTTTTGTCTAGCCCACAGGCAATGCTTCAACGACAAATAGCATATTTTATTGTAAGTTATGTTTTCATGTAAGTGGCAATGAAATTGTCTTTTTGAAAATAAATATCTTTAAACCTAAAAAGCATATTTTTTGTTTAAACCTTTCGTGTGTAGGTGTAAGTAAATATGCAATGCAACAATTTATAAAAAGTTACATCACAAGATGAATGGTTAGGTTGATGCTAAATCGCAAAAAAAAAACAACAAAATGGAAACAGAAAAAAATACATTTTAATCGCACGGCAAAAAAATACAAGTTACAACCATAATATGAAAATACAGTTGTTATATAATCGCATTTTGTCATATTTAATGGGAGTAAATTGTATAATAAAAAATGCAATTCTGTCTCAGCGGGTCAGCATGTGCGAGACACAAAAAGAATACCTTACCTACTACCTAGTTACTTTTTTTGCGATGCTTCAGACTTTTACTTGCTTAGTGCTTACAGGGTCGGCAACACACGTCCTTTGCACACGTCCGTAAGCCACGGTAACCACTTTCTAACAGGAGGGCCGTGTGATTGTCTGCCGCCTTAGTTGTACAAAAAAATAGCAATAATCACCATTTTATTTTAGACCCAACCTAACCTCACTTGCAACTTGTAAGTCGGTGTAAGGGTTCATTAGATTGTGTCGCGACAAACGAAGTCAAAGGTCTACGGAGCTAGGACACGTCGGTATTTCCGTACCAATTGAGCCGTCCGACTAAGATTGGGTATTATCATGGAGTAGAAACTGATAGCGGAGTTGTTGCAAGGCAATCGAGTCGCGTGCCATTCAAACGTCAAATGGACTCATTCGGTAGGAACGTTATACCTATGAAGTCTTTCGACTTTTAACACCCCGCGCGTCTCTCTTCCCACCCGCATTCGGCGCGCGTTTTTATTATTCTCCGCACGCCGAATGATGATCCCTATGACGTTTCAACTGACAGTTGTATTAGTTATGCGAAACAATTTCGATAAAATACTGTTTTTTCAGGCAAATGTCATGTCATTCAGCCAGGTCATTCAACATAATAAGCAATATTTATTTATTTTGAAAAAAAGACTATGCGCATTGATGGACATAAAACACTAGATAAAAAAGTAACAGCCTTATTATATTTTATTTTAACTCCGCCATTCACGGCAAATAAAATGATGGTTTTATTGGAAGAAGCTTGCGCTCAAGTGACAGCTGACGATTGGCGAAAAGTGGTCGAAAGAACGAAGAAAATTTGCTTACAAGACTGGGATCGAGATGTACAATACGACAATATCATTGACCAACCGTTAATAATAAACGTCACGGATAGCTGCAGTTCAGACTCAGATTTTGAAGATCCGATTGACCCTGTATCAGATTCAGATTGATATAAATAAAATACAAACTCAAAGCATTTGTTTTATATTTCCAACAAATTATCGATATTTTGTTTAGTCGATAACAGCTTGACGACGTAACTTTTGCAGCACGTACCATGTACATTTGCATTGAGTTTTTTTCCATTATTTCCGAACAGTACGTAAGTAATCATTTCTTAATATTCATTTTTATAATTTACAATTGTACACAATTATGATTTTTTCGTCTTTTTAATGGACCCTAAGGATTTGATGTGATAGGACGTCAGTACAATGTTAAGCGCTAACGAACTGTCATAGGGATCATCATATAACGCTCGTAGTATAGGAGAAATATCAATGGGGCATCTCCGTTACTTAATCATATTCTGGCCTCCGTGGGTATTATCCTATTCTTAATTTTCGCGAATTTCAGTCGCGTTCTGCGTTCATTCTAAGTTAGACGCTTTGTGTGGTTCGTAAGGTTTTACCAACTCCGGCCCGCTTTCCTATTTAAAAAATAAATAAAAATAAACAATGTTTACTTGCGCTAGTTGTAACGTTGATAGCTCCGACGGCGTGAACTGTACCCTTTGCAAACGTCAGTTTGATTTCGCGTGTGCGGGTATAACCGAAGCCGGATATCGCAAACTCGGTGACAGGAAAAATACATGGCGCTGTCCGGAATGTAAGAGCGGATCTGGGTCATCATCATCAAAAGTAACACAGGAACCGGTCTCCCCAATGCACTGGCACAATATGCAGACCTCTCTAAAAAGTATTATGGAGCAGTTGGCGCCATTGAAAGTTCTGGCAGAAGATGTAAGGTCTATAAAGAACGAAATGGTGAGTTTGCAAAAATCTATCGAATTTGCCCATGAATCAATAAAGAATTACGCTGAAGCCATGAGCTCTTTGGAATCGAGGGTGAAAGAAGTGGAAGCACGAACTACCGCCATCCCTGATCTCCAGGCGGACCTTTCTAGGATTCAGCAGGAACTACATGACAGAGAACAATGGTCCCGCGCTAATAATGTTGAAATAAGAGGCGTTCCACTGCGGAATAATGAAAACCTTTACAATATTGTTCTGAAAATCAGTGAAGTAACTGCTTGTCCTATCAAAAAAGAGGACATTAATTTTATTGCTAGAGTTCCTTCTCAACAATCTAAAACGCCTAAACCTATCATTGTGTCGTTGAACAACAGATATAAGAAGGAGGACTTCGTTGCAGCGGCCCGTGAGCGTAAACAATTATTCCTAAAGGACTTGAACTTGGGATATAGTGAGGACGGCCTGATGTATGTTAATGATCACCTTACTGTATTCAATAAAAAATTATTAGCAAGTGCTAAATCTTTAGCGAAAGAAAGAAATTTTCAATTTATATGGGTGAAGCACTGCAAGATATTGGCCAGAAAATCTCCGACTACGAAGCCGTTTGTTATAAGGTCAGAAGCGGATTTACAAAAGATAATTTAAATTGTCGTTATAATAAGTATCCATCATTTGTTTTTAATTTTATATTTTATTTTCTTATTACGTATAATTTGCTTATAGGCGACCCCAAGTTGGTCGCCCCTGGCTGTTTATTGCCCGTCGTCGTCGACGCTTTGTATTTACATCGACTGAGAAACCGGTTTGGGCCTGCTTGTATGCGGTATTATGCAATTCTGTTGTGCATTGCTTTGTTAATTAGATACATTTTACAATGGCATGAATGCAAGATATCGAAATCTTTGTTTACGGTGTTTACAGAAAAGTTGTATTTTTACTCACTTCTTGCAATTAAATTTAAATCATTATTTATCACGGGCGGGGCTTATTTGTTACTGCTACTATTATATTATTGTTATGTTAATATTAGTTATGTTGAGGGTATTATTGTACACAACTGTTACTGTTATTTTTCATCAGAATTTGGTTCGTTACTGTCTGGCGATATTTTAATACTATGTGGAGCTGAACCGAGCGGCAGCGGCACTTTGTTTACATTTGGTTTAGTGGTCGATAAAAGATATTCCGCGCCGTTGAAAGTGTTCATACTTTTATATACACGGTGCATGAAACTTTATTGTTTTGACACTGACATAATAAAAATATATACGAAATTTCATATTTGAAAAGCCAGGAGGGCCTTCACCAGCACTCATATTCTTCTAATTATGTGGTAGATGGGCGTGGGAGTAGAAATAAATGTCTTCCAATAACAGTCACCGTATTTTAATCAATACGCATAGAAAACAATAGAAATTAGGTAATCAACTCAACTAAATAATAACGTAGCTTGATAATGAACAAATATATAGCGATTCGTCAAAAGCGTGGGGCGCAGGGCCTGTCTTGATCCAATGTTTTTCATCAAGCTCGCCGCCCGTAGCACCATCGACTATGACGCTCCGCTAGGTTGACATCGACCGTCCATGTCAACCTGAAGTTTGACATAAACGCCGTCACGGCCGGACTGACACACGACCGTCCTCGGGCGATTTATCTGCAACAAATTAGGATCACTGCACAGTCCGTTCGCTCATCCTGACTTAATCATTTTCATTAGTGCAACAATACTAAAATCATCTTTCTAAACGTCTAGACAGGCCACGATGTGACCCGGACGACACAATTCATCTCACTAATAACAAGCAGTCATCCAGGACAAGTCAGCCCTCTCGAGGGACCTGACTCGGACGACAAATTTCGTCGGATGATGCTCAGACAAGCCAACCCGACCGGCAGGTATGACTCGGACGACCCGTTTCGTCTACTCACTGTGACAAGCCAGCCCGACACGCGGGTATGACTCGGACGACCCGTTTCGTCTACTCACTGTGACAAGCCAGCCCGACACGCGGGTACGACTCGGACGACACATTTCGTCTACCTTCTGAGAAGAGTGAAGTGTGCCCTCTAACTAATCACTATGGAATAGTAAGGACGACACTTCTCCGCCCAGGATCAACCATTTGTAGAATTATCACATGTCTATGTTACAGTACTTATAACTGTAGTTTTATTATACCTATGACAGTGAATTGTCTTGCTCCGTGTGTACTTCAACTTCATGTAAGACTTCCCATGTTTCTGGGTCTGAGTGTGCACTCAAGGTGTCTGAATTCGCTGTGACAGTGCGCGAGTCAGCGGAAGCAGTGTCTGAGCATACGGTCAAAGTATCGAGACGGTCTAATGCCTCGTTGTCATTGTTTGGGCACCAAGTGTTGTCTACATCATCAGACGCCGTCTCGGCCTCAACTTCATTTAAAAGACTAGACGCGATTTCAAGTAATTCGTCATGTCCCCGAGGTACTGCGCGCAAATTTTCGTGAGAATATTTGAGAGTTCGACAGGAAGCACCTACTACGCTTTTGAGTTCGTAGCGATCATTATTTAGAACTTCTGTAATCACGAATGGACCCCTAAATTTCCTATCTAGTTTTGTCTGATTTCGCTCACAGTTTTTGATAAACACGTAATCTCCTTTAGAAAATGGTGTAATTTTTGCACGACCACGATTAAACCTAACAGTTTCGGATTCAGCAGCTTTTTGAATGTTTGCTGACGCATCTTCTCTAATTGAATCAAGATTCAAGCGAACCTCATTGTTTTTATCATTACTGTTAATTTTGGACATACCCAACGAATCAGAACGAATCCCGAACATAAGCTCTGATGGGGAGTACTTAGTTACACTAGATTTTGTACTATTTAGTGCAAGCTGAATATTTCCTAATTCGTCGCGCCATGTTTTATTAGGATCATTTTCGACTATAGTTAAAAGGCTTTTTAATGTACGCATCACACGTTCGACCTGGCCGTTCGCTCTACTTGAACCCGTCGCGATGAAGTGAAGTTCTATTTTATGCTCGTCACAAAAAGTTTTAAACTCAGAACTGATATAACAACGGCCTTGGTCTGCGATGATTCTTTTTGGCGCTCCAAAAAGGTTAACTGCGTTTTGCAGAGCAGATATCGCACTCTTCGCATCAATAGACAAGGTATGTTCGAGTAAAACGTACTTCGTGAAGCCGTCAATGATAACTGAGCAATACTCCTTTCGGTCGCTCTTCCCGCTAAGCTTTCCCGTGAAGTCTATATGAATTGTGTGCCAAGGCACAGACACTTTCGGTATCGGGTGCAGCTGAACTGGTTGAGCTCCCGACGGACCTTTGGAAGCCTTGCAGATTATGCACGAATCTATGAATTTTCGAACACATTTAGACATATCCGGAAACCAATACTTCTCATAAAGCTTGTCTAAGGTTTTATCCCTACCTAGATGCTGCAATTCATTGTGGACATGATTTATGAGTGTCCAAATAAGAGATCGTGGAACTACTGGCAACCAGGAGACCATTTTATTACGGACAATTTTCCTATAGAGGATGCCTTCTCTGACATCATATGTCTGCCCTACACTTTCGGGAAAACTGTTACTGTGGTATTTTGTGATAAGATCTTGGATTTCTGCATCCCTTTTCTGTTCCACTGATAACCAGCCCTGGTGGAGTTCAATAAATTGAACGGATTTAGTTTGCACCTTTTCAGCTTCTAAGAGACTAACTGTATCGGAATTTGGTAAAGGATTTCGAGACAAAAAGTCAGCGTGTTCCATTCTACTGCCTTCGCGGTAAACAATATCGAAGTCATAAGCCTGCAGATATGCCCACCAGCGATATACACGGGGAGTTAAATCCTTCTTAGACTTCGACGCCTTTAATGAATTACAGTCTGTAACAACTACAAAGCTCCTACCATATAGATAGTGTCTAAAATGTTCTACCGCCTTGACGACTGCTAAAGTCTCTAGCTCATAAGAGTGGTAGCGAGACTCTGCATCCGATGTTCGACGGCTAAAGTATTCTACAACGTGAGGTAGGTTGTCTTTCTTTTGTAAGAGGATTGCTCCATAACCGTCTGAGCTAGCGTCTGTATGTAGCTCTATAGGTAGAGCTGGGTCAAAAATGGTAAGAACGGGCTCAGATGTAAGAATGTCTATTAACTTTTTGCGTATTCTTTCATGTTCAGAAGTCCATGTAATTCGCCCTTTTATTTTTGTAAGAGGATATAAGGGACCCACAATCCTTGTGAAGTCGGGGATAAATTTCCGGAAATAAGACGCTAACCCAAGGAATTGCCGGACATTCGTAGCTGTTTTCGGTACAGGAGCTTCTACCAATGCTTGAATTTTATGGGAATTTGGTTTAATCACACCTGATTGCACGGAATATCCCAGATAATCAATCTTTTGTTTCATGAATTTACATTTTTTAAGGTTTAATGAGAAGCCAGCCTCCGACAATGCGGTCAATACATCGTCAAGACGCTGGAGACCTTCAGAGATGTCCACAGAATAGCAAAGTACATCGTCCATATAAATTAAAGGTTTATCTTTTAAATGGCTCATAGCTTTATTGATACATCTCTGAAAGACAGAAGACGCATTTCGTAAACCAAATGGCATGGCGAGATATTCGTATTGGTTCTCATTTGTGACAAAGGCTGTCTTTTCCACTGAATCGGGATGGACAGGGATCTGGTGGAAGCCAGCAGCCATATCTAACGAGGAGAAGAAATTGGCCCCATTGAGCTGATCAATTTGTTCCTCGATACGAGGCAAAGGGTAACGTTCGGGCACGGTATTGGAATTTAGCTCCCTATAATCGACACATAATCGGTCCGTATTGTCCTTCTTTTTAACAAGAACAATAGGGCTTGCAAAAGGGGAAGAACTTTCTCGAATCACTCCTGCATCTAATAATTTTTGGACCTGTTCCCTGATTATTTGTTTTTCTATTGGGGCGCGTTTACCGGGACACCTGTAAACGACTTTTTGCGGATCTACTAATTTAAGCTCACATACCCCAGTCTTAACCCGTTTGGTAGGTATACCTTCGATAAAATGATTCGAATACTTCTTCAAAATTGAAATCAACATTTCTTTATCATGTCCCTGTAAATCTGTGTCAATCTGATTAAAATCTAATGTATCTAAATTCCTACTACAAAAATGAGATTGCTCTTTAGTGTATATGACAAGGTTATCATTATCAATTTTCACGCATAACCCTAAATCTAAAATATCCCTACCAATAATTATAGGATCTGATATATTACAATCCGGAACCACGTGGAAAAGCAAGCTTATCAAACGGTCATCGATTCTAACCTCGCTCTGAATTTGTGTAGTGCATTGAATGTCATTGCCTCCGATACCACTAAGATAAACAGTATCTTTATGCACAGTACCAGAGAGCTTATCACAAAAGCTTTCCTTTAAAAGTGAACAAGACGATCCACTATCGAATAAAAAAGGGACAGGCTCACCGGATGATGTTTTCAAAGTGCCCCTAGAAGGGCGGTGCTCACAATGATGAACCTCCTTGACCGCAGCCTTACTTCCGTTCTTCTTGTCGGGGCAGTTAGTTGACACGTGCCCCTTTTGTCCACACGTGTAGCAGATAACAGAAGGTATGTTATCCGATGAACTTGGGGTGACTTGAGAGGGTCCGGAGTTTTCACGACGTTTTCGACACTCAACCAAGCGATGACCTATTATTCCACAAAAGTTACATTTGCCTGAAAACCTTTCAATGGGACGATAGCGCTTGATCTCTGGTTCGCTTATTTCTCCACTATCCGACCGACGCTTGAGAGATACACCTCCCAGTATTCGAAATAGTTGGGTGCGAGTGGTGATATTGTGAGCGATTAATTCGCGACGTATCAGGCCATCTTTTTGACAAAGTACTGAAATCACGAATCCAGTCACCGCTTCTTCGGGCATCGCAATCTTTGGAATTCGTTCTATCAAGTTCCACAGGCGAAGTGCGGATTCTGATGCTGTTTCTTTTGCTCCGATTTGGAATCGAAGAATTTCATCAAAGTAATCTTGATGTAATTTAGGTTTTGAAAACATCGCTAAAAGAGACTGCTTGACCACGCTCCAGGTCATTTCATGTAGGTTTAATTTGGTGATACAAGATGCAGCTCGTCCTTTTAAAGCACTTGTTAGAGCCATGAGTAGATCTATACCTTCTAAACTCTTTTTTTGAACGATAGCTTCAGTTATATTGCACCAACCATCCACGTCGGCCTCTGGATCATCTGGGTTGAAGGGTAACAATTGCGTAGAATGACTTGGGTTCACTGTTGGTATTTGCTGAGACGCGAGGACTCGAGATAACAGCGTTTCCATGTGGGTGAGTAGTTTCTCGGCTTCCGTTTTGGTCCGCTGGCCCTCAACTTGGGCCCCATCGTATCCCACTTCTGATGAAAAGCCAGGAGGGCCTTCACCAGCACTCATATTCTTCTAATTATGTGGTAGATGGGCGTGGGAGTAGAAATAAATGTCTTCCAATAACAGTCACCGTATTTTAATCAATACGCATAGAAAACAATAGAAATTAGGTAATCAACTCAACTAAATAATAACGTAGCTTGATAATGAACAAATATATAGCGATTCGTCAAAAGCGTGGGGCGCAGGGCCTGTCTTGATCCAATGTTTTTCATCAAGCTCGCCGCCCGTAGCACCATCGACTATGACGCTCCGCTAGGTTGACATCGACCGTCCATGTCAACCTGAAGTTTGACATAAACGCCGTCATATTTCATGCAAGAATGTTTGTATGCATAATTATATATTTGTTTGTTTACCAATTAAGCTCGACTCGGTTCAACAGACTATGTTGATGAACTCTGCGGTAGGTTTAAAATTTATGAACATTTTGATGCAATTTTGCTATTATACTTTTTCTCGATCCAATGGCGTCTAATCTGAATATATACTACCAAAATGCTCGGGGGCTGCGCACTAAGACAAGTACTTTTAAACGGAACCTATGTCTTAATTGTTATGATATAGTCTCGATTACAGAGACCTGGCTGTTGGAGGGGATACGCGATCAGGAAATTTTTGATGATCGATACATTGTCTGGAGAAGAGACCGAGATTATAGCGTGACGAATCAGATCTATGGGGGTGGGGTGCTACTGGCAGTACGTCGGGACATAGCGGCCATAGAACGCCCAGAGTGGCATTCTTCTGCGGAGGACCTTTGGGTTACTGTCAGTTTGATGTCAGGAAATAATAGACATACATCTAAGATTCACCTGTGTACTATTTACCTCTGCGACGAAGGGGAAGGTAATTCACGAAGTTCCCAATTAGAAAATTATTCTAATAAATTATTTGAAAATGTTAGCTCATGTCCGGAGGACATGTTTATTATAATGGGGGATTTTAACTTCCCTTTTGTAGAATGGCATCCTCAAGATGATCACCTTGTACCAGCTGGAACGATTGATAGGAATCAACAGGACTTTTTTGACACCATGACACAGTGTAATTTATATCAGCGTAGTCATATTTGCAATCAAAATAATAGGCAATTAGATTTGGTTTTTTCAAATAATATTTTAAAAATTGATCACAGCGCGGACTCGTTAGTGCCTGAGGATAAACCTCACCATAAGTCCATGATTATTGAGGTATCTTTTACTCCCATTAAGTCTCTTGAAGTAAATAAAATTATTAAATATTACTACAACTCTGGTGACTTCGGTGCCATATGTTCGTCATTAGATAAAGTAGATTGGTACCAAAATTTAAACCAAAGTTCTTATGAAGATAGTATTAAGCTTTTTTATGATGCCCTTTATGAAAGGCGTGACACTTACATACCCCATAAATTGGTGTCACTGGCTCATTTCCTCCTTGGTTTAACTCAGCCCTCAAAAAGGTTTTAAAAGAAAAATTTAAATTTTTACGCAAATATAAAGTTTATGGCAATCGTGAAGACTATTTAACCTTTTCTTTTCTCAGAAAAAAAGCCAAATGTTTGGAAAAATGCTGTTATGAGGAATACATAAAAAAAAATTGAAGAGGGTATTACCAAGAACCCTAAATCATTTTGGTCGTACATTAAGTATTCTAGTAAATCGTCTGGTAAGTTTCCTTTGACAATGAAATATCAGAATATAACAGCAGATACGGGGGAAAAGGTCTGCGCTTTGTTTGCCGAGTATTTTCAGTCAAACTTTCAGATACCTGATGCTAATAATAAAGACGTTAACTCTAATGCTATCAGACAGAATCTGATCAGTATTGGAGATATTTACATTAGTGAGGCGGAGGTCCTGAAGTTACTCAAAACTGTTTGCCTGACTAAAAGTGCTGGGCCTGATAACATATCCCCTTTGTTAATTTCAAAGTGTGCGAGAAGTTTAGTTGTTCCTCTCTGTATTCTCTTTAGACGATCTCTAGATGAGGGTTACATGCCTACAATTTGGAAATCTGCATTTATAACACCCATTCATAAGGGCGGCAATAAGAATGAAATTAAAAATTACAGACCAATATCTAAGCTGTGTATATTTGCCAAAATTTTTGAAAAGATAGTGCATAAGCAGGTTTATGCGGCTTTATCATCGTGGTTCATTCCGGAGCAGCATGGTTTTCTGAAGGCGCGATCGACAGTGTCAAATCTGGTGCTTTCAAATAACTTTGTCACGTCTGTAATGGACTCGGGTGCTCAAGTGGATATGGTCTTCACCGATTTCAGCAAAGCGTTTGATCGTATTGATCATTCCATCTTGCTGCATAAGTTGTACTCTGCGGGCATCCATGGGAGTCTTTATCGTTGGTTCTCTTCATATATAGACAACCGCTCCCAAGCCATAGCCCTGAACGGTTATGTATCTGGTTGGAACGCAGTACCATCTGGCGTGCCCCAGGGTTCCTTGCTCGGTCCCCTTCTCTTTGCTGTATTTCTTAATGACATAACGTCATGTTTTATATTCTCGTCATTTCTATTATATGCTGATGATACCAAAATATTCAAACAAATAGAATCTATTGATGATAATCTCCATCTGCAAGCTGATCTTGAGAGATTTCAGAGCTATTGCCGGTTAAATAGATTGGATTTGAATGTATTGAAGTGTTGTGTCATGTCTATTACTCGTAAAACTAATGTAATACATTATGACTATACTCTTCAAAATCAGTCATTAAGTAAAACTAATAGGATGAGAGACCTTGGAGTTATAATTGACTCAAAAATAATTTTTGATGAACATGTGAACAATATTGTAGGCAGAGCATCGAAAGCACTAGGTTTTGTGATTAGATCGTCAGCAAAATTTAAAAATTTAAAGCCTATTAAGATTATTTACTGTTCCTTTGTACGTAGTATCCTTGAGTATGCTTCTGAAGTGTGGAATCCAAGGTACGACGTGTATATTAATAAAATAGAGACAATTCAGAGGCGTTTTTTAAAATACTTACAGTTCAAGTCAAACACCTTTCTTGATGATTACGACGCCAGATGCAAAAAGTTTCACTTTCTTCCTCTAAAAAATCGTCGAATTATAGCTGACATTGTATACCTAAGTAAAATCATTAATAATTACGTGGACTGTCCTCAGCTATTAAATGAGATCAAATTCTGTGTTCCACCTAATCATCATCCTCGGCGATATCTGCCTTTTCATGTCCCCGCTTGCAATACCAATTATCGCCAAAATTCGTTCATTTGCCGAGCTAGCGCAGAGTTTAATTCATTGCTCCTTAATGACCAGTCACTTGACGTGTTTAATACCAGGCCAATCACGATCAGGCGGTTGATGGCCGACCTGTATTTTAACAGCCAGCCTGGTTCTTAAAATGTTGCCAGTATTATATTATATTAACTTTGTTTTATATGCATGCCTTATTAAATACCTATAGTTTATATAATTCATAGTGATGACCCTATTTTATCTTGTTTATATGGTTGTTAACCTAACTAAGCGTTAAGTAGAAACCCATGTGTGAAAACAATTAAATGGCTTTTAGTAGTTACGTTTAGATGTAATTTTTAGTTTAAATAAGCTGTATGTTTTCCTATGTAAAAAAAAAATAAAAAAAAAAAAAAATTAAAATAAATTATCTAACCGAGCCTATTAAATTAAGAATGGTAAATAAGAGCGGTAAAAATTGCGTCGGTTCTTATTTTATTGTTTTTATTTATTTTTACTCATCCACCCAACCTATAATAGTACCTAACTGATTTGAGTATAAAATTTTATGACGTCACTAAATCTTTTTTCATACAAGTTACTATACAACTTATCGTTTTGACGTTTAGTGAAAAGGACTTACCTTTGACTAGTCAGTAGTCGCACGGCTCAATTGGTACGGAAATACCGTCGTAGTGGGAAAGCTATAATAAATATTCCACAACATTCTACACAACGCTATCTAGACCCATGGTAAGCTTAACTAGCTTGTGTAATGGAATCTAGAATGCGGATAAACATACTTACATACTTTTTTTTTTGTAAATATATACCTATTATACATAGAAACACCCAGACCAATGCAAATAGTCATATTCATGCATACAAATATTTGCACTGAGCGGGAATCGAAACCGCGCCTCCTGCGTGGCAGTCGCGTGCACTACCGCCACGCCACGGAGGCTGCTTTGTTTACTGCACTGACGACACAGAAACTCTTTGTTCATAAAGGGTCGGCAGCACGAATGTGACTCTCGGTTGCACACGTCCAATGACCACGGTAACCACTTTCCATCAGATGGGTCGTGTGCTTGCCTGCCACATTTTTTTTTTTTATCGTGCGAAAAATACCCGCGGAGCCGGTGAAGGCGGTTATGTCGGACTCGAACCGACTAAAACGCACGCCGTCTTGGGTCCTTAGTTGCCGGAGGTGAGATTGCCAAAAGCATATCTCTCGCACCCCGGCAGACCCAGGACCATCTCTATCGAGATGGCCCCCTTCGGGTTGTGGGGACCACAGGGTCCCCATCAAGCCCCGGTTACGGGGGGGCGCACTTGGCGCCGCCGCCGCGGCCTGCTTCTGCTAGGGTGACAGGCGGCTCCACCGGTCACCCCCGTATGCTTATATCTTTAAAAGTACACTACGGATTTCGATGCGGTTTTTTTATTAGATAGATTTATTTCAAGAAGAAGGTTTATATGTATAATACATGCTAAATATAGTTGAGGATGCAGCGGGAACGGGATCTGACGCTACACGGGCGGAAAGAAATTGGCGGAATGAAGTTCGTTGGTTCAGCTATTTGAGTTTCTGGTAAGTAATAGCAGTAACAACTAATAAAACATGACCAAAGTTTTGAAAGAAAAGCCGAACCCTTCGCCAGGTATTAATATTTCTCAAATGACATTAATTAACAATTTCAGTAGGTAGGTAATGAACTGTAATCTTAGGTTATCTGGTGGAGGGTGACGTAATTATATGCAATTACTGGAACACTTGCAGAATAACTTAATTATATTACAGTCTACAACTTGCAAAACTAACAAATACAGTCACGAAAAGATGGCCCCGTTGAACACAACTGGGTACATTCAATGATATTAGGTACATACAAAAAAGGGTACAGTCGATAAGAAATACGGTCACACTTTTTTCACATAAAGTTGTATGTAATCTGGGCCTCGATTCTGCTAAAGCCAAACCAATGTGGTGCTACCGCCGCTGGAAAAAACGGCATTAAATAATAGACTTTGAATCGATGCGGTTAAAGTTCAAAATTAAATGACTTTTTGCAGAGTAATTGAAAAAGTGTAATGAAACTGTTTTTTCATTTCATTATGGACTTCAGATGTATAGAAATAAAATCTAAAATTTAATGTCATTTTTTGCAGTGACTGTGCCACCACAGTGGTTTAGCTTTAGTAGAATCGAGGGCCTGTACATAAAATATGTAACCGTATCTCTTTTTCAACTGTACCTAGTTATTATGTGCCTTATTACCGCACTTTGCACACATTTCAATCTTTGATGGATTTCTGAGACTTGTTTTTCACTCTATTTTACTGTAGATGCAATACTTAATAATAGAGAGTAAAAAAAAATCTATGCGTTGTTTATTACAGTACTTACTCCAATACAGTAGACAAACTCGTGCGAGTTAACATGGCACCTGGCTCGGGGCTTTGCGCGGGGGAGCGGGAGGCGTGTACGCTGACGCTACTAGCCTCGCACGGCGATAGCGGGGTCGCGCGCGGGGAAGCGGGAGGAAGGTGTTTCCGAGGCAGGTGCCATGTTAATGCGCACGAGCTATAGGTACGCGCGCATACCTACGTCCCAGTGGGCAAATTTTTCAGTTCATTTTGGTGGTACTTAGATTGTGAGCCACTTTCCAGCACGAAATGCCAGACTTCTAAATATCTATGTCTACTACTACTTTGCTATCGATGAATCTTTTTGAATCCATACTTACTCCTTATGTAAGTACTAGTAGGTAGACTCTGGCCAACGAAAGATGGCGTAAAAACCCCAACAGGTTGCAACACTGACTAGACTCTGGCCATGTACCATAATTTTTCTTTTTTTAATAATAATAATAAGAATTTATTTCTCTTTCAAAAAATAATAGGCTAGTTTTCATGCATGCCTTAAAGGAAAAAGGTTTTAGTATCGATTCCGTTATTTCGGTGTCTATTAAGTGTTGCGACGTGTTGATTTTTTAAATTTGGCGCCATCTATATTAATATTAACGTTCAGGAAACACCTTTATGATAGCGAATTGAATTACCAACAGGTTAATCTGTAAAGAATCTGAAATGAATAAGTACCTAAAGTCAATAATTGTATGCTGGACGAAGCAAACTAGCCCGGAAAACCAGGTGATAGCCGATCACATTGCCTGGTTCCAGAATCCTTCCGTTGTGTCGGAGGAATATCTCACCCCGTTCCTCAACAGTGATGTCCCCGATGTGTCCCTACAATGAATGGAGCCAGCGCAGAGGTGCGGCGGCAGTTCCAACTTCCGATTCACATTTCATGATTGCAATTTACGTACTTAGCGCCATCTAGCGACAGTAAGCTGAATCATTGTGCTTGAACTCTATGAATGTTCTTTTATGTCTATGGTGTCATTAAGCTACGTCAAATCTGTCAAATGTCTAAATCTGTTATAATTGGTTAGAATATCTATTTTAGTCGGAGATCGTTTTTTTCGATTGGGTGACATCGTGCTTGTTACAAGTGCTCGTCCATTCCAAAAGAGATTTACCGGATAATACTGTGTTGTTGAAGTATTTTATTGCTTTTGTGTTGTTTTTGTGTGCTTAGCCTACTCATATTGCCTGGGTAAGTAATAGAATTAAGAAATTGCGGGATGGGTAACGACCCTCCCGATCCCGGAGGAGATGAAGAACGGTTGAGATTACTTCTCAATCGAACGATGACCAAAAAGCGCCCGAATGATGCTCAAGTTGGCTCTGGTGCAGCTAAAAAAGTGATCATTGATCCTACGGAATCCGCCCCTTCGATCCAATCCACATACATACATCCGGATCACATTGACAAACCTGCTAATTACACAGACTCGGACTCAGGCCCCTTTTTAGTCCACGTGACTAGAGACGTGGGAGATCCCGCGGCAGCCACTGTTTTTCGTTCGATTAAGTTTGGTCATTTTCTGTCTACTAATAAAATTACCAATATCATTGCTGGAGGCGTAAAACGAGTTGGTCGAAACAGAGTCTCCGTTGAGTTTAAGACTGCGACTGACGCCAACAACTTTTTAACCCACCCTGCTTTAGCTAGGGCTAAATATGACGCTTCAATTCCGTCTTTTGCATGTTCCCGTATGGGTATTATAAGACAAGTTCCTGTGGAATGGACCTTGGAGGAGGTGGTCCAGTCGATTGAGGTACCAACAGGCTTTGGGTCTGTAATGAAAGCCAGGCGATTAAATAGGAGAGTGTCTACTGAAAATAACTCCCCTACATATGTTCCAACGCAAACCATTGTTGTTACCTTTGCTGGTCAGAAGTTGCCCCCTCATGTCTATTGTTTTTACAATTCATTGCCGGTAGAAACATATGTGCTGCCTACAATCCAGTGTTTTAAGTGCTGTAGATTCGGACATGTCACTAC
This sequence comes from Eilema sororculum, assembly GCA_914829495.1. Taxonomy (NCBI): domain Eukaryota; kingdom Metazoa; phylum Arthropoda; class Insecta; order Lepidoptera; family Erebidae; genus Eilema; species Eilema sororculum. The sequence continues at coordinate 25,281,143 of OU618538.1, read as the reverse complement.
CCAATGTAGATCTTCACCCAGATGCTTTAAGTGCAGTCAAGCCCACGAGGGTACAAGTTGTACAACCCAAACTCCGACTTGCTTATTTTGCTCTGGTCCCCATTCTGCCAAAGACCCTTCCTGCCCTGAACATTCCCGTCAAAAATCAATTAAAGTCACAATGTCGCAAGAGAACATCTCTTACATGGAGGCTTCTGCCAGATTCCCCCATGTGAGAAAATCTTTTGCAGATACTGCAAGATCCCCAAATTTTATAAACTCCCAGCAAAATTCCCAACAACCCTCCTATGTTCAATCTCAGCAAGTTCCCTCTCAATCCCATCAATCATACAGGAAAACCACGTATTCCCCTCGTAGAGTGTTTAACCCGGCCTCAAGTCCTGGCTATGATAGACAGGCTCATACCCATCTAACTCAAACTCCTCCCTCTTCCATGCCTAATGGCTCTGCTTTCCCAGTCGTCCAATCAGAAGCTTCGTCTAGTGACAACCTCCTTGATTTACTTCTCTCTGCCCTTCTTAACATGCTAACCAGATTTAGTGATACTGAGCTACCGGATAAATTTAAAAACAAACTTTCTCAGCTGTTGGTTCTGACCAGTCAAATTCCCTCCCCTTCTGCAATGGAACTGTAGGAGTATTCATAATAAAAAGAACGATTTAATATATTTAATTAACAAACATAATCCGCTCATTGTTGCCATGCAGGAAGCATGGCTCACACCCAATTCCCGTTTCAGGATATCCGGGTTTGCCTGCTTCCGGGATGACAGGAATGACGGTCATGCTGGATCCACTATGTTGGTGTCCAGAAACCTTATATTCTCACAAATATCAATCCCCCCTCATAGTGACTTATTCCATATAGTTGGCGTTAGAACCATGAACATTGCTTTTCTCTCCGTGTACATTCCATACCCTAATCCTTCCATACTCTCTGACCTGATTTCCATCATAACTTCTATCCCTCCTCCTATAGTTATCCTTGGTGATTTTAACATCCACCATACTTCTTGGGGATCATATAAATGTGATGACTTGTCTTCTTCCTTTCTAGATAGTTTGGATTCTTTGAACCTCTGCATACTGAATAACGGCAGTGCTACTCGTAGGCCTACCTTGTTGCATCCTGGCCCTTCTGCAGTGGATCTGTCCCTTTGCTCTCCCTCTCTCTCTTCATGTCTCTTATGGCAAGTCGTAGGTCACTCCCATGGGAGTGACCACTTCCCCATCGTCATTTCACCGCTCACCAGTCAAATTCAGAATCCTATTTTCAATCCTCTTCTGAAATACAACCTCTCAAGAGTAGACTGGGAGGTATATTCTAATTGGCTTGATCGTCAATTAGAGTTATTGCCAACCCCTGACTTGGATAACTTCCATTCTGTGTATTCTCGTTTCAAGAATGCTCTGCTAATTGCTGCAGACAAGTCTTTCCCAGTTAAGAAGCCTCCCAGGAATAATCTCCCTTCCCTACCTTGGTGGGATCAATCTTGTACGGATGCATGCAAAAAGCGAAAAGATGCTGAAAAAGCCTATACGAGAGATATGTCCCGGTCAAATTACCTAAACTATCAAAGGGTGGCTGCGGAAACGGTCAGACTCCTCTCCCAGAAGAAACGAGATGGTTGGCGCAGGTTTTGTGAAAGTCTATCCCCACGCACTCGCGCATCGTTAGTTTGGAAAAATATTAGAAAATTCAAATATTCAATATCATCCAACCACATTGCCTCCAATGATTATTCTGTATGGATCCAAGAGTTTGCCCAGAAGTTGGCTCCCCCATCTGTCCCTTCCTCTTCTGAGTGCACTGTTTATCACTCCTCTCCCTTTCTAAGACATCACTTTGACTCTCCTTTCACTCTTAATGAGCTCCTTGCAGTGTTAGAACCACTAAAGGACTCCTCTCCTGGGGTTGATGGCATCCCATACTCCTTCATTGTTAATAGTAGCCTTTCTGCAAAAAAATTTTTCTTAAGTATTCTAAATTTAATTTTTGACTCTGGTATTCCTCCAGAAGACTGGAAAACCCAAATTGTTCTTCCCATTTTAAAACCTGGTAAACCAAGCGATAATGCCTCAAGTTACCGGCCTATTGCTCTTTCTTGCACAATGGCAAAAATATTAGAACACCTGATTAAAAACCGTCTGGAGTGGTTCGTAGAGAGTCAGGGTCTGCTTTCTAAAACCCAGTTTGGGTTTCGTAGGGGTTTGGGTACTACTGACAGCCTTTCCATCTTTACTACTGATGCCCGGATAGCTATGTCCAAAAATAATTTCTGTTTGGGTTTGTTTTTGGACATAGCTTCCGCATATGACAATGTTCTTCTTCCTGTACTCAGGCAAAAGTTGCTTAAGCTGAGTGTTCCAGAGAAGATTGTAAACTTTGTATCGAATTTCCTCTCCGGGAGGAACATTCTAATCAAGTATCAAAATTCTATTCTTACCCCTAGAATCGTCTGGAAAGGTCTCCCTCAGGGTTCTGTCCTAAGCCCCCTTCTCTACAGTATATACACATCTGACTTAGATCTTTCCGTTACTTCCTTCTGCAGTATCCTGCAATATGCGGATGATCTGGCTCTGTACGTGTCCTCGGAGCAAATGCCAGATGCGGTAACAAAATTAAACTCTGCGATCCACTACCTTCACATCTGGCTTACAGATCATGGACTATCTCTATCAATCTCTAAAAGCTCGGTTGTTGTCTTCTCCCGTCGACGATCCATTCCAGATTTTGAGATCTCTTGCGAAAACGAAATTTTTCCTGTAAAAGATAATGTAAAATTTTTAGGCATGATTTTGGACTCCAAATTATCAGGGACAGAGCATATTAATTACACCATTAAGAAATGTGAAAAAAAATTAAACATCATAAGGTCAGTGGGCGGTGTCTGGTGGGGAGCTCATCCCTATAGCCAGAAGCTGATGTATAATGCTCTGATTCGTAGTCATCTGGATTATGGATCCTTCCTACTTGAACCTTGTAACAAAGCATCCCTTAAATTGCTGGACAAGATCCAGTCGAAATGTCTCCGTATAGTTTTGGGAGCTATGAAATCCTCCCCAATAAATGCTCTACAACTAGAGTGTGTAGATCCTCCGTTGTTCTTGAGGAGGCAATACCTCTCCGATAGATACCTGTATAAGACTTCCCAACTTGCCTTCCACCCATTGATACCCAAGTTACATTCCCTGTCTGAATATGTTTCGTCTGGTGGCTATTGGACCCATAAAGATCATCCCCGTCTATTTAATTCATTTGTGAATTACGTCCGCCTCCCTTTCCCCTGTTTTCAAACCAAATTTAACCCCCTATTTGAAATCCCATATGAATCAATAATTTTCTCACCTGATATTATTATAGACTCCGGCATTAGTAAAGATTCGGGTGACGCGGAAAGGATTCTACAACGCCTAATCAACCGAAAATGGCAGGATTCTATAGCTATATACACAGACTCCTCCAAGTTGTCAGATAGCTCCTGTGTTGGTTCTGCTGTTTGGATCCCTCAATATAGCATCATATTATCTTTTAAATCTCCCAATATTAACACTATTTTTACTGGAGAAGCTATTGCCATTCTGGAGGCATTGCTGTATATTGAGTCTCACAGTATCAATAAAGCAGTTATTTTCACAGATTCCAAGAGTTGCTTAATGGCGGTCACAGCTAACCAATTTGCCAGTAAATTTAGATCTCCCTTAGTTCTCCAAATTAAACATTCTCTTTTCAGATGTCACTGTAGGGACCTCAAGGTCTCATTGGTTTGGATACCAGGCCACAGCGGAATCTTGGGCAACACAATGGTTGACTCTCTGGCCAGGACTGCTTCCTCTAGTGGATCACGAGACCAATTTAGATCGTTTTCTCAGGATTTACTCACTCTCGCTAAAACATGCTTAACATCTCAGTGGAATGTACATTGGTCTCAGTCCAGCTCAACTAAGGGTAGACATTATGCTTCGATCCAGAATTGCATACCTTGTAAACCTTGGTTCTTTAAATTTTCCAAGGCTTCTAAGCGAGCAACCTCTGTCGTTTGCCGTCTCCGATTAGGCCATGCCTGTACAAATGTTTTTCTATCCAAGATTCGGATAAGGGATAGCTCTCTTTGTGAATGTGGATTGGACGAAGGAACTCCTGACCACATTTTCTTCTCATGTACTAGGTTGAACGGATCCCTGTATGATTTCCTACCTCCTAACAATATTCCTCTTCCAGCCAACTTTAACACCCTCCTGACTTATGTGAATTCCCCACTAATTTATATGTTATGTCATTTTATAGATCTTAACAATATTAACCTTTGAAATTTTGTGTTTCGTTTGCACTACCACATAACTTTGTGTTTGCTTTAATGTTGTCTCTTCTGTACAGGTACTTCAACACACTATAAATCTTTTGGCCTCCCCTCAAAATCAACCGTTTGTATGGAAGAATTTTACACTTGTACTTTCACGCGTTATTTCGATCAGTATATAAAAACTAAGTCGTTGGCGGAATCAAAGGGAACGCCATAGGAAAAAAAAAAAAAAAAAAAAAAAATCTATTTTAGTCAATTTTAGTGATGTCCCGTATCGAAAAAATACACAAGTTACTCGACTTAAAATTTTCATATCTCCAATTTGATCTTTAAGTGTGAGAATATTTGAATGAGTGATGCTTGCTCATAATTACCATCACAATTCTAGAGGGTGCGTCCATGTATGCAACGATACCTTTGGTTTGCCTTTGGTGCTTAAAGCGTCCCCATATTACAACCTCCTACCGTTAAATATTATTACTTCCATAATCGTTGAGCACAAAGTTACTAAAAACTCCTCTAATTTTGAATTCAAGTGCAACTCGAGTTAGTAAAAGGAGTTGACTTGACTTGGCACATGAACAATTGATCATGCCTAAAGGTCTTTGCTACCAGGTCATAAAATCCCATAAAAAAATCTATGTCATTGACTTTGTGCATAACCTAGCGAAATTGTTTATTTTTTGTATTGTGAAATAAAAAATAAGTACACAAATAAGAAATACATGTCAATTGAGTTAATTAAGTGAGTTAGAGGGAGTGCTGATTTTAAGCATTATCAATCAAGATGATGGAACACATACGACAGTTTGACTGGTAAGATATTATTTATATCACTTTTTAGTCGCCGTATTCATATTGTAGGTACTATTATTAGTATTCATTGTGCTATAGCAGTCCAATTGCCCATTACTTCTTTATATGGTAGCTCAAAAAGATACTTGGGGTGGTGCCTTCAGTTAATAGACTTCGCACTAAGTGCTATGTTCCTACAGATGTAATCAAATCGATGGACATAGGTGTTAATAAGATTGACGCCATGCAAGCATAGAATCTATTTGAAATTCCCCTGGTTTTGCACACATCCATAGACCATGGTAACCACCTTCCTTTATCTGAGCCGAGTGCTTGTCTACCACGAAAAACCTGTTACATGTGCCCTTCTTCCAGGTATAAAACATCAACACCAGAGCCATATTATGTGTCGGAAGCAGCGCTAGATAATTGCAATGTAGAAGCTATTGTAATGGATAGATTCTGTGACCCCCTCCGGACGTCAAGTGAGGAGGATGAAGAAGAGCCTTTGATTGACTGGGACGACGTGTTCAAAACAAGAAATGTAAGTGATAAGACACTATTTAAAGAGACACTATTTAAGATACTATTTAACTTAGGACACAAAAAATTATAGAAAGACTAATATGTTCAATGATCTTATAGTAAACAGAGGCAGATATCTCATCGTTAATAATTTTATGAGCGTTTTGTAGCTCTGAATTACACTAAATTGATGATGATCAGAGTTAAAAAACTGTGCATGCAATGATAAAGCTTTTTGTAGTTGTATTATTGGTTGGAGTGGGAGTGACAGAGGTAACGAGAGGCAATAAAAGAAACTCAACTCAACTGACCAAAACCTGTAAGTTTGTTATGATGAGGTGAAATTTTTGGTTTGAATTTTTTTTCCAAAAATTTTTCATGGTATCCAGTTATGTGTCATATAATTTATTAAATTAATATTAAAACTTAATTCCTCTATTTACAGTTCAACAGAAACCATCGATTATTCGTGCCTGGAATGCATCGTCCTGCCCAATATCCTAAGTTGTCAGCAATGACAGGTCAACAGCACTATAGGGCGCTGAGGGTGCTTTGTGCCATGAACCCCACGGTACTAGAAGAGATGCAGTTTCACAGTCCTACTATGGCAGACCGTCACAGTTTTGAGGTTAGTTCTATTCACTTTTATGCATACAAACATATTCTCGCCTCTTTATCTTTAGGGTAGGTAGGGACAACAGGTTCAAGACCAAGGCTACACAACCCCAGGCCCGCGGGCCACTCTGTCGGATTTGAAGTGGCCCTCATTAGGCACTGCAAGCGGAGGAAAAAATATGCATTTACAATAGTCAACAGATGAGAAAAGCACCGGGCTTTGATCTAATTACTGCAGAGATACTAAAGAAACTTCCGAAAAAGGCAATAATCTACATCACAGCACTGTTCAACGCAATACTCAGGACATCATACTATCCCTGCATTTGGAAGGTTTCACAAATAACCTTGGTCCCAAAACCTGGGAAACAACCCAATTTGACCTCATCGTACAGGCCAATAAGCTTGTTGCCAGTGCTATCGAGGGTTCTAGAGAAGATTATTTCTGAATGACTAAACCAATGTGTCTATGAAAATTCGAGCATTCCGGAACACCAATTCGGTTTCCGCAGAAACCATGCCACTATTGAACAAGTGCATAGAGTCTCAGAACACGTAAGAAATACTTTGAAAAATAAAGAATATTGCTGTGGAGTATTCCCCGATGTACAGCAAGCATTTGACAAAGTCTGTCACAATGGTTTACTGTTTAAGCTGAAGACTCTACTACCACACAATATGTACCTGCTACTTAAGTCCTACCTGGAAGATCGTATCTTCTACGTTAAAATAAACGACTGTTCTTCAAGTTTCTCTGACATTAAGGCTTACCACAAGGCTCAGTCCTAGGACCGTTACTTACTTACTTACTTCCAGCGGGGGACGCCGTCGACCGGACGGGTGATCTGCCCTCTTTGTGGGCCATTTCACCCAAATCCCCTGTGCCTCCCCTGGGGAGGCCAAGGGGGCGTCCGGCAATCACGGCGCTCCGTCGAACCTACCTGTTTCTTTGCAGAATCTTACGATCTGTTCCACCTTCAGATCCTCAAGGTCTGGTGTTTCTAATGTGTCCGTCCCCATGTTTTCCCATCTTGCTCTTGAGTACATGGGGCATTTGGCAAGCAGGTGGAGGCTGGTCTCCTCGGCCTCCATGCACTCTGGGCATTTGGGGTCGGTTTTCACTCCTATAAGTGTCAGGTGCCTGTTTAGTCGACAGTGTCCTGTTATTACTTCTATAACCAGCCTCATGTTTCCCCTGGACAGTTTCAACAGTTGGCTTGATTTCTTCGTGTCCATGCTTTTTATGAAGATCTTCGACTGTCTCATGACAGGCGAGGATTTCCATCTACGATTTGTTTCGGCGACTATGCTGTGGCCTATCACTCCCTTAGTGATTTTGTGGGCTATGGGCAATCTTGGCTCAGGGCCCACCTGGTTCACGTCAGCTCCTTTTCTGGCCAGTTCGTCAGCTATTTCGTTGCCCGTGTTACCCTCGTATCCGGGTACCCAGGCAAGTGTTACGTCTAGCTGCCTGGTCAGTCTTTCCAATGATTTCTTGCATTCCTTGACAAGTGCTGATGTTGTTTCTATTCTGTCTAGTGCCTTCAGTGCCGCCTGGCTATCGCTGTAGATGGTTACCTTCCCTTCATCTTTAAGGCGGCTCACCATTTCCGCGCATTCCATTATGGCATAGATTTCTGATTGGAAGACACTTGCATATTTGCCTAGGGAGATTGTCCTGTTTATTACTGTTCCATTTCCACGTTTTATGTGTATTCCAGAACCAGAGAGTTTGGTGGATTCTTTTCTGGAGCCATCCGTGTAACAGATAGTGCCTCCTGCATCCATCTTCCAATTCTCCCTCTGTCCGATGTGTACTCTGTACTTTTTGTCAAAGATCCTCTCTTTACTGATAAGATCATTGTTCGATAGGACCATTGACAGTTTATCTTCATATCCTTGACTGATCTTGGCATGACCTTCGTCAAAGATATTGCTTGTCCATTGACCTGTGCTTCTCAATTTGAACCATTGTTCTATTGCTTTCCTTTTTATTTCAAGGTCTATCGGATTTAGGCCCAGTATGATCTCTAGCGCGGCTGTGGGAGTGGTCCTCATCGCGCCGGTAGTCATTAGTGCTGCCAGTCTCTGAACTTTGTTCAATTCTTGTTTGTTTTTCACTTTATGGGTTGTGTGCCACCATACTAGGGATCCGTGGAGTATCCTTGGCAAAATAATTGCCTTATACATCCACAGCACCATGGCTGGTTTCATTCCCCAGCTTCTGCCTATGGCTCTTTTGCATTGCATCATGGCCATTTTTGCTCTTGAGCATGCATTTCTTATGTGTGTTTTGAAGGTCAGTTTGCTGTCCAATATTACTCCTAAATATTTGACCTCTTTCACCACTTCGAGGTTTTGGTTATCTAGTTTGATTGGTACCGACCATTCAATTTTCCTTTTTTGGGTGAATAGGACTACTTTGGTTTTGTCAGGGTTTAGGTTTAGGCCTTTACTCCTGCACCATTCTAGTGCTACTTTTAGCCCTCTGTTCATAATGTTACATATGACGCTGAGGACTTTTGCTGTGACCAGGAGCACACCATCATCCGAGTATGCCTGTGTGTATATGTGCATCTTGTTAATCTTGTCGACTAGCTCGTCTATTAGCAGGCACCATAATAGTGGTGATAGACATCCTCCTTGTGGGAAGCCTCTTTTGGCCACTACTGTTCGTCTTGTGAGCTTTATCTAGTGTTTACAGCCAATGTACCAGAATCTCAAGACGTTATGACAGCTACCTTTGCAGACGACACAGCAGTCCTATCATCCAGTTCAGATCCTGTAGTTGCGTCCAAGATAGTTCAGAAACACCTGGATAAGGTCCACGCCTGGATGAAAAATTGGAGGATCAAAGCCAGCGCAAATAAATCCAACCAAATCACCTTCACGCTTCGAAAGGAGGACTGTCCTACAGTAAAATTGGGTGAGGAGGTACTACCACACCAGACAGTTGTGAAATATCTTGGTTTTTATCGCGACCGTAAGCAAACATGGAAGCCGCACATACAACAGAACACGGACACACGAACGGAAGGTATCCACGAATATTTGAAAATATCCACCATCAAAAAGGGAGATAAATAAAATAACAAAAACCTATAAAGACAGGATTGCACATCATGAGAATAAGCTTGCCCAAATCCTTACTGAAGCACCCAAAATAAGAGGCCTTAAGAGGCTGCACATATGGGACAATATCAATTAAAAAATAAAAAATTGTAAAGGCTACCTGACAATTAATCACCCATAACAACTGCTTATGGTCCAGGGACCGATCGCATGTTAGCAGAAATATAATAAAAAATAAAAAAACAATATTCAACCTCTTGTACAGGCTGACGCAGGTCATCGCTGGGCTCGGGTGCTTTGGGGATGTCCTAAGTTGCATTAGGCAAAGGCCAACATTCGAGTGTCATCACAGTGACGCGAGCCTGGCGTCCGACATAACCATCACCCCCATGTCACTGGCCTGGCAATAATCTCCAAATCGTAAATTTGGCCCGACTGTTAAAAAACTCCATACTAATATTATAAAAACGAAAACAACTGTCTGTCTGTTACGCTTTCTCGCCTAAACCACTTAACTGATTTTTATGACATTAGCTACAGGGATAGGTTTGCTAAAGTCCATACGCAACAGCTAGTGACTTTAGAATTGAATAAATTAATGTACCAAAATAAAATGCAAATAAACCTGTTTCAGCAACTAAGAGAAATATATGATAAAGAGAAAAAAGAGTACATAGAATGGGCTAAAAGTCAATGGGTTACCCATCACTGTGTACGTGCGCTGCGTCCCAAACCTGTCATCGAGACCACATATGAAGCAGAATTCAAAGTGAGAGCACAACGGCTGAGAGGGTACCCCAAACGCTTTACGATGGCGGCACAGATACCGCTTGAGTGTACCAGGGAAAACAACTATCAGGCTACGCTGAAGGAAACTTTAATTGATGTAAGTGTTTGAGATTTTTTTGGTAATGAGTGAAAGTCCAATTAGTCCCACCCTCTCCTTTCCTACACAGGACAACACGTGCAGGGCTAAGATGCCATCCATATACTGTGTAGAGTATACCAGCTAGAACCAAGTGTTTCAGTGACTCATTCCTATGCTGCACCATTAAGACCTGGAACTCCCTGCCAGCTCCTTCTTCCTACAGTCCTGAGTCCTTTAAGCGGGGTGTGAAAAGGCATCTAATGAGGCCGTCAAGGTGAGTGCCACCACTGTTAACATGGTGCATGTTTCCGATGGTGACCCTCTTTCCGAGACTTGGCCTTTACTTAACATCAGGAGAGGTGAAATCAAATTTACGTGTCCTATATAAAAAAAAAACACAATTATGCAATGTTAAAATGATAATTTTTCCTTTTCTTTTTTATTATTGTTAGCCGCTTCAGCCCATGCCTTTTCACACCTTGTTCAAAGAATTCAGGATTATAGAAAGAAAGATACTCTAGTTTTAATTGTATTTTTACAACACTTAGGGTCATTCCCCCTAGCCGGCCAGCAGTGGCTTTTTGAGGCAAAATATTACAAACCATTTTCAACCTTATCTAGGGGTGAAAATGATCATATTCTTTTGGGATTTCGCGCAGCAGCGCAAGCCAGTCACCCAAGCAATTTCCAGCGACAAACTCGGGCCGTTGCTTCTCGTTTAGTGGGCATTGACCCTTAATGTGCTTAAGTAGTTCAAGTAATCATGATACATTTGTAGGTGCCAGTGAGTGATCTGCCCCAAGTCTATCTACCCAAACCCATCATGAGGAACAGCACTATCATCACACCATGCCCACTGCCGGAGCCGTGCCACAAACATCCCTACCAATTTATATTACCAAGTAAGTTTTGCTTAATCTTTAGGTACTACTAGCTATTGCCCGCGGCTCCGCCTACGTGGATGTCGGTTATCGCGACCAAACATAGCCTATGTCCTTTCTCAAGGTCTAATCTACCCCTATACCAGACAGCTTCCGTGGCGTGGCGGTAGTGATCGCGGTCGCTACGCAGGAGGCGCGGGTTCGATCCCCGCTCAGTGCAAATATTTGTATGTTTATAATATGAGTATTTGCATTGGTCTGGTCGTGTCTCGGAGAGCACGTTAAGCTGTCGGTCCCGGTTGCCATACGAATGGCAGTCGTTACAGGGAAATTGGGTGAAATGGTCCACATAGAAGAGCTGATCACCCGTTTTCGCGCTCCATGCTCTTACGAACTATCGGAACCAATGTATCATTTTACTGCCATAAATCTCTGTAGCTCAGTGGTAAGTGCATTCCTCCTGCAAGGGAAAGGTCACGCGCTTAGGTCCCGCCATAGCGATTTACTTTTTCCTGACGTAATAGATTTGTATAGTTGTCATACTAAATCCTTCTAAATTTCATTCAATTTTAGTGAGATATAATTTTTTTATGGCAAATACGACGATATCTATATTATATAAAAATCAATTGCTGTTCGTTAGTCTCGCTAAAACTCGAGAACGGCTGAACGGATTTATCTTATTTTGGTCTTGAAATGTTCGTGGAGTTCTAGGGAAGGTTTAAAAGGTGAGAAAAATTCGAATAATTGCCGGGAACCGACATCCACGCGGGCGGAGCCGCGGGCAAAAGCTAGTGTAAGATAATATTATTATCATTATATTCATCTGATTTACAAATACTACTAACCAACCAACCAACACAATATAAAATACTGGAAACTTCTTCTTTCAGATGAGAAAAGTGTATCAATTCTACCAATCAAGGAAATACACCGAGAGCTAGCTCAGTATGCAGCTGACAATGGCACTAGATTCATAGCCAGTGAGAATGCTCTGCGATGTCTGGTGGAGTTCAACAGAACGTGGAACATACCAGTTACTGTATGTTCTGCTTTCAATAGTGGTAAGTACTGCTTATAGTATCGATGTCATACGCACATTTCCTAGAGCCCAAAGCGATTGGACGTACCTCATAGTGTGTATACTCAACATTATGAATGTGTTACTTGACAGCCTCTGCGGTGTAGCGGTTTTGAAGGCGACTGGAGGAGAGGAGGCGCGAGTTCGATCCCCAGACGGTGCAAATATTTGTATGCATGAATATGGCTATTTGCATTGGTCTGGGTGTTTATATGTATAATATGTATGTGTTTACAACAAAAAAAGTACATAAGTATATGTATCCGCATTGTAGATTCCATAACACAAACTATAAAAAAGCTTACCATGGGTCTAGATAGCGTTGTCTAGAATTTTGTGGAATATTTATTTACTTTAGCCACTTTTAGCCATCTTTAGTCACTTTTAGCCATCTTTAGTCCCTTTTAGTCACGTTTAGTCACTATGTTCCTTAAGAAAAACATGTCTTAAACCCTCCCAAGAAACGCTAATATGTTTGTATCGCGTGGTTGGCAGAGGGCGAGCGTGTGAACGTGGTGGTACTGGACAGCGAGCTCCTGGTGTCGCATGAGCCGGCCGTGAAGCGCACCTTTCGCGCATACCGCCACCTGCTCGAGAACGCGCTCATACCGTGAGTACAGTCAATTAATTAGCCTGTTGTAGTCCACTGCAGGACATAGGTCTCTCCCTATGGCCAGACAGGGTTAGTACAGGGTTTTATTTCGAGGTTGCCTATCGCAATGATATCGTTAACCTATTTTTACTACAACGCGGACAGCATTAAGCTGAGAGGCGGCCGTTTATTTCTACTTTGCTGTGTTTGGCACTATCCTGCTCACTTTTAGCCTAATTACTAGATAAAAGTAGGTTTGTATAATATGTTGTTGATATGTCTAATTATTGCCAAGCGAAATAAAAAATATTTCCTTTCTTTCTTTTTTCGTTAGTTCCCTCTTATGAGCTTGCACATTAAAGCACCATTGAATTTATAAATTTATATTTCATGGATTTTATTTCATTTACCATGTTTGTTAGAAAGATTTGATCCAAGATATTTACATACAATATTACCGATAGAATAAGGTCACCTATTGATTGATGCCATGAAAGTATGTATAGTGTTTGTTTTAAGGTTTTAGTAGATTTTATTATCGAGTGTGACAAACGAGTTTTCAAAAATATTTGTATACAGATTTGTTTCATTTTGAATCCTCACCTCACGGCATTCTCAAAGGTATGATGTAAAGTGACTATGTCTAAGATCATCAAAGTTAGAAACAGTCTTTGAAACAGTCACTCGTCATGGTCAGGGGAAAAATAAAATATAGTAGAAAAGTACAAAATGTCTTACTGAATATGTGTAGCAAATTCCAAAAAGTGCGATCAATCAACAGTATAAACAGTTTAAGAAAGAAGATTTGGAATAGTGCGAGCGAGGTTTGGTAGCTTATTGGTCAAAGCATTCTCCCTGTAAGAGAAGTAACGCGGATTCAAATCGAAACTTTTTCCTATCTTATTCAATAAAAGGAAAGTTTCTTTGTACGATTTGCTGCTATATCACTTCATGTTGTCAAAATCAAGGTCATCAGAGATCCAGGCCAGGATCGATAAAGTGAAGAGTAACCTCCAGCTGCCGGCCCGGGCCGCCGCCCCGCCCCGGGCCGCGCCGGAGCCCGAGTGCTCCAGCGACGACGAGCCGCTCGGCCTGTACATCCTGGACGAGAGCGACGTGGACCTGCACACACGTATGTATTAACCACCATCTTCTTCGGAAACTTTTCATTAAGGGCTAAAGCCCGTATTCTAAAATGACACTCGGCCTGAATCGTGATTTATCCGAGGACAGATCGTATAGACAGCTTGATAATTTGACATATTGCCTATACAATCTGTTTTCAAATAAATCAAGATTAGAATAAGTCACTCTAGAATACGGACCTACGACTGAACTCTAACCACGACGTGCAAAGCCCGAAGGCGGGATTACAGGGGACATGAAAAATCGTGAAAAGTCTTCTAAAAAGACATTTTGAAGGAATTTCCACACTAAAAAAGATTGCCCCCCCCCCCCCCTCTCCAATTTTCAGGCTGCGCTTGAACCACGTAAAGTAAACACAACAAAGCGAGAGAAAAAAGGTAAACGAAGTTTCAGTGGTTCCAAATATTCTTATTTGAAAATTATTACGTATCACTTCAAGCGCATACCAGACAGGAATGAAATTGCTCATAAAATGGCGGATCTGGCAGTTTAGAACCGCTGTGCTGACAGCTTTCCTGTGCTACGAAACACGAAACGACAGCTGTCGCTCGGCCATTGTCGCGTACGTGTGACATGTGCGACTAGGGTAGAGAAAATAATTGCTAGTTATTGCAACGTAACTCAGTAATGGTCGCTTTGTTTACCTTTTTCTCTTGTCTCGTTGGCTTTAATTTAGTAGCCAAACTTTGATATTATTCTTGAGACTACTTGAGCGCGGGCCTGGGTGTGACAGATGGAGCTGCCTGTCACCCTAATAGAAGACAAAATATCCTCCCTTTTCCTGGTGAAAACTGGTGACATCGTAGTCCCACACCCGATGGGGGGCCTTCGATGACTCTGGGTCAGTCGTGGTGTGCAAGGGATATTCCAGACGCTAAGGCTACCTCGCTAAGGCAACTGATAGCCCAAGATGGTCGTATAGATTAGGTCGGTTCGAGTCCGATTTGATCACATCCCGCTGACTCCGGTGGGAAGTATCTGTGTATTGCCACACGTAAAAAAGGGTACTTTTCCTCATAGTTTCAGCTTTCATCATCCATAGTAAAAAATCACCCTGGATAATGTCTGTATTCGATGTTTTGTGTTGTGTAGTGATAGATCATTCGAATGCTATGTCCAAACTCGTCCAAACCAACTAAATGTTAGATTACTGCTTTGTGCATGTATTTGTATACATGAACATATTGAACATGTCTATATATCAATGTGTAAAATTAATGTACTCGTATTTACAGAAAAAAAACGAATTTAAGTATGTTACCAGATTCTCAAACCAACTTTTTAAGAACTTGGTACAAAAAGTACAGAGGTGGTCTTAAAAAATCCAACTTACTACAAACTGATTATTATAATCTGTGCTTCATTTGTGTTTATTGCGCTGTCTCATATGATCTAGAATAGTTATATAGGAAGCAATAAGTTAATATAGGAATATGCTGGCGTACTCTAACTCTATGAAATGCCGTTGTCATCTGAGTGAAACTCTTGCTGTTGTCTATCTCGCTCGCTCTTATTGTTTATGTGGCGCCACAATTGGGTATTCTACTGACTAGTCAAATTATTTACTTTTTACTAAACGTCAAGAAGGTAAATTATAAGGTAACTTGTATGAATTTTTTTAGTGACGTCATAAAATGTAATAGTCGAATCATTTGCTAAAATAAATGAAAACGATAAAATAAGTATCGACGTAAGTTTTACCACTCTTTTACAATACTTAATTTAATAAGCTCGGGTAGATAAGGACGAGGATACACACACATACAGGAGAATACCCAATTATTTGCGTTGTAACCTGGATTACTCCGATGCTAACGGCCTTATTATTTCATATAAGTTACATAAAATTAAAGTGAAATTCTCACGTTTATTTAAAAAAAAACAGATTCAACTTGACAGACAACCCTATTCTTTTTTTAAATTCTTTATAAAATGAAAATTTTTGTTCAAATTTGGAACCCTAATAGCCCCAAAAACAACTCAAAATTTCGTCCTGAAACCGTTAGCATTGCGACCGTTTTTATCATTTGTGACAAGATATTTATGTAATATTATATTTTCTTTTTCAACACACTCAAGTACGTAACAGGATATTGTTGGGTACGGATGATTGCTTTGGTAGCTAGAATATAAGGTTTGCCACAACGAATGCTACCGTTATTTTTTTGTTTACGATTGGCAATTTTTTGTTTGTGCGTGTTTTAGATCACGTTCCTAAATTTTTCTTATCTAAATTATGGATTTTGACAAAACTAAAATGTATTCGTAAAAAAAAGTATTCGTACCGTCATTGGCCCATTGTACATTTTGAATTTCAACATTTTAGTCTTGGCAAGCTAGTTTTTATAACAGCATCAATACACACACTTAATTTATTAGTTTTTTTAGGTTAGTATAACAAATAGGTTACACATTAACAATAACAATACATTAAGTACGATGTGTGTTATTCCTCCCACACAATGAAATGAAAATAACAAGTTGACCCACTTGACGGTAATAGGCTCGCCTC
Source organism: Eilema sororculum (assembly GCA_914829495.1). NCBI lineage: Eukaryota > Metazoa > Arthropoda > Insecta > Lepidoptera > Erebidae > Eilema > Eilema sororculum. The sequence goes on along the minus strand of OU618538.1, from coordinate 25,264,753 downwards.
CTATTAGGTGGGACCGAAAATCATAGTTTAGCGAAATCCTTTTGTATTTCCAAAACTCCTGGTTGATTCTTGTGTAGCTGAAATTTATTCTTTGTGAGTACAAAGAATTAGACGGCTTTTTCTTCCTTATGAAATACGTAATATTTAATAATATAGCACAACATTTCAATGCATGAGTATGTTCAAATAATACGTAAGTAGTTTTAGTTCTATTGCGCCCTTGCCCTTTCTTTACACGTCTTTTTCGAAGAATACACGCATATAAGTGTGAAAGAGCGCGTCGCGAGACATCGCTCGTTCTAGAGGCGTTCAGGATTACGCGGCGGAATGCACGCGCGTTTAATAACATAATTGTGGGAGAAAGAGAGGGAAAGAACGTGCGCTCAGCGCTTCTCTCTGAACTGTCGTGCGCGTGTAATCGCGTCTTTCGGTTCGCGTGGTCTATACGGGTCCATATTGACTCACCTAAAGTTCTTTATCCGAAATTGTTCTTCCTAACGATTTGTAATCCGAATGATCACTCCTCCTAAAATTTTTCATCCTAAAGTTTTTATTCATACTATTTGTAGTGCTACCGTCGATGTTCATAACACTCATGTTTCCGATGATGATCAATAAAATCATTAACATACAATATTAAAGCTCCTACTGTTTTTTATCCTAACGTTTTTATCCCTAAACATAATTACCATAATATTGTCACTCATACTTAGAAAGAAACATTTATCTACCAAATGTAATAATGTTACATACTTATTACTATTAATTAGAAAACTGTTTAGAATGATTAAAGGTTTCACTGATTTTTTGGCTTAAATGAATGAAAATCATAAAATACGACTGATTTATGGTTATGTTTATGACCTTTTTCGTTTTCGATTCGTTTCTGGCACTTCGCCGGCCGCTACCGCGGCACGCTCGCTTCGCTCGCTCGGCTCGTGCGTTGTGTGGGCACAATTCTAACCTAACCTAAACCAAGAACTATAAATATGACCGATTCGTTTCTGCAACTTGGCTGAATGACCGCAGGGAGATTTCGCTCGCTCGGCTCGTGCATTATGGTCGCAGTTTTAACTTAAGATTTACTCTTATCTTTGCAGGTACATACTGATTATTATTAATAAAATAAATCTAAACAAAAAAGGTATGACTTTCAATAATAGTGTAAAAGATGGTTATGTTGACAAAATATAGGAAAAGAAATAATAGTATAATAGATGTTTATTGCTACCGACATTATGAAGTTGAATGATTCGGAATTAAAACATTAGAGACAGAGTAGTTAGGAATTGTGATTGTTAGGATGAAAAATGTTAGGAAGAACATTTTCGGAGTTCCAATTTTCGGAGTTGAAAATTTAGGTGAACTTTGGCGCACCCGGTCTATACCGGGTGTAAGGGGAACGCTCCGGAAGCCGAAAGCTTATTTTCATTAAAAAAAACACATCACTTTAAGAAAACAACTAGAGCCAAGCGCGTGCTTTTTGTAGTTTTTGTTTTTAATGAAATAACTGTTTCATTCAGCTTAACTAACATAATGGAGAGTAAATAATGTATTTCTTTTTTTTTCATCACAATTTTTTTTGTTAAATTTGATTTTTTATGCCAAAGTGTATGTACCTGGAGTATTATTAGGGGATTTCGGCTTCGGGAGAGCGTTCTCCTTACACCCCGTATGTACCTGCACTGCACTTTGAACTTCAAAAGATATTCCCGCACGATTGAACGTACTAGAATTCCGCCGCGTAATCTTGACGTTCAAGCAAGCATGATTGCTTGAGCTTCTAAGGCAGATATTCTGTAATTTTGGAAATAAGGTAAGCTAAGTGTAAGGTCTTTTGGATGACTTTTTTGCGTAATTTATTTTTTTATAATTATTCTACATTATTTGCATGCTTTGTATCTATATATCTTTATCCCCTCACATTTCATAGATAGATAATTCAGTTGATACTTAGTTCTCAATCTAAAGGTATAATATTTTTTACATGCAGACAATACTAGGTTCCAAGGTGAGTTATTTGTGAAAAAAAAGTTAAAAAAATAATGACTATGAAGCACTTTGAACAACTATATTGTGTCAACCTTTCGCGATTTATCGATAGCTAGTTGCTACGTCGGTGTAATAGTGTGAAATATATTAGGATATAGAACGGCCATGAACAGTGTTCACTTGCGTGTCACGCGTGGCGACTTTTCACTGTAAATAAATAATCACGAGAGATAAGAAATACCTCTACTTTTCAAAGTTATTTCTCCCATTTTTATTCTAGAGTTGGAAATAACACAAAATAGCCACGATGTTATTACAAGCTAGTCTTAAAAGTACTGAGTAACTCCCTGCCAGCTCACGTGTATCCCTCTTCCTACAGTCCCGGGTCTTTTAAGCGGGGCGTCAAAAGGCATCTGATGAGGCCGTCAAGCTGAGTGTTAACATGGTGCATGTTTACGATAGTGACCCTCTTTCCGAGACTTTGCCTTTAGCTTACCATCAGGCGAGGTGAAGTTAAATTGACGTGTCTTTAAAAAAAAAGCGTTTGAAAGTTCCTGTCTCATAGGACAGGAATTCGTTTAGTCTCAGAAGGTCCAATTTGCAAAATGTCAAGTGGTAGCAAAATGTCAAAGTCGTAAAATGTCCAAGTCGCAAAATTTCCAAGTCGCAAAATGTCCAAGTCTCAAAATGTCCGAGTCTCAAAATGTCAATTTAAATGGAAAGTATTGTCAAACAAATTGGCACGCGTTTCCTGCTCACCTGGCCGTTCTAGCTCAATAATATTTCTGTGGTTACTTTCTAAACGTAATATTTTCTCACATGCAGCCAAAAAAAAGCTTGAAGGTGAGTACAAATTACAAGTAAATGTAAAAAAGTTTTATAACAATCGTTACAATAACAAATACAGTTAATAGTTCTCTTTCTGAATGTAATGTTTTTACATGCAACCAAATTAAAGTTTGAGGGTGAGTACATCAGTCTTCTACAAATTCACTTCACAGTATAAAGCAAAGTCGCTTGCCGGGTCCCTATGTCCCTATGTATGCTTATATCTTTAAAACTACGCAACGGATTTCGATGGGGTCTTTTTTAATAGACACGAGTAATTCAAGAGGAAGGTTTATTATGTATAATACATGCTTAATATTGTAGAGGGTGCAGCGGGAACGGTATTAGACGCCACACGGGCGGAATAAATTGGCGGTACGAAGTTCAACGGGCCAGCTAGTAAATTATAATTTACTATTTTGGAGGAAAGGGGCATTACGATATAATTATTTTTTCGAAACTGAATAATATTTCGCTTCTTCTTTTACTACTAGTGTTAATTAATAATGATTCTTCTCTCTCTCTGTAACTTAAGAGCTACGCTCTTGTCGGTGGAGTAATCGCCACTCTTCTCTCTGCTCCGCCAATCCTTTCACCTCCTGATACGATGTGACTGTGTACCTTTTCCTTATCTGTGCCATAAATGTTCCTCTTGGCCTACCTCTTCCTCTCTTTCCTTCTACCTTCCCCTCTATGATGTTTTATAAGAACAAGTCATGTCTTATCAGGTGGCCAATCATCTTTCCTCTTCGGTTATAATTATTCGTTATAATTATTCTTCTAAAGAAAAAAGTTCTTTTTACATGCAGCCATATCTAAGGCCCGAGGTGAGCACGCATGTAAAATTTTGTTGCATCGAAGGTTATACATATCATTTCCAGATCTTTACACACGATACAATACATAGCGTTCAAGTAATACAGTCCTGCGGGTATTGTAAATATTGTTCAGATTGCCATTCCAACAAACAAGTAACTTTATCAATTTATATCCACCAGTTTTACTCTATTTTTTAACTTTTTGTAAATTATTGCGGAGTTACCTATCTAGACGCCTAAAGCTTAGCTTTGTGGTAAATAAATAAGAAAATTGCCACGAATCAGAGACGAAGAGTACATATTATTGCTGGCATCTTCATGGTGAAGAACGCTTAAATTATCATTTTGTTAACTGCAGTTTGCCTGCCTGTGGTTGTACCAATATTATAGGCTTTAGAAAAGCTTTTTCTGCCGTTACCTACTAGTTCACGAGGTACTTAGGCTGGAGACCCAGGTCCAAGGTATTTAGTTAAGCAAGAAAGACGGATAGTCTCATGAACTGGAAAGTATTAAGAGTAACCTTACTAATGTTAAGTAATTTTTCGGGTTGAGACGGCTTCAGCGTGGAAAAAATCATCGTCTCCTCAATCGTCTTTTCATTGAATTTACAATAATTTACAATTTTTGTATATATTGTAGATTTAGATGTATATAATACTGTACCTAATTAATTTTAATGTTTAATAAAAGTTCTAAAATGTTAAAAAAAAAAAAAAAAAATTACAATAAACATACGGTATGTTATCAGAAAAAGCTGGAGTGAAAGGAATAGAATTCAATGCATTCAAAAGTACATAGTAAACATTCGTAGTGGCACTGTTTCCTTTACCTATTTATAATACGACGTTTTAACGATACGACGTTGGAGGTCGGTAGCTTAGTGATTAAAGAGTCGGCCTTACGATCGAAAGGTCCCAAGTTGAACCCACTCCTAACACAAGCAATATAGCTTAGCTGGAAAGGTTAGAGATAATATTAGTAACTAGCTTTTGCCCACGGCTCCGCCCGCGTGGATGTCGGTTATCGCGACCAAACATAGTCTATGTCCCTTCTAAATCTAATCTACCCCTATACCAAATTTCATCAAAATCGGTTCAATGGTTTAAGCGTGAAAGCGTAACATACAGACAGACAGAGTTACTTTCGCATTTATAATGTTAGTATGGATTTCGGTTCTAATATTCTTAAAAAATAATGTGACATTATTATTTCAGAAGATTCAACAACTCTGGATACGGCTCCTGTTAAGAAGACGGAGAAGAAATCCCGCAGGGGGGAATCACACGACGGAGCGGAGCTGACCAGTCCAGTTCGTAAGAACAATGCTAACGCCAACGACATATCGCGGGAGGACATTGACGATATCATTGGAGTTTACAACTGCACTTGTTCAGGTAATTTGAATGAATTTTCTATAGCATTTATTATGCTAACTTTTAAACCTTCTTCTTCTCTTCCTTCTTCCTACAGTCCCGGGTAATTTAAGCGGGGCGTGAAAAGGCATCTAAGGAGGCCGTCAAGCTGAGTGCCACCACTGTTAACATTGTACATGTTTACGATGGTGACTGTCTTTCCGAGACTTTGCCTTTAGCTTAATATCAGGCGAGGTGAAGTCAAATTGACGTGTCCTGTATAAAAAAAACTAAATATATCGAGAAAAGGCAGCGCTCAAGTAGGACCTTTCCCTTAAAGGGGGAATGCTCTTCCAACTGAGCTATTGAGCCACACCTGAATCACTTCAAATTTCCCTTCTCTTTATATCCGTCTATAAGGGTGACGGTGGAGCAATACCTCTGTAAGGGAAAGGTCGTGGGTTCAAGTTCCACTTGAACGCTTCTTTTTCCCGATGTAGGTATTTAGAATTGTTCCGGAAAGTTAAGAATGGCTATTGTTCATGGTTTGTTTTTTTGTTTATGTTGAAATTTATTATTCTTCCCGGTATCATTTCCTGTTTTTTTTGTCATATTTATTTTTAGAACAATGCTTATAAAACTGCAGTAGAAATTAGACAATAGTGCCCGGAATACGGCAATAGGCTCTATTACGTGGGACCGAGTACAATCATGATAGACTTATGTATTCGTGAAAATGGAAATCATTTTGAGCAATTTATTTCATAAACCAATTTCTTAAATGTTTAAATGATTTTTTTATTTAAAAAAGTTCAAAATTTTACCTGACCTATGAGTTTCGAGTTGATTTATCATATTTCCGTACGAAATGTATGGGAAACGTTTTTGGCGATTTCTGTCTTTTCTAGTACTGAAAGCTAAAATGGTCCCATAGAGTTTTTTGATCCCCACATGAAATAGAATCGATTGGCATAAAAAAAAAATTTGAACTTTTTGCATTTTTTTGCTAACTGTAAGTTTTTTACAAAATCTGTGAATGCAGTTCAAAATGTCCCAAAAAGTTAGGGAAGGTCTTTTAAGAACGTTTTGCTGTAACTGCAACGGTTAAGGTACTTGCCCTTACTGCCCCGTTTCAAAAATACACCCTGTATGTGACAGAAAAAGAAAGAAGGTGGAGAATCGGTAGCAATGGCGCCACATTGGGAGAGGCCCATGTCCAGCGGTGGACTGCAATAGGCTAACTGAAAGATTGATTGGTAAATTACTGTCAGTCAGACACTCAGCATTCCCACTGACTTCGACCTTATTAATACAGAATACTGCGGCCCCCCACCGGCGCCTTGATGGAATCTGCAAGGGAGTTTTTTTTATTCATTTTTTATTATTTGGGCAACCAGTAGTTGTAAAATTGTCACTTATATCTAAAACTAGCTTTTGCCCGCGGCTCCGCCCGCGTGGAAGTCGGTTAAGTCAAACATAGCCTATGTCCTTTCTCATGGTCTAATCTACCCCTATTCCAAATTTCATCAAAATCGGTTCAGTGGTTAGGGCGTGAAAGCGTAACATACAGACAGACAGACAGACAGACAGAGTTACTTTCGCATTTATAATATTAGTATGGATATACTAAAAATTGCCATACGTAAAAAAACATCTATCATCATCATCATCACTGATTATCTCAATTTTAATGTTGAATCAACTGGAATTATAGAGCAACTCAACATACATAACATAACATAAACTCACGCCTGTGTTCCCCGAAGGGGTAGGCAGAGGTGCTAGCACCCACATTTCGCCAGTTTATGTTTAGGTCCCAATGTAATAGGTGGCGAGCCTATTCCCATTAACCGGCCACTTATAAACCTGCGATAAATACACACATAACTTCGAAAAGCATCGAAAAGTCATTGGTGTGTGCCATGGTAAACCTGGGATCGAACCCGAGACCTCGTCTCAGCAGTCCATTACCCATACCACTAGGCTACCAACATACATACATTTTTATATACATACTTACTGTTCTTTCTATTGAAGTTTTGAAATTTTTCAAAGTCAAACCACAAATGCCGAGAACTGTAGGAATAATGTTAACACCGCCTAGTTCTTATTTACTTTTTTTATTAATATTTTTATTTTCGCCAAAATACAATAATATAAATTCAAATCATGTCACCTTAATGCTAAATAAATAATACAAATTATAGTATTCATCGATGAATACTGTAATTTGTGAGCGATACCCGATTATTTATTCGAATAAAAAAAACAACCGAGCCCTGATCGCTCTCGGTGCAAAAGTGCCTATCACACGTGCATTTTTTAATTAAATTTGATACATTATGTGTTCAGATACACTGTTCGAGGTGCCTCCGCCCCGCTCCTTCAAGAAGTGGCAGTTCACAAACCACAGCAGTCAAGAAAGTATTGACGTCATCGTACATTGTTCGCACAAAGCCAGAGTGAGTCTTACAACTAACTACTAATACAAAATTCATTCACCACCTTAACAGGGATAATAGACATGAAGGTCCATGTTATTTTCCAGCCGGAGCTGCTCGGAGGAGTCGTTGGCTCCCTGTTCCCAGCGCGGGCGGTGGAACATATTCCACCGCAGATGACTCCGCCACCTAGGTCGCCTATGGCGCCCAACGTGGATGACGACGACGTGCCCGGGGTCACTTGGGTAGAGCTAGAGCTGGCGGTGTTAAGGCTTAAGGCCAAGAACACCGCCCCGGGACCAGACGGCATTCCAGGCCGAGCGTGGGTCCTAGCTCTAGGCGAAGAAGACGCTCTCGAGCCCCGACTGAGAGGGTTTCTCAGCGCATGTTTGGAGCGAGGCCAGTTTCCGAATATGTGGAAGACGGGGAAACTGGTCCTCATCCGACAGGCGGGGCGCCCGGCGGATTCACCGTCCGCCTACAGGCCCATAGTGTTGCTCGACGAGGTGTGCAAGCTCTTTGAAAGAGTCATTGCAAAGTGCCTCGTCGAGCACCTATCCAGGGTGGGGCCTGACCTGGCGGATGGCCAGTATGGCTTCCGCCGGAGGCGCTCCACCGTGGATGCCATCATGCGCGTGAGGACTCTGGCGAAGGACGCCGTCACTCGGGGCGAGGTGGTGTTGGCGGTGTCACTGGACATCGCCAACGCCTTCAACACCCTGCCCTGGAGCTGCATTAGGGAGGCGCTCGTGTATCACGAAGTGCCTCTCTACCTTCGCCGCATAGTCGGGGCGTATTTATCGGAGAGAGCAGTCGTCTACCCAAGTGCGACCGGGCTCGGTCGGCGAGAGATGTCGTGCGGTGTTCCGCAGGGATCGGTCCTGGGACCGCTACTGTGGAACATCGGTTACGACTGGGTGCTTCGCGGTGAGCTCGCGGATGGTGCCGCCGTCACGTGTTATGCGGACGACACGCTGGTGACGGCGTGCGGGTCTACATACCGCGAAGCGACCCTGAAGGCCACGACCGCGGTTGCCCAAGTCGTGGAGCGGATCCGGCGGCTGGGTCTCGAGGTGGCTCTGCATAAAACCGAGGCCATGTTCTTTCATGGGCCTCGGCACGTCCCACCAGAGGATTCCAGCCTCATAGTGGGAGACATTTCCATCGCCATCAAGCCCCAGATGAAATATCTGGGACTCGTTCTCGACGGCCGGTGGAACTTCGGGGAGCATCTCCGAAGACTGGCCCCTAAATTGAAGGACACAGCTGCCGCCTTGGGGCGCCTGCTGCCCAACATGAGGGGGCCGGATGACTCCTGCAGGAGACTCTACGCGGGAGTCGTGCGGTCTATGGCCCTATATGGGTGCCCAATATGGGCGGACACCCTGACGGTCCACAACGCGCGTCTGCTGCGTGGGCCGCAGCGTGCAATGGCCAGCAGGGCCATTAGGGGGTACCGCACGATATCTCTGGAGGCGGCGAGTCTCCTTGCCGGATCCCTACCGTGGAACCTGGATGCGAGAGCCCTTTCGATGCTATATCGGTATCGAAAGGAGGCGCGGGAGCAGGGACGGGAACCCGAGCCTGATGAAATTCGGGCCGTGAGGTCTCAGCTCCACAGGGACATGGTAGCGGAATGGGAGCTACGACTTGGGCGACCAAGCGCAGGGCACGCCGTAATAGCGGCGGTAAGACCCATCATGGAGGAGTGGCTAGAGGCCACACGGCAGCCTCTCGTACCGGCTGACGCAGGTGATCACCGGACACGGGTGTTTCGGGAGTTACCTGTGTCGGATCCGGAAGGAGCCAACGTCCGAGTGCCATCACTGTGATGCGAGCGAGGACACAGAGCTGCACACGCTGACCGAGTGCCCGGCGTGGGACACGCCGAGGCGGGTCCTAGTGGCGGCTCTGGGGGTGGGAGTCTTCACACTCGCCACGTTGCTCACAGCGATGGTAAGATGCGCGAACGCTTGCTTGGCTGTCTCCTTCTGCGAGCAAGTAATGCTCGAGAAGGAGGCGGCCGGTCGGGTCCGGACCAGACTCCGGGCCCGGGAAGCCCGCGCAGAGCGAAGACGAACCGGACGTCGGAGGTCGCAGAACGACCTCCGTCCTCCATGAGCGCTGGCCTGGGGGTGACCGGTGGAGCCGCCTGTCACCCTAGCAGAAGCAGGCCGCGGCGGCGGCGCAAAATGCGCCTCCCCGTAACCGGGGCTAGATGGGGACACTGTGGTCCCCACAACCCGAAGGGGGCCATCTCGATAGAGATGGTCCTGGGTCTGCCGGGGTGCGAGAGATATGCTTTTGGCAATCTCACCTCCGGCAACCAAGGACCCAAGACGGCGTGCGTTTTAGTCGGTTCGAGTCCGACATAACCGCCTCCACCGGCTCCGTGGGGGTGGTATCCGTGGGGATTTTTCGCACGATAAAAAAAAAAAAAAAAAAAAAGGTCCATGTTATTTTTCAAACCGAATATAATGTTACCGTTAATAGAAAGTATGTGTAATAAATTATCTCACATGAACTGTAATGGTCTGATATCTCTTTATTTTATGGAGTTCATCTAAGTTCATCACTGAACTTGACGGATCTAGACAGAAAAATATCCTTATATATTTGAGTTGAGGAGTTAATGTTCCAACAGCTCGATTCTTCGGAGTTGGTCCTGGAGCCCATCCCGGAGTACCAGCTGGAACTCGGCGGGAGCGAGCAGCCGCCCGACCGCATCAGAAGTATCGCCCTCTCGCTCATGCTGAGGAATAATGCGTCCGTGCTCAATGGTAAGTTCAAGTAAAAACTGTGTATAATCTCTTATGTTAGCGCCTGTTGCAGAAAGAATGACAAGTACTGAATTTCGATTTATCTGAAGACAGTTTGTATCGACAGATTTGATAGATTATCTATACAATGATGCTAATCCTACACTTATTGAGAACACTTGTACTTTTTCCACTGTATTTATTCCCTTCGGCCGCGTATGATACCAGAGTTTGGTAGCCAGTATCAATTGTATTACACCTGTCCGGTTTCGCCTTACGGCATTCTCAAAGGTTTACATTTACCAAAGGTTTTGGATATTCCATCAATCAATCAACAGTATAAATAAGATGCTAATTCTGTATTGTCAAAACTAACTAATATGCAATAAAAATCATTGGAAAAAGAGAGAATTTGAGAAAAAAATTATAGTGTGTGTGGCTAATTCTGGTCAGCGGCGCCGGCAAATTTGGGCCGGACAGTCTATGGCCGTGAGGCAAATGAACACACAATTAGCAGGCAGCCGACCGGCCGACTAGTGCAAGCAATTTTCGACCTTATGGACATCACATAGAAAAATATTTTTTCGTATATTCGTGATCAGTGGCAAGTATTTATGCGAAATGACATGTAATTAAAGTGAAAATCGTTTTTCTGTTCACACTAGTCCTTGTAGTTGGTTTGAGTCCCACTAAACGATTTTGCTAACTAAACTGTGTCCAAAAACGTTTCTTTACGAAACTCTACAATCTAGGTGTATAATACCATTTTAGATATTTTAGCGTACTTAGTTAATTTTGACAATTCAGAATTAGCATCAATCTGTCCTCGGATAAATCGAGACTTGGAACTGAGTACCATTCAAGAATATGAATCTAAAAGTGGTTCGAATTCCGAATAAATTTTTTTGTAGTTAAAAAAACCAACACCATATAAAGGGGCAGCGCGCTTCCTGCGTCATACTTATTGAGATGTAATCATATTCATAAAAATATTGTTGTGGGTTTCTACTCCCAACTTACTGGTCGAAGAAAATTTGGTGTTATAGGTGAACCAGAATCTCATGGCAAATAGCAAATTAGAAAATTGTAAAGTGCAATACTGGGGAAATTGGATTAAACTAGCTTAATACTTTTAAATTGTAGGGAACATATCTTTATTTTTAAACAATACACAGGGACTATTATACATACCATAATATACAATTGAAATAATACAAATTTTTAATTTGTATTTCATACAGAGCAGTATTCAAAATTGAAAATTCAAAAGTTGTTTATTCTGCATAGACCATTAAATCGGTACTTACAAAACGTCAACATAAAGTAAATATTAAATACTAACTAATACTAGTAAATGGACCACCGGTTCGAAACGCGGCCCAGACCTGAGAAGACTCTGACAAGAAACTCAGCGGGCATTTTTTTTGGTCTATTTAGTCTGCTATGACAAACTACAAGATTGTTTTTATTTCTGGTATTTATATTGTGCCTGTCACAAAGCCTTGGAAATTTTGCAATATTTTTCCTGACATACATTAAGTTTTCGAAAATGTATTGTGACACTACGGTTAGAATATTTATCTCTTTAAATTTATCTCGGCGGGAGACTCTTGGGCCCAAATTATAAATAGCTCGTACAGCCCGCTTTTGCAAGACAAATATTGTGTTTAGATCCGCGGAATTACCCCAAAGGAGAATTCCCCAAAGTAGATATATTTAGGTATTATTTAGAGATTTTTATTTTGGAAAAATGATCAACAACATACTGAACTGCTAAAGTGAAATATTCTTATAATGAGATTCCTAGTGCCATCAATTAACTTTTGAGTTATACCTATTAAATGTATTTTGTTTCTGTCAGTACCCATTGACGTTGACACTCTCATAATATCGCGCACGACACGTTTTCAACAAGGGCCTTAACACTCTTTTGGATGTATCACCACACTCGTGCCCTATTTGTTAAACCTTGCTGGATTATAATCCAGCAAGACCGGAAACCCTCTCGCGATTCCCATTCCCATTCTATCGAATTAATGAGGCAGGGATCCAAGAGCTGGCGAAAGGGTAACACGTCCTGAAAGAGCCAGTGAGCCTACCCTACCATCCTACCTGCGAAGTATTCCTGTTGTTTTTCAGTTGCTTGAGTACTTCCCGGTTATTGATATCTCTTCATTGTAATGACACGTGAATCAGTCCATATTTATGCAACCATGTAACAAGACCTTTTTCGAGAACTGGGTCGGGCACATACCTGTAGTATGGCAACCTCGAAATCACAAGATCGTATTTCAAGGTAAATTACTGACGTACAATGGTCTAGATTGTGACTTGAGCCTGTGCAAATACTCTAGGGCGGAAACAACGGGAATTAATGTGTCTAAATGATTCTCCAAGGCCGTGGTATGCCCGAAAAATATCCACAGTACCGTCCTCCAGAATATATTTTCGATAGTTGATCGTCATAATAACTTCGTCCATAGTGCAAATGTATGGATTGCAAGAGAATTTCACATGTATCTCGGTCTATGTTGAGCTTACATAGGAACAATTGATTAAAAACCAACTAAAACAACTATAGAAACTAAAATAAAGTAAACCTAAAATGCGTCATAGCATAGCTGAACTAAATACACAATAATATCGATAGACAATTTAATAACTACAACTAGGTATTATGTCATGATCATCATCACAAAGTAGTTGTAATACAAGTGGCAAAGAATAAAAATCTATATAAAAGTATCAAAATGATACAAGCCATATTATTGGTCAAACTACTACAAAGACCAGAAACTTAGAAACAATAAAATATTTGACATTTCGGTGTATATCAATGTCAAACTTTGTGAACTTTGTATGCCGGTCAGACTTGTGCGCATGTACGTCTTAGGGTTAGGCGACATGTCGCCCTCTTAATATCTTGCCCGCAGGCGAGTTGTACCCTCTTGCAAAATGTTAATACCACACTCGCCCAGATATAATTTTATAAGTGGGCCAGTTGTACCTCTGAATATCCACTAGGAGTCAAGTGGCCCAGTGATTTAGTTTACAATGATAATCGACCGTTCCAATATTATAGGCATTATCTAAGTTGTAAAAGACTCAGGGGTCTTGTAGAATAAAAAATTGTAGTTTGTAATATAGTTTGTATTATAGTTTTCACAATATTAGGGTTAGCTATAACGTACACGCGCGGGACGATAGATCGACGAAGTGCGTGGAGCCCGAGGCTGTCTTAGGAGCGGCGGCGGCGGCGGTGGGATGGCGCGTACCGTCCCCCACCTCACCGCGTGTAGTTGCAGCCGCAACATCCTGGGGGGCCTTGGAGACGTCAGTCTTCAAAGGGTTATTCGTCTCGTCCAGTAGAGGGCAGAGGTACTTCACACCTCGCCTATATGTGCCAGTGGCTGTGGCAACCTCAGCCACACGTGAAATGCCATCAGTGCCAGGAAACAATCTGGCAATTCGTCCGAGTCGCCAGTGTAGGGGAGGAGCCGCTTCTTCCTTGATAAGGACCAGGTCGCCCAGTTGAAGTGGTCTGCCAGGAACGCGCCATTTTGTCCGCTGCTGAAGCTCAGCGACATATTCCAGCTGCCAGCGCCGCCAAAAGTGCTGCCTTAAAGCCTCAAGCCTCTGGAACCTGTCTAATCGGTTTGGGTTTAAGTCCACCAAGCTAGGTGAAGGCAGTGACGTTAGCGCGCGGCCAATCAGGAAGTGACCTGGAGTGAGAGGTTGGTAATCATTAGGAGAGGAAGACAAGGGACATAAAGGGCGGCTATTGAGGATAGCCTCTACTTGACCAAATAAGGTCGCCAGTTCCTCGAAAGTCAGATGAGAGTTACCAAGAATTCTCTTTAAATGAAATTTTGCCGACTTTACACCTGCCTCCCATAGACCTCCGAAGTGGGGGGCATAAGCCGGCTGAAATTTGAATTTAATTCCCTCATTCGCTGCAAAATTGGTTACTGCATTAGAATTTGCATTTAAAAAATCGCTAATCTCCTTGGCTGCGCCGAGGAAATTTCGGCCATTATCGCACAGGATCTCGCGAGGTTTTCCTCTGCGAGAGATAAAACGGCGCAACGACAGTATAAAAGAATCCGTTGACAAGGTACTGACGGCTTCCAAGTGCAAGCATTTATATCTTGTGCAAACAAATACGGCTAAATAGCACTTCGTAATTTTGCAACCCCTTCCTTGTCTATCAGTAATCAGGAAAGGTCCAGCGAAGTCAATACCGACACTAACGAAAGGAAAGTCGGGTGTAGCACGTTGAGAGGGAAGTGAACCCATCAAAGGAACGGAAGTATTGCCTGCAACGCGGCGACACGTTACGCACTGTTGCGAAACCGTGCGTGCGAGTGAGCGCCCCGACACGGCCCACACGGACTCGCGGATCGAGCCCAGAAGCAGTTGAGGAGGCGCGTGCAGAAGACGCAAATGCTCCTGCTGGAACAACAATTTAGTGAGTAGGTGCTTGGCATGTAAAAGCATGGGATGGCGTTTATCATAAGAGTAAAACGATGAATCCAAACGTCCACCTACTCTTAAGAGGTCATCGACCTCGTCATAGAAAGGATTCAGCGATAAAATGGGACATTTGGGACCCAGAGTTTGTTTATCGCGAAGAACTTTAAATTCATGACTAAAACTATCTCGTTGCGATAAGCCAACTAATCCTTTAAAAGACAGTTCAAGTTCCTCAGGCTGTAGTATGCCTATTGTTTTGTTTGTAGGGTGACGACAATTATATAAAAACCTAAGAATATACGCGAAGGAGCGCTGCAATGTTTTTAGTTTCGAATACCTCTTAAAATCTATAAACCAATCGTCCGTTCTTTCAATCGAAACGGCGGCGTTTACCTTTGACTCAGGCAACTCATTATTTAAATTTTCCGCGATTTGAGGCCAGTTGCATTGTGGCTCATATAAGAACGATGGCCCGTTCCACCAAGCATCTAACTCAGCCAACTTAAATGCTTCTACACCGCGCGAAGCGTAGTCCGCCGGATTTGAGTAAGTTGGTACATGACGCCACTCACTGCCCTCAGTAAGTTCTAAAATGTGTGCTACTCGATTAGAGACAAATGTTTTTAATTTATCGTAACCGGTTTTAAGCCACGCTAAAACTATGGTGGAATCAGTCCAATAAAAGGTCCGTGTGATCTGGCAACGCAGCGTTTTAGAAACAGCTGAGGCAAGTTGAGCACCCAGAACGCACGCACACAGCTCAAGGCGCGGTATGGTCGTGGCCTTGACCGGAGCGACCTTGGCCTTAGCGCACAGCAGCCTCACGAGAATGTTACCCTCAGCGTCGATTGACCTTAAATAAATGCATGAGGCATATGCGCGGGAACTTGAGTCACAAAAACAATGTAATTGTATATCAGTGGGTGAATCGCATAAAACGTACCGTGGCATTTTTAATGTAGTTAAAGCGGCCAAACCATCAACAAAATGCTGCCACGAGTCCTGAATGTCGCTCGGCACGGGTTCGTCCCAACTTAACTTTGCTAACCACAATTTTTGCATCAATATTTTAGGGATGATTGTTAGTAGACATAAAACGCCCAGTGGGTCGAAAATCTTACACGAGTCGGACAAAATTGACCGTTTGGAGGGACGTTCAGACCGGACCTCATACTGGGTCGGAAAGTGAATTTTATCTTCTACAGAATCCCAGCCTACCCCTAGCGTGTGTGATGACGAGCTGATAATAAGGCTACCATGAGCATCGGGGTTCCGTGAATCGCACAAAACAGAGGGTGAATTTGAGCGATACTTGCGAAGGGGAAACCCACCAGCCGCTAATGCATTTTCTACTGATTTTTTAATATAAATTAACTCCTCTTCCGTGTCGGACCCTGTCAACAAGTCATCTACGAGAAAATCATTTTGAATCACGCTTTTAATTTTTTCAACAGCACATTCCTCACCCAATTGCCACAAACAGCGCGTGCTCAAAAAACTCGCGCTTGAAAAACCGTAGGTGACCGTGTTGAGCCTCAGAGTTTTCAAGGGCTCATCTTCGTGGCTACGCCACAGGATTAATTGTAAGTCACGGTCACAATTTTGAACCATAATCTGGCGGTACATTTTTTCGACATCGCCCGTCAGTACGTATTTATATGCGCGGAACCTTAATAAAATATTAAATAACGAGTCCTGGATCGTTGGCCCGACCATCTGTAAATCGTTTACCGAATAACCCGAAGTGGAGGGGGCACTACCATTAAACACGACACGAATTTTGGTTGACTCGCTAGTAGGTTTCAGCACGGCGTGATGAGGTACGAAAAAAGAAGGATCTGGAATAGCCCTTTCAGATTCGGAGAGGTGGCCTAAATCAGAATATTCATTAATAAATTGCTCATAAAGTAGCTTGAGCTCTGGGTTGGTTTTGAAACGCTTTTCTAAAGCAATAAACCGTTTTTTAGCCACACGAAATGAATTACCTAAACAGTCAGGCTTGGTAATTAGAGGTAAGCGGACGTGAAATCTGCCAGCTTCGTCGCGGTAGGTATGAGTAATGAAATGTTGTTCACACTCCGCCTCTATGTCTGTGTACGACTGAGCGGGTTGGGGGACCTGCTCCAGCTGCCAAAACTTGGTCAGAGACTCTTCTAAAGAATCTAAACCGTCACACGTAGACAGGTGATAACATTGCAAAAATGAATTAAAAGTAAGATCGCTCGACCTTGAATTGTTACGCAGGGGCCCAGCGAGCACCCAGCCCAATTTTGTTTTGCGCATGATTGGCATACCTGGCCCTAAAGTAATTTGCTCGGACCCAATTAAATTCCAAAAAATGTCAGCGCCGATAAGAACGTCTACAGTCGAGGGCTGATTAAAAGTGGGATCTGCGAGCTTAATATTATACGGCAAAGTTATTTGCGACAAATCGATATATTTATGCGGCAAATTGCCAGAAATATTAGGTAAGACTAAACAAGACAAATCGAAACATATGTTGGTGTCATGTTTGGACCGTATCTGAACGGCACAACGTTCAGGTGTGCCGGATAAAGGAACATTACCTACTCCTACTATATTTGTTGAATTAGGCTGAGGCACCAATTGCAACCGTTGTTTTAATTCATGTGTAATCAGAGAGGTCATGCTACCCGAATCCAAAAGAGCGCGTACGGTCACGTGACTGTTATTAACCGGGTTATAAACATCAATAAGCGCTGTTGATAGCAGTACGGGATTTGAATGAGCCATTGCCATGTTATTGGACGTAACTACGGGCTCCGACCGCGGCGGCGGCGGCGGCGGCGCCTGAGCGGGTGCTATTGGTGTTGCTACAGCCTGAGGAATCTCCCTATGTAATAAAGTATTGTGGCGCTTCTTACAAGTACGACAGGGAGATACCCTGCATCGATGTGAGGTGTGTCCCTTACGCAGACAGTTGAGACAGAGTCTCAAACTCGCCGCACCAGAGATGCGATCTTCGACGGTCTTGGACAGGAACGACGAGCAGTCGTAAATGCGGTGGCCAGTACCATTGCAGAACACACACGACGCAGGTGATGCTGAGGAAGTACCGGGAGCGGCTGTAATCGCAAAGGTTTTCGTACTAGACTTTTCCTGCTTATTGTTTTGATTGGGCTTCTCAGATTTATTGCGCTGCACCGATTCTAACACATCGGCGCGGCCCTTTAAAAAAATATTAAAGTCATTCAATGAAGGCATAGTTTCATCTTTAAAACAAATGTTTTTGTGTTCTTCCCATTTCAACGTTGTGTTGCTGTCAAGCTTGGATGAAACCAGGTAAATAATTAAAGTATCCCACTGATCGGTGGGCTGGCCCAGAGTGTTCAAAGCACGCAAGTTCTTAGAGACATGGTCAACCATGCCACGTAAAGCCTTAGCCGACTCGCGGCCTATAGTCTGTAAATTAAATAGCGAACCTAGATGATTATAAATAAGTTGCCTTTTGTTGTCGTATCTCTCGCAGAGGAGATGCCAGGCTTCAGCATAGTTGGACTCTGTAACCTCAAAATTGCTAATGACCTGAGCTGCCTCACCCTCTAAAGAAGAGTTTAAGTGATGAAACTTAAAAATCGCTTTTAATTTGTTATTGTTGTGAACGAGTGAGTTAAAGGTGTCTCTGAACTCAAGCCACTTAAAGTATGAACCATCGAATTTAGCGAGTTTTATAAAAGGCAGTGTAAAATGAACCTGATTGTCGTGATTACAATGACTTTGAACATCATCAGATTTGACACTTGCAAAAGTAAATCTTTCACTATTCTTCTCAATGATTTTTTGGGCAGTAGTGATAAGAGATATAAAATCTCGTTCTATCTCTTCCCTGATATCAATTTCAGAGTCCATGGAAGTTGGATTTGCAATTTCTATCTGCGTCTGGAGTTCATCAAACTGTGTGAACATAGTACGAAAGCGATCCAACCTCATTGAAAGCTCGTCAATGTCGTCAGAGGAGATAGTCTTTTCTTCTTTGAATTTATCAATGAAATTTTTGAATTTGGTTATACGACCCTTCATAGAGCTTCTAGTTGCAATAGGAGTAGTCATTTTTAAGTGAAAGATACAAAGCACAAAATTACGAATGAAAGAACTAACTTCAAATAAGTAGAATAAAAAGAATACGTGAATTAGTCCGGCTTATGTTCCCTGTCACAGTGGTGGCACGGTGCGGCGCGATGTAACGTCAGCAAGGCAGGCTCGGTAGCTGGGTCACTGCGCGGGGCGATAGGTGGCGCAGCGAAGCGAGTAGCTATGCACTGCGCAGGAGCCGCTGCCGCTAACCGGCCGGCGTAGGTAGGTACAGGAACCGTTTCTGTGGCTGCGAGGCGAAAACGATATGTTACGTAATGCACTAAAGTATTCTGTATTTGGAATGGATGAACTTAAATTACAATAATAAGTAGGTACAAGGGCCTAGGAAAGAGAGATAAACCCTTTAAACAATTGAATAGAAATTCGAAAAAAAGTTATCTGAGAAATAAATTGTTAAGTAGCCTCAGAAAAATGGTTTAAGTTTGAAGTAAAGTATAGACCACACCAAATTATAGGCAAGCGGCAAGATCGGCTATAAAAGCAGCGACCAGATTAGCTTACTGGCACTGAATTAGGTAGGTAGGTATGTAAAAAATAGCCTTGAAAAATGCGAGTCGCTTGCGTGCCATATAAATTATAATAAGAAAAGTGAAACTTAAGCTTGAGCTTGCGAGAAATGAAAAGCAACGCTAAGTAGTCAAGTAAAGGGGGAGCTGTAATGGAAATGAAAATGGAATGGTGCACTTCCCTTGCTAAACCTTGGCTGCGGCGCAATCAGGTTGACCGGCAGGCTTGAAGTAGGGGTGGCTGCAGCTTCACGACGTAGGAGGGTGCGTTAGGTACGCGGCACTCCAAGCTATTTCAGCTTTTTCTTCCTTCCACGTGGTCAAACTTGGTCTCGCGTCGTATTTGTAGGTACGTTCGGTTATTATCACGTCGGGGTCACCATGTAAAAGACTCAGGGGTCTTGTAGAATAAAAAATTGTAGTTTGTAATATAGTTTGTATTATAGTTTTCACAATATTAGGGTTAGCTATAACGTACACGCGCGGGACGATAGATCGACGAAGTGCGTGGAGCCCGAGGCTGTCTTAGGAGCGGCGGCGGCGGCGGTGGGATGGCGCGTACCGTCCCCCACCTCACCGCGTGTAGTTGCAGCCGCAACAAAGTAAACAAATTCAATTTACCTACAAACAATTTTGAAGGAATATGATTATAATTAATATGATACGCATTTTGTGTACATAATTATTTATTATAATATCTTGTTGGCTAAGTGTTAATGAATCTGTAAACTTGTTCCAAAATTACATAATAAACACGACAGAAAAAAGGACAATTATCTGAAATGAAATATTAATTTGTTACTTTGTTTATTTACCATTGCCGTTTTGTGTGCGCTATATCGACGCAATAGGTTTAAATGGAAAAGTCAGATATTAGCTAATTTTTCAATACAATGACCTACACTGATTTCGTTATCAATCAATTCTTTAATAACGCTTCTTAATTTCTTCTGGAACCATATACTTTCTTTTGTTTTTACACTAATAAATTTATAGATGAGGTCGAATTTTGAGGGTCCAGCGGGTACGTAGCCGAAAATGGCTTCTTAAGTAACCCAAAGTAGTAGGTACATAGAATCCTTCTGTAAATGAAATAATAACGTCGCAAGATTGTTTTGGTTGTAATTTTTTATTTAACCTGCCATTCCAGGATTCAACGGCCTTATTAGTTTTATGCCTTACGTCGAAAAAATGCCACTAATCATGTAAACACCCCTTTTCCAAAAGCCATGTTTTTTCAAAATAATTATTGAAAAGTAATATTTTGTCATCTCCAATAGATTCTCCTTGAACGTACAACCAACCGTCTGTACAGTTACTAAGATTTTTATTCAGTCTATCAATAATATTCTACCACATACATTATAACATCATGTAATATTAGCCACAAAATAAATCCATACTAATATTATAAGCGCGAAAGTAACTCTGTCTGTCTGTATGTCTGTATGTTACACTTTCACGCCTAAACCACTGAACCGATTTTGATGAAATTTGGCATAGGGCTAGATTAGACTTTGAGAAAGGAAACAGGCAGGCAGGAAATGTTTGTTCGCGATAACTGACATCCACGGGGGCGGAACCGCGGGTAAAAGCTAGTGTTATAATAAATAATTATGTACACAAAATGCGTATCATATTAATTATAATCATATTCCTTCAAAATTGTTTGTAGGTAAATTGAATTTGTTTACTTAGATAATGCCTATAATATTGGAACGGTCGATTATCATTGTAAACTAAATCACTGGGCCACTTGACTCCTAGTGGATATTCAGAGGTACAACTGGCCCACTTATAAAATTATATCTGGGCGAGTGTGGTATTAACATTTTGCAAGAGGGTACAACTCGCCTGCGGGCAAGATATTAAGAGGGCGACATGTCGCCTAACCCACGTCTTATGTCTTTTATAAAAAAATTGTCGTACAAGAGTTTCAACTCTATGAGGTGGTCGAATTTGACGTGATGACATCAACATTGCCATATGAAAATCGTAATTCTTTTTTTAAAATCGTGCCATGAGATTCT
This sequence comes from Eilema sororculum, assembly GCA_914829495.1. Lineage (NCBI taxonomy): Eukaryota > Metazoa > Arthropoda > Insecta > Lepidoptera > Erebidae > Eilema > Eilema sororculum. Next base: position 25,243,438 of record OU618538.1, on the reverse strand, counting down.
GGTAGACCTATACACACGAACACGTTTGTTTTTATTTTTTTAAATCTTGGGACGTTTAACCACTATGTGGGTTTATGGACGAACCAATAAAAAATTGCAAGATGTTCGTAATTCAAATCCCTTTTTATTACTCATGCTCACATCAAAATGCGATTGTTTTGCGATTTTATGCACTAAAGGCGTATTTTTCATGCTGGAGAGGTGAAAACAAATTAATAATTAAATTTTCGATCAAGTATTTGAAATATATGTTGTGTCAGCTCGCGTGGACGGCTACAACGGCGACATGGTGACTCTAGACGTGCTGCCGGCGGCCGCGTGGCGCGTGGCGACTGCACCGGTGCGCCGCCAACTGCACAACGTGCTGCACACGGCGCTCGCCGAGCTGCAGGGACTCGTGCCCGGACACTATGTGCTGCAGCACGAGGTGAGCCACTGCCACACTATATACACAAGCTGCAGGGACTGGTGCCCGGACACTATGTGCTGCAGCACGAGGTGAGCCACTGCCACACTATATACACAAGCTGCAGGGACTGGTGCCCGGACACTATGTGCTGCAGCACGAGGTGAGCCACTGCCACACTATATACACAAGCTGCAGGGACTGGTGCCCGGACACTATGTGCTGCAGCACGAGGTGAGCCACTGCCACACTATATACACAAGCTGCAGGGACTGGTGCCCGGACACTATGTGCTGCAGCACGAGGTGAGCCACTGCCACACTATATACACAAGCTGCAGGGACTGGTGCCCGGACACTATGTGCTGCAGCACGAGGTGAGCCACTGCCACACTATATACACAAGCTGCAGGGACTGGTGCCCGGACACTATGTGCTGCAGCACGAGGTGAGCCACTGCCACACTATATACACAAGCTGCAGGGACTGGTGCCCGGACACTATGTGCTGCAGCACGAGGTGAGCCACTGCCACACTATATACACTAGCTGCAGGGACTGGTGCCCGGACACTATGTGCTGCAGCACGAGGTGAGCCACTGCCACACTATATACACTAGCTGCAGGGACTCGTGCCCGGACACTATGTGCTGCAGCACGAGGTGAGCCACTGCCACACTATATACACAAGCTGCAGGGACTGGTGCCCGGACACTATGTGCTGCAGCACGAGGTGAGCCACTGCCACACTATATACACAAGCTGCAGGGACTGGTGCCCGGACACTATGTGCTGCAGCACGAGGTGAGCCACTGCCACACTATATACACTAGCTGCAGGGACTCGTGCCCGGACACTATGTGCTGCAGCACGAGGTGAGCCACTGCCACACTATATACACTAGCTGCAGGGACTCGTGCCCGGACACTATGTGCTGCAGCACGAGGTGAGCCACTGCCACACTATATACACTAGCTGCAGGGACTCGTGCCCGGACACTATGTGCTGCAGCACGAGGTGAGCCACTGCCACACTATATACACAAGCTGCAGGGACTGGTGCCCGGACACTATGTGCTGCAGCACGAGGTGAGCCACTGCCACACTATATACACAAGCTGCAGGGACTGGTGCCCGGACACTATGTGCTGCAGCACGAGGTGAGCCACTGCCACACTATATACACTAGCTGCAGGGACTCGTGCCCGGACACTATGTGCTGCAGCACGAGGTGAGCCACTGCCACACTATATACACAAGCTGCAGGGACTGGTGCCCGGACACTATGTGCTGCAGCACGAGGTGAGCCACTGCCACACTATATACACAAGCTGCAGGGACTGGTGCCCGGACACTATGTGCTGCAGCACGAGGTGAGCCACTGCCACACTATATACACTAGCTGCAGGGACTCGTGCCCGGACACTATGTGCTGCAGCACGAGGTGAGCCACTGCCACACTATATACACTAGCTGCAGGGACTGGTGCCCGGACACTATGTGCTGCAGCACGAGGTGAGCCACTGCCACACTATATACACTAGCTGCAGGGACTCGTGCCCGGACACTATGTGCTGCAGCACGAGGTGAGCCACTGCCACACTATATACACTAGCTGCAGGGACTGGTGCCCGGACACTATGTGCTGCAGCACGAGGTGAGCCACTGCCACACTATATACACTAGCTGCAGGGACTGGTGCCCGGACACTATGTGCTGCAGCACGAGGTGAGCCACTGCCACACTATATACACTAGCTGCAGGGACTGGTGCCCGGACACTATGTGCTGCAGCACGAGGTGAGCCACTGCCACACTATATACACAAGCTGCAGGGACTCGTGCCCGGACACTATGTGCTGCAGCACGAGGTGAGCCACTGCCACACTATATACACTAGCTGCAGGGACTCGTGCCCGGACACTATGTGCTGCAGCACGAGGTGAGCCACTGCCACACTATATACACAAGCTGCAGGGACTGGTGCCCGGACACTATGTGCTGCAGCACGAGGTGAGCCACTGCCACACTATATACACTAGCTGCAGGGACTCGTGCCCGGACACTATGTGCTGCAGCACGAGGTGAGCCACTGCCACACTATATACATTTGTTGCAATGATACCACATTTAAAAATAAATATTCTACAACATTCTACACAACGCTATTTAGCCCCATGGTAAGCTTAACTAGCTGAAGAATTATTTTCAAATGATTTACTTTATTTATTACTAGCTTTTGCCCGCGGTTCCGCCCGCATGGAAGTCGGTTATCGCGACCAAATATAGCCTATGACCTTTCTCAAGGTCTAATTAATCTACCCCTATACCAAATTTCATCAAAATTAGTTCAGTGTTTTAGGCGTGAAAGACAGAGAGACAAACAGAGTTACTTTCGCATTTATAATATTAGTATGGATTTTTTACATTCCTGACATTAATATAAAGTTTTGACGTTCATATGTGCTCTTTATGTGCCTAATTTGATTCTTTGATTCTTTGCTCACGAGGGATATTGAGCGACAGTAAGGGAACGTTCATATCTGACGGAACTTGCGTCGCGTATTTTCGGTCGCGTAACGCCAGAACAGACAAATGTATAGAAAAACACTTGACCGTTCACACTCGACGCACTAACGTAACATCGGTTGCACATACGCGACGCATGTTCCGTCAGAAATGAACCTTCCCTAAGATTGATGTTTTCTATACAATTATATAAACTGTAGAGACGTTGTCTGCACTCTGAAATGGTAACAAAAACTAAGACGAGCGTCCTCATTTTACGCACCAATAATTCAAATCAATAATTATCTCTATAGTAATTCATAATTAAGATTGATAGAAGATAAAAATTGTGACACTACGGAATGCCGACAGGAGTGAAAACAGACTGTATAAAAAACTATTTAGGCGATTGGCACACTGCAACGCTCGACGCGGCGTCGTTCGTCGACGCGCGTCGACGCGAGAGAGCTAGTATAGTCCGAGAGATATTAGAATTTTTTTGGTAGGTAGGTGTGTGAAGTAATCTAAAATTTTGAGAAAAGTAAAGTAAAGCCATCCGATCATTAGCTCGATAGCCCAGACTATATTAAGAACGCTAGAGATGAAAAGAAAATGATTAGAAGTGCAAGCTATTTTCGACTTATTGACATGACATAGTAACTAATTCTTTTTCTTGTATTCGTGATCAGCGTCATCTATTAACGCGAAAAGAGACGTAACTAAGAAAATGCCATTTAGGTTGAAAGTCGCTTGCAGTCTCTGCGTGTTCCGATAACGAGCCAAAACAGTGGTGTCGGCTCCAATACCCGATATTGGGCATCGATATTTGACTTCCTCCGATCTAGGATATCGGATATTGGATATCGGACGTCAGTTGATGTGAAAACGCTCTAAATTTGCCTTTAATTAGTCATGTTGCATTTCAATAATATTAATTTAAATTTCGTCTCAATTACCTACACAGAAATTTCTAACAGCTCTCGGACTAAATATCCCTCGAAAAACACGCGCGTGAATGCAGATTTCAGTGTGCCATACCTCGCGTTTTCTGCTTGTACGCGCGTATTCTACGGCAACGCGCGTGATTGCGTTGTCAGTGTGTGGGACCCCGCGTCGTTCTATACACAATGAGCTCCGTAGAGGCGACGAGCGCGACGCCGCGTCGACGCAACAACGCTCGACGCCGCGTCGCGCGTCGCAGTGTGCCAATCGCCTTAGTTCACAAAAAAGTGCTTAATGCGCTTAAAAACGTTTTCACTTAGAGATGTCATCATGAATTTTATTGTCTCAAGTGGGTATTATTCTATAGTTCAAATAAATTACCTAACCAAGTTTATTAAATTAAGAATGGTAAAAGAGCGGTAAAAATTGCGTCGGTACTTATTTTATACTTTTCATTTATTTTTAATTGTCCACTTAACCTATAATAGTAACTGATTTCACTATTTTTAAGGACGTCACTAAATCTTTTTCATTCAAGTTACCTTATAACTTATCGTTTTGATGTTTAGTAAAAATTAGTAAGGGTAGGCAGCGCGAGTGTAACGCCTCTGGTGTTGCATACTTCCATAGGCCGCGGTAACCACTTTCCATCAGGTGGGCCGTGTGCTTGTCTGCCACCTAAGTGGTATAAAAAAAAAAGTAACTAATTTGTCAAGTCAGTAGTATACCCAATTTGTCAAATAGGTAGGTACTATTAGCCTTGTAGAATTAAAAAAAAAAGACCAAGAACTTTGTTCATAATTTCATCGCGACTTACGTGCGGGACACAAGTTCCATGATATCTATCCACACAATTATTTTCTATGAAATCTGCCCAACTCTCTTAAAGAAGTTTCCACAATTCAAAAGAACTTTGTTCAAACAGCTATTATAAATATATTTTCAAATTCCGTCTGTTCACAGCCCAGCCACGGCAGTAACGCCCTACTGCTGGTGGCGCGGAACGGTCTCGAGGAAGCCGCCCTCGAGCTGCAGTTCGAGCTGGCGCAGGCGGGAGACGTCGACGAATCCGCCATGGCGCGGGCCCCGCCCACACTTGCACCCGTACTGCTGCCCTACCACAAGTACGTACTGACATCATCATCATCAGCATCATTATCATCATTAGCATCACCGTCATTACCATCATCACCGTCATCATAATCACTATCATCATCGTCAAATCAAATCAAATACTGTATTGCATTCATGTGTTGTACAGATCTTACACCATATATTGTTTCAACATGAAGCCATCATCATCATCACTATCAAAATCATTGCTCCCGAGGCCACGAGATCCGCTTACTCCTACCCCACTTGTTTGTTTGGCTTAAACGGCCTTTACAACTGCCTTCGGTTCTCACAACCCCAAAAGGAAAGCCTCGTCCTATTTTTTTTTCCTACTTTACTGATTCAATTCCTTCATGTAAAAACATATAAACATGAAGCGTCGCTCGGTAGCTTAGTGGTTAAACTGGTTAAGGAGTCGCTCTTATGATCTTAGAGGTCCCATGTTCGAATCCTTTTAACACAAATAATTTCGAAAAACATTGGAAAAAATGAAATGCTCAAGTGAGACTCAAACTCACGACCTTTCGCTTACAGGGCGACTGCTCTGCCAACTGAGCCATTGAGCACCACCTGAATCATTACATTATCATCACAAATAATTTAGTTTAGTTGAAGTGGTTATAGGAAATATTGATAATTTTGGTTTCTAATATTATTCGAAAAATATTAAATCCAATTTCAATCTAATCCAAGACTTCTAACCCATAAAAATTTCAGAGATGTATCCATTTTAGCATGAATGAAGCCGGGTACCGCTTATAATTTTAAGATTCGTCCTATCCGGGACCAACTACCATCTGACCTCCCAATCTCTAGAGAAAGGAGCCTCAAATCACAAACCAAATATTTTTCTGCCGGGGTGCGAGAGATATATGTTGATTAAGTAACGGAGATGCCCCATTGATATTTCTCCTAATAAAAACGCGCGCCGAATGCGGGTGGGAAGAGAGACCCGCGGGGTGTGAAAAGTCGAAGGACCTCATAGGTATAACGTTCCTACCGAATGAGTCCATTTGACGTTTAGATGGCACGCGACTCGATTGCCTTGCAACAACTCTGCTATCATTTCCTTCTCCATGCGCATTCCAGACAGGAATGAAATTGTTTATAAGATGGCGGATCTGACAGTTTAGAACCGATGTGCTGACAGCTTTCCTGTACTACGAAACACGCAACGACAGCTGTCGCTTGGCCATTGTCGCGTACGTGTGATATGTGCGACAAGAACGGAGAAAATAATCGCTAGTTATCGCAACGTAACTCGGCAATGGTCGCTTTGTTTACCTTTTTTCTCTTGTCTCCTTGTCTTTACTTTAGTATCACATTGTCAGGTTTCGCAAAATCCTGCCGTGCGCGTTCACACCCTACGAGCATTTCGTCGCGAAGGAGCCCAAGAAGCCCCCTTCGAAGCAGAAGTCCCCACCACAAGCCATCCAGGTAAACATTCCCACTATTAGTAAGAACACTACGTTTTCAGCAAGCACCGTGGTAGTGAAACGAGTGAAGCGTTCCAACGTCTTCGCTGGTTCGATCTCCAGCTTTTATATAAAAAGAAAGAAGGAAAAACACTTTAAAAGAAGAGAGAAGGTCTGATAACCTAACCTTATACTCTACTTCCTGCTACTCCTTTCTGCAATATAGTTTGTCTGTTCCTATATTGCTAGAAGAAATCCTAAGAATGAATTGTTTCAACTCATGTCCCACATTCTACTTTACTTTCGGCCCATTTTCAGTAATGGACTCTGTTGATTCTTTCTTAGAATCGATGTCAAGGTTGTCTGTTATTAAATTTTTAGCCCGCTAAAGAGAGAGCACTTTGGAACTTTGTGATTCTATCTAAAAGGACGTTAAGTGAATAAATAGTAGAATGAACTTTACAGCATTAAGTAACGTAACAATATTGGTAGATAACTCCACGGTCGCCTTAAAGACTGATAAGAAGGGAAATTTTAATCACATCAGGCGTGTCTCGGTAGCCGAGTTGGTCAAGGCTTTCCCCCTTTACGGGAAAGATCGCGGGTTCGAGTCCCGAGAAGATTCTTTTACCCCATGTATTCGAATAAATAGTAATAATAAACTCTTCGACTTCTTATGAAGGGACAATAATTCCTTATTTCTGATATTTCAACTATCTCAAACCCTTTTTCAAGTACCGTCACTACATTTTTTTTTCAATAAATTGTTTTGTAGCATCAATACAAGACACTTTTTGACTGTTCTATATTTTTATTGCGAGGCAATTTTCAAAAAAATATTATATCCATACATATACACACGTCTGCGATTCCCCGATGGGGTGGGCAGAGGTGTATTAGCACTTACGTATCGCCAATTATGATTTTCGGTCCCATGACGTAATAGGGGGCGAACCTATTGCCGTCTAGCGGAGCCTTTGTCTTGGGCTGTACGTTCACTGTCGGATGGAGAACAGGCCTATCACTTAGTCGCCTTTTACGACACCCACAGGATGAGCTGGGGTCCTATTCTACTCCACCGGGACCAACACGGCAATATATTTCATTTCGGATGAAATTAGACATACATAAACTCATAAACTCACGCCTGTATTCCCCGAAGGGGTAGGCAGAGGTGCTAGCACCCACATTTCGCCAGCTTATGTTTTTTAGGTCCCAATGTAATAGGTGGCGAGCCTATTGCCATTAACCGGGCACTTATAAACCTGCGATAAATACACACATAACTTCGAAAAGCATCGAAAAGTCATTGGTGTGTGCCATGGTAAACCTGGGATCGAACCCGAGACCTCGTCTCAGCAGTCCATTACCCATACCACTAGGCTACCGCAGAATTAGTAGATCTTAAAAAACTTTGTGCTCGACTTGTCCAGTTCAATATATATAACTATCGTTTGCCTGCGGCTCCGCCCGCGTGGATATCGGTTATCGCGACCAAACATAGCCTATGTCCTTTCCCAAGGTCTAATCTACCCCTATACCAAATTTCATCAAAATCCGTTCAGTGGTTTAGGCGTGTAAGCTTAACAGACAGACAGACAGATAGACAGACAGAGTTACTTTCGCATTTATAATATTAGTATGGATTCGTGTCGTTATATTTAGGCCACTACAGTTAAATTTGACCAAACATTACTTAACGTCCTTTAGTTAGAGTGCAAACTTCTATACCTTTCTTTTCGGGCTACACATAATATTGGAGTCAATGTTTCATATTTTTCCTTCAAGCCTAAATATGGCTTTTTAGTGTTTTTTCAGAGACATTGGCTGTGGCATCAATTTGTTGACTGGTTTACAATGTGCCATTATAATATTTTTGAAATTTAGTCTCTTTGAAATCTATCAAAGGTCTAAACCATTTATGGTGTGGTATTGGTAAAGTTTTCAACAAGGTATATGAAAGAAAGAAAAGCATTTTACCTTCAAACGATCAACTTAGTCGGAAGGGATTAGTTGGAGGTGTGCAGCGAGCCTAATGACGCCTCCTGTACAACATAGCGACATGTAAGTAATTCGCTGTTCTGTAACAGTTTTTTGTAAACTGTTAATGTATTGGATCAACATTCGTATTTACAAGCATAAAGTAGTTAGATTGTGGGTGGAGTCATATCATCATCTACATTAAGGCGTATTATCCTGTTTGTATCCGAGGCCACGATGCCCTCGGAGCTCAGGGTCCGCCTTCCGGCTCTTCCTCCTCCACTTTGCACGATCTTGGGCGTCCAAGGTAGTGAGACCGTTTGCACGTGTTAGATTTGGGGGGGTAAAATTTGGGGTAACTATATATATATATATATATATATATATATATATATATATATATATGTCTATAACTTACTATATATACCCATAAACAGGATGCCATTTGTAATTATGTATTTGAACCAAGGAAATTAAACAATAAATACAATTCTGTTTTATCACTCTTTTATTCTGTTATACTACGTCAGTTCCAAAGGCTGTTGTAGACAGGAAAGAACTAACAAGAAAACCTGTCTGCCTTTTAACCACAACATAATTATTTACTTTATGTTACACCAGGCTCGTAGCCAAATATTACAATATAAGACAACCCTGGTTTCAGACCAGTTACAACAGTATAATACCTAAAACTATAACACAGATACCTATCACATAGGAACCACATTGGAGTCGAACCACTTCTCATAATTATTAGTATGACAATACTTGCACAGTCACTAATACGCTATAATGATATTGTATCACCTGGTATATCAGTTAAACAGAGTAATAGCCGATACTTTGATACATAGGTAGTACATAAAAACCTAGATACCACACTGGTATCGAACCAGCCCTTATAATCATACTTTTACAGCCATTATTATTATGATAGTTTATTATCCCCAAGGATTATCGCAAATACATCAAGTAATACTTTGATTCGGTTACTTTACAAGTATATTTTAGTTACACAATATTTGGAACACCCAAAGAGGGTATTTAATTATAATTGCTAATTCAATTAACTTGTTAAATACCAATCCACTATTATATTATTCACTATAACAGTAATTATTACTACATTCACTGTTATAACACTAAGTAGGTACATATTATTATAACATTATAAATATAACAGAGGTATATCGTACCTCACACTTCGACGGCTCGGGATACACTGTCCCCACGACACTCGATGTCGTCTTTTTATAACATTTTGATACGTCACATTGCATCGAATGATTTTAACCTACCTCCTTATAAAAATATTATACAAAGTAGTTTCCCTTACAAAATGATGACAATTTATGCTTTATCGTAATATTATACACTATAATACATCAAACTACACCTCGCCTGATCACTGGTTACACCATATTTTAACATGATTCTAACACGGCCATACTGACAATTACTTCGCTCTCGAAGTATATACAACGAATTTTATTGCAAATTGCGATCACATATTACATAGTTAAACTTAGTCGTTATAATTATTTCTTTTACATCACTTTTTACAAAACAGAATTTATACATTAAAGAAAAAAAACACTTTTTCTTAGTATCAAAATTACCCCAAAAAGAATGGTCAACACCAAAAAAACAGATATTCAACAACATTTTGGTACTTTGTCTCAAACTTAAGATTTAAACATTATTTAGTCTTCGATCTTTATGAAATCTTAGCATAGTAGAAGGGCAAAAAACATTTTATAAAATGTGTGTAATATATATATATATATATATATATATATTATCTTCTGTTATTATTCAGTTATCTAAGAACATTAATTACCTCCGAATCTAACGGAATAATGTGAACTTTTATAAAATGTCTTTTGTTATTGTTCGGTTATCCAAGAATATTGATTACCTCCGAATCCAACGGAATAATTTGAACTTTTATAAAATGTCTTGTTATTGTTTAGTTATCTACGAATATTGATTACCTCCGAATCTAACGGAATAATCTAAACTTTATTATTTCAAACACTATCTATAAATTTACCATTAAATTAATTCTGCATCACGTCATTTGATCATAACAGTCTTATTTTACCCGAGATGCAAGTCTCGTATTTTACCCGAGATGCAAGTCTCGTATTTTACCCGAGATGTAAGACTCGTATTCTCCACGAGGCATTACAGTCTCGTATTTTAACCTTAGTCTTAGTCTTAGTCTTTAGTCTCGTCCTTACTTTTTCTTTTTACTTATAACCACCACTAATGCCAAAAGCCAATAACAATATATATATAGTAACACAAATAGCAATGTTTTTAATCTATCACGGCCATTCTGAACTGCACTTTGATCTCAAAGTGTTAGTAAATCCATAATAAAATAATACCTATTGTACTCCTTTGTGGTACATACTTATAGTAAACGCTATTGTCTTTTTTTATAATTGGAATTTAGTTCGTTTCAACAATACTTGACTTTACTTTGACTGAAATTTACTTTATTATTGTATTTATTGCAGCTTATTTTGAATAAACTTTACTATTGCATCGACTGTACTCCGCGTTTCGAACTGGTCGGTGGTCCATTGGCTAAACTAGTATTTAATATTTATTTTTATATTGACGTGTTGCAAGTTCCGATTTAATAGTCCATGCAGAATAAATGTTATTTTTTTATTTGAATTTAATATTGAATCGAATGTACTTTTACTTTCATATTGAGTCGACTGTACTTTTACTTAAATAGTGAATCTTTAATCATAATCATAATCATAATCATATTTATTCTGTGGATCATAGGATTAATATTGAATCGACGGTACTTTTATGTTTAATATTGAATCGAATGTACTTTTACTTTAATATTGGGTCGACTGTACTTTTACTTTAATATTGGACCGACTGTACTTTTACTTTAATATTGGACGGACTGTACTTTTACTTTAATATTTTACCGACTGTACTTTTACTTCATTGGCTTTAAATGACTTTTGACTTTATTGGCTTTACATAGTTTACTTAGTCTTAGGCAACTTGAAAATGTGTCCAACTAATAAAAAAAATGGGTCGTATTTTAAAGTCCTGGTAACCATCACACATTAATGATTATCAGTATCAATGAATCCAAATGGATTAAGAGGCTCTTTCAATCTTTCTATCTCGGTGTATGTGTAAACATACCTTTTAGTAATTCTCACAATAAGTAAATCTACTTTACACAGTAATCATAATAAGCAACTGTTCGGCCAACCTGATACATCTTAATAATAGGTTACTTATCAGGTACCGAAAATAACTATTATTCTAAAATACAAAATATTAACACCACTAATTCTGATCACCAAACTTTTAGAATAGGTACGGAATATTAACACCACTTATTCTGATAAAACCATTTCAGTTCACCCCAAGGATTAACCTTGCTATAGGTATTAGTCAAGCCACATATTTTATTTAAGAAAATAAACCGTTTGATCATTACTTTCTTTTTTTTATTAAATAGGGTAGCTATAAATATGAAATTAAGTATTATATCAATGATACCAGCCAGAAAATTTAAAATTATTCGTTAGTGATCAGCCCGAGTGGTTTGCAATTAGAACTATCAGGAAGTTCACTATCCAACTTGAATCTTATTAATCACAAAAGCTACAATACCGTTTTTGTGCACTTTTTTGTTGGTGGTTTAGAAATACACTGCTTCGCAGTACCTCTGCAAATTGATGCTGGATTTCACTGCCTTGCAGATAGCTGAGCCGTCAGTCATTGCTCCAGTGGTTAGCAAATATTACGGAAGGCTTTTGGCAAGCCTCCCAGATGCAAATACAATCTGAAACTTGTACAATAAGTATTAGAATACGGTTTTTACGTATCCCACTTCTGATGTTAGATTTGGGGGGGTAAAATTTGGGGTAACTATATATATATATATATATATATAAATCGCGAAGGACTTCTTGCGTCTTTCCAAACTACCACCCTGCGGCGTCCACTGAATGTAGTGAGATTTTTAATGTTTTCAATGCGTATGTAAGATGTTTTCATCAGTATCATATCAGTAGTCGACGTCAAATTTCATTTAAACGTTAAATGGGGATATTCAAATTAAATATTTCTACCTGAATTTGTGCGTCCGTTCACTCTTAAATCTTTCTTGCACACTGTATACCTGCGTATACCTACTAAACACTGCATGCACATTCCCGCCTCCATCCGAATGTATGTTTTAATCAATTCCGTATAATGCTCTGCATATATCATAATGATTATAATAACTAAATGACATCCATCTACTATTGAATACAGATTGGTTCCGAATACTGTTTTTGAATAATTGTATCCAGCTTATCAGCCAAGAGGCTTCCACCTATATAAGGGTTTATAATGACTCCAGGCATAGATAATAAATATAATTAATAGTTAGCATACAAGAGTGACAATACCTATGTATAGCGTAGGTATTTTCACTTTGGTGGTCAACAAAATCTTAAAAAGCAATATAATCATTTTTGACGAGTTTTTGTTTTATGAAGGCTCTGTCTACGTCGGTTGAGTTACCCCACAGTAATATGCCATAATTTAAGATTGAGCCAACATGACCGTGGTACGCCATAAGAGCTGTTTTTTCGCAAGTTGTATTTCTAAGCTGGCGTAGAGCAAACACGAATCTATTTACTCTCTTGCATACTGTATCTACATGCAGCTTCCAGTTACAGTGTTCATCTAATATGAGACCCAGGAAGCGAATATGACTGTCCCTGCTTATTGCAACACCATTCAACGCTAGCTCGAAGTTTTGTAGGTTCTGCTTATGCGTAGAGCAGATCGCAGCTGCCGGTGAGGGTCTGGCCACCCAGATGGCAAAACAGGCGAGGAGGGAGGCTGAGGCACAGCGGCGGGAGGCCGAGTCCCGACGCCAACTCCAAAAAGTTACGACGGAGCTGGAGGCCCTCAAGAGAAGGGACCGAGTTGCCGGGAGTGGCGACTCGGTCAATGCGGAAGGCGCAGCCGGAGCGGTCGGCGCACCCTGCTCTGGCGGGGCGGCCGGTCCAGCCGGAGCGGCCAGCGCAAACAGCGCAACCGGTGAAGCCGCCAATTCGACCAGCAGAGCCAGAATCGTGGGTCGCGCTCAGGGCAAGGATAAGGGGAAGGGCAACCCCGGACCCCGGCCCGGCTCTGGGTGAATCCCCGAGCCCCCGTAAGGGGGCTGGGAGGTAGCTGGAGCCGCCAAGCAGAGACGGAACGCCGCCAAAAAGGCAGCCAAAATGGCCAGAAGGGCCAAGGCTGCCGCGATGGCAACAGCGCCGAGGAAGCTCCGCGCCCCACGATTGACGGCCGTCGTCATTACGTTGACGGCGGAGGCGTCGGAGAGCCTCATCGCGGCAGCCCCAAAGGTTGCCGATGGGCGGGGCCTGCTTATTGGCGGCTTCCAGATGGTGCAGGTACGGCTCCTGCAGGCCCGACCAGCACGGTGCTTCCGGTGCCTGTCGGTGAGCCACGTGGGGGTGCAGTGCACGGTGGAGGCCAGTTTCCGAAGGTAACGGTCGGTGACCGTTGCTTCCGCTGTAGCCAACCCGATCATAAGGCCGGTAGTTGCGAAGCTCCGTTGCACTGCTTCAGGTGTGCAGCAGAGGGCAAGCCGGCCGACCATAGGGCTGGTGCCAAGGCCTGCACCGCGGGGAGGCCGAAGCCGGTTGGCAGTTCCATAATGGATCCTCAGCTCCGCGTCCTGCAGACGAATGCGAACCACTGTGTTGATGCTCAGGCACTTTTGCTCCAGAGCATGGCACAGTGAGGCATTAATGTCGCCGCTGTCGCCAAGCCGTACACTCACCGGTTTATCGGGCCTGCCTGGGAAACCGACCTGGACGAATCGGTGGCACTGGTGCACAACGCCGCTGCCAGCAGCCCCCCCCCCCCCCCTTGTTGTACCCAAATGCGACCGGGCCCGGTCGGCGAGAGATGTCGTGCGGGGATCGGTCCTGGGACCGCTACTGTGGAACATCGGTTACTACTGGGTTCTTCGCGGTGAGCTCGCGGACGGTGCCGCCGTCACGTGTTATGCGGATGACACGCTGGTGACGGCGTGCGGGGCTACATACCGCGAAGCGACCATGAAGGCCACGACCGCGGTTGCCCAAGTCGTGGAGCGGATCCGGCGGCTGGGTCTGGAGGTGGCTCCGTATAAAACCGAGGCCATGTTCTTTCATGGGCCTCGGCGCGTGCCACCGCTAAGAAAACCCCATATATTGTAGCGCCGCAATTCCTGGGCACACGGCTTACCATTGCCCCGAGTATCGGGATCCTAGGCGTCGACATTTCAAGTGACGTCCAGTACCGCAGTCATTTAGAGGACAAGGTTAAGCTGGCATCAAAGAAACTTGGAGTTCTTAACAGGGCGAAGCAGTACTTCACTGCGGGGCAGCGACTCCTTCTTTATAAGGCACAGGTTCGACCCCACATGGAGTACTGCTGTCATCTTTTTGCCGGAGCGCCCGCACGCCAGCTTAACCCTTTCGACTCGGTACAAAGACGTGCGTTGAGGCTCGTCGACAGTCCCATACTCGCAGGCGATGTGGAACCTCTCAGCCTCAGGAGGGACTTTGCCTCACTGTGTGTTTTCTACCGCCTATATAATGGTTTGTGCTCAGATGAATTATTTGACATGATGCCCACAGCTACATTCTATCATCGCACCGCTCGCCATAGACAGGGAATTCATCCCCACACATTGCATCCGAATACGGTGCGAACCGTGCGGTATGAAAGGAACTCCCTGCCACGGTTTTCCCAAGCGACTACAATATGGGGTTCTTCAAGAGGGGCATTAGAAGGTTTCTTTAGGGTAGGCAGCGCGAGTGTAACGCCTCTGGTGTTGCATACGTCCATAGGCCACGGTAACCACTTTCCATCAGGTGGGCCGTGTGCTTGTCTGCCATCTAAGTGGTATAAAAAAAAGGGGGCCGGATGACTTTAGCAGGAGACTCTACGCAGGAGTCCTGCGGTCCATTGCCCTATATGGGTGCCCGATATGGGCGGAGACCCTGACGATCCACAATGCGCGTCTGCTGCGTGGGCCGCAGCGTGCAATGGCCAGCAGGGACATTATGGGGTACCGCACGATATCCTTGGAGGCGGCGAATCTCCTTGCCGGATCTCTACCGTGGAACTTGGATGCGAGAACCCTTTCGGTACCGAAAGGAGGCGCGGGAGCCGAGCCGGGAACCCGAGCCTGAAGAAATTCGGGTCGTGAGGTCCAATCTCCACCATGAGTGGGAGCTACGACTTGGGTGACCAAGCGCAGGGCACGCCGTAATAGCAGCGGTTAAACTCATCGTGGAGGAATAGCTAGAGATGCCACACGGCAGCCTCTCGTACCGGCTGACGCAGGTGATTACCGGACACGGGTGTTTCGGGAGCTACCTGTGTCGGATGCGGAAGGAGCCAACGTGCGAGTGCCATCACTGTGATGCGAGCGAGGACGCAGAGCTGCACACGCTGACCGAGTGCCCGGCGTGGGACACGGCGGCCCAGGCAGGTCCTAGTGGCGGCTCTGGGGGTGGGAGTCCTCACACTCGCCACATTGCTCACAGCGATGGTACGATGCGCAAACGCTTGGGGTGCGGCCGCCTCCTTCTGCGAGCAATTAATGCTCGAGAAGGAGGCGGCCGGTCGGGTCCCGACTAGACTACGGGCCCGGGAAGCCCACGAAGAGCGAAGGCGAACCGGTCGTCGCGGAACGACCTCCGTCCTCCATGAGCGCTGGCCTAGGGGTGAACGGCGGAGTCTCCTGTCACCCTAGCAGAAGCAGGCCGCGGCGGTGCCGCCAAGTGCGCCTCCCCGTACCCGGGGCTAGATGGGGACACCGAGGTCCCCACAGCCCGAAGTGTCTGCCGGGGTGCGAGAGATATGCTTTCGGCAATCTCACCTCCGGCAACCAAGGACCCAAGACGGCGTGCTTTTTAGTCGGGGGGGTCTCCGTGGGGGTGGTATCCGTGGAGATTTAGCGCACTATAAAAAAAAATTATAAACCGGTAAGCTCAGAGGCACAGGCTGGTGTGAACAGATAAGCTTACATCACGGCCGGCACATGTCTGTTGGTTTACAAACTTCGGTACGCGAGCGCGCTAAAGCCTGCCGCTCCGCGCCCCGCGCCATGCGTCCCTCGTGAACCCCGAGGAGGCCCCTCAGACACCGTACCTAGTGCCCGTTTAAGGATGTTTAAGAGACGCAAGATTGTTGTCACGAAAACATGATAAAAACTTTACAAATACGATATTCAATGGACACGATAAGATCGGTGAACTGAACTCAAAGTATACGTGGTAAATTATACGCTGAACACTAGTGTCCTCCAAATTTCAGTCGGACGATGGCGGAACTATATTATACGCTAAAAGGCATTGTAGTGATGGAATTACGTCCATGCCAATTTTTCGCCATTGCATTCTAAGGATCATAAGGGACCATTGGGCTAAAAATGAGGGTCGGTCAATCTTGCGTCCGTATTCCGGACGCACAAAGTCAGTCGGACGCAGCATCATCGGTAAATAACGCCATGTAGGACGCAACATGTCCTTCAAGATGTATATATATATATATATATATATATATATATATATATGTCTATAACTTACTATATATACCCATAAACAGGATGCCATTTGTAATTATGTATTTGAACCAAGGAAATTAAACAATAAATACAATTCTGTTTTATCACTCTTTTATTCTGTTATACTACGTCAGTTCCAAAGGCTGTTGTAGACAGGAAAGAACTAACAAGAAAACCTGTCTGCCTTTTAACCACAACATAATTATTTACTTTATGTTACACCAGGCTCGTAGCCAAATATTACAATATAAGACAACCCTGGTTTCAGACCAGTTACAACAGTATAATACCTAAAACTATAACACAGATACCTATCACATAGGAACCACATTGGAGTCGAACCACTTCTCATAATTATTAGTATGACAATACTTGCACAGTCACTAATACGCTATAATGATATTGTATCACCTGGTATATCAGTTAAACAGAGTAATAGCCGATACTTTGATACATAGGTAGTACATAAAAACCTAGATACCACACTGGTATCGAACCAGCCCTTATAATCATACTTTTACAGCCATTATTATTATGATAGTTTATTATCCCCAAGGATTATCGCAAATACATCAAGTAATACTTTGATTCGGTTACTTTACAAGTATATTTTAGTTACACAATATTTGGAACACCCAAAGAGGGTATTTAATTATAATTGCTAATTCAATTAACTTGTTAAATACCAATCCACTATTATATTATTCACTATAACAGTAATTATTACTACATTCACTGTTATAACACTAAGTAGGTACATATTATTATAACATTATAAATATAACAGAGGTATATCGTACCTCACACTTCGACGGCTCGGGATACACTGTCCCCACGACACTCGATGTCGTCTTTTTATAACATTTTGATACGTCACATTGCATCGAATGATTTTAACCTACCTCCTTATAAAAATATTATACAAAGTAGTTTCCCTTACAAAATGATGACAATTTATGCTTTATCGTAATATTATACACTATAATACATCAAACTACACCTCGCCTGATCACTGGTTACACCATATTTTAACATGATTCTAACACACGCATGTCACCCTCCACGACGCCAAGCCAGCACTTCTTGGGCCTACCCCTTCTATCTGGACCCGGTGGGGGCACCACCTAGCGCAGAACTGTAGACACATTTATATCTAAAAAAAATAGAATAATTCCATAAAAAAAATTATGATCCAATGGGCTATTTGACTAAGTCGTCGATTCTTCCCAATACTGCTCAATATGATAGCTTGTTCTGAAAAAATATGCCGTTCAAAATAAAATATTGCATATCTTAACTGAAACTATGACTTTTCATTAGTTGAAATTCCCAAAAAAAAAGTCAAAATATAAACAATCAAATTCAATTTAAATATATAACTTTTTAGATTCCTCATTAAATTTTAAATAACTTTTATTACGAACTATATACGTGTAAACGCAACGTAGACCGAGATAAATGCGATATTCTCTTGCACTCCATACATTTGCACTATGCGCTACGGAAGCGTGACGTCACAATTTCATACGATTTTGTATGAAGCGTTTTCGGGCGGCGCGACAAGTAAAAAAAAAATAGTCAAATAGCCTATTACAGCGCCACCCGGGTACTCTCGTCTGTCTGTACCCGGGTACTATTATAGAAATTACAAATAAACACGATCACAGTGACATGCACCAAGTCAAGTTGGTTCATACTGCACCACATTAGGCAGGCATTAGTACAAAATGGCATCGAGATCTGGTTCAGGAGTTCATACTCCCGCAGCGAAGTGTATTCCAAACCTTCAACCGGGCTTGGCCACTATCACCGGTGACCATATTCTTCCAGAAGGGAGCAAGCCCACCTATACTTGTGTCCATCTCTAAGATAAAATACTTTCTCCACGGTATAAGAATTTTAAATTCCAGAAGGGGGGAGCAAGCCCACCTATACTTGTGTCCATCTCTAAGATAAAATACTTTCTCCACGGTATAAGAATTTTAAATTTATTTCTTAAAATATTGTAATCTGGGTACAGTCAACGTCATAAATATCTTGATGACGAAGTCTCAAAATGATCTTAAAACTCTCGTATTAAAAGTAAATCAAACTGTTTTATTGATTTAAATTGTATTATTGTCCAAACTAAACCTGTGTACCAAATATCTAAACAAACAGTTTCAAATTAAGATCATTTTGAGTACTTTGCACGTCAACATCTTTCTGATGCTGTCTGTACAAAGCATCTACGCTCTGCCACTTTTGTTTGTGAATACGAATGTAAACCTGTTAGATTTGCGTTGGTATTGTTAGAAACACCCATCATATCTGGCTACAGGCTTCATCTTACAAACATTTGGCACATTCTAAACTACCACCTCAGCTCGGCCGTATGGTAAGGTATACTGCATTGCTGAGAGCAATATGAGCAATATTTTGTACTACAAAACCGAATGTGTCTGCTTGTTGGTAGAACCAAGCGGGGCGACCGGACCAGACTACTAAGGTATCAATGCAACGTAATCTGCGCTTTCCAGGATAATTTTAAGCCTCAGTCCTCAAAACAGGAAGGTTTTCTTTTGAAAAGCAAGGAGGTGTGCTTGTTCCCATTCAGAAATTGGGAGGGTAGTTCGATTGGAACAGCTAGTATTTTAATTTTTTCAGTTTTTTTTTCTTTTGTTATATGCATGCTTTCATTTTAAATAACCTTTTTTATTTTATTCCGTTATCAAATCGAAACTATCACACTAATTTCTGAATTGGTACTTTTATATGTATGTATAACAGCCGAGACATAATTCGTCGGTTTTTGCATGTAAGCAAAATTTGAACAAAAATCAGCGAAGATCGCCGATGTCAATGAAATAACACATAAATTTTGTTATATTGCAAGTACGTACTGTCAGCTACAAATAAGATTCCTGCCTCTACTTACAGAGTTGAAATAAAATTACCACTGGCATATGGTAAGGCACATATAGCTCATTTGCAACATTAAACGATCACCTGTTTTAAATGAAAACTATGCGATTAGACAGATTGATGCTTTATATTATTATTATTAACCCCCGACGCAAAGGAAGGGGTGTTATGGGTTTGACGTGTATGTCTGTCTGGGGCATCATAGCTCCCGAACGGATGAAGCTATTGACTTATGTGCGAGTGCTCTTAGACATGTTTGATGAAAATCGGTTGAGCCGTTTAAAATGGGGGTAAAAGTGGGGATGGGGAGTATCGGGGGTTTTTTAAATTTTTAATTTATGTTATAAATATTTATATCAATGACATTATTATGCCAAGTACACTCATACGATTGAAACACCACATGATGGAATTAATTGAAAAACCTAATGAAATTTCAGCCTTCAACTTAAAGGTTGAATTTCGGTGACCTTTCTTCTGATACTTCAGTTTCTATTATTTCATTATTGAAGTTTTCTAAGTTGTTATGTTATTTCTATCCTGAGAAGGTAGAGATAGGAATCTTAACTATCGCGTTACGCAATAACATCTTCACAAAGACATCAACTGGTTTTAGCAAACAGACAAAAGAAATCATTCGAAAATCTTCGTTGATTGTATGAATTATATTGATATCTCGAAACGTATTTTCTTTTCAGTGCTTTGTACCTTGAACTCTGTTTAAAATTATAGTATTTAGAAAGAAAGCAAGAAAGAACAGCAAGTATCAAAAACATTTTGAGAAAGAAGTTATTCCTATTCTAGTTCATTGAATTTCTGAGTTACACTATCTTACTGATTTTCACTTTTCGTTATATTGTTCCCCTCGATTAGTTAGACTTACAGACTATAGTTTTAAACCTTGTTTAAAGTACACGCTAAAATTGAAAAGAAATGATTTCATCCCGAAAGAGAAAGGACATGAGTAAAATAATGTATGTGGGTATATGTATGTGTGTACATTTATATAGTGTTAAGTGCCCACATAAATATACGAGTATATTTATGTGGGCACATGTACATAGGCATATGTTTTACATGTGTAATGCATGTAAATACTGAGCTCCTTGAAAGGCAAATGGAGTCAGTATTTTATATGAGTATATGTATGTGTGTAAGTATTGAACTCCAAAAAACATGTATACGACCAAATAGTTACCTGAGCATAAACATACACATTTATTTATTTGGCCGTGTGTATAAACGTTTAAAAGATGCTTTATATTCCAGCAAACATTCTAAAAATAGTATTAAATATATTATTTATAAACTAATAATATCGCTGGGAATAGGGTAATATTAATAAACGCAAATCAAAATTTTAAATAGTTTATATAATACTAGCGAACAGTAAAAGATGAAAAATATTTCTTTATTCAAAATTATTTACATAAAAACGCTACGATGAAATGTTAATGTTTCGAAAACTATATTCACTACCTTGGGGTAGTGTTGTTCTTCATCTGGATTGCTAGAGTTGGTCAATACAGCGCCAGTGGACTGATGCCAGCTCAGTCCGTGGAGCGCGAGTTTCGATCACTTCACGCCCCATATTATGTGCACTCCCACACACTCCCTAACAAGCGTGGGTAGCTTAATGGTTAAGGAGTCGGTCTTACGTTCGAGAGTTCCCGGGTTCGAATCCTGGCCATTACACTACTGACGTGAACCCACTCCTAACACAAGCAATTTAACTTAGCTAGAGGGGTTAGAGGGAATATTAGTAATTTCGGTTCTAATATTCTTTCCTTTATAATGACGGATCTAACATTATATATTGCAAATGCTACATATTACTTGGCTACTTAATACAAAATGCTGCCGTAAAAATATAATGGACTGTATTAAATATGTACTTAAGGAATATTATGGAGGCATGTGATGATCGGTGGAATTAGGAACTTGAGTGGGGCTGTGTTGCGGTTAAAGAAATAATAGTTGGGCACACGTAGAAGGAAATTCGGTAGTGACTCAAGCGCGTCAGATTAAGCTAGGAGAAGCTAGATACATATTGAAAATTTCCTACAGCCGATAGACAGCCTTTAATATCACAGGGTGCGAAAAAAAAAATGTTCTACGAATTTACACATACGCGTCAGATTAATATAAGGTAGGTGAGTTACTAGCTAACAAGTGTACATTTTGAAAATCTTGCGATTTAAAGCGTAACCTAAGGGCGAGGGAAGCTTTTTTGGGTTAAACGAACCAAAAAAACCTTAAATAAGACCAAAGTAATAAAAAATAAGTAAGATGGATGATATATTTATTTATTACATATATAATGTTATGTATACGCTTCCCCCACCACTAAAAGTGGACACTTTATATACTGTTACTCTTTCTATCATATAATCTACCAATTCAAATAGGTTTCCACGGCGCTCGAGTAACTACCAATTTAGCTACGTGGCCTACCTACCTATAAATGACCACATAACGTTTGCATACGAGGATGCTATATTAGTTTACTTTTGATATTTTTAAGTATAACACAGGTGCTGGGTAACAGTGTTTCAACACTTTCAACTAACTAAAATATTGTTAAGGTCAATCAAGATATTTGAATTCATATTTAATGATTCCCTTAAAATTAATTAAAGTATTTTAGACTGTATTGAATTGATAGCTAAAGGTATGTGATCACTGGTCTCGACTGATTTTAAAATTTATCTAGTAAAACTATCTGTTTACAATAATTCTAGATATTATATTTGTCGACAGCCTAATGAATGCATACCTTTAGCTTGATTGTAGTCCAAGAGCCAGTAAACGCCAGACCTAAGTCATAAATACAAATTTACGACTGCACAAGTATACAGCTGAAAATAATGGTAGGCCTGTTTCTACACTACCAATAATAAATATGGAATTAATTCGCTCTGCCATTGAGTTGATGAATGCTTACCTTGATAGTATATGAGATTTTCAACTTTTAATATTGAGTTGATGTGGGTCTTATGTTCACGGGCTCTTGTTCTATAAAGTTAATCATCATTACTGCGTGTCATTTATATGTTTGTTTCAGTGGCCAAAGCGGAAGAATCGCAAACGGAAACAGAAGAAGTAAAGAAAATAAAATAACCATCGTTATTGTAGTATTTTATTTTTAACATTTAATAATTATCTGTGATTCGTGTATTGTATCGAATATAATGCTTTCCAATATACAAAATAATACTATAGTGATTAACACTGTGTTGTCTTTATTTTTGCCTCTTATAATATATCTATATAATATAATATGTATTTATTTCTATTATGCAGCTTCGTCGAAGTAACCATCCAGTTGTGTGGCAATCTGTAAACAAAGAAATTATATTTTAGAACAGAAACATCTGCACTAGAGCGGGAATATCGGTCCCGTTCTCGCTAACCTTGGGAACCTGTACTAGGGGAAAGAAAGAAGTAGCTTATGTGACTATCATCTATCCTTGTGGCAAATTTGACCTAAATTCGTTCTGCCGTTAGAGCGTGATCGAAGTACATCCAAACAACTCAAGAAACTTTCGGCCTCGCACAACTAAACTGTGGAATAAACTGTCACCAGCAGCGGTATTTCCGAACCAATACGACCTTCAAACCCTCAAGAAAAAGGCGTACTCTCTTTTAAAAGGAAGGCAACGCACTTGTGACTCCTCTGGTGTCACAAGTGCGTTGCCTTCTTTTCGGACCATCAGGCGATCCGTCTGCTCGTTTGCCTCCTTAATCCATAAAAAAAACATGTTCACAAATTGTCGCATAATATGAGTAGGGGGGGGGGGGGTCTCACCTGCACGGGGCTGTACTTGACGTACTTGTCGGGGTTCTTGGAGAAAGGCAGGTCGGCGTAGTGGTCGTAGAACGTGGTGTAGGGCGGCAGCAGCGCCAGCTTGTTGTCGCGCTTGAGTGCCTCACGCAGCTCCGCGTCCGGAACGCTGTACGAGCGCTGCACGCGGCTGCACTCCTCCCACTCGCGGTTGAACGCCTGGAGGGAGCGAGAGGTCAATGAAGATAGACACCGCGCAAGTCTCCCCCACCTTGAGAGAGAGGCGTTGCGTCACGGAGATGACCTGCGGCGCGCTACAGCCCCGGGCTACAAGCGCAGATTGCGAGCACACGCGTGACGCGATTTGGGCAAAGATAATATCATAGTCGGTTTTGTGACTTCTACTATCGCTTTTAATAGTAGATTATTGCATCGAGCACAAAGTCATTTATTACTGCACCGAGTGCCACTCTAATCTAACAGGCACGAGGGCAATATAAATTACTTAAGGCGAGGTGCATAATCTGCTTTTCTTTCAACTATTACCTATAGGAATAGTAGATAAAAGAAACTCATATCAAACAGTTAGAAGTTTCTATAACATTGTCGGCTTCATTTAGAATGTTTTCCGGAGTTAATGTGTCGCTAGAGGATTCCATTTTAATTCGAAGCCGAAGCACTCAAAATCAGATAGTATCACACTATCGTTTCCAAAAATATTGTCAAGCAAAATTAACAAAGTTTCCGCCAAATCACTTTTTTAAATTTCTTTCATTTTTATATCAGAGTTAGCAGCAATCATTTTTTAAATTTGGAACAAGTAGGATAGAAACGAATAATACGTACGTACGTAAAAAAAAGTATTGATATCGGCTAGCTGAATAGAGCTGATCCATTGAGATTGGCACCTTTTGGTGCGATTAAAGAATAAACTGTGCAATAATGAAATGTCATACATTTTTATTGCTCTAGACTCTAGAGCATTAAAGACTCGCTTTGTACTGAGTTTTTAGTGTGATTGTGATGAAATTAAAGCATAGTTCGAAGAAAAAAACATTTACTAATAAGAGTCAGAAATTTTGCAACACTAACATTTGATTACAGGAAACGTAGAGAAGGAAAAAAATTCGTCAGAAGTTATTATAAAAGTTAACTGTAAACAAAGTAAAAATATATTTTCTTTCAAAGTGATAGCCCTAACACAGTTGGCGGCGTTCTCTGTTCGGAACAAAGGGCGGTAACTACGAAATTTTATAAGTTATTAAAACTGCGGCTTCCAAGATAAAAGTAGTGCAACATTTGTCCTTTTTATTCTGTGCCGTTGCTCACAATAATTATGCATGTACACTCAGCATCAAAAAGATGTTTACGAACAGAGTGTTCAAAATAATCTTAATTTAATTTTTTGTCCGACACAGTTGACCGACTGTTCTGATATTTGGTAAACATCTCTAGATCGGACAATCTATACTAATATTATAAATGCTAAAGTAACTCTGTCTGTCTGTCTGTCTGTATGTTACACTTTCACGCCTAAACCACTGAACCGATTTTGATGAAATTTGGAATAGGGATAGGTCAGACCTTGAGAAAGGACATAGGTTATGTTTGCTCGCGATAACCGACATCCACGCGGCCGGAGCCGCGGGCAAAAGCTAGTAATACCATAAATCAAAAACAGTTTGATTTGCTCTTAATACGGGAGTTTCAAGATCATTTTAAGACTTCGTTCTCAAGATATTTATGACACTGACTACCTAAACAGCTCGTTCTATGGCTACAGCAGGTCATACTCACAGCGAACTTGTCCTTGAGGATCTGTCGGTCCTTATCGCGCAGCTTGGCGGGCAGCGGCTCGTCCAGCGCGGTGTGCTGCAGCAGCTTGCCCCAGCTCTGCAGGTAGGCGTTCTTGTGCTCCTGGATCATGTCGCGGTAGTTCGCCTCGCACTCCGGCTCCGCCAGCATCAGCACGTCCAGGAGACTGCTGCGTTGGAGGCCCTGTATATCAATCAATCGATTAGCCCACCGCAGTCCACTGGACATAGGCCTCTTCCAATGACCACCTTAGTCTTTGCATATAATCCATATCCATACTAATATTATTTACTAGCTTTTGGCCGCGGCTCCGCCCGCGTGAATGTCGGTTATCGCGACCAAACATAGCCTATGTCCTTCCTCAAGGTCTAATCTACCCCTATACCAAATTTCATCAAAATCGGTTCAGTGGCTTAGGCGTGAAAGTGTAACATACAGGCAGACAGAATTACTTTCGCATTTATAATATTAGTGTGGATTCTAGGGCTGTATGGCGAGATATTTAAGACTTCAGCAAGACTTAGGTTATAACCACCCAGCAAACACGGAGAGGAGGCGATCTACGTAATACTAAATCAAATTACCTGTAACAAATAGAGCGTATTGTTCAACAAAAATATAGCTTTCAGCGCGTCTGGGTACTGTTCGCTCTTATTCCTCAACGCGAAGTTCAACTGAGCTAGGACCTTACCTGAAAGAGATTTTAAATTTAATAAAATACACTGGCTTTTGTTGACTACGATTTTGCCAAATGCTAATCTTAAAAGTTACGGATAGTCTTCTAAGAACATTTGGCTAGATATCTATACGGGTGAAGTAGACTCTGGCCAACGAAAGATGGCTTAAAAATTTGGCGCCAAATTTAAAAAATCAGTACTTTGCAGCACTGAATATACACGGAATTAACGGAGTCGATGCTAGATTTTTTTTTCTATCTAGGCATGCATGAAAACTAGGCTATTATGTTACATGGCCAGAGGTTACTCAGTGTTGCAACCTGTTGGTTTTTCAAATTTGGCGCCATCTTTCGTTGGTCAGAGTTTATATACTCTTGTCTTGATCACACGCGCTGGGTGGAGTGGCAAGACAATGCTGTCGGCCGAGTGCGATATACATGCACAATACTTGGCACTATCTTCACACCTACCAAGCATGGGGCGAGTGCACTGTCGCCTGTGATCAAGGTGTTACTATCCTGTAGCAAAAATACACAAATAGAATAAACTCACGCATGTACACGGCGAGCATCACCGCGTTCCGGTCGTGCGCGCCCGACAGCTGGCCCACCGCGCGGACATAGGCCGGCTCGGTGGCCAGCGCCGGACCTGGCCACACAACACGCATATCAGATAGTAAGATCTTTTGAAGTAAGTTTTACAATAGGTTAGCTGGCATTTAGGTGTCGGCAATTTTTTTGAACTTAAGTTTGAAACTTTGCATATGATACGTGTGTACAGTCAGCATCAGAAAAATGTTAACGAGTAGAGTACTCAAAATAATCTTAAAACCAAAATTTCAATATTATATTGATAATTAGAATACTCAAAAAGTTGTAAGCATCCAGAGTAGTCAAACTATCTTAACAATCGGTCTTCCAGAAACATGTAAGTAAGCAGAGTGTTTATATTCATATACACAATCACGCTACTCAATGGTATCTAGTCAAACAAAGTGTTCAAAATATCTGGACAATGTCATTTAATCGCATTTTGCATCCCTTTTTTACTTATGCAGCCATCCTTTACACATGATGATGTGATGATGTGAGATAGGTGTATAAGTTAGAACAGGATAGAAAATTTGTCAAATTAATGACAATTTCTTTTGTATTTTTTATAGTTGCCAGTTGCGTAAGCCATAAACTATCCCCTTGCATTGGTGAGAAAAGAGTATGAATACGTAAGAAATAAATACTCGTATGATGTGTAAATTGCTTGAAACCTACATAAGTAGATATAAGTCCACGCGGACTAAGTCGCAGGCACAGCTAGTATTAATATGAATCATAGTATGGAATAGGGTTTCGTATATATAAATTTTTCTGTCGATTGAATAATTATTAAACAAGACGACTGCTCCTGAAAAGACCGAAATAAGTTTGATAGCAGGCGGAACCCATTGATTTGGATTTATGAATTACAAATGGGTACCTCCGCCTGCTTTTTCTGGTCTTTTTTATGTATTTTTTTGTATTTTATAGTTTATAGCCTATATACTTGATAGCCTCTGTGGCGTGGTGGTAGTGCACGCGACTGCCACGCAGGAGGCGCGGGTTCGATTCCCGCTCAGTGCAAATATTTGGTGTCCATTACAATGGCGGGACCAAGTCCTGAATTCTGTCAATTCATATTACAGTGTTTAGTACTAAATTGGTACTATTTGCTACCTTTGGTAAAAAAATTAGTACCTCTTCTATTTCAAAGTTATATTTAAAACAGTCTGGTCCCGCCATTATACCGTTATAATGGCGGGACCAGACTGTACCACTGGTGTCGGCCATTGTTAGCTGTGATTAGTTTTATTAATATTTAGTACCTAAATAGTACTCTTGAAAAATGCGTAAAAAGTGTGGCTGGGTACAGCATGTACTGGGCTTTTGTATTAAAACACTGATCCCGCCATTATAATGTTTGGTCCTTTCGTAAATAAACATGTAACGGTCTATTATTTATAAACTTTATTTATATAGATATTTAGTACCTATTTGCTACCTTTTTAAGACATGGTTCACAAGAGTCGGTCTGTCATGTCATTAACATTAAGTAATTAATATTTTAATGTATGTACTGAGTACAAATTACCCCCCGGAAATAAACAAGTAAAGAAAAATTTTGAAATGTGCTGGTATTACTAATTAAAATCAAAATAAATCGGAAATAATGGAAATAATGAAATCAGAATTACTAATTGAAAACAATATGAAGTCATCAAATTACTAAAATTCGTTGGTTTTCATTTTCATATAAATAATATAATGTGGACCAAACATAATGGCGGGATCAGTGTTTTAATACAACAGCCCAGTACATGCTGTACCCAGCCACACTTTTTACACATTTTTCAAGAGTACTATTTAGGTACTAAATATTCATAAAACTAATAATGGCCGACACCAGTGATACAGTCTGGTCCCGCCATTATAACGTTATAATGGCGGGACCAGACTGTTTTAAATATAACTTTGAAATAGAAGAGGTACTAATTTTTTTACCAAAGGTAGCAAATAGTACCAATTTAGTACTAAACACTGTAATATGAATTGACAGAATTCAGGACTTGGTCCCGCCATTGTAATGGACACAAATATTTGTATGCATGAATATGGTTATTTGCATTGGTCTGGGTGTTTATGTATAATATTTATGTATTTACAAAAAAAAAGTATAAAAGTATGTTTATCCGCATTCTAGATTCCATAACACAAGCTATAAAAGCTTACCATGGGTCTAGATAGCGTTGTGTAGAATGTTGTGGAATATTTATTATTTATTTATTAGATATAGCGCCAAAAATTCACGGTGTGGTATCGATTTATATTTCATGCACTCATAAATACCTTTATTTGTGACCACTTTCATCGAAATCTTTACAGTCTTTTAAGTTCTCTATTCGGGTAAAAAGTAAAAATAAAATAAAAACTTTAATAACTATTTCAGAGAGAAAGAAAAAGAGAAAGAAGGCGATAATTACTGTTTATGGCGTATTATAAAAACTTCTATTATAAATTATAATCTATTATAAGAAAACAGTCTATTATAATATGTCTGTACAATAGTTTCGTATCTAACTGTACCTATTTTCAAAGAGTAGACATTTTGCGTCTATGTCATGTCGATGTAGTCATAATGCGTATTAGAGTATACGAGAATAGGTGTATCTTGCGTTGCAGGACCCTTTATTTTTTACGTAAGTATTCATACTCTTTTCTCACCAATTCAAGTGGATAGTTTATGGCTTAAGCAACTGGCAACTATAAAAAATACAAAAGAAATTGTCATTAATTTGACACATTTTCTATCCTTTTCTAACTTATACACCTATCTCACATTATCCCATCATCATGTGTAAAGGATGGCTACATAAAAGAGATGCAAAATGCGATTAAATGACATTGTCCAGATATTTTGAACACTTTGTTTGATTAGATACCATTGAGTAGCGTGATTGTGTATATGAAAATGAACACTCTGCTTACTTACATGTTTCTGGAAGACCGATTGTTAATATAGATTGACTACTCTGGATGCTTACAACTTTTTGAGTAGGTACTCTAATTATTAATATAATATTGAAATTTTGGTTTTAAGATTATTTTGAGTACTCTACTCGTCAACATTTTTCTGATGCTGACTGTACATGGATCAATCCAAACACCAATATAAGGGCTGATTAACAAATGACGCGAGTCCGTGCGCTCGTGATTGGTATAATGTAATGTAATCGACGATTGTTTGTTCGCGCTTTCTATAAAGAACTACAAAATCCGTACAGCAGTAGTACAATGGCTCAAAAGAGAAGTCCTTTAGCACATTGTCGCGATGTTGTCCGGCCCCTACACCGTACCTATGGTGTGTATGTGCGCGGCCAGCGCCTGGCAGTGCGCGAGCGCGGCCGCCGCCAGCTGGTGCACCGTGCCGTCCACGGGCCCGGCCGCGCTGTCGCTGCGGATGCCCTCCACCCACTCCTCCAGGGACTTTAGGCACTGCGGGACGTTACACAAGTGTTGAAGTTAATAAATCATGTCGTAACTTTTTATTGAAAGATAAACGCGGCATTCTACGTAGGCGATTTTAAGTGAACTGCGATTCTATGCGAATTCACGCGAATACAATGTGATGTCGCGTGACGCGGTACGATTTGGCGGTCTTATCCTATGTGCGCGCGAAGATTGACATTATTTCAAAATAAAATGACACTCCGGCAACTACCGCCACCGTATCTATTTACGTAAAAATATCAAACCAGCTGATCGCGTTCGTATCAAATCGCGTCGCGTCACAGGACGACCTGTGTGTGTTTGGTCACGTAGGCCAGTTCAATGCAAATCGACTGTTTCGCGTTCGCTTCAAAATCGCTCACGTAGGAAGCACCGGTAGCTAGACGGTGCAACTGCGTACGTACGTGCTGCTGGCAGGCGGCCACGATGGCGCTGTAGGGCTGCGGGCTGGCGGGCGCCAGCGCGCGCTCCAGCTCGGGCGCCAGGCGCTGTAGGCGCGCCAGCAGCGCCCAGCCGCCCGCGCCGCCGCCGCACCGCGCCGCCGCGCGCCGGCTGCGCCCGCACGCGCGCTGCGGCACACGGGAGCGTCAGTGTCGCAGTCTAGATATAACGCCAGAAGTGAAGTAGTTTTTTTTTTCATCCCTTCTATTCGAAAAATGCCACTTTACTGTCACTGTAGCGGGGCGCAAAATAGTTCTTTTCTGTTCAAGGCCAAGCAGCGGCGGGCCGTAAAAGTGATTTGAATTTGGAACATTATCATTCATAGAAATCGAACTCAAATTGTACGGATTACTGGCTGGTACGTGTTGGCTGCATAGCGCAGGGTGACCTGTGCTAACTAAAAAAAAACAAAGAGCGCCAATTACCTCTCTGTTCATGTAATTAGTACATATCTATTTAAGTCGTATTTTGCAAAATAATATGAGTTCTTCTTCGAGTTATGGAAATGACAATGCATTAACGCCTGGAACAATTATTATACAAGCTAACAACGCCGTACAAAACTTGTTACCCACGAAATCTCGGGAGAAATATTTTCTCATAGAACGGTGATGAAAAGTAGAGTGTATATCTCGGGAGCAAATTATTTTTCCCTCGGGCGGTGTACTTTAAATCCCTCGCTGCGCTCAGGATTCTACGTTAGAATCACTCGCTACGCTCGGAATTCTATTCTAGAATCCTTCGCTTTGATCTCGATTCAAAGTAGCGCCCTCGCCGTAAAAATACTACTTTGCTCCCTTGTTATACAATGTACTATTTGTAATAATAAAAAAATATATCACATGTGTGTTTTGTTGTTTGAGATAAAGTTAACAATTGTGTTCTCCTGTAAATTAACAATATAAATAGGTACATTACCTTAAAGATTCGGGCGCCTTGGAGAAGCACATGCCTAAGATAGTCAATCGAGTAGGTTGAAGACTTTTAATCTGCCGGAGGTAAGCTAAATAAAACCACCGCACTGAGGTTTAAGGTTTTATTCTCTAGCGCTCCAGTGTGCTTATTATAGTAAGAATTTTATGCTAGTAGATTAAATTTAAGAACTACATGACATATTACTCTTGTCACCAATGCAATTTTTTAAGGTTTTTAAAGTTAAATTTTAATTAAAAGTAACGAAAGCTCACGGCATCCCTCGGCGAGTGTGTGAAGGTTCACCTCAACCAGCGAAGCTTAACATTCCGCTCAACAAGCCATTATTTCAAGATATTGCACATGCTCGTTCGTATGGTTGAAAAATCCTTCAAACCATCAGAGGCAAGTTCCAAGAAAGGCCAAAAGTTGAAGTACAAGAA
The DNA here is from genome assembly GCA_914829495.1 of Eilema sororculum. NCBI lineage: Eukaryota > Metazoa > Arthropoda > Insecta > Lepidoptera > Erebidae > Eilema > Eilema sororculum. The sequence goes on along the minus strand of OU618538.1, from coordinate 25,211,442 downwards.
AAGCTAAAGTTAAACAAAGAAAAAGAAGGCGGCTCCAATGGAGACCTGAAATAAAATTTTAGGTTATTAGAACAATTCCTATGAGAATACACGAAGTCCTAATTTTTGAGAAAAACGTGTGACTTACCGCCATAATTAGTTGGTTAAATGCCAAACACACGATAAATCATTGTATTTTTGAAACAAATACTGAAACAACAGAATTTAAAATATTATTTTTCAATCAGAAAAAAATACGTCGAAATGAATCTTTTGAGAAAATGTCAACTCACCAGAAATATGGAACAATTCTATATTAATATCATAGCGGGGACATTTTATAATGTCATCCGAACAAAAATTACTTCAATCCATACCAATGGATTAAGATTGATAAAATTATAATATAATATCGACCATCTTGCTCGATCGTAAGGTAGAAAGGTGACGTGCTGGCCAACGCAGTGTTGCCAGTCGCCTCCAATGTTCGGAAATTAGCGAAATTTCGACTAAAAACCGTTAAAGACCACCGATGTAACGAGATTCACAAACGCGACGTTACATTACATCCCTCCCCAAAAAAAGAAAAAGGTATTCCTTTTTATTTTTAAAGAAAACAATGAGATTCAAAGACCAAAATCCAAAAACCTCAAAAGAAAATAAAATGTCTTGCAACATTCTACAAAAAAAAAATAAAATGCAAAAGCTTCATGCAAGCATATTGCAAAAACAATCCACAAAAAAGTAAAAGAATGTGAAAACATTCAAAAATAAAATTTAAGTTCGGAAACCAACTTCCAAATACAAGGGAAATTAGAGATATTTTCCAACTCAATGGAATAAACTAAAAGCAAAACAAATACTCCGAAAAGAGTGAAAAGTAATCTGAAAAATAAAGTATTCAGAGAAAATGAAACAAATCCCAATTCAATTCCAATTCCAGATATCGATTAGGCAACCAACGCCATCGAATCTAATCCTAGATCTGAACCAGCCTTCCAGCATCAATACAAAAGTGCGGTTGAGCTCCTACGCCACCGACTCTATACCAGCAATTCCTAAATAAATATCAAACGAAGAAGATATCGGTTAAGCACCAACGCTGCCGAATCTGAAACAAAATTGGCAAAAACAAAGAAGTTTTCCCATTATCGGTTAGGTGTAAAACCGCCGACTTCAATTCAAATCCAAACTCCAAAATCCAAACGTCAAAACAAAATCACAACAAAAGTGTGAGGTTAATATATTTATAAGCATTGTGATCGGCATAACACCACCAACTTTCCGAGCACAAGCAAAATATAAAGAAAATATGACAATTGTGACCAGTACAACACCACTGACTTTCTGAGCACAACCGCATAAAAAAAATATGACATTTGCGACCGGCTCAACACCACCGACATTCCGTGCGCAAAGCATAAAAAAATGTTACTATGTGTATAGAAACACAATAGTACAAAAAAGAAAAACGACAATTGCGACCGGTACATCACCACTGGCTTTCCGTGCGCAATGCGTAAAAAGGCGTGACCATGTGTATGAAACACAATAGCACAAAAATGTAAAGTCCAGAAAATCCCAGGTTTCCCAAAAATGGTATAACAAGGTATGAGGTAAGTGCATATAAATGCGTCCAATCCGAGAATCCTAATATTAAGACAATAACTCAGAACTGTACAAAAAACTAAGTTCAAGAAACTTAAATTTCCATTCCAAAAGTGAGTGGAAATAAGTCAAGTGAATTTAACACAGAAAATGAATATTAGATTTCACTCCTAGACTAGAGCAGAAACTAAATTCCCAAATTTGTACAAAATATACAATTTTACAAAAATGTAAACAAATATATATACAGGACAATAATCCTATTATACAAAAACAAATAAAAATATAAGATCTTTTGACGTGGAACAATTTGTCAATATGGAGAAGTGAGTATAAGAAACAAGACCTAAAATGACCTAAGTAATTTTTAATGTATCTAAAATTGAAATTAATAAATTGATGTGAAGTTCCTAGCATACATCTCCTTTCAAGACCTCCAAACCTTTCAAACATCACCTTTTAATGAGGTCATACTTCAAACAAAGTACCAAATACAAAGATAGATATTGGCAAACCAGTAAACAATTTAATATTTAATAATGTCTTTAATGTGATAACGACCTGTATAGTTTTTGTTAAGGTCTTTCAAGACATAAACATTAGGGGAAACTTTATCTAATATTTCACATTTAATAAACTTAGGTGCTAACTTAGCCGAAAAGAATGCAGGAGCATTAGACTGCACAAAACTTCTCCTCCATACTATATCTCCCACTTCAAAAGAAATGACCTTTCTCCCTATATTATAATAACGCGCATTACGCTTATAAGCTTTAAGCAACGAAGCTTGAACTTTAACAAAAATTTCACTAAGAGATTTTAGTGAAAAAGCAAAAGAAGACCTTTCAACAACATCAAGTTGATCAAGGTTATCAAAAGAATTACTAAAACGGTGCAATGAAGCATCAAAAATAAGTTCTCTACCGAACATGAGAAAATTAGGAGTGAAATCTGTGGCTAGATTCACACTATTATTCAAAGCTAATTGAACATGAGGCAAATATTTTGACCAAGTTCTATGATCATCTTTAACAAAACAAGAAATACATGTTTCGACCGTTTTGTTATATCTCTCTACAGGGTTATTTTGAGGGGTATATAAAGTATTATAAAATATTTTATTATAACATAACATAAACTCACGCCTGTATTCCCCGAAGGGGTAGGCAGAGGTGCTAGCACCCACATTTCGCCAGTTTATGTTTAGGTCCCAATGTAATAGGTGGCGAGCCTATTGCCATTAACCGGGCACTTATAAACCTGCGATAAATACACACATAACTTCGAAAAGCATCGAAAAGTCATTGGTGTGTGCCATGGTAAACCTGGGATCGAACCCGAGACCTCGTCTCAGCAGTCCATTACCCATACCACTAGGCTACCGCAGATTACAAATAAAACTAAGAAATATCTCTTTTTCAAGAATCTTACAAATTACTTTAGTAGTAGCACTAATCATAGGAAATATCCAACAATATTTTGTAAAAACATCTACAATTGAAAGTATATACTTGTGTCCAGAATAAGCTTTTGGAAGAATTCCAATAATATCAATAGAAAGCATTAACATTGGTTTATCAACTTTTTTAGGATTAACCATAATTCCATGAGGTGGATTAGTAGAAGATTTATAAGCTTTACAAGTATCACAAGAAGAAATGTATTTTTGAACATCAATAAACATACCTTTCCAAAAATAATGTACTTTTAATTTATTTAAAGTTTTATGAATTCCTAAATGTCCTGAATTAACATCATCATGATTAGATCTAATTGTGTCTAAGATGTGTTCTTTAGGTATGACAATTTTCCAATTTAAAAGATTATTAGGATTATATTTATCTTTACAAAATCTATACAAAGTATCACTTTCAACTTTGAAATTTTTATATTTTCTAGGAAACTTTTGACAATTTATAAATATTTTTCTATACCAAGGATCAACGATATCCTCGTCTGGCAAAACAATATTATTATTTAAAGGAACATTAATAGCAGAAATTTCTATTCTAGATAGACAATCTGGAACTAAATGTAAAGAACCTTTTTTATATTTAACATCAAAAGTAAATTGAGAAATTCTAGCAGCCCAACGTGCAAGACGACCACTAGGATTACTAAGTTTTAGAAGCCAAGTTAAACTAGCATGATCAGTGATAACTGTAAATTTCATTCCTTCAATATAAGGTCTGAAATGTTCAATAGAATCTAATATTGACAACAACTCTCTTTCAGTTGTGCTATAATTACGTTCACATTTATTAAGCGATCTAGAATAATAACCTACAGGATGTTGATCTCCATTATCATCATCTTGGCTCAGGACACTACCAATTCCAACGGAACTAGCATCGCAATGTAAAAAGAATGGTTTCTCAAAATTTGGGCAATGTAAAACAGGTGCAGAAATCAATGCAAGTTTTAAATTATTAAAAGCGACTTCAGCTTCTTCATTCCAGGAAAGAGATTTTTTAGAATTCTTGCTTCCAGCCGTTAATTTCGTTAATGGCGAAGCAATATCAGCAAATTTATCAATGAATCTACGGTAATAAGAACATAACCCAAGAAAACTTCTTAATTGTCTAACGCTTTCTGGGCGTGGGAAACTTTCAATTGACTCTAATTTAGCAGGGTCTGTATGTAAACCATTACTATCAACAATATAACCGAGGTAACGAAGTTTATCTTTACAAAAATTACACTTTTTTAAATTAATAGTTAACCCAGCATCTTTAAGAATTTTATAAATTTTATTTAAATAATATAGGTGATCAGAGAAACTAGAATTTACCAATATAAGATCATCTAAGTAACAGAATGCTACATTATCAAATTCAGGCCCAAACAACTTATCTACAAGCCTTTGCAACTCAGCAGCTCAAGGTTTGTTTCATTTTACCATACACCATACGGGTAAAATGAAACAAACCTTTCCCAGGAACAACGAAAGCAGTCTTCTCTCTAGAAGATTCTTCTAAAGCGATTTGCAAAAATGCCTTAGACAAATCAATAGTAGTTATATAATTAGCACCTCGAAGGTTATCTAAAATTCTAGAAGGATAAGGCAAAGGGTAAGAATCTTTAATAGTTACTGAATTTAATTTTCTAGAATCCAAACATAATCTTGTTCCACCATCGCGTTTTTCAACGGCTAACACTGGAGAACACCAAGGAGATTTGGAAGGTTCAATAATATTTTCCTTTAATAAAACTTCTACTTCATCATAAAGTTCTTTTTGTTTAGCAGGACTAAGTGGCCAATAACGTTGTTTAAAAGGTTCACCAGTAACATTAATTTTATGTTTAACTAAATGAGTGAGACCCAAGCCTCTCTTTTCATAAGAAATATCTTCAAAAAGTGAAATAATTTTATTAAGTTCCTGTTTCTCAGACGGAGAAAGTTCAGAAACAGAAGTAACCGCATTAACACAAGTTGTGGATTCATTTTCAAAAGTAATTTTATTTAATAAGTCTTTAGCAAGGTTAAATTTCAACCAAAAGTCGAATCCCAAAATAATGGAAGGTTTAAAAGAAGGTATTATCAAAAAATCTACATTTTTAGTTATATTATCACAAGTGATAGGTAAAACCATAGTTCCAATAACCTTGTGTGGAGAACCATCCGCAGTAACAGCATTACCTTGGTGAGGTTTAAGTTTAAATCCTAATTGTAAAAATGTTTGATGAATATTAGAACCGAGTACACAACTACAAGCTCCGCTATCTAACAAACCAGAATAAAGTTTATTATTAATATTAAATTTTAAATAGGGTCTAGTGTCTTTATTTTTAACAAACAAAACAGGGGCAGCCCTGATATTACTAAAGAAAACTTTCAAATAATCTAACCAGTCACTAAATTCTTTTTTACAAGTGGCATCATCCGGTGCATTGCTAAATTTTTTCAACATCGAGTCACCTGAGGTTTTATCAAAAACTAGGGCTCGATGGGGCCGGGGCTTACTCCGAAAAACGAAACTATTCGTATCCGTTGACGTTTCTGTCATTTAGCTACCCCGAAAGTGTTTCGTTTCGTGCTTCGAATCCGTCTTCGTACGTTTGACATTGACGTTGTCGATCGTTGTCAGTGTACCTACTCCCAAAATACATTTGACGTTTTCGTAGTCGTTGTCAGTCGTTGTTTGACAAGTAATCTTGCGGATTATTAGGGTAAGCAGGGGGAATGGCGTTCACTTATGGCAAACAAGGTATGTTTTTTAAAATATCTATTAAAAATCATAATTAAGAAATGTAACAAAGTCTTTAACTATCGACGAATCAATATTTCAACAACAAAAGCATATATCTTTTACATATATTTTTTTTCTGAATTCCACGTACATAATACATTTGTTATAATTTTTATCGTCTGCATTCATTTCGTCATCACTGTCGTCTTCGTCATAACTCTCCGAAGAACTTTCTTGTATAATAAGTCACTACGGAGTAACGGCGTTCGGCTGAGCGGTTAAACCCCAAACGGTCGTTTTATAAATAATTTTAGAATAAAAAGAAACCATACCCACTTATTGAAAATTTATTTTATTATCACAAAATTGCAGTTTTACTGTCAGAAAAGTAAAAGTAAAAACTAATTAACAACCATAGTTCTTAACTTACCAACAAAACCACGTAACCAAAAATTACATCAGTGCGGCCACAATATAAAAACGCACTTTACAGTCGCATGACATGCGTTGACTGGCCGTTTGCATCCCAATCTGTTAAAAGGCCTCTACCCCGTGTATCTCACTCGGCGTTTCATGTTGCTACATAGCATTTTGACAGAGTTACAGGGGTGAGCGCCATTACCCCTGCTTACCCTTTTTGAAATTCAAAGACGTCTATATAACTATCGTAAGACTTTTGGAGTTGAATTTTAATCGAATAAAATGGCGAGATTTTTATTGTTGGACCAAAACCATAGAACAATATTATGGCATAAGGGTTTTTAAGTTCGTTCACATTAAATCACGTAAATCCTTGAAAAATTACATTTTGGTGATCTAACGGTAACTTTAGAACCAAAATATCATACATATTTTAATTTGACGCTGTTTTCATAAGAATACAACTATATTTTTAATTTTTCATTTGTTAACGGTTTTTAGATTTTTAAAGTATATTGGTCCAAACTATTTATCTAGATTCGAACGTTTGTCTATGATTACGAAAACGGCGGAATCCGTCAGTCGTCAACGAAAGGTTTTCGGAGTAACTTTAATGGATCGTGTTCGTTCGGGTTGTCGTTCGTTCGTTCGAACGTTCGTTCGTTTTTCGGAGTAAGGCCCCTGATACGTTTTTTGACTGTTCAGTATTACAAACTTCGCAAGTCTTCGTAGTGACACCAGCTTTGTGACACTTAAAACAAATTATGCCAGGAAACTTAGGGCAATTTTTATAAGAATGTCCAGAGGACTTACATTTTAAACATATTAATTCATCTGCTTTAACAGCATTAACGTGAGCAGAAGGTTTTTCTTTTTTAATACTTCTATTCTCACTTAAGTTCTTTCTAGACACAAAATTTTCTAATTCTCTGCTGAGGTTAATGAACTCTTCAATAGTAGAAATAGTTTTACCAAACACAAAAGGTGTGTAAATATTTAACATATTATGTTTAATAATAGTTATGAGGGTAGCATCACAAATAGGCATAGACAAACGGTTTGCCATATCCATTATATCTGTAATAAAGTCTGGTAAGGACTCAGTTATCTTTTGTTTATGAGTGCGGAGTTCATGTTCTAAATGATATTCAAATTCAATCCTATCAAAACGTTTCAACAACGCAGCCTTCAATTCCTGCCAAGAAGCAATACGAATACGCACACTACGAAACCATTTAAGCGCAGTGCCTGACAAAAGATCAGCAAATGAACTAACTAAAAAATGTTCATTAAAATTTTTAAACAAGAAATATTCTTCCACTTCAGTAATAAATTCCCTAACACACGATTTACCATCATACAAAAGCTTACAACGTTTCAAATCGGGTAACTTTGTAACAGAAGGCAAGTTTTTCTTCAAGTCTTCATTCAATAGAACATTCATCATATTAAACGAAGATGCAGCTCTCGGACTATAATCACCAGTTCCCTGACTATGTGAAAACGGATCAACAACTTCAGTCAGATCAGCCATGACATGGGGCATCTCGTGAGTAGATGTACCAACCGGGACAGTATTATCAATAACTGCAAACAATGGCGGGGCCTGAGTTTCCTTGTCCATTTTTGAAAACAATGTGAAATCTAAAAATAGTTGTATAAAATGCACTAAGAACTTCCAATGAATGCAATGAATGCAGCTATAAAAGTTAGAAAAGTAAATAAGTTATGAATGCAACTTAATTGTTATTGTTGAAAAATGCTAACCTCAAAAGTAGGTCAAACAAAAGAAAGGAATGTTATTGTTAAGTTATTTAGGTCAAATGCCTTTAAGTAATGATAAAAAAGTGCATCAGTGATTCACAAAATAAAGTATTTGTTTTATGTTTAAGATTCAAATATTACTATACTTTCACATATTAGTTTGAAGTTTATAAACTTTTCATTATATATTACTATGTAGATAATGTAACTTGTTATAAATTAAGGTTATACAAGATAAAACAATGATAACAATAACTGTGAATGTTATACAAATTGAAATATTCACCTGTAATTAAGAGATATAAACAATAGCGTACCAACCTGTAGTAAGATTAGTTTTGTAAAGTAAACAAACAATAATATTTACTGAAACACAGAGTTATGCAGTAATATACATGAAAGAAACATTGTTCTAAACATGTTAAATTAAATTAATAATGCAAAGGTGACAAGGAATAATGATATTTGCACACTGTCAAGTCCCTGTTCGCGAGCGACAATTGTAATAATAAAAAAATATAACACATGTGTGTTTTGTTGTTTGAGATAAAGTTAACAATTGTGTTCTCCTGTAAATTAACAATATAAATAGGTACATTACCTTAAAGATTCGGGCGCCTTGGAGAAGCACATGCCTAAGATAGTCAATCGAGTAGGTTGAAGACTTTTAATCTGCCGGAGGTAAGCTAAATAAAACCACCGCACTGAGGTTTAAGGTTTTATTCTCTAGCGCTCCAGTGTGCTTATTATAGTAAGAATTTTATGCTAGTAGATTAAATTTAAGAACTACATGACATATTACTCTTGTCACCAATGCAATTTTTTAAGGTTTTTAAAGTTAAATTTTAATTAAAAGTAACGAAAGCTCACGGCATCCCTCGGCGAGTGTGTGAAGGTTCACCTCAACCAGCGAAGCTTAACATTCCGCTCAACAAGCCATTATTTCAAGATATTGCACATGCTCGTTCGTATGGTTGAAAAATCCTTCAAACCATCAGAGGCAAGTTCCAAGAAAGGCCAAAAGTTGAAGTACAAGAAAAGCTAAAGTTAAACAAAGAAAAAGAAGGCGGCTCCAATGGAGACCTGAAATAAAATTTTAGGTTATTAGAACAATTCCTATGAGAATACACGAAGTCCTAATTTTTGAGAAAAACGTGTGACTTACCGCCATAATTAGTTGGTTAAATGCCAAACACACGATAAATCATTGTATTTTTGAAACAAATACTGAAACAACAGAATTTAAAATATTATTTTTCAATCAGAAAAAAATACGTCGAAATGAATCTTTTGAGAAAATGTCAACTCACCAGAAATATGGAACAATTCTATATTAATATCATAGCGGGGACATTTTATAATGTCATCCGAACAAAAATTCCTTCAATCCATACCAATGGATTAAGATTGATAAAATTATAATATAATATCGACCATCTTGCTCGATCGTAAGGTAGAAAGGTGACGTGCTGGCCAACGCAGTGTTGCCAGTCGCCTCCAATGTTCGGAAATTAGCGAAATTTCGACTAAAAACCGTTAAAGACCACCGATGTAACGAGATTCACAAACGCGACGTTACATATTATAATGTAGTACTCGTTATAAACGGATACTCAGACAATTACAATCTAGTCCTTGAGGCAAATAAGTAATTTAAATTGGGTAGTATTAAAACGAGTGACTGTAAAATAAAGATTTAAGTGTCAAAAATAATTAATATACGTTATAATATTACTAAGTGAGCGACTGACTGCGAGTGACGAGAAATCAACAGAACAGCAACTTACAAACATTAATTTGACGCCGGCCCCACCCCCCCCTACAAATCCTAAAAAATTGCCGATTGTAAAGCCACCGAAGTTCAAAAGTCTTTGATTTGACTTTCTTGATCGATCATTCCCATACGTCGGAACTCGAATGTATTCACCAATTCCATTCCTAATATTCCCCTTGCTCCTACTTCTACGGCGCAGAGTTTAACCACATAGCCGTTTTAGTTAACTCATTGGTCAAGTCAAAGTATTTGTTTATTTTCATAGCGTGGTCTTTAGGTATGTTAGTTTCCCACGGTACTGTGAGTTCTACTAGTACTGCACGCTTTTGCAGTTTCAAAAATAGAAATATATCGGGTCTGGACGACGAGGCACAAACATCCTCCGGTATTTTGTAGTGTTTCTATCAAAATCTTTCTAATCAAAAGTTTTACCAAAATTTCGTATATATTCTTATTAAAGAAAGAGTTTCACGAATCCTCAAAAATTTGGTAAAAAAATTGGGGACAATAACATAACCGACGATAACAAATATGTTAGTTTCGGTTTACATGGTTTCACTCAATTAAATAGTATTTAACTTTGAATTATTTTATCTTTAATTGAAGTTCTGAGTTGGTCAAGTGATCGCATACTGTAGTTAGTCATGAAAGCAGCGAACGAACGCGACACTATACATGTATACGGTGCAGAGTATACCTGCTAAAACCCAGCGTTTCAGTGACTCATTCCTATGCCGCACCACTAAGACCTAGAACTCCCTACCAGCTCGCGTGTTTCCTTCTTCCTACAGTCTCGGGCCCTTTAGCGGGGCGTGAAAAGGCATCTCATGAGGCCGTCAAGCTGAGTGCCACCATCAACATGGTACATGTTTACGATGGTGACCCTCTTTCCGAGCCTTTGCCTTTAGCTTAACATCAGACGAGGTGAAGTCAAATTGACGTATCCTTTATAAAAAAATAAAATAAAAAAAGTATATAAACCTGGTTTAATGCTGTCGGTTTTGTTATTTTTCCGGACAAACTATATGTTACATGAAATACAGTAACAAAACCGAAGAAAAATAATGAGACAAGCTAACATTTGAAAAAATATAACAGCAGTTTATCATTTCGCAAGGATACACCAAAAACAACATGTTATTCAGTGTGAAATTCACCATTTCTCTACAACTGCATTGTAAAAGCAGACCGGTAATTAATTGCATGGTAACCTGCCTGACGACAAATTTCTTCTTAGTATATCCGGTAACGCTAACTCACACTGACGACGAAAACACATATGACTTTTAATTTTAGAGATGGCCGATCTGAACACTAAGTTGCCAAAATACAGTGCATGTTCCAATTCAAACTCTGAAATTATTTTTATTCTATTTTCCTAATATTTAATACATAACGTATAAGTTTTATTTATTGTACTGTCAAGAACTCATGAAATTTGATACGGTATTTTTTGCGCCCGCCTGGTGTCAGATCCCGTTCCCGCTGCACCCTCTACTATATTAAGCATGAATTATACATATAAACCTTCCTCTTGAATTACTCTATCTATTAAAAAACTGCATCGAAATTCATAGCGCGGGTTTTAAGTATATAAGCATACATATGGAAGGACAGACGCGGAAAGCGACTTTGCTTTATACCATGTAGTGAATAGCTGTAGGTGGGCTATTGTACTACAAGTGAAAAGCATCATGTGTTCTCGACTTTACCTACAACTCGTACTTTTCTCACTCTCCATAAATATCAACTTGCCACTCCCCCCCGGACCATAGGCTGTCGACTTCCTTGCTTTGATCTTGTGTTCTTTAAGCGTAGCACTCACTGCACTAAGTTTCATTAACTTCACACAATTGCTTCATGTGGGAGATGTTGCAGGAGTTCTCCATTTCCTTTACGTACGATGTATAGTGAAAGTCTCCGCCCTAGCGGCGCAGGTCCGGGGTAATGATGCGACGTGTTTATATTGAGCGAGCTTCCCTTTGTAAGAACAAAACTTCAAGCTTTTAAAGCGGCACCAGCCCCAGCAGGTGGCGCTGCTCGTGGGGCAGGCGGCACACAGCCCTGGGACACTGACCTCCACGTCCGCGGCGAGGATGGCGAAGCACTGCGTCAGCACGGCGGCCAGCAGCGGCGGCAGGCGCGGCAGCGGCACCAGCCCCAGCAGGTGGCGCTGCTCGTGGCGCGCCAGGCGGCACACGGCGGCCGCCACGTTGCCCGCCAGCTCCGCCTCCCACTCGTCCAGCGACTCGCTGCTGTCCTCGCCGTCTGCGGCCGGGGGGAACCTCAGTACACAATGGAGGCAGAGAGCACCAGGACATAAGAACCATACTTACAAGCTTCCGCAACAGACTTCCTGGGTCCGATGGCGAGCCCCGTGGATTGCTCTAACGTCTGCGATGCCTTCATCATTATTTTGTTCGCGCGCTTTTCAATCCTGGACAAATCAACCACATGTTATGAATCAAACCACTAATATTAACTGAGTACTGATGCAAAGGATTAACACTTACACTTTCTGCAGTCTGCTAGTTCTTCTCTGTGTGCTATCTGAACGGTGTAACAAGTTCTTGGCTCTCTGTAACAAAATGCATATATCTTCTAGCCATTATTTAGAATCTATGTGTCTGCATGAGTCCCTCATATTTCCCAGAAATACAGAGAGTATCTCCAATGCACTGAGAGCCCAATGGACCTCCAATAATTAATTGAATATTCTCCAAAATCTGTTGCTGAAGAAATATACCACTGCATACTAGAGAAATTGAGTAAAAAATTTGTAATAGGAAACTGAATGCCAAAGCAAAGTTTTACGATCGCGAGAACCACTACAGACTCTTAAACTCACCATGAGAGGAGAATGCGCCATGGAGCGCGAGCGCTGATAGTCCTTGAAGGCTATGAGCGAGTTCTTGGCGGCGGGCGCCCGAACAGCCAGCAGTTGTGCGGCGGGCGGCACACCGGCCGCACTCAGCCACGCGGCGGCCGCCCGCATACTCTCCAGCGCACTGGCCGACGTACTGCCGCTGCCGCTCACACTCACGCTGTCCACGCTCGAATCTGGGGCAGGAAAGAACCTTGCTAACCATTTTTGGACAAACAACTATCGTAACAGGTGCGGCAGCCTGTCAGCCCTCTCCCCCTTTCCGAAATTCGTTGGGAACCGCGCTTCCCACACCCAAGGGAGCATCTTGAAACCAAAGGTGGCCCAAGGTCAGATGAGGTGCAAGAAATAAGCTCTAGGCGGTTGCCTGACACCTCAGCGTCATTTGAAGGTCCAAGACGTGCGGTTTTAGTTGGTCCGAGTCTGACATAATCAATGGATGACGGTATCGGGGAGTATTGCATGTTAAAAATGAAATCAAACAGTATATCTTTGCACTGAAAAGGTATCTAATGAACCTGGTATACAATGAAATTATAATGGAAATCAATCAACCCTCACCTTCTTCTAAAGCAATCATATCCATCAATGTGGTTGGAGACAGAGGTCTTGTGTTTCGATTCAGGAGATCTTCAAAGGCATTCTCAAGTTTGGAGACACCTGTGTTGTACAGCTGATTCTGTAAGTAGCAGAACTAAAACTCCATAACTGCTTACCACAAGTCAGCCACATGCTTGTTTGAATATATATTGGTTATGGTAAAGATGCTCCCACACCCATGTTCATAGACATTAAGAAACATGTAGTTGATGCAGTGCAGAAGTATTAAATATTGTAAACATCAGTGTGGAAGCATCAAGGTGGTAAGATATAGAATATCACTTACAATGTTTTCCAGTTCAATACTCTGAGGATTGTTCTTGTTGAAATACCCCTGCGCATCTGATAACTTGTCTAAAGCCTAGAAAATGTTACAATCATTTTTAAACATTAATTTTTGATAACTCTGCCCAAATAGTTGTATGAATTTTACAACATTAAAGCTAAATTTACAATTGAATATGTGTATGTGATGTGTGTGTGATTTGATAATCAATTATTTTGTGCCAGTTTTGTTCATTTTAATTGAGGTGCTCTTATTTAATATTGTTATATATTTGATTAATTGTTTTCTTCTGTCTACTGCCATTGCATTGGGTGACAACGGTATGATGAACAAATAAATAAATAAAAATTCCAAGAAAGGAGGTAGTCTCAGTAAAATGTGTTTTTATAGGTGCCAGTAGTGATAACTCATGTGATGTTCACTTAAGTGATGACCACTTATTGTGGTGATAAAAGTGCCTGTCACTCTACTTGTTAGTATAAAATAAAAACTGCAATGCTTACTTCAAGGTAAATGTTCAAAGTTTCAGTGGTATTAGTGTTGGGTCCGGCCTGAATGAGGTCTGCTAGCTCTCTAGTCACCATGTAATAGTTTATCACATGGTCTAGGGAGCGGACTGTGCGTTCCATGTCTGAAAACAATATATGAGTCTTAAAAACTTACTATCGGAGACTGGCTTCTCACACTGGTGCCATATTCCTGTCAGGTAAGTACCCATTAAAAGCTGTCTATTGTACTGTTGCTGTTGTTGTTGCTGTTTTTTGTACCTATCATGTGATACCCATGTTCAAATTATAGCCAAGCAAACCCTACTTAGTATTTAATGAACCTTTTTTTTTGACATAAGGTCCTGGTAACTAATTGTCGGTAGCTTAATGGTTAAGGAGTCAGCCTTACAATTGGAAGGTCCCAGGTTTGAATAGTTCCCAGGTCCTCATTGGCCTCCTGGCCATTACAATACCGACGTGAATGTAACACGAGCAATATAGCTTAGTTTTTTTTGGAGGGGTTAGAGAGAATATTAGTTATTTCGGTTCTAATATCCTTAAAAAATATTTTTTTTTTATTAATCTAGGAAGTTTAATAACTTACTTTGATGAATATGTTGCAGTCTCGCAGTATCACCATACAATGGTAGCACAGCTGTCTCAAGCTGCTGTAGCCTTTGCTCACAAGCTCCAAGCACATTACAAACATCATTAGCTAGAGACGAACTGCGTCTAGCAGCAGCTTTCAACTCTTGGATATTTGTCATTTCCTGGCAAATAATATAATTTGTAAATAAAAGATATTTTGAGGTCGTCATTACATTCATGCTCCTCCATTCGTCGTACATTCATCCTATAGGTGCTATACTAAGGCCGACCCCGGGCTCCAAAATAGAACCCTCGGATACAATCAGGACACGTCTTCATGATGATGAAGCAATTCTGGAATGCCTCATACGCCCCCAGGTAACCATTGTAAAATTTTACGGTGTCAAATCTTCTTGTGGTATTGACTTATACTGGCTAATCCAAATCTAACTAGCTATACAGTGCATACATTAATTTGAAAGCCTACTAGTAATGTATAAACAATAAAACAGGAATCAAACAGATTAATAGTGTGCTGTAAATATTATTATACCTTCCGTAACTTCATCTCTATTTCAAATTTCTTCTCTACGGCATACATTCTGACTATGTATGATTTACTCTTCTATATTGCTCTGCGTGCTAACAATAAATGTTTATTTACAATTTTATTCATCAGAAAACTTTCTATGATAAATTCTTATTTTCCATACGAATTGGAACTTCGAAAGCAGCTGACAGCAGTGACAGGAAATATTGACAATGACAGAAGACAACTTACCAAATGTCAAAATATTGTAACTTTTTTACACGGTGATGAGATTGATGAGAATCTAAATAAATAAAAAAAAATATTTTTATTTTCTCAGAACAATAACAAATACAAATTATTTACAATACAAATAAGTAGATACTTAAGTACCATATAAAACAACTTAATTACAACAGAAAGCACATATCGTCTATCATATAAAATTAAAATCTATTTTTGATTTTAATATAAAACATTAGAACTGTAAACTGTAAGCTTGTCAACGGTATAATATATTGTAAATAGAATCAGAATTAAAATAAAACTAGAACTAAAATACCTAATAAACAAATAAAAGTGAAATAAAGAATTCAACGTCATTACCAATACAGAGGGTGAATGAATTAAATATAATCGTAAAGGCCTATATTTACTGGGTTAAATCTTTGTACATATGTATGTATTGTAAATTGTATGAATGTCGAGCACAAATGGAAAAAAAAAATGATTGATCGCATTAATCACAAGAATTTTCAGTATAAAAGTTAATCAAAACAACGTTTTGGAAGCATATCCAAACGTAAATTGTGTGACGATGGTGACGTGCCGTGAATCTCGAAACGTGGCTGACGTTTTCCTTGTTGTCAGTTTTCTGCCTACGCTTTTCGACTTTGGCGGTGGCAAATACAACGCTGAAATATTAGCGATCAACTTAAATTAATATACATAAATCGTTGATATATTTGAGTAAGTAGCAGTGATTTACTAAGGAATTCCGTTAGCATTCTTACTGTAAAGTCGTGATTACTAACTAGACTGTCCCATTTCTAGAGGTATGGATCAAATCGCAAAATTCGTTGAACCTGGCAAGCAGTTCGCCAAGGATTCCATCAGATTGGTCAGAAGATGCACCAAACCTGACAGAAAAGGTAAGTTTTTATTTGTAAGTTTTGCTTCTAAATTAAAATAGTACGGAAGTGTTTTTGGCATTCTTCCATTAGTTTGTACCATTTTGTAATATATGCATTTCAATAGTAATTATGTATGAATAAAACTTTGAATGTACTTTCATTGTAAGAATTACAAAGCCTATCCTACATACCTACTTGTTTGTCCATGTTAACATGAATGTTCAGAGTACTTCCCAATATAATACTTGCTGGCAACTACTAGACTAGACACCTCATCATTGTTATGACCTGTATTACATCTTTACACAAGGATTTTTAGTAAAATACTATAATTTTATTAAACCTACCATATGCTTAGCAATATTTCTGTTAATTTGAGATGAAAAAAGAGTGGTTCTACTAAAGTTGACCTGCTTTGACCTCATTTTGTCAATAGGTAGTAATGGGCAGGTATGAACAGACTTAACATCATTATTATGTTATCAAGGTATATCCCAACCTGACTTTTCCTTAGACACATAATGATATACGGAACTGTAGCAAGACCTTCCTTTCTTTTGTCCAGTTCCTCTCCCTTCACTTAGCAGGTACTAACAGATGGATAAACATGATGAAATTATGTCACATTAGTCTCTGTAATTCCTACAATGAAAATATGTACACAGTTTAAGTCATACATAGTTATAATCTTGCACTCCTTCACTGCCTTAGTTATTTCTAAAGCAAGAAGAGCATTGTATAGAAATACAACAAAATACCTGTAAATCCATCTTTTTCTTTTCAGCTGTATATAAAATAATATAGTATTTTTTACTATGTTCATAACAAATCCAATTTGATCTTCTGCTCGATCTTCTTTGTATCCTTTGGGTGTGCCTTTTTCAGACCTGCTCCAGAATGTATAGATAGATAGATCTTTATTGTACACCAGTAATACAGTAAATGTATGGACAATACATGACATTATGTACGAATGGCAGCCTTATCGCTAAGAGCGATCTCTTACAGGCAATCTTAATCTCTCTTGAGTTTCTCTATTCTCACTTCCACAGAACGTTCATAGTAGCAAGTAGTATCACCAAACAAAAAGAAAAAAGCTTTTTGTATCTTAAATGTTGTACAAAGAAACCTTCGTAGCCTAACCTGCTAACAAAATAACTGACGACATGACCAGTTCTGGTTTGGCCATGTACAAAACATGTTTAAAAACGGGATTTGAAACATGGTTTCTTACGTGGCCTATGCAACCAGTTCGGATATGACTGAGATGAATACAAAGATAATGATGACTACAGTTCCTATTTCTTTTAGGTGAAACCAATCAAGTTCAATAATAATTATCAAAATGTGTAGCAATAAGTTCCACTAGGTACCATCAAACAACAGTAAAAAATAAATATTCCTTGGAAACCATCGGGAAAAATTAAATGCTCAAGTGGGACTTGAACCCATAACTTTCCCTTACAGGGGAATGCTCTTCCAACTGAGCTATTGAGCCACACCTGAATCACTGAATCACCCTTATTATCCCTATTATCCTTATTATCCCTATACCCTTATAAAGAAGGGAAATTTGAAGTGATTCAGGTGTGGCTCAATAGCTCCGTTGGAAGAGCATTCAAGTAAGGTTCCTGTAAGGGAAGGGTCATGGGTTCAAATCCCACTTGAGCATTTCATTTTTCCTGAGGTATTAGAAATTTAAAGTTAGCTTAATAAATGCTATAAAAAATTCATTCAAATAAATATTCCTATTTCTTCATTTCCAGAATTCCAAAAGATTGCTATCGCCACGGCCATTGGCTTCTGCATCATGGGATTCATCGGCTTCTTCGTCAAACTGATACACATTCCCATCAACAACATCATTGTCGGATCATAAGCTTATAGCGTAATTCTAGATATAATTCTTGGCTCTTACTAATAAAAAACAACACACAGTATACACAGCTATTGTGGGAAAATTTTGTATGGAAATTTGACAAAGTGGCTATTACACCATGTGTATTTTTTTATTAGTAAGGGCCCATAAGTATAAGGCCCCCACTCTAAATACATTTCATTTACAATATTGTTTCTTAAAAAAATAAATTATTTCAATCTATGGGGTGTTTTTTTTTGTTATTTTCGAACTCTTTATGTTAATTTATACCTACTTCTTAACTCAATTAAAAGGTGTTCATATTTATAATATATATCTGACCACAATCTGACTATCACTAATTTAATTACATCCTTAATTCTTCATCTGAGTGCCAAACTGCCAAACCTGGTTCAAAGTATGCACCTTTAGCGAAGGGTCCACTCTGGTACTTCTTTCCATGATTTGTTTCTTTTTTGCTTGCTTTTTGGCAGCCTCAGTGGCCTATTATATGGTAGTGAACGCTGCTACGCAAGGGACTTGGGTTCGATTCCCGCACAGTGCCTTATGGCTATTTGCATTGGTCTGGGTGTTTATCTGTAAAATATGTATGTATTTACAAAAAAAGTGTAAGTATGTTTATCCGCATTCTAGATTCCATAACACAAGCTAGTTAAGCTTACCATGGGTCTAGATAGCGTTGTTTAGAATGTTGTAGCTGTTATCTGACCCCGTAATCCAGAGTCTCATTCGTTACTCAGCAAATGAAGGTTGGCTTGGGTTAATCGAAACGATATAGGTACGCGTCCTTTTTTACATATATATTCGCCAGCCCCTAGCCACGAATTACCTAAAAGTTGGATTACCTAATGGTTGCCCTAGCTGGCTACTGGGTACTGTACCTGCGGGAACCTATTACTAAAAGTCCTAAGCAGTTAATGTAGGTGTATATACCCTGTGGGGTTTATGGGAGAGGGAAGGGGCAACAGAGGAATTTCTTCTCGGGAATATACCTTCAGTTTTTTTAATCTAGGAAGAAAATTCGAAAGGTTATAATCAACTTAATCTCTCTCTAAACTCTATATTCCATTATTTCGCTCTAGGAACAATCGACTTTCATAACAAGTGGTAACTCCCAGTGGTAGCTGACTGATCTACCAAGGTGCTAGATGGCAAAATTAATGGACATTCTAGGATTACACAAATAGGTTCTTGGACCTATTTGTGTAATCCTAGAATGTCCATTAATTTTGCAGTAGGTATGCAGTAAGTATTTTGTTTATAGATACCTACGTCAATTACGTATAGGTATTTATAGATTAAATATTGAACAAGAATCAAACCGCAACCTCCGATGACGTAGCTGCCGCCACGCCACAGGCGGAAACAAAATACCTAGTTGATTAAACCTCAACACGTAAATAATATGTTTGGTCTAATGGTATCTGAAGGTGCTTACTCCAACGATTAGGTACCCCCTTTTTTCGTGCGGAAATCCAGGCCCTCATCTCCAACAGAGTCGCTCTCGCCTCTATTGGCATTGGACGTAGGCGGCAGCGTCTCCCTCACATTGGGAGAGAGTCGCTGCCGTCTCTGTTGCT
Organism: Eilema sororculum; assembly: GCA_914829495.1. Taxonomy (NCBI): domain Eukaryota; kingdom Metazoa; phylum Arthropoda; class Insecta; order Lepidoptera; family Erebidae; genus Eilema; species Eilema sororculum. The sequence goes on along the minus strand of OU618538.1, from coordinate 25,191,740 downwards.
CTACCAGGCCTTTGTTTCTACTAAAGCTTCCACTGGTGCCGCAGTCACAGCGAAAAATACGTCTCTCCAAAATGTGTTGAACAGTTTTGTTACACTTTTCATTGCTTTAAAGTCTATTATTTAATGCCGATTTTGCACTGACTACGGTGGCACCACTGTGGTTTGGTTTTAACAGTATCACATTTTTATACATACATTTTATAAACAGTAAACGTGCTTAAACTGGATCGAACTGTACTATAAAGATGATTTTTTATCGAAAAGTAATAAGACAAAATAACAACATAATTAACATTTTATTATTACTCTATCATATCATATCTTATGTTCAATTTTTTGCCTTTTCCAACACGTGTATGTAGAAGCCGGGGACGGCCACCTGGTCCAGGGGCTGGAAGTCCGCGTAGATCTCGTGCTTGGCGCGGTTGTCGAACGCGTCGTCCAACATGTTCGTGAACTTCTTGAGCTTGTGCGGGTAGTAGCACAGACGGAACTCACTGAAAAAGTGTTGTGTAAGCATTTGTTGAAAATATAATTGTAGCTAGCTGTTAGAAACACTATCTTGTAAGCATTAGGCAGGTAGGTATTTGAATGAATTTTTTATATTCGAAATACATTGGGAAAATTAAATCAAATTAAAAAAGCCCTTAAAGACGGATATAAACAGAAGGGAAATTTGAAGTTATTCAGGTGTGGCTCTATAGCTCAGTTGAAAGAGCATTCCCCCTGTAAGGGAAAAGTCGTTGAATGAAATTTTTATAGCATTTGTTATGCTAACTTAAAATTCGATATACATCAGGAAAAATGAAATACTCAAGTAGGATTTGAACACGTCTTCCATCTGAGCCATTGAGCCACACCTGAATAGCTCAGTTGGAAGAGCATTCCTACTGTAAGGGAAAGGTCGTGGGTTCAAGTCCCACTAGAGCATTAAATTTTCCCGATGTATTCGAATTAGGTAGGTACTTAATTAATTTAATTATTATTATCTATACCTATACACAACGCTATCTTAGTAGACCCAAAGTAAGCAAGGTTCAACTGGCTTGTGTTATGGGTTCTAGATTGCGGATATACATACATAGAAATTCCCAGAACAATGCAAATATGCATACCTATTCATTCACCATATAAAAATTTGTATCGAGCGATAATAGAACTCACGACCCCTGCCTAGTAGTCGTATGCAGTAATATTATTTGGCGAATCATGGGTGCTAATACCTCTCTGCCTACCCCTTCGGCTTTACAGACGTGAGTATACGTTGTAGCACACACATACCTCGTCTCATTGCTCTCTTTGTCGGTCGTGATGCAGTAGTCCAACGCAATCAGCTGAGGCTTTCCCCCGACGACCAACACCGATGTTTTGATATCTACGGGATATTTGCACTGGAAAGTGAAAAAATCACAAGTTCAACGACTTTAAAATCTCAACATTTTGTTTGGAAACCTAAGGATTTGAGACTCAGTCTCAAATCAAAGATACATTTGTATTCACTAAGTTCGGTTGGGAATGTATTGAGTAGATAGACTTGTCTACTTGATATAAGTAAATAGGTACGTACCTAAGTCCTAAGTAGAATAGTCAGCGTCGTCTTGACGACGAAGTTTCAAAATGATCTCTAAACTCTTTTACTAAGAGCAAATCTACCTGTTTTATTGATTTAAATGGTATTATTGTCCAAACCAAAGGTGTGTGCACCAAATATCAGAACAATCGGTCAACTGGAAGGGGTGTTTATTTTTATCGTGCGCAAAATTCCCCCGGATACCACTCCCACGGAGCCGGTGGAGGCGGTTATGTCGGACTCGAACCGACTGAAACGCACGCCGTCTTGGGTCCTTGGTTGCCGGAGGTGAGATTGCCGAAAGCATATCTCTCGCACCCCGGCAGACCCAGGACCATCTCTTTCGAGGTGGTCCCTTTCGGGTTGTGGGAGCCTCAACTGGAATGGGGTAAAAAAAAACGAAATTAAGATCATTTTGAGTACTTTTTACGCCAACATCTTTCTGATACTGACTGTATGTATTTTTAAATATTTTCCTAAGTATTTAAAATCGAACATATTTTGTGAAATTATGTATGTTGATAGGTAGGTACCTACACCTTCACCTATCTCCTCGAGTAGGTCTTAGGTACCCCCATATCTACTTGGGTAGGTATATTATGTGGTTGTACCTACTCCCCTTAAATACTCTACGAAATTCCAGTCAGCGTTATTTAAACCCAAAGTAAGCATGATTTAACAAGTTTGTGGTATGGGTTCTAGAATGCAGATAACATACCTAAATAAAAAACGAGTATTATCCTGAAGTTAAAATAAATTAGGTATTTAACCGAGCTTATTAAATTAAGAATGGTAAAAGAGCGGTAAAAATTGCGTCGGTTCTTATTTTATTGTTTTTATTTATTTTTAATCATCCACCCAATCTATAGTACCTATCTGATTTGACTATTAAATTTTATATTTATTTGGCATATTTCTTCAGAACAAGCTATCATATAAAGCAATATTGGGAAGAATCGACGACTTAGTCAAATAGCCTATTCTTCTTTTTAATTTGGCTTTTGTTCTCGTGTCGACTGTCGTGGTCATCATATAGGTATATCACGGGGTCACAACTATCTCCAGAAGTTAGTTTAGATAAGGGGTGGACACAAGAATGTCTGTTACTAATGTCATATTATCGATTTGATAACGTGTAGCAAGGAAAGCCTTGACCCTGGCAGATCAATTGATTCAATATCTATACATATAGTGCCTTTTGGTCGTCTGTCTTGTGCTGTTATTCTCACAGATGAAATAATCGTTTATTAAAGACTGATAAATAAGATAAAACAAACTATCACTTCTTCTACCTATCTACTGTTATATTGTGAAATATAATTCAAATCGATATTACGAAAGAGGTACGTAGTAACAGTACGTAGGCACCTATTTATTTTTAACCGATTTAGAAAAAGGAGGAGGTTATAATATTTGACGTAAAACTATAAGAGAAATGTTAATCGATGGAGTAGGATCTTGCGCAGCCTTTATTTTTGGGTTGGGAGGTCAGAATCTTTGAAACGTCAACAGTACAACCCATACTAATATCACAGAATAGATAATAGCTAATATTATAAATGCGAAAGTAACTCTGTCTGTCTGTTATGCTTTCACGCCTAAAGCACTGAACCGATTTTGATCAAATTTGGTATAGGGGTAGAGTAGAGCATGAGAAAGGTCGTAGGCTATATTTAGTCGCGATAACCGATATCCACGCGGGCAGAGCCGCGGGCAAAAGCTAGACAAATATTTGTTAGGGTAAGTTAGTAGGTACCTACCTATGTGACGAATCATTTTTATTTTTTTATTGGTCTACGGACCGTTAAGTGGTATGTTAATCAAATTAGATACAAAAGTGTTATCAGCACCTTTGCAAAATAGCGATAGTGTGTATAATGGCGCAACTCAACATTACTAATTCAACTGTAAACATTATCGTAACATTTTTGTCGTGAAAAATTAGAACAGTGAAATAAAATGACGAGACTTTCCTACAGTGCCTACTTAGCAGTGTGGGTTTTCCAATAGGTAAGTCAATGGAAATGTCGAAATATGGATGTAAACATCTGTACTACGGCTTCCCTTTGCAGAGCAAGCCGGCAAGAATCGTGCCTAGGTATTACCTACCTCTACCATACCTTTGAGGAATTTTCATTGTCATACTCATTAAATTGACAGGCGGTTGTGTATTCAACTACTACTGGTGTGAGTTTGATTCCAGCTCATTGCAAACATGCATTGCAACAAACATTATTTGCATGTAAAATTGCAATGCAATGTACCTAATTAGTCATCTCAGAAATATTGAGTCGTCACTATGTATTTAGCGATTTTTTTAGGGTGCAAAGTCGCATTTACTTATTTATATAGGTACGTATATAGCCCGAAAATGACGTCACCGATTTCGCTGTTACAAAAACTACAGATAATACCTAACTTGTTTGACTGGACCGAATTGTGTTCCCATCGTTTTTTGCCACCGAAAGCCTGGGGCTTTGGTCCTGTCAAACCCGTTTAGAATTTTAGCGAAAGAAAGAACTTTAATGAATGCATTACATACTTTACGAGTATATGAATGTATTTTAGTTAAGATCCTTTGTAAGACATAAGACAAAAAACGAGTTTAATAACTTTTGTGTGCGAGTTTGTTTGGACGATATTCATGAGATTTTCACTGGCAGATAGCTGATATTAGAAGGCATATCGATACACTACAGAGGCCGTCGATGACGTAGATACCTAACTATTAGAATAAAAAATATAACTTACATTATAATAGATAGAATGTCCAGGCGTTGCTCCACTATCTATCATAGCGTCATAATTCCTATGGTCGATGAACAGCAGTCCACCAGGCTTCAAGCACTTCGCGAAGTTTCTCAGGCACATCATCTGCGTCCTCTGGTCTCCATACTCGTCTAGAAGATGAGCGAAGGAGTTTCCGAGGCAGATGACGGCGTCGAACTGGGTACCGGGTAGGAACCCCTCTATATCACGGGGTAAAGTCTCCCAGTTTGCTTCTTCGATAACTGGAAAGGTGATGATGACGAAATTTTAGCAGGCAGGTAGTTAAGGGCTCGCCCTTACGATCGAGAGGTCCCGGGTTCGAATCCTAGCCATAAGGTACACTATATACCGATGTGAACTCACTTATACAGGCTTATTTAGCTTAGTTGGAGGATTAAAATGCATAATTAAATATTTTGTAAAAACCACGACGGGCAAAAGTAATTAGAGAAGTATAAAATAATTTAAAAAATTAAAAACCCCCGACAAAAATTCCTTTTTAAATGATAAAATCAAAATATGGTATTGGTTAGCCCTTTAGCTCTGATATAGGTATCTGGAAATATTTTGATTCAAGCGTTGTGTATCGGGGAACTTGGATCGTTCGTTTAATATGTGGAAGTGCTTTTCAATACCAGTTAGGGGTTGTCTCTAAGGGATCATGGTGGCGGAGTGGGAGCGACGACTTGAGCAACCATGCGCAGGGAATGCCGTCATAGAGGCGGTAAGGCCCATCATGGGGGAATGGCTCGAGAGGCCACATGGCAGCCTCTCGTATCGACTGACGCAGATTATCACCGGGCACGGGTGCTTCGGGAGATATCTGTGTCGGATCGAAAAGGAGCCAACGTCCGAGTGCCATCACTGCGACGCGAGCGAGGACACGGGGCTGCACACGCTCACCGAGTGCCCGGCATGGGCCGAACCGAGGCGGGAGCTAGTGGCGGCCCTGGGAGTGAGTGTTCTCACCCTCGCCACCCTGCTCACAGCAATGGTCCGCTGCGCGGACGCGTGGGCGGCCGGCGTCTCCTTCAGCGAGCAGGTAATGGTTGTGAAGGAGACGCGGAACGGTAGAGGCGGCGCGAGCGAGAGAGACTCGCGGATCGCGCCGCCCGCGCGCGCAGGCAACTCGGGCGTCGGAGGGCACTGACTGACCTCCGTCCCCCATGAGCGCGGGCCTGGGGGTGACGGGTGGAGCCGCCTGTCACCCCAGCAGAAGCAGGCCACGGCGGCGGCGCGCTCGAAAGCGCGCCTCCCCATTCCGGGGGCGAGTTGGGGACACCGTTGTCCCCCCTCCTGAGGAGGGCCAGACCGTAAGGGATGGCCCTGGGTCAGCCGGGGTGCGAGGGATATGTCGATGACAACCTCACCTCCGGCCTAGCACCACGACCCACAGTCGGCGTGCGGTTTTAGTCGGTTTTAGTCCGACATAACCTCCCCTTCCGGCTCCGGCAGGGGGGGTATCCGAGGGGATTTCCGCAAAAAAAGGGGTTATCTCACTCCTGGTAATTGAAGACGGCGTGCGGTTTGAGTCAGTTTGAGTTCAACATTTCAGTTCAATCGCAAGGGGTTTTTCACACTACAAAAAAGATACGAAGAGGTTGGAAACATGACAGGTAGATACCTACTCCATTCGTCGTATTTCGTGTTTTTTCTCTTCTCCCAGCGCGCCTTGAGGGCGTGCTTCAACATTTTGTCTGAAGCGTCGATGGACACCATCTTGAATCCCTGGTCGATCAACATCATTGAGTCTATTCTGGAACACATAAAAAGCTACCTTTTTAATTAGGATTTCTGAGTAACAATAGTGATACTTAATGCCTACGGTCTATTGTAACAGAACATCGAGCATTCGTCATTGTTTTTATGTCGAACTGAACAACGAACCGAGCCTAAATATAGTCAAACATCGCTACGAATATTTTCATGATATTTCTTTTCTAGCGAACGCTCAACTATAATCAATGCAAAACTGTTCTTTCGTGAGAATGCGCGCTGGTACGCTCGAAAAAACTCTCGTTTTGTTTACTGTAATGTAACATTCGCAATAATGCTCATTACCTAGGTAGGTACTTAGTGAATGGTGAAGTTTAACACCACTTTAAGAGCAAGAGCGAAAAGTTGAACTTCTTCGAACTTGGGAAACCCTGTGATGAATATTATATATTAACAATGGTGATTTTTTGATATTCTCTGGTTGTTTCCAGTTCCAATAAAAATAATAAATCAGTCAGGTTACGATTACGAAACTGTTTTATATGCATAAAGATAACTGTTTCTTTATCACATTTTATTTACAATAATAATGTTTAATTACGTATGTTTTCAGCTGTAGTGTCATATCATAATAACAACTGGTAATGAAATAGAAAATAAGTGTTACGTAATAAGCTTGTGTTTGGTTAAAGATAAATAAAGAGTTGTTATTAAAAAATCCGACTCCAAACAAATTCAACCTACCTACGTTAATGTAATTTTGAAAGGAGTTGTTTTTTACTTGATATAATTTTTAGCTATTTCATTAGGTGCATAGTAAGTAAGTAGGTACCTATTCCAAAGCATCCTCCAACGGAAGCGGTAACGTAGGACCTATCTTATATTTAACCTTCTTTTTTTAAGTCGTGTCGGTTAAAATTTTATTAGCTTTTTATTTTATTTCATCTAGATTTATGAAAATGACTTATTTCATTAAATTATAATATTAAAAATTACTAAAATTAATACTTTACAACTACGAAAAGTACCCTTGACACTACCGGTGGAGGTGTCATGGGGAACTAATTTTTACCCTGGACACAAACGGTAGCGCCATGGGGAATAATTTTACCCTTGACACTACCAGTAGTGTCACTGGGTAGTGCCACGGGGCAGTCACCCTTTATTCTCCATTATTTGAATTAGGGTAGGTAGGTATGTTGAGCTACTTCGGGCCAACGTACCTACTTATGGGTGGGAGTAGCCCATGTTTTGGGGTAGGTAAGTAACTAGATAGATAGGTACCTACTCAGTTTTTACCCGACTGCCGAAGGAAGGTGGGTAATGTTTTAAATGCTTATTTCTGATTAGCAGAGAGAAAACTTCCGCAAAATTATTTCTATGATTTTATTACCTATTTTCTGATAGAGAGCAAAAGTTAAGGGGTGTACAGCATACCGATAAGCTTACTGGGTGTAACCAGTTATTTCAAGTGGCATGTTGTTAAAGGTCATCAATGTTTATATAAAAGCACGAAGCACTATCAGAGGAACAAAACAGCCCAGATACGTGTTATTTTGCTAAACGATCTGCGAGTTATCTCCGTGTGAAATAGTTCACCTCTCTAATTTACATCACGATATGATACTGTTTTTGTTGCGTCACTCTGACGTTTGGGTCATTCCTTCTACAGAAAAATGAATCGCACTAACTCACAGTTTATTTGCAGTATTGAGTCGGCGAGAATTTACCTGGTTAGCTGGTCATAGTTGCAGACTGGTGGAATTAAAATGTTCCTTGAACGTAAATTGGTGTCCGCGGTGCGCCACAAATGAACAATAGGCTATTTGACTAATTTTTTTAACTCTCGAAAAATGACCACTTTCTTATAATATAATGAACTGTAAAAGTAAAATTTTCGTACGACAAATAGTTTTCAAGATATTTGATTTTGAAAAATTCAATTTATCGCGCCGCCCGAAAACGCTCCATACAAAACCGCACGAAATTGTGACGTCACGCTTCTGTAGCGCGTAGTGCAAATGTATGGAGTGTGCAAGAGAATATCGCATTTATCTCGGTCTACGTTGCGTTTACACGTATTACGTTTTTAATAAAAGTTATTTAAAATTTAATGAGGAATCTAAAAAGTTACATATTTGAATTGAATTTGATTGTTTATATTTTGACTTTTTTTGGGAATTTCAACTAATGAAATGTTATAGTTTCAGTTTAGATATGCAATATTTTATTTTGCAAGGCATAGTTTTTCAGAACAAGCTATCATATTAAGCAATATTGGGAAGAATCGACGACTTAGTCAAATACCCTATTGTTATGATCTATAACAGAGCGAGAGGCTAACACGTAGAACGTCGTCTACGGGTTAGCTTATTCAGAATCCTTTTATCCCAAAGTTTGTTGAGGTCAGATGGCAGTCGCTTCACTGCAAATAATCAAAATTCAGCCAAATCCGTAGTTAGATTGGTAAAGCGGCCTCCAGACTCCAATTTGAATGCTTTGGCTGCGACATGGATTAACGCTAGGATAATGAAGGAGTAGAAGACAGGTTATTTGTCCTGGGAGTCACCTGAGTATTGGAAGCCCTGGACACTTTACTTAGGACAATCGAACCCTGTATAATAAATAAATATTCCACAACATTTTACACAACGCTATCTCTAGACCCAGGGTAAGCTTAATTAGCTTATGTTATGGAATCTAAAATGCGGATAAACATACTTAAATACTTTTTTTTGTAAATACATACATATTATACATAGAAACACCCAGACCAATGCAAATAGCCATATTCATGCCTACAAATATTTGGACTGAGCGGGGATCGAACCCGCGCGTCCTGCGTGGCAGTCGCGTGCACTACCGCCACGCCACAGAGGCTGTCAACTGTATGTATGTATGTGGAACGGTGAGCAGTCCAACTTACCCAGTGCCGCAAGCAGTATCCAGAACCTTCTCGCAGCCATGTTTCCTCAGGATACCGGTGATGAAGTCCTTGTAATTCTGCGTCCTCTGGTTGCTGTCCCCAATGAACTTGTTCCACGCCCGGGCTGCCTTCCCGTCCGCGTACTGGTCCTTTACTCCCTCTGAAGGAATGCCCTCCGATCGGGAGTGAAAAACTTGATCCGCTGACATAGTTTACTGTGGAATATTACAAGTATTTTAGAGATTAAAGATGGCTGGGATAGAATGGATCCAGCTGGCAAAGGATCGGGAGTAATGGCGCGTATTGAGAGAGGATTATGTCTAGCAGAGGTCAATTTTATTAGTCTCTGGGGGTGACCGGTGGAGCCGCCTGTCACCCTAGCAGAAGCAGGCTGCGACGCAAAGTGCGCCTCCCCGTACCCGGGGCTAGATGGGGACACTAAGGATCCCACAACCCGAAGGAGGCCATCTCGAAAGAGATGGTCCTGGGACTGCTGGGGTGCGAGAGATATGCTTTCGGAAATCTCACCTCCGGCAACCAAGGACCCAAGACGGCGTGCGTTTTGGTCGGTTCGAGTCCGACATAACCGCCTCTACCGGCTCCGTGGGTATTTTACCGATTTTTCGTACGATAAAAAAAAGAGGTCAATTGGTCTAAGTAATAAATTGATTGATTGATTTTGGAGATTTAGTCCATATTAAGCTGTACCTACCTAATTGAAACTACTGGGTGAATTTCAACAGGACCGTTAAAATCTTCATTTCCGTGGATTTTTTTACCTTAGAGATCCGGTTCTTAGCATTCCATGGATTCACCGTGCGGTCGCCGGGTCCATGGCGTGGTACAGAGAGGAACACTGTGACGGCGCCTGGGACTTGCGACCCAGGTGTAGGTTTAGGGTGGCCACCTTGTGATGCATCAGCGCTCACCTCCACCGTCGGTCGTGTTCCCCCCTCTACCTATCCAAATTTGGTAAGATCCTATCAACGCCGTTTTAGATATTCGTTTGAGTAAAGAGCTTACTGAAGCTCTTGGCAATCCGAGGTCTTTAAATAAGTTATACAGGGATTTAGCTGGAATTCCCCTTGCTCCTACTTCCACGGCGTAGAGTTTAACCACATAGCCATTTTTGGTTAACTCGTTGGTCAGGTCAAAGTATTTGTTTATTTTTATAGCGTGGTCTTTAGGTATGTTAGTTTCCCACGGTACTGTGAGTTCTACTAGTACTGCACGCTTTTGCTGTTTTGAAAATAGTAATATATCGGGTCTGGATGACGAGGCACAAACATCCTCCGGTATTTTATAGTGTTTCTCATACGAATCTGCGAGTAATGTCCAGTCAGCGGCTGCTATCAAAATTGAGTACGGCTTTTGATTTGTCTTTTTTGAGCAGCCTTCCTTTACAAACGCGACGTCATTTCTTTGGTTTGTGGTTAAACCCTTTTTCGCTCTAGCTACCGCCAAACTTACCGCCTCACGTACGATTTCTAATACCTTATCATGTCGGCGCGAGTAATGACCCCGGTCTAATAGCGTCCTACAACCCACCAGTAGGTGCCTAGCAGTACCAATTGCTTCACCACATGAGTTACATGTTTTATCTGTGGCTTTTCCCCATCTGACAAGATTGCTTTGGTCGGGGAGGGTCAACTGGAATGCATTGAGATAGAATTTAAGGAGAGCCGGTGACCAGTCGTATATTAAGGTACGCCATTTTAAGGCTATGGGAATACAAAATTCACCTAGTGTTAACCATTCGTTTTGTACTTCTAGGTTCATTGCGTGCACTTTGTAGGTATTATTTTCATCTACTTGAAGAAAAGATTTTGTTATGTCTTTGTCTGACTGCCTCCTAGTATTACCCAAACCTACCCTACCAGTCTGCGAGCCTATCATAAATTTTTTATGGAATTGGAGGCGCGACTCGAGCTCTTTAGTACTTTGGTCTTTTGGAAGAGCTTGCACGATTTCGTCTTTTGATTTCGCTAGGACGTGCATTTTGGTTACTCTTAGATGTTTATATAGTTCCGATGGTTTCTTGAACGTCATTCCAAAGTTATTTGAGGCTCTATATAATGTCGATGGGTCTGCCGACTGAGCTAGCCCCAGCCACACACACACCATATAATAATAAAAAATCGCGTTAATTAAAGGTTTTGATACTATATGTATTCTCGCTTAATATCTAGCAGATAACTAAAAAAACTAACGAGATATACAAGATTAAAAATTACATGCCACGGCGATGAAACATGTGTGTACGGCAATGAAACAAGCGTCCACGGCAATGAAAGAATTATGCCAAGGGAATGAAAGAATCAACCACAGAAATGAAAATCCATATAAAACATAATACTCATACCTACTTACATACAATAATAACAAATGTCATAGGTTAAAAATCAGCAAAAGGAGTAGGTAGGTACAATTAAACAAATATAATAGAATCAAAGAATTGTCCAATCATTTATTTAAATTCTTTCACACAAAAAAGAAATTTACAATACATAATATAATATGAATAAAACAAATAATATGGTACTTATACTTTTGTTAATTATGCAAAAGTAAATGCAAACAACATACATAGTACACCATACATAGTACAAGTTTTTAATTTACGCATCAATATTTAATGTTAAGCGAAACAATAACATTTTTATGAAATCTATAGACAAAATAATCACAACCCACACCGGTTAAGGTTCTTCTTCATAGTCTTGGCAAAATAAACAATCCATTATTAAAATCAAACTATTTATAATTGATTGTACAGTAAAAAAACTCATCAAATCTTTCATCTTATTGCAGAAAGTTTTCGAATCCTCTAATGTCAGTATTTGGTGCTACCTATAATAATGTAATACCTAATCATACTATGGCGATGAAAACATAAGTCACGGAAATGAAACATGTGGCCACAGCAATGAAACTAAATTGTTTTACAATGCATGGCAATTATTTTTTTTTCATTGCCGTGCTTTTTTTTTCATTGCCATAGCAAATTTTGACCACGGAAACTACGGTAATGAAAGCACGGCAATGAAAAACAAGACAAAAATATAAAATAACACAAAATCTAATAATTATTCAAAGTATTAATCACTTCACAAAAATAAACAAGAGAAATGGCGTTCTATTGAATGTTTAATCAAGAGGATAAACTTATTGGAATCTAAGTTATACCTATCCACGGCGATGAAAGAAAAAATGTCCAGTAACACAAAAATGGTATACTTACCTCTATGGCGCCAAAACGCAGGTACGTGTGTACGTTCTTCCGCGTCGAGCACTTAGGCGGCACCAATATGCAACGTTTAGCGCATATAAGGAGGACGCAAGTCGTTAGATAAAACAATATTCTAAAACATGTTTAGAACACGGCGATGAAAGATAGTTCTGGGACAAATGATTTCTTTTTAACCATTCGTTGTATTGTTTAAATATTTGAAGAAATGTATTTCGTAACAATACTTTAACTATTCACGTATCAAATAAAAATAGGTATTAATAAAAATAACCAATAGATTTTTAGCAATGAGGTATCACGACACAATAGGTGACGTGTGGACAAACACGGCAATGAAAGATTTCGGTGTATTTTGTTTTTTTTTTGGAGTACCTATAATCCTATTTAATAGAATATTTAGTGCCCCACATAGATCACTATTTCACCTAACTAGCAAAAAATGTTAGAGCATTATAACTATGATTTTCAGTACCGATTTCAACGATGCCACGCAATTCTTGGTCCCGGGAAATTCACCCTACTATGCATTTTCATGGCATGCACAGAGGCAGAGAAATTTCGCTGTGCTGTCTTCAATGTTTGAACTTATCTCTCACAAATCCAACTGAGTAATGATATTTAAGTGTTCGACAGAACGATATGCGGAAAGTCCTTATTACACAGTTGTCATTCAAAGGAAAAAATATCAATTTTCCTTATTTATATGGCAGGGTTAGTTCAAACACTTTTGTCTCTGTCTGTACCAATAGTTAATGACTCTCCGTTTCAACCTATTATGTAGGCTTCAAGCCTAGAGAGAGTGAAAATAGGTTTCACCTAGGTAATCTCACCTTAGGTACCTATGATGTGGTAGGCATAGAGTGTAACGACAGCAGGCAGTCACTAGTTCGATTCCTGGGTCGAGCAATTGATTTTACTAAACATTACCTGTGGTAGGTATTATCCATTATGACTCTCTGTTAGGAAATTCTAAGCAGCAGTAAAGCCTGGAACCATGATGCCCGATAGGAGGCAATGAGTTCGTATATTACCTACGTACCTAATACTCGTATACCAAAAAAATATTTGTATGATAATTAGTAGGTACCCTTTAGTCACTGAGTACCTAAAACGCAGTCTGTCAATTTCGCGACATACTCCTCAGCTTACCCTTGCAACGATATATAGGCGTGAGTACCTACCTATAGTATAACACAAAACAAAAATCACTCTATAAAGCTTTAATTTTCTATGATCTGTATTAATATAATAATAAAAATAATATCATTAGCATAATTTTTAATCCTAGTATCGATATACCTTATAACTTTTTTGACTAGGTACCTACTCTGCACGCATACATAACTAATGAATAGTAGGTAAGTAGGTTCGGTTCTCCATCATAACAACACATAAAAATCGTAGGCATGTTATGTACGTGGCATAGGTAGGTACATAACATGAAAACGGTGTAAGCAAACTCATCATTGCATCATTCTATCATTCAAAAATCTTTAAAAAAAAAAAACTTAAAACACAAAGTGCCATACCTGTGCGCTTGAAAATAATTTCAAAACGAGCGCTTTTTAAAGAATAAAAAAATATAATACTGTCAATATTCTCGTAATTTTTATCACAACGTATAAAATATTATTGTCGGAGAAAACCACACACGTCCGTTTCGCGAATCGAACTGATTCAGGCGGCGAGGAAGGACGGAGGAACGCTAAATTATAACGGTTTAATCACTACTCTCACTCCAATGTCTGTAGTAAATATTATAATTTTAAAATATATTATTATCTATGAATGAATACATAATTGTTGATTCGCGAAATGACATGTTAATAACTAAGTAGGTACGTTTTTGGCAGCTAATAAGTGTGTAGGCCTTAGGCCCACTTGACCAGATGATCGGTCTTCACTAGCGCCTTCAAAGATTGCGTGTTCAGGTTCGATTACCCTGACTCTTTTTCAAAGTTCGTGAGCATACAGTTGTTAATATATAGGAGAGAAGGGCGATAAGTTCCAGAGCGTTTATAGCGCACAGCGATCTTTTTAGTTAAGTAGGTACCTACTTAGGTACCTCCTTACTTAACAAGTGCTTGGTAAAAAGCGATATCTATAAGTTTAAATGTTTTGTACACAAAAGATTTTAATTAATTAACTACTCAGCAAAATTACCTACTATTAAGCAGCGACAGTCAGTCCGATGTCCATGTACCTAAGTAGGTACGATACAATAGAGACCTCTCTACAAAACTTACACGTTTCTATCTAAGTCCGACTTTCACTTCACATACCAATACCTGTGATTTATGTTGAGCAATAAGTACATAGGTATTCGTATTTAGTTTTAATAGGTATCATGCTCGATCTAACGATGGCTCCGTCATTGTATGTAGAGCGGCTGCCGCCTGACCTCCAAATTCAACTTCCACCAGTGTTTCGTCTTCTGGTGTAATGTCTTGTGTGTGTCATATTATGTACCTACAATGCTGAAGATATTATCTAACCTAATTTGTAACTTCGAAGAAAAGGAAGAGAAACGAAATAAAACCCTGATCCAGCCCGACTGGCAAGCGGGGCAGCGTGGAAACAGTAGGCTTAAACCTCACAATATTGGGAGAGGCCTACGTCCAGCAGTGGACTGCGATAAGCTCATCATCACCCTCCTGCCCTCATTCAAAGTTTATGTGTGTTTCTTCCATTCATCTCTAGTTGCAGTCATTTCAACATGCACTCCCTTCCTTCACACAGCCCACCCACCTCCTTTTAGGTCTTCCTTTCCCCTTCCAGCCTCCTACTGCCATAGTTAATACCTTCCTTACGACGTTAGGTACTTTCATTCCTGCGCATTACATGTCCGAACAAGGACAAACGATTTCCTCGTAGCTTTTCCGTGATTGTTGCAACTATCAAACTTCCCACTTATAATAAATTCATTGCTCTAATTTATTTTATACCTATATTCCTCTAGACTAATTGATTGTAGGTAGGTACTGTTAATTGTTATGAGATGTTTTCAAAAATTTACGCGAATGTCACTCATTGAAATAAAACAACTTTTTTCGGGTTCTATCTAAAAGTAAATAATAACAAATATATTGCGATAGAATTTTAACATTTAAATTTTATTCAATGTTTTGGGATTGTTTGCTTTAACTTTACACCCCATTATCAACGCTATACCTACCTACTCATTGATGGTTGATTATAAACAAAACTCACGGATGACGTACATATCGATATCGAATCAAAACATCTCATGAAGGCGCATGATGCAACCCTCGATAAAATGAACCATTCCCTTCTGTTCTTGAAGCTAAAATATTCAAATACTCTATGGCTAAAATGTAAAGGTATTCCCCGTAATTACACTGCGTTGTTTACATTTCGCGAGACTGAAGAAGCCTTCAGTTTGACAGTAGGTAAGCACAGGTTAAAATAAACTATATTCATACTTACATTAACAGCCTTATTAGTATAAAAGAAACATTGGTGACGAAATTATAATGAGTCCGTGTTTTTTGGGGCAAAACAAAAACCAAATTATAGGAAACAGTAGGAAAGCGGTACCCGGGAACTTAATATGGGGGCATTATGACGAACAAACATTATGCTTACGGGATTTTTTACTAAATGGACGTTTTGCGAATGAGATCATTTACTTTCTACTTCGCAAGATATTCTTTGACGGGAGCGACTGACATCTAACGTCCTGAATCGGACATATAGCCTCGTTCGAACAGCAGGTAGCCCGCTAGAATCTTTGTGACACCCATACCTCATTGCCGGGGTGCGAGAGATATGCTTTTGGCAATCTCACCTCCGGCAACCTAGGACCCAAGACGGCGTGCGTTTTAGTCGGTTCGAGTCCGACATAACCACCTCCACCGGCTCCGTGGGGACCGTAGGGATTTATCGCACGATAAAAAAAAATCCCATACCTGATAGCCATTTTCTTCATTCCAGCGTTAATCCCCGTCGCATCAGAAGCTATTCAACTTAAGAGTATGGGGTCCACAGCGGTCCACTTTACCGGCCTAACTCTGGATAAACGTTATCCCTATGGAACTGCTAAGTATGTTTCGGTATTGGTATGGGAACCAGGTCAATAGAGTGAGATGGGCGGGAGCTTTGTCGGAGCCATATAGGTTGGAGTGCGGTGTGAGGCAGGGGGGGTTGACCTCCCCAGCACTATTTAATGTTTATGTTAACGCACTGATTGAGGCGCTCAGTAGCCAGCGTGTAGGGTGTCACATTGACGGAATTTGCTTTAATAATCTGAGCTACGCAGATGATATGGTCCTGCTGAGCGCCTCAATCTGTGGGTTGAGATCGCTCCTGGCCACGTGTGAAGCATACGCAGCGGATCACGGGCTTGTGTACAATATAAAGAAAAGTCAGTAGGTATATTGTCTTTGCGGCCGGCGGGGCCCGGTATCAGGATAGTGTACCACCCGTGCGACTCGGAGGTGTTGCGCTCGAACGAGTGGAGCAATTTAAATACCTGGGTCACCTGGTCACCGCCGACCTCAGGGACAATGCTGATATTGGTAGGGAACGGAGGGCTCTGTCTGTCAGAGCTAATATGTTAGCTCACAGATTTGCACGTTGCTCACCTCATGTTAAAATTACTCTTTTTAGAGCCTACTGTACTTCTTTTTACACGTGCAGTCTGTGGGCTGACTACACTCAGAAGGCGTATGGGGCCCTCCGGGTCCAATATAATAACGCATTCAGGAGGTTGATGGGACTGCCCTGGCGCTGCAGCGCGTCAGGCATGTTCGCGCAGGCGCGAGTTGATTGTTTCTATACTGTCATGCGTAAGCGCGCTGCCTCATTCGTGCGCAGGGTCAGGGCGAGTTCCAACTCCCTCCTGAAGGTGATTGCTGACCGAGTTGACTGCTGTTATGTCAACCATTGCGGTAACCTTCATGTACTAACCAACTAGATTTAAGTGTTCTAATGTACTACTAACAAAATATGAGTATTGCCTACTTGAATTAAATCTATAATATAAAAATGAATCGCAAAATGTGTTGGTAAGCGCATAACTCACCAACGGCTGGACCGATTTCACTGATTCTTTTTTTGTTGTGTTTGTTATTATCGGGAGAAGGTTCTTACGAAAAAAAATAATAAAACAGTTGTACAGAAAATTTCAGAAAGTAACTTTTCTTTTTCTCATACAAACTTTTTCTATTATGTGAGAGAAGTTTATGTTTACGTTACGGGTTTAGTATTTAGTAGTAGTAGGTAGTAGTAGGAATGGGAATGGGAATGGGAATGGGAATGGGAATGGGAATAGGAATAGGAATGGGAATGGGAATAGTAATGGGAATGGGAACGGGAACAGGAATGGGAACGGAATTGCACGCGGGTGGAAAATATGGCGGTACGAAGTTCGCCGAGACAGCTAGTGGATAATAATAATAATAATAATACTCTGTTTCAGGCGCTTGAACCTTCCATCAACGTATCGGCACAACGACTATCGGACCAAGTGCGGGTCATTCAACGCAATCGCATGTTGAATGAAACCGTACTTGAGACTCTACGGCTAGAATGCTTGCGAAATATCTGTGTCACCCCCGCCCCGGTTCCTGTTCCTGCTTCTACAGTAGAACTAAATGATGATACTTGTGTTGCACCGGATGACACACCTATTCCTGTAAGTATTCAGTACAATGAAGAGATTAAGGAGGCTTTGGAATGTGCCTTGCGGGAATATCGATCAATGCCCGTACATGTCAGGCCACGTCTCCCGCGGTTGCCCATACATAGGCGTAATATAGCGCTGGTGAGTGCCCTTGATTCATTATTACCTAGATATCTAGAAAATAGTGAAAACCTCGGTGACACCCACTCAATTCTGTATTGTACTGCTGTGGCGGCATGTCGTATGGCAGGTGCTAAATTTCCCATTAAAGATCCTGCCATACGACCTAAGTCTGCCATACCAGCATGGCAATGCAGAATTGAACGACGTGTGACCGAGGCAAGGGTGCTCATCGGTAAACTAATCTGCTTCAGGTCGGGCAATACTCGCCCAAGGGTGATGCGCTATGTGACCCGAGCGTTTGCGGGAACTGATATTAGTCCCCAAGATTATACGTCTCGGGTCACAGAGCGTATTGACTTCCTGAAGCAGAAAGTCTATGCATGGGCAAACCGTATTCGGAGATATAAAAAACGAGTTGATCGATATACCGTCAACCGTATGTTCCAAAGAGACCAAAGGTGGGTATATAGAAGCTGGGAGCGAACAGAAGAAAGTGTGGATGACGTGCGACGGCCGGATGCTGAAGTCACAAATGCGTTCTGGCGCAGCATCTGGTCGGTGCCCGTTAGCCACACTGAAGGGGATTGGATGCATGAGGTCAAAAGAGCATGCGAAACCATTCCAGAAATGGAAGAAATTAACATTGATGCCATTGATGTAGATTGTGCGGTCCGTTCGCTGTCTAATTGGAAATCTCCGGGACCGGATGGACTGCACAATTTCTGGCTAAAATGGCTACGGAGTTCGCATGTTGTTTTGGCCTCACAATTTCAATCCGCTGTAGAATCTGGGACGCTACCAGCTTTTATGACGACAGGAGTTACTCACCTGCTCCATAAAACTGGTAGTACTCTGGAGCCCAATAATTATAGACCGATTACATGTCTCCCAACGGTCTATAAACTTCTTACATCCATCCTGAGAGCTAAGATTAACAATCATATAAACAATAATTCTATTATGTGTGCCTCTCAGAATGGATGTAGGAATGGGGCCCGGGGTACTAAGGAGCTCCTCCTGATTGATATGGCTATTAGCCAACAAGCTCGCCGCAATCGTAAGGATCTGACAGCATGCTGGATAGATTACAAGAAAGCGTTTGACTCCGTGCCACATACGTGGCTTTTGAGGGTGCTGGAGTTGTATAAAGTCAATACAACTCTATGTACCTTCTTAAGGTCATGTATGGGGCAATGGAGGACGGTTCTTTTCTATCCAGGGTGTCGTCAGGCTTTGGGTGGTGGCGTGCCGATAACAATAGAGCGGGGTATTTTCCAGGGGGATAGTCTGAGTCCCCTTTGGTTCTGCTTAGCCCTGAATCCACTTAGTACTTTACTAGTGAATTCAGGGTTAGGTTATAGGCTACGAAGAGAGGGTCAGATGGTATCCCATCTCTTTTACATGGATGATTTAAAGCTATTCGCCCACACTAACCCTCAATTAATAACTTTACTGAAGATTACTGAAACATTCAGTAATTCTATTAAAATGGCGTTTGGTGTGGACAAATGTGCAGTCATTCATGTAAAACGAGGGCGGGTGGTGGAGTCGGAGGGTATACAACTCTCTGATTCCACTAACCTAAGATCACTCCTCGTAACTGAGACCTATAAATACTTGGGTATGTCACAGGCGTTATGCATCAATGAGGTCGACATGAAACAAATGTTACAGGAACGTTTCTTTGGCCGCCTGAAAAAGGTACTTAACAGTCTTTTGTCAGGTGGTAACAAAGTGCGTGCCTGTAACAGTTGGGTCATGCCACTCTTGATGTACTCTTTTGGCATACTCAAGTGGACTCAGACTGAACTCGATACTATCGATAGGAAAGTCCGGACTCAGTTGACTGCATTCCGAATGCACCACCCACGGTCGTCAGTCATGAGATTGTACATCCCGCGGAAATGTGGGGGTCGAGGTTTTTTAAATGCCAAGACCCTTCATAATCGCGAGGTGTGCAATCTCAGAGACTACTTTCTTAAGTCGAACGTGGACATGCATCGTGATGTAGTCAACGTAGATACCGGGCTCACCCCGCTCGGTTTGGCTAAAGAGAACTGGCGCAGGCCTACAATAGTTAGCACTGACAGCCGCAGGGAGGTATGGCAGAGTAAGGAGCTACATGGCAGGTTCTATCGGGCCCTACACAGGCCCGAAGTAGATCTATTGGCGTCCGTGTCCTGGCTACGTTTCAGTGACCTTTTTGGGGAAACTGAAGGTTTTGTCTGTGCAATTGCAGACGAAGTTATTAAGACGAATAACTACCGGAAGTATATAATGAGGGATGGCACAATTGACATTTGTCGAGCGTGTCACCAACCTGGTGAATCCCTCAGGCATTTTACTTCCGGTTGTTCTCGTCTTGCTAACGGCGAGTACTTGCACAGACATAATCAAGTAGCCAGGATAATCCATCAGCGACTTGCTCTGAAATACAACCTTGTGGAATTTGAGGTGCCGTACTATAGGTATGTTCCTGAGCCAGTTCTAGAAAATACCCATATCACATTGTACTGGGATCGATCTATCATCACTGATAGGACTGTTGTAGCTAACAAGCCTGACATTGTGGTGATAGACCGATCCGAACGCCGAGCATTGATTGTTGATGTCACCATTCCTCATGACGAGAATCTCGTGAAGGCTGAGAAAGATAAACAAGTTAAATACTTGGACTTGGCCCACGAGGTTGTCGACATGTGGAATGTTGACTCAGCAATCATTGTACCGATAGTCGTATCAGTCAACGGACTGATAGCAAAGAGCCTCGACCAACATCTAAAGAGGCTCGGGTTGGATGGTTGGGTCAAGGGCCAGATGCAGAAGGCAGTACTCCTTGATACGGCGCGCATCGTGAGGAAGTTCCTTTCTCTGGAGCCCTAACCACCGGTAGCTTGGTCCCTGTACCCGATGCCGGTGGGATACTATTTTTTATATTTTTAAATGGATTTTTTTTTTTTTAAATATGTATTTAAAAATATAATTTATAGGATTTATAAATGAATAAAGAGAATAATAATAATAAATAAATATCGAAGTTTAGCCAAAATTTCGATATTTTATATAAAGCGACTACCATATAACCTCCACAATCCAAAGGCGATATCGAATCATTGCAGTTAGACCCGTAACGACTGCCATAGATATTCGTATGGCAACCGGGACCATCGGCTTAACGTGCTCTCCGAGACACGACAAGACCAATACAAATACCTATATTCATGCATATAGCTCGTGCGAGTTAACATGGCACCTGCCTCGAAGACACCCTCCTCCCACTTCCCCGCGCGCGACCCCGCTCTCGCCGTGCGAGGCTAGTAGCGTCAGCGTACTCGCCTCCCGCTCCCCCGCGCAAAGCTCCGAGCCAGGTGCCATGTTAACTCGCACGAGTTGTACAAATATTTGCATTGTGCGGGGATCGAACCCTGCCTAGCGGCCGCCATCGTCATACAGCCATTGTTGGATTTAAACAAGTGGCGGGCAATCTTCGAATAAAATGAAGGCAATCAGATAATAAAAGACAATATCCTCCCATGATATTTATTTATCACAAAAATACAGTACATTTGTAAAGAGTCGTATGGCGTGATTCAGTACCTAAACCACTTACGTTATAGTTGCGTCACGTTATGATGGCCGACTGATTTTGCTCGTTTTCTCTTTTTTGGTGTGTGAAGTTTATTTTCAAATCAATTTCAATTATTGCAGAAAAATGGTTAAGTACATAGGTATTACAATTTATGTTCGTCCAACACAGTCTGTGCGCCATATTTTTCTTGAGCTATTCGTCCAACTCCAGCAGTCCGTTGTCCAATATTAAGCGCACCAAAAACGAGAAAACGGGCAAAACCAGTTGTGACAAAACGGTCATCATAACGTGCCGCAACTATAGTCTAAATAGCCTTTAGTTAAAATATACAATAATTATATACATTTTGTTTATTCCTACTAGTAGCGAGGATCACACTACTGGAAACATCGTCAACGTAACTGAGACTGGATTTCAAACGTCAATTTAAATTAGGCGAGAAAATACTCCAGCAGTATATAAGTGGTAATTAAAATAGTAAGTAACGACGCGCTACTGTGTTATCGGATAAAATAATCTTGTCTAAATGTAATAAGATAGTTATGTAATTAACAACAAGTACTCGACCATTTTCCCGCCTGATCTAAATTGACCCTAACTCCATCAATTTAATGAACAAAATGTGAAAAATTTGTTTACTTTAAACGCATTTTCACTGGTGAAATCCAGTCTAAGTTAGATCCTTGAGCGAGACAAGGGTTCGACTCCGGTAGTTTACTAGAAAGGTATTAGATGAGCAATTTGGTAAAAGCAAACTTGTATGACCATGTAGGATACTCGTAATTGGTAGCATTGATATAATTGCCCAGTTTGACAAAATATTGAATTGGGTAATTGCCTTAGTAGTTTATCAAGTCAGTGGTAGTAAAAGAAATATAAACGTTGTTTCTGCTTTTTTTTATACCGAACACGTCAATTTGACTTCACCTCGCCTGATGTTAAGCTAAAGGCAAAGTCTCGGAAAGAGGGTCTCAGGAGGTACTCAGCTTGACGGCCTCATTAGATGCCTTTTCACGCCCCGCTTATAGGCGCTTATCGTTTTTTTTTAATTTTCATTCATATTATTTTGCCCATAATTATTATTATTTTTAAACTATCGCGGTGTAAACTTATAGTTTTTATACTATTTCCTGATTATTATTATTATTACATATTATTTTGTCAATTTGACTATTATAAGTATGACGTCATCAATTTTTATTTCATATAAATTTCCTCAGAACTTACTTATAGTTCAACTAGCTAGGCCAGGTACCAAATTACCAATTTTATATGTGCAATGGTCTGTTACCAAAATATACTGTCCCGACAGTCAGAGAAGAAGAGTATAAAGAAAATAAAACATAAAAGTACAACATTAGTCTTATAATAAACTTAATTAGTACTAAAGTACCTAACTTATACCTCAGGACACGAATCTTGGACCTAAATCGTGACACATACGAGTCCCTGGTGGGACATTGTTTTGTAATAATCTATGTTTAAAGTAAAGAAAAACGAGTGAAAAAAGGTAAACAAAGCGACCATTACCGAGTTACGTTGCGATAACTAGCAATTAGTTTATCTGTCCTTGTCGCACATATCACACGTACGCGACAATAGCCAAGCGACAGCTGTCGTTGCGTGTTTCGTAGTACAGGAAAGCTGTCAGCACAGCGGTTCTAAACTGTCAGATCCGCCATCTTATGAGCAATTTCATTCCTGTCTGGAATGCGTTTGAAGTGATACGTAATAATTAAAAAAAAAAATGTTTGGAACCGCTGAAACTTTGTTTACCTTTTTTCTCTCGCTTCGTTGGTTTTACTTTAGTGAATTTGCCGCTCGTTCACCGCCGTGGTACCCCGCGCTATCTTCAAAAGACATCTAAGAACCCTGTACTACGTGCATCACTACATAGTCCATAACACAAGCTAGTTAAGCTATGCTTACCATGGGTCTAGATAGCGTTGTGTAGAATGTTGAGAAATATTTATTTATTTATAGTATAAAACAAAGTCGGAGTCGCTGTATGTCCGTCCCTATATCTTTAAAAATACGCAACGGATTTCTTCTTTAAAAGAATTTTAGAACCGAAATTACTAATATTCCCTTTAACACCTCCATCTAAGCTAAATTGCTTGTGCTAAGAGTGGGTTCACGTCAGTCGTGTAATGGCCAGGATTCGAACCCGGGACCTCTCGATAGTAAGGCCGACTCCTTAACTACTAAGCTACTGACACTTCAAATTTTTAAAGCGGTTTTCTTTAATAGATAAGAGTGATTCAAAAGGAAGGTTTATATGTATAATACACGCTTAATCCATACTAATATTTCCATACTAATATTATAAATGCGAAAGTAACTCTGTCTGTCTGTCTGTCTTTCTGTCTGTCTGTCTGTATGTTACGCTTTCACGCCTCAACCACTGAACCGATTTTGATGAAATTTGGTATAGGAGTAGATTAGACCATGAGAAAGGACATAGGCTATGTTTGGTCGCGATAACCGACATCCACGCGGGCGTAGCCGCGGGCAAAAGCTAGTATTACTATATTAAGCGTGCAGGGTACAGCGGGAACGGGATCAGACGCCTCGCGGGCGGAAAAAAATTGGCGGTACGAAGTTAGCCGGGTCAGTTAGTAGACTATATTTTAGGTCCAAGATATATATGTCCTGAGCAATATCAATAAAAAGAGTTCCTATTACATCCCCGCACCAACATCAGAAGCATCCATTCCCAACATCGCGAGATCATCCAACTCTTCCCTCTTTCTTTCAATTTCCCCATTATCTTTATTTACTTCTTTCTTCTGCTGTTGCTTCTGATTCTCCTGCTTCTTTTTATTTTGATCATTCTTCTGTTGTCTTTTTTGCTGATGTCTGGGTTTAGGACTGGGTACTAACGGGACATGGGTATCGTACAACTGCGGTCGAGGTTGGAATATTGGCGCATTTAGGTCGAACCCGAACATTTGTGGGTTCATTAAGGGTAGGGGCGGGAATGGGGGCATTAGGCCCGGCATGAAGCCTGGGGGCATCGCGAATAGGTCCTGTTGGAGTTCCTGGTTTTTAACTTCGGAGGGGAATATGATGTCGAGGGCATCCTGGAAATCTTTGGGGAGGGTTGGCTGTGGCATCTGCGGAGGCATCTGCGGCGGTGGCTGGGATGTTTGTGGTCTGGAAAATACAAAGTTTAGGTTGGTTTATTAACACGCTTTTATTACGAGTAGCTTCACTTGTAACTATGTATGTAAGAAAATTTTGGAATCTTAATTTGACCCACTTCCTGGTCTTCGATTAGGATGAAATTTTGCGCACGCTGAGAGTTCTGATGACAATACATGACTAGCTAAGATACGTCATTACAAATCCAATATGGCGGCCTCCCCAAGATGGTCGACTGGCTGTTTGAAAGCCAACCCCACGTTATGGATATCAATTGAAAGGGTTTGCTGAATAAGACGTGACTTAAATCCAATATGGCGGACGTTCAAGATGGCGGACATGATTTTGTAATTTTTAATGCGTGCTTAAAGCGTGTTTTTTAGTTTTTCATATTGTTAAAAATAATCTTTCTATCCATTGGGGTCCACTGAACCTAATGCTAAGATGATGAAGAACGAGTTTAGAGTGTATTCTTAGAAAATATATACACTAACAAAACAATTATGGAACAGATGTGTCAAAGTGGGACGATTGGCATATGACACACTTTAGATTTACTTTAGCTGTAGTCTATAAGGTCGTAAGTGAGTTAGTGGGCGGTGAGTGAGTTAGTAAGAGACGTAGGTTGTGAGTAAGTTAGTAAGTGGGGTGGGTAATGCATGTATTAGTGAGTGGGGTGGGTAGTCATTGAGTGAGGAGGGTAGTGATTGAGTGAGCTAACTAGTGAGTCTTTAAATGATGTTGGTTGTGAGTTAGTAAGGGATGTGGGTTGTGAGTAAATTAGTAAGTGGGGTGGGTAATAAATGTATTAGCGAGTGGGGTGGGTAGTGATTGAGTGAAGAGGGGAGTGATTGAGTAAGCTGAGTAATGAGTCTGTAAAGGACGTTGGTTGTAAGTTAGTAAGAGACACGGGTTGTGAGTTAATTAGTAATTGGGGTGGGTAATGACTGTATTAGCGAGTACGGTGGGTAGTGATTGAGTGAGGAGGGTAGTGATTGAGTAAGCTGATTCGTGAGTCTGTAAATGACGTTGGTTGTGAGTTAGTAAGGGACGTGGGTTGTAAGGTATATGGGGAGTTAGTAAGTGAGGTGGGTAGTGGGTGAATTGTTGCTAGAGTGAGGTGGGTAGAGTGGGTAGTACGTACGGCGGCTGGCCGAGCGCGGTGGGCGTGGCGAGCGCGGGCGGCGGCAGGTAGGGGTTGGGCAGCAGGCCGGCGCCGGGGTTGGGCCCCAGCGCCAGCACGCCCAGCTCCGGCGCCCCCGCCGCCACCTGCTCCCGCTCCAGCTGCGCGCGAGCTATCTTCTCTTTGAACTCCGCCACCTGGAGTGTTCAAATTTAACAGATTGATCCAACATCCTACTAATATTATTAACGTGAAAGTTTGTAACCCCCGCATCTGCAGACAAGTCAAAGTAATGACTAAAGTAACGATTTTCATTCTATAGGTTAGAACTTGATTAAGTAAGAACTGTCAAACGTTAGAATTCTTAGATAAGTAATAGTCACTATTTCGGTTACATAAGCATTACTGCTAACACTTCACAGTGATTTCGACAGCCCCTGTGGCGTGGCGGTAGTGCACACGACTGCCACGCAGAAGGACGCAGGTTTGATTCCCGCTCAGTGCACCTATTTGTATGCATAAATATGTTGTTGTTTTTTGTAAATTGACGTCCATAAAATGCTACAGTGGAGTTTGTTGCGCCGTTTCTTCTCCACTGGTGCCTGGGAAGCGGTGGTAAACTTAGTTTTAAGCAGAATTTGACGTCAAAAAGCTGTAGTAGTGCTACACAATTTTGAATAAATACCTTGAGTTTGAGTTTATGGCTATTTGCATTTGTCTGGGTTTTTCTATGAATAATATATATTTATTTACAAAAAGAAAAGCATCTAAGTCTGTTTATCCGCATTCTAGATTCAAAAAGCTAGTTAAGCTATGCTTAGTATGGGTCTAGATGGCGTTGTGTAGAATGTTGTGAAATATTTATTTATTTATTTAATGGTACTTCGGGCTAACATGATAGCAAGAGACTTTACATGATGTATTTTAAATTAAAAAAGACAGGTGTATACATATAATATTTTTTATTCGTCCATTTTCTCTAGTAACTTATATTTAATTTCCAAATCTATCTGTTGTAATTTTTCTTTATATTCCCTTTCAGAAATTTTCATTCTCAATTCTTCTGCATGTATTTTGTTTCTATGCTCCAACTCTGCTTGTAATATCTGACATTTTAAAAATTCTATTCTATCAGTTCTTTCTTCGGTATATTTCGCTCTTTTCGGTGTCGGACACATCAACTGTTCTTTATCTTCCATAAATGATGTGTCATTTGGTTTGCGCCAAGCATCATCATTGCTATCGCCTAATATAGTCACAGTACCTTAAACAATAAATCATCATACTTGAACACATGTCTTAAAGTGGTAATTACAATGCAACTAATTATAATAATATAGCTTTATCCTAGAAAGAAAAATGTTAGCACTTCAATTACCTATCCCTGGTACAATTTTTTGTATTTTTTTCGCCCTAAAGAGACGGATATAAAGATAAGGGAAATTTGAAGTGATTCAGGTGTGGCTCAATAGCTCCGTTGGAAGAGCATTCCCCCTGTAAGGGAAAGGTCGATTCCCGAGGGCCAAACCGTAAGGGATGGCCCTGGGTCAGCCGGGGTGCGAGGGATATGTCGATGACAACCTCACCTCCGGCTTAGCACCACGACCCACAGTCGGCGTGCGGTTTTAGTCGGTTCGAGTCCGACATAACCTCCCTTCCGGCTCCGGCAGCGGGGGGGGGGGGGGGAATCAGAGGGGACTTCCGCACGAAAAAAAAGGGAAAGGTCGTGGATTCAAGTCCCACTTCAGCGCATCTTTTTCCCGATGTATTTCGAATTTTTTGTTATTTAGTAATCAAAAGAACTCA
The DNA here is from genome assembly GCA_914829495.1 of Eilema sororculum. Taxonomy (NCBI): domain Eukaryota; kingdom Metazoa; phylum Arthropoda; class Insecta; order Lepidoptera; family Erebidae; genus Eilema; species Eilema sororculum. The sequence goes on along the minus strand of OU618538.1, from coordinate 25,164,080 downwards.
AAAGCACATTAAAACAGCTAGAAGTAGAATTATTACCCAATGTAATAGTAATAGGTACCTACACGAAATTTTACAGACATTCTGTGTATAAAATATATATGTTTACTTAATATTTATTGTACTTTTGACAGCCTGTGGCGTGGCGGTAGTGAACGCGACTGCTACGCAGGAGGCGCGGGTTCGATCGCCGCTCAGTGCAAATATTTGTATGCATGAATATGGCTATTTGCACTGGTCTGGGTGTTTCTATGTATATTACGTATGTGTTTACAAAAACAAGTATCTAAGTATGTTTATCTACGTTCTAGATTCCATAACAGAAGCTAGTTGAGCTTAGCATGGTTCTAGATAATGTATAGAATTTTGTGGATTTTTTAAAGTATATTAGAACCGAAATGATCTCTAATCCCACCAGCTAAGCTAAATTGCTTGTGTTAGGAGTGGGTTAATTTTTGCTTGTGTAATGGCCAGGATTCGAACTCGGGACCTCTCAATCGTAAGGCCGACTCCTTAACCATTCCGCTACCGACGCTTATTTAACAATAATTTAAACTCACCGTTTATATTACTGTCAATGTCCACCTTAATGTTAGTTAGTATATTTTTATCAATTGGTTCCTCTATTGGTTCCATGTCTGCCACAGATGAACCCTCTCCTGTCAGGTAGTGTACATTTTCTCTTGTCTTCGATTCCCAAGCCTTGGCTTTCATGTTGTACCAGAGTTTTATTAGTTGTTTTGTTGATGCCTAAGTAGTAAAAGAATAAGTTATTATTTTTTACTTAATGAATAATTGCTTTTTATTTGCATTCATTACATTTTGAACTTAATTTATTTAGTTATATAAAATATTTCTCAATAACATGATTAACAAATTTATCGAATACATAGGGAAAAAGAATCTTCTCGGACGGGACTCGAACCCGCAGTCTTTCCCTTACAGGGGTAATGCCTTGACCAATTCGGCTACCGAGACACGCCCGATGTGATTCAAATTTCCCATCTTATACGTCTTTTTCTTCGTAAGAAAATCGGTAGATGACTCCACCGTCGCCTTAAAGACGTATAAGATGGGAAATTTGAATCACATCGCGCGTGTCTCGGTAGCCGAATTGGTCAAGGCATTCCCCTGTAAGGGAAAGACTGCGGGTTCGAGTCCCGCCCGAGAAGATTCTTTTTCCCTATGTATTCGATTTGTATAGTTAGCATACTTAATGCTGTAAAAATTAACACATTTATATTAACAATACAGCTTAAATATGATAATCACAGTATCACCAGGGTGTCCACTCTAAATCGTCAAAACATTTCCCTGACTTTTCCCTGACTTTCCCTGACCATTTCTAAAATTTTCCCTGACCTTTTTAGCTGTAATTTTTTAAAGTAAAAAATTGCAGCCCTACATTTTCTTTTTCTCTTTGTAGTTCCAGTTTCTTCTGTTTCTCCTCTACTTCTCGTATTTTCTTTTCGATTTTGCGTTTTTCAGCTTGTTTCTGCTGTTGTTTAGACTCATTTTCTTTCCTTTTTCTAGACGCGCGTGATATTTCATCCTAGCACTTTTGACAGACACCTGAAAACCATATCACGAGTAACAGCCCTTACTCATGATGTGGTTTTCAGGGCCATCAATGGTTTTAAGGTAATCATAAACAGTTTTTTGTGCAATCAGTGACTCTTCTGTCAAATTTTCTACCAACAGTGATTTGTTGACAGAAAACCCGCCCTCAACACTTGCATTACCGTGAGAAATGATGAAACAAATTTTCATGACTTTCCATATGTCTTCATACTGTTTAACTCCACCTATGAGTAGATGGTAAAACTAGTCCAAACCAACCGCATCCTCATTGAAGTCTTGAACTTTTGTCTCCAAGTTCCACGAGCTTCAGATAACATTTTTTTTGTATTGTTTTTTGGCTCTGTCGGCCACCTCTCCTTGAATCTTGTCTTGTCCATGTAACGTTTCAAGCACTATGTCGACGCGATTCGATGCTATTTCGGAGTAATTCATAATAACTCGTGGATCGAAACACGTCAAACCACGAACAAAACGAATCTTAATGGGACTTTTATCCAACAGTTTCACAACATTTTTGTTTGAACAATTCGTTTTTGAAAGTCAGATTTAAACGCTAGCTCGACTTGCGGACTGCATTTTGCATCTTTATAAGCAAAGCGCCTCCTGCGCTTTGCTTCATATCCGATATCTGTCTTTTCTAACGGCGGCAGCAGGTTCTCTTTATCGTCTAAATCAAGTTTAATAATATTATGACTCGAAGCCGTTTCTAGTTTGGATGGCTTTACAATCTTCGCCATGAGATTGTGAAGTAACTCTAGGAGGGCAGTGTAGAGAAACGGAGCCATAGGTTTCTCGCTTTGGAATCGGCGCAAAAAAGGTTCGAATTCGTTAGTCAAACTTTTTACAGTTGATAGGTGGACTTTTACCAAGGGATTCTTCATTATGTCTTTTAAGATTTTTTGATTATGGTTTTCAGGGACTGTACGATCATTGACAAATTGGTTGACCTTGTCAAAAATTTTGATAGCTCTTTCAATGCAAGGACCATTTTCTAACCATCTAATAGATGTGAATTTTTGTGAAAATACAGTCCCTTCTGTGATTTGTGTGTATAAAGCTCGTCGTGCTGGACTATCTTTAAAGAGATTGTACATAGTTTTTAGTACTTCAAAAGTCTTCCAATCTACTTTTTGATGACCTGTTTTGAAAGCACCATTGACAGTGTGTAATCCACACACACTTTTGTCCAATAAGGGACTTTGTTTGTTTCCTCGGAAGAAAGAACATTTTTAAATTTTTTCAGAAAACTATTGTTCACATTGGGGCCATCCATCGAAACTTGTAGCAGTCTTTTTCTATCTCTGATTTAGATAGAAAAAGACTGCTACAAGTTTTGATGGATGGCCCCAATGTTATAACATAGGTTTATTTCATAGATTCCGCAAAGACAGGCTTTTTGAGAATTTCAACTTTATGGGGAGGGGACAATAGACCGTTTGCATTTTTTCGTAGTAATACGTCGACGTATTCATATTTCGACCTGATATACCAGCGACGATTTGATCTTTCGACCTATTGCATTTTTCACGTAATGATACCTCGACGTATTAACTTACCAGCGATGATTTGATCGTCCGACCAATCGTTGTCGACCTATTGTTATTCGATTATTTAACTTTCGGTATTATGTAAGAAACCCCAGCTAATTAGAGAGAGGAAAATGACAGCAGTTTTTATAACAGATTAAGTAAAAAAAAGTATTTTTTTGTATTTTTTTACTTAATCTATGATAAAAGAACTGTCATTTTCCTCTCTCTCTAATTAGCTGTTCGAGTATAAATATATATATAAGAAGTACTGATGACTGATAAGATACTATTATTTTTATTTATTCTATACTTTTTTAGACTTTTACATTAATTTTAAAGATCAATCATCAAAAAGTCCTTGTTTTCCCTGACTTTTCCAGGTAGAGAAGTCATTTCCCTGACTTTCCCTGACCCACAATAGCTTCCCTGACTTTTCCCTGACTTTCCCTGACCTTCCAGGTCCGTGGACACCCTGATCACACATGCTTGTATAGAAAATGAAATAATTTACCTGTTGTACTACAATCGAAGAGCAGTTGAATTCCTTTCTTATCATCTCCCAAGACGATTTATTTTTGTGTTCAGTTGTAGCACTTGTTTGCTTACTCGAAAATATGCTATCATATTTTTTAATAATGTTATGGAATAAATTCTTCTCCAATGATGAAAAGGGCATCTTTCTATCACTTTCAGAACTCATTGCAAATTAATTAGGTTTTGTTTTAAACGAAATATTTAAACGCGTTACTGACGACTGACGACTTAAGAATGAATTTTGAATACAGTTCTGTAATTCTATTGCTGTTTATGGCACAATTACAATAAATAGAACCCGCCCGGCCCAACCATGAATGTCGTAAAAGTTAAACAAATTCACAATGCACCTTCATAAACCGTAACAAAGGCTCAACGGTACTTTTTACTTTGTTATATGCGTTTTTACGTTCTTACTTTCTATTGTTGTTTATTGTACAATTACAAAAAAAATAGAACCGGCATAACTTAATTCTAAGTAATGACGTACAACCTATACAAGTTCAGACTCTGGCCGACGAAAGATGGCGCAAAAAGTTGCCAAATTTGAAGAACCAACAGGTTGCAACACTGACTAGACTCTGGCCATGTACAGTCAACGCCATAAGTTGATTAACACTAAAATATTTTACAAATCTTTTTATAATGGAATGCATCTGTCTATAGTAAATGTAGTGTTATGATTCCCAGAAGACAAACTTAATTTACATATTCAATGTTTTTTTTAGGGTTTAGGGGCCACAGTGTTCAATAAATTAGATTTTTTTAGCTACTTTTGTAGTTGACTGTACCATAATAGGCTTGTTTTCATGCATGCCTAGGAAAAAGATTGTGGTATCGACTCCGTTATGTCGGCGTGTATTTAGGGAAGGTTCATATCTGACGAAACTTGCGTCGCGTATTATCGGTCGCGTAACGCCAGAACAGACAAATGTATGGAAAAACACTTGACCGTTCACACTCAACTCAACCGATGTTACGTTAGTGCGTCGAGTGTGAACGGTCAAGTGTTTTTCTATACATTTGTCTGTTCTGGCGTTACGCGACCGATAATACGCGACGCAAGTTCCGTCAGATATGAACCTTCCCTTAGTGTTGCTACGTGTTGATTTTTTAATTTTGGCGCCAACTGTTTGCGCCATGTTTCGTTGGCCAGAGTCTAACATAACTGTAAGTAAATGACGTACAACCTATACAAGTTTAAAATGTGACTTCCTACACGGTAACAAACACTTGACAAAACTTTTCACTTTAGTACGATTATTTTACTAACAGTCGTTTAGTTTCTCAATAGAGCAAAATATAAGCATGTAACTCATCACAAACTTATTGTAAGGGATCAAATATTGTATTGAAAATGGCAATTTTAAATAAAATGTTATTATGTAAAAATATAAGCGGTAAATTAGATAAAATTGTTTCTTTTGCTGAAGAAACAAAACATTGATAGCAGTATTGCCAGCTGGAAAATATTCTTACGGCCTAAGTAATACTTATAGCTTTACTCAAGTAAGTAATCTGCGTTACTTTTCTAGAATAATATTTACATAAGTACAAGCAATAACTTAGCTAAGAAATTACTTAAGAACAATTAACGACTTGTTTATAGATACGGGGGTAAATATGGATGTTTGTTACTCTTTCACGTCTAAATGGCTGGAGCGATTTTAATAAAATTTGGTATGGAGTTAGCTGACACCCTGGATTACCACATGGGCTATGTTTGGTCGCGATAACCAACATCCACGAGGAGCCGCGGGCAAAAGATAGTCATTAATAAAGACGTTGCATTTCTATTACAAAAAAAGTTAAAATTCACTGCTTGACAATAAGGGCCGGCGCCCATTATCGGCATCGGCGAGCTTCAGGATTTTTTTTTGGCCAAGCATTATAGATCTTATCACTATCATCATAAAATTGAAATTTCAATGACGATCGTCGACCATTGTCGGCATCGATCGGCATTCTGCAGCGTTATGGTTACCAATTAAAGTTCAACCTTATATCTATAACAATAAGATCTATTGTTATTCGACAAATACAAATCCTCATGTTTGCCGATGCCGGCACTGGGCGCCGGCTCTAAGACGCCGTGTTGGTTCCCGATGGAGTACCAACCGATTTCCTGTGGATGCCGTAAAGCCAACGAGACTAGAGAAAAAAGGTAAACAAAACGAGTTACGTTGCGATAACTAGCGATTACTTTCTCTGTCCTTGTCGCACATGTCACACGTACGCGACAATGGTTTAGCGACAGCTGTCGTTGCGTGTTTCGTAGTACAGGAAAGCTGTCAGCACAGCGGTTCTAAACTGTCAGATTCGTCATCATAAGAGCAATTTCATTGCTGTCTGGAATGCGCTTGAAGTGATACGTAATAATTTTCAACTATAAATGTTTGGAACCGCTGAAACTTTGTTTACCTTTTTTCTCTCGCTTGTTTGGCTTTACTTTAGAAGATTAAGGAAAAGGGCTGTTCTCCATCGGACAATAAACATACTGCCCATGATTAGGTGCCCACTTCTGGCTCGCCCCCTATTAAGTGGGACTGAAAAATCTTAGTTGGCGAAATGTGGGTGTTTGTAAACACCTGTTTATCCCCTTCGGGGCATTACAGGCTTAAGTTTATGTATATGTAGCTATAAGAAACAAACCTTCTTCTGTATTTCGGCATCCATTTCTTCTCGTCTCTTCTTTGTCACTTCTTCATCTTCTTTCTTTTTCTGTTCATCTTTTTTCTGCTCCTCGACCTTAGTCACTTTGGTTAAATTCTTGAAAACGGGCATTTTTCCTATAACAATGATTGATATAGTTTAGTTTCCAATTCGTATCCTCAGTAAATGAATTTTATAGCCAAGAGTCTTAGTAGCCAGTTGAGTCAAGGTTTTGATTCTAAAAGCTTTGCACTTTGATACGGCATATACCTACGGTGAGGAGATTCCTCATTCCTCACCCTAACCATTATTTCCTAGGACGTTTATTCTTATTCACTTTATTAAATAAGAAGAATGACTATAAGAAAAATTAAAGTCTTTATTGTACACTAAGATTTACACTAGGACATGTAGTAGGTTTACAGTTTAATGTATGTACTTTACACAGCTTACGGCTAGTTGGAACCCTCAAAAGTTAGCTAGCTATTAGCAGTTATTAATCCATACTAATATTATATATGCGAAAGTAACTCGTGTCTGTCTCACTGAACCGAATTTGATGAAATTTGGTATAGAGGTAGATTAGACCTTGAGAAAGGACATAGGCTATGTTTGGTCGCGATAACCGACATCCACACGGGCGGAGCCGCGGGCAGAAGATAGTATTACAAGATATTTTATATGTACGTACACTTTAAGTTTAAACTAATTAAGAGAACTAGATGCCGACAAATTGCTAGGCAGTTTGGCAACTGATGGTTATTGTTAAGATGTAAAAATTAAAGTGTGAAATAAAAAAAAAACATATTTCTATAGCAATTGGTTGTGGAGGTCAGTGGCAGTTGCTTTCCTAAAAAATATCGAAATTGTGTCGCATCAGACTCTAACAAAGTTGGGTGAAGGCGCAGACAGAGTTCACCGGACACTTACCAATGAAGGGCATCTTCCGCACCTCGGCGGGTTTCTTGGCGTCCGCGCCCGTCGGCGGCGTGACGTCACGCGGGTCGCGGCGACGGCCGCGGGACGCCGAGCGGCGCCCGCGGGAACGGGAGCGCGGCCGGGGCGAGCGCCGCTCCGCCTCCCTGGGGAAGCGAGCAAACAGCTCTAACTATTGCTCGAGACATACGTCTTGGACCTACCCACCTTTCGCGATTAAAAGTGTGTGTAATGGTTTAAATAAATAAATAAAATGACCAGACTAAAAATTTCAAAATTCAAAGTAATTATTCAAAATTGTGTAGCACTACAGCTTTTTGACGTCAAATTCTGCTTAAAACGGTGTGTAAGTTTACCACCAGACTATTATACCAGACAGTATTATGCGATTCCAGACTATTATAATATTATAAGGGCATAAGAAGAATCTTTTAGGGCACCATGTCCATAAATATGTGTACGCTCAAAAAAAAAACAGTATAGTAATAACTACATAGTACAAAACAAAGTCGCTTTCTCTGTCCCTATATCACTATGTATGCTAATAATAATATAATAAATATTCCACAACATTCTACACTACGCTATCTAGACCCATGGTAAGCTTTTATAACTTGTGTTATGGAATCTAGAATGCGGATAAACATACTTACATACTTTTTTTTTGTAAATATATACATATTATACATAGACACCATTAAATAGCCATATTCATGCATACAAATATTTGCACTGAGCGGGAATTGAACCCGCGCCTCCTAAGTGGCAGTCGCGTGCACTACCGCCACGCCACAGATGCTGTGTAAAACTACGCAACGGATTTTTATGCGGTTTTTTTAATAGATAGAGTGATTGAAGAGGAAGTTTTATATGTCTAATACATGCTTAATATAGTAGAGGGTGTAGTGGGAACGGGATAGGACGCCACGCGGGCGGAAAATAACTGGTGGTACGAAATTCGCCGGGTCAACTAGTTCATACTAATATTATAAATGCGAAAGTAACTCTGTCTACCTGTCTGTATGTTACGCTTTCACGCCTAAACCACTGAACCGATTTTGATGAATTTTGGTATAAGGGTAGATTAGACCTTGACAAAGAACATAGGCTATGTTTGGTCGCGATAACTGATATCCACGCGGGCGGAGCTTGGTGGTTTAGGAGTCGACCTTACGATCGAGAGGTCCCGGGTTCGATCCTGGCCATTACACTACCGACGTGAACCCACTCCTAACACAAGCAATTTAGCTTAGCTGGAGGGGTTAGAGGGAATATTAGTAACTACGGTTCTAATATTCTTATTAAAAAAAAAAAAAGTAAAAAGTAAAAGTAAAAAAAGTATATAGATATCTTCAAAATACATCCACCAAGCGTGCACTGTGCGTTTAATGCATATTTTAGATCCAAAATATATGGATCGAGCTACTCTAAATAGGTATCAAGTTTGTTTGGAAGTAGGGTTTCCTCGTTAGGTTCCCGTCCATAGGTATAGCATGCTATTAATATGAAGACAGAGTGTGTAGTTTTTTCGTTGCTACTGGTAAAATCACACATGCCATTCTCCCAGCCTTTTGCCGATTAATGGTACATTCGACAAAAACGTGAATAAAATTTATTCCTAGAATAAACAGGCTATATCACCCACATATTGGCTGTTTATTCTAGGAATAAACTTTACTCGCATTTGGTCGAACCAGCCTTGAGTTGGATTGGCTATTAGTTTAACTACGAAATAACCAAGCTTCAATATTTGACGTAAAGCAACTGCCATTACATTCGATTGGCGATATCCAATTACATTAGTGCCCCGAGCACGCAAAATATTCGTAGGTACTCGTAATGTGAACGTATCGATAGAACGAAGCATTGAACTTATTTGTGAAGCTTATCAATACTAATAATGCTGCGTTTTCTACGAATATGAATATTTTTCGTGCTCGGGTCAATGGTTGTTGGACTTTACGGGTTTGCTGTAATGAAGGCCACCTATGACCGTATGACAATCTGGTCTGACGATATAACATCTGCCATCATTAGGAATATATCAGTCGGCACAATTTGATATTTATACGTCGATTGAGACCGAGAGAAAAACATCATGAACGTATTTCTTTCTCGCTCTTTTTATTATCTCATTTAATTTTTTTAATTCGATTAAGTGCCGGTGCACGGAAGATTTAGCTTGGTCCCGTCCTTCACTTCTACCTGCGTACTGCTCGTAGCGTCTATGAGTAGACAACGTCGGCAAAGGCTGCTTATTTATCATTGAAAATACTCCAGACGGTTGGATACCAGCTCGAGACAGGTATGAAGACTGTCGATGATCCAATAAGTATTCCCTAAACGCTAGAACAACACCTGCACCTGCATCACCCACAAACTAATAATACCACGGTCACGTGCTCCACCTAGGTCAAGAAGTGCTGATCGACGAACAAAGCTCTGAGGTAGGCTTTAAACAAATATGATTTTAAATCTGTAGCCTAGTGGTATGGGTAATGGACTGCTGAGACGAGGTCTCGGGTTCGATCCCAAGTTTACCATGGCACACCAATGACTTTTCGATGCTTTTCGAAGTTATGTGTGTATTTATCGCAGGTTTATAAGTGCCCGGTTAATGGCAATAGGCTCGCCACCTATTACATTGGGAACTAAACATAAACTGGCGAAATGTAGGCTAGCACCTCTGCCTACCCCTTCGGGGAATACAGGCGTGAGTTTATATGAGTTTATATGATTTTAAATAGCCTGACGCCGACTCCAACAGAGTTGGGGAAAGGTTCGGACCAATGTGTTGATAACGACTAGCATTTATTTATTTACATACGACGTGCTAACTTGATTTTAGGGATTTATTTATTGTAAATCAGGTTTTTGAAACAAAATAAGATGGTATTTTACGGCAAGTTTGAGTTTTTTATAATATATTAAAATTTATCCTTAAGTTGCGTTACTTGAATGAACTGCATAATTCGATCATACGCGAGTACTTTGTGTTAATAATTACGAGACGGTAGGCGGCGACGGGAGACGGAGGTTTCTATGGCAGAGGTTGTAATAAATACTAAATAATCTTGCCTCAACAAATTTAATAAAAAAAAAATGAAATTACAATAATTTACATTTGATTATAATTCGATGTATAGTATAATAATATCTAAAATAATATATCCGAGAGAGATTTGATCTCCAACCATCCAAATGGTATAGGTACAATTAGGTCTGATTTCACCAGTGACAATAATTCGAACAACTTAACTAAATTCTGACAGTCAGAGTGGATTTCACCAATGATAGTAACAGCGATCAAGTTCAATTAAACTGCGTTATCACTTTTTCCTCCATGTATTTCATTGAGCAAACCTCAGAGAACGAAGGGAGATGATCGCATTACTTTCACGGTTACACGGGGTTAGTGTTACACAAGGTTACGGTGTTACACAGGGTTATAGGGTTACACGGAGTATTTCGTGCGTAAATAAAAGCCGTATACAGCATGAGCTTAAAGACAGCTAATTATGATATATCTACGAGTAATACAAGCAAGGTTAATAAACTACGGTGAATTTTTCGAAACCAAGATGGCAGCTAAACAGGCTACAATGTCTAGTAAGTTGGTATCTACGGTTAAGTGGTGCGTTATCTATTGTGGGTTAGAGTAAGGTTTAGGCAAAGGAGTAGGGCTACTTCCATACATTCTTGGCTCCAGATGTTAATTGAATCGAAGTACTTTGAAAGAGTTACCAGGGTATATTGAGTAAGACACTTTGTACTTTTTCACTATATTTTATATTTCACTTGACCGGTTTCGTCTCACGGCATTCTCAAAGGTTTATTCACCTTTGCGAATGCCGTGAGGCAAAACCGGTCAGGTGAAAAATAAAATATAGTGGAAAAGTACAGTCTTACTACTTAATATGTGTAGCAGATTCCAACAACTGCCATTAATCTACGGTATAAACAGTTACCAGGGTGTTAAGCGCTTAGAACGAAACAGACGAGCAATTATCATTTTTGTTCATAGCTATTTTGCGTCAAAGGTTTACATTTTGATCGATTATTGTTAGATTGGTATGTCGGCTTTATGCGAGCTCCCAACCCTAAGAAAAAAAAGTGTAGACAAGAAACTGGTCTGGTTTTTGATAAATATTCCTCAACCTCTGTAGCGTGGCAGTAGTGAAGGCGACTGCTATGCAGGAGGCGCGGGTTCGATTCCGGCTCAGTGCAAATATTTGTATGTATGAATATGGCTATTTGCATTGGTCTGGGTGTTTCTATATATAGTATGTATGTATTTACAAAAAGCTCTGATAGCGCTGTGTAGTATGTTGTAGAATATTTATAATATCACTGTATTCATTTTTAGTTTCAGCCAAAGAAATAGTATCATTAAGCGATTTCCTTTAGAAAAATATCATTAATTTTATATTAAATATATTCTATAAATAATAGGACCCTATGTAATGCCCAATAATGCCTTTAACTTACAGTGTAACGCTGCGATCAGGGTACCGTACAATTTAATAATCTAATGACCATATACCTTCAGATAAATTAGATCAAATTTACAGTTTTTTTAACAGTTTGATCAAATTTGTTCATGCCCTTTTGATCACACTGTTTAAAACTCTGGCTGTTTCAAACGTTTGATCAAATTATCTGATCGTGTATGGCGGTTGTTACACGGAACAGACTCAGAGGCGAAGGTGTCCGCTTCCCAGTGTAGGTGTGGGGGTGTCTCACCTCAGTTTCCGTTGTAATTCCACCAAGCGCTCTCGGTCGCGGGTAGACCGATCGCGATCCGATGACCGGCGTTTCTCATCCTCATCTTTTTTCATTCTAAACAATAAAAATACATTATTTATTATTATTTTGACGAAGAAAGTCAGATCGATATTGTCGAACAAAGCACTCAAAATGATCTTAATAGCTTGGTTTCCCACCCTTTTGGTTGACTGATTGCCCTGCTATTTGGTACAGTCAGCATCAGAGAAAAGTTGACGAGTAAGTACTCAAAATAATCAAAATGACCCTCTCTCCGAGACTTTGTCTTTAGCTTAACATCAGGCGAGGTGAAGCCAAATTGACGTGTCCTAGATAAAAAAAAACTAGCTTTTGCCCGCGGCTCCGCCCGCGTGGGTGTCGGTTCCCGGCAATTATTAGAATTTTTCTCGCCGTAAAAACCATCCTTAAACTTCAACGACCTTAAAAAAAAAAGAATTGACCAAATTGGTTCAGGCGTTATGCGGTTACCAACACATTTAGCAATTCATTTTTATATTATAGATTAGAGTACTCAAAAAGTTGTAAATAAATCATTGCTAAGATTGTTTGACCATTCTGGATGCTTACAACTTTTTGAGTACCCTAATTATCAATTAATATTGAAATTTTGGTTTTAAGATTATTTTGAGTAATTTACTCGTCAACTTTTTTCTGATACTGACTGTACACATCTTTAGTTCAATTAATCAAAGAAAGCGTTACTTCTATTAATACAACTATTAAATTATATTCTCTAGAAGGCTAGAATCCAGAGCCACAAGCGAAAATATAGCAATCTATGCTGATATTATAAATGCAAACGTAACAGCCTGTTATGCTTACGTCTAAACGGCTGAATCATTAAAAAAATTGGTAGAGAGATAGATTAGAGCTTAGGTATGGACATAGGCTGTGTTTGGTTGCGATAACCAACATCGACAAAAGCAGAGTCACGGGTAATAGCTAGTAGTATACAAGCTAAGGCTCTTGTGGTTGAAAGCATAGTGAAAAAGAAAGAAATAACTTGAATGTTAGCATTTATAATGCTAACTTTTTAAAATACGAAATGCATCGGGAAAAATGAAGTCCCACTTGAGCGCTTAATTTTTCCTGATGTATTTTGAAATTAAGAAATAAATTACTATTCACGGTATAGCAAATTAGGCGCTAGGCAATTTGGCAAGGCATATATTATTGTAGGGCAGTGGTAAGTAAAGCATTGGCTGCATTGAATACACGAGAACAGGTATCAGGTTCACCTTTATTATTTTTTTATGAAGGGGACATTGACTTCACCTCGCCTGATGGTAAAATACCAAATGTTGGTTCGATAAAAACTCTTTTGATCGATTGTTCATTCGATCAGTAGTAGAATTGCCTAATGTTTTATCGGTCACACGTCAAATGATCAAATGAATTTCGGTCATCAGATAAACCCAAATTGTATAATTTGTATACAAACCTATTTTTGAGGGTATCAAGTAGTTTGCGGTCACTCTCGTTGAGTCTGTCCATCTGTATGTTTGACACCCATGCTGTCAGTGACTTATCATCACGCTCGCTGAACCTACTGCTCTTTGATTTTTTTTCTGGAAACAAAACAAAAATGTAACTGAAAAAACCTTTTTACGCAGTTTCTATATAGTAACCTACAAGGCAGATTATCTAATCTTGCGATGAAATTGTAATTATATTCCACAACATTCTACACAACGCTATCTAGACCCATGGTTAGCTTATCTAGCTTGTGTTAAGGGATCTAGAATGCGGATAAACATACTTAGATACTTTTTATTTGTAAATACATACATACTATACATAGAAACACCCAGACCAATGCAAATAGCCATATTCATGCATATAAATATTTGCACTGAGCGGGGATCGAACCCGCGCCTCCTGCGTGGCAGTCGCGTTCACTAGCGCCACGCCAGAGGCCTTTACCTTTCAGACATCATACTTGTAATCATACTGTGTTACATGCGAGTAAGGCGAAAGGAATGGCGTAAATTGAGAGGCACTTATGTGTGCAGCAGTGGACTATTATAGGCTAATAGTTTTTTTTTAATCTTTATTTATTTTGGGGTTTTGATCCAGTAAGGATATACCAACCCCATCGTACCTTAATTCCTAGTGGACAGTCTTACATTATTTGTTACAGTCTAGGTAGTACACTTATTATAGGAAATCATTGCTGAACTATTGTAATCAGGTGACATAGTTTTTGGGCGGCTTCGGAGCTTGGATAACTCATAATACTTTGTATTAGACCCACATCCAGAGTATTTACTTTTAATTCGTGGAGCAGAGCCACACGCTCTTTTTTATTCCGGTCACAATCCATCAGCAAATGTTGCACATCCTCAATTTTATGGCATACAGGACAATTAGGCGCAGGCTAATAGATGATGATCGATGATAGAAGCAAGGCGAACGTTAAGTATCTTTATAGACGCGTAGGTTAATTAATTTAACAATTTTTATTTATAACTAGCTGTGCCCGCGACTTCGTCCGCGTGGAATGTACTTAATAAAAAAAATCAGTTTATTTTTTTTTGTTTTTGGCATTTTTTTTTTAGCCTAAGTTACTCCTTATTACATAAGCTATCTGCCAGTGAAAGTCCCGTCCAAATCGTTCCAGCCGTTCCAGAGATTAGCCAAAACAAACAGACAGACAGACAGACAAAAAATTTAAAAATATATATTTTGGTATGTGTACCGTAATTACATTCATATGCATGTAGTAGAAAGTGGTTATTTTAATATTACAAACAGACACTCCAATTTTATTTATTTGTATGTATTGTATGTATGTATAGATGTATAGATAAACTGAATAAGCCTTGTACTTAGCGAGTTTTTCACACGTTTTAAAAGTTTAGTTTTGGGACCGCGTACCTGCCTAATTTAATTTACGTTAGTATCTTATAACATATAACTTTTAGTCATCTTTACCTTTCTTCTTAGACGGCTCGCTATCCGAACTGCTAGAATCACTAGACGAACTGCTACTGCTACTCTTCTTCCGCTTCTTCTTCGACTTCTTATCTTTCTTCTTCTTCTTATCGTCGGCCGGAGCGGGGCTCTCCTTCCGTTTAGTGTGGAAGCCATCTTTGTTGAATGTGATAGTGTGGGACATGTATTGCTGTGGTTTCTCTCCATCGGATTTGGTTTTGTTTGCGCGAGACTTCTCGAAGGCTTTTTGGCGGTCAGACATCCAGTCTGTTTCCCAGTGGGGGTTTTGTTCTACAAAGTTCTGAAAAGGAATAATATTTTGTTACTAAAATCCATACTAATATTATAAATGCGAAAGTAACTCTGTGTCTGTCTGGTCTGTCTGTCTGTATGTTACGCTTTCACGCCTAAACCACTAAACCGATTTTGATGAAATTTGGTATAGGGGTAGATTAGACTTTGAGAAAGGACATAGGCTATGTTTGGTCGCGATAACCGACATCCACTTTTAGTTATTATAATTAGATCGATAGTACTACCGCAATACCACGACAGTTTTAGTAGCTTGGCGACAGTGCATTCGACTGATAGGCAGAGAGTGCTGGTTTAATTCCCTCTCAGTACAAATAATTTTATGCATGAAATGTCCATTTGCATTAATTCCGTATACCCAGTATTTCCATATGTCGGAGACCATGTTAAGCAGTCATAAGAATATCTATGGCAGTTGTTACGGGTAGCTGGAGACCCCCAGCTTTATGGAAAATATCGAAGTTCACGTTTTCTCCACCTGTCTTTATGAGACCTTTATGAAAGAACGAAATTTGGTTGAAACTTTGAAGATAAAGCAGTGTGAACATAATACAAAAGGTCCGATTAACCTCTCTCTATACTAAGCAGATGGTTTGTAGTTCACAATAACTGGTAAATTACCCACTATAATTATTTATTGATTAATAAATGATTACTTACAGTATAATTCTTGGAATGTGTTACAGATTTAAGATGAGCCGAAGCGCAGTGCAGGTCTCCGATGAACTGATCACACAGCTTGCAGTACCACGCGGTGGACGGTACGAAGAACTGAAGACCTTAGGACAGAAACAATAGAGTTTACTTCTCAATGGCATTTTCAACCCAGATATATAATATTGCGTATTCAGACCACTAAATATTATCTACATCCAGAAGAATTATAAATTTAGTAAATGTAAATATAGATTATTTTTTTATATTGTTTAATTGATTGCAATGCGCAATTTGTAATTGAGCGGACATAACCTGAAACACAGGTTTTCAAAAACCTAGATCAGGTGGTAGGTCGCAAATTGTAAATTTATTTATTTATTTTTTAATTATTATTTTATATTTATTTTTAAGAATATTAGAACCGAAGTTACTAATATTCCCTCTAACCCCTCCAACTAAGCTAAATTGCTTGTGCTAGGAGTGGGTTCCCGTCGGTAGTGTAATGGCCAGGATTGAACCCGGGACCTCTCGATCGTAAGGCCGACTCCTTAACCACTAAGCTACCGACGCTTATGTAATGAAAAGTAATAAAAGTAATAAATGTAAGTAATATATTTTAAATTCCATTTGTTTACTGTATATACAGAGTTTTTATTGCACATGCGCTCTTAATGTAGACATTATTAGCAGTAAAGTAGTTATATTTGACCTCATTTGTAAAACTAGTAATAATACAATGTACAGCCTTTTTTGATGAATAAATGAATTATTATTAATAATAATATATATATATATATATATAATATATATATATATATATATATATATATATATGGTTCTAGTAGTATATATATATGGTTCTATAGGGGCCTATGTGAACCAAAATGTCGGAAGGCGAACCTTGATCTCTCTCTCTCTTGAAGTCTATTTAGGATTTCCGCACGAAAAAAAAAAAAAAAGATCTCCAAAGTCCAAGTGCACGTTGGCCTCTGCATCAAAGTAACAGCTTGCAGGAAAATACGTCTCCATGATAATAATGATGATGAAAACCCAATTCGACCTTTCCTGCAACCTGGTACACATTCTGACTGACGAATGAAACTCTGGCACGGGATTTCCTTTCAGGTCAGGCAGTTATCACTCCCATAAAAGCGGTATAAACCATATCAAGAGGAAAAAGCCGTAGTAGGGTATCCCTGCCTACCTTTAATCGGAGTCCTTTTTGTGGGAGCGGAGGGGAAGCTTGGGAACCCCTCGTTCATGCCGGACACGGTGTGCCACGGAGCCTCCATGTGCGCCGCTGCCATTCTTTGGATAATAAATAAAAATAATATTGTAAGCATATCATTGTTACATTCTAGTCAAATAGAAGCAAATCGAAATCCCAAATATTTCATTATAAAGAGTATTTGATATATTTGTATGTAGATATGTGCTTTATATAAATTTGATTCAATGAACAGAATAGTACTCCAATACTTGAAATGTCCCATTAAATCGCGTGAAATTGAACTATCTAAATATCTACTTTTTTCGTCGATCACTGCTGATTATATCTAAAGTAAAGCCAACGAGACGAGAGAAAAAAGGTAAACAAAGCGATCATTACTGAGTTACGATACGGACAGATAAAATTATCGCGATAACTAGCGATAATTTTATCTGTCCTTCTCGCACATGTCATACGAATGCGACAATGGCCGGAGCGACAGCTGTCGTTTTTCGTCGGTGTTTCGTAGTACAGGAAATCAGTCAGCATAGCGGTTCTAAACTGTTAGATCCGCCATCATAAGAGCAATTTCATGCCTGTCTGGAACGTGCTTGAAGTGATACGTAATCATTTTCAAATAAAAAAGTTTGGATCCGCTGAAACTTTGTTTACCTTCTTTCTCTCGTTTCGTTGGCTTTACTTTAGGGTCGGTTCATTCCCTGACCCCTGTGACCATGTCGACAATCAATATGGGCTGTTAGAAGTCATTCGCTATAAATAAAGCATAAAGTAAAACAAGCAGTCAGTTTGTATGGAAATATATTTTTAACCATACACATACACATACCAGACCACATTTTGACAGTTATCAATTTTGGTGCCATGTCGACGGGTCGAGCCACATGTCGAGAGGTAAGATAACCTCCACCCCACAGGTTTCGAAGGAAAAGTAGGTGTGTTAAAGAAATGGGATATCATTCTTATTAAAGGATTTGGCATGCGATAAGTAAGGAAAAGGCAAAGCTTGTGTAAAGAAAACAAGACATCCCTTTACTAGACCACCATAATTATATTAGGACATAACAAAATAAACATAATAACTTTAAAATATTTGCTACAAGATAATGTTACTTAACTGGCTACATTATAATTATGTCTCATTAGAATGTTGCTAGCATGATGATAGAAATAATAATAAATGAAAATGTCCCCCGGCGCTAAATTCAGTCTCCTCAAAAATTTTATTAAAAAAACGTATGCATTATTTTTTATATTCTGACCAATGTTTAATCCGAGCATAAACAAACTCTTTTAATGAATATTACAGGCTTGATAAATATTTTTATTCTCAATCATTATAGAATTTAATGGCTTCCCATCTTATCTGTACGAGAAGTAAATTTAGCTTTTTCTCAACACTTCGTATTTGGTAGTAGGCCCATTATACTTTTTCAATATAAAAACGTTTGACCCCTATCTTTATTATTGAATGGCAGAGGTAACTTTTAGAGCCGGGGTTTAAAACAAAACTAAGTCAAAATATAAAATAAGGTTAGCACTCACGTGGGGATTTTGGTTTTCCGGATTAGTTTCATCGTAGAATTTTTGTTTCGGCTTGTAAGGAAAGAAAGACAGCATGTCATACACGTTACGATAACTGGTCAGATTTAGGTATGCAGGTGGTTTCATATATATTTATTTAGTATGTTAGATTGTTAAGAAAAGCGTTACTTGGGATAACAGCGGCAGAATCATTTTAATAATCAATTTATTGCTATTTATTGTAGGTAGCCTAGTGGTATGGGTAATGGACTGCTGAGACGAGGTCTCGGGTTCGATCCCAGGTTTACCATGGCACACACCAATGACTTTTCGATGCTTTTCGAAGTTATGTGTGTATTTATTGCAGGTTTATAAGTGCCCGTTTAATGGCAATAGGCTCGCCACCTATTATATTGGGACCTAAACATAAACTGGCGAAATGTGGGTGCTAGCACCTCTGCCTACCCCTTCGGGGAATACAGGCGTGTGTTTATGTTATGTTATGTTAGAAGATTATT
The DNA here is from genome assembly GCA_914829495.1 of Eilema sororculum. Taxonomy (NCBI): domain Eukaryota; kingdom Metazoa; phylum Arthropoda; class Insecta; order Lepidoptera; family Erebidae; genus Eilema; species Eilema sororculum. Next base: position 25,144,893 of record OU618538.1, on the reverse strand, counting down.
ATATATTTTCTATCCTCGGCTATCTTATTTAGCAGTATCAAGAGTGCAAAGACAAAGCATTTTATAACCAAAGCACTTATAAATAAAGGGATATCAATATGATATGTTCAATCTTTACGACAACCTTTACCCGTAAGGTCTTTCGAGCAAACAATATATTAAAATTTACATAGAAATAGAACATTCACGTGTCTCAAAAGCAGCTTTGTATTTTAAAGACAAAATATATTAGGTTGCGCTTCAATCCCTGGCATGTCATTCATGTTTCACGTTTTATCTGGTCTATAGGACCACCGGTGCATACTAAACTCTTCAGTTGAAAGTAACGTGAGTGGTTTGCTTTGGGGTTAGTCATGTGCCGAGGCTTTTACTTTAGATATTCTGGTAATTTATTCAAAAGCAAATTATTAGTATAAAATAATTTAGATCGCATAGCACTAAAGGTACTGAATTTACTTGGAAGGGGAAGATTTTATTCACCCCATTCGACAACAGTTTTTAAGGTTTAATATTTTATTGCCTTAAAATCACATTCAAAAAAGTACGAAAATAAAATGGTCAAAGTATAAGCGCACAGTATCTAACTTTTTTATGCAAGTGAGATATGTAGGTGAAGGTATTTTATTAATTACGATAAAATAAATATATTTAGTATGAGTTCAAGAGTGAATACGTTTATAATCAATTAGGTAATAGAAGAAATTTTCGAATTAAAAATTAATACCAAAATAATATAAGGACTCGGCACATAACTCTTTAGGATCATGACTGCTGACCTTCAATAAACAGAGAGGCACCAAGCCTGACACTGAAAGGTACGTCTGAGTTTAAAAAACAAAAGACTAAAGCAATATAATGAGCAGTTTTCCAGTAGGTACATAATCAGTTGGTTTTTAAAATCATCAGGAGATGGCGCTAGCATAGCTCTTGGTAATTTTTTTTAATTTGCATTGTGGAGGCCAATTTAGTCTGTGGAAAGAAAGAACTGAACGAATGTCTCAATTTCATTATTTGCTGCTTCTGAAGCGTTCAAAATTGTTTGTATGTAGTATTGTAACTTCAAAAAGTTGATACCTACATAATTTTAGATAAGTAATAATACATTGTAGTAAATACAATAATCTTTGTTTTCAGTAATACGTAACTAATATTCAATATGCGGTGTGCTGTTTATACATCCAGAAAACATTTGATTCTACAAGAAATTACATTACGAAATCAATGGATTAGGGCACACTCTTCTTACCAAAAGTGCCGACTGCGCCATCTAGCGCGTCTTTAGGAAAGTTTTAAATACCTACTAGAAAACTGCTCATTGAATACATAACTTAATAAGTGACAAAACAAAAATGATGATCTGCGACGATACGGTCGTTATCATCAGAGTAGTTCATTGTCTCGCTCGCACTCGTTGTTATTAGTGGGCATCAAAATTATAGTGACGTAAGCAGGACGACTCGAATGCGAACGGCCGTACAGTAACAATAGATCCAAATATTTTCAATTTTGAATTTCACCCAAAAATACCAAGCAGGAACATGGAACTTAATAAATAAAAAGCAAGGGATGAATAAGTATGGTTGTTAAAAATTACTTAGCTACTCCCATTTTGTAACGTTTTTTTTAATAAAAACCTTATTTCTCACCAGTAATATGGTTATATAATTTTATCCCTTGATTTACCCTGTGTTATTAAATTACAGTAAAGGAATTGGGAAACTAACGGGTTATAAATAGTATATAAGGTAAACAACTTACTTATGATGAGGCACCGAATGCAAGTGATTCAAGTAATCCTTAGCAGTGGACGGAAACTCATTGCAGACCCGGCACCAATGCATCTCAGGATCGTAGTACACATAGTTGAACTTCTTATTGGTTGAAGGCGACCTGCGATTTGAATTTGTTCGTTAAAAGATTGACACTTTCGGTTGCAGAAGGTGTTGCCTATAGACAAATTTACGTCTTAATACATACGCTAAAATGTGAGACAGCGGTAGTATCAGCATCCATGAAGTTTTAATTATTAAAAAATAAAGCATAAAATATACCAAAATATTTTTTTTTTCAACATAGTTTTCGCACATATAGTTATATTCTTAGGTGATGAAGGGAGGTGATCCAACGTCATATTAGAACACGGTTTGAAATTAAGTCGTTCTTTTTTCAAAACAGTTATACTAAAAAAACAAACGAAAAAGGGAATATTAAATATTTACACATACACCGTTTTTATTATATATTGTTAGGATTGAGACACACATAGACCTCACTTTAGTCTAATCATTGTTTGCATTTACATGAGTGTTGGAATATTAGTTGTTTATTTTTTTACAAATGTCAATCGTACGCAATGCGCAGTACAGACGAGCGGGCGAAATATCGTAGCCCACGTATGTTAGTATAGTGATAGAAACCGAAGACTTGTTGGAAGTTTGCGCGAGAACATTAAAATAAAACAATTTTTTAAACGGATTTTATAGCAAATTATTTGTTTGTATTTTACAGGGACCCCGACATTCTAGTTGCTTTTCTATCTTCTCAAGAACCCTTTAAAAATAGGTTTATTTGAAATAAACAGTTGTGAAACAAATATAGGTAGAAAATAATAGAATTTGTAAATAATAAAACAACTTGATTTGTATTCTATTTCTTTTTAAAACGAAGTACATACATACAATATACTGAATAATAAACAGTCTGATTATTAACTTAATCACAAATAAGTCATTGTGTTAAAAATGTAGTCTTAAATATAAAAAATATGAGTATTAGAAAAAGCATTTTTATGTCTCATGAAGTATGAAAAAGATACATGTCATTTTAAGAATTAATACAGCAATTAAGTGAAAAGCTTACAACACATTGTCACAATGCAATAAACAGAACAGAAAACTAGTCCTGCAGATATGTATTATATTATATTCCTCCGATGTCGCCACTGTTCCAATCTTGAAGTTGCCAAATCACTAAAAACAAAAGCCAATAGCTCTTCTTGGCACGCAAAGCTGTGCAATCCTGTTTTTTTGGGAAGAAAATATCTCAACTAAGGATTGTTTAAATTATCTCATTTATACAATATACATTCTTATAATTTCAAACAATTACTTATAAAAAATGCGGTGGAATTTGATTTTTGTTTCTATCTGACACTTAATTGAGATTGTTCAATTTTAGAATTCCATAAAGTTTAAAAACAAAAAACAAAAATCAAATTCGAATTCCAAAAAACATAATGTGAAAAATAAAGAAAACTAATAAAACACACCTAGATTTACGTTTGGAGCTGCGCTCAGCCGAATCGTCGGAGTCGTGGATCTCAAGAGCTTCCTCACCAATGATGCCATTCAGCATATCCACGACATTGTAGATAGTCTTCAACTTGTTCTGAATCTCCAACTATGTATAAGAACGCACCGTTAAACACTTATTGTATACCAAGCCTTACAGTTAAGCAAAGAATATGAGCTGTATTATTGATATTATATCATTAAATAAACAAAATGTAAAGGTTCAATCTAAGAAACCAAACCTGTAATTTCGTGTTCTCCTTCAAAAACCTTTTGGTGTCAGGGCTCGGGGAGCGCTTGGCATCTCCTCGGAGCTCGTTGCGTTGGTCTTTCAGAGTATCCAGCTCTTTTTTGAGTATGTTGGTTTTCTTGATGTAGTCTTCCCTTTGTTTAGACAATGCGGCTTTCTGGTGTCGCATTTCCGACTCGATAGCAGCTGTAAAATATGGTGTTATTTCATAATCTATATTAGGTTAAAAGATTAAGTGTGGTGCCATTTTTGGTGGTCAAAATATTCCAGAATATTGGTACTACTGACAAATTTGGCCTAATGACACTACACTTAATTAAAGCAAAATATAATTAAGTTGATTTTCTTAGCTGTTATCCCACATCTGCTAAATGAAATTTCTAGAGGCAGTTTCAAGCACGGTATTATAACCTCTGTTGAGGAAAATCTTTAACCTATTTACAGTCATGCAGGTGATGCAATGTGATTGCAGTCAGCAGGGCATGGGGCAGGCGAAATATAGGAAGTTATAGAACAAAGCGGGCAATATCTCCTTAGTTTTTCTTGATGACGCCAACAAGAACCTGTGTTGAGACCTAGACTAAAGAAAGATATAAGAAGTTCATATAGCAGTAGGATGATTTGTACACATTTCTATAAAGTAGGCCTTAAAACTATGTGAAGATACATAGGCACTAAAAATATTCATTATTGTTGTTATAGTAGATAAGTCCATAAAATAATTATTCTAAAGCTTTTTTCATCAAAAGATGTTCTATATAAGCTTGTTATAATGAAACAACTCCTCAAGACCTTTCACACATCTTATAAAAAAATTGCATGTTAAATATAATATATTAAAAATAGTTTTGCATTTGTGTTAGTCTAACAAATGATGAACTGGACATGTTACACAGATTTTCCTTGGGGACAGTGACTCACCAGAGAAGATAATCATTATGTAGAAACAGTAAAACTAGTTTTTTCAATTTAAATTTATTTTAAGTATAGCGGACCCCAGACACCAAGCTGAAAGCTTCAGATGCAACTGGGATTAATACTAAGATGAAGAAGTTCAATTAAAATTTTGTTGTGTAATATTTATTTGTGTAATTTTATCAACCCTAGTCTGTTTCACATAATTTTACCATTGAAGGTAATTAATACCGTTTTCATTTCTTGGAAAAATTTGAAGAATCAAACTATATGGAGAAAAAGAAATATGAAAAGCTGAAATTTTACTGCTAATAAGAAAAAAATGTTAAGGAGATAAATTATTAACAAAGAAGAAATGTTTATTACAATTTGCATTATTTTACAATAAATTTTGGTTAAAAGATCTAGAAAAAATAATTTGCTCCACCCTATACAGTATAAAGCTTGGTAATTTTAGATAAAATCCTATGAACAACTTCATAGATAAGTTTTGTATGCAGTGTTACCATCAACTAAATAAGTAAATAACAAATTGGAAAGTGTCAACAACTAAAATCTATAGCAGTCTTCACCTATTTTAATTTGTACAAAAAAGTTAGTATTAAATGTGATTGCCACCAAAATTTATAGATATACAATGTGTATGTCCACAAATTTTTGAATTATTTTTATGTGTTATAACAACTATAGGTACAGGTGAATGTTAGTTGTGAGCTGCAAGAGAGCACACAACTCCTATAATGTCAATATGTCTCGCTCTACTTCATAAATATAGCAAGTTAACAACTTGACTATACTACTATACTACTTAACTTGACAAGCTTTTCTATAATCTGATAAATAGTGCTTATCAGATTCTAGGGAAGCCTGTCGCAACAAAATTAATTATATCTCTTGATTACTGATTCAAATTAACTTCTTCAGTAGATTACAATGCACCAACAAATGTTTTTAAAGTAAATTAATTGTATTGAAATTAATATTTAAATGTTTTACAGTAAGCTTACAATAATATTCAATGACTGAAAAAACTAACTTTTAAATTCTCGAGTTCCATGATATTATAAAATGACAATAACGGGAATTAACATGACCATGATGATCGCGTTAATACCCGTTATTGTTATTGACTGAAAAAAAATAACATTTGAAAACATTAAAGTACAATTACAATTGAAATAAAGTAATATTCAAGATAATTCAGATTCCGAGTGAGTAAAAAAATATAGAAATTCACATACCTTCTTTCTTGATCTGGTCTTCGACATTGTTGAGGAATGGAGCAGGTGGTACTCCTGGCGGTGCCTGTGTTGGTGGTGGTGGTAATGACATTTGGTTCCATGTTGCTATGTCTGGTGGAAGAGGGGCTTGAGGCATCGATCCCACCGGAGGGAAGTCATCGTAGATGCCCGAGTATGACGGTTGATAGTTGGCACCATAGTTTGTGTTTGAGACACCCTTTCAAGTGAAGTTGGAAAATTAACTCAGTGATATTGTAAGTTGGTTTGGCATAGCACCAAAATTACCTAACTTTGGTGGTATGTCAAACCACATAACCTTAAAAAAACACAAATTTAAATATTATAGCCAGTATCAGACTGTCTATTTATTTATTTAAACTTTTTGCACACATACAAAATGATTGTACAAAGGTGGACTTAATGTCTCCAATATACAAAACAAAATATTTTGTAGCTGTCATCATCAGAAAAAGGTTTTTTTTTTTATAAGGTATTGCCTGTCTATATGTGGATATCTTTAATATTGTGTACCTGGTGAAATTAAAGCCTTGCCATACAAGAAATATATAGGAATGATAAAAGACTGGTTGCTTGTCAAATGATTTTACTCCAATATAGACTTTTTATCCATATGATGTAAAGAATACAGATAAATGTGGATTTGGTGGTTTGAGCTTCCCTTTGACTACATATTATTTGTATGCCAGAACATGATGCACATAGTCATAAGACACTCTATGTAACATCCTTATCTCAATGTTCTAAAAAAAAACATTCTATTCTAGGACATTTGAGTACACTGGTTATGCTAATTGTTCATTCCATAGACAATGTAGATATGAAAAGTACTCATTAGCCCAGTGAATTATAGCAATAGTTAGAAAAGATACTTGTGGTTTCAAATTACATATACTACACAAGTAACCCGAGCTCGAGAACAGCATTTGATTGTTAGCCAAAGGTCAAATTATTACTATATAGGATACTAGCTTTTGCCCGCGGCTCCGCCTGTGTCGATGTTTGTTATCGCGACCAAACAGCGACAGCGACAGCCTATGTCCTTCCTCAAGGATCCTGTAATTTGGTATAGGGGTTGATTAGACAACCCCTATACCAAATTACAGCGTAACATACAGACAGTTACTTTCGCATTTATAATATTAAGTATGGAAGTATGGATTTAACACCTACTCAAAATAAATGTACAGAAACATGTATACATACGTTACATTGAGTTAACAATGACAAATATTTAGGTTACAAAAACGGAGTAATTCCTAAAATTCACATGTATGAACTATGATGGTTAATACAATGTTAGAAGTCAAATTCTCATCAACAAAATCATCTACGAAAGCCAAATATTACCTCTGGAGGTGGTTGAGTAAAAGCCGGCGGCGGTGGAGCGGAGAATCCACCTTCTTGGAATTGGGTGTCCCATAGCTCACTGGGCTCCGGTAGTTTTGATATCTCACTCAAAATGTTCTCGTCTAAAAGGTCTTTGTCATTTTTACGTGGTGACCGGCTTCGTTTTTCATCTCTTCTACTAGGACTCCGGCTGCGTTTCCGTAGCGGCGGACGATTCCTGTAATCCGAACGATCCCGGTCGCGTTCCCGATCTCTATCGCGATCCCGGTCACGATCCCTGTCCCTATCCCAATCTCTATTATAATATCCTTTTCTAGGTTCCCGAGACATTCTCATAAATTGCAAATTCTAAAAAACCAACAACAATAGCACTCTCAGCACGCTTTGTTTGACAAATATGACGCCATCTTTCAAAATCAATGTTGCCATTGTCCATTTTTTTGTGATTTTTGGTTTGGTTACAAAACCTTTAGGCCATAGTCCATTAGAGTTTGGTCAAAAAATGGCGCCAAATTTGAAAAATCAACAGGTCGCAATACTGAATATACCCTGAAAGAACGGAGTGTATATGTAATTTGTTTTGCTATTAGGTGTGCATGAAAACAGGCTTAACCAAAACGTATTTTAGATATGTTTTAGGCAGCGCAGCGCTAGTAGACCTATGTTTTTGAACCAGTTTGAACTCATAAATAAAACAACGTTTAAACATTATATTTGTAATTTTTTTGAGATATTACTGATTTTTGTCCGGGTTTGTCCTATCTAAGTCGGATGAAATTTTATAGCATTTAGTATACCTTACAGAGGGAATGCTCTCCCATCTCAGCTACTGGGCCACAACTGAATCAATTCAAATTTCCCTTCTCTTTATATATCCATCTGTTAGGCGACGGCGGAGTCTTTTGTCAACACTTTTACGCACTGTTGGAACCAAGGACTGATTTTTCAACCATTTTTAAACATTGATTTTTGATTACTCCGCTCAAATATTTGAATGAAATTTTAAAGCATTTATTAGGTAATGCCAACTATAGGTACAATTCGATTATATCAGGAATAATTAATTACTCTGGTGGGGCTTGAACCCATGACCTTTCCCTTACAGGCAGAATTCTCATTCTTTCTTTCCCATCTCTATCCGCCTTTAAGGCGACGGAGGAGTCATCTACCAACACTCTTAATTACGAACTGTTGGAACCAATGAATGAAAAATGATTGAAAAATCTAATGAAGGATCTTTCATCAGACAATTAGTAGTTATACTCCTGTCCTTTTTCTAAATCGATAGTTGATTGCTCAATATTATTGAAGATTGAAAAAAAGATTGAGTTTGCTCAAATGTTATTGCCTTAGGTGTGTTGTTTCCCTCACCGTGCAGGCTTATTATGTAAGTTATGTTTCAATTAAATTAGATGATAAACAAGCTTGGAAATGAGCTGTTCGCCCAACTATGCTACTCAAGAAAATCATTGTATCTAGACTTTAATTAGGTAGATAATAGACTAAATGATTTTTTGTAAATTGACCAAAAAAAAATGCCCGCTGAGTTTCCTGCCGGAGTCTTCTCAGGTCTGGGCCGCGTTTCTAACTGGTGGTCCATTTGCTAAAGTAATCAATCATGAGGTTAAATGGAACACTGCTAACTAGAGTTTATAAATTTAAGTACCTTGGACATCTCTTGGCCGCTGACATGAAGGACAATGAAGATATTGAAAGGGAGCGGAGGGCGCTGTCGATTAGGGCGAATATGATAGCTCGTAGATTTGCACGTTGCTCAGAAGGTGTCAAAAAAACCTTATTTCGTGCATATTGCACTTCTTTTTACACGTGCAGTCTGTGGGCAGATTATTCGCAGAAATCGTACAGTGTCCTTCGTATTCAATATAATAACGCGTTCAGAGTGCTGATGGGGCTGTCCCGTTACTGTAGCGCGTCAGGGATGTTTGCCGAGGCTCGTATAGATTGCTTTTACGCTACTATGAGAAAGCGATGTGCGTCTCTGGTGCGTCGGGTGCGGTCCAGCTCCAACAGTATTCTGAGCTGTATAGCGAGCAGACTTGACTGTTTGTATGTGGGTCGCTGCTGCAAGCTTTCCACCTAGGTGGGGGGCTAGTGGTGGTGATTCGCATGCAGACTGTCAATTTGTTATTAGGATAAGATTAGAATATTAAAACTAACATAGGAGTAAGAAAAATTGTTACTAACACACTGAGTCCTGGTCACTTGAAATAAATAAATATTATTATTATTATTATTATTAATATTTGTAATTCTATTGACGTTGTAAGTGCCGACTTAATGGTAAATGCAGAATAAATGATTTCTGACTTGACTTGACTTGACATAGCATACACAGCAATATATTAAGCAGTCATATATGACTCAAACCGTTGAACCATGTTTCTAAAGTTTGATGTTTATTTAAGCCTGCAATTACCAGAGCCAAGTCTTACCCGAGTCTTACGCGGAACTTCCACGCAGCAGTTTGTAGGTACTCCATTAAAACTGAAATAGCATGTTTATAATAACATTTTTGTTTACATTTCAAATACGTTGTACTCAGTGATCTCCATTAAATTGTTCGACGGCGCGGAACAGACTTTTAACAAATGAAGTGTGTCGGACAGGAGACATTGTGTTTAGGGGGACGTCACATCCAATGTTCCACTTGGTTTCATCTTATTTGACGGCTTAAGTGCGCCTCAGATTGGCGTTCGCGCCAGTATGGCGCCATTGCCGTGCTAGATATTATAACATTGAAACTTCTAGGATATCGATGCGTCTGAAGAATTTTGAGCAGTTATTTACGACTAGAATATTTAGCTGTGCCTACAAGTACCTACGTCCTCGTGGGTATTGGGTTATATAAATTCTTACATGGAACTCTAATTCTTTCAGGGACATTTTTACTAAAGTTGGCTAACGTAAGTCTTGTACTATGTAGTTAGCCAAACACGCATTATATTATTATTTATATCTATAATAATATTCTTCTTCGTAATTTAGTACATAAAGACGTATTTATTTTCTGTAGCGCGCTGTAGCGTTTCTCATTGGTGGAAAAATGCTGATCATGATTTTTTGTTTGACATTTTAGACTGTGAACAATCTATCTGTAGTGCCTAATATTATCATTAATTTAAGGTACACAAACAATTTGAAATGAGCAATGGTGGTTAACAAAGCAAGATGGCCCGCTTGTGCCCTCTTCATTCTCACTTTAAAGTGCAAGGTTTGGCGAAGAGGTTATTAATTATTTATTGGAAAAAAACATGGGTTACATGGTGCGCATGTGACCCGTGTTCTTTTTCCACCTTACCTTTTTTAATCTTAAACTTGTAGGATAAGCATAATAATTAATCTACGGGATGTATTTTGTGCTACGGGTTAGGCACTCAGATTTTTTAAAATTCGAACATGGAATTTGAACGATCGAACGTTGCTCGAAGCTTCAAATAGGGTAAATGACGTTTCTCGTGACTGACCTTTTTCTGTCTCAGAGAATTGACAACGTAGACCGGGTGCTAGAGGTAAGTGAGTACCTATGCATAAAGTGAGTACCGACTTTCGCCAACGGATTCAAGTGAAGAAAAGGTCAAATAATAATAATGTGGATCTTGCCGGTAAATTTTTTGGTTCATTTTTTACCCCCTCTTCTCTTATACGTAAAGGAAATGTATTGAGTAGGTATATGATATTATGAAATCATTTAATGGTTATGGTAAAATTACTATTGTTATTATTATTCTAATGTTAAAAGTGAGGATGGATTCTTAAATAAAAAAACAATGATGAAAGTATTTTAGTAAAATTTCACAGAATTTATTATGCTAACTATACAATTCGATTACATCAGGAAAAAAATAATTACTCAGATGGGGCTATAAAGGGGGATAAAGATTCAGGTGTGGCTCAGTAGCTCAGTGGGAAGAGCATTCCCCCTGTAAGAAAAAGGTCGTGGGTTCGTTAATTCATTTTTCCTGATGTAATTCCATTGTATAGTTAGCATACCTAGTAAATGCTTTAAAATTCAATTCTAATATTTGGGCGAAGTCAGCAAAAATCAATGATTTTTCAAGCATTTTTAAAATGGTGGAAAAATCATTCATTGGTTCCAACAGTTCGTAAGAGTGTTGGTAGATGACTCAAACAAAAACGACAAAAATACGACTTAACAAAACAACGTTTTTACGTAAATAGATTTATAAACATATTGAAAGCGTACGAGCGCTATGCTTACGTATGGTGTGGCTTACTGTACTCAGCACGAGTGTAACGCCCCTGGTGTTGCATACGTCCATAGGCCGCGGTAGCCACTTTCCATCAGGTGGGCCGTGTGCTTGACTGCCACCTAAGTGGTATAAAAAAAAAGAAGAGCGGGAAGGTACCATCACACCCAGCGGCAAGATGTGTTTTGTCATTATTTAGGGTCTCAGGTATAAGATTCCGTTCATAGTTGCCGTCATTCGGATTTTGCATACTCAACTACCTCTAGCGCCTGCACTATTGCCATTCAACGTGAAAATTCTGTACTGCCGGCTAGCACGCGTAACGAAAAATTTCTTCACAATGATATCAACTAAGTAGGCACAGTTGACTGCGATATATACGTTTCTGTTACCCTTTCTGCTTCGACTTAACTGTATTTTGATTTTTGAAAAACATCGGAAAAAATGAAACGCTCAAGTGAGACTTGAACTCACGACCTTTCTCTTACAGGGGGAATGCTGTTCCAACTGAGCTATTGATAAAGAGAAGGAAAATTTGAAATGATTCAGGTGTGGCTCAATAGCTCAGTTGGCAGAGCAATCCCCCTGTAAGGGAATAGCATATTACAAAATAGTTATACAGACATTGAATTTTTGAAATTTCATAATTAGTGTTAAGTAGCCAGTTTCAACAAATTTCAAAATTAAAAGGCGCATATTTTTCTTACGTTTGCTTTTGCTATTAAACTATTGTAGGTCGTTGTGTATCTACATGTTTGTGAAGGGTAGGTATTTGGGTTTTGGACCTACCTGTAGCATCCTAAGCTGCGTTGAAGTCTGGTAACGGGGACAGGTGGCTTAGCGTGCTATCCGAGGTTCGTATACCAAATATTTATTTAAATTTGAATATAATTATTTGATAAAGGTTTGTTTTTGAGGGGACCTATGGGCACCTGAATATGGGTCGAATAGAATAGAATAGAATAGAATACTCTTTATTGCACACCAAACATAGAATATATACAGAGGATACATAACTGAAAGAAATTTGTACAATGGGCGGCCTTATCGCGATCTGCGATATCTTCCAGACAACCGGTTTGGATGGACTGAACTGCAAGAACCGGTAGTTTGTGGTGTACACTATAATTATTACTAATTTATATAGTTCGTGGGCATTTAAATAACAGAAAGTACTTATTTTATTAAATAAACACCTGCATACACATACATACATAGACATACATACACATACATACATACAGACACAAACATATATACATACATACATACATGCATACATACATACATACCCGCATACATACATACATAATTCGCGCATAATACATAATGCGCGCACATAAAATTGTTTAATGCATAATATAATATTGTTCCCAGAATCAATACAGAGTTGGCATAAAACTTATAACAATAGGTAGTGCTCCCTTACCTGTCTTTGAAATGAAGACAGCGACTGTGCTCGTCTAATATTTATAGCTCGTGCGAGTTAACATGGCACCTGCCTCGAAGACACCCTCCTCCCGCTTCCCCGCGCGCGACCCCGCTCTCGCCTGCGAGGCTAGTAGCGTCAGCGTACACGCCTCCCGCTCCCCCGCGCAAAGCCCCGAGCCAGGTGCCATGTTAACTCGCACGAGTTGTACAGGCAACGCGTTCCAAAGTCGTGCAGCTTGTACTGTGAAGGACTTGTCGTAGAAGCTTGTAGAATGCGTCACCATTGCCAGAGTCAAGTTTTCCGTGGATCTCAAATGTCTAGTATTATTTTCGTGCAGAAATCGAAAACGCTATTTTAGATAGAGAGGAGTAGTTGGGTTGTACAAAATATTAAAAAGAAGAGAGAGTATATGAGTATTCCGGCGAAGGCGGATTGGTAACCACTTGAGTTTTTTACGAAATTCGGAAACATGTTCATATTTGCGCAAGCCAAAAATGAATCGTATACAGAAGTTTTGGAGTCGCTCTAGTTTATCAAGTTGGTCCTCATTAAGGTCGAGATAGCTGACATCGGCATAATCAAGAATAGGGAGGAGTATCGATTGCGCTAGCGCAATTTTGGTTTCGGTTGGGAGGAAATTACGTAATCTCCTCAGAGTACCACCGGTGGCGAATATTTTGCGGCTGATGTGTTTCACCTGGGCTGACCAAGACATGGTCTTGTCAAGGTATATGCCCAAGATTTTGACAGTATCACTTATGGGTATAGTGGTCTATTAATTAAAATTTATTTTATTCCAGGGGACGATTGGGTACCATGAAAATTAAATAATATTATTTGTCTCCTACCGAGGGTCCAATGGGCACCTAAAAAGGTGTCGAATTACAAATTTTATGCTAGGGGGTCGAGTTTTAGGGGACCAATGAGTGCTGACCCAGCTAGAGCATCAATAGCAGAGAATTTTAAATACTTAGATATGAGAATTGCTAAGAAACCTTTCTAACTCGCCTTTTCATCGTCAAAGTACTCTCTTTGACTAAAATATTATTAAGTCGCGAACGTTACGTCATTTGTATCAATTATTATCAACGTTGTGAACAGTACGTACGCTGGTATAATGTGAAATATACATGATACTCTTTACATCAACCGATAGACATTCTCTTTCCTTTAAAATCGGATGAAAGAAATAAACTTAATAAGTCGATTAGAAATGCGTAAACTGTATCTAGTCTGACAGCCTCCGTGGCGTGGTGGTAGTGAACGCAACTGCTACGCGGGTTCGATCCCCGCTCAGTGCAAATATTTGTATGCATGAATATAGCTATTTGCATTGGCCTGGCATTGGGTCTATGTATAATATGTGTGTATTTAAAATAAAAATGAATTTAAGTATGTTTATTCGCAATCTAGATTCCATAACACAAGCTAGTAAAGCTAAGCTTATCATTAGCGTTGTGTAGAATATTGGGAAATATTTATATTTATAGTTTATTTAGTTAGTAATTAACCTATCGCGGTCCACTGCTGGACCTAGTCCTCTCCCAATATTTGAAGGCTTTGGAGGCGTCTGGCCAGTGTGGAAGTAGCTTACTACTTCCACACTGGCCAGACGGGTTGGTACAGGGTTTTATTTCGTTCTTTCCTTTTCGCACAGTGATATCGTCTGCGTATTTTTACGAAACCCTTCGGATGACATGGGGTGGTGATACTTGTATTCTTTCTCCTACACAATCGCAAGTGGGACTGCGCTGCCTCTTTCTGCGGGCAGGTCATGCTCGTGAAAGAGGTGGCGGGGCGGGAGTGGGACCCGAGTTCTGCAGACGGCGGCTTGGGCGCCACCGATGTGTCTTCACCGTAGACCATCGGCCTCCATGACCGGGGCCTGAGGACGGTGAGTTGGTTGTTAGCCGTCCTTACAGAAGCAGGCCTATGACAGCAGTGTGACGTGAGACATTCACACAGTCCCCACCCTCTAAGAAGCGGGATGACACCTGAAAATCCCTAATAGACGCGAGATAGCACCCGAACCACCCCCTAGGCAAGGCCGCAGTGGTAGCCGTAGGTCTGATGGCAGTCCTGAGACATCTTTCCGAGGGTTTACCCGGGGCTCCCAACCGTAGGCTGTTGGGCGTTACCTGAGGGTTTTTAGTCGGCAGGAGTCCGGCATAGCATCCATGAAGGATTTTCCCTCACGTCAAAAAAAAGGGATAACCGCAAGCGGAGTCAAATTATTCTGTAATGTCGTACCGTCGTATGATAAGTCGTAGATATCGTACATTGTAAGAACAAATGAGTAAACGTTCCAATAACCCTTGTAAAACCTTGTCACTTACCATAGAGGTGAGAAAATTAAAGCGCTGCTCAACCCTTCAGCGCTTTGAAGGTCACATCACCTTTCATTAAACACCATATTGTACTGTATTGACATGTTATTGAATATTAATGATAACAGAGGGGTATATAAACGGGACATTTCACCGATATTCGCACATTCGATTGTTGTACCTGTTCTTGGAAACTCAAGCTGCAATGGTAAGTTCAAATATACCTTAATTTGCCTTCAGAGTGACGTTATTTTTAAGTTGATGCTGGTTGGGAGAGGTTGCGGTGGCCCTATTAAGACCTACGGTGTCAATTCAACCTTTTGTTTTTCGTGCGGGAATTTCAACCCTTCGGCCATCGGGAGTGGTTATGTCGTACCGATTAAACCAGAAGCCTTCTCGAGTCTAATGACTATTTTTTTGTACGTGCGGAAAATTCCCGCGGATACGTGTATCGGAGCCGGTGGGAGAGGTTATATCGGACTCGAACCGACTAAAACGCACGCTGTCTGTGGGTCGGAGTGCAAAGCCGAAGGTGTGTTTGTTGGACATATCCCTCGCACCTCGGCGAAACCAGGGCCATCCCTATTGGTCTGGCCTTCCTCGGGAAAGGGGACCACGGAGGCCCCAGCTCATCCCCGGAAGAGTTTAAATCCTACACTACAGACGTGAACCCACTTCTAACACAAGCAGTGTAAAATGTAAGTGCGCCTCCACGTACCCGGGGCTAGATGGGGAACACTATGGTCCCCACAACCCCAAAGGGGCCGTCTACAATCGGCATGCTTTCGGCAATCTCAC
Organism: Eilema sororculum; assembly: GCA_914829495.1. Lineage (NCBI taxonomy): Eukaryota > Metazoa > Arthropoda > Insecta > Lepidoptera > Erebidae > Eilema > Eilema sororculum. Next base: position 25,129,043 of record OU618538.1, on the reverse strand, counting down.
CTCCGGCAACTAAGGACCCAAGACGGCGTGCGTTTTAGTCAGTTCGAGTCCAACCACCTCCAGCGGCGCCGTCAGGATTTTTCGCACGATGAAAAAAAAAAAGAAAAAAAAAAAACATAAGCAGTGTAGCTTAGTTGGAGGGTTTAACAGTAAGACTATTATTCTTAAAAAAAAAGAACGCGTGGTTATAACGTTATTTTCGTTTCAGATGAGTCCCCAGCTATCCTTTGTGCTGTTTCTGTTGGCGGTGTCCTGTGGATATGGTGAGAAGTACTGCGGAAGGAACCTGGCGAGAGCAATAGCGATGTATTGCTCCGTGACCAGCATTGATAAAAGATCAGAAGGCACGATGTACAGTGAGTTCTTTTCTATTCTTATTACATCTTCTTAATACATGTAATTAAGCTTCGGAAGCGTCGGTAGCTTAGTGGTTAAGTAGTCGGCCTTACGATCGAGAGGTCCCAGGTTCGATCCTGGCCATTACACTACCGACTTGAACCCACTCCTAGCACAAGCAATTTAGCTTAGTTGGAGGGGTTAGAGGGAGTGACATAAAGGGAACCAACCATATTAGTAACTTCGGTTCTAATTATCTTTAAAAAAAATACGTGTCACGTTGTTTGTCCGCGATGGACTCCTAAACTACTTAACCGTTTTAAATCTAATTTGCACACCGTGTGCAGTTTCATTTAATTTGAAAGATAGGATAGCTTACGTCTAGCGATAAGCGACATCCACGCGGGCGGAGTCGCGGGCAACAGCTAGTTAACTAGGTATTTAGAGTAATATTTTCGTGTTGGTTCGCGGTGGAGTAGAATATAGACACCGCATCTCTTCCTGTGGGTGTAGTAAAAGGCCACTAAGGGATAGGGCTGTTCTCCATCCGACAGTAAATATACAGCCCATGACTAAGTGCCCGTTAGAAGGCAATAGGCTCGCCCTCTATTTCGTGGGACCGAAAATCATAGCGATATGTGGGTGCTAATACACCTCTGCCTACCCCTTAAGGAATTTACAAGCGTGAGTATATGTATTTATGTATTGTTTTTTGACAACAAACGCGCCCATTTATTTATTATCATCATCATCATCATATTGCTGTTCCCGTTAGCATCCAAGATTTTTATATCGGTGCCTAGAATCCGTTCACTTCTTAGCATTTTAGTTTGACTTACACGACTTTTATGGGAGGGACTGCAGTAGTCTCACCTCCCAAACCTAAGAAGACAGCCCAGAGGCTTGTCCGTCATATTTAAAATCAAAGTCATTTTTGCGTTAGACCCAGTTTCACCGAAGTCTACTTCTCAGAGTTCGGAGGCACGGTGAATTCATTTTTTTTAAAGGACACGCCAATTTGACTTTGACACACCTCGCCTGAAGATAAGCTAGAGGCAAAGTCTCGGAAAGAGGGTCAACACTTTAAAGACGTACCATGTTAACAGTGGTGGCACTCAGCTTGACGGCCCCATCATATGCCTTTTCACGCCCCGCTTAAAGGACCCGGGACTGTAGGAAGAAGGACACACATGAGCTGGCAGGGAGTTCCAGATCTTAATGGTGATCTTTGCGTTAGTCCCAGTTGCACCCGAGATACTCTCCTCAGAGTCCGCGGCACGGTAAAGTAAATGTGATGTAAATTTTTTTTTAAACAAGTATTAAAATTAAGTACATGAAATATAAAACGCAAGATGACGTTTCAAATATCAGGAGTCCAGTAGGAGTAATTAATTGCCAGCTTAATTTATAAGAATACACAACGGTAGCATCTGGTTATCTGGTGCGGCCATTTATAAAACTCAACTGAGAGAACGATTTGTAACGAGCTGCTGCGATCCGTCACTGTAATGCAAACTGGATCTAAGCAGGAGCGTTGTTTTTTGTTCGCCTACTGGAGAATAAATAGTCTACTTGCTAGCAATGGGTACGCCAGCCTATGGACGTTTTTATGTATTGTCTCGCTTTGGTCTTGAAAAAAAAATTTGAAAACATAATTCCGGATCTGAAAGCATACTCTACAGAGCTGTTTTGTACTGTAACACCACACGTACAGACACAAACACACACACACACACATAAACACATACCATAAGCACACCCAAACGCGCGCAATTACACTGAAAAAACCGCAAGAATGAAGAAGGAATACTAGTATTTATTTTCCTTGCATGACGTCTATAATGTTGCAGTTAGATATAAAATGTTACAGTAAAATAATTAGAACTACCTTTTGCCCGTGACTTCGGCCGCGTTAAGTTCGAAATAGAAAGGTTTAGGACACACTGCTCCTGTTCCCGCGACCCAGATAGAGTTCCTAGAAAGATGATCCCGTGACCGCGACACACAACAACCTATATCTTGTTTAACAAACGTAAGATTTTAAGTCTGATCAAGACCTTTCGAATAAAAAAACCGCATCAAAATCTGTTCATTTTGCGTCCATCGCGAACAAACATTTCCAATTTACAATTATATAATAGTATAGATAAATAGATAAGGCAATATACCACGGGTATGCAACATAAGAGAACAATTGCAACCATCAGCTCAACCCCCTTTCAATATTTTCAATATTTTTACACTTGCTACGAAATTCGTAGCCAACTTCGTAGCATTCTCGTAGCGTACTACGACACTACTAAACGACTTGACCTTTTCAGATTCAATTGGCCCGTACTACAAGGATCAGGATGAAGCCCCGTACGGCGTACTCTGGCCCCATTACAAAGCCAAGTCGTTCCAGTTGCCGCCAAAAGGCAAACGTTTCGTAGTCGATGAATGCTGCAGCAAACCCTGCTCCATAGAAGAGTTGCAGTCGTACTGTGGCTAAGAAAAGTGCTTAGAATAAAAAAAAATCTCACAATGATTATTACTTAGAATATACATAGTTATAAGAGCAATGTTACTAGTGGCACACGCTACGAGATATCGTTACGTTCGCACTATACCGTTAAATCTACAACGATAAATCGATGTGTTTGTGTATATAAAAGCTGTACAGTTTGTCTGATCTATTTATCGACACAGTTTATACGGTACAGTGAAATTGTAACGAATTCACGTAGTGCCCACGATTAGTTTTAAGTGAAAATGTTTAAACTTAATGTATTAGAAACAAAAATGTATTGGATACTATCTTTAATTAAATGTGAATAAAAGGTTGATTTTTTCTTTAGAACCTTCCTTAGTACTTGATATTACTAGTACCTGTATCCGTTAACTCTTCCAACTAAGCTAAATTATTTGGTTTAAAAGGGGGTTCACGGCGGGCGGCTTTATAATAATGAACAGGATTCGTAGCCGGGATCTGTCAATCATTTATGGCTAACCCTTTTCCTTTTAGGCCGGACTAGACTCCGGGCCCGGGAAGCCCGCGAAGAGCGAAGGCGAACCGGACGTCGGAGGTCGCAGACCGATCTCCGTCCTCCATGAGCGTTGGCTTGGGGGTGACCGGTGGAGCCACCTATCACCCTAGCAGAAGCAGGCCGCGGCGGCGGCGCAAAGTGCGCCTCCCCATACCCGGGGCTAGTTGGGGACACCGAGGTCCCCACATCCCGAAGGGATCCATCTCGAAAGAGATGGTCCTGGCTCTACCGGTGTGCGAGAGATATGCTTTCGGCAATCTCACCTCCGGCAACCAAGGACCCAAGACGGCGTGCGTTTTAGTCGGTTTGAGTCCGACATAACCCCCTCCACCGGCTCCGTGGGGATTTTGCGCACGATAAAAAAAAACAAAGGTAAAATGTAGGCCTTCTTAGTAGATCCAAATAAACCTATAAGTAATTTTAGAATAGGTGAAATAAAACTGTTTTGAATTTATTTTGCGCTGTTTATTGGTTCCCGGCAGAGTAGCATTTGGTCCACCCCATTTCTTCCCATGTGGTGTCGTACAAAACGATTAGGGGATAGCGCTGTTTACCATCTGACAGGTATATAGGTACAGCCCAGACTCAGCCTAAGATACATGGCTTGAGTCAACAATAGTGCCCGAAATGCGGCAATAGGCTCACCCCCTATTACGTGGGACTGAATCCAATGATTGGTGAAATGTGGGTGTTAATCCACCTCTGCCTAACCCTCCGGGGTTATCCCTGGAACTTCATACATACATACATACATATTATAAATTCATACATACAATCACGCCTTTATAGGTATGTATGAATTTATTTACTTAGTGTAAACTTGTTATTTTCATTGTTCCGTTAGAACTAGTTTCATTTCATTCTCATTAACTTCCTAGAATCCATACTAATATTATAAATGCGAAAGTAACTCTGTCTGTCTGTCTGTCTGTATGTTACGCTTTCACGCCTAAACCACTGAACCGATTTTGATGAAATTTGGTATAAGGGTAGATTAGATTAAGGGGAGATAACCGACATCCACGCAGGCGGAGCCGCGGGCAAAAGCTAGTATTATAAATAATCAAGTTTCTTTCGTCAACAATCAACAAACAGAAGCATAGGTAATTAAAAAAATACAAATTTCCTTCAAAAAACAAAGTTTAACATTTTAATATCAGAATTTTGTAACATAATTAAAATGTTTCAATATTTATTAGACGTTCATTCTATTTGTATTACTTAAAATTATTTATTAAGTTGTACAATAAGTCTTAGCACTGGCAACACTGGGCGTTCTTTGTATTTTTAAGTTGTTATTAAATTCGATGGATGAACATAAATCATTATAAAATGGCGCGTAATCCCCAGATAGTGGGACGCGGCGCAGACAGTCATTTATGAGGGTTTCACGCTTTTTATCTTCATAAATAAATGTTGTTTTTGAGTAAATATTCTAAATGATAATAAATTTGTTGTTGATGAAATTTTTATAGTTATTTTATGACCCAGATAGTAACAAGTTTAGAATTATTGTACTTGCACAGCATACTTATTTAGGATAATTATCGCGAAGTTTCTTTTTTATTTTTTTACTGAAGGACACGTCAATTTGACAATTTTGATGAATTTGATGATGATGATGCGTATTAGTCATGAGCATGAGGCCCAACAAAAATATTCGGGGGCTCAAGTCCATTTTTGCGTTGCGCTGCGCCGTCGCATCGTAGCAGGGTCATTCTTAAAAATTTAAAGGAATTTATCTAATTACTATAATTTTATTTAAAAACGGAAGCTATATTTTTTTAATGGTCACGTCAGTTTAACTTCACCTAGCTTGACGGCCTCGTCAGATGCTTTTTCACGCCCCGCTTAAAGGAAGTTTGTAGGAAGAAGAAAATACGTGAGCTGGCAGGGAGTTCCAGGTCTTAATGGTACAGTAATTAATACCTTAATTATAGTAATACTGATTACGACTGTTCAGCCGAAATAGGAGTGGTTCACTTCCAAAATTACTCCAATCGATGGTCAGATCAGAAGCTCGTAGGCTGGTCACCGTCTTCAACGGGCCTTGAATACTGCTTGTTGTGCAATTTTACATCACTTCTTTCTTCAGAAACGTTCTCCGAGCGAATCTACACCAATTTCGCCAACGAGGTCTTTTATAGCGGTATTCAGTCATAAAAGTTTTAAAACCTAGCTTCTTTCATTGTATCTTCTTGATGTTAATTGCATCTGCTCGTAATAATCTCTTTGTTTACACCCATTACGCGCCAGGAATTCGAAATGGGATACAATCCTTTACACTGACGTGTTCGCACGTCCCACTACTGATATTTCAATCTGTGAACGTTTCATTGCTTGATATGTTTAGGTTTGTACAGCTTGTAGGTGAATACAAGCTTCAATGGTTGACGTTGTTTAAGAGGTATGCAATAAGTTGTGTTTTGAGGTGTTAGGGTGTTGTAATGTGGTACTAGGTATGCATTTGTTAGTGATTTGGTATTCAAGTCACGCCGCACTCTAGGCGTTTGCCGCCGACAGCTAGTGCATTTGGTTTAGCATAAAGTTTCTTCACTATATCTGCTTTTTGTGTACCAGCGCTTCAGACTTACTTGTTACTAAAAGTTTTTCTTTGAACATTGTAGTTGTAAGGAATTAACTATTGGATGGTCTCTAGACAAGTGGCGATTCGTTGGCCGGTGTTTGGTAGCATGGCAAATGTAAGGGACAGCGCATATCATTAACGTTAAACCCCATACATTCGTCATTCTATTCTACCAATCGCCGGCCAAAGAATTGCCATTTGTCTAGAGGGACTTAAAGTCAGATTGTTCACGATTGCATTCAGAGGTTTTCACCTGTTTACTCCAAAACTTCTTGTGGTTTACTCTTACGGTTTTTAAGAATGACTTCTTAATGTCAAAAGGGAAAGAAATAGAACAAAATTGAAATCTTATTCGATTGAAACATATTGTGAAGGATGTACAATATAGATTATATACTACTTCAAAGTAATCTTCATTATATTTTCTGAAGTTTACGGGAATTTTACTCATTGAAAAAAAAACTCTTTTTAACGGCTAATGGAACGGAACGACTGCTGAAAAGTTGCCGAAACGTCGGCTTGAAAGTAAATAGAAATAAATAATCACCATACAATCCGGTAAATATGGTTTTATTTCAATCACAGAATCTTATTTAAAAATCACCTTCAATCGTAAATAGTTCTTCTTTAGAACGAAAACAAATAAAAGCACCGTTCTGTACAATAACATAATTATTTTTGTTCTTAATAACCAAAAGGTACCTCGTCTTTGAATAAACAATGTAAGACTAGAAAGAAAATTGAGCACGATACTAATAAACAGAATAATAACAAACTCTGTTTTCATATTTTTACAAATAAAATATTATCTTAAAAAGTTTTCATTCTGTTCGTAATTTGATTTTTTCATAAATAATGGCATGCTCATTATTAGGTATCTACTCGCGAAAATTTTGTTGAAAATATGCGAAATGAAGGTTACTTTATATTATTAATTTTATGAAAACCTTTGTATTTTGCAATTATGAACATAGGTAGTCATTAATAATGCGGAGGACCCTAACGGTGGACCTTATCTAAATGATATAACATATCCACTTAACTCCACTCCCCCAGGGATCGAAGAAGGGATTCGTCTTCTTCAATCCCCTGGGGGATCACTTACATTGTTCGTACTCTAGGATCCCCTGGAGGATTTGTTTGGATTTTTTGTCCACACCAAACCCCTAGCCGACTCTTTTGGAATTTTTATGCACGTCAAAATAATGTAAATATATTATGATTACACCATCACATAATGTGAATGGCGAGCTAGATGACTACGAAATAGCAACCTCATTATTCCTAGAAGAGAATTATTAAAAATTCTACCTTATTTTGAATGATGATTGTCACCTCGTCGCGTCGAACAATATAGTTTATTCATATTTGTTTAGTTAACGTTGATTCAAATTTCATTTGTTTGCGAGTTGTTAGAAATGTGGGGAACTCTACACTATTGCATGAAATACACAAATGAATTCCATGTGTTGTTATTACAGTACCCCTAACTTTTTCCCAACAATTTGGTTCCTACTGAATGAATTCATGATGGATAACTAGGTATTACCCGCAGCTCCACAGGCGGCGTGGAACTTTGGTCCTATTTCTGTAGACTTGTGTTATTCCAGACTATAAAATTATCTCCATATCAAATTTAAACCAGATTCGTTCTGTTGTTTGAGCGTGATTTAGTAAAAACAAACATCTTCACAGCCTTTCACATATTTGAATGAAATTTTTATAGTATTTATTATGCAAACTTTTTAAGTTCGAAATATATCGGGAAAAAGAAGTGCTCTAGTGGGACTTGAACCCACGACCTTTCCCTTACAGGGTAATGCTCTTCCAACTGAGCTATTGAGCCACACCTGAATCACTTCAAATTTCCCGTCTCTTTGTATCCGTCTTTAAGGGCGACAGTGTACATATCCTTCAGGAGTAGGCAGAGACTACAGCCCGCCATTTGACTCTATCCTTACTGTCATTAATTCTTTCATACAAGCCCACCGGTCAGTATTTCTACCCTGCCATTTTTCAAGATTACACAACCTTCAACATTTATAGCAAGTATTAGTCCGAGCAGAAAGTAAGATTTTCATGAATGATTAAATACAGATAATTCTTTTCAATGCTTTATATTTGTATAAGCATATCGATTTATCCAATACCAGTATTACTGGCTACGACCCTCAAGGTGGAAGGCTAAAGTGCCTCCCGATGCATCGTCAGGGGCCGAAGCTGTATCTGATGTCTGCGATCACTTCGGCATTTATGGTCCGCATGCTGTGAAAGGTAGGAGAAGGCATAATTTATTAAATGTTAATAGACTTAAAAAAAGGTAAACAAAGTTTCAGCGGTTCCAAACATTTTAATTAAAAAATTATTACGTATCACTTCAAGCGTACTCCCAACAGGAATGAAATTGTTCATAAGATGGCGGATCTGATAGTTTAGAACCGCTGACAGCTTTCCTGTACTACGAAACACGCAACGGGTACGTGTGACATGTGCGACAAGAACAGAGAAAATATTCGCTAGTTATCGCGACGTAACTCAGTAATGGTCGCTTTGTTTACCTTTTTTCTCTCGTCTCGTTGGCTTCACTTTAGGTATATTATCTTTCTCATTAATAATAATAATAATAATAATAATAAGAATTTATTTCTCTTTCACAAAGGTACTGTACAAAATTAGTATAATCTAGTTTACTCTAATTTTAAAATTAGTTCGGTAGCCTTTGTGAGAGACTGGAGTCTGTAGTAGGAAAACCTGTGTTACAGATCCCCAGGCTCCCACCTCTTGGACGACTATTATTAAGTTACACAAATATTTTAACATGCAAGTAAGTATTTGTTTAGTAAAACTATGTTAGAGTGACATTTAGCAAGTATGAGTGAGTGATTGTGTGTGTGTGTGTGTGTGTGTGTGTGTGTGTGTGTGTGTGTGTGTGTGTGTGTGTGTGTGTGTGTGTGTGTGTGTGTGTGTGTGTGTGTGTGTGTGTTCTACCCGTTTATGTGACAAAATAGTGTATAACTAGTTTGATCATATTACCTGTAATAGTAGGTTTTCTGTATCATCATAACACAAGCCCTGCAGCCAAGAGGTCAGTACTCTTTTTAATTTAAATTTATTCAAGTGGTATATGGAAAGGAGATGGTTAATTTTGTTGTAGAGGTATGGACCCAGGAAACAATAGAATCTGTGGGAATGGGTTGTTCTGTAGGTCGTAACGGCTTCGAAGATTTTATGTTTACGGCGATTTGTTGCATTAAGGGAAGGATCATAGCCTGATACAGAATGGGCTTTGAGTACTATACGAAGAATAAATAACTGTCGCACTGTAAGGACCTTGAAATTCATGTAAAGTTCCTTCGTAGGATAGAAAATGGGGAGGTAAAGCGCTACTTTTAGGACTGCTCTTTGGGCACGTTCCAGTTTTTGTATAATAGTGGTGGCTGCGCCACCCCATGACGTAATACAATACGTTAGTAGGGATTGACAAAGCGCAAAATACGTCATTTTTAGAATATGTTTGTCTGAAATGTGGCGCAAGTTCTTAAAGATATAAATTAATTTTCTAGTTCTTGATGTCATAAGATCTATATGAGCTCTAAAATCAAGTTTTTTGTCGATGATGATTCCCAGATACTTAATTGTGTCTACCGGCTGAAATTCCGGGCAGGTACAAGGCGTACGTGAGCTGCCAAAGTCAAAGCAGGAATGTGCAATGAGGGGAGTAGGTGCCTCAGTGTGCAGCTTCTTATCTTTAAGCCGGAAAGTAATGAACTTTGATTTATTTATGTTCAAACAGAGACGATTGTCACTGAGCCAGTTAATTACATGGTTTATACCATCCTGTGCATATTTATGTGTTTCTTCCCAGGAATTGCCATGAAAAACTAGTGCGGTATCATCAGCAAATGTAATAACCCTTCCATTAATCAGATTTAGTTGGCAGAGCTGGTTAATGAAAACCAAAAACAGGGTGGGACCAAGGATACTGCCCTGCGGTACACCTATGTCGATGGGCTGTTCAGCACTACGCACGCCGTCCAACTGAACACATTGAGTACGATCAGTAAGATAGCTCGCAAAGAAATCTCGTTGTATGCCACGAACACCCAACCGCTCCAGCCTATCAAGTAGTAATGGGACAGAGACCGAGTCAAACGCCTTGGCAAGGTCCAGAAAAATTGCGATTACTTTTTTCCGTGCATCCATATTTGTGACCACAGTATTTGTTAGTTCGTGAACTGCATCACTGGTTGACCTGTTTCTACGGAAGCCGAACTGAGACGCAGACAACAGATAATTCTTCTCCAAATAGTCTACAAGTCTTTTGTTTACAATTTTTTCCATTATTTTGGAGAAGGCAGGCAAGATTGAAATAGGCAGTAAGTTATTGACACAGTCTCTGTCACCACCCTTATGAACAGGATGAATGAGAGCGCGTTTAAATGCTTTGGGAAAGGTCCCCGTCGAAAATGCCAAATTACAAATGTAAGCAAGGGGCTCAACTAGAATATTCCTATACCTTTTAATGAAGACGTTGGAAAATCCATCCAGGCCAATCGCAGAATGAGTCTTTAATTTAATAATGGTTAAATTAATTTCATCAATATCAGTTGGCACAAGGACAAATGATTGAGCAGAATGGAGGGGTGAAGCACCGGCCATAGGGTTAGATCTTGAAACTTTTTCTGCAAGTTTTTTACCGATACTGACAAAGTATCGATTTACCGAGTTAGCAGTTGGACAGTTATAGTCCGGTAATTTAGAGCCGCGATCGTTTTTTGACCCCTTTCAGTTAACCGATTTAGAATTTTGAGTACTCTGTTCGTCAACATCTAGACCCAAAAAGACCTAAAAATAAGTAAGTACACATCCCCCTGTAAGGGAAAGGTCGTGAGTTCAAGTCTCACTTGAGCATTTCACTTTTCCTCGTTGACAATCCCCGTTGATGGGGATTATTGAACTTTTTGTTCACTAATCCCCATTATTTAAAGATTTTGCGTCAACGGGGAATAGTGAACAAAAAGTTCAATAATCCCCATCAACGGGGATTGTCAACGGGGAAAAGTGGAACAAGCCTTTTTATTTTATCATTGGATAAGATAAATTCTACGATCGTTGTAAGTGATAACAATTTATTTGTATCTCTTAGTGATGTTTACTGTGTGAACTGGCACTGAAGTAAGCTGTGTTGTGTATAGATGTAATTGGACATCAGATTTAAAGTGTTGTATGGATTCTTATGCCTACGGACCCTTATTAAATCATTAAATCGTCTACGGACCCAAGTAGGCCGCTGTAAGGCAAACTTGGCAAAATGGGGCTACATAGAACAGTCACAAGCACCCTGCGACTGCGGGACCCCATCTCAGTCCATGCCACACTTGCGCTCTTACCCATTGTGCCCTTCCACCTGTACCATCACAGACCAGTGCAGGGCAATAGACAATGCTGTGGCCGTACGGTATTGGGCCGCAATAATTTAAGAAATTGATGAGCCATTGACACGAAGAAGAAGAAGTAGTCTGGTGTCTGTCTGATGAATAAATAAAAAAATCTTTATGTCTTATCCAATATTTCTTACCCCTGGTTCCCTAGCTAGGTAAATCCTTGGTACGGACTGAAGTGTTGTCGCTGGCCGTCGGGCCACTTAGGGTCGTGCCTTATCTATAGATGCACAGCCGCAGATATAAGGAGCACAGAGCGCCGATACGAGCAAACTGAAGTGATGCAAAGATCGACTCGAGTTGGTGATGCGTAAGCAGGTAATATTGGCCACATTAATTATGTACGCTTTTGTGAAGTTGTGAAGAAGTTTCGTATTTATTTTAAAACTGTAGGGATATAAATTTTTCTTCGCTCCTGAAACTATGTTTGGTATGATTGAAGTACCTAGTTGTTATATTGTTGGAGACGAAGAAGAGTCATTGGTAAAATTGAGGTGGTGCAATATTTATGATTTAATAAATAGGATAAGGCAGAGGTGCTAGCACCCACATGGCGATATGTGGGTGCTAGCACCTCTACCTACCCCTTCGGGGAATACAGGCGTGAGTTTATGTTATGTTATGTTATGTTATAAATAGGATAAATATTATAGGATATGCAGAGTCAGTTTTTCAGCTGAGCGTGGATGTCCAAATCTGACACTATGAGGAATAGCGAAAAATGGTCCAATCCATATCCATACTAATATTATAAATGCGAAAGTAACTCTGTCTGTCCGTCTGTCTGTCTGTATGTTGGGCTTTCACGCCTAAACCATTGCACCGATTTTGATGAAATTTGGTATAGGGGTAGATTAGGCCATGAGAAAGGACATAGGCTATGTTTGGTCGCGATAACCGAAATCCACGCGGGCGGAGCCGCTGGCAAAAGCTAGTGATTTATAAAGGCATTCTAATCAAATCCAACCTACTTGAACTCGTTTTTCCAATTTCAACGTACGGTTTTTATTAAACATTCGGTATTATTATTTAAAGTTCAAGTAAGAAAGAAAAATATTTTATTTTCCGTCCTCACAGTGTTTCCATTAACGTGCCGTACTCTGCAATGTTGTGTCGTGAAGATGTTCGAGTGTTTGTGTCACAAACTTTGTGATAGGATCACGCACCAGGCGGCGGAATTAATCTAGCTGGTACAGGAATACATTAGAGTCTGAAATAGCTATACATACATACAGTTACGCCTTCATCCCCGGAGCGTTAGGCAGAGGTGAATTAACACCCACATTTCATCCATCATAGTATTCGGTCCCACGTAGTAGGGGGCGGGCCTATTGCCGTATCCCGGGCACTATTGTTGACTCGAGCCTATATCTGAGGCCATGTCCGGGCTGTATATATCTGTCTGATGTTAAATAGCCCTATCCCTTAGTCGTCTTGTACGACACCGCATGGAAAGAGATGGGGTGGCTTAAATTCTTCTCTGCCGGGAACCACGCGGCTATGAAATACACGCAAAAAATTTAGAGTGTTTCCACATTGTACCCACAAAACTGTACCCACAAGCTAAAATAATAATAATTATTCCTTATTCTACCTCCTGCAAAAGTTCATTCCACATTCTACCCTGACGTATTGTAGATAGGCAATTGTTTATGATAAAAAACCCCCGTCACAAAAAACACCAAAAAGTTGAAAATAAATGAATAAAATTTTAATTCAACGGTTGCCATGTCGGGGGACCGTAACTAGTTAAGTACTCCTTTATATCGTAAGGTTTTTCGGTCAAAAAAACTAAATCAAAATCGGTTCATCCGTTTGGGCGCTACGATGCCACAGACAGACACACACACACACACACACACACAGACACGTTAAACTTATAACACCCCGTCATTTTTGCGTCGGGGGTTAAAAAACAGCTAATTCATACTAATATAGTGAATGCGAAAGTAACTCTGTCTGTCTGTCTGTCTGTATGTTACGCTTTCATGCCTAAACCACTGAACCGATGGTTGATGGACCTTGGTATAAGGGTAGATTAGATCTTGAGAAAGGACTGCTATGTTTGGTCGCGATAACCGACATCCACTCGGGCGGAGCCACGGGCAAAAGCTAGTATATTATAAATATTACATCGCAAAACTGTGCCTATAACGCGTCAATATCAGATTCTTCCAAAGTATCCCCACGTGACACTGTAAGCGGTAAAGTATCGCGTATAAGTGAAAGCGCGAGATAAACAGCGCGAGATGATTGATCGATGCGTCTGGCCACTCGAGATGCTGCTGCAGACATTAATCAAAAGTTCTTAAGCGCTATTAAAACAGCAACCCTCTCTTTTATGGATACCAGTCACTTTGAGGAGTACCTTAGAAAAGTCACTCGGTTATCACGCTAAATTTCAAGGTCACTCTGCAGTTGAACCACTGCATTAAAATTTTGAAAAACCCCCAACTCTCCTCCTTACCACTTTTACCCCCATAACTTTTGAAAGGCTCCACCGATTTTCATCAGACACATAACTTTACATACAACAAAAAAACTAAATTGAAATCGTTTCATTCGTTCGGGATCTTGATGCCACAGACAGACAGACAGACACGACAAACATATAACACGTCAGGGGTTAAAAAGGATAAATGTAGTGTCGGTGTTGCCAGCCCATTAAATTGATGACCGGTGTGACGAGACAGTAAAGGTTATGACTGCTATGTTAGAGGTCACAGGTTAGATATACACTGATCGTAAATATTATACACATGAAATATGCAAAATATTTCATGTACCTTCTCGGGCGGGACTCGAACCCGCAGTCTTTCCCTTACAGGGGGAATGCCTGACCAATTCGGCTACCGAGACACGCCCGATATGATTCAAATTTCCCATCTTATACGTCTTTAAGGCGACGTGGCGTCATCTACCGATTTTCTTGCGAACTATCGGAATCAATGAATGATGTTTCATGAATCATATCGGGCGTGTCTCGGTAGCCGAATTGGTCAGGCATTCCCCCTGCAAGGGAAAGACTGCGGGTTCGAGTCCCGCCCGAGAAGATTCTTTTTCCCTATGTAGGTATTCGATCTATATATTTAGCATACTTAATGCTATAAAAAAAAATCCTTCAAATATTTCATGTACAGTCAGCGTCATAAATATCTTGAAGACGAAATCTCAAAATGATCCTAAAACTCTCGTAATAAGAATAAATTAAACAGTTTTATTAATTTAAATGGGTATAAGAATTATATTATATCTGTGTTATTGGTCCCGTAGTCAGTAGTTGATTTAAATGGTATTGTCCAAACTAAAGGTGTGTACCAAATATCAGAACAATCTGTCAACTGGAAGGAGGTAAAAAACTAAATTAAGATCATTTTGAGTACTTTGTACGTCAACATCTTTCCGATGCTGACTGTATATGCCTGAAACTCACTACCTGTGTCCATGTTTCCGAAAAGCTAGAATCAGGGCATCTTCAAGTCTCTCGAGTGAATGGTCTTGAGTGAAATCCTTATTTTACCAGCTTGAGATTAAGGTCAAACATGCTCATTACCTCATCCATACTAATATTATAAAAGCGAAAGGAACTCTGTCTGTCTTTCTGCTTGTCTGTATGTTACGCTTTCACGCCTAAACCACTGAACCGATTTTGATGATATTTGGTATACGGGTAGATTAGACCATGAGAAAGGACATAGGCTAATTTGGTCGCGATAACCGACATCCACGCGGGCGGAGCCGCGGGCAAAAGCTAGTGAAAAATATTTTATTTATAGAATAAACACATATATATCTATCTATTTTTATTCACATTCTAGGACTAAAATAACAATCTACTTAAGTTAATGACTACTTTGGATCTATTCGATTACATCAGGAAAAATGAATTACTCAGGTGGGGCTTGAACCCACGACCTTTCCCTTACAGGCGGAATGCTCTTCCAACTGAGCTACTGAGCCACACCTGAATCAATTTGAATTTCCCTTCTCTATTTAACCGTCTTTAAGGTGACGGTGGAGTCATTTACCAACACTTTAACGAACTGTAGGGAACCAATGAATGATTTTTCAACCATTTGTAAACATTGATTTTTGATTACTGCGCCCAAATATTTCCCTGATGTAATCGAATTGCATTATTAGCATAATAAATGCTATAAAATTTCATTCAAATACTTTTCGTCTAGATAGCACGGTACCTGTAATACCCTTTATCATCGTACTCATACTTAATTAATTACAGGTGAAGCTCAATAAAAGTATGAGTTCAAACAGGTATAATTCAACCTTCCGTGTTTCGAGTTGCGATGTTAGCGGAGCGGGTATTAGCATTTTTCTTGTAGCATACAACATACAATAAATCATTGTCAGCTGGGCTCAGTTGCAGGGTCCTGTCCATCTCCTTAATGCCAACCCTTTTTTCCACCAACTACCTAAGTTAATTAATTTCCCTGGAAGGTATTATGTACTCGCTGACTACCCTTCTGTGGCTTAAACTGGCTTCCGTTTTTGTTAATGTCGTACTGTAAAAACTTTTGTTTTTAAATTGTATTTGAAGGGTTAGGTACATTTGAGTTTGCAGTAAGTTTTTTTTTAGGAAATCATTTATTAATTATTCAGCAATATACGTTAAAAGTAAGTTAATAACGTAAATCTTTTTAAATATTAAATTAAGACTAACATAATGATAAACTACAATATTTACAAGAATATAAAGGAAGTCGAAGAAAGGGGGAAGGGAGGGTTAATTAAGGTGTCGAAAAATAATAATATATATTCTTTGAATAAAATTTGAAACAATTATTTTCTGTTGTCTTTAAAATAAATCGGGAAATATGCAGTGCTAAGAATTAACAACAAAAAATGAGTATGATTTAATATATTTTGAAAGGATATGAGTTTTCGTGGTATGAAGAAGAAATAACCCGAAATTCCATGTCTAGGATAGGATTTCATGCAATTTACGTTTTTTTATATGAATCCTATCAGTAGATTTATTTATTTATTCTATAAATGTACTTAATTTAATTTTAAACAATCAAATATATATATTATTAAAATAAAACTAAAACTAAATAAACTAAAACTAAAGTACATATTTACAAATTATACAAAAATATTATTAAAACGCGTCATGAAATTCCTCCGCATCGCATGCCTTTTGCGGTAGCGTTCCCAGAAGGCTGGCAGCATTGCCACGTTGTATGGCAATGCTTAATCTCTGACCTAAAAAGAGGCCATATCAGTTGACTACACCCCACTTTTGAAGGTAAAAAGCTTGGGTATAGTCTATGTGAGTAGGACCACCACTGCTTCAGATTCTCCTTAGATTTTGCCAACAGAGTTACATACGCCTAACCGTGCTAGAAGCCATAAGTGAACTCCCTGCTAGCTCAAGTGTTTCCTCTTCCTTGCAGTCCCGGGTCCTTTAAGCGGGGCGGGAAAAGGCATCTGATGAGGCCGTCAAGCCGAGTGTCACCACTGTTAACATGGTACATGTTTACGATGGTGACCCTCTTTCCGAGACCTTGCCTTTAGCTTACCATCAGACGAGGTGAAGTCAAATTGTCGTGTCCTTTATAAAAAAGTGCCATAACTTTTAATTGCCACTTAGATCGCTATTTCTATATTATATATCGAAATCCAATACAATAACCTACAAAATCTGATATCATTCTCTCACTACTTCAATCATAACCTAAAAAAATAGAACAGAAAGGATCCTATTACATTATTCAAGTATTATACATTCTGTTACCGCTACGGTGCCCATCTAATTCTAGATGTAAAATAACTTTAGCTGAATTCAATATTCCCGAAACAATATGGCAACACCTGTGGTGTATTTCCATTCGGGGAGCCGTGTTTGTATAAATATTCAATTTACCTACTTTACCATGCACTGGGCCGTATTTGATAGGCGGACTCATGGTTTCCCCTGACGAGAGCTTGTACTGTTATGTTTAGTTTTATTTATTAAAAGGTTTGTTATTGAAGCCTTTTTTTAGCCCCCGAAGCCAAAAGAGGGACGTTATTAGTTTATCTTTGTATCTGTGGCATCATATGTTCCAAACGGATAAATAATTTTATTGAAGTTTAGTATTTCTTTGAAAGTGAATGTGAGTGAGTGTTTTTTCCCTAAGTGGTGACGCGATTGAAGCTTCCGTATCGGAATTTGCAGTCATTCCGTAAACACCCAAATTTTAATAGAGAGGATGGATGGAACGTACCACCAGCTTGGGACCCAGTCGTCCACTTAATCAAACCCAGTAAGCAGCAAAATCCAGCAAGACAACAACACAGTGAGCTAATTCTGCGTAAATAGGAACACCAATAATTCACCATGATTCGGGTATTTTGAGAAAACTTATACTTTAAACTATTTGACAACTACCATCATGAGTCACACCGCGAACACGACTACATAATCTTTGGTAGGTGTAGTTTAAAATAAAAATCAAAGCCTCGTATTTTGCGGCTGAACTTCACTGTCAAAAGCCTTTAACGATAGGTATCGTTTTAATTCAAAGGCAAAGGTCAGCCATTTTGTTTAGTTGTTGAGAATCCGCCAATGTTGCGGTTCACAATACAACTCAGTAAATAATTTCACCAACATTATTTTGCGGCTTTCTTATTTAAATCCGCTTTATCAGTTATTATTTATTCTATACAAAGCCTTTTGATGTGAATTATTACCAAAATACTTGAAGTTTCAATATTGTTAAGGTTTCAATGATTACATTTAGCGATTTTGATGTTTTGTGAAGTTTTCGTAACTTCAATTGTTAGTTAAATGTAGAACTTTTAGTATTGAATTTGTGGGTTTTAAGTCAATTGTTTAGGTACGAGTAGGTACAGTCAAAGGCAAAAGTTGTTTAACATTACAATGTTTACGAACGATTTTTCTTACATTATCAGTGTATTTACTTACACGTTTCGGCACCGTAAGTTATAACACTTATAACAGATAGGACGCACTGATCAAAGACCTTTGTTTTCAGGCATTGCGGTAGGGGAGAAGAGAAGACTCGGACGCAGTTTGCGAAATGCTACCCAACCCAGTTGGATCCTTCAGGCTAGTTTTTTCTCGAAGCTTCAAGTTCTTGTAAAACAGGACAACAACATTTCAATTTGTGGCCTAGACTTGCAACATTGTTCCCATTATCACTGAAGAGTAAAAACCCAAGCCATTCACAATGGCATGTAAAAACTGCACAATAGCTATCATCCAATATAGTACCTGCCTACGTTGGATGATTCCTATTTCAAAGCTGTAAAACGGGTGCGCTCCACAAAATTTTCACTACACTAACGCGGGCCGTCCGACTTTGTGAGAACAAGTTATCCGGTAAATCGGTGCGGTACTGGCGGTACTGGCAATTTTCGAAGTATTCACTCTGTTAGATACTCTAGAATTAATCAGTATGGTGGCTGGAATTTTCCTAGGTTATTCATTTATCCTGTGAACGAGGACACGAATTCTAACACTTAACTGATGTAGGTAGCTGACCAGGTGAACTTCGTACCGTCAGTTTATTTTCCGCCCGCGTGGCGTCCGATCCCCTTCCCGTTGCACCCTCTACTATATTAAGCATGTTATATATAGGGTGTCTCAATAAGAGTGCAATTTTTAAATAAAAGCAAGTATTTTATGACAGAGTTGTGATATTTTTATTGTATTCCAAAGAAGACATGTTCCGATTAAGTATGGAATAAAATATCCGGCATTTTCATGAAATTTTCCATGACTTTTGCACAGAGATGTGGCTGTATCTCACCGATGACGCGTTGGATTTTCGATTTGAACTCAGGAATTGTTTCGGGTTTATTCGCACAAACCCGAGATTTCACAAAACCCCAAAGAAAAACATTACACGGCTCGCACGATCTTGGTGGCCAGTTGACATCAGAATTTCGTGAGACAATGTGTTCTGGAAATCGTTGCTGTATTAAATCGACATTGTTTTGTAATGAGTTTTTTAATAAGTTTTTACAATTGTAAAGGGTTGTCCTTCCGTAAAGCGCTCCATTTTTAATAATCGGAATAAACTGAGGTGACAACTGCAAAATTTCAGAGTTACCACTTGCATGAAAAAAATTATATACCAATTTTAAAAAGTGTACTCTTACTGAGGCACCCTATACATATAAACCTTCTTCTTGAATTACTTTATCTATTAAAACAAACCACATCACAATCTGTAGCTTAATTTTAAAGATATAAGCATACATAGAGACGGACAGACGGGCTTTGTACTATGTAGTGATGATTAGCTGTTGCTGCCATCCGAAATTCTGACGATGTTTCCCCAAAAGAGGCTGTATGTCGAATTTCTTCAGACGTTTCAACATTTGGGTAACAAACATTTTCATAAACTCGTTTCATAGTACGATAGCTAGATAATTGTTTTGATCATGTATAGTGGAACTACGCTACAGAGGATGACAAATATTATGTTATTTTTTGAAAAAGTTCAGGACTTCACACGATAAAACTTTGTAAACTTACTTTTGCTGACGTTTCGGGTGCGTTGCAGCTCTCATGGTCACGACTTGACTATACTTTTATAAAAAACCACGAGTTCGCACCGCGATAGTTTAGGGCCCGTCTTCTAGAATGACACTCATGCTGAACCGCGATTTACCTGAGGACAGATTGTATAGGTAATATGTCAAACTATCAATCTGTCTATATTCAATCCTCAGTTAAATCGCGATTGTCATTCTAGAATATGGGCATAAAATGACAAATACTATATTGACGTACCCTACTTATTTCAATCAATCAAATGATTAGCGCACCGCAGTCCACTGCTGGTCATAGGCCTAGCCAGATGGACTGACAACTAGAAAAAAGTGGATGGGGCAGAAGAAGGATGCGGAAGGCGGAGGATAGACAGAAATGGTGCACATTGGGAGAGACCTATGTCTCTATTTATTTAAATTTTATTATCAAAAAATACGATGTCACATTAATAAAAATAAAAAGTTAATCTTTTGTTAGCTAAATAACCCGACACGGGTCGTATCTGGTGCAAAGGAGCCCAGGACACTGGCTGCATTTCCGCGCCGGATCGCAATATTATAAAATAATAATATTATTAAATTTAATAAAAAAATAAGCTACGTTACAATATCATGGTTTATTTATAAACCTTTATTAAAGACCTTTAGAGGCTTCCGGTTCCGGTGTCTGAGATGTCAAAGGCTTTGTGAAACGATCTCACAAACTAAACTAATTACGTGAGAAATATAAACCACTCCTCAGACATTATCACTCAACCGTTGATGGTACTGAAATATACTTGAATAACAAAGATTTAGAAAAAAAGTAAATAGCCTTCTTCGTAAATTTTACGGTTAATCTTCTAACAAAATCTGGTGCAACTGTACAATGTAATGGTCAAGAGAAATGGTTCCGCAGCGTAGAAACACACAGACCAATGTAAATAGCCATATTCATGCATACATATATTTGCACTGCGCGGGGATTGAACCCGCGCCTCCTGCGTAGCAGTCGCGTACACTACCGACACACTACAGAGGCTGTAAATGACTTAATAGTTTAATAATTAAACTATCGCCGTGTTTTCACACACACACACCACACACACACACACACACACACACACACACACACACACACACACACACGCACGCACGCACGCACGCACGCACGCACGCACGCACACACACACACACACACACACACACACACACACACACACACACACGCCGGCCAGTCAAGTTTTGACCACGGGTGCAGTAACTAAATGAAGTTTAAATTCTGATTTTCCGTGTAAAATATAGTGATTACTATTTTGGAACATATTTAAGGATACACAAGCCACGAGGACCCATATAAAGAAAAGAGGTGACTTCGGTTGATGTAAATTCGTGGCAACCTATTGGCCTTTTGAACATGGAGAAGGAAATCATATTCTGTCCTCCGTGGTTTAACTTTATACCTAGAGACGGAATTGGGTATTATCCTATAGTTAAAATAAATTATCTAATCGAGCATAAATTAAGGCCTCATTTACGGAGACGCGGGGCGTCGCGCGTTGCGATGAGCGGCGCGGCCCACACTGAATTCAAATATATGGCGTTGTATGAATGCGTTTACGGAGCAGCGATTTTAGACGCGTTTGTTTGAAATGGGGCGTTTTTTGCGGCCGAGCCCGCGGATGGCACCGACGCGTCCCACGCGGCGTTTATCGCGGCGGCGCACGCAGCGGCAATTCTCGATGAAGCTATGCCCGAGGCGGATTCTTCTGTCAGTCTTATTTAGAAATCTAGTCGATTTGATCGAGGCGAGCGTGCGCCGCCGCGATGCCCGCCGCGTGCTTCGCTACACGCTTGAGGTTCCGCCGCGGGCGCAGCGGCGGGCACCGCCACTCTTCCCGTCTCGCTTCTCTATGAACAACGTCGTATATTGCTATAAGTTTGTGTTTACGCGTCCAATGATGCGTGCCGCTTCACGCGCCGCCCCACCGTAAACAGAAAAATCGTCCGACGCGCCGCGAGACGTCACGCCACACGCGACGCGAGACGCCTCGCGTCTCCGTAAATGAGGCCTTAGAATGGTAAAAGAGCGGTAAAAATTGCGTTGGTTCTTATATTAAAGTTTTTATTTATTTTTAATCATCCACCCAACCTATAATAGTAACTGATTTGACTATAAAATTTTATGACGTCACTAAATCTTTCTTCATATAAATTACCTTATAGCTTATCATTTTGACGTTTAGTAAAAAGTAACTAATTTGAATAGAACTATGTAGACTGACTCAATGCCGAATAATGAATCGTATATTTTACAACTTTATTCAACTTTAACGTGCTAGGAGATAGGTTCATAATGGCAACTGAAAGAAGAAAATAGTTTGTTTGGAACAGTGGATAGAGTATGAAAAGGATTCAATCTGTACGTACGAGCCATTCGATATTAATATCAGCTCAGCATACCGACGACTAGCACACAGAATGACAATAGTTCTAACAGTCAGCTGTAAATACCATTCTTGGTATATTAAAATGAACTGTGTCGCTGTAAGAATGCCTTCTCACTGGGTTTGTTGGAGCATAGGTG
The DNA here is from genome assembly GCA_914829495.1 of Eilema sororculum. NCBI lineage: Eukaryota > Metazoa > Arthropoda > Insecta > Lepidoptera > Erebidae > Eilema > Eilema sororculum. The sequence continues at coordinate 25,106,561 of OU618538.1, read as the reverse complement.
TTTGAAGTTATGATCAGACGCTTTTTTTACGTACGGAAATCCCATCGGATACCTCCCTGCCGAGCCGGAGGGGTAGATTATGTCGGACTCGAACCGATTAAAACCGCACGCCGTCTGTGGGTTGTCGTACTAGGCCGAAGGTGAGGTTATCTTCGACATATCCCTCGCACCTCGGCTGACCCAGGGCCATCCCTATCGGCCTGGCCCGTCTCAGGAGGGGGGACAACGGTGTCCCCAACTCGCCTCCGGTATGGCGAGGCGTGCATCTGATCGCGTTATGTACAGACGCAGTCTATTAGCATAGAAGACACTAGTGTACTATTAGTATCATCCCGCTACACAAGCGGCAATTCGTTGCTCTACTGTAGAACAAAATGATGAATGGAATTGACACGTATTCACAACATTCATGATGACGTTCATGATAGTCGTAAACGTATATCGGATAATAACTGGCTGCTAAATCCACTGGCTAGCATCGCACCCCCCAATACCCGAAGATGCGTGGCGTCGTCCGTGGAGAGGGGTAAACTGGATCAGACCGGCGACACCCCCTTGGCTAAAAAGCCGCAGGAGTTTCTGGGCGTGCGTTGGCCCAATTGTCGGTGACCCCTCTCAAGCCAGAATCGAACACTGGAGAGCACAGGGTCCACTACCAACCCCTTTCATCCCGCTTTCGGAGGAACTCCCGCCTGGTCATGATCTTCCCTGGACCAGATGGAAGTCATTAAACAGACTCCGGACTCGGGTTGGACGAAGCAAGAAATGCCGGGCCAGATGGGGGTTCTCAGAAGGGTTAGACCTGCGATGTGAATGTGGAGTTACTCCACAGACAATGGCCCATCTGTTGACATGTGCTAAATGCCCATACACATGTACACCGCAGGACCTTATGTGCGCCTCCGAGAACACCATACAGGTGGCAGCACACTGGGAGCAGATAATTTGAGGCCCGAGGCGCCATCGCCACGATAGAAGAAGATACAATACATACATAATTAATTTTACAATACGCCAAACAACGTTTTACCACTTGCGGCTAGAGATGGTGGATAAATTTTAATATTTAGTGATTAAAAACTCTAGCATTTATATCCGAAATGGATAAATACTCGTTTTTGCCCATTTTTATCCGATATTTATTCAACATCAACATGAAGGATATTTTTTTTTCCAATTAGGAATTGAGTACTGTTCTAGAATTTGGGCCTTAAAGTGAATAAATACTTTCGATTTTCTGAAGTGACGTATGTAAGTAAATTGTGAGCTGTCATTACCGCTTAGACTTACGATTGAATTAATTTACTTCGTATGCAAAGAGAGTCGTAAATCAAGGCATGTGAACAAAATGAGTTATATTATGTTTCTACGAAGTGACATTGTAATATTTCACTTCAGGTTATTTTACAAAACAACAACAACGGGGTGACTTCTTGGAAGGATTATATTCTATGCATTTTATAAAAACAGGATGGGATAGTAACAGGGATGAATAATGCTATTTAACATGAAACAAACACATTGGGGTGTATCAATATGCACCTTTTTTTTCACTAATTAACAATGAACCAACGTGGAAAAATGTAACTACGTAAGACAAGAGTAAAGGTGGTTCGAATTTATACATACATGCAAATATTCACGCCTGTGAATCCCCAAAGGCATAGGCAGAGGTGTATGAAACATCCACATTTCGCCATCGCTTATTGCCATCACACGGGCACTTTGTCATGGGCTGTTTATTTATTGCCAGATGGAGAACAGTTACATCCCTTAGTCGCTTCTATGGCACTTACAGAAAGAGAGGGGTGACCCTATTTTACTTCACTGGGAACCAACACTGTTGATTTTTTGTATTTCACACGTAGATGTCGGTTTTTTTTATCGTGCGAAAAATCCCCACGGATACCACCCCCACGGAGCCGGTGGAGGCGGTTATGTCGGACTCGAACCGACTAAAACGCACGCCGTCTTGGGCCCTTGGTTGCCGGAGGTGAGATTGCCAAAAGCATATCTCTTCCGAGATGGCCCCCTTCAGGTTGTGGGGACCAGTGTCCCCATCTAGCCCCGGTTACGGGGAGGCGCACTTTGCACCACCGCCGCGGCCTGCTTCTGCTCGGGTGACAGGCGGCTCCACCGGTCACCCCCAGGCCAGTGCCCATGGAGGACGGAGGTCGTTCTGCGACCTCCGACGTCCGGTTCGCCTTCGCTCTGCGCCGGCTTCCCGGGCCCGGAGTCTGGTCCGGACCCGACCGGCCGCCTCCTTCTCGAGCATTACTTGCTCGTAGAAGGAGGCACAGAAAGAGAGGGGTGACACTATTCTAGTTCACTGGGAACCAACACTGTTGATTTTTTGTATTTATGACTTACTAGCTTTTGCCCGCGGCTCCACCCACGTAGATGTCGGTTAGCGCGACCAAACATAGCCTATGTGTTAATCCAGGATGTCAGCTAACTCCATTTTAAATTTTATTAAAATCGCTCCAGCCATAACCGTTTAGTTGTGAAGAAGTAACACATAAATACATACATTGACAGCCTCCGTGGCGTAGCGGTAGTGAACGTGGCTGCTACGCAGGTGGAGTGGGTTCGATCGAGAAATATTTGCACTGAGCGGCAGTGCAAATAAATTTTGTAGGCATGAATATGGCTATTTGCATTGGTCTGGGTGTTTTCTATGTAATAATATTGTATGTATTTACAAACAAAAGTATTTAAGTACTAGCTTTTGCCGGCGGCTCCACCCGCGTGGATGTCGGTTATCGCGACCAAACATAGCCTATGTCCTTTCTCAAGGTCTAATCTACCCCTATACCAAATTTCATCAAAATCGGTTCAGTGGTTGAAGCGTGAAAGCGTAACATACAGACAGACAGACAGACAGACAGGCAGACAGACAGACAGACAGAGTTACTTTCGCATTTATAATATTAGTATGGATGTTTATCCGCTTTCTAGATTCCATAACACAAGCTAGTCAAGCTTGCCATGGGCCTAGATAGCGTTGTGTAGAATATTGTGGAATATTTATTATGATTTATACACACTCAAAAACTTTCGCCTTCATAATATTAGTAGGATTTCTATTTCGTTTGAATTCAAAACCGCAAACCATTTATCGCATTATTCAATTCGGTGAATTTCACCCTCAATACTAAATAAACTCATCTCATTGTGCCAATAACAAAATGTTGTTTTGTAAGCGACTTGTTAATTTCTGTCGACAAGATTGATGCTGGATGCTGGTGGGGTTCGTTCATAAACGAATAGCATAGGATCAAATGTCCGCGACTTGTTAACGATGCGCAATGATAAATCAAGTTTAGGACAACAATAAGACAGCTTTGGGTGGTAAGGCTTGTTGTCCAGTTACAGACAGATGTTCGGACAGATATGAAAGTAGCTAGGACCAATTGGTTCCAATTTTAGAGTAATTTAGAATATCAAAATGTTATTGCATCAGGCGAGGGGTATGCTCATTTCTGGTCAGTAGTTACAAAGATTTGAATAGTTTATATTTTGGGCCATCTAAAGAGATTAATATTTAAAATTAATCTCTTTAGATGGCCCAAAAGCTAGTTCAAAGGCAAAAGCTAGTTTTATTTTAAAACTAGCTTTTGCCCGCGGCTCCACCCGCGTGGACGTCAGTTATCGCGACCAAACATAGCCTATGTCCTTTCTCAAGGTCTAAACTATCCTGATACCAAATTTCATCAAAATCGGTTCAGTGGTTTAGGCGTGAACATACAGACAGGCAGACATACAGACTTGAATGTAACTCTGTCTGTCTGTCTGACAGACAGACAGAGTTACATTCGCATTTATAATATTAGTATGGATGGCTGGGTACTCCACTCCAGGGGCATTACATTATTAGAATTTTGTTATAAGCTGCCGAACCTATAAAAACAATCTAATAACCCTGTGAATAAACCAGCGGAATTGAAAACAAAAAGAATGAAATTTTAAAGCAATAAGGATGCTAAGTGGTCAGAGCATTCCACCCGAAAGGGTCTGGTCTCGGGTTCAAATCCTCGTCTGAGCATTTCCCTTTTTCCAATCTTAGTCGGTTCTAATACCCAGTTTAGAGTGTAGTGGCTAGACTAAAATACAGCAGGGAGATCATTCAACAGCTTGAGCATGCGCAGAATGTAGTTTTACTGTGTGAGCCTTTTTCGGATGCATCGTTTGTCAGAAATAAAAATATATTTCTTATGCAATATTTGATCACCGGCATGCAGTATAAAAAGAGAAGAATAAAATTATCAACTAATCAGATTTGGTCATAAGTTTTCATTTCATTAACCCCCGACGCAAAAACGACGGGGTGTTATAAGTTTGACGTGTCTGTGTGTGTGTGTGTGTGTGTGTGGCATCGTAGCTCCCAAACGGATGAACCGATTTGGATGTAGTTTTTTTGTTTGAAAGCTATATTAGTCGGGAGTGTTCTTAGCTATGTTTGAAAAAAATCGACCCAAGATGGCCGCCGTCACAACATGTTGGAATACATATTTCTTCACAACTCCCTCAATATGGATATCAAATGAAAGAGCTTGACTAGTAGATCACTTTAAAAAGTATAAAACAAAAATTAAATTAAAAATTTAAAAAACCGTGAATTGTTCCGATAATATAACGGAGTACTGAATTAGTTAGGGTCCCCCGACATGGCAACCGTAAAAGTTAAAAGCAAAAATTTATTTATTTTCAACTTTTTGGAGGTGTTTTTGTGTTTTTTAAATTTTTAATTTAATTTTTTTGAAATGTAATAATATTCAAAGCGATATCACTATCAATTCTCTCGCACTGGATCCTCAACACAACTACCTCAATACTGCTTTTGTTCGGCCATCTAAAATTAATCAAATAGCGGGTAGTTATGACAGCAATGTGGACATCTGTAGATTGATGGTCCCCTGGGAATGGTTACTATCTTCGGTCCAGTTGTGTCCATTGTACTCCTCGGTCACATAATTGATTTCACTGTTGTATTTAGGACAGTATTGTACGGCTGGTACCTATATTGCGATGAGGCATACAAGATGAGTTTGTCTTAATACGATGATAAATGTTTGGAACACTTGATGATGATCTTGATATAATCACGCCTTTATCAGGTAGGCAGAGGTGAATTAACACCCACATTTCACCACAGGGGGTGAGCCTATTGCCATAATATTCCGGGCACTATTGTTGATTCGGAACAAGTCACATGCAGATTTCGGAATTGAGTTTATCAGTGGGACCTAGGCCCATGTTGGAAGTCTGGAGTCTGGAGTCCTAGATATTCGCCCCTATACATCCGTGCTAATCATTTAAATTTACTTAATTTACTTCATCCCACGCACGTTGAAGCTAGGGAATGAGCCGTCTGCTGTAAGCCTGTCCAAGCGACTACAATGTGGGGTTCTTTAAGAAGGGCATTACAAGGTTTGGAAACGCGTCGTTCTAATTCTGCACGGTATACGGATTGCATCTTAGCCCTGCACGTGTTGTCCTGTGAAGGAAAGGAGAGGGTGGGACTAATTGGAAGAGCTCGTCAGAGCTCATCTTCAATGACAGCCTCCGTGGCGTGGTGGTAGTGCACGCGACTGCTACGCAGGAGGCGCGGGTTCGATTCCCGCTCAGTGCAAATATTTGTATGCATGAATATGGCTATTTGCATTGGTCTGGGTGTTTCTATGTATAGTATGTATGTATTTACAAAAAAAAAGTATCTAAGTATGTTTATCCGCATTCTAGATTCCATAACACAAGCTAGTTAAGCTATGCTTACCATGCGTCTAGAAAGCGTTGTGTGGAATGTTGTGAATAAAAAAAAAAAAAATGGTAGAGACGGTAGAATAAGAATTGAGGAAGTTTTACTCGCGTCTGGTCGATAAGTGTTATAATAAAGGAAAACTAATTAAAATTATGATTACAGTCGAATTTTGGTTTCTCTAAGCTACCTACTTAAAAAACTAACGTAATTAATCTTTAGAATACTATAAACCCATTAAGTGCAACTCAAACAGTTTTATTCATTTATATTGTACTATGGTCCACACTAAAAGTGTACCAAATACCAGAAAAATCAGTCAATCAAGGGAAAACTAAGGCATTAAAATCATTTTGAGTACTTTTTTCGTCAAGATCGGTCAGCAAAGGAGATATTCGTAAGTTAGATACTTTCGTATAAATAAATGTAATGGTTGAAGTGAAATTCTATAAATGTTTCAGTAGTCTTGTTCAATTATATGTGTATGAAGTTCTTTCGTCAAATTGATAGGTGACTATCCCTATATACAGGGTGTAATCGTTAAGTGTGTCCAGACCATTATTTCGTAACTATTACAGATATCAAAAAACTTTAAACTGATATCGAAAGAACGTTACCTAATGAGTAAAATGACATCAATAACTTTTTAAAAATCAAACGAGAGGTATTAAAAAATTTGACATTAAACACTCCCATACATTTAGTATGAGATTAGTAGAAAGGTTTTAGTGTCCTTATTTTAAAAGAATATTTTAGTTTAGTACTGATATTAAAGCAAACTGTCTATTAACCTAACAGAGTAATAAAAATATCTTATAATCGGATAATATTTATTTCTTAGTAAGTTCCAAATTTTGTAATCAAAGCAGAGCACTCCCATACATTTAGTATGAGATTAGTAGAAAGGTTTTAGTGTCCTTATTTTAAAAGAATATTTTAGATTAGTACTGATATTAAAGTAAACTGTTTATTAACCTAACAGAGTAATAAAACTATCTTATAATTGAATAATGTTTATTTCTTAGTAAGTTCAAAATTTTGTATTCAAAGCAGATGTTCAAAGTGAGGTCAATTTTGATGGTTTAATAGCCAATAACAGTGCAACCCCTTGGCCTGCCAGATCCCAGGATCTCACGCCCTGTGATTTCTTCCTATGGGGGTTTATCAAAGACAAAGTGTACGCTAAGAGAATGCACAGCCTAGAAGAGTACAGATTCGTGTACAGCGTACAATAAAATTGCTTTAATTACTCCGCAAATGTTAAGGAAAGTTCATTTAGAAACTGTAAGTAGAGCTCGTCATTGTTTCGCACAACAAGGACGTTCTTTCGAATATCTACTTTGAATACAATATTTTACTTACTAAGAAAGAAATATTATTCAATTAAAATATAGTTTTATTACTCTGTTAGGTTAATAAACAGTTTCCTTTAATAGCAGTACATACCAAAATATTCTTTTAAAATAAGGACCCTACAACCTTTCTAGTGATCTCATACTAAATGTATGGGAGTGTTTAATGTCAAAATTTTAGATACCTCTTGTTTCATTTTAAAAAAGTTATTGATGTCATTTTACTCATTAGGTAACGCACTTTCGATATCAGTTTAAAGTTTTTTGATAACTGTAAACCGTAATAGTTACGAAATAATGGCCTGGACACACTTAACGATTACACCCTGTATATGTCAGTTGCACGATCTCCCCACAAACCGAGGCCATAACATCGAAGGGGCGTGTTCTAAGGTGATGTAGCTAAACGTATCCCCTACTTTGGGACAGAATTAGATCGTTCTACAAGCTAAATGTGCAACGTCGAACGGTACATGCTTACTTGCTACCGATCGACGATTTAATACCGTTTTGATGACTCGAATATTTCAGAGTGGAGAAAGAAGCCGACATTCAAGGATGGAGAAAAATAATGGAGTTTTCCGTATGAGAAAGTTCCAATTTAGGTAGGGCTTCATGTTTTTGTTGCTCTTAGTGATTAAATAGGTCACTATATTCGTCAATAGTTGAGAGTCACTGTTTAAAAAACTGGATATAGTTGTTGTGTTGTGTTGTGTTGTGTGTGTTCGTGTCTTTTATTTTTTTATTTATTTATTCTTTATTGTACACTTTGATATTCTTACAAAATAAGTGACATGTTATATACAAAGGCGAGCTTAACTCAAAGTTGTCTTCCAGCAAACCCACAGCACAGAGGAAAAGCAATAGAAAAGGAGGCAGTCTCCTGTACCTTAATATAAAAATATAATAATGCGAGGAGGTATACATAGGTAAAACCCCTAACAAATGGCATAACATATAAACATACATACATAAATTTCCATCATAGACCTACACTACATATACATACATTATATACTCACATATAGACAGACTATGTTAATGTATGCATAGTAAGTAATATATTTATATTACTTACTATGCATACATTAACATACATATCAATACATATTATGTCTGTTATTGTAGAGAAAGAAAATAGTCGATTGTTCTTTTTTTAAAGGTGTTTAAAGAAGGGCTTTCACGAATGGAATGAGGACGGGAATTCCACAGCCGCACTGCAGAAACTGTAGTTGTCAAAGTAAGAAGAACTATGGGAGGGAGTTCGAAGCAATAGAAAAGATATGGTGCGACAGGGCTTACCTCTGGGGACAAGAAACTCAAAACGCTCACGAAGATAAATAGGATATTGAGGATTATGGAGAACAGAAAAGAGTAAGGAAAGAATGTGAACATCTCGACGCCGCCGGATTGGCAACCATTTCAGTTGCTTTCAGAACTCTGAAACGTGGCCGTACTTTCGTAGTCCAAATATGAACCGGATACATAAGTTTTGCATCCGCTCCAGCTTGTTCCAGAGTTCTTCAGTTGCGTCGAGAAAGACGACATCAGCATAGTCTAACAGAGGAAGGAGAAGAGATTGAGCAAGACAGATTTTGGTCTTGAAAGGAAGAAAATACTGAAGACGCTTAAGAGAGTGGTACGTACCGAAAAATTTTCTGCTGACCTCGGTGATATAAGTCGATCGAAATGGACTCCTAGATTCTTAACGACTGTAGTATACGGTATTACACTGTTGTTATAATAGACCGGAGGAAGCGAGGCAAGGTCCAGATTATTGTAGAGGTATCTGCCACCTACAATAAGTGCCTGCGATTTAGCGGGATTAACAAGCAGTCCGAACGATTTTGCCCAAGCACTAATGCTATTAAGGTCATTATTGATGGCAGTAATGGCCTCAATCCTGTCGCCAGTCCCAAAGTGGCGATATAGCTGCAAATCATCTGCATAGAGATGATGATATAGCTTTGTTAATAGCATAGATGAAAATTGAGAAAAGAAGAGGAGAGAGGACGGCGCCTTGTGGGACGCCCGCAGTAAGGTCGCACCAGTCAGAGGATGCCGTCGTCAGAGCGAACCCGCTGCGAGCGACCACGAAGATAGGAGTTAAACCAGGCGATTACAGAGGACGATATATTTAATGATGATAGGATGCACAGGAGAATGTCGAAATCAACAGAGTTAAAGGCGCTACTGAAATCCAGCAAAACCATTACTGTCAGGAGTTTGTTCTCCATGGCCAGTCTTATATCATCAGATATTTTAACTAGTGCCGTGACTGTACTGTGGCCTGAACGAAAGCCAGACTGGTATGCACTCAGTAGACCATGAGAGAAAAGGTAAGAAGCTAGTTGATTTCGCACCGTGTTCTCGAGGACTTTGGAAAAAATTGGTAGGATTGAAATTGGACGAAACTGGGATGCTGAGGTGGGATTGGTGGTTTTGGGCAAAGGAATGACAAGTGCTTTTTTTCAAGCTGATGGAAAAGAGCTGTTGTCAAGTAAAAAATTAATGATGTGTGGCTGGAAAGAGTTCACTTAGAATTGGTAACAGCATTTGTAGTTTATTCTTTTCTGGTCTTAGTTATGTTGGGGAAGCAGTACCGTGATATGAAAATAATTAACGCCATAATTTCAACAACGCCGAGGTGTAGCCACGATTTATTGCCAAATTTATTGACATATTTATTGATATGCCTTTTTGGGTGGTATTTAAACGCAAATCAAATAAAATACTTTTTTATACAATAATAATCCAAATTTCCGTCCAAATTACTGATTGCACAGCAGAATACTAAACTCAAAAGTATTAGAAAACACACTACAATTTATTTTCGTAACGTACGGCTGTTTATCTTAATGCAGAGTAGTTTTATTAATGCACTGCTAATGCTGCTAATGCACGACAAAATAATCCAAATTCACCTCAAAAATGCTGATTGAGCACCAACAAACTACTTACTTGCTTTTAAAAAAACCTAGCCATAACTAGAACTATCTAACCTAACCTATCCATTTCGGGGTGGGTGGTGATCATTCTGAACTTAATTACTTAGTATACATGCTACTCGGATAGATATTTTACTTTGACAATGAGTATCTTCTACATTCGCACTAGTTAATTTGCTGTGCAGTTAGTATTTTTGATAAACATTTATAATTTTTGTACTTAAATAAATTTATTTGTATCGCATTATGAGGATAAAAGTAATGTCATGCTGATGTATATTTTATTTTTTTCTGCAGTACTAGTTTTGTTAAACATTCAGTTTATTTGTAGTAAAGTAATTTATTTGATTTAAAAAAGCATATAAATGATGAAAATATATTGATATGTGATTGTTTATTTGATGTGCAGTTAATAATATTGCCTTTAGTGTATATATTTATTAAGCTATGCCATAATTATTGCGGTAACAGCCCGGTAGACGGTAAGGTAGTGTAACAATATCAGGACCGTGTCTTCATATTCTAGACTAGCTTTCGCCCGCGGCTCCGCCCGCGTGGATGTCGGTTATTACGACCAAACATAGCCTATGTCCTTTCCAATGGTCTAATCTACTCCTATACCAAGTTTCTTCAAAATCAGTTCAGTGGTTTAGGCATGAAAGCGTAACATACAGACATACAGACAGACAGACAGACAGAGTTGATTTATAATTTATAATATTAAGTATGGTCTTTCTGAAAAAAATATTTAAAAAATTTGGTGTCAAGGATACCAATCATAATTGATATAAACAAAAACTTTACCACTTCTAACGAGTGGGGTTATTCAAAATTATGTAGGTACCTATATTGCACGCTGCGGTTGTGTTCGTTTTAGCTTTTTACTTTTGTCTCATTTGCAAAACTTCACCATAAAATTTGACGACCGGAGAAGAGTGGCGAGTTTAATTGCCTGATAAGTTTTCTTACAGCTCTACCTGTTGCATTACGAACAAGTAAATGTACGTTATAGTACATTCTGTATATTAAAAGTTAGGCCCTACTATTTTATAAGTGCCTGGCTAAATCTACCTAAAGCGTCGGTAGCTTAGTGCTTAAGGAGTCGGCCTCACGATCGAGAGGTCTCGGGTTCGATCCATTATATTACTGACGTGAACCCACTCCTAGCACAAGCAATTTAGCTTAGTTGGAGGGGTTAGCAAATATTAATAATTGCGATTCTAATATTCCATAAAACAACGACTTATTCGTCAACTCGCCACTCGGTGTCGAGTTGCCCCGAATTATTTTAATTTATTTTTCATTCGTCAACTCGGCCCACAATGTAAGTACGTAGTATTTTTGTACAGTCGCGTACCAAAATTTTGTTTGATAAATGTAGTACGTACATAAAACATACACCAACAGTCGTCAAAGGCTCGCGGGACCGAAAATCATAGTTGACGAAATTTGGATGTTAAAACACATCTGTATACTCCATTTGGGGCTTTACCGGCGTGAATATATGCATGTAATGTTAAACGTACCGACAGTAAAACTGTAAGCAAACACTAGATTATACACTTCGTATTGACTTAACTCGACTGCATGCGATTTAACTGTAGATAAATAACATAATGAAATGTATACAGTGAATTAGTGGCTTCTGTATTTATCAACTGGTAGTATATATAGTTTTAAATATAAAGGAACCATCCATACATATACTCACGCAGGTACATCCTCAAAGGGGTAGGCACCTGTATTAACACCCACATTTCGCCAACTATGATTCTCGGTCCCACGTACCTATTGCTCTTTGTCTTGGGCTTTTTTTTTACGTGGTGGAATGCCTTTAAGCACTTCGCTCACCGCGGGGGCAGGGGGCGGGCTTCGTGTGGGACTCCTAGCCAGACTACCCATTAAACCACCACGGTGTCCGTCATCCATACTTCCATACTTAATATTATAAATGCGAAAGTAACTCTGTCTGTCTGTCTGTCTGTATGTTACGCTTTCACGCATTAACCACTGAACCGATTTTGATGAAATTTGGTATAGGGGTAGATTAGACCTTGAGAAAGGACATAGGCTATGTTTGGTTGCGGTAACCGACATCCACGCGGGCGGAGCCGCGGGCAAAAGCTAGTCACTACATATGGACGATGGCGGGAATAACATCTTCCACTATCGTCGTGTGGGTCGCCCGCCACTGATCGGCGGCAGGCCCGTCTCTAGTGCGGCAGAAGAGGAGTCCTTCTGCCATCGGCCTAGGCAAGGCACACGCGACACGACGTGCGCCTTCAACTTCGAGACCTATGTAAGGGCAGCAGACTACTGCCTGGCCCGGTTAGGGGGGGAGGAGTTGGTGGTACCGCCTCCTCCGAGCCCCGGTTCGCTTGCGGCGCTGTGGGAGGGAAAGTGGGTCACATTCCCTCTCCCTCACCGCCGCCTCCTTCTGCGAGATAGCCGTCTCGCAGAAGGTCTGAACCGCTGCCCACGCCTCATCGCCACCGTCGACCATAGACAGAACTACGGCCGGCAGCGAGAGGTCTGTACCCACTTCGGCGATGAGCAAGGCACTTCTGCACCGTGTCATCATCGCCACCTCAGTGGTGGCACCCACTGGTCGGCTCTCGTCCCACCCGGCACAGGTAGCTTCCGAAGCATCCATGCCCCGAAAGGACCTGCGCCATGCGGAACGTTACCGACCCCCGCGATCTGTCCATCCAGTCTCTGAGGAGAGGTAGGATCGCCTCGACGCGGACGGTGCTCTTGCCAGCCGTGGGATTGGCCAGCCGACGCTCCCACTCCAGGAGCATGGACCGTCTCACCTGGAGGAACAGCCCTAACCCTTAGTCGTCTTTTACGACACCCACGGGATGAGCTGGGGTGGTCCCTTTCTAGTCCACTGGGAACTAACTCGGTTTTAAATATAAGTGTCTGATAAATATCAGTATACTTCGTAGTTATGAGTTCAATATATTGTTAATGTTATTATATATTAATAATTTCGGTTCTAATATTCTTTTTTTAAAAAAAAGGATGCGATCGATGTAGCTGAGTTTTGTGCTGGCCGCATCTAGATATTTTAAATTACTGCCATGGACATGAGAAGAAAAAGAAGATGGCTTACAGTTGCCCATTGCAGAGCTGGGTCCATTACGTGTGCTGAAGACATCATAAAATAATGTTTACATAATATTTTTAAGGGCCATAATAAAGATTTTAAGGATAAGGGATAGTGCTGGTTAACATCAGACAGATAATACAGCCCAGACTCAGCCTCAGTTGCATGGCTAGAGTCAATAATAGTTCCCGGAATACGGCAATAGGCTCAAACCCTATGTGCTACCGAAATGAAATGAAATTTATTTATTTGCAGAAATATGGCAGGCACATGGTTGTAAACATGAGTGTAAGAATCACATATTTCGTCAGTCAATGTCCTGACACGCAAAAAGAAAGTGTACATACGAATAGAACGATTGGTGAAATGTGGATGTTAATTACCCTCTACCTAACCCTCAGAGGATAAAGGCGTGCTTATATGTATGTATGTAATATTTTTGATGTCAAATTCTCAATATTTTTTATCAGAATCTAACAATTTTGGGATATATGTTTTAGCATGCAGTGCCACAGCCGCCATATACTTATTTATTACATTACTTTGTATTATAAAATTGACGTTACACCCCTCTATCGTTTACCAGTGGACACTCAATGTATCTTTTAGATACTCCTATCAAATAATCAAATTGCCTCGTACATCATATCGGGAATAGTCACTGTTTTAAAGTATATCACTTTGTCTAGTTTGTCATGTCAAGTCAGAGAGAAATGGCGACCATTTGTAGTGAATTTTACGAGCCATTGCTTTAAGAGCAGGCTACATTCGTTGTAACTAGGTGAGTTATCTATTGGTGTGTCAGTGGTGTTTTGTATATAGGTTTAAATAAAATAAACGAGAAAACAGAAATAAACGAGATAATAGTATGGGAGGGAATATAAGGTTCCTATGACAGCCTCTGTGGCGTGGCGAGTTTAATGAAATTTGGTATAGGAGTAGACTAGACCTTGAGAAAGGAGACGATACTGGAGACGCATGTTACACGGGCCGTGCAAACATCCCCCAGTCCGAGGTGGAGGGGAGTCGCGAACAACTTGTGTCAGAAATCGAGACTACTCTCTCGGGAGTATCCGATTGGGGTCGACTAAACCTGGTCCAGTTCAACCCCACCAAGACACAAGTACGCCTATTCACCGCTAAGAAAACGCCATTTATTGTAGCGCCGCAATTCCTGGGCACACGGCTTACCATTGCCCCGAGTATCGGGATCCTAGGCGTCGACATTTCAAGTGACGTCCAGTACCGCAGTCATTTAGAGGACAAGGTTAAGCTGGCATCAAAGAAACTTAGGGCGAAGCAGTACTTCACTGCGGGGCAGCGACTCCTTCTTTATAAGGCACAGGTTCGACCCCACATGGAGTACTGCTGTCATCTTTTTGCCGGGGCGCCTGCACGCCAGCTTAACCCTTTCGACTCGGTGCAAAGACGTGCGTTGAGGCTCGTCGACAGTCCCATACTCGCAGGCGATGTGGAACCTCTCAGTCTCAGGAGGGACTTTGCCTCACTGTGTGTTTTCTACCGCCTATATAATGGTTTGTGCTCAGATGAATTATTTGACATGATGCCCACAGCTACATTCTATCATCGCACCGCTCGCCATAGACAGGGAATTCATCCCCACACATTGCATCCGAATACGGTGCGCACCGTGCGGTATGAAAGGAACTTCATCCCACGTACGCTCAAGCTGTGGAATGAGCTCCCTGCCACGGTTTTCCCAAGCGACTACAATATGGGGTTCTTCAAGAGGGGCATTACAAGGTTTCTTCAGGGTAGGCAGCGCGAGTGTAACGCCCCTGGTGTTGCGTACGTCCATAGGCCACGGTAACCACTTTCCATCAGGTGGGCCGTGTGCTTGTCTGCCACCTAAGTGGTATAAAAAAAAAAAAAAAGGACATAGACTATGTTTGGTCGCGATAACCGACATCCACGCGGGCAGAGCCGCGGGCGAAAGCTATTGATACGAATGTGACGTAACATGACTTAGCGTAGGAACGGTAAATTCAAACGTCTTGTCAAGTGATAGCTGTGGCAGGGCGGCTTGGACAAAGGCCTGTTAATTCGAATCCTGCTGTTACGATATGTGGTTTTTGTGTTTTTCTAATTTGTGTAAATATTAATTGGTAAAGTTAACCGAAGATTCTATATTTAAATTCTTCTAGTTATTAGCAGAACATCCAGAATGTTCTCCAATAATAAAAATGAGAAACGAAATAGTTAAGCTCTTTTAGTAGATCATAGAAAATTCTAGAGAAATAATAAAATGAATATCGAGAAGACGATCGAAATTAAGGGTATAAAAGGAGCTGTCAGAGCGGTGAAAGGGCAGTTAAGTTTGGGAGTTCAAAGTGAACAGAAGAAGAAGAAGAAGGAAAAAGGAAAAAAGTGAGAAAAGAGTGAAGTGCAAGTCAAGTGCAGTGATAGTGCAGTCGCGCTGTGAGTGTCGCGAATAAAACTGTAAGCGCAGTGACCTCCTGCTGCATCGCGCGGTACAGTCGCGCTGTGAGTGTCGCGAATAAGACTGTAAGTGCAGTTGTGCATCGTGCGGTACAGTCGCGCCGTGAGTGTCGTGTCCAAGATTTGGCTGTTGGGGTGTGTAAATAAAGCGGTCTCACATACGAAGCTGTTTATTTCCAATCCCGTTACCCGTCTCCCGTAACACTATTCTATACCTCCACAAACAGGTAATAAAACAATTTACCGAAGTTAAACTGCATAACACTAAAAGCTGTACTCGAAGTCGCAGTCCGGTACAGTACCCGAGTTATTCAGTGTAAACGTGTTAGAAACTTGCCTCGCTGGTGCACGGTACGTACTAAAAAGTTCAGACTTGCATCCGCTGCACATACCTAAGTAAAACGTACGCCGTGAAGTTATAAATGAAGTGGAGATAACAAAGGAAGCTCTCGGTATTGAATATTGTTCTACACACATTTCAATATTGCAGAAGTCGTCCACAGAGCCACTTGAAAAACGTGACTGGGATAGACTGGATGCGGAAGGCACAGAATATATGGCGGAGGGTCGGATGAAATGGTGCACATTGGGAGAGATCTTTGTCCAGCAATGGACTGCGGTAGGCTTATTGATTGATTGAGATGACGCATATATTCACCACAGGCTCAAGCCCATGATTCTCATGTCGCAGTCACTGTAAAAATAACGTTAAATTTTAGACTTTATTTCTAGAATTCTAAAGTCCAAAATGAAATGAAAGCAGTTTCATTACACTTTTTCAATTATTCTGCAAAAAGTAATTTAGTTTTGAACTTTAACCGCATGTCTTTAAAGTCTATTATTCAATGCCGTTTTGGCGGTGGCACCACCGTGGTTTGGTTTAAGCAGAATCGAGGCCCAGGTGATTCACAACCGGAATAACTAATATTGTTCGCTTCACGTACAATGGCCCAACAAGAGAGGCTAAGTGGGGAAAAAAAGACTCCCCCATCCTAACTAATATTGTTAACATATTGATTAAGTATGGTAAGTAATTAACGATTATATCATACGTCATCGCAGAAAATGATTATCATTATCCAATGACGATGCTTCATGTCATCATCACAGCGTAATTCCGGTTACATCTAAAGCTCTCTATTTGTTCTCTGCATTTGGTTGGCAGAAGTGACTACATTTTTATGTATACTGGGTGTTAATAAAGTGTAATACAAATTATTCACTTCAAATACATCGGGAAAAATTAAATGCTCAAGAGGGACTTGAACCCACGTCCTTTCCCTACAGGGGAATGCTCTTTCAACTGAGCTATTGAGCCACATCTGAATCACTTCAAATTTCCCTTCGCTTTATATCCGTCTTTAAGGTCGAATGTATTCAAATTTTAAGGTTAGCATAATAACATGACCGCCATAAACATCATTCACCCTTCGAGGCGTTTCCGCAGCACTAGTGCCACGGCGGAACTCGTATTCGTAAATAATGCGATATTTTAAGTTTTCCATTTTGTAAAATGAGTGACGCAAACAGAAAAAAAAAAACAGAAGAAAAAAATCAAATGAATGACGGTCATCGAAGCACAAATACATGAGTAAATAGCTGTACAAATTTGAATTTGGAATTCCTTACCAAAGAGGAGAAAATCGTGATTAAAGTGGCCAGTACGAAAAACGCCAATTTCATATGTAAGGACCTAATAATTGCCATAAAAATTCAAGCAAATTATTTAGTTACAAAAAATACTAGTACCATCGTACTACTGGTATTATTTGTACTTAGCTGAATAATTTCCCTCGTTAATATGACGATTATCACTATCAATTTAACAATGACCTTGATAATATTATCATTATCATCTACACAATGATTCTGAGAACATCCGTGGCTTTCACCTAGGGCTTAGACGGATAAATAGAAGGGAAATTTGAATCACATCTGGCCGAGTTGGTCAAGGCATTCTCCCCGTAAGGGAAAGATCGCGGGTGCGACTCCCACGTGAGGAGTTTCATTTTTCCCTATGTATTCGATTTGTATAGTGTCCTACCAGTAGTACGGTAATCAAACTGGTAGGATCGAACTGGTTGAGGAACTCGGGGTCCGCGTTTTGTTTGGCTCATTTTCCCCCCTATCCCTAGAGGTTTCACTGTTAGTTGTTACTTATTACTTATTCAATAGCTAATATTACTTGTTATCTATTAAATGTACTCGTATTTTTCGAGTCGCAGTTAATATTTGATAAGGTAACTTTATAAAATTAAAGTAAATCAGGAGCATCCCTGAGACACATTTATTCTGAAAGCAGTTCCGTAAAGTCGTTCGCCGTTCCATATGTAAGTAATTCAAAGTAAATGAGTTAGGGTGGCCGGCCAACTTGTTGGGGAGTCCCGCTAAAAACTATGACGAGTGGCACTGTGGGTTGATGTTGATCAGTCGTTATAACACAGTTAAATTATAATACATACAGTGAAATTACATATTAAATCGTAAAAAGAGAACATTCGAAAAATTATCTGCTGTATTTTTTTTATACAAATTTTCTACAGTTTTCAACTTATACAAGCTGTCAAGTGAACAGTGAACTGTAGATAATGCCATTCAGGAATATGGCCACTTTCAAAAATGGCGTAAAAACTACATATAAAAAGATATAGCTTCTTAATAATAAAATGTCAATGTTATTACTTTCTATGAATTACATTATTATTTATTTTAATAATATTATTATTGTTAGTAATTAATTTATTAAAGACGTTTTTTTTTGGGTAGCGTACTGTCGCGTCTCTGATTGGTGGAAAAAATTATCATTTTTTGTTGACATTTTAGGGTGTGAACAACATATCTATAGTTTATAAAAATAAAGTTAAAACTTTTCCCCAGAATGTATTGTTTTGTTAGAGTAAGTGGCATACGACCACGGCTATCCTTGATATTTTCTTATTTTTTTCGGTAGTCGGGTTTTAGTTTTAACTTTATTTTTATTTAAATTATTTTGGGGCCAGGTAAAGCTAATAAATTATACATATTTTAAACGAGCTTATTAAACCCTTTCATTTGATACTAAACACGGCATATTTATCTCAAATTGATTTTTTAACACAGTACCTTATGAGCGGTAGAGGTAGAGGGCGCCACACAAGATTGAGGGACACGTCATATAGCCTATAACCATTGGACGACAAAGCCGCTTGTAACGATACCTCATTTGTCCAGTTCTAATAAGTAGTTAAGGAGCCATGAGGGAACAAATGAACATACATACATACATACATACATAGCCTGTCAAAATCATAACCCTCCTTTTGGCTTCGCCGTAGTCGGGTAATAACCCTCATTTGGCTTCACCGTAGTCGGGTAAAAATAGCTATGGTTTTTACATTAAGGAGGAATTCAGAAACTTATACGTGTGTATAGATCATATATAAATTATAACGATATGAACAGAGTATAATTTAATTTTATGGTGATCTGGCTATAGAAACATCGAGCTCTTTGACATTTTCGCATATTGTATACAAATGTCTAATTATATCTTTCATCAACCTGTTTCTAACCTTTAAAGGATCTCATAACGCGATAAGGCTGCTAATTTATATAGTAGCTTTAGATTGTAAGTTAAATAATCATATTTTATTCTATTGAAGATTATAGAATTAGCGTACAACATAATTTTAGCCATCTAACGAACATAAAGACTTACATCAGGTACATAGATTATAATGAATAAATTTATATACCTAATGTAAGTCTTTATGTATTACGTAAGCGTAAGATAGCCAAAACTATCAGAAATACTTTCTTATAGAACATATTTTTTATAGATTTATTTTGGAACATAATTATGAGCACACTTTATGTGCATAAAAATAGAAGTAAAGGATTGCCTGTTGTTTCAACCTGATATACACGTAATGTAAACGTCTTAGCACTCTTAAAACTCAACGTACGATAAGTTAAACCGTCGGTTAACTACGAGTAACTAAATATGGTGGAAGCGGCACAAATTCCTTAACGAATTTATCCAAGAGTTAGTGGGCGGGCAGATGGTACACAACGAGCGTACAATGTTTTACTGCAACTTATATACGTAAACAGATATATAGATATATAGTGTGTGATAGTTTGGAGGGTAGTTGTCTTACAGAAAGTTGAGGCACAAGCTGAATTAAGTCTAATAGATATATTATACTCTTTCTATCAAGGTCTAACCCTGCAGGGAGTGATTGTATGTATGTATGTTCTATCAAGACGTATCGTGACAAGAAAGGTGATACAGTCAGTGTCATAAACATCTGGACGACGAAGTCTCAAAATGATTTTAAAACTCTTGTATTGAGAGCAAATCAAACTGTTTTATTGATATAAATGGTATTATTGTCCAAACTAAAGGTGTGCACCAAATATCAGAACAATCCGTCAACTGGAAGGGATTAAAAAACAAAATTAAGATCATTTTAAGTACTTTGTACGTTAACATCTTTCTGATGCTGACTGTACGAGGATGCGTCGTTGATGTTTGTTAGTGACGATAACATCGTAATAATGTACAATAAAGCAACAATTGAAAAAGATTATTCGAGAAATGTTATCTATAGTTCTTTTTATCGTTGATAGACTAGCGTTTGACCACTATATCACCAGTTGGTACCTAAGTGCCGATGGGACAAAGGGTGATTATAGCTCTCCGGAAACATGTATTCAAGCATTTAAAGAGTAAACGTGTGTATCTTGTAAATTAAAATATGTATCATCAAATTTATAACTGGCAAAACCGGTCAGGTGTAATCCGTGTAATAGAATAAGTCCTGTGGAAAAATTACAAGTGTTCTCAATATGTGTAACAGTGAATTCCACCAAGTACCATCAATCAACAGTATAGAGTTAGTATGGTATTATTATCATTACTGCAATGTTTGTGGTCCTTGGACTATTTACGGATGTTAGTGCAAATGTTAGTGCTGTACCCGCTCCGGCCCACTGTGAGCATATCTGACCACATCTCAAAATGAGCTAGTTGAGCCTCAAGAACATGATTGAATAACAAACATCTTCACATACTTTCACATTTTATAATATTAGTAGGATAGAAAGATACTATGAATCTCCTCAATCGCAATACTCCCCTGTGTTTCTTACGTTCCATCTCAATCCCTAAAGTGTGTCTTCTTTGAGAATAAATTGCATCCATTAAGATGTTACGTATATATAATTTAATCAACGATGCATGTCACAGTCCGCGGTCGCTCCCCACCGTCTCCTTCGATGCTGCGATGTACTACAATTGACGTGAATATACGCACTGTATGTACCTAGGAATATGTGGAGGAACGAGGTGTGATGTTCCTCCAACACAAAGGGAGGATCCTCCGACCAGGCAAGGTGATCACGCCTGGCGGGCCGCGGCCCAACGATTGTCGTTGGGATGTTGTATATATGTTGTATCAGCGCGCGAACTTCACTTTCGCGATGCAGGATTCGTAGTGACGTTGTAGTGGCGTAGTAGTTCGGCTTGCTGTCGCTAGATGGCGCTGGGTACATGTGGTATCGCCACAAATATAATAGGAATGATCAGGATGAAGCGTGTTGAGAGTGCTGTGTGTACCTACTAATAGATAGGTATAGGTAGTTCGGAACAAAACTGTGTCAAGTTCGTAGGTTGGGAGAGCGGTAAAGCGATAAAAATAGATGACCAGCCACCAGGGCCTCGATTCTACTAAAGCCAAACTATAGTCGTGCCACAGCGACTACAAAAAATGGCATTAAATAATATACTTTAAAACGATGTCTTTGAAGACTTTTTGCAGAATGAATTAAAAATTGTAATGAAACTTTTTTCATTTTAGACTTTAGCCATATGGAAATAAGGTCTAAAATTTAATGTAATTTTTGCGCTGACTATGGCATCATATTGGTTTAGCTTCAATAGAATCGAGGGTCCATTTATCTGGTACTCAGCAGAACTAGTTACCAAACATCCTTTGCGGTATTCCTCGACTTATTGGAAACGCACCATGCAGTCAGCTGAGGCTCAATTCCACAACATTTTACACAATGCTATCTAGACCCATGGTAAGCTTAAATAGTATGTGTGTGAATCTAGAATGCGGATAAACATACTTAGATACTTTTTTTTGTAAATACACCGCATTGTCCTCCTGCATTGTCAGGCTAATTTAGATTACAACCATGGATAATAAGGCCTCCTTTTAGTGGAATTATCCAGAGACTTGTCTATTTTAAGTAGTCTTTAATTATACCTCACCAATATTTGCGAAAATAGAAAACATTTTAATAATGATGATTTCATGTGAGGTATGGAATCAGTATTTCACTCGAGCGAAGCCTTGGCAAGAATTTTTTACTGCTTCTAATCTATATAATATACCTATATAAAAATCAATGCCATTTTTCGTTGTAATGTTTATAACTCAACAACGCCTTTACCGATTTGGCAAATTTGGTCTTGAATTATTCGTGGAAGCCCAGGAAAGGTATGTGCGTAGAGAAAAATTCGAATAATTGCCGGGAACCAACATCCACGCGGGCGGAGCCGCGGGCAAAAGCTAGTCTTCTATCTTCTATATATATAAAAATCAATTGCTGTCGGTTAGTCTCGCTAAAACTCGAGAACGGCTGAAAGGATTTATCTTATCTTGGTCTTGAACTGTTCGTGGAGGTCTAGGGAAGGTTTAAAAGGTGAGAAAAATTATATTATTTGACGGGAATACCCTAAAACAGCCCTTTTCTTTTTCCCATATAAACGTTTTCAGTGTTTCTGTTATCCTGGTACATTTGCATGAAGTATGTACCAGGCTCACAGAAATTATAACGGGAATTAACGCGATCATGGTATAGGTACATACCTTTGATTTGTCCGGGTGTCTATAAGATAGATTGCAGCTGCGGTAGTTCGTATATAGGCCAAACGAAGCGGACTACTGCTGAACGAGTCAAGGAACACATCGCAGCTGTAAAGAATCGCCAGACTACTAAATCCGCGATCGCAGAACACCTGCTAGAAGCAGGTACTCATCACTGGATTGATTGATAATATTTACACAAATATTAATCCAATCAACAAATGTCTTGTGGATGCTGTACACTCGGATCACCGTGGCCAATTAATAACCATTGAAAGAAATAATTGTAAGAATGTTAAAAAAGAAATTAAATTTGTACCGATTCACCAGTATCGTTTAGACGCTTTCAGGGAAAGTATTGTGAGTAAAATACCTGATTTGCCCTTGTACACTTGTGTAGAAGAATCTTACGCAGAACTAACCAACCTGATCGATACTGAGTTTGGGAGAATTTTTACCTCAAAAACATTATCGGTTGGCGGCCGCCCTGTATTCAGTGACTGGGCAACATCGGGGATTTACTAGGGAAAAACTACTCGTCGACTCTTTGCTATGCAGACGTGCATTTTGTTAATTACGACGAAAAATAATTAAATAGCTGCAATTAATTACTACAGTAAAATTAAATAGCAATATAAGGTAAAAAGCAAAAGTGTGTCGTAACCCCAAGTGCTTTGTTCAGTGTTGACAATTTTTGTTGTTGTGCAAAAATGAACTAAACACAAAAAAGTGTGTCATTTAAATTAATTAGCTATGGCGAACATAAACTCCCCGTTTAGCCGTAGCCAAATGATGCACCGAAGTCCACCGCCGACGCCTACGCAACGGGACCCTCCTAAAGCTACAGACCCACCAACTGGTCTCGAAAATAAGTTGCCGAATGAAGTTGTCCCGACGGAAGAAATCCAGAGGTGGATGGGAATCATAGATGACGTTTTAAACGAAGTCTGCACAATAGTTGGGGAAGTGAAAATGAACTCAGACCAAAAGCTCCGAGTAAACAATCTGTGTCGAAAGGTATCAAATGGGACATCCCAGATGGCAGTCATGTACCAGTCGCTAAAGCAGAAAATGATTCAGGCCCATGATAGAATACAGTACCTACAGGCCCAACAGAGTCACACCAAGGCAATAGACCAACTTAAGCAGACCGTGGAGACGAAAATGCAGCCAGCCGAACTGACCTCTTATGCACACATTGTCAAAAAAGGAGCTGATAATGTGGTCCGTCCAGCAAACCTGAGCGCCATTGCAATCTACCCTAATGACAAAACCAAGACCAGTAACGAGACCAAGGCACTAGTGCAAAAAATTATTTCCCCAGAGGTCTTCAAGCTGCAAGTCCGTGGCCTAAAGAAGGTCAAAAATGGAGGTGTACTAATTAGCACAGAAAATAAAGGGGACATCGATAAACTCAGGGGTTCAAATATATTAGCTTCCTCGGGCCTAACAATCGAAGAACCATCCAAGCGCCGACCAAGGATCATAATTATTGGTGTCCCACTACCCCTGAGCGAAAAAGAGGTACTTGATTGTATCTATGAGCAGAACCTCTCAGATAAGGTGCCGAACTATACACGGGAGTCGTTTGCAGAGACGGTTAAAATTAGCCATAAATCGGGTAAGAAAAACCTTTCCATCTGTAATTACATTATTGAAGTCCCCCCGACCATCAGAAAGGTTTTAATAAACCAGGGCCGCATATTCATTAATTGGACATCATGCCCTGTTAGGGATTTCACCATTGTGACCAGGTGTTTCAAATGTCAACTGTTCGGTCATGCAGCAAAGTTTTGCCGTGAGAGTACCCCCACCTGCAATCACTGTGGAGAGAGTGGTCATTCCCACAAGGAATGTACTAAGAAATCTTCTCCCCCAGTGTGCGCGACGTGTAAACGTTTCAACAGGAAATGTGACCATCAAACAGGTGATGAGAGTTGCCCAGCACGCAAATATGCCGAAGCTAGTTATATCAACTCTATAGATTATGAAGGCGCCTAAGAGCGTCACCAACAACCTTTTATTTTAGCACACTCAAAGTAATTTTTATATTTTATTTTGCACCAATTATTATTATTATGACATGTAATCAGCTATTAGATGATCTAGACAACTTTTCCGTGTCAGAAACACATATTTGCTTTGCTATGGACTGTAAGAAAATTCTATCTTCGGGTAACAAGCTAACTTTACTAACCCAAAATATTCGTAGCATTAACCAAAATATGAACGCACTGGAAGTATTACTGCACGATATTAACATAAGCTGTGATATAATTATACTAACTGAATGCTGGCTCCCAGATTACGCTCAAAATTTGCCCGCCTTACCTGGATACCTGTCCCATACCTCGACCAATTACATCAACCAGAATGATGGTCTTGCAGTCTATATTAAAAGAGATCTTATCTGTACCATTGAGGAACCACTACTAGATGGCAGCAACTGCCTAATAGTTAAACCTCAACCTGATACAGCAATTCTTGCGATATATCGCCCTTCTTCCCAAAGTATAGAAATGTTTTTAGATGCTCTAAATAGAATACTAAAACATCTATCTTCAACAAAAAATATTATTATCATAGGGGACATAAACATAGATATCGTTCCCGAGCACGCAGACCAAAACGCGCACCGATACCTTAACATGTGTTCAGCCCACGGCCTATTACCTACTCACACCTTCATGACATTCCAAACCGGTTCATGCATGGATCATATCCTTATAAAATCTAAATTATCGACCAAGACCTTAGTAACTAACTCCTGGCTAACTGACCATAGAGCTATTTTGCTGGCGATACAAAAGTGTTTACCTAGGCAAAAATGCACACATAACATAACAACAGTGAATATGTCTAACCTCGAATATGACCTACGTAAGGTTAATTTCGACCCAGTTTTCAACTCAAACAATCCAAATACTTCACTGAATTACTTTATTCATTCTCTGCAATCAGCCATACAACAAAATACACAAACAAGAACAGTACCTAGGAAATATAAGAACATTAAACCATGGATTACACCTGGGCTTGTTCGCTGCATAAGACATAGGGATAGCTTACATCTTAAACAAAAACTAACGCCTAATAATGAAATACTTGCTGTTACTTATAAAAGATATAGAAACTTTTGCAACCTCCTTAAAAAGTTGAAATATCAGTTTGAGAGAAAGGAGCTACAAAATGCAGGCAATAATAGTAAGCTTATTTGGAAGTTCTTAAAAACAAATACATTTAGAACGAAACCACCTGACCAACCACTCGAGCTGCTGTATCCAGCCGAAAATCCACGCAACACCATAGACCATATCAATGAGTTCTTTATAAACGTTGGTAAAAACTTAGCTGAAAACTCACAAAAATCATGTAAACGCTCTAATAATACAAGATACCGACCTACTAAGACTCCAGTGAATTCTTTGGTTTTGTTAGATACCGACACTCAGGAAATAATAAGAATCATTACAGGATTAAAAGATGATTGTGCCACCGGATCGGACAACATACCGAATAGAATACTTAAAGCATATAGGCTGCTTCTTGCACCTCCTCTGACCCATATATTTCAATTATGCCTAACTCAAGGAATATTCCCGGATGAACTCAAAAGAGCGGTTGTAACACCAGTTTTTAAATCTGGGGATAAGACTTGTGTTAATAACTATAGGCCTATCTCTGTCTTAACAGGGTTATCAAAGATTCTGGAGAAACTTATTAATAGCAAATTATTAAACTATCTAGAGAAAAATAACCTACTATCGGACTGTCAGTATGGCTTTAGGCCAGGACGATCCACCACCCAGGCAGTACATAAATTAACAGAATATGTCACTAACAATCTAGATATCTTCCTCGACCTTGCTAAGGCCTTTGATAGTATTTCGTGCACTATTCTACTACGGAAGCTTGAACTTCTTGGAATACGAGGAACTCAACTTCAATTATTCGCCAACTATCTTAGTAATCGCATGCAATCGGTAAAAATTGGGGATTGCACTAGCAATGAGATGACTAACAGTAACTTTGGCGTCCCACAGGGAAGTGTGTTAGGAAGTACCTTATTTTTAATATATATTAATGACCTCTGCTCCACCCTATTACATAACGGTATCATAATATCATATGCTGATGACACAGTTCTATTATTCGCCGCAAAAACTCGTTCAGAATTGTATAGTCACGCCCAAAGTGGTTTTAATTTTGTGACGAATTGGCTTAATGAAAACCTGCTCACTTTAAATGCACATAAGACAAAATACTTATTATTCACAATGCGCAATAATAATAAAACACCAAACAACTTAAACATACTCGCACATAGGTGTAGAACTGCTGACGCACCATGTCTGTGTCCCACTTTAGACAAAACCGATGTTATAAAATATCTCGGCGTCACGATTGACAAAAACCTAAATTTTCGTAAGCAAACAAGTTTGCTATGTACCAGAGTACGCAAACTAATATACATATTCAAGAACCTACGTGCTATAGCCAATTACAAGTTAATAAAACAGGTATATTTGGCTTTGTGTCAATCCATTATCACGTACTGCATAACGTCTTGGGGTGGTGCAGCGGGTTCAATTCTACTCCCGCTGGAACGCTCCCAAAGAGCCCTTCTTAAGGTGGCCACTTATCAGCCGCGTAGATTTCCCACCCATCAACTGTATACGGAATGCGATGTACTCTCAGTACGCCAATTGTTTATATTAAGTATTATATTATACCAGCATACCAAACTCAAGACACCTGAACATACCGGGGTGGGACGACGGCGGGATCGGGTTTGCACCATTCCACTCTTCCAACATGCTTATGTAAATAAATTTCATATATTCCTAGGACCTTATTTGTACAACAAGTTAAACAAAAAATTAACCATCAGTAACTTGAATTATAGAGACTGCAAGGCTTTGGTGACTGATTACCTAAAGAAACTAGATTACGATGACACGGAAGAGTTGTTGGAGATTGTTAAGTAAAATGTTGACTGTAAGATTATTGTATCTAGTATAGACTAATTGTATTATATTAAAATTAACATTAATTAGTACTATGATATGTAAATGAGAACTGAGAAGGTCTGAAACACAGGTTTGACATAAACCTAGATCAGGCTGGTCCCAGTTTTATGAAATTGATTTATATCTAACCTCATTGTATAATCTGTTTAAAATATTAGTAGTAAGACGCATAAATGTAAAATAGACGTTAAGTTAGAATGTAAATTTACTTGTAATGATGTAGATCAGGCAGCTAATAATTTGGTACTCTACGTATGTAATTGAACTGACTGAAAATAAACATTTATTATTATATAGGAGCAGGAGGAGATTGTATGAGCTGTATTCTGAAAAGTCATACAATTTCAACCCTGCTTTTCAGAACTATGTTAAAAATTACTCAAAAGTATTTAAGCGAGCCTGTTCCTTTGCGAAATCAAACTTGATTAGGAATAAAATAACCAATTCTGTTAATAAAATTAAGACTACTTGGAATATAATAAATTCCGAATGTGGGAAATCTTCATCAACTGTAAGAGATTTCCATTTAAAAATAGGAGATCGCCATGTCACGGAGGATTTGGAGGTTGCGACAGAGTTTAAACATTTCTTCGCAAATATAGCTTCCACTACAACCAAAACTCTTCAGTCGTCTTCCATTTCCGCTGAGGCATTGCTTGTAGAATCAACAAACAGGTGTCAGAACACGTTCGTATTCACGGTTGTTAATAGCAAGGACATCGTTAAAGCGTTTAAAACAATTGATGTTAAAAAGACCGCGGATCTATGGGGATTATCAGTCAAAACTGTGGCAAGTATAATTGATGTCATTGCTCCCCATCTAGCAACTGTGTTTAATGACTGTGTCAACAGTGGTATATTTCCTGATTTAATGAAATATAGCAAAGTCATACCTTTGTTCAAGGCCGGCAGCGCCACAGATCCTTCGAATTTCCGACCCGTTTCTGTGTTGCCAACCTTGAGTAAAGTATTTGAGAAACTAATTCTAGGACAGTTGCTGACCCATTTTGGTGAAAACAAATTGTTTCATGATAAACAGTTTGGGTTTACTAAGGGAGGTTCGACTACTGATGCTGGTGTAGAACTGTTAAATTGTATTTACGAAGCCTGGGAGGATAAGCCTGGCAGTTTTCTACCGTCTCTACCATGGTGAATGTTCTGACGAGCTCTTCCAATTAGTCCCACCCTCCCCTTTCCTTCACAGGACGACACGTGCAGGGCTAAGATGTCATCCATTTACGGTGCAGAGTATACCTGCTAGAACCAAGCGTTTCAGTGATTCATTCCTATGCCGCACCACTAAGACCTGGAATTCCCTGCCAGCTCACGTGTTTCCTTCTTCCTACAGTCCCGGGTCCTTTAAGCGGGGCGTGAAAAGGCATCTAATGAGGCCGTCAAGCTGAGTGCCACCACTGTTAACATGGTAAATGTTTACGATGGTGACCCTCTTTCCGAGACTTTGCCTATAGCTTAACATCAGGCGAGGTGAAGTCAAATTAACGTGTCCTATATAAAAAATAAAAAAAAAGCATGATGCTCTAGGTGTCTTCTGTGATCTATCCAAGGCCTTCGATTGCGTTCACCATGACACATTAATCAGGAAATTAGAACATTACGGAATAAGGAACAAGGCTCTCGAGCTTCTGACTTCATATTTGAACAATAGAATTCAGAGGGTCGATGTTAACGGTACATGTTCAGCAGGATCTGTGGTTTCGTTGGGCGTTCCGCAGGGTTCGATACTTGGACCATTTTTATTTCTAATTTACATAAATGACCTTCCCTACTATGTAAGGGACAATAATAGTATTATTTTATTTGCTGACGATACTTCGTTAATTTTCAAAATTAAAAGGCAACACGATAATTATGACGAAGTGAATGGTGCAATCAAAAGAGTGGTCCATTGGTTTAATATAAATAATCTTTGCCTTAATGAGAATAAAACTAAATGTATTAAATTTACTCTGCCTAATGTTGCACAGGTAGAAACCAATGTACAACTCAATGGACAATTGTTGAGCCTTGCGGAATCGACAGTGTTCTTAGGTTTGAGTATTGACGCTAAACTTCAGTGGGGTTCACATATAGAAGCAATAGCTAGTAGATTAAGCTCAGCTTCCTATGCTGTAAAAAAGATTAGGACTTTAACAGATGTGGATACGGCTAGAATAGTTTATTTCAGCTATTTTCATAGTATTATGAGCTACGGAATTCTCCTTTGGGGTAATTCCGCAGATTTAAACACGATATTTGTCTTGCAAAAGCGGGCTGTGCGAGCTATTTATAATTTGGGCCCAAGAGTCTCCCTCCGAGATAAGTTTAAAGAGATGAATATTCTAACCGTAGTGTCCCAATACATTTTCGAAAACTTAATGTATGTCAGGAAAAATATTGCAAAATTTCCAAGACTTTGTGACAGGCACAATATAAATACTAGAAATAAAAGCAATCTTGTAGTTTGTCATAGCAGACTCCATAAAATAAGTAATTCTTTCCAGGGCAACTGTATTCGCTTTTTTAACAAGCTTCCTAATGAAATCAGAGATTTACCTGTTAATAAATTTAAAAATACAGTAAAGAGCAAACTGTGCCAGAAAGGCTATTATAAAATCCAAGAATATTTAAATGATAAACAAGCTTGGAAATGAGCTGTTCGCTCTGCTGTGCTACTCAAGCAAAACATTGTATCTAGACCATAAGTTTTAGGCTAAGTAAATTATTTGTAAATAGACCAAAAAAAAAAAAAGCCCGCTGAGTTTCTTACCGGAGTCTTCTCAGGTCTGAGCCGCGTTTCGAACCGGTGGTCCATTTACTAGTATTAGTTAGTATTTAATATTTACTTTATGTTGACGTTTTGTATGTGCCGATTTAATGGTCTATGCAAAATAAATTATTTTTGAATTTTGAATTTTTGGATTGAATTCCACCATACGCAAGTCCTCTCCACCGAACGTCACTTCTACTCAAGAGCTGTACGTGAAGCGATTGAAATCAAGAAGCATAAAAATTTCAATCGGGAAGATGGATTTAAGTTATCTGCAACATGGACTCCAGTGATAAAAAACATGCAGCCTCGCTTTTCTGCGCAGTCGGATAGACAACGGACAGTTAGCGTACAGAATAGGGACACTGTGAGTGTGGTATGTGACGGTACATGGCGAAAACAAAATATCGAGAATGTGCGGGTAGATGAAGAACCTACTACCTCACGGACTCGAAGACGGCGGGCGTGCACTACGGAGCCAGTCAGCCTGTGACCACGGCCGGTGTAATCTGGTCGAAACGTCAGGCAAATCAAAGGTATGTACCTATACCATGATCGCGTTAATTCCCGTTATAATTAATGTATATCATGGAACGCGAGAGTTTAAAAGTTAGTCAGGCTCACAGAAATTGTAAAGAATTTTATCTGGGTCGCGGGAGCAGTGTGTGCTAAACCTTTCCATTCCGAACTTAACGTGGACGAAGTCGCGGGCAAGAGCTAGTTAATTATAAATTCTACCATCAATTTTGATACTTATCATCTGCCGAGCGTTCCGTGACCAACCTTTTTATTTCCATAGATTGCGAGTCACATAACGAAGCATTGAATCACAGGTTACTCCAGTTTAAGTATAAATCATCCATTTAGTAAGAGCCTGGCGACAAAGTTGACCTGTCAATACAAATAGCACTCGTCTGAGAGTATCACGTATGGGAGGACGATAGTGTTCATTTTGGATGTTAATATTAGAACCACTTATTACACGGATACCAAACTGCATAGAAGAGTACAATTATTGATGTTAGAATCAACCAAATTTTTTTTTATAGGGCACGTCAATTTGACTTCATCTCGCCTGATATTAAGCTAAAAGCAAAGCCTCGGAAAGAGGGTGACCATCGAAAACATTTACCATGTTAACAGTGAGTGCCACCAGCTTGACGGCCTCATCAGATGCCTTTACACGCCCCGCTTAAAGGACACGGGGCTGTAGGAAGAAGGAAACACGTGAGCTGGCAGGGAGTTCCAGGTCGTAATGGTGCGGCATAGGAATGAGTCATTGAAACGCTTGGTTATAGCAGTATACTCTGCTCTGCTGCTACTCAGAATCAACCAAAATATGAGTTTCTTGGGGTACTTCCCTTTTACTCGTATCTGCATGCATATATGCTGATGTCACAAGCCAAGATAGATAGATAATAATAGGTACTTAAATGATTTTTGTACTATATATTATGCTTATTTTAAAATTCGAATACATCGGGAAAAAGGGAATGTTCAAGTGGGACTTGAACCTACGACCTTTCAATAGCAAAGTCCCACTTGAGCATTTCATTTTTTCCCGATGTCTTCGAGTAATAGGTACTTTATTGTACATCATTAATTTACACCAAGGTCACTTACCATCAAGCAGATCATTTTGCAATTGCGATTTTTCACCAGGCAGTATGACTATCTTTTGAGAGCTTCTATCTCATTAAGAAGATTATTATCAGGTTTCACCTCGATTGCCCGAAGATAATTTGATATTTCCAATTTCTTGAGCGTTTTATTGCCACAATAAAAAATAACTAGCATTTAGCAGAAAATAACTCTAAAATAAATAATCAACATAATAATGAAATTTTGAATATAAACGCTGAGTTTATTACAATGTAATTAAAATTTATTATTATTTTGAATATTTCGTTGCGTATTTAATATCTTCAGGCAGTTATAATTAGAAATAATTACTGGATACTAAGAATGCAAATAAAACTGTGAGATAACGAAGAAGTAGGGGAACATATACGTAATAGGTTACTTTTATGTAAAACAAACATAAGTCTTTTTGACAGTCGGGTAACAAGCAAGGACGGGGCCAGCTAGTTGCATTTATAATTGGTAAGATGCGGTTAACAAGGTTTGCTACAAAATAGTAGATCTGATCTGTGACCTGAATGTAATCTCGAGTGATGTCTCTACGAGGCTCCTATTTCTTCGTATAATGTCACAAGTGTAACCTAAACCAAAGAAATCGGGGTGCACCGTTGCCGTGTCCTATTCAGCGGACAAAAATTTATATATCTGACAACAGAAATGCCACTTAGCGCATAGTAATCGATTTATTTTGCATCATTTCTACCATTTTAAGTACCAATATTTAATTTTGAGGGAACAACTTTGCTGACAAAAATATAATTTCCCTTTATAATACAATCTTTTAATCCTTTCTACTGCGCTGTCGGTTAAACTCGCCGTTCATCGAGTAACACTTACTACCGGCCCAGTTAAATGATATTAAATCTAAAATGCAAATGATACAAGTTCGATACGACGCTCTTTTGTAGGAGACTCGCAAGGATATCGAGTTAACAGAAGCGTTTGATGGCCAGTACTGCTACAATGTAGCAAGCCAAGGTGTGAATATAGTTACCTTCATACTCATAGTTAAAAAAAAACGAGATATCGTCGTTGTCAAACCAAAATCTGCTATGTGCACTCTCTTCACTTAGCAGATTTTATTTGACAATAATTTCTAGCTGCTCCACATAGCATATTCGAATAAGATGTCATAGTGCGTTGTATAATAGATTGGTTCATTTACCAGTCGCAATTGTCAAAATCCAATCGCAATTTTCATCATGTTAAAATTATAAAAAATGCACATAGCAGATTTTGGTTTGACAACGACGATATGAGGTTCTGATCATTGTCTTGATATAAGCTATGATTGGTGCATTTGAACTCCTACGTCACCGCGTTATTACCCCGTGTTATCCTGAAAAGACACACATAAAACACGTACTAGGCAAATAGAGTACATTATGTGACGTAATTAGGTTACGATATTTAGGCCGGTTAACTATATCAAGCGTTTAATACTTTTATAAATTAGTTAAAATCGTAAACGAAGGGACTCGAGCTAACTGGTAATCAGTAGATGAGCACTATTAGGTAAAATTATAGAATCTCTAAATTGTAATTTTGACAGTACTTAGGAAACAATGTTGAAGGTATGGTTTGAGATTGTCATGGTAATTTACATTCATAGTAAAACACTCACCAGTATATTTACCATGTTTCTTCTACTTTTCGAGGATCCGATATTTCGGCGCTATTTCAAGCGCTATGCAATAAGATGCACTGCTTGAAACAGCGCCGAAATATCGGATCCCGGTGAGTGTTTTATTATGAATGTTGAAGGTACTTCTTCAGCTCGTTACCTTAGGATCACATCAATGCGAAACTTTAATGTTACTTGACTTATAACTAAACGTCAAACACCATAGAATAATTTAAGAAAGGTACGAGTCTTAGTGGAATGAATACGGAACAAAACGTCTAAATCTACATACTTGCGTAGGTCCAACCTGCTGCATACTCCCATAGCAAGGACTACATATCGCCAGAACTCGTATGTAATCAGAGCTGTTCGCACGTACAACGAAGCATGCCTGTGTGTTGATACCGATATTTTATTACCAATGTGTCTAAATTAAAAAGAATCATTAAAGAAAATCTCCTGCAATCACTTCTTTGGAGATGCTTTGGTCTAAATGCTTGGGTGTTCAGGTGCACTTGGACTTTCTCTTTTATTAATATTGAAATGAATGAAATGCTCAAGTGAGACTTGAACTCACGACCTTTCCCTTAAATGTTTTCCGATGCTTTTCGAACTTTAAAGTTAGCATAATAAATGCTATAAAATTCATTCAAATAGTGTATAAATTTTCAGTATTTTAATAATAGAGTGGTTTATACGAAAGCCACTTCCATATTCATTTAGATCCTAAACTGCATTCATTTCTAGCGCGCACAGCGGCACTAATCTGCTAATGCATCTATACGTAGAGAGGATCGGACTTCTATTTAAAGGGTTTTGGGAATCGCTTCATTGGCAGTCTATGGCACTGCTGCCTGACTGAGTTTGGAGGCTTTTGGTGCGGATATTTTCGGCAGACGTATTTTACCATCTGTATTAACGTTTGTATCTAAGTGGATTACATTAAAGACAAGTTCCTTAAGTTATATATAATATGTCTTCTTCCTAGTTTTAGCGTCATATCTGGTTATATTGGCTCAGGATCCATTGATGAACGGAGTCTGATAAAACAAACGTAAGATTTTAAGTCTGACTAAGACCTATATAAAATATATAAAAAATACTTTACAATCCATTGAGCAGTTTTTGCGTCTATAGTGAAAAAACAGCCCGTCTAAATAAGCAGTTCACTAGCCGGCGTATTGTAGAATAGTTTTTTTATTTGGGTTTTAGAACCGAAGTTACTAATATTCCCTCTAACCCCTCCAGCTAAGCTAAATTGCTTGTGTTAGGAGTGGCTTCACGTCGGTAGTGTAATGGCCAGGATTCGAACCCGGGACCTCTCGATCGTAAGGCCGACTCCTTCACGACTAAGCTACCGACGGGATGTGACGTTGTTGGATGTGACATTTATGCCATTCGTTTACGACTGTCATAAATGTCAAATCCCATAAATTTGTCTTTTTATTAAAAACTCTAATAAGTAATCTGTGGTTTAACCCTATAGGGCTATAAATTTCAGACTTTAAAACTGTGCTGTTAAAGTTCAAAAAATTACTGTGTTTAAATTACTTTGTACAGAGTGAATGAAAAAGTTTAATGAAACTTTTTTCATTTCATTTTATATCATATCTGTATAGAAATAAAGAATATAATTTAATGTAATTTTTTGCAGTGACTTGGTTTAGCTTTAGAAGAATTGAGGGCCTGTTCGAAACGTCAAGCAATTCAAAGATAATGTGGGTACCTTTTTTTGTTTTGTGCGGAAGTCCCCTCGGATACCTCCCCCCCCCGGAGCCGGAAGGGAAGGTTATGTCGGGCTCGAACCGACTAAAACCACACGTCGACTGAGGGTCGTGGTACTAGACTGGAGGTGAGGTTGTCTTCGATATATCCCTCGCATCTCGGCTGACCCAGGGCCATCTCTTACGGTCTGGCCCTCCTCGGAAGTGGGGACAACGGTGTCCCCGACTTGCCCCCGGAATGGGGATGTGCATTTCTTAGCACGCCGCCGCCGGTATGTACCCATACCATGATCACGTTAATTCCCGTTGAAATTATTGTATATTCACTCTAATAACTCCAATGCCTCTAAGTAACAGCTATTCAAACGCTAAAATGATAGCTACAAATATAGAGGCTTTTACTCGCGTTTATCAGATAAAGGTCCATCAGTTATTTATACCCACTCTCATGTAGTTACTTAGAGCGATTGAGCCGACCCTGTTTATTACCTGCAGTGCTAATGGTCGTTTTACTGCCGGATCTGCACCCTCTTCGGTACTTCACTGTACATGGATATAGGTATAATGTGCTTTAATGTATAGCTGTGTTGGCTTCTCAAGGTTGTATTGTCTTTTCTAAGAATGATCTCGTACTTAAAAAGATTTAGTACAATTTTTTTTAATTAATTTAGATTTTTTTTTTGACCGTGGGGGAAATCCTTCATGGCTGTTATTCCGGACTCCTACCGACTAAAACCCCCACGGTATCGCCCAGCAGCCTATAGTTGGGAGCCCCGGGTAAGCCCTCGGAAGGATGTCCCAGGGCTCCCAACAGACCTCGGCCGTGCGGCCTCGTCTAGAGGGTGGTCCGGGTGCTATCCCGCGTCTATGGGGGGCTTTCGGGTATCCCGCTTCATAGGAGGGGGGGGGATGTGCGTGAGTCCGTCACGTCGCGCTGCCGTCATGGGCCTGCTTCTGTAAGGACGATGAGCAGCTAACTCACCGTCCTCAGGCCCCCGGTCATGGAGGCCGATGGTCTTCGGCGAAGACACGTCGGCGGCGCCCAAGCCGCCGACTGCGGAACTCGGGTGGGAGAGTTCTCTCCCGCTCCCGCCCCGCCGCCTCTTTCACGAGCATGACCTGCACGCAGAAAGAGGCGGCGCAGTCCCACTTACTCCCGCTGGAGACCATGGCATGGCACCATGGTCTCGAGCGAGAGAGTGTCCACGCCGAAACCCACCACGAGGACCTGGCGCTGTTGCGCCCACGCCGTGCACTCCCCCAGCGTGTGGAGCGCTGTGTCATCGCTGCGGCCCCGCAGTGCTGACAACCGGCCGTGGTTTCCCGGTGTCTTCGCCACAGATACCTACCGAAGCTACCGTGCCCGGTAAGTATCTGTGACAACAGGTAGGAGAGAGCACCATGTCTCCTCTCCAGCCACTCGTCCATGACCGGTCTGACGGCCGCGATTGTGGCGAATCCCCCCTTTGGTTGCTCAAGTCGCACCTTCCATATCTCCACGGTTTCCTGGTGGAGCTGGGACCGCTGGGCCTCGATTTCTCGAGACGCAGGCCATTGGCCCCGCTCTAGCGCCTCCTAGCGCCATTTTAATTAATTTAGCTTACATGTAATAAAGTTATTTTTTTTTTTTAAAACCCACGACGTATAAAAAATAATTCAAAAATGTTTACTCCAGCGCCTCCTAGTGGGTTGTCACCATAACACCTATCTAAGAACATGCACCAATAAAACCAATAATTGAAAACTGCATCAAAATCGGACTAGTATTTTTGGAGGAAATTGCCAACATTGATTTACATTAAAAATGCTTGCTGTAACGCCCCCGGTTGACTTGTAATCGTAACATCTATCTAAGAACATGCTCTAATTAAAGCCGAATCCAAAACTGAAAACTGTATCAAAATTGAATTGGTAGTTTCGGAGAAAATAGCAACATGGATTTGCACAAACAAACAAACACACAAACAACCTCTCACCCCAAATGGCATATGGGTGGGTAAAAAAACTAGGAGTGACACTTTTAGCTGTCCTAGTTTTTTATTTGGCAGTGACCTTCCTCAACGATCTCCGAAAGAAAATAGGTACTAGAATTTTTTTCTATGTTTGTACATACATGTTTGTACATACATATTGAGAACACTTGTAGTTTTTCCATAGTGTGGAACACTAACAAATGTACATAAGTGTTCTCAATAAGTCGAATGTCACCAAGTGCCATCAGTCAACAGTATAAATAGTACAATTCAATTAAATAAATGGCTACATAAACAACAGTAATAAATTAAAAGTAAAAACTAGTGTTGAAACATTCACAATAACACGGTTGAGTTTAATAGCCATGCAATGATAAACAGCTCCATTCGTTAGCGTAATGAGACATTGGATTTTTATGGTGAATTTAATTTAATTTTATTGTATTGTCGACAGCGGTATTTTATCACAAGAATCTCTTTTATATTTTGCCGTATAGTTTTTCTTTGTTTAAAACTTTCATAGTGTAATTATATTTTCTTTTTGAATTTGGAACGGTTGCATTTTTACTGGATTCTCTACAATGCCGCCATCTTCTCTTTCCATTCATAAAATCCAAGTTCAGGTATACAGGTTTTTTCCGCAGGTAGGTATGCCCATCTCTTCTACACTCTATGGTTGTAGGCATTTCATATTGAAATACGTTTTTTTAGGTTGGAATTCAAAAATAGGAATAATTAATTGGTGCCATTAAAAATAGTTGTAAAACCAAAAAATACGAAAATGCAATGAATATGAGGCAAGCGTGCTCCATCTACGACCATCATCACTTACTAACAGATAAGATAGTTTTTAATTGTTAATAATAAAAAAAACAGTAGTACAATACTCAAACCCTTCTGTTCTAAACAGTTAAACACGGTTAAAATGACAATATTAAGGTCCATAAGCTACAAGTGAACAATAATATCTGAACAATAGCAACATAAAGTATAGACAATCATAGTGACACATCAATGATATTTTGTTTCCTTTTTAACTCCCGACACAAAGAGAGGGGTTATAAGTGTGATGTGTCTGTCTTTCTGTCTGTCTATCTGTGGCATCATAGCTCCCGAACGGAGGAAGCGATTTCAATTAAGTTTTTTTTGTTTTAGGTGACTTATGTGCGAGAGACATGTTTGATGAATATTGATTGAACCAAAGAAACCGTTTAAGAGTTATGTGGGTTAAAGTGGGGGATTTTTAATTTCATGATTTTTTTTAAATATCCTTCCCCTCATTAATTTCTTGCATGACGTTAACTTGTAATGGAAACTTATTGTCATTTTAACAGTTCAAAAATATTTAGTCGCCTTGCCTCCTACGATATATCTGATGGCGACTGTACCAGGAGACTATAACACACGAAGCTGTTTAACAATTCAACTGTCCTTTGTGCGCCATCACGGCTAGCTGTTTGCTTTCAATTAGACAGTGCAATTGCGTCACAGTCTGCTCACACCACACTGATCTCTGATGCCTTGGTACCTGACGTCGATTTTGGTTCAATTAAACGACACAAAGCGACTCCATTAATTTGAAAACGTTTTGATCATGGCAACACTAGGGACATATTTGTGAGAACAGACTGCCAAATTAGCCATGATGAATAATAAAGTTTTTTTTTAAGTTTTCAGGGCTTCATAGCTCCAAAGAAATAAGGAATCTGTTTGTTTTCGACCAGTAAGCTAAACTTTCGGAAGAATAAAATAAGAACTTCAACCTTAGAACTTGCGAAGGCTATTATTTATTAAATCATTTAACAAATTAAAATATCAAAAAATTTATTAAATTATGTAAACTATTCAAGTGAAAGGCTTCTACATATTATCCTAAGTCATTATTAACGATATTATAAGTTGTGTAAATTATTTAAATGATGTTTTAGGCATTTAGTATGCTAATTAATTAAATAAATAAACAAATAATCCACAACATTCTACACAACGCTATCTAGACCCATGGTAAGCTTAATTAGCTTGTGTTATGGAATCTAGAATGCGGATAAACATACTTAAATTATTTTTTTGTAAATACATACATATTATACATATAAACACCCAGACTCCTGCCTCCTGCGCCACAGAAGCTGGCGAAATTTCAAATCGATTTAGAAAAAAATATAGTTGTGACCGGTCCAGGCGAGAATACTTACAGGGAGAATTGAGGCGACGACGGTGGAGTAATCTACCGACGCTCCTACGAGCTATGTTGTCGGAACCAATGAATCATTTTTCAATCATTTTTAAACATTGATTTTTGATTACTCCGCCCAAATATTTGAATGAATTTTAAGTAGGTATTTAGTATGCCAATTAATTCAAATCGGATGAAATGATAAATTAAAGTATACCTACATAGAAATATTTGTAACAAAAATGTGTTTAAACAAACATACATACTTGTATTTGAATGAATTTTTAATAGCGTTTATTATGCTAACTTTAAAATTCGAACAAATCGGGAAAAATTAAATGCTCAAATGGGACTTGTATTGTTCGTGAAACGTATAAAGACA
Organism: Eilema sororculum; assembly: GCA_914829495.1. NCBI lineage: Eukaryota > Metazoa > Arthropoda > Insecta > Lepidoptera > Erebidae > Eilema > Eilema sororculum. Next base: position 25,066,760 of record OU618538.1, on the reverse strand, counting down.
GACGCGGAAAGCGGACAAATCCATACTAATATTATAAATGCCTTCGCCGTCTGTCTGTCTGCTTGTTACACTTTCACACCTAAACCACTGAACCGATTTTGATGAAAATTGGTATAGGGGTAGATTAGATTATGAGAAAGGACATAGGCTATGTTTGGTTGCGATAACCAACATCCACGTGGGCGGCGCCGCGGGCAAAAGCTAGTATAAATATATTTTTTATATATAGTAAAAAATAGGCTCGCCACCTATTACATTGGGACCTAAACATAAACTGGCGAAATGTGGGTGCTAGCACCTCTGCCTACCCCTTCGGGGAATACAGGCGTGAGTTTATGTATGTATGTATGTAAATATATTCTTATATAGCACAGATCACAAGACCAATATTTCAAAATTATATTATTCACATCAACAAAATTACAAAACTCAATTCAAATTACTGCCCCTGGAACACGAAAACGACAAGGAAAGTATAACAATTGGCTACTTTATTGTATATTTATTGCGTCTGTGTAGCTTATGACCATCATAATGAAAAAGAGAATATAAATGTCTAGAGTAAATAACATACATACAATCACGCCAGTATCCCTAGAGAGTTAGGCAGAGGTGACTTAACACCCACATTTCACCAATCTTTGCCTTTGGTCCCACGTACTTAATAGGTGGTAAGCTTATGGCCGTATTCCGGGCATTATTTTTTACTCGAGCGATGCATCTGAGGCTGAGTCTGGGGTTGTACGACACCGCATGGGAAAAGATGGGGTGGCCTGAATTCTATTCTGCCACATATATTGTACAAAAAATAGCCTGTAGCTATGTCATCGTGGACACAGTCGTGTATTTTATACCATTGATGTGGCAAACAAACACGCGACCCACTTGATGGGAAACAGTTACTATGATCTATGCACGTGATGGCCAACCCTGTAAAACCTTCTAATTCTTCGAAAAACATTGGAAAAAATGAAATGCTCAAGTGAGACTCGAACTCACGACCTTTTCCTTACAGGGGGATTGCTCTGCCAACTGAGCTATTGAGCACCACTTGAATCATTCCAAATTTTCCTTATCTTTATATCCGTCTATAAAGGCGACGGTGCAGCCATCTACCAACATTCTTACGAACTGTTGGAAACAATGAATGATTTTTCAACCATTTTTAAACATTGAATTTTGATGACTGCGCCCAAATATTTGAATGAATTTTTTATAGCATTTATTATGCTAACTTTTAAGTTCGAAAACCATTGGAAAAAATGAAATTCTTCTTCTTCGTGTCAATGGCTCATCAAATCTATTAAATTATATCGACCAAATACCTGACTACGGCCACAGCATTGTCTGTTGCCCTGCACAGGTCTGCGAAGGTACAGGTGGAAGGACACAGTGAGCAAGAGAGCAAGTGTGGCATCGACTGGGATGGGGCCCCGCAGTCGAAGGTGCTTGTATATAGCCCCATTAGAAGGTTGCAAGAAGGAGCCTCTTTGCGGCGCAACTGGAATCAGCTAGACCCGGTAACGTGGGGGCTGACCAATCTTTTACCTACCACAATGGCTCGAACCTTCTAATGCTCTTTTCGAAGAACCCCTTATTGAGTCACTTTAGAAAAACTACAGTAAGGAGCTCATAACATGAATGTCATTCAACATAACGTATTATTTCATCTTTTAACTATTGAATGGTGTAATTAAATCGTTATCCTTTAAGCATTTTCCACAATTCAGTAACATGCGAACCAACAGACTACAACTTAAGTACCTACATGTACCTAGAATATGAAGGACATAATTAGTAGTAGCCATATTTGTATTTTGAAGATACTTTATTAAAATGTTAGTAAAGTAAATAAAAAGTTCCTTCATATCATATTTATTTGAAGGGAGCCTACGCGTAAGTTTTAATTGCATTGGCCGTCAAAGCGAGTGGAGCATCGCGGCATCGGGGGGCGCTTACGACCTTATGTTTGTACGCGCACTTATTAAGGGAGCCTGAGTTGGCAGAAAGTCCGTTGGGATTAGATGACTCTTTTAAAATAATTCTTTTATGCGAAGGGAAGACTCAAGAGGGTATTGGGATAGTAACGAATTTAAGGATTTTAAAGTTTCCTTATTCTTAAAGAAGTAATCATGGTGTAGTTCGTGAATACTGTCCTGTTTCTGTTTTTTTTTAAACTACCTAATATTATGAAGGCTTAAATGACGTATAATCAAACATTTAAAGAAATAAGTATGTAATACAAATTATGTATCCAAAGTGTTTGAATATTGTTGCTGTCTGACATCCCCGGTTAGGGACAGACCGCTAGGGATGGTCCTGGGTCAGCCAAGATGCGAGGGATATGTCCAAGCCAACTTCACCTCCGGCCTAGCACCACGACCCTCAGTCGGCGTGTGGTTTTAGTTGGTTCGAGTCCGACATAACCTCCCCCTCCAGATCAGAGGATTTCTGCACGGAAAAAAAACTGTCTGTCGTCGGTTTTAACAAAACAGTTTGTCAAAGATAAAAATAAATTAATAGTATTTACCACAGTCTTATTATTTCTTATACGTAGGCTTGTATGTAGTGCTACTGTGGTACTATTTATACTGTTGATTGATGGCACTTGGTTGGTTGGAATATCCAAAACCTTTGGTAAATGTAAACTTTTGAGAATGCCGTAAGGCGAAACCGGTCAGGTTATATCATAATAAATACTGTGGAAAAATACAAGTGTTCTCAATATGTATACTACTGTGATATTACTGTATTCAGTATTTTGCTACTTACTTTCCTGGTCTAGCTGGCTACTCTGTATTTAAAAAAGCATAACTATGCCTACCAAACTAACGATAAATATCATTCTCTCAAATTTATAGTAGTGAGTCCATTATGAATTTATGAACGAATAAACGTTGATAACGAGAGCATTTTCAGGCAAATCAAATACTGTATAATTTGCGGGGATTTATTTAAGACCTTGTGAAGTGAGGTTATTTTAAGAACAAGACGCTTAGTAAAGTGGTACTGCGAGGCTCCTAATTGTTGCCTCGGGGGCTCAACAACGAGTCCGGTGATTTACGTAGCTCGGGATTAAAATGTTTTCAAATTAGATTTGTAAGCTTAATTCGCAATTGTCCGAAGTATTATGTTCATTATTATTTATATAGAATTATTTATTTGTAGGCTAGAAAGGTAGCAGACAAAAACAAATTGTATTTTTTTAAAAAGAAAGAAAGAAAGAGAATAATTATTATTAATGCAACACAAACATACTTAAAATTAAACAGTGTTATTTATTATTTTTTATAATATTTAGTAAGAATGTTGGTAGATGGCTGCACCGTCGCCCTTATAGACGGATATAAAGAGAAGGAAAATTTGGAATGATTCAAGTGGTGCTCAATAGCTCAGTTGGCAGAGCAGTCGCCCTGTAAGCGAAAGGTCGTGAGTTCGAGTCTCACTTGAGCATTTCATTTTTTCCAATGTTTTTCGAACTTGACAGTTAGCATAATAAATGCTATAAAAAAATTCAAAAAAAAAGTGTTATTTATAATTTTAATTAGTCCTTGTATTGGGCACATTTGTGTTGCACCAAGAAAGGAACCAGTTCAGCATATTGCTGGGCACGACGTACCCAGCGCTGGTTTTCAACTGGCCCCTAGAGGACATCTAAGCCGTTAAAAAAACAAACCTTACCTAAAATTTACACAAAATTAAAAGATTCAACGAAATTTAATTAGAATTAAAAATAAAATAGCCTAAAAAAAAAAGAAAAAAGAACCAGCCCAACCACAAGCTTTCTTCGGCAACACATACCACAAGCACACGGCTCATTTCCATCAGAAAGTGGTTACCGTGGCCTATGGACGTATGCAACACCAGGGGCGTTATGCTTCGTATACACTACTCGCGAAGTTCCTCGCCGAAGTGCTCGAGAAACTTTGCCTACAGTCCGAAGTGCGACACCACACACTCGTTCAACTTCGCGAGGAGCTCATTCTCTCTAAGGTGCCGAAAGCCTGCGCACGTTCGTCCTTATGACCTTAATGATATTGGGATCCCAAATAATAGGCTCTGCTTGCACAGTTTCGAGGAACAACATATTTTCCTCCTGTGAAGACTGTATTTTGTTCATAATAAACACAATATGTGTCACACGCAATAACTATAACTATTGAATACGGATGTCGGCCGAGTAGTGTAGAGAGGTACTTCGTGAACGCACTTCGTGCAACTTCGGGCCCTTTGACTCGGGCGCAAATACCGACAACAAATGGAAGTCGCCCGAGGCGAGGTAAAGTTTGACGAGGTAAGCCGAAGTGCATCTCCACACTATCGTATTCGCCTAACTTCGTTCAACTTCGCGAGTAGTGTGTAGGGGGTTTTACACTCGTGCTGCCTATCCTGAAGAAATCTTCTAATGCCCTTCTTGAAGAACCCCATATCGTAGTAGCTTGGGAAAACCACGGCAAGGAGTTCATTCCATAGCTTGAGCGTGCATGGGATGAAGTTTCTTTCGTACCACACAGTGTGCACCATTTCCTATATTTGATCAATTTGCTGTTGATATGGCATTCCTTACATGTGTAGCAATGCAAACAGTGAGCTGATTACATCGGAATCGAACCAATTAAAATCAGACAATGTAATGTCAAAATCTCTCCAAATTAAGCTCCAATATCGGTAGTGTATCCAGGATTCGAACTTTATACCACTCGATCGCAAGACTAATTCCTTATCCACTAAACTACAAGCATTTTTTCTACTAAATTAATTGATTGATTGGTATCTCTAAGCAGGTATTCTATACTAATATTATAAAGTTGAAGAGTTTATTTGTCTGGTTCTGGTTGATTGAATGCACTTATCTCAGGAACTACTATCATAGTAGGTACTATTTTATTATTTAATTTGTGCTAAGTACTAGTTGGAACATGGAAGAATTCTTTTGACGTGACTACGTCTTATAATTCGATTGAACCGGCTGCATGCACGAAAAAACATGACGTCATGCGGCGTTACCTCGCTCTGAGGCGTTCCATTTAAGGCTTGAAGTGCAAGCGAGAGCGTGGAACGAGCGATAAATCAAACATATAAAATTAAAATTTTCTTTTGAAAAATTAAACCATTCCAGCAGTATTTTCTTTTGACGTTGTCACGTTCAACTGTCGTCAGTAAACCGACTTTACAGTCAACCGATTTTTTTAACCACTTGACTCACGATACAAATACGAATAAAAGTCATTTTCAAACAGAATAATGTCCCTTATATAGCTGTTCGCAGTTAAGTATGCATTAACATTTCAAATAAAAATAAATTAAAAACACCTTCAAATAACCATGGGCTTAAAATGAATGAAAACTTTTCCTCTGTGTGCTTTATAACACAATGGGCGGAGGTTCCATTGTCGCCTTATTTCCTATAAAGCACTCAATTTGCAATGTAAAGGAGGCAATATAAACAAGAAATGGCAAAGCGAAAGCACCATTTTTGTTAGAGATTCCATACTAGATATTTATTGGATTTTTTATGCAATTAGTACCTAATATTAGTACCTTTTTAACCACGGATACCTCCCCCGCTGGAGCCGGAAGGGGAGGTTATGTCGGACTAGAACCGAATAAAACCACATGCCGACTGAGGGTCGTGGTGCTAGGCCGGTGGTGAGGTTGTCTTCGACATATCCTTCGCACCCCGGCTGACCCAGGGCCATCCCTTATGGTCTGGCTCTCCTCGGGAGGGAGACAACGGTGTCCCCAACTCGCCCCCGGAATGGCGAGGCGTGCTTACTTGGTAATTTTATAGATAAAGAACTAACTATACTATGAATGTTCAAGACCATGCGAAGTCAAGAAGAAATAATAACCAGAAAGCGAACCCAGAACTCTGAGGTGGGATATTTCCGGTAGTTTAGTAGGTATTTGAAACATTTTTAGCATTTATTATGCTAACTTTTAAATTCGAATACCTACATCAGGAAAAATGAAATGCTCAAGTGGGACTTGAACCCCCGACCTTATTTCTTCTTATTTATTTATTCAGTAACAATTTACATTGTGTTTGAACATACATAACATTATTGCAAAGATATCAAATTAAAATTTAAAAAAAATGATATTAAACCTTTCCCTTACCTTACCTTACCTTAGCAGGTAACTTTTTCTTAGTTCATGAGATTTTTGGTGGTTATTAACGAGCGAACAATTAAAACAATAAACAACTTTCATTTCTTACTTCGCCTTCTCATTTCTTAATTTTGACCAGTATCACAGAATAGATCCAGTATCAAGATTTTTTTTCGATTTATAGCATCCTTTTTTATCATGATTCTATTATATCAATATCCTAAATCTGTCTTCACAAAAAGCAGTGCCTGTAGTCTTTTTGGCCAATCCCGTAGTTACCGTCAGGCGGAGTTTCAAGACCTCGCTGCTCATCCCCAAATCCTCGAAACTCGAGTAGCAACATCGTCACGCTATTGTGACACAAAAACTCTTCGGCAACTAAGTTTTAATTGCATTTTTAAGTACCCGACCCCATGTAGCGTCCCGTAATCTGATTGACGTGACGTAACTTTGAAAATGGTAATTTTGTGATACTTAAGTTTGCGAATATAAAATACATCGACATTTTTTTCATTTTTGCGAAGGAAACTCTTGCTGATATTTTTATGAGGTAGCTAATAAAAATAAGTAAGGGGAAGTGTGCAGTCATACTTTAAAATAACTGGATGTACGTTAAAACCGAAGGTGCCTATTAAATAAATATTTCACAACATTCTACACAACGCCATCTAGACTCAAGGTAAGCATAGCTTAACTAGCTTGTGTTATGGAATCTAGAATGTGTATAAACATACTTAGAAACTTTTTTTTTGTAAATACATACAAATTATACATAGAAACACCCAGATCAATGCAAATAGCCATATTCCTGCATACTTAATATATTTGCACTGCATAATATTTGCACTGAGCGGGAAACAAAGCCGCGCCTCCTGCGTAGCAGTTGTGTTCACTACCACCACGCCAAAGAGGCTCATTTTAATTGTTGTATTATTTTTTACATAACATAACATAAACTCACGTCTGTATTCGCAGGGGTAGGCAGAGGTGCTAGCACCCACATTTCGCCAGTTTATGTTTAGGCCCCAATGTAATAGGTGGCGAGCCTATTGCCATTAACCGGGCACTTATAAACCTGCGATAAATACACACATAACTTCGAAAAGCATCGAAAAGTCATTGGTGTGTGCCATGGTAAACCTCGTCGAATACATAGGGAAAAAGAATCTTCTCGGGCGGGACTCGAACCCGCAGTCTTTCCCTTATCTCTCCCTCATGGTAAACCTACTTTTATTCATTTAGTTATTTATGTACAACCAATGATATTTTATACAAGATATGTTACGTTCATAGTAACTGACTCTTCAAATCTGATCCAGCAGTCTGTCAGTGCACAATAGTTGACAATTAGCGTTAAAGTAGTACGAAAGATGGGATAAGCACATGAGTAAAAAAGATAGCTATAATTCGGAATGATTCGGACGATTGCGCTTCGAAGCATAGATTATGATTTTGTTGAACAGAAGGGGTATTTCGTTGGTAGGCAAGAAATGAAATTCGATGAAAAAATAATACGTCATTATTTATTTCGGAAAATGATAATAATTCAAAAAGATAATTAGGGAACTTCTCGAAAATAAAACCATAGTGCCGTACTGACGTTATAATCAAAAATTAAACTCCTTCAAATAAATTTAATTTATTTCTTTTCTGCCTCTTAGAAAGTTTTTTATTTTGGGATTATTTTTATGAGCAGAATGAAGCCGAACAGTGGTATATTTGTCAGTTATTTATATTCTTCCTGAGCAATGTTCCTTTTTCCGAAGTATATCTCTCAGTGGCTTCAAAATTATTGCTACAAATTCTGCTGCTTTTTGAAGGTGTCCAGTCAAACTCATTTCGTTGTTCTTCAACAATTGCAATCCACTCTTGAAGTCGAACTTCATTAGTCGGAAACCTTGAAAAAAAATTTAGGTTATTACAATTATTTAAAGGACAACAAATAAATAAAACAAAAATTATGTTACTGAATTTTGAATAACAAATAAAACTGAACAGCAGGTCAAAATTATTACTTTAGTAGGCAGTAAACTGAAAATTACCCTATGTCGCATCTGTACTGATAATCTATGCAAGCAGTGTTGTTGTGTCCTTGTCGTGCTCATATCAAAAAGTATTACTGTCCTTTTTCTTTGCCGCCATTATTTTAAAAATATTAATAAACTAATTTTAATGAAATACACTAAAAAATCGGTAATATTGTATGTACTTACATGTGATAGAAGGTCCTTCGTGTTTTATTGATTTTAGTGTCGTAATTTGTACATTTTTAAAAATACACCATGGCATTTTTATTGCCATTTTATTATGCGCTTACATACGTGACAACTCCGCGTTTGCCAGACATATACTAAATGCGATACGTCCCAATTGGGACGTTTTCGCGTCTTCACCAGGCGCAGTCTAATAACATATCTGCCTCTTTTTTGTATGTAATATCATTGTGTACAACGTTATATTCTAATAAGTTTAGGCCAATAAGTTGAAAATTGAATCAAAACTATTTCTATTACGTGTCATTTTTTATCTGCAGTGATTCTGACGTTTTCATTGCTTTTCAGCAGACATAGTTAAGGGGTCTAAAACCAGTTTTCTTATCTGCCAGCTCACGTGTTTCCTTCTTCCCACAGTCCCGGGTCCTTTAAGCGGGGTGTGAAAAGGCATCTAATGAGGCCGTCAAGCTGAGTGCCACCACTGTTAACATGGTACATGTTTACGATGGTGGCGCTCTTTCCGAGACTTTGCCTTTAGCTTACCATCAGGCGTGGTGTCTAGAACATCACTACGAGGCGCCGCTTCACCTCGCCCAGCGGTACATCCGCGGGCTGCGCGCGGGGCGTCCGCGGGCTGCGGGGAGAGAGGCGGCCACCGACGAACGCGAGCCGCCGGCGCACACCACTTGCCGGCTCGACGCGGCCACGATAGGAAGCCTCAATTACTCAAGCAAGCGTCTTACATTCCAAAACTATTGTAACTACTTTAACTTAGTAAAAGGAAGATTCTATCACAAAGTTATAGTCTCATTTTATTAACACACTCAAGATCACGTGGTGAAGTCAAATTGACGTGTCCTTTATAAAAAAGTTAGCTTTTCTTTTGCTCTAACTCCATCCTTAACGATTTATTCTTCTTACGACTGCTATCACACATGTTCTTCATACGGTACTGGAACAAAATATCGTTTACATTTTGTTTTTACCAAATAGCATTTGTTTGTCGTTTTAATTTTTTCTGTTATAGGCTGCAGTATCAGCATATAAATGGGAAGGTGAATTAAATAATCCAGTAAGGTCTGTCGCGAGGGTCGGGGTACGCCATGATAGCGATTCACCTGCGCACCGTACCTTCCTTAGGTATTGAACCCGTTCTGTTAAATAGGTTACGTTTAGGCAGTAGATACATATGACGATTGTATTGTTTTAAACTGTACAAATCGAATACATAGGGAAAAAGAAGAATCATCTCCGGCGGGACTCGAACCCGCAGTCTTTCCCTTACAGGGGGAATGCCTTGACCAATTCGGCTACCGAGACACGCCCGATGTGATTCAAATTTCCCATCTTATACGTCTTTAGGACGACGGTGGAGTCATCTACCGATTTTCTTACGAACTTTTATTCGATTTGTATAGTTAGCATACATAATGATGTAAAAATTCATTCAATTGTTTTAAACTGGTTATGAGATCATGATCGGACATTTTAGGTAACATTTCAGCGTTGACACCCGTTGCATCAGAGGGGTCCACCTCGAAGTCTGGGGTTCGTTTTCCGGCATTTGTTCATCGACTACGCACGGGTACCATATTTATTACATTCATATTCTGTCCTCCGTGCATATTTATTTTGGTTACATAAATATCATTATCAAACATCATACATGATATAATTTTATCTTAGTCTTTCAGATTTGTCTCTATAAGATAGTTACAGCGTCATTAGCTTAGTGGTTAAGGAGTCGGCCTTACGATCGAGAGGTCCCAGGTTCGAATCCTGCCCATTACACTACCGACGTGAACCCACTCCTAGGACAAGCAATTTAGCTTAGTTGGAGGGGTTAGAGGGAATAAGTAACTTTGGTTCTAATATTCTTTAAAAAAAAAATATATAAAAGAGGACAGTTATTATCACGTTTCAAAACTGCCTGATCTGCACAAGCCCTAACTGAAGGTTTAGCCAAGTGTCTTGTGCCCAAAAGAGTAGTACATCACGAAGGAAGCAGCCCTCATAGTACAGTCAGCTAGCGAATTGTGGCAGTACTATGATGGTATCAAAATTTTTACTTTTTTATTATTATCTAACAAGCTGTTGCCCGCGGCATCATCCACATGGAATTTTGATACCGTTCTGGCAACCCATGGCAACTCGTTCTTAAGATAAAAAGTCTATGTGTCATTTCACACTGGAATTTATCACCGTATCAAATTTCACTCAAATCCGTTCAGCTGTTAGAGCATTATTAAATAACAAACACCCAAACAAACGTTCACGCTTACAGTAATACCTAAGTAGGAAGAAGAATGAAGAATAACTGTTGAACTGTGATAAGTCATCAGTTATAGTACATTATGATATAAGTGCGGTAAGTTGAAAATTACAGCCAAGGCGATATTACTAGCCCGAGCCATCGGCGAGGGCTATAAGGAAGCAGAGGCTGTAATTTTCAAAGCGCACGTATGTTATACGACGTTTTATAACATATTTACGAGGAAATTAATAATTAATACAGCGAAAAGAAAAAGCGCGCGGAATTATTTTTACTTGTCCACAAATAAGCGATGCGCGCGCATCAACGTTTTTTTTTAGGCAAAGGTACAAAAACAGCCAGTATTACTAATAAAGTACCTAAATTGATATTTTTGTGTTTTTGTTAAAGATAAATGGTTCGAAAAACATTGGAAAAAATGAAATGCTCAAGTGAGACTCGAACTCACGACCTTTCGCTTACAGGGCGACTGCTCTGTAATTTAACCCTGTAAGCGAAAGGTCGTGAGTTCGAGTCTCACTTGAGCATTTCATTTTTTCCAATGTTTTTCGAACTTAAAAGTTAGCATAATAAATGCTATAAAAAAAATCATTCAGATAAATGGTTGTAATTTATTGTTAAAATTAATTAAATTAAAGAATTAAATGTTTATTTGTTATATTTTATTTCCCAAAGTTAATTTTATTCATAAAATATTGACCACTTTCTTGACATAAAACCTCTTTGCTAAGATTTTTAAAAGTATCGTTCACGGAGTATCTTAAAACTTTATTAAGCAAAAACACGTGCCTTTTACATTACATTATCGCACAAGTACGTAATGAGATACATTACGATATTGAAATTGGTGTAATTACAACCACTTTATGAGCAAATATGTTATACAATAATTTTATGCTTTACTAGCTTTTACCCGCGGCTCCGCCCGCCTGGCTATCGGTTATCGCGACTTTTTCAAGGTCTAATCTACCCCTAGCCAAATTTCATCAAAATTGGTTCAGTGCTTACAGACAGAGTTACTTTCGCATTTATAATATTAGCACAGTCTAACGATTAATACTACATACAGTCGGTCAACGAAGCCGTCTAGACAGAGCAATCGTGCGGGGGGAGAGGGGTGGTGGGGGACGGGGTATTACTCGGTACGCCCATACATTTTACTCGGTACTAAGGATTCAGGGCTGTCTCATTTTTGTAATCACACTAATCACGTGATTTTTTTTTCAAGGCTCGTTTTGTTTGTTAAAATTGTTTTTTTTTTCGTTTTCTATATTTAGCTATCCAAGATGGCGGACACGAAATTTTCACAAAAATCGACATGGGTATCGTTTTCAGGGTTTTGGGGTCGCTGATTGCGAATATAACATCCATTTCGCGATCCAAGATGGCGGACTCGAAATTTTTACCAAAATCGATATGGGTATCGTTTTCAGGGTTTTTGGGGTCGCTGATTGCGAATATAACATCCATTTGGTGATCCAAGATGGCGGACTAGAAATTTTCACTAAAATCGATATGGGTATCGTTTTCAGGGTTTTTGGGGTCGCTGATTGCGAATATAACATCCATTTGGTGATCCAAGATGGCGGACTCGAAATTTTCACTAAAATCAATATGGGTATCGTTTTCAGGGTTTTGGGGTCGCTGATTGCGAATATAACAACCATTTCGCGATCCAAGATGGCGGACTCGAAATTTTTACTAAAATCGATACGGGTATCGTTTTCAAGGTTTTCGGGGTTACTGATTACGAATATGTTATTCATGTAGCAATCCCAGATGACTGGATGGATGATATATTCGTAATTAGCAACTCTGAAAACCTCCAAAACGATGCTCATGTTGACTTTGTGGGAAATTTCAAGTCCGCCATCTTGGATCGCTAAATGGATACGTAATTAGTCACCTCGGAAACCTTGATATGTTTTTTTAAATTTCAAGTCCGCCATTTTTGATCGTCGGTAACATGGTCGTCAAGCCCGATAGCAGACAATTGCCGGCAGGCAATCATACGATGGGAAACTGTCGACTCCCAACTGATCGTGTGTAGCCGCAAAACTGACAGCAGGGCATGGCCACCAGGCCAAAATCGCTTTCGTGTGTGGGCGCTGTCGACTTAGGACTGCAGGCCGCCCGATACGATTTGAAACTGCAGGCGAACTGATCGTGGATAGGCTCCTTAAGAATATATCATCAATTTAGCGATCCCGGCGATTAGCGAAATTCGAATTCGAATTCGAATCCGAATCCAACCCCGAACCCGAACCCGAATCAATATCCAAATTCAAGTCGGAATCGAAATAGAAATTCGAAATCAAAAACGAAATCGAATTTGAAACCGAAATCCAAAAACTCAGACTTAAAATATTACGTTTGCTTGATCATAATTGGTTGAAGGACCGGAGATATAACCAAAAGTCGCAATAGCCGACATCCATGCGAGCGGAGCCGCGGGCATCACATAGTAATATAAATTAGCGTGAGTTGATGTGCCTTGACAGAACAAAGAGAACGAATAGGAGTTATATATAGAATATTACAGAAAAATCTAATATATAAAATTCTCGTGTCACAGTTTTCGTTGCCATACTCCTCCGAAACGGCTTGACCGATTTTGATGAAATTTTTTGTGCTTATCCGGTATCTATGAGAATCGGCCAACATCTATTTTTCATCCCCCTAAATGGTGCAGCGGGAACGGGACCTGACGCCACGGGTGCAGGGAAAAATTGGCGGTACGAAGTTCGCCGGGACAGCTAGTTATATATAAAAACTGAAGTGACAACCCTGACAAAACTGCAAAAGGCGGCATTTCCGCAAACATCAAACGCGATGAACTGAATCTCTCGTTATACTGTGATATTAGTATGGATGTTTGGCCAACATCGGGTATGGCGCGTAGTTTTTAATCGAGATGTCACTAGTTTGAACCCCAGTCTAACTACAGTGAACTACAGATATGAATTCATTTTTGACACAAGCAATTTAGCTGAAAGTAGCAATTAGCAGAGAATACAAGTAAGGTGTTCTTTTTAAATACAAAACAAATAAATATTTAAAAAAGTTTTTCTCTACACATAAACTTTAAGTCACAACGCTTAACTAAGCATTTACTTGATATCAAACAATATATTTTTAAGGACTAAAAAGTGTTGAAACAATTTATTGAAAATAATATTCCAAATAAACGTCATAGGTATATAAGCAGCTAGATATATCAAGTGGGTACATTTTCAGCTTCCAAAAATAAAAAGGGTCCCAAAACATTATCGCGACCCACTGTAACGTTTCCATGAAATATAAAGCGAATAGGAATGATCCTATCAACCCCATGCCTTATTCACGATCAACTTCCCATACTTTTGATTTTTTGATGGCTTTCCCATGTACTGTGAGCTGTTTCGTGTTTGTTCTCATTTAGTTGTGAATGTGTGTTCAGTTTCGGAGTTTTGTTCGTAAATATACTTAACTTCTGTTAAGGTTTAGACTCTTAGAGGCTGTATTTTATAAATGATATAGTACGAAGTTTCTTTACTGTCTATTCCCTTTGGGTTTTCTTGGTAGTACCTGTCAGTGGAGACTAGTTTATAGGTTGATATCATCATCACTACGTACAGTCAACGCCATAAGTTAATTAACACTAAAATATTTTACAAATCTTTTGAAGGAATTTTTACAGCATTAAGTATGCTAACTATACAAATCGAATACATGGGGAAAAAGAATCTTCTCGGGCGGGACTCAAACCCGCAGTCTTTCCCTTACAGGGGGAATGCCTGACCAATTCGGCTACCGAGACACGCCCGATATGATTCAAATTTCCCACCTTATACGTCTTTGAGGCGACGTAGCGTCATCTACCGATTTTCCCACGAACTATCGGAATCAATGAATGATGTTACAATCATTTTTAAACATTGATTTTTTGATAACTGCGCCCAAACAATTGAAGGAATTTTTATAGCATTAAGTATGCTAACTATACAAATCGAATACATAGGGAAAAAGAATCTTCTCGGGCGGAACTCGAACCCGCAGTCTTTCCCTTACAGGGGGAATGCCTCAAAGACGTATAAGGTGGGAAATTTGAATCATATCGGGCGTGTCTCGGTAGCCGAATTGGTCAGGCATTCCCCCTGTAAGGGAAAGACTGCGGGTTCGAGTCCCGCCCGAGAAGATTCTTTTTCCCTATGTATTCGATTTGTATAGTTAGCATACTTAATGCTATAAAAAAAAAAAAAATCCTTCATATTATTATAGTTGTCAAAGATCGAAAGTTGTTCCAGCCGTGTAATCAAACAAATTGGCCAATTGGTTCTGCTTTGTATTGAACTTGTTATAGCCGTAATGACTATGAAATAGGGTAGGTACTTCATCAGAGTATAAAACCAGACATTTGATTTTCTCGTCTGGCGGCAGTAACTATTCAAAAACATAATATACTGACTGGATTTTTTCGACATTACCTACAGGTTTCTTTCATATTTAGAGTATCCTACCTATCAGAGATATCAAAATTACGGATTCTTCGAAAATTCCTTTAATTATAGAAAGAAAGGAATTTGCATTCAACGTAGATACTAACATAGTTTATAAATTATGAGGCAACCTTCAATGTACTTACTAACGAACTATGGATGATTATCTGAAATAAATGATTATTAGATTATTAATAATAAAGATTTTTGGAGACTCACTTGCAGCCCGGCCATGCCCAGGCTTATTCCCGTCCGCTCCACGATTTTGTTCCCAAGCGCTTCAAGACACAAGGTAATTAAACCACCTAAAATTGAAAAAAAAAAAAATATATTTAACTTCTATGCAAATGTTCCACCCTATATAATAATATATCTCCACTTATGACAGGGTGATAGGTAAACTTCTGGATCTATAAAGCCTCCCATGAGCGAAACCCTAAAAGTTGATTGATACACACACCGTAGCGATGGCGTGTCAAGTCAAGTTTGAGATCAATCTATCTAAGACTGATTAATATTTTCTTGGGACCCGCAAGGGTAAACAATGAAACCATATAACTAAGAGTAAGCTGTTAGCGTGCTGTATATTACATACGATAACCACAAAGTTTTATCAAAATTTCAGCTGAGTGTCATAACTAAAATAATTTTTTTGGTGTTGTTGGAAGAGCATTAAGAGGGGGTAAAATATAAAGGAAATTTGCCAATCTTTGATTTGATTTTTATACCCGAAAGTATGCCACAAATGAGCTGGTATTTTGCGTATACTGTGCGCCTGCGTACTAAACATGGCGGTTAGGTTAGCACACAAAGTACTGCGGGACGACAGACGTGTGGACATACGAGAGCGGGACGTATGAAGTGTGCGGGTGAAATCTGACTTTTTTCTAGCTTTATGCGCGGTCATAAAAACTAGTCATCGATTCAAATTTTAATTCTTAAATAAATAGAAAATAATTACTGTCCACCTTTAATAGAAAGAGGCAAAATGGTATGAACCGATACTTTTGCATTGTATTCTTGACAGTGGTGTCAGTATAGCGAGTCTATGACTTGTATTGTATTCTGAGTTATATCTGTGTATTGTGCGGCCACGACAGCGCCGTAGCAAGGCGACAGCAATATTTTCATTGTGCGTTTTTAAAACATGGATTGGTTCCGCCATCTTTGGCAAAGTTGCAACAGTCGGTCGGACCAGATATTATTATTTCCTTTGTTGTATAGATATGTGTACGAGTATATCCGTGGCTGGCGTGAACAACTTGACATCTCGATTTGTATGATTTTCTTTTTATTAGCTTAATACGATCCCAACGGTATGAATTAATATATAAAAAATTTACAGCTGAAAATGTCCATAATTTTTTTTGTAATCACATTTGGTAGTATGTTGACATCTCGCATTTTATCGTCTCTAATTTGATAAATCTACATGCCTAGTTATCGATTATTATTTTTTTGTGAACGACGATGGATAAGTGGTTATATCAAGATATACTTAGCTACCAGGATAATGTCGGTTTCTGGATATCTCCACTTACACACTTATGACTCGCTGAAAAAATTAGAGATTAAAAATGACAAATTGAGATATTATATTATGTCAAACTGAATATTATGCTTGAATTCTGACATAATGAGATATCAAGTTATAGACAGCCGTCTTCCTCAAATTAAATCATGATAATTTAAGATGTCAAGTTATGAACAGGTTGAATATTTCTGTTCAATACGTGACATATCGAGATGTCCAGTTATGGAAAGAAACCAACATGAGAATCACGTCGTAGTCGATGTCACCAGAAACGTGAAGTACCTACAGATCACGGGTACTTAACCTGATCCGTGCGCTCGACCAAGTCATCGCCTATGCAAACGGGTGTGGGATCTGTTGACTTTAACGCCAATTATTCGCCGCATTTAGCTTCAGACCGCCGTTCTCAAGCGCCTCCTTCCACACTTTCACACGTCGCACTAATCTGTTCCTATCTGCGTCCATCAGCGCAATGTCATCAGCATACATATGCAACCATGGAGACTGCCCATGTGAGTCTCTGATGCTGTCTGAGAAAACGTCTAATACCAAGCTGAACAGGTAGGGTCTAAGTACGGATCTTTGGTGTACCCCGACGGTGATGGGGAAGGTTTTCGTGTCGCCAACAGAGCGGTCCGAACTACGGAACCGGAATCTTGGTACATGTCTCGGATGGTGTCGATGTAAGCCTCTGGGACTCCTTTGGACCGCAGTGCCTACCAGATCATCGCGCGAGGCACACAGTCGAAGGCCTTCTGCATGTCTAGGAATATACAGTGCAGGGGCGTGTTCCTCGCCCTGGATCTCTCCGCGAAGATCCTTAGGGCGAACGCGGGATCCATAGTCCCGTGTCCGGGGCGAAACCCATACTGACACTCCGAGAGGGTCGGAGTCCTCCTCGGAGACTCTCCTGTCGGATCCGGGAATAGATTATCCGCTCGTAAAGCTTCATGGTGTGGGACATTATCTTTATACCTTTGTAACTACCACACTCCTGCACCGATCCCTTGCCCTTGAAGACTGGCATAATGACACTCAGCCACCACTGGTTTGAGTTTTTACCGGTGAGGAGGACACGGTTATAAAGGTTAGCGAGGATGCCCAAACCACGGGCACCCATTGCTTTCCAAGCCTAGATGGGGTCCTCATCGGGTCCAACAGCTTTCCGGTTCTTCATGCGACAAATGGCAGTCTAAACTTCAGCAGGCATTATCGATGTCACTAGTCCTTGATTTGGAGGGAGGTCTGGTGGCTGCACCTCTTTAAGCTGCTTATTCAGCAGATCGTGGAAGTATGAGCGCCATCTCTCCTTCACCGCGACTTCCTCGTACAACAGTTTGTCCCCAGGGTCTTTGATGCAGCAGCACTTGGTTATAGCCTGCGCCGCTTACTTATAGATGAGCTTTTGCCCCTCAGACGATTCCAACTTGTTGTATAGCGATTGCAAGTGGTCTCGTCTGGCCCTGGCTGCGGCTCTCCTGGTGGCGCGTTTAGCCTGTTTGTACTCGTCGTGGTCTTCGGGAGATTTGGACGCTTGCCACTTTTTAAAGAGGGCTTTCTTCACCCTGATATCCTTCTGGACTGAGTCGTTCCACCACCAGGTGTCCTTATCACACTTGCGTCCACCCTTAGACGTGCCGAGTACTGCCTTCCCCGCATCAAGGATGGCTGCCTGAATCTTGTCCCAGCAATCTTGCACGGGTTCGTCTATAGCATTAGCGCACTTATCACCGATAGCTGAGACGAAACTTTGGGACTTAGCTTCATCAAGCAGCCACCACTTGATTCTGCGTTGGCCACGCTCAAATCGTTTGCCTTTGGGTTTTACGCGGAGGTCCATGACAAGGAGACTGTGTTGTGTAGTGAGACTCTCCCCGGGTTTAACCTTGCAGTTGGCTACCCTACTGATGCTGTGCCTCCTAGTGAGCAGGAAATCGATCTGGGTAGCGCGCCCCCCACTCCTGTAGGTGATAAGATGGTCAGGCTTCTTTTTGAAGTACGTGTTCACGATGGCAAGATCGGCAGCCGCACACGTTCTGAGGATATGCTCACCCTCTGGGTTACGGCTACCGTATCCATAACTACCGTGGACACGCCCAAACTCCTCACACCCCCACCACCCACATGACCGTTCAGGTCACCACCCAGAACAATCTCCTGTGACAGCGGAATGTCACGGAGCTCTCCCCCGAGTTGGTTCTAGAACGAGATCTTTTCGGCTTCGCCACACCCAGACTGTGGAGCGTAGGCACTTATCATAATCATAACATCTGATTTTAATGTTTATCCAGTTACCTCTTTTTTTTTAATTTTGATAAAGATGTACAAATAGTAAGTACCTCCCTTGTTTATAGGTACTATGTATTATAAAAACATTGCTTGCCCAAGAAGACAATACTTATTTCGATGGTGCCTAAGTTGATAACTATTGTGAACACTTTTATAGTTGCCGAGAACAAGTTGATAATTCGGTGATTAACTTGATAACTCGTCGGTGAACAACTTGACAAGTCTAATATTGCCAAAACTGTAAGGAATTTGTCTAATTTACTATCACAGTTTTAAAATTGGCCTACAATAATATACAAAACAATACATACTCTTAAATTTAACTAATTTACTGATTTACCAGAAACGTTCAAACTTTCAAATGGCCGCCCTCTAAAATTGACATTTTAGACTTGTCAACTTATTCACGCCAGCCACGGATATTATCTATAATATGCAAGATTTATTGTTTTCTTTTTTTAACCCCCGACACAAAAACGACGGGGTGTTATAAGTTAGACGTGTCTCTGTGTGTGTGTGTGACTGTCTTTGGTATCGTCAGTCCTAAACGGATGAATCGATTTGGAGTTATTTTTTCTTGTTTGAAAGGTATATTAGTCGTGAGTGTTCTTAGCTATGTTTGAAAAAAAAAAACGATTAAAGATGGCCGCCGCCACATCATGTCGGAATATATATTTCTTCACAACTCCCTCCATATTGGTATCAAATGAAAGGGCTTGACTAGTAAAATACTATAAACTATGAAAAATTTCAAATCCAAGATGGCCGTTACCAAAAAAATAGTGAATTATTATGGTTATGTAAGGCATATTTAATGACAATTTAATTTATTTTCATACTGTTATTATAGGACGACAATCTCGTTTCTTAAAATTTTAGTATCTACTTGAGTAAGTACTTTCTAGGTCTCATCTGCAAGAAATTGCCTATGGCGAAACTTGCCATTTGTATCTTAAATATCTCCCGACGACGGCGACGCAAAGAGAGGGGCGTTTTATGTTTGACTTGTCTGTGGCATCATACTCGTAGCTCCCGAACAGATAAAGCGATTTCAATTTAGTTTTTTTTTGTATTAAAGGTGACTTATGAGCAAATGTTTTAGACATGTTCGATTAAAATCGGTTGAGCCGTTTAAAAGTTACAGTAATTAAAGTGGGGATAGAAAGTGTCGGGGGTCCTTAATATTTTTTAGCAGACAGAAAGTAATAGCTTACGTGAACATTATGTAGGTATCAAATTCTGACTCTGACTCAATCTACGAACTTTAATCCCTAATCTAGAAAAGCAAATGTTTTGAGAAAAATTCCCATTTTTATACAAAAAATAAAATGTATTTGGGTTAAAGAAATAAGGTGAATAAAATACTGATTCTTTAACTAAAAGTGAGTTCCACGCCACCGATCCCTGTGACCGAACACTAAGACATTAGACGCCAGCTCTGCCGGGGCCCAATAAATCGCGGCGGGATGATACATGGTAATAATGTACGGCGTGCGGGATTCCATTTGAAATGGTTGCGGGCCACCGCGACACTCTCTTGGCTGGTCGCCATTACACTGCTCTAGTGAAGACTTTTTGTTTTTTAAGATTTATATAAACACAACGGTGCTCGGGGCTTACATGCGTGGTCTTGTCTTCCGGTTGCCGGGATGAAAGAATCCTATGTGTTATCCATAAAGCTCCGGACAAATGTAATTTTTTTTATTAAAAACTGTTTAACATTATTGGTTTATTTTGTCTTTTATCATGAGAGGTAAGAAGTAAGTACGATTTTATGATTGACTAAGAAGTTTATATTTTAAAAAAAACCGGCCAAGTGCGAGTCGGACTCGCCCATGAAGGGTTCCGTAGCAGCAACTAATTGAATGAAAGGCAAAAATTGCCGTTTATGACGTATAAAAAAAGCAACTTACTAGATCTCGTTCAAACCAATTTTCAGTGGAAATTTCAGTTCAGTTTCAGTGGAATAAGTGGAGATGATGAATCTATAAGGGTTCCGTTTTTTGCCATTTGGCTACGGAACCTTTAAAACGGTATCAAAATCAATAGATTCTGCGTCCAATGAGTCCAAAAATTAAAAAATTATGTTTTTGTGTTCAGAACCGTCACTTTAATGTAGTGTACCCAAGTTTGTTTTATTACCTATCTTTAATGTATAGATACAAGCAAGCACTTCAGAATTATATAGGTAGCAGTTAAAAAATTCAAAAAGAAATAACGATCCGATATACTTTCACCGAATAAATGATTGTCGAACCTTTAAAACGTAAAACGGTTCTTCGGCAACACAGACACAATTGCGGTCTCAATTATGCAAGCGGCGAGCCCCGGCCGCGGGGCAGAGGCCGCAGAGGCCTTAATCGAATGTCAACAAACGGCTCTGTGAATACGATAGACCGCCCTTAATAGGAGCTCTCTTTGTGAATCAACAATTTTTATAGAAGAAATGGTGTAAGTGCTCGGAGAAAATTCCTTAATAGGAATCTTCTGTTTGTGAACCTACTTATTATTTTTTGTAGTGATTGGTTGGAGAAAATTATGTCTCTGATATTGTTAGGTATTTTTGTGATAGTTACAAATTGGAATAAAACTATTTTTAACGGATGCAGTGTACCTAAATAATGGTATCAAAAATAGTAAATATTATGAAATAAATCGGGATGAATTCTCTTTTTGCGAGTCAACGATTTGATTAATGAAAGATTAATATACAATAAGTGATTGCACAAATTCAAAATTTATGTATGGGTAGTTTTCTAATTTTATTAGGCTGCTTGTATTAGAAGCGCACGTGCTTGCTATTCTGTTTTCACACTTGCAATTGAAAATATATGCATATATAAGAATTTCCATTACTGATATTGTAATATTTTTTATTCGAAATATATCGGGAAAAATGAAGCGCTCAAGTGGGACTTGAACCCACGACCTTTCCCTTACAGGAGGAATGCTCTTCCAATTCTTCTTCTTGAGCCACACTAGAGTAGTGAGTTATTGGGCATTCTACCCCACCTTAGTTCCTTCGGTTATCTTCGATAACCTCAGTCACGGTGGGATAGAATGCCCAACAACTCTTTGTAAATTCATTTACCTAAGCCAACGTTCCACATTTTAATGCCGTTCATTACACTACCGTTCCGTCGGCTCTCTGCGATCCCCTGGGTCGTAATTGCGTTGAATTGATTTTCGCATGCTACAACGTCAAAAATAATCACTGAATTAGGTTTTGCATCTGACACTTTCATAACGTCATCATTTGCCTGATATTTCTGAAAAGTGATTCCTGGTACTCCTCGTAAAACCTTTTCTAAAAAAATGTACTTTGGTTGATATAGAGTTTTAGAATATACATAAACATTTTGAAATGTCAATCCATTTTCGTGCAAAAGGAGACCAATTAACAAATTGGTTTTTCCACAATTTGATGGTCTGCAAATGATGCAACGTACTGTATTCAGCAATAATTCGACATAAATTGATTGACAGTTTTTATTTAAATCAAACATATAGCAAAATACCATACATACACATATACCATTTCCATTTAAAAAACTAACGAAAACAGAGAAAAAGCAAGTTAGTTGGATTGAACGTAACAGAAAGATACATTGGGATGAAGGATTTGTGCCATATTCCGAATACCAAACTTTGGTTTCAGATATATTAAGAGACAAATATATTTACGTTAAAGGTTCAGAAAAAGTTGTATGGTTGAAGTACATTTTAGAAAATAGTAATATATTTAATTTAGAAGATAAAGGTTGTCCTAGTTTGATAAGTCTATGTGATTATTATAAATATTCTCAAGATTTTTATCATTGTATTTATCATAGCTCTGTATGTGCTTTAAAAATGTATTATGTTTAAATAATTGGTGTCTTGATAATAAAATTATTCTGACATAAAAATTAAAAAAAAACTTATTTTATTTTACTGTCCCCTCCCAACCCTAATGTATGAAAAGTGCCGTTCTTTATATTTGCTAGAGAACTTGAAGCTGTAGCACTATTTAAGTTATCATGGTGTTGAATATTGGAGACCGAGTGCAGATAATGATAGTAGAGAACCGATTATGTGGACTACATATTGCGAAAATATTAAACTATGAACAGTATAATGCTATATTAATACCTTTCCAGAGAGAGAAAGGTAGATGGCCTAAAATCTATTTCAAAGATCTAAAGTTATGGGCTCGAATAATTAGAATACATAATAATCTTGTTGACCTCATCGAAGAAAATGATTAGGTATTACTGAGTAAATGCAAAACTGTATATTAATGAATGATATAATGAATTGAATGAATAGTGAAAACTGGGGTTGCCTCTTAATAAATGCAACGAAATGTGCTATAATTTTAGGTCATTCCTGTCCCATTACTATTCGGACCACCTCATCCTTTTAAATTAAGAACATCAGATACAAAGTGTCATTATTCTTTTACACAATCACATATCGACACCTGCTTAAGAATGATTCAAAATTATTTAAGCCCCCGATATGAAATATATAATGACCATAAAATTCGATTATGTTCATTTCGACATTATTGGGCTACAGCAGATTCAAAACGAAGATTGGTGATGAAAATGGCTGATGCAGGTTTTTTTTACTGTGGAAGTGGTTTTACCGATAAAGTTATGTGCTTTTCATGCGGAGGTGGCATCGAAGATTGGGAGGATTACGATGATCCTTGGATGCAGCATGCTATATTTTTTCCTGATTGCTTTTATTTAAATGCTGTAAAAGGAACAGACTATGTTGATAAATCAAAACGTCTGTGTTTAAAAGAAACACAAGTATAAGTGGATGAGTCAAATCTACCATTTGCATCGAGCTACAAACCACGCAGTGCACTACGTCCTTCAGAGGATTAAAAGGAAGACCCAAAATAAAAGCAATGTCATGTAAGTAATTACTTATATGTTAATTATTTGATATATAATTCCTTGTTAGTTTACCTACTAAATATCTAATTTATTAGGCGACGTAGTTTTCTATGGAAGTCCTTTAAATTTAATTTTATACGATTATCCTTAATTTTCGTACTTATAAAATTTAAGTTCTGTACAAAATTCAAAAAGTTGTAAACAAAATAATGAACGCTGAAATATTTAATCTCTTGCTAGCACTTAATTGTACATAAAGTAGAATATTTTATCAAATTTGAATAGGCTCTGGTGTCTCAATTAGAGTAGCTCCCGAAGAAGTTGTAGGTTCAACATATTCGAACTACATTTACCAATTTTCAATAATTAGACTTAAACCTATATTTAATTTTATTTTCAGATATTTTATCATCACGGAAGAAATTGACGGGGAATCCTCATGGGCTGAGCGGTGAACCACGTAATCAATTTGTAAGTAGATACCTATATATTTTAGTCATTCCTTAGTGTAAAATTAAAGTAGCACGTAATTGTACATAACGTAAAATATTTTACCAAATTTGAATAGGCTTTGGTGACTCAATTAGAGTAGCTCCCAAAGAAGTTGTAGAATATAATATCATCAGTAAGGAATAATGTAGGTATTCTATAGAATAGCTGGAGAGTTTAGACAATACAAAATATGAAATATTAGGAATACTTATTGTAGTTCATTTCGTATGATACTAACTGTTAAGGTGCCTATAGGTATTTACTGGTTACCCGATTCTGTATTAGTATGTCGAATAAATTAAAATAAGCAATTACTAATTATTG
Organism: Eilema sororculum; assembly: GCA_914829495.1. Taxonomy (NCBI): domain Eukaryota; kingdom Metazoa; phylum Arthropoda; class Insecta; order Lepidoptera; family Erebidae; genus Eilema; species Eilema sororculum. Next base: position 25,042,158 of record OU618538.1, on the reverse strand, counting down.
TGTTTATATTATATTCGTTACCTGATATTGATAACGAAATACGTCATCATTCACGTTACAACACGTTTGAAATTCATAAGAATTTCACAACTAAGTATTAAGTAGGTACATAACAATAACATTATGCACCATACGAAATATTGAATGGTTGAATTTCAAGTTCTAACTTGATCATCATACCAATAAATACTTTATGTTAGCATTATTTGATATATCAACTGCGTTAGAAAAAATATTATTACCTAGTTCATTATTTATTAAACAGTCAAGACGACATGGTAGATATTTTATAACTTTCAATCTATTGGAAATTTCAATCTATTTACAAAATTCTTAGTATAATTTATTACTAATGTTTTAAATAATTTTCAGAATACCAACTTAAACAAATTTTCAAACGGAACAGAAGAGAGCTCTCCTGAATATCTTCCAAACCTGCAAGATCAGTTCGACTTGGACAACGCAATGAATAGACCTTGGATAATAACACCCAATGAAGAAGTAAAAACAAACAAAAAGAAAACTAATCGAAGAAGACCAATTACAAACAAACGCAGTGCATTGAATTCCTATATTATTAACAGTGAAAGAAGAAAAGGACGACGTTTAATAAAAATTACGATCAAGGAACTCAGTGAGTCAAGAGACAACGAAGATGAAGTTAAGGAGATAATCACTGCACAGTATGTTGTACAAGATACGGTAGATGAGATATCGGATCAAGCTGAAAAATTAGTTCACAATATTTCCAAAAAATTGTGTGGCTACTCATATCATATTTTTTAATTAGGTAATAATTCATTAGTATAACTAGTAGATAAAGTGATGACATATTTAGATTTTATTTACTGTGAAAATATGTGTTAAAAAAAATTAATATTAAAAATGTGTGTTAAAAAATAAAAAACCATAGGTAATAATTGTATGGCTACTCATATCATGTTTTTTAATTAGGTAATAATTCATTAGTATAACTAGTAGATAAAGTGATGACATATTTAGATTTTATTTACTGTGAAAATATGTGTTAAAAAAATTAATATTAAAAATGTGTGTTAAAAAATAAAAAACCATAGGTAATAATTGTATGGCTGCTCATATCATGTTTTTTAATTAGGTAATAATTCATTAATGTAACTAGTAGATAAAGTGATGACATATTTAGATTTTATTATAATTTTATTTACTGTGAAAATATGTGTTAAAAATTATAAATATTAAAAAAGTGTATTAAAAAATAAAAACCATAGGTAATAATTGTGGGGCTACTCAGATCATGTTTTTTAATTAGGTAATAATTCATTAATGTAACTAGTAGATAAAGTGATGACATATTTAGATTTTATTTACTGTGAAAATGTGTTATAATATTATAAATATTAAAAATGTGGGTTAAAAAATAAAAAACCATTTACTTTAAAAAAATGTTTTATTTATTAAAACTGCGTATAGGTTGACTTTCTTGCTCTATTAAATTATTCTTTATACATAAAACATTTTTAAGTGCACATTGTTTAGTATGATTAATACAATTAAAACTGGTTTCATTATTTGAATATTTGTTATGCAACAGTGATAAATTTGGACATTTGTCTTCACCAAGATCTATACAAATACAATTCATACATAGATCTTGAATCCACTTAACTTTTTCTAAGCCCTTCACAATAATTTCTTTATTTTCTAAATAAGGAACAATTATACGTCGAAATTCTCTATAGTCGATATAACCTTCATTCCAGTAAATCCCCCTGTTTCTCTCCAACCACGTAACTTGTTTTTTTTCATTCGTAGTTAAGTATTTAAATAAGTATGGGGGCTTTATTAAGAACGTTTGGGTATAAACACGGGTGGCCAGAGCTAATTCCTTGACTATAAAGTTATTACAAGTGTCTTTAAACCCCTGGACATCCACTATAATTGTATTCGGATTCATGATAATTTTCTCACAGTGCTGCTTAATGGTTTATACTCAATTATACAGTCGTTCAATATAAGACAATATGCCGAAGTTTGATCTGGGATATCAATATCACTTTCAATTTCCACTCTTACGTCCACAACAGGACCTGACTTAAGATTATCTGGCTGTCTAGAACAGTCTATGACGAATAACGGAGCAACGTTTTTAAATTGTTCCTCACTTAATAAAGGCTCAGCGCGACGCCCATAATAAGACTGTTGAAATTTAGCATATTGTTCATATATTAAAGCAATTCGATTATTCGAGAAACTTGTATTTATATTTTCATATGGGAAGTAGGTGGAGTTAAGGTATACCTTAACATCACGAATCTCACAATGATCAAACTGAGACATATCAAGTCTAGCATTATTTTTTCTATTTGTCTGTAAACCAATAACGACAAATCTTGGTTTCTCTATTTGTGAAGATGTTTTTATTGACCAAGTATGTTTGGTGGTTTTAGGCAACATTGGATATTCATACAAATCCCAATTCCTGAATATCATCTGAAGTGGTCGATCTTTTTCTAACAATTTTAGAATGTTTATTTTTTCTTTATCAGATACTTTAACATGCGGTACACGCCATATTATTTTGTTTATGATAATATCTTCTACAATTTCACCAGAGTTGAGTTTTAATGCGTTCAGATTGGTATTACTTCGTAATAAGATTAGTTCATGTTTACTGTTTATTACTACTTTCTTAAAATCTTCTGCGAAACCAAGAATGTTGCGAAGTGGTATAGAAGCAGAAAAGCTACCTCCATTAGTACTTTTTATTCCACCGATATTCCAACCCCAAGCATTAGATGTTTTAGCTTCGCTCTCATTCATTGATATAAATGATTTCATCGTGCTAGTTATACCAGCATTTTTTATTTTGTCTATCTCCACTCCATTTATCTCATACCTTATATCTTGAAACAAGTAAAGTAAACTATTGTTTGTGAAATGAACGCTACTGACTCTCTCTTTCGAATTGTCAGCCTTGTTTACAATAACAGTTCCTTCCAAAAATAAACTGCTTTCTGATGGTAATATATACAAGTCTTGCTGATTAATAGGTATCCTGATTTCATCGCTTCTATTAAAACTTGTTACGTAAGGCTTGTAAGAGTGAATTTCAATTCCTTCCACAGAGTTGTCGTAGGCTGGAGCGGATAAAACATCTAGGATATTCATTTTAACAAACCAATCGCCTTAAGAAATGCTTTATTGTTTTTATTCAACTTTATTCTCCTTTTACGTCGAGCTCTTACTTGATTGAGAGTTTGAGCAGAACTGCTATTTTGAATTGGAAGAAACATATTATATTTATTATAGTCAATCATTTTTTCTTTTGAGGTGTAGATACAACTGTACTTCTTCACCTCGCAAATTTATTAAGTTATTATTTATATCCAAAAGTCTGATTTGTATGCAGCTGATGTTGGTTTGGTTGATTGGAAAGTAAATTGCGTTTTTTGGTATTTCTATAATTCTGTATCCAGGTGGGACATTAAGTGCGAATTCATGTAGAATGTGACTGGATTGTCCGTTTATATAGGAACCGCTAACTATATCACATTCAACTCTTATCACGGTTGTAGGCAAAATGTTGACTGGAAACTCTGATACATGATATTTATTGGCTTCCAAGACTTGTTTTTTAAACCCCAACAAACCTCCGAACGAACAACCTTTAGTAAAATCTATAGTTGATGTACAAAATAACATAGTTTTTAAGGTGTTGTTATTGCAATGGAGTTTTATGGATGCATCCTTTACTTCAGATTTTAAATAATCACTGATATCTTGCAACTCATAAGTACCTTCAGGTATTTCAATAACATTATTTGAACCATAGTATAACTTATTATTTGTTTTATCAATATTTGGAATAGAATTATATGTGGATAAATGTAATAATGCACATTCATACTCTCCGATTAATTGTAACGTATTTGGATAGAAGGTAGTTAATACCGATGAGTTTCCAGTTATAGATAAGGTGAGTGTCATCTTGCAAATGACTAAAATTAAAGAACAGAATAAAATTTATAGTATTTATTCCAAAAAGATTGTAGATATTCTAAACACAAATGTCCACAAATTAGTGTGTCAAATTTTTGATATCTTGTATAGTTATAATTAATATTGCAGTTCTTAAAATATCGCATCAATTCGATTGGTGGTCTTAAATCACCAAAACTATCAAAATATTCACAATAATTATTTACCTTAACATAAGCTACCCAATGCGTTCCATCGTTTTCTGAATTATCTAGGTTAACTATACCACATTCAATTCCTTTAGGGATTTTTGGTAACTGATCCTTCATGTAAACTCCTCGAAAATAAGGAATACCATATGCGTAATTTTGAATATCAATATTAGTTAAGGCACGATTAGGTAGCTTATTACTTAGTTTTTTGACGATTTAATAAACAATCCTTTGCCTTTTTTGTGTGGTTTAATGTATAAACCGTTACCTAATGCTATAGCTTCCATAGTCTTATTATGACGTTCAGATTCTTGTAATTTTTTTTGACCTTCTCTATAATCATTCACTGTTTTTGCAATACCCGCTGCACCACCAGCCAAAGCTCCTAAAGCTGATAAACCAGCAAAAATCGGGATTAAAGGTAGAATGCCTCCTGTTTTGGGTAAAGGTATGACGCGTGGTACTCGAAGTTTTGGAGCGCACGGAACAATTTTTTTAGCAGCCCTATAAGCTGCATGTATTAAAGATTTACCATCTTTGGGTAAGCGTTTCTTGATTTTTCTTTTAATTTTTGTAACGAAATTATGAAATGTCTTAACACCAGCACCAGATTTGAGTTTAGTTTTCATAACTTTACTCACTACCCACGAACTAAGCTTTTCTCCTTTACTAGCATCTTTTGCTTTCATTCTTTGTTTGGCCATATTTAAAAGTTGTAAATCGGCTTTGTGACGATTAGACAAGTCTGTATAGTTTTCGTATGCAATGTCGTGATACATACAAGCTTCGTCTAGCTTATTTACACCTTTGTCACCACGCAGTAAACGTTTTGAAAGTTTTGTTCCAGGTCCGCAATAATTATAGCCAGGTAAGTGCAGTTCAAATGGCAAATGATTAATAACACTATTGAGTAGTCCACCACCTTGCATAGCTCAAAGTATAATGAACAAAATGTTGTAATTAATAACTATTATGTATACTTATTCTACTATTGCAGTCTTATCAATCCAACTATTCTCTTTATTACTTAAGCCCAACCATTTTACGAACAGTTTATTTCCTTTCCTTCGTAAAACTTTTTCTATCAAATAAACACCTGGACAAGATGACTTTTGAAGTTCGTGTTTGTAAAAGGTTCCTAATATAACTTGTTTGTGTTGATCTTCGATGTGATATGTTTCTGGTACAGTGTTATTGATATTTTTTATAGTAAATAGTTCCGTTGACCAATTAGGTGTATAACCTTTCTCAAATAGTTGTTTGTATTTACTAATTCTAACTCTATCACCAATCATAAACTTGGGCTTATGTTTATAGGATACCGTTTTCATTGAGTTCTTAATATTATTTTTAACATCTACTTCATTCAATTTATTGACATCAACGGGTGCTAATTTAGTAGTGCTATGTTTTGTGTTGTTATATGTCTTTACAACACTCTCCAAACCAAAATCTATCCATTTATAGTGCCCGCTGAGACTAAAGTACTTATACAATTTATTTTTAATAGTTTTGATAACGCGTTCTACAATTGAAGCCTTTTTCGTTGAAAACGTTGAGTAGTGATTAATGTTATAGTTCTTTATAAGTTTTTGAAATGATGAATTATAGAACTCGGTACCCAAATCAGTTTGGAGATGAGCTGGTATCCGATGGTTAGTCGACATCAATTTCTCGAATGCGTTACAAACATCATGCTTATTTTTAGTTTTTAGTGATTCTATCCACACGTACTTTGAGAAGCAATCAATAACTATTAAAATATAGTTATAACCTTTATTAAATCTTTTCAAGTTTTGCATGTCGATTAAATCAGCTTGCCACAAATCATCAATGCCTTTTAAAATTACAGATCGACGAGGATAATTTTTTCGTGCAGCTTTATGTATTTCATTAACAACTTGTTGTTTTGTCATTTTGAGGAACTTTCAAGCTTATACTTTTGATCTAATACAAATTTAACTGCGTTTTCAACTATCTCATCAACTGCTTTTCGACTATAAAAATTGCTTTCCAAGTGAACCACTGCCTCAGATACTATTGTTTTTAAAGCTTTCTCCAGATCGTTCTGAACATCGTACACCAAAGTATTTTGCAATTTTTGTAAGTCGGTTATTAGTTTGGTTCTCAATTCATCTACATATGCTTTGTTTACTGCATCATCCGCATCTTGAGGAGGTTTGACCCCTGTTAGCTTCGATGTCTTCAAATCGTAATCACCATTTTCAGATTTTAGCAATGCATTATCATAAAATTCAAGCAATTCTGATATACGTAATCGCTTATGAATATAATGACCAAATTTGTCCACATTCATATTTAAGATGTATTGTGTTGAACGGTGTACAATAAAATGATACACATTTCTTATTAGTAAATCTATTTAATGATTTTGCTTTCACGTAGTTCTTCAACGATAGATATTATTTCATTATCTAGTCCTGTGTTGCCAGCATCTCGAGAAGCAATTAATAACTTTAATCTATCAACCAATTCATTTGGATCATCCCAATATACAAAATCTGTGTTTTTTTTCCACATTTTTGTTAAAGGTAATCCTTTTCCTACTTTCGGTTCAAAGCTTGGACTTTTACTTTGTTGATCGAAAAGAGGTTTAATAACTTGCATATATTTTTGTCCTTTATTACTTTTAATTGGTTTTCTTGAATCAAAATCTCGACGATGTGCATTTGTTACAAGTAACATCGACTTATAATTTTGCATGTCATAGTCTGTAACAAAGCTCAGATCAACGTCTTTTTTTAAGAGCAACTGTCGCAAGCCAGGTGTGCATTTGTATTTGTGTCCGGCTACAGTAATAACATCATCACCAATCGTTATACTAGAGGAACCTAACATTAACTTTCCACGTTCATTTCTTACACCAAATGGCACATCCGCTAATATTTCTGAAGATAATGACCAAGATGATACATCATGAACTGGATTAGTATCGACTAATGACTGAAATGAAGAGTCAGCTTCTGATTCATCACTGGTATCAATTGTTTCTTCTATATCTTGATCTTTCTGTAAGTCGTGGTTGGAAATTTGATCATGAAATTCTCCTTTTTCTTCATTTTTTGTTAGAGCTAGTTGGTTATTGGTGTTGGCTATTAAATTAAGAGATTCTGTAACAGGCTTAAAAACTGTATCAAGCACTTGTCTGTTATTATCTTCAAAATCCTTCATGTTACGTATTTTTTTCCTTACAGCTTGTGTTGCATCTACAATTTGTTTTTTCAATGATTTTTCCATTTTGTAAAATAGATGGTAATCCAATAAGAGCTGATTAAAGAATAACAAGAAACTGAAAGCAGTCTATTTAAATATTCAAATTTTATCTAATTCTACAAAAGTGTCAAACTTTTTTCTATAGCACCCATTGTTTTTAGGAGAGTCTTTATTAATCACAACATAGTCATAAGGCTCTTTCCATATTTGAGAACACATGTTACGAAATTCCAACCAGGTCATGTCAGTGTTAACATGTTCTTCATAAACATGTTTCAAATTAATTTCGTCTTGCTTAAAAAGCACAATTAAGTTAGCGTTATCTCTTATTAGTTGTTTAGGTATTTTGCTATATGTTTGATTTAAATAAAAACTGTCAATCAATTTATGTCTTCCCATGGCAAAATAATCACGCATATTACTTTGATTTTCACATGCTACATCGTCAAAAATAATCACTGAATTATGTTTTGCATCTGAAACTTTCATAACGTCATCATTTGCCTGATATTTCTGAAAACTGATTCCTGGTACTCCTCGTAAAACCTTTTCTAAAAAAATATACTTTGGTTGATATAGAGTTTTAGAATATACATAAACATTTTGAAATGTCAATCCATTTTCGTGCAAAAGGAGACCAATTAACAAATTGGTTTTTCCACAATTTGATGGTCCGCAAATGATGCAACGTACTGTATTCGGCAATAATTCTCCATGGCGTAACTTGATTTTTGGTAAATCATTACAGATTAAACTAATCTGTAACGACTTTGCTTGTTTAATGAATTTCATGTTTGATGCAATGCTGACGGACTGGTTATGAACAGATGTAATTATGACATTATGTATTTATAACCGTAAATAGTTAAACCAAACTGCTTATAGACAACGCAATAGGCAAACGTAAGACTGTACTGTTTATGAAATAACTCTATCGCTAACTAACAGAGCATCTTTCAGCGCAATTACGACGCAGGGGATCGCAGAGAGCCGACGGAACGGTAGTGTAATGAACGGCATTAAAATGTGGAACGTTGGCTTAGGTAAATGAATTTACAAAGAGTTGTTGGGCATTCTATCCCACCGTGACTGAGGTTATCGAAGATAACCGAAGGAACTAAGGTGGGGTAGAATGGCCCAATAACTCACTACTCACTAGAATCACTTCAAATTTCCCTTCTGTTTATATCCGTCTTTAAGGGCGTATTTCGAATCTAAAAGTTAGCATAATAAATGCTATAAAAAATCATTCAATTATTCTATTATTATTAATTACGAGATTGATAATTTTAGTATTTACATTATGTTCATAATATATACCTACTTGTTCATTGGACGAATTTCATCACGTAACACTATGGAATCGCTTGCAATGTGCTCTCTGGGTACTAGCAAATTGTAATGAATATTGGTAGTAACAGATAATGGCGAAATATGAGATGAAAAACCAATCAATATTCATTGAAATTGGCAGCCGTTTAATTTGTTTCCCATTACGGTGACCACACTATGCTTTTTTTGAAGATTTCTTACCAACATCGAATTCCCATGAAATGTTTATTGTAGGGTTTCCGATAGAATATAAAGATCATCATATTTTTTCCCATGGGAATTGTACAAGGCGATTAAAGATAAGGTTCTCCATAGAACGGCAAACCTACGGGACATAAAACGTACCTGGTTATCGGGAATCATTGAGGAGATAATAGACTCGTCCCCTATTACGTGATACTGAAAAATATATTATTGTGAGTACGTGAGTTTGAATAAACTAAATGGAAAACAGAAATAGGAGGGCGGACCCCGGGCTCAAAGATTTGGATGCAACTGAGATTGGTGAAGAAGAAGACTTTTTGAAAAACATTACCCTCCTTCCTTTGGCAGTCGGGTAAAAAGTTTAGATAAATAGATAGATAACTCTTTATTGTACACCAATAAATTTACAGTATTACAAGTAGGTAGCAAGTAAACAGTTCAATGTACAATGGGCGGCCTTATCGCTGAAACTTATGCAAAAATGTTGAAGTCGCTTAAGTGTATCTAGCTGCTCCTCCGTGAGATCAGGATAGCTGACATCGGCGTAATCGAGAACAGGAAGAAGAAGAGATTGTGCGAGCGCAGTTTTGGTAGCAATTGGAAGGAAGTTTCGGAACCTTCGTAAGGCACCCGCTGATGCGAAAAGTTTCCGACTTGTTTCTTGTAACTGGATATTCCAAGAAAATGTTTTATCCATGTAGATACCCAAGTTCTTGACATTGTCACTAACTGGTACAATTGCTCCACCCATACCAACCTGAGGAAGTTGGGTCCAGTTTTAATTAAACGTTACAATCTTCTTCTTCAGCTTAGCGTTAATACAATCGCATCCGAAGCTTCCAGCTTGGAGTCTTGGGTGCGCTTTACCAGTCTAACTGCGGAATTGGTTAAACTTCGATATTTTATATGAAGCGATTACCATCTGACCTCCACAACTCAAAGGCGCTATCGAAGCATTGCAACTAGACCAGTTGTTGGACTTTTGAGGGCTCCAACTACCCGTAACGACTGCCATAGATGTTCCTATGGCAATCGGGACCGACGGCTTAACGTGCTCTCCGAGGCACCACCAGACCAATGCAAATATTCATTTATACATAAATATTTGCTGTTTATACTGTTGATTGAAGACACTTGGTGGAATCCGTTACACATTTTGAGTAAAACAGTTTGTACTTTTCCACCTGACCGGTCAGGTCAGAGTCAGGTGAAATTTAAAATATAAATAAAATACAGTGTAAAAGTACAAAGTTTCTCACTCAAAACAAATATTTGCATTGAGCGGAGATAGAACCCGCGCCTCCTGAGTAGCAGCCTCGTTCACTACCGCTACGCCACGGAGGCTTTCTTTAATTAAAAGTTAAAATAATTTACAATAATATTAACGAGAATTTACGGACTCAACAACAGGGGGCGTGTATGAGTTATTTACAATAATGCTAACGGGAATTTCCGGGCTCAACAACAGAGGGCGTGTATGAGCCAGTGCATCCGAAACATCAAGCAATTCAAAGGTACGTTATTTATAAGTAGATTATAAATATTAATTTATTACAAATCAATTCATTTTGAATACTATAAGACTAAACTATAAGAACTTTATAATTTTAACAGCCCAATTAAACTGACTACGTAGATTTGTGATTCTCTCTTGTTAGACTAATTGCGGTGCACGGAATTACGAAGGCTTCTCCAAGGCAGTGTCCTCGCTTTTGCTCAAAGCATGTGCAACGGCGCCTATTCTGATGAATACGTCGGTTGTAATTGAAAATACGGAATCCACGAATTGCATTGTTCAAGTATCACGTAGGTCCCCGGTTTTAAAACTGGAAATATTTCAGTACTGGATATTATATAGGGACTGTACCTATTGTATTAAATTTTGAACGATTTATTGATAAAACGATTATTAAAGACATGGAAAATTACATACAATAGTTGCAAAAAGAAGTTATTCTAGGTAATTTCTTTGTAATAATAATAATAAAAATTCCATAACATTCTAGACGCGCTATCTAGAACCATAGTAAGCATCCGTATACGTAGCTTAATTTTAAAGATATAGGCATACATTGGGACGGGCAGACGCAGAAAGCGACTTTGCTTTATAATAATGTAGTGAAGTGATTAAATTAAAAAAAAAAAAAAAAAAATTTTTATTGTCACAAACAAATATACAATTGAATTGCTCCCTGGATACCACACTAGGATTCCCTGTGTCGTGGTACCCAGTCACCTTCAAACCATTATGACAACAATACAAGATTAATTTTGTTCTTGAAATAATTTTAATAAATATATTTTTTAGATAAGTGAAAAAAAAAAGAATAAAAGCATGCATGCACGAATGTGTTTGTGTGTGTGTGTGTGAGTGTGTGTGTGTGTGTGTGTGAGTGTGTGTGAGTGTGTGTGTGTGTGTGTGTGTGTGTGTGTGTGTGTGTGTGTGTGTGTGTGTGTGTGTGTGTGTGTGTGTGTGTGAGAGTGTGTGTGTGTGTGTGTGTGTGTGTGTGTGAGTGTGTGCGCGCGTATGCGTGTGTGTGTGCGTGCGTGTGAGTTTGTGTAAAGGCAAGTGAGTGCCCACTTTTCATATAGAAATTTTCAATATATTTTCCGTTTCCTCATAGTCCATGTTGTGTAACCAATCGAAAATAGCAATTTTACAATTAATTCTATTCATGTTTAGTATATTATTATTGCAGTGATACATTTTTGAGTAAAGATAAGGTCCCATAAATTTAAAAAATGCTTTTGCGAGGCAAAAACGAACGTGATGTTATATTGTGTCCCTCTTTAACTAGGAACATATAGTTACAGATATTTAGCATACTTTAAGCACTAGAGGTATGTTCTTGTAACTATAGCCTACCCTCGAGGTTCAGCGAATGAATATGCACTAAATCTGTCCATGCGGTTGGCGTTCAAATTAGAACCAGCCTTCCCAAGAGAGTCGTAAAATGTGACGGTGAACCTCAACAGGAACACCGAGCCGGGTAATTTGGGTGTGCAGCTTTGTGGTCGTAGGAACTACAGTGTGGAGTTAGCAACTCCATAATCTATCTGTACGGTCGGCGTCAGAAATATCAAGTCCGTCTGTGGCATCGTAGCACCGAAACGGATGAACCGATTTGAATGAAATTTCTTTTTTTGAAAGGTATTGGTGGAGCGCTTATGTACTTTCTTGATTATTTCCCACATAATTTAATTGTATTTCAATTTTGTAATTTAATAAACCGCTTCTATGTATCGAATAATGTTTGAATATTGGCGCTCATTTGTTGACCACTTAGTGTTGGAGGAGGCCAATGAATGGCGCTGTGAATGGATCTGTTCGAACTATATTTTGAGAACGAAGTTTCTACGAGCGAGACTCTCAAGCACCACGGCAGATCATCTACCCGCTCGCATTTTTTAGTCAGTCACTAACTCGCCGCTGGCACCGAATGGTGTCCTTTTTTGACTCCGCTAACGCAAAAAACGGAAGTTTGATTAATTCAACTCCTCGTTTCTTTCTGTGTAATTCTATAAGTTCCTTTGGCCACATTCTCAAGTCAGTATAAGTGAAGTGTATCGGAAGAAAACGACAAATTCAAGAAAGTCACCGGCCGGTCGAAATATACCTACCTACCAGCACGTGCCAGGAACCACGCCTGTCTGCAGCTGAATCCTCACGAGGTGGAACACAGGTCAGGGCCGATTTTCTTACGTTTTCATTCATAGAAGCGGTCACATGAGTATTTCCTTTCTTACAACCAAACGCCAGGTCAGAGGTTCTTTACGCTCTGTGTGCAAACACACCACTTGGTCAGGACTACTTACACGTCCTACCATAATTTATGGTCCTTCGAGCCGGATAGGCCAGTAAATAACATATTCACGTAATTATTGGTGAATAATATTTCTTTCCTATTCATTTAATTAAAAGATTCACGTAATTTTGGTGAATTCTTTCCGCCATCTTAGTTTCATTACTTTCTTTCGCTAACAGATTTACGTAAATTATTTGGTAAATTCTGCATTTAAAACGCTAAATCTACGTAATAATTGGTAGATATTTATAATAGTTGGTGATTTACGTATTAATTGGTAAATAATCATCATTCTATTCGCATACGCGTAACTTTGTAGGTAAGTACCTATCTAGTTACGTAGTTACTTACATTCCCGCTCCGCTGTGCTACTTGCGCTATTATATAATAAGCCGTAGTACAATTTTCAATAAAAAAGTAGGTATATCTAAACTGTTTGTGTTGAATTACTATTATATTATAGTAGGTACCTTACAGATAATCTTCTTGTTATATTTCAATAGGTAGGTCCTACCTATCGTTAATTTGCAAACATGTCGTCAGATCTCGAGACGAAGCTTATTCTGTTGAATCAAAAAAAGGAATTATTGTTTGCACGCATTAATCGTTGGTATAAATCGTCGAAATCAGTTGTGTGTTTTGATATAACGACGCGAGCCAATGAAGATTTTCTGGCTGAGACCGAGACCATCGATGACGTTCGCGATAAATTCGAGTCGATTGTGGATCAAATAAATAGCTTAAATTTATCATTAGAACCCCCTGTGGAGCCCGACTATTCTTGCCTTGACTCATTCGATGAATTGTATTCGAGAATAAAACGCATTAGAAATAAATTATCTACGCTCAAGGTCAAGGAGGTCGCATCACACGGGCCGAGTAATTCAAGCGCGTCTGTAGTGAAATTGGAAATGCTTGTTATTCCGAGTTTTGACGGACGCCCTGAAAACTGGAATACATTTTATCAGTCCTTTAAGGCCAATATTCATTCGAACACACAATTGTCTGATTCGCAACGTGTGCAATACCTATTCTCAAAATTAACCAAAGACGCATTAAAGTTCACTGCCGGTATTGTTCCGTCAAGTGAGACCTACAGTATAGTGTGGGACGCCTTGGTCAAGAAATACCAAGATAAACGCTCATTAGGTTCATATTATCTTAATAATATATTAGACTTAAAGAATTGTTCACTTAGTGTGAACTCACTTGATTCATTTATAGGTATATATTCCTCATCTATCGCCGCGCTTAAAGAGTTAGGTATAAATGATTTAACGGACTTCGTGTTTCTACAATGTGCCTTGAGGAAAATGGACACGCTAACCATCCAAGCCTTCGAACTTTCTGTTCGAGGTGTCGATATACCTACGACGCAACAGCTGATCGACTTTGTACAAGATTATGCTAAGATGATTGAACGGTCAAACCCGCGGTCTTCGTCATATGCGAAGTCGTCCACTGCTGGGACACCACAGTCTAATGATAGGCGTGTACAGCGTAATTCTAAGTCGTTTGTTGTCAGTGAGCCGATTAATAATAAGTCGAATGCGCCCGCCGCAGGTAACGCGCCCTGTTGTTTATGTGGCGGCAGTGACCACCGACACCTGTATGACTGCGCTCAGTTTAAAAATATGCAAAATGCAAAGGCTAGATATGAGTTTATTAAATCTAAGCGTGGTTGCGTGAATTGTCTAAGCACATTACATAATCTCCCGCAATGTAAAAGTACGTCAGTTTGTTTCTGTCAGAAAAAACATCATAAATTATTGCATTTTGAGAATAATATTAATAATTCGCACTCGCATGCGACGACTGTTGCCGCATCCCCGCCGCCCCAGTGCGACCTTGACGGTCCCACTCCTGAGTCATCGCTCGCTTCAAGCACTGTGCATTCGTATGCCTCTAGCCATAAGGGTGATATTCTCTTGGCAACCGCTCAGGTGTATGCTCGCCCTAAAGGTAGCACTGGAATTAAATCTGTAGTCAGATGTCTAATTGATAATGGCTCACAGAATAACTTAATAACATTGTCCTGTTGTCGTTTATTAAATTTACCAATAATACCAATGAGTAATTCTGTTGTCAAAGGTGTTGGCTCCATTTCGCACACGATAATAGGCTATGTGTATTTGGACATTGAATCTCGTATTTATGCAGATCATAAGTATACTATACATGCGTTAGTTATGAATAGCCTTACGGATCAATTGCCCTCGCAATTAATTAAGTGTGATAGCGATTTAAATCTTCGCGATTTACCGCTTGCTGACTTAAGCTGGAACATTCCAGGAAACATTGATATAATATTAGGTGCACAGCTCTTCCCGTATATCTACTTAGGAAATAGAGTCGAGTGTGGTCCCAGTGCCCCTTGTGTACTATCAACCGCGTTTGGGTATGTACTTATGGGTGATTACCCACGTAAAGTTGTTGTGCCTACAACCGCATCCTTTTCTGCGCTAGCACTAAATGATTTAGTGCAAAAATTTTGGGAACTTGAGGAAGTTCCTGTGAAGCGCCTATTGTCTCCAGAAGAAACCGAGTGCGAGAATATTTTCACATCTACTGTGACTCGCGATGACGTGGGTCGTTATACGGTTGCGCTGCCGTTCTGCAAGGATCCCTCTGAACTAGGGAACTCGCGCGGCGTCGCTCACCGCCGGTTTTTGTCGCTCGAGCGTAAACTTCGTCAATCACCAACCGTACGCGAAAATTACAATAAGGTTATTCAGGATTATTTAGATAACGGTTATCTTAGTCTCGTTGATGACTCTAATTTGTCTATGGATGGTTATTACATACCACATCACGCAGTAGTTCGACATGACAAACCGATGCCGCGTATTGTGTTAGACGCGAGCGCTAAAACCCACACTGGTCTTTCGCTCAATGATATTTTACATATTGGTCCCAATTTACAGGCAGACCTGTTTTTATTATTATTAAATTTTAGGCTATTTCCTATCGCAATGAACGCTGACATAAAACAACATTATTTACGTATTGGCGTACCTGTTGACCATCGTAAATACCTGCGCATCTTATTCAGGTTCAAGGAAACGGATGAAATTCAGACCTATGTGTTTAATCGACAAGCGTTTGGTCTGAAGTCAAGCCCGTATATAGCTATACGTACTGTGCGTCAGCTGGCTACTGACATGAGTCCGCACTTCCCTGACGCCGCGAAAGTGGCAGAGACCTGTCTGTATACTGACGATTTAGTTCATTCCGCACCTGATGAGGACACTGCTGTACACTTAGCTCGCAACTTGATAAAACTGTTCAAGGCTGGCGACTTTGACTTAGTGAAGTGGTCTAGCAATTCTTCTGTGCTGCTAGACTCACTTCCTGATACTCACCGCAAATCGCTTGAGTTTGATGTTGACAGTCATGTCGCAAAGGTTTTAGGTCTCTCGTGGGAGCCGTGTGGAGATAATTTCTATTTCACATCCACCTTGGTAGATGAGAAGTGCACTAAGAGAAATATACTCTCTATAGTTGCGCGACTATTTGACGTGCTCGGGTTGGTGGCACCTGTGATACTCTACGCCAAGTTGTTAATTAAGGAACTTTGGCTTAGTAAGAGTGATTGGGATGACCCTGCTCCAGAGCATATACGCTCACGCTTTTCCGCTCTCGTTCAAGAATTAAAATTGCTTGACACTTTAAAAATTCCGCGACATATAGGTGTCGAAGTTGATTGCGAACTACGTCTTGTCGCATTTTGTGATGCCAGCCTGAATGGCATGGGATGTGTTATTTATGCACATTGTACCTACCCATCTGGCATTCAAACTCGCATTTTGTGTGCGAAATCAAAGGTCACTCCGACAAAGATTACTACGCTTGCTCGCTTAGAGTTATGTGCTATTTTGCTTATGTCAAAGTTAATAAGAACTGTACGTGATTCGTATGCATTACGCATTCCCGTTACTGACATTTACGCCTTTTCTGATTCCACGATTGCCTTATCATGGGTTCACTCGTCACCACATCGGTGGTCGATTTTTGTTAGCAACCGGGTCGCTCAGTGTCAAGAAAACTTGAACGCTAAACATTTTTATCACGTCGCCGGAGACATTAATCCGAGTGATTGTCCATCACGCGGCATGCTCCCTTCGCAACTTTTGACTTATGATTTGTGGATCCGCGGCCCCCCTGATGAATGGCCTATTAAGTCATTCTCTCCCGCCAACTGTTCTGACTTACCTGAGCATAAGGCAAATGTGTTGAGTGTGACATCAAAACACACAGAGTCGCCATTGTTATGTACATTAGCACAACGTGTTTCTTCTTGGCAGAAACTACTACGTATCATTACATACGTTTTAAAATTCGCACGATTTAAATTTAAGATCGAACCTCATTCTGTATCAGGATTACATCCTGTCCTTCTCCCTAAACGCGATCACGTTGTTGATCTAATAATTCAGTATTTTCACGTTGTCAATTGTCATACTGGACCTGGACTCCTCATGTCTATCATAATATATAAAACGCGTACTGGTACTTACAAACGCGCTGTAACCAAATTGTATCCTATCCCAACGCAATAACTTATAACGCTAAGTAGAATCTTAAACTTTAATTTTTAACTCAAACTTTAAACATACTTTAGATAGAATATTGTTAGTCTAAGTTGTTATTTTCGCTATGTGTATTATTATGTTATACAAATTCACTATGGGCTCTAATCAGCCAGTGTTCGCTTGTTTGTTTCGTAACGTCTTGCGACGTTCCAAAGCCGGGTGCATGGTGGAGCGCTTATGTACTTTCTTGATTATTTCCCACATAATTTAGTTGTATTTCAATTTTGTAATTTAATAAACCGCTTCTATGTATCGAATAATGTTTGAATATTGGCGCTCATTTGTTGACCACTTAGTGTTGGAGGAGGCCAATGAATGGCGCTGTGAATGGATCTGTTCGAACTATATTTTGAGAACGAAGTTTCTACGAGCGAGACTCTCAAGCACCACGGCAGATCATCTACCCGCTCGCATTTTTTAGTCAGTCACTAACTCGCCGCTGGCACCGAATGGTGTCCTTTTTTGACTCCGCTAACGCAAAAAACGGAAGTTTGATTAATTCAACTCCTCGTTTCTTTCTGTGTAATTCTATAAGTTCCTTTGGCCACATTCTCAAGTCAGTATAAGTGAAGTGTATCGGAAGAAAACGACAAATTCAAGAAAGTCACCGGCCGGTCGAAATATACCTACCTACCAGCACGTGCCAGGAACCACGCCTGTCTGCAGCTGAATCCTCACGAGGTGGAACACAGGTCAGTGCCGATTTTCTTACGTTTTCATTCATAGAAGCGGTCACATGAGTATTTCCTTTCTTACAACCAAACGCCAGGTCAGAGGTTCTTTACGCTCTGTGTGCAAACACACCACTTGGTCAGGACTACTTACACGTCCTACCAGGTATATTAGTCGGGAGTGTTCTTAGCTGTGTTGTAAGTTATTATTATAAAGGTGCTAGAGACAAAATAAACTAAAGAAAATAAGGATATTAATAAAATATTTACATAAAAGAGAAAAGAAAAAAGAAAAGCTGTGTTTGAGAAAAATCGGTGCAAGATGGCCGCCGCCACAAAATGGCGGAGTAAATAATAATTTCATAAGTCCCTTAATATGGGTATCAAATCAAAGAGCTTGACTAGCAGATCAATTTAAAAAGTATAAAATAAAGATTTAATTAAAATTCGAAAAACATTGGGAAAAACGCTCAAGTGAGACTTGAACTCACGACCTTTCCCTTACAGGAGGAATGCTCTTCTAACTGAGCTATTGAGCCACACCTGAAAATTTCAAATTTTTACTTCTCTTTATTTCCGTCTTTAAGGGCGACGGTGGTGCCATCTACCAACATTTTTACGAACTAACTACTTATCGGAATAAAGGAAAAAAAATCTACTTTTTTTTATTGATTTAATAGTAGATTGTACACCAAGGTGAAAGCACTGTCTTATGTCACGGGCGCGATATTGAATCCTGAGCGTAACGAAGGACTCCAGATTTAACTCCCGAGCGTAGCGAGGGGGTTTTGAGTTGATTCCGGGGCGAAGTGAGGGAATTAAAATGGAGTCCTGAGAGCAGTGAAGGATTTAAGCGCGCCCAAGGCAAAATCAGTTTTATCCCTGAGGAGTATACTCTACTTTTCTCACCTTTTGCGAGACAATAAAAACCAGGGCTACTAGAAAAAGTATTTTAATTATTAAAATACTTAAAAAAAATACTCGCGGCTTTTGTTTTAAGTATTGATTTTTTTTTTCGTTCGGCTTGCCGTGGCGTGGCCAGCTCGATTTTCGAATAAGTTCGATTTTCAAATAAATGAGGCGCGGCGCGCGCCGCCGTCCACCTCCTCGCCGTCGGCCACCAGCAGCAGCCGCGCGCCGCGCGATTTTGACGAAATTAGACTTTAAATGCATTACAATAAGAACTAAGAGAAGTGAGAATCACATTACTGCCCGGCGGGTTATAATGAAATTCAGCACAACATTACACCCCGGCAAAAGACAAGGGCTATAATGATTTACTTTGAGTAAGGTTTGCATGATATATAATGAGGCATTGTCGAGCAGGTGGTGTGACAATTGTATTATTGTTCCAACTAAAGGTGTGTGCTAAAGATCAGGACAATCAGAAAGCCAAGGAATTAAGACTATTGTGAGCACAATATCGATCTGATGCCGACTGTGCAGTTTTTTTTTTTTTTTTTTTTTTTTTTATCGTGCGAAAAATCCCCATGGATACCACCCCCACGGAGCCGGTGGAGGCGGTTATGTCGGACTCGAACCGACTAAAACGCACGCCGTCTTGGGTCCTTGGCTGCCGGAGGTGAGATTGCCAAAAGCATATCTCTCGCACCCCGGCAGACCCAGGACCATCTCTTTCGAGATGGCCCCCTTCGGGTTGTGGGGACCAAAATGTCCCCATCTAGCCCCGGTTACGGGGAGGCGCACTTTGCGCCGCCGTCGCGGCCTGCTTCTGCTAGGGTGACAGGCGGCTCCACCGGTCACCCCCAGGCCAGCGCTCATGGAGGACGGAGGTCGTTCTGCGACCTCCGACGTCCGGTTCGCCTTCGCTCTGCACGGGCTTCCCGGGCCCGGAGTCTGGTCCGGACCCGACCGGCCGCCTCCTTCTCGAGCATTACTTGCTCGCAGAAGGAGGCGGCCGCACCCCAAGCGTTTGCGCATCGTACCATCGCTGTGAGCAATGTGACGAGTGTGAGGACTCCCACCCCTAGAGCCGCCACTAGGACCCGCCTCGGCGTGTCCCACGCCGGGCACTCGGTCAGCGTGTGCAGCTCTGTGTCCTCGCTCGCATCACAGTGATGGCACTCGGACGTTGGCTCCTTCCGGATCCGACACAGGTAACTCCCGAAACACCCGTGTCCGGTAACCACCTGCGTCAGCCGGTACGAGAGGCTGCCGTGTGGCCTCTCTAGCCACTCCTCCATGATGGGTCTTACCGCCGCTATTACGGCGTGCCCTGCGCTTGGTCGCCCAAGTCGTAGCTCCCATTCCGCTACCATGTCCCTGTGGAGCTGGGACCTCACGGCCCGAATTTCTTCGGGCTCGGGTTCCCGTCCCTGCTCCCGCGCCTCCTTACGATACCGATATAGCATCGAAAGGGCTCTCGCATCCAGGTTCCACGGTAGGGATCCGGCAAGGAGACTCGCCGCCTCGAAGGATATCGTGCGGTACCCCCTAATGACCCTGCTGGCCATTGCACGCTGCGGTCCACGCAGCAGACGCGCATTGTGGACCGTCAGGGTGTCCGCCCATATTGGGCACCCATACAGGGCCATGGACCGCACGACTCCCGCGTAGAGTCTCCTGCAGGAGTCATCCGGCCCCCTCATGTTGGGCAGCAGCCGCCCCAAAGCGGCAGCTGTGTCCTTCAATTTGGGGGCCAGTCTTCGGAGATGCTCCCCGAAGTTCCACCGGCCATCAAGTACGAGCCCCAGATATTTCATCTGGGCCTTGACGCCGATGGAAATGTCTCCCACTATGAGGCTGGAATCCTCCGGTGGCACGCGCCGAGGCCCATGAAAGAACATGGCCTCGGTTTTATGCAGAGCCACCTCGAGACCCAGCCGCCGAATCCGTTCCACGACTTGGGCAACCGCGGTCGTGGCCTTCAGGGTCGCTTCGCGGTATGTAGCCCCGCACGCCGTCACCAGCGTGTCATCCGCATAACACGTGACGGCGGCACCGTCCACGAGCTCCCCGCGAAGCACCCAGTCGTAACCGATGTTCCACAGTAGCGGTCCCAGGACCGATCCCTGCGGAACACCGCACGACATCTCTCGCCGACCGAGCCCGGTCGCACTTGGGTAGACGACTGCTCTCTCCGACAGATACGCCCCGACTATGCGGCGAAGGTAGAGAGGCACTTCGTGATACACGAGCGCCTCCCTAATGCAGCTCCAGGGCAGGGTGTTAAATGCGTTGGCGATGTCCAGTGACACCGCCAACACCACCTCGCCCCGAGCGACGGCGTCCTTCGCCAGAGTCCTCACGCGCATGATGGCATCCACGGTGGAGCGCCTCCGGCGGAAGCCATACTGGCCATCCGCCAGGTCAGGCCCCACCCTGGATAGGTGCTCGACGAGGCGCTTTGCAATGACTCTTTCAAAGAGCTTGCACACCTCGTCGAGCAACACTATTGGCCTGTAGGCGGACGGTGAGTCCGCCGGGCGCCCCGCCTTTCGGATGAGGACCAGTTTCCCCGTCTTCCACATCTTCGGAAACTGGCCTCGCTCCAAACATGCGCTGAGAAACCCTCTCAGCCGGGGCTCGAGAGCGTCTTCTTCTCCTAGAGCTAGGACCCACGCTCGGCCTGGAATGCCGTCGGGTCCCGGGGCGGTGTTCTTGGCCTTGAGCCTTAACACCGCCAGCTCTAGCTCCACCCAAGTGACCTCGGGCACGTCGTCGTCATCCACGCTGGGCGCCATAGGCGACCTAGGTGGCGGAGTCATCTGCGGTGGAATATGTTCCACCGCCCGCGCTGGGAACAGTGAGCCAACGACTCCTCCGAGCAGCTCCGGCTGGAGACACCGGGTTAACGGCGGGGCCCGGGGGCGCAACTTGCCCCTTACCATAAGGTAAGGCCGCCCCCATGGGTCCCGCTCCAGCGTCTCCAGCAGCTCTTTATGAGCTGCTGCCTTTGCCTGCCTTATGGCCACTCGGAGGGCCTTTCTGGCCTCCCTGTACCCCGCATGAAGCTCCGCCTCTCGGGGCTCCGTATCTGCGGGGCGGCTACGCCTCCTTCGGAGTCTGGACCACCGGCGGAAAGCGATCACAGAGGCCTGTCGGAGCCTCGCGATGTCCGCCGACCACCAGTAGACCTGACGCCTCGGATTATAGGGCGGAGCCCTAGGCATAGCCGCGTCGCAGACACGAGTCATGGCCTCCCGGAACCACGCCGCCTCATCGTCTATGTCGACAGGCCTGTCCGGCGCAGAGGCCCAGGCCTGTACGATGGCGGCCTCCAGGAGGACCTCCCGATCCATTCGCTTAAGCACCCAACGTGGCTCGCGTGGGGCCGGTGTAAACGGCGCGGCGCCCGCAGGAGGGGAGACGTCGAACCGAATGTATCGGTGATCCGACGCTGTCCCCACCTCCTCAAGGACACACCAGCCCTGCACACGGCCTGAGAGCGGGGCGCTCGCGAACGAAAGGTCCACAATTGAGTCGCCCCAGCTCTTCACGCACGTGGCGACGGCCCCGCGATTCAGGAGAACTAGGCTGAGACTATCAGCCCAGCTCTCCACTGCCCTGCCCCTCGGATTCGTGCGCCGGGAACCCCAGTTCATAGACCAGGCGTTAAAGTCCCCGAGCACCAGAACCGGGTGAGGGTAACAGGTATTGACGACGACGGTCAGATGATCCAGCCACTGCTGGTACTCATCTATGACTCGGCTCGGCGAGAAGTAGACTGCCACGACCGCTATTCCCCCCACAAGTGCCGCTACGCAGCCATTCCCCCTTGTCACGACAACAAGGGGGGGACTGCCGGCAGCGGCGTTGTGCACCAGTGCCACCGATCCGTCCAGGTCGGTTTCCCAGGCAGGCCCGAGAAACCGGTGAATGTACGGCTCGGCGACAGCGGCGACATTAATGCCCCACTGTGCGGTGCTCTGGAGCAGAAGTGCCTGAGCATCGACACAGTGGTTTGCATTTGCCTGCAGGACGCGGAGCTGAGGATCCATTATGGAACCCCCATCTCCGCGCCCTGCCGCGAACCAGAGACGGAGCGCCTGCCTCCCGGCTTCGGCCTCCCCGCGGTGCAGGCCTTGGCACCAACCCTATGGTCGGCCGGCTTGCCCTCCGCTGCACACCTGAAGCAGTGCAACGGAGCTTCGCAACTACCGGCCTTATGACCGGGTTGGCCACAGCGGAAGCAACGGTCACCGACTGTTACCTCCGCCGTGCACTGCACCCCTACGTGGCCTACCGACAGGCACCGGAAGCACCGTGCCGGTCGGGCCTGCAGGAGCCGCACCTGCACCTTCTGGAAGCCCCCGATGAGGAGGCTCCGCCCATCGGCAACCTTTTGGGCTGCCGCGATGGGGCAGCCGACAACTGCTGCCCCCAGTCCACGCCGGCCGAAGCGTATAGCTCCGACCTTTACTGTGTCCTGAGGACAGCCTCCGGCCTCAACCACGGCGAGCCTAAGCTCCTCGGCCGTGATGGAGTCGTCCAAACCCGATATGCGCACTTCTGCGCACTTGTTGGGCCTGGACACCCGGACATCAGCCGCGTCCAGCGTCTCCCTAAGCGTAGCCGCCAGGGCGTCGGCTTTAGGGCCGCTGGTAGCGCCGGGGACCTCGAAGATCCGAGATCCGGTGCGCGTGGGCTTGCACACCAGATCCGGGATCCCAAGGGCTCCCAGGTCGATGCAGGCCCTTGCCTGCCTCACCACCTGGGCGTACTCCACACCCCTCTCCGACGCCTCCGCCGTCAGTGTGATGACGACGGCCGTCGATCGAGGGACGCGGAGCCTCCTCGGCGCTGTTGCCATCGCGGCAGCCTTGGCCCTTCTGGCCAATTTGGCTGCCTTTTTGGCGGCATTCCGTCTCTGTTTACTGGCTCCCGCTACCTCCCAGCCCCCTAACGGGGGGCTCGAGGATTTTGCTGGAGCCAGAGCCCGGGCCGGGGCTGAAGCCCAGGCCGGGGGCGGGGCTGAGGCCAGGGCTGGGGACTTCTTCCCCTTGCCCTTGCCCCGGGCACCCTGAGTGGGACCCGCAGGACCAAGAGGGGGGCGGCGAGCCATCACCGCCACCGGGGAGGCAGGGCCCCCCCTCACTGCGGCGGCGTACCCAGCCGGCGTCGCGAGGGGAGGACGGCGGGCGATGTCAAGGATCGCCTCGAGCCGCCGGTTGGTGCGCTCCTCCTGCGCGACCATCTCGGCACGTATGGCCGCCATAAATTCGGCCAACGACGCCGGCTCTGCCGGTCGAGTCGGCGGCTGCACTGGTTGCCGCGGCGGCTGCGCAGTTTGCGCTGGCCGTGGCGGCTGCGCAGCTTGCGCTGGCCGCGGCGGCTGCGCAGCTTGCGCTGGCCGCTCCGGCTGCACCGGTCGGCCCGTGAGCGCTGAGTGCGCCGACCGCTCCAGCTGCGCCTTCCGCATTGACCGAGTCACCACTCCCGGCAACTCGATCAGGTGCTCGACCCTCTTTTTGAGGGCCTCCAGTTCTGCTGTGACCCTCTCGAGCCGGCGCTGGGACTCGACCTCTTGTTGTTGGGCCTCGTCCGCCCTCCTCGCCTGCTCGGCCACCTGCTCGGCCAGGCCCTTGCTGGCGGCAACGATCTGCTGCACGACCCCAAGCATTGCAGCCTGCTCGGGAGTCGGAGACTCTACCTGCCCCGCCATCATCCGGCCGAGCCGAAGGCCGAGGGTCATGGTCCTCCGGTAGTGGGCCGAAACCAATGGCGCCTCGCTCCCCGGGTTGGATCCAACCCACGGGGAGGAGTCCCGAGGAGGGGGAGCGGCCTCCCCACCGTTCCTCCTCGCCCTTTCGCGGCCGGTGGCCTGCACCTTGTGCACCCTTTCCTCCTCACTGCTGCTGCTAGTGCCGCTGACCTCATCCAGCTCGGCCACCCGCGGCAGGGGAACCTTTTTTCTCCCCTTGCCACGCTTTTTGGCTGCAGACCTCGTCTGCAGCCCAGGCAGCGCCTGCCTGTCTTCCTTAGTGGTGACGCCAGATTCCTCTGACGTCACCGCCGCCGGTGATACGGACGCCACATCGTCCATGGGTAGCGCGTCCTCCGCGCTACTGTTTTTGTTGGGGCCGGATTTAGAGCTCGGCGCCGGGCTCAGGCAATGAGTGTCCCCCCCAGAATACGGATAGGGACTGCCGTTGCCGACTGGCAACGGGAGGGACTCCCCAGCTAGGCTGGGACCCTCCTGGGTAGATTTTCCGTTATTTTTGTCCATTGCATTTGTTTTGAGTTTTATGTCCTCCGACATTGACGCCCTTGGGACTGGACTCCCTCCAGCCACTCATCCCATCGCCAGGCGTCAGAGCTTAGGATTGGGGATTTTTATAGAGGTTAACTCCTCGCGGATCCGAAGATCCACCGGCCCTGTCTGTTCAGGGTTACGGCCGGGCCGAACGGGGTCTGCACCAGACCGAGTCCGTCCGCCCCTGGGGGTAATTTTTTATAGAGGTTGTCTTCCTCGCAGCCCACTAGAGGCCACCGTTCCTGACCTAAGTCAGGCTTACGGTTTGGCCGCACGGTGGTCTGCATCAGACCATGTCCCCCACCTCTGGACGAAGCCAAAGGTGGAGAACCCGTCCGCCCTAGAGCGCCCTCCACTACGTCCTCTGAAAACAGAGGGACATGTGGAGGGCCCACGAGCGGCCCCTGACAGGGCCACTCCCGCCTGTGTTGTCTAAGCGTCTCTCGCCTGTCCCCTCTGAAAGCAGAGGGATACTGGGAGAGACGCGGACGACCACGGGCCTTACAGGCCCGTCATCCCACGACCCCACCTCAGTGGGGTCCGCCGATGGGTTATTTGTCAACGGCCAACAGAACTCCCAAGGTGGGAGTCTGTTAGCCGTTGTCCAGGGTGCACCAGCCCTCCCGCTTCCGCTCCCCAGGACCGCGGTCCAAAGGGGGAAGAAACGGAAAGGCCAACGTGGAGGTTACCCAACCAGCACCCCTGCCGACTGTGCAGTCAGCATCAAAAAGATGTTGACGAACAGAGTACTCTAAATGATCTTAATTTCGTTTTTTGACAACCTTCCAGTTGACCTATTGTTCTGATATTTGGTACACGCCTCTAGTTTAGACAATACTACCATTTCAATCAATAAAACAGTTTGATTTGCTCTTAATACCAGAGTTTCAAGATCATTTTGACACTTTGTTGTCAAGATATTTATGTCGCTGACTGTACTATGTAGTGTGCTGGTAAAGTTTAAATGTAATAAAATTATCGGACAAACATAGGCCTCTCCCATAGACCTCCAGAATGACCGATCTGAAGCAGCCCGCATCCAGCGCTTCCCGGCGACCTTGATGAGGTCGTCCTTCCACCTGGCCGTTGGGCGTCCTACACTACGTTTGCCCGTACGCGGTCGCCATTCCAGAACTTTTTTGCTCCATCGGCCATCTCATATAGACACTCATATAGACTTGTTAAAACCGTTCGTCTATCAGCATTTATACCGGCTTGCAGATAACGTTGATTTTGTTAAAAAAAATACTTACTTACATAAAAACACTCACAAGCTAGTTTTGTAGACAAAGGACTTAGCAACATGATCTGCAGTGGTTTTTGATTGCATAATTAATGGTACTTGCACTAATTGTACCTGCTTGCACTAATTATACCTGCATTGAATGTAGGTGTACATACTTCTAGAAGGGTTATATATCAAAAAGGATTCCATACCTTTTTTTTTTTTTTTCGTGCGGAAATCCCCTCGGATACCCCCCCTGCCGGAGCCGGAAGGGGAGGTTATGTCGGACTCGAACCGACTAAAACCGCACGCCGACTGTGGGTCTTGGTGCTAGGCTGGAGATGAGGTGTCCCCAACTCGCCCTCGGAATGGGGAGGAAGGATTCCATACCAGACACTGATGTAGAAGGCTGTGCTTTTTAATCCTTCCAATGACTCCTTTTTTGTCAAAGTTATCAAACCTAAAGATGATAGGTATACAATATTGAGATTATAATTTAATTGGTTCCATAACTGTAATAATAATATTCACCTTTATCAAAACAGCAGGAATTGCAATACGCCAATGTTATGCATTTAATAAATCATGAAAATCGTCCGTCGGTCTGTCATCGCGTACGGATGACAAATTGCGAAACTAGTTGACGCCACCCGGCCTCCCCCGCCCGCTGAAACACACGAGAGATTGTACGTTGGATGATTAGTTTTGTAATTGTATTGGTAAAAATAATATTATATCCTCATGCTATAAAATACTGACATAGGTAGTGAAATAATGAAATACGTATTGTATAATATAATGAGTTTGAATGAAATTTTATAGCATTTTTAATGCTAACTTTAAAGTTCGAAAGTGTAAGGGAAAGGTCGTGAGTTCAAGTCTCACTTGAGCGTTTCATTTTTTCCGATGTTATTCGAACTTTATAGCATTTATTATGCGAACTTTTAAATTCGAAATACATTGGGAAAAAGCGCTCAAGTGGGACTTGAACCCAGGACACGACGAGACGAGAGACGGGAAATTTGAAATGATTCAGGTGTAGCTCAATAGCTCAGTTGGAAGAGCATTCCCCCTGCAAGGGAAAGGTCGTGGGCTCAAGTCCCACTTGAGCGCTTCTTTTTCCCGATGTATTTCGAGTAATATAATAAGACTCAAACGTAGCTGCAAATAATAAATAAATAATAAAGAGAACGCTGAAAGGAAATTATGAATTTGATCACTAAATGCTCCAAAATTGTGTAAGTACTCAATAAAGTGATGAGGTTCTCAAGAAAACTCCATTATTTACGCATACATTATGGACGAACAGATATTTAATGAATTATTTATTAAGTTACTTAGGTATTCCGTGACAAATGGCTAGTGTTCGGGCGTTTAGAGAACTCTGTAGGCGCCATTTGTAAAATAAATGAAGTAGATGGCACTTTAGTTCTGAGAAATTGATTACACAACTTCTTATGTCTGAATTTTATGATTCAATGTATTCCCAAGCCACGTGGTTCCCGGTAGAGTAGAAAGCCGTACTCAATTTTGATAGCAGCCGCTGATTGGATATTACTCGCAGATTCGTATGAGAAACAGTATAAAATACCGGAGGATGTTTGTGCCTCGTCATCCAGACCCGATATATTTCTACTTTCGAAAAAGCAAAAGCGTGCAGTACTAGCAGAACTCACACTCTACGCCGTAGAAGTAGGATCAAGGGGAATTCCAGCTAAATCCCTGTATAACTTAAAGACCTCGGATTGCCAAGAGCTTCAGTAAGCTCTTTACTCAAACGAATATCTAAAACGGCGTTGATAGGATCTTACCAAATTTGGATAGGTAGAGGGGGGAACACTTGTGACGGTGGAGGTGAGCGCTAATGCATCAAAAGGTGGCCACCCTAAACCTACACCTGGGTCGCAAGTCCCAGGCGCCGTCACAGTGTTCCTCTCTGTATTACGCCATGGACCCGGCGACCACACCCGGTGAATCCATGGAATGCTGAGAACCGGATCTCTCTGGTCCACCCCATCTCTTCCCATATGGTGTCGAACAAGGCGACTAAGGGATAGAGCTGTTTAACATCCACAGATGCATGGCTTGAGTCAACAATAGTGCCCGCAATGCGGCAATAGGCTCACCCCCTATTACGTGGGACCGAATCCAATTATTGGTGAAATGTGGGTGTTTAAGTCACCTCTGCCTAACCCTCCTTAAGTATGTAAATATATTTTTATCACATTTGGATGAGTTCTATTATCAGTATTATAGGTACAGTATAGGATGGAGAATCCTTCGTCATCATCATCAGCATCATCAGTGACTTCAAGTCTAATTAAAGCTTGTACTTCTAAGCTTGGGATCGACTCTCCGACTTTTTCTCCTAATTTAGGTTGCCTTGGTTTTTGTCAAGATTCGAATACATCGGGAAAAATGAAATGCTCAAGTGGGACTTGAACCCACGACCTTTCCCTTACAGGGGGAATGCTCTTCCAGCTGAGCTATTGAGCCACACCTGAATCACTTCAAATTTCCCTTCTCTTTATATTCGTCTTTAAGGGCGTTGTCAAGATTTTTTTTTGGTTGAGACTTTATTTCTTTGCCACATGGTAAATAATGGAATACTCTACCCAAATTATAGGGTCGTGTCTGAATAAAAAAATCTGGTCTTCGCTTGTTCCTTACATTGTTCGAAGCTTTGTAACATTTCTTCTACAACATTACAGTATCAAATAAAATATCCCTACCCACAAAAACTCATTCTATTATTAATGTTCACGCCTCTCACGGCTTAGATTTATTAGAATTAGATGTGGTTCGTCCTAGGTACTCGAGTTGCTAGATAGTCGCAATTACAGTAATGTGTCACATATCGGGCGGTTCGGGCGCCAATGTATCAAGCCGCTCGGCGCACTAAATCACGAGAATATCGAACGCTACGTGTGCTACCGCGCCAACTGCTACTGCCGGCTATTTTTTGAATCTTTTATACTACTTGTATACTTTTTTAATGTAAAGTGATGCCTGTTTACGAAAAAAAGGATTAAATTCAATGTGGATTTCTATCGAAAAAAGTGAACATTCAAGGTGTTTCTCAGTGTTTCTTTTTTTTTTGGTGCGACATTGAAATTCTTGGGCGGATCAAACAATAGCCTTTAAAACTGTAACATCGTTCATTGTTCATTGTTTTCCAACCAAGCCACCGGACCCTGCTTACTCTGCACGCCGTCACGAGCGTGACATCATACGTGGCGTCTCATAATACGTGGCGGTGGCACCATCTACGAGCTCACCGGAAGACGCCTTATCGTATCGGATGTTCCACAGGAGAGGTCCCTGTGGAGTACCGTACGATATCTCACGACCGAGGCCGGTCATGGTTGGAAAGATGACGGCTCTCTCCGTCAGATACGTCCCGACTATGCAGCGAAGGTATAACATAGAGGCACTTCATGATATACGGGTCCGTACCTAGGCAGGCTGTTCAACGCGTTGGCTATGTCCAGGAACACCGCTGACATCACCTCGCTCCGGGCAACCGATTTTCTCGCCAGAGTTCTCACCCGCAACAGTCTGTGTGGGCTGCCGCACCCTCTTTCTGCAAGCAAGTAATGCTCGAGAAGAAGGCGGGGAGCAGGTTCGAAAGGGAACTCAGATCTCTTCCGTCCCGCGAAGCTTGCAATCATCGCTTAACGATCTTCACCCTCCAAGAGTGCAAACCTGGTGAAGATGAGTGAAGCCACCTGTCACCCTAGCAGAAGCCGGCCGAGGTAGTGACACGATGCACGCTTTCCCCTTTCCGGGCAAGATAGGGAAACCGTGGTCCTAATGATAATGACCCACGGATAGCGTGCAATTTTAGTCGGTTTTTATCCGACATTACCCATTTCAAGGTGTCGACGTGACCTTCATTAAATTTCGGCCTGCGAGCGCAGCTGATAAGACTAACATCTTACTAATATCAATATTATAAATATGCAAGTTTGTAAAGATATCCGGACGTCTGTTAATCAATCAAACTCTAATGTTGCACGCCAGTCAAACCGAGGGCAACCGCTCACAGCTCATTATGAAAAAATATCTTGCTCTTTTACACAATGCATTTATAAACAAAACGCACTCATTTTAAATCCTTGTGTTTTATTTTTATTGGCAGCCATTGCAGCGCCGTTGGTTGACTGCAATAAATTAGTGACAGAATAATTCAAGCATAAGGCTACCGTAAAATGGTGCTCTATTTTAATCGTAGTGTTTTGTTGGCTGTTGATACTACAATAAATAAAATAAGCATACGCTATTTTAGGAGTACTTTTTTATTTTTATTTCACGGAGGAGCCAGCAGGGGTGGTTATGTCGAACTCGAACCGACCAAAACCACACGACCATCTCGGACCAGTTGCTGAGGGTGAGAAAGCCTTTGACATATCTTTCACACCCTAGTTGACCTCCATCGAAGGGTGAAAAATTTCAGCCGGTGGAAATATTGGGATGTAAATGTAAAAATCTCCACCACGGCATTGCTTTGCAGAGCAAGCCGGCAGTCATCTTGTTGTAGAAATCCTTCGCCACTGCTACCCTTTTAACAGAACTAAAGTCCTCCTGAAACCTAAATTATGTCGGACAATTTATACTGATAACTTCATTACTTAAATGTGTATCTAAATTTACAAACAACTCTTTTCTTCATTCCTGTATCTAGAAATAAAACTATATTACCAACTACACGAAACTTCCCCGCACACTGTTAAAATATTCTTGAACTTACTAACTGAATTCCACAACAGCTCCACATTTAAAGTATACAATTTCTCAGAGGGTAGTTGGTAATCAAACGCGGTAGACGCCGTTCCGTCTCCATCAGTTGCAAGTGTTGTTGCGCTGCATCCATTCATCACTGCAGCTTACAGGTAACAGCACCCTGAACTAGAGGTGGATTTACAATGGCTATTTTAGTGAGGAAAAGAATAAATGTTAGTAAGTACTTCGTATTCGTAAGAATTTGTGAAGTGGTAAGCTAGTTATAAGCCTTCCCAGCCTATTATTATTAGCACAGACTCTGCAGGTGACCACTTAAGAGAAAGCGTATAACACACAATGGCCCAATAAAGGCCACAACAAGCCGTTGGGTACAGGGAGCAATGGTATAAAGTGGTGCGTGGTTAGCTATCGGTCTGACACAATTTAAATGAATCGTAGCGTAGCAATGACATATGAACTACCCATGTGATCATGGCCTTTTGTGTATTGCTGAGCAGGATCAATCACTAGCCAATGGAGACATAATAAACAGAACAGAACGGGATGACTTAAAAACTCATTTTATATTTAGCTGGTTTAAAACAGTTCCTTCCATAACATGTACAGAAAATATTCTAGTATCACCTATCTTGAATTTTAAAACGTGAAATGTATTTGCGGTAGCATCTAGTGTATGCTGGGCTGATCCACATCATATTTCAACACACCACCACACGCCAGGCATCCTAGCATTTGTTAGCCCCCGCCTGACGTGCACCGACGGGCGTTCTGTACCGCCATTTACCTGAAGACTTTGAATCAACAATTGTTGAAACAAGCTTGTTTTGTTGATTGTATACTCTTGTAAAATATATGAGGATGAAGCTTGTGTTTTATTTTAGTATGCGTTTGTTTAAGTTTCATTTTATTTAATCGATATTTTTTCTTTATATTCGGTCCGTCAATTGACTGCACCCCGCTAGATGGCAATAAAGCTGAGGTTCAGTCCAGAACACAGACCACAATTCTCGATGCTATTTAACGTAAAATGTTGGTCCCTAACTTGACGACCTTGATAGATGCCTTTTCACGCCTCACTTGAAGAACCCGGGACTGTAAATTGTTTTTGAAAATTATAAATACTCTAATATTCGATTAAAAGGCTTAATCAATCAATCAATTAGCCCACCACTGTGCACTGCTGAATGTGCACCATTTCACCCGATCTTCCGCCTTCCATATCGAGTCTGTCCCAGACACCTTTTTCAAGTCGTCAGTCCATCTGGCTAGGCGGTGTCCGTCAGTTATTATGGCATATTTAGTTTTATACTCCGTTCAACTACTTAACTTTATAAAGGTGCTACAACACCTTAAGTAAGCTGCTAAAGCAATTCATACCAAAAGTTTGGCTGTGAAGATAAGTGAATGCCCATTAGGTATTCATATGTTTGAAATTTTAAATAGATTTTATATGACATGTCCGTATTTAGTATTAATAAAAGAAGAAGCAGATATAAAACAGGTTTAAAGCTATAAACCTCAAAATTGGGCTTGTTTCAGCTCACAAATGTGATGGCACTATCGTAACAAAATGACAAAAATGTGACAGGGAGTTTGCTTGTTTATTATGCTTTCATACTCTTACTACTCGACCTATCATCATAAAATGTTACATACCTGTCAGGAGTACAAAAAGGATATAGGATGTCAGGAGGTTGCTTTGCCTAGAATTCTTTCAACAATTTTTAATTTAGATAATTATGTTGTATGTTCAATTTATTGCACTATGATTCACGTGGAGTTTGCAATGATACACTTTTATCACCTTTCATTCTAGTTCCATAAAGTGATATAATTTAAGTCCACATTATGAATAAACTCTGAATTGTATCAGTGAGAACCTGTAATTGGCTGTATGTAACTAATTTTAGTCACTATACCTTTGTTATGGCTGTTGGTCCTCCGAACAAATAAATAAATAAATAAAAAAAAAATGTTTTTCAGTCGTGTAATACTGCCAAGTCTTACTTCTTCAATCTACTTATATCTACTAACTATAAGTACTCTACTAGTTAAGCTAGCCAAACCTGCCCTGCTTTGCTAAGGGTACACCTCATATAGTAGAACTTTTTAAGTAATAATTTTATATTGCATAACAACTAATAGCATAAACCTCTTTTCGCAGAATATCGTTTGGCATAAACTCATTTTGCATACATTGAAACTCATAATTTTGTAAGTCAGAATCATCTGTACGCATAATTTTTGTATCCATAATAATCACAATGTATAACCATCACATCGCAGAAAGTTCAAAACCAGATTCATCTTTTGGTATATATTTCTTATCCATAACTATTTAAAAGTAGAACCATCATTTCGCATAACCTAACCTATCCGAGTCGGGGTACTCTGTGTCGGGGTGTAAACAACTATCTATTCTGGCGCTTCGCCGGCCGCTACCGCGGCACGCTCGCTTCGCTCGCTCGGCTCGCGCTGTTGGGGTCACAGTTCTAACCTAACCTAACCTATCCGAGTCGGGGTACTCTGTGTCGGGGTGTAAACAACTATCTATTCTAGAGAGGTCACAGTTCTAACCTAACCTACCCATTTTTAAAGAAGAATGTAACCCAATCTATATTATTCTAATTGAAATTCTATGCTCTTTATAGTATGCCTAGTCAAATTATGCCAATTAATCTGTACTCTAAATGAACGTTATGCTAAATGAAGTTATACAAAACTTTAACTATGCCAAAGGTAATTATGCCAAATAAAATTCTACTATCTTAAATGTATGCCATTCTAAATTCGGTCATAAGCACATTATGCCTAAAAATATTTATGTCAAATATTTTTAATGCCTCAGGCCGCGTCCTGGACGACGGCGGGCGGAGCGGGCGGAGAGGGCGGTGCGGGCGGTGTGCGCGGTTTCCTTCGCCACGCCGCGCCGCCCGCACCGCTGTCATCGAGAACAGCTTCACACAAATGTACGACTTTGATAAAGACGCGGGTGTCGTCGCCCGCGCCGCCCGCTCCAGCCGCCGTCGTCCAGGACGCGGCCTTATAAATGATCGATTAAAGAAGTTTCTGCGAAGTGAGTTATCCCAAATAGGTTTCGGAGTATCAAGTTTCTACCAAATAGACGGCACCCCTTTGCTAAATCTCATGTACGAGTATGTACATGTCAGGAATACTTTCTAGAACTCTTTAGAATATAGGTTATTAAATAAAATTATATTCATCACATCCGCTAAGGGTCGCTTTCCACGATTCGCGATTTCCACGCACCACACCTCGTGGAAAGAGACTTGTCCGTGATCTTGCAGACAATATTTGCGTGGTATAGACCATGCGAAACAAAAAGACGCGATTACGCGCGCACGTCAGTTCAGAGAGAAGCGTTGAGCCCACGTTTATTCCCTCTCTTTCTCCCACAACCATGGGGTTTGCCGTTTGAAGTGCGTGCATTTTACCGTGCAATCCAGAATGCAGCTAAGAACGAACGACGTCTGCTGTTCTCCTCGAGAAAGACTGTGCGTATAAAGGGTGCTATTGTCATAGTAAAATGCGTTCTTGTCCGCGTCCGTGAAACTTGCCACCGTGCAAACACGGAGTTACAGCTACACATTTCAATATCATTCTCAAGTTAAAGTTAGCAAACCAATTTGATTTAATTTTTTAATAAAGCTCGATACATCATGTGAAAAATATCTTGCCACTAGTCCCCAGCGAACACAAAGCAATATTACAACTATACATTTTATTTCCTTGTGTTTGTTTTGACAAGTATGTATTGAATACGTGACTGGCGCGATGGCGGCGGGCGAGACTCAACAAGACCTGCGATATAGTTCAAGCAGACTTGCTGTATCTTTACAACTTCCTTTTTTTATGTACGGCATGTCACTATGACTTTTAACTTCATCAGATGGTAAGCTAAAAGGGAAATCGCTTGTTTATGGCCTTTTTCATATGCACGGCACGGCGACCAGGGCCTCGATTCTACTAAAGCAAAACTTTTGTCAAGCCACTGAGATTGGAAAAAGCGGCAATACATTATAGACTTTAAAGCGATGCATTTAAAGTTCAATATTATTGGGATTACCACAGTTCAAACACCAATTGATTTTTGTACTATAACTTTATTGCTCACAATTTCACAATGGCGGCAGGTTTTATCGTAACACCAATTCGATGACACTTGTTGTCGCTTCGGCTGTCTGTTAACGAATGACGACCTCTGCACTTTCGTCTCGTGGCGGAAACGTCACAAACAATTGAGGCGGAAGTGCACTTATTTTAATATTCAAAACAAACATTGTGATTTAAATCTGGCTTAAGTATTTTTAGCTCAAAATATTATGGATTAATTTAATAGAATTATATTTTAATTATAAACTAAATTGTAAATGCCTAACACAAAATCAACAACGGATATGTCATAATAAATCACTTCATAATTATACTAGTACATTGATATGTGTGTAAATCATGCGGTATTTATGATTAAGCTTACAGCTCGGCCATCCTACTTATTGCGAGTCCCTTCGCAATAAAGGAGTCACATAAAATCATTACATATTACATTTAAGAGAAAAAAAATTCGAAGACCTAAATATTAATAATAACATTGTATTATTCCTAAAAAGTATACACTAATAAATCATAATTGATTAATTACATAACCTTATTGAATTAATTATTATTTACATCTTCATTCTCCTCCATTTCAACTTCACTATCATTTATAACACCGTCGACGTCGTTATTGTCATCACTAGAGCTACTGTCAAAGTTCCGATCAAAACTCATCCAAGGTTGCATCTTGTCTATTGCTACGACACCTTCGTAGCGGCGACCATTTTTACGCGACAAGGGGGTATCCTCAACAATAAACCTATCATGTTGGAGCACTTTCAGTATGCGATAGGGCCCTTGATACTTAACGGCAAGCTTTTGCGGCTGACCGTCATGAGGCACTTGCCTCTCTATTCGTACTAGATCCCCTACCTTGTATGTCTTACATCGCTTTCTATGGCTATTGTAACGCTGAGTATCTTTTTGTTGTTGTACTTCAATACGTTTGGAAGCCTCATCCCTAACAGTACTCAATGCGTCTGAAGATATTACGTTAATTGTATCGTTCACAATTGCGCTTAATATTCCTTGTGATCTATGGTTAATATTAAAGCCAAATAACAGTTCGGACGGCGATTTTTGAGTCGTTTTGTGCATAGCGGTATTTAAACCTATCTGTATATCGTTAATGCATTCGTCCCAACTCTTTTCGTCTTTACCGTGATTGGACGTGGCCAGCGCCTCGGTTATAGTTCGATTGAACCTTTCAACCTGGCCGTTTGCCCTTGGGGTTGCAACAGCATTTAATACATGTTTAATGCCATATATTGTGGTGAAATCTTTGAATGCCTTACTGGTGAAGCTAGAGCCGCGATCTGTAATAAGGCGTGTTGGAACCCCGAAGAAGCTGATATGATCCTTTAACACTTTTATAGTTGTAAGAGTTTTTGTGTTTTTAACGGCAGTAATGTTTATGAATTTTGTGAAACTATCAATGATGACCAACAGATAACAATTACCAAGTTTGCTCCTGATAAAAGGACCCAAGTGATCCGCGTGAATTGTATGAAATGGTACCTTTGATTTCTCTATAGGGTGCAATCCACCTTCGCGTTTACCCCCTGGTGCCTTATGATGAACACACTCTAGACATGCCGAGACATACTTTTTAACGAAACGTCTCATTTTACTGAACCAATAATGCTGCCTAATACGTTCTAATGTTTTTTCGTAGCCGTAATGACCGACATCGTCATGATTTCGTTTTAGAATTTGCCAGCGCGCTCCTTTAGGGACAAACCATCTTATATCATCGCCTACTATACGATATACGCGACCGTTTTTAAGCTTGAAGTCTTTATGGACATCAACTACAGTTTGCGAATCAGGATTGTTGAGTATGTCCTTTATCCTGGCTATCTCCTCGTCCGCTGATTGAACAGTGGTGATCCAATCTTGTTCCGATTCGACTGATAAGACATCGAGAATATGAGGTTTATCCG
Organism: Eilema sororculum; assembly: GCA_914829495.1. Taxonomy (NCBI): domain Eukaryota; kingdom Metazoa; phylum Arthropoda; class Insecta; order Lepidoptera; family Erebidae; genus Eilema; species Eilema sororculum. Next base: position 25,004,901 of record OU618538.1, on the reverse strand, counting down.
ATTGACTATCATCTACTGGATTGCGGCTTAGTGCATCGACATGCGACATCTTTGCGCCCGGCCTATATTCTATCGTACAGTCAAACTCTTGTAGTTGGATCCACCACCTTGCAATACGAGGGACTAAGTCTCGTTTTGTAAGCGTTGACCTAATGGCGTTGCAATCAGTATGTATAGTGAAATTGATTCCTAAAAGGTAAACTCTAAATCGGTTGAGTGACGCTATGACAGCCAGAGTTTCCAATTCGAAGGAGTGATATTTTTGTTCGTCCGCCGTGGTCTTCCGACTGAAATACGACACGGGTTGTAATACACCATTTTGATTAAGCTGTAGTAAGATACCGGCCAAGCCGTGTTTACTAGCATCAGTGTGGAGTTGAGTTTGGGCCAACGGATCATATAAAGAGAGGAGCGGTCGTGACGATAACAGGTCTTTTAACAAAGCAAATGATTTTTCGCGTTCACTGTCCCAGGCCCATTCTTGCTCTTTTCTCAACAACCCAGTTAACGGTGCGGCTATTATGGCATAATTTTTGATAAACCGCCTAAAAAACCCAGATAATCCTAAAAACTGTCGTAATTCATGTTGGTTTTTGGGCTTTGGAATATTCAAAACGGCTTCAGTTTTCCTAGCACCTGGTCGAATACCATTCGCGCTTACTTCAAAACCGAGAAAATCTATTTTGTTGAAGAAAAAGTTACATTTACTCATTTTTAAAGTCAGCCCACCTCTTTTTAACAACTCAAGTACTTCCTTTAGTCTAGTTAAGCCCTCTTCAAAATTTTTGGATGGTACCAGAATATCATCCATGTATATCAAAGCATATTTAATTTTAGCTTCAGCAAGGATCTTATTAATTGCTCTTTGAAAAACCGAAGGTGCATTTACGAGCCCAAATGGCATCCTATTATATTCGAATTGTCCGTCAGGGGTTACGAATGCAGTCTTGTGGCGGGATTTTTCTTCTATGGGGATCTGGTAATACCCAGATGCTAAATCCAGTGATGTGAATAAGAAATTACCTGACAGCAAGTCCAATTGATCCTCGATGCGTGGTAAAGGATAGTGTTCCTTTTTTGTCTTACGGTTTAAAGCGCGATAATCAACACATAACCTTTTTTCACCAGTCTTTTTCTTTACCAGAACAATTGGACTTGCATAAGGCGAAGACGATTCCCTGGCTATACCATTTTCAAGCATTTCTTGAACCATATCCCTAACCTGTAATCTCTCCGAATATGCCAAACGATATGGTCTATAAACAACGGGTTCCGAATCTTCTAATTCGATTATCATTTCAGTAGCATTTGTAAATCCTAAGTCCTTGAGACTGCTAGAGAAACAATCCTTGTACTCGATTAGCACTTCCTGAAGTGAAAGACGCTCCTCTGCGGAGAGATTTGAGTTACAGTTTATAGAATCATCGACTTCAGTTGCGCTAACTGTAACTTCGTTCGCATATAACATTTTACTAATATATGTGGCTCTAGTGAGAAGCAGATCCTTGTTTATATTGATAACCGAGTTGGATATATTATGAATGAGAAGAGCACAGACATTATTTTTGACACTATATTCACCCGGTAGGAGATAATATTCTTGTCCCTTTGACCCTCTAATGGAGCCATCAACATATACCGTGCCGTCGCAGAAAGTGTTATTTACCACTGGTATAGCGCGCAACCCACCAATCGGAATCGCGACATTGTCACACGACACGAGGGGGACCTTTTCATTGTGAGGCGTTTTTTGGAAAATTATTGTATCGGGGGTCTTTGTTATGGTTAAATATGGCTTTTCAGTGAAAGAATGACCCAGTAGCACAGAATGTCTAAGTACATAATCCTCTACAATATATAAATTTACGGATTCTACAATCCCTTGTACCTGTACTGTCGCTATTATCATACCAAGAGGCCGAATAAAATTTTCACCAATGCCTCGTAGTATGGGTAACTCTATATTCTTTACAATATTGGTGTTTAGTAATTCTGCATCAGTTTGTCTTATCAATGAACATTGGCTGCCGAGGTCCAAATGACATTTGAAATTGCGACCGTTAACTTGTATGTTCATTATGTATTTATCATTACTGTCGTTATTCATACTAAGTTCCGAAACCTGTTTCTCATTTTTATCCGAGGTGCCGTTGGGCAATGATACTTTAGTTTTGGTCCTGTAGCAATTGACAGCTTGGTGTCCTAATTTGTCACAGTTCGAACACTTAATCAGAGGTTTATCACATTTAAAGCTGGGATGACCTTGTTGGTTACAGTTAAAGCACCTTATATTAGAATTGCTAACGCCTGACTTAACATCCAGTGGTTTGTTGTTTGAGCTACTAGCCCCAGTGTTCTTATCGGCCCTATTACGTCTGAAGTTATCATTTACATCCCGAGGGTTCCCTACTTTGACCGTCCTAAAATATTTGAGCACTTGTTCTGGCTCAGAGAACTGAGCGGCTTGCGCTCCTACTCTAATAGCACGATCATCTATGCCATGAAGTATACAATCAACCGCTTGCCTGGCCGTAAGTCTACATCTGTTTAAGAGATTAATTTTCGCATAATAATAGTGCTCCAACGACTCCCCATAACGAACTCGTTTGCCAAGCATTTCAGTGAGAAGTTCAGCATAGTCTTCTCGAGATGGAAAAGATTCTATCAATTTCTTCTTCCACTCAGACCAAGTATGTAAAAGGGTAGGGAGACCTTGATACCATGACTTCGCAATCCCAGAAAGTTTTGGGAGAGAGTAGTGGATTATCTCTCTCTCATCCCAACCATATATTTCGGCACATTCTTCTACTTTGATAATCCAAGTCAGTATAGTCTGCTCTTTAGTCATGGGATCAAACTCTGGTATGACGTTTTTGTCGAAAGATAATTTATGCTTATCTGAACTTTTCACATCTCTGACAATTGATAGTACTTTATCTAAAATAGCACTAGTCTGATCTTTGTAAGATTTTGGGCGTTTGGATTTTGAATGAGCTTTGTCGGACTCACCTGACGATTCGGAGGACGTGGCAGGATACTTATTTCGTCGATTCATCCGTCGTTTTGAGATGCGTCGTACGCTGTTTGATTGCGATAAACCCATCCTATCGTCATCGGAATCGTCAGATACTAGGTTCCTCCGTCGTTGGCTACGGTAACGTTTACGACTTACGCGTTCCCGGGATGTTCCCGCTTCTTGATCTCTACCGTCGTCATTTATCCATTCTTGAGATGCAGCCAAACGAAACCCTCGACCTCGAGTTTCGTTTGCTCTTAGCCCTTGCTCTTGAATACGACTTCTTTGTGACCCTTGACCTCGGGTTTCTTCAATCACGAGTCCTTGACCACGAACTCTATGATCAATATGCCCTTGACCTCGGGCTTCATTATCCACTTGTCCTTTACCTCGGACATAACCATCCATGGACCCTTGACCTCGGGTTTCAATATCATCCAATCCTTGACCTCGGATGTTGTCACCCATGGACCCTTGACCTCGGGTTTCCATGTCGACCAGTCCTTGACCTCGGACATTATCATCTAACCCTTCACCTCGGGTATCTGTCCCATCCATGTTACTGAAACTTAAAACATAAAAGCTTAGCACTGCTTATTCACAAGAATAGAAAAAGTTGAACTGTTAAGACGTTGCATGAATAGGTACAACGTTTACATTAAGTATTATAAACCCTCTATCCTTCGTAAATCATAAAATCAAATCGTTTATTCATTTGCAAGACAGGTATACAATATGTATTAGGTACCTACATAGAAGTTAATTGCAGTCCAGGTTGCTGTGCTTATAAAGCGTGATGAAAAGTTATAAATTTAAAAAAATGGTTGATGATTGACACAAATAAATAAAAATAAGTTCATTATAAATTAATCCATTTCATAGTTGATAATGATCTCAGTTATAGCTCAAATATGTAAGCATGTTTCGTACAAAAGTTAACCTTATATAATGATATTATAATATGCACGCATCAATGTGCAAATGTTAACGATGATACCTCTAGACTAGTGTAATATCAAACGTATCCACCGTTAGGTTTAAATATTTAACCAACAATTTCTAACAATGTAGGTAGGTACTCGTAGTTATTTTAAAGTAAGTCAACACATGTTCCCTTCGTATTTTTAAATACCTTCAATGGATAGGTCAAATTGAAGCTTTAAACTAATTTATCACACCAGGAAAAATTCATATTTACGTTTAGATTATTATTAACCGTGTTACGTAGAAAAAAAAACGAAACTAACACACACTCTTTAGTACCTACAACATTATAGAAAAATATACACGTGTACTTACGTTTCTGTAGGCGTAGTTAAAGGAAATTTTATGTATCCTTTACGAATACCACTTCTGAACTATTGGGATTACCACAGTTCAAACACCAATTGATTTTTGTACTATAACTTTATTGCTCACAATTTCACAATGGCGGCAGGTTTTATCGTAACACCAATTCGATGACACTTGTTGTCGCTTCGGCTGTCTGTTAACGAATGACGACCTCTGCACTTTCGTCTCGTGGCGGAAACGTCACAAACAATTGAGGCGGAAGTGCACTTATTTTAATATTCAAAACAAACATTGTGATTTAAATCTGGCTTAAGTATTTTTAGCTCAAAATATTATGGATTAATTTAATAGAATTATATTTTAATTATAAACTAAATTGTAAATGCCTAACACAAAATCAACAACGGATATGTCATAATAAATCACTTCATAATTATACTAGTACATTGATATGTGTGTAAATCATGCGGTATTTATGATTAAGCTTACAATATTAAATAACTGTTAGCAGAGTGAATAAAAGAGTGTAATGAAACTTTTGTCATTTAATATTGGACCTTAGTGTATAGAAATAAAGTCTAAACTTTAATGCCGCTTTTTGCAATCTCTGTGGTTTGACAATAGTTTAGCTTTAGTAGAATCGAGGGCCTGATCAAACCCAGCAGCAAAATCCGGCAAGACTTAACGAAACAGTGAGCTCATTCTAAATAGTAACACCAATAATTGACCATGATTCGGGTATTTTGAGATAACTTATACTTCAAACTATGTGACAACTACCATCATGATTGACACCGCGAACATGACTGCTAAAAAGCAGTCGAAACGTCGGTTTAAAAGTAAATAATAACAAATATATCGCGATAGAATCTGTAAAAAGTGGTTTTATTTCAATGCTGTGTATGTAGCTCATACATTTCTATATTATACGGCACGGCAACCGTATTGTGTGCATGTGAAAGGGGCCTAAGTGTCATGTTATATAATTTTTTTAATTGCTCTGGTCCTATGTGAAGAAGTACTTATTCTTGACTTCGTGCCCATTGTCTCTCTACCATGACTGTCTACCTCGTGCGAGGTGAAGAAGGAAAAATAAGAAAGTGGCCCCGGCATCCTAGGTCAAATACCTTGGATGCGACTGGGATACAACGTGGTCACTGATCATGAAGCGGTGAGGTGAAGTGAGATTCAGTATAGCTAGCCTTATCGATTCCACAACATTCCAGAACATTCTACACAACGCTATCTAGAAGACCCATTTTAAGCTTAACTAGTTTGAGTTATAGAATCCAGAATGCGGATAAACATACTTAGATACTTTTTTTTGTAAATACATACATACCTATACATAGAAACATCCAGACCAATGCAAATAACCATATTCATTCATACAATTATTTGCACTGAGCGGGGATCGAACCCGCGCCTTCTGTGTAACGGTCTCGTTCACTGCCGCCACGCCAAAGAGGCTGTCCCGACATCCTAGGACAAAGACCTTGAGAGACGACAAAGAGATTTTAAACATATTAGTTTGGTTACTTTGACATCGTTAGGTACATCTTGCATCCTAGAGCTCGGGTCAGACATGAGGTATTCCTCGAAGCGCTACCGTTTTGAGGCGCACCTAATGAGGCGCACCTTTTTTATTCCTCGGAGCGCACCTTTTAGTAGCGCTCCCGAGAACCATTAAAAATATTAACTTTTTATTCCTCGAAGCGCACTACCCATGCGAAGGAAAGTAGTGAAGGGGTAAACATTGAAAGAAAGTCTCAATACCACTTCGCCGTACTCAAGAATCAAACCTAGTACCACACGATCGCGTGTATGGACGGGTACAGTCAGCGTCATAAATATCTTGACTACGAAGTCTCATAATGATCATAAAACTCTCGTAGGAAGAGGAAAGCAAACTGTTTTATTGATTTATATGGTATTATGTTCCCAACTAAAGGTGTGTACCAAATATCAGAACAATCAGTCAATTGCAAGGGAGTCAAAACACAAAATTAAGATAATATTGAGCACTCTGTTCGTCAACATCTTTCTGATGCTGACTGTACCTTTACAAATAATAGATTGAGTGTGCGTATATCTAGAAGTGGACGCAAGGGTCAGTGTTATATGTAAACAAATAAAGTATGTACGTATGTGTGCAATAATAAACAGAGTATATCCGAGGCCGCGACGTGATCCGCGGAGCTCTGCTCACCCCTAGGGATCGCACACGTTCCGCCTAGAAAAACACATAAAATGGCGCTGATTTTTTTTATTCTTAACCGATTATAAAAAAAGGAGAGGACAGTTTCAATTCGATTGAATCTTATTTTTTTATATACTCATGTTTGTCGCCTCACAGTGATTTCTAAGGTGCATTCACAATTTGCACTTTAGAGACCGAATTACGCTAGTTGAAGCGTTGGTAGCACAGTAGTTAAGGAGTTACGATCGATCTTACGATCGAGAGCTTCTGGGTTCGAATTCTGGCCATTACACTACTGATGTGAGCCCACTCCTAGCACAAGCAATTTAGTTTAGTTGGAGGGGTTAGAGGGAATATTAGTATTTTCGGTTGCTAATATTCTTTTTTTTTAAGATGTTTTTATTGAGCACTGCCTCGCAGTTTCATCATCCTAGATCTCGTAAGAAGTAGACTACATTACTTAGCGATAATGTAGTGAGGTAGGCTAAACCCCAACTGAATTGGGATAAGGCTCAGAGAATTTTGATGATGATGATGATGATATTTTGGTAAGGGCGACTGCTGTCTGACTTCGCAACTCCGTGAATAATTAGAATAAAGAAATTAAGGGCCACTTTTTCAATGCTCAGTTAAACATCCAGTTAAGATTAACTCCACAGTTAACAAGTTATTCAATTTTTGAATACTTTATTCGCTTGTTAAAACCTCAGTTAAAATTATCGGTTAGTTTTGAAAAACCGGCCCTAAGATCCGATAATAATACTATTTATTATTGAAATACAAGTAAAACAATAATAAATAGTAAACAAAGATGTTATAGAATAAAATTGCACGCAGCTCTGAACTATCTAACCAGACACCGTTCGCGCAAGACCGTCCAAACTCCTTAACTCTGCCTTTGAGCAACATTTTAGTCAAAGAGAAACTCCAGCAAATTCGCTTATAGCGTCACTAACAGCAAAACAACTCCAGGGACCTACGTGACGCGAACAAATAAAAACTACTTGTTCTACTTTGATAGGAGAAAATTGTTTTAAGTAATGTTCAAGTGGAGATTTCGTAGGTGGACCGTCCCAGATGTACGCGAGTTTGCTGTTCTCTTGAACGGAAAATAAAATAAAGAGCTTTATGTTGACTCTTTAGAGTCGGACGTTTCTTTGTTGGTAACTTTATTTCAGCCTGATTTCGTCCGTAATCAATGTGCACGTTGAATTTTATAAACAAGGTAGACCATGTAAACAGTTGACATTGAAACACTGCTGATTTTCAGGTAAACATATTCTAGTTTTTCTTGACAGCCTCTATGGCGTGGTGACAATAAACGCGACTGCTACGAGGAGGCTCGTTAGATTACCTTCGATTCCCGCTCGTTGCAAATATTTGTATGCATGAATATGGCTATTTCCATAGGTCTGGTTGTACCTTCCCTAGGAGGGCTAGACCCAAGGGATGGCCCTGGGTCAGCCGGGGTGCGAGAGATATGTCGAAGACAACCTCAGTGCTCAGATGAATTATTTGACATGATGCCCACAGCTACATTCTATCATCGCACCGCTCGCCATAGATAGGGAATTCATCCCCACACATTGCATCCGAATACGGTGCGCACCGTGCGGTATGAAAGGAACTTCATCCCACGTACGCCCAAGCTGTGGAACGAACTCCCTGCCATGGTTTTCCCAAGCGACTACAATATGGGGTTCTTCAAGAGGGGCATTAGAAGGTTTCTTCAGGGTAGGCAGCGCGAGTGTAACGCCCCTGGTGTTGCATACGTCCATAGGCCGCGGTAACCACTTTCCATCAGGTGGGCCGTGTGCTTGTCTGCAACCGTATAAAAAAAAACCTCCTCCTCCTTAGGCCAGGTGAAGTCAAATTGACGTGTCCTGTTTAAAAAAAATCCTCCGGCCTAGCACCACGACCCTCAGACGGCGTGCAGTTTTAGTCGTTTGTGTCCGACATAACCTCCCCTTCTAGCCCCGGCGAGGGAGGTACCCGAGGGGATTTCCGCAAAAAAAAAGGTCTGGCTGTACCCCAGAAAGCACGGTAAGCCGTTAGTATCGGTTGCAATACGAATATCTATGTCAGTTCTAACAGGTAGTTGAAGCTCTAAAAAACACCTCCAAAAAGTTGAAAATAAATGGAGTTTGCCTTTAACGGTTGCCATGTCGGGGGACCCTAACTGGTTAAGCACTCCGTTATATTATCGGAACAATTCAAGGTCCCCCGACATGGCAACCGTTAAAGTTAAAAGGCAAACTCCATTTATTTTCAACTTTTTGGAGGTGTTTTTGTGACGGGGGTTTTTTAAATTCTTAATTTAATTTTTATTTCATACTTTTGAAAGTGATCTACTAGTCAAGCTCTTTCATTTGATACCCATATTGAGGAAGTTATGACGAAATATGTATTCCGACATGTTGTGGCGGCGGCCATCTTGGACCGATTTTTTTCAAACATAGCTAAGGACACTCCCGACTAATATACCTTTCAAACAAAAAAACTACATCCAAATCGGTTCATCCGTTTGGGTGCTACGATGCCACAGACAGACACACACACACACACACACACACACAGACACGTCAAACTTATAACACCCCGTCGTTTTTGTGTCGGGGGTTAATAAAATGATCTTACTGCAATACTTCGTATATGGGTTGTGGGGAAAACTGGCAGTCACTTTAAGGAAAATATCGAAGTTCAGCTAAACCGCAGTTAAACTGAAAAAAGCGGACCCCAGGCTCCGTGCTGAAAGCTTCAATTGCGATCGGAATTAACGATAGCATGGAAAAAAATCCTCTCTTTTTTGTCATGTTAATACTTATCTAACTATACTTATATTAATCTAGGATCTCTCAGTCTACTCCTTGGGGAATAAACATGCGTAAGTATATAAAAAGGAGGCACTAAAAAGGAATTCTATTTCATGTTCTATTAAAATGCTAATAGAATATAAAATCGAATTCCATTATACGGCCGTTCCGTTTCATTATAAAATACTAGCTGGTGCCCGCGACTTTGTCTGCACATAAGTATTTTGAGTAGCTATGATACTTATCTAAATAGCAACAGAAATAACCACACTGTCACTTCTGCGTTTATGCCGATGCCGGCCGAATTTGTTGACATTAATGATCACTGCTCCGTTCCCATGAGTATTAGCGGTGATGATGTACCTATGTGTTATTCTGATGTATAAGCTATATTATTGTAAAGTTTCATGAAAATCCATTCAGTAGTTTTTATGTGAAAGAGTGACAAACCTCCATCCATACTCACAAACTTTCGCGTTATAGTAGGATATCGAATGGAAATCTGTAATTTGATTATTTTCTGTCTCTTGTGTCGGTATGCAAGATAGTCTTATTTCTCTGATATGTAGTAATGTGTTTAGCAGTTCGACAGAGGGATAGGGTTCTGGGCTACCTCATCACTTCCCGGCAGTCAATACTCACTGCATGAGTCACCATCATCATCATTCTAAAGTACAATATTCCACTTTGGTGTCCGGGGTCTGCTTTTCTACTTGTCATCCTTCTCTGATGTAATAGTGGAGAATTTGTTACATTAGAGGTCGTTTTTTTAAATATTTGATGCTTAAATTGACTGCATCACGTTAGGTGGTAAAAAACTGAGGTGCAGTCCAGAAGATATGGATCAACATTTCCGATGCTATTGATCTTAAAATGTTGGTCGCTAATTTGACAGCCTTGATATAATGCTTTTTCACATTCCACTTGAAGAACCCGGGACTGTAGGAAATATTTATAATTAAAAAAATTACATACTCACATGTACATAATATAATCACGCGTTTATCCCTAAAAGGTTAGGCAGAGGTGAATTAGCACCCTCATTTTACCACTCCTTGTACTTATTCGTTCCCACATAATAGGGGGTGAGCCTAGTGCCGTATTCCGGGCACTATTATTGACTCGAAACATCCATCTGAGGCTGACTCTGAAAAAAAAAAGAATTAGGATTTAAGAACTCATATTTATAAGTTGTGCTCAGTTTACATCTAGATGGCGTTATGTAATGTCCTACCATACAATATCAAGTCATGTTAAGTATTAGTGTGCTCGCACGCACACGTACACTTAATTCGAAATTCAATTTCCTCAGAGAACGTGAGCATTTTCCGTTACACCGGCATATCGATATTGTTAAGGCTGTTTGATATGTTATCTCAGACGTATCACAGGAGTAGCGTAAGAGAAGCACCGACTTTTGAAATTATGTGAGCAGTCAAAGCTCATTATTATTAAGAGAAAAATTTCTCACACTTACATCTACAAATCTATGAATAAACAAGATACTAATTGATTGAAAATTTAAAGCAATTAATATGCTAACTATTGAAATCGATTAGGGATGGAAAAAGAGACTGGTCGCGGCTTTAAGCCCTGTCTGAGCGTTTCACTTATTCCATTCTTGAACAATTCGAAACCGGTCCTGGTTTAAGAGTAGGTACGATTTTGAAGGCTTCAAAGGAGAAACAAATAGAACAAAATTCAATGTTTAAAAATGGTTGAAAAATCATTCATTGTTTCCAACAGTTCGTAAGAATGTTGGTAGATGGCTGCACCGTCGCCCTTATAGACGGATGTAAAGAGAAGGAAAATTTGGAATGATTCAAGTGTGGCTCAATAGCTCAGTTGGAAGAGCAGTCCCCCTGTAAGGGAAAGGTCGTGAGTTCGAGTATCACTTGAGCATTTCATTTTTTCCAATGTTTTTCGAACTTAAAAGTTAGCATAATAAATGCTATAAAAAATTCATTCAAATAGAACAAATCTAGAAAATCTAAATAAAATCACCATATTTTTGCAGCCAATATTAGTATAAATAAAACAAACTCGTTACGATTTCACCAATATTATTCCACGCAAAATCAACATTTACTTTTTGACCTGCGTTCACGTACCGAAACTTTGATCAAGTTCCCGTAAAACTTTCTTCGCTAAAAACTCATAGAAAAAGCGAACGACAACGTAATTAACAAAAGTTATACCTTACGGTAGCTTAGTTTGGAAGAATTTAATATCGACGAAAATAATAATATTCTAGGGTATTCGAAATACATCGGGAAAAAGAAGTGCTCTAGTGGGACTTGAACCCACGACCTTCCCTTATAGGGGAATGCTCTTCTAACTAACCTATTGAGCCACACCTGAATCACTTCAAATTTCGGTTCTCTTTATATCCGTCTTTAAGGGCGATAACGGTGGAGCCATCTACTAACATTCTTACGAACGAAAAAAAAATCTAGGATAATATATATCTATATATAATCAATTGCTGTTCGTTAGTGTAGTAGTTCGCTAAAACTCGAGAACAGCTAAACGGATTTATCTTATCTTGGTCTTGAAATGTTCTTGGAGGTCTAGGGAAGGTTTAAAAGGTGAGAAAAATTCGAATAATTGCCAGGAACCGACATCCACGCGGTCGGAGCCGCGGGCAGAAGCTAGTTATAAATATATTCTTGTACATTGTAATAATTTTAGTCTGCGCGGACTTTGATTTGGATTTTAAATTGTATTGAATCCTAGCACTTTTACAGCACAGATATACCATAATTATCGCCATATAACATCAGCTATCTACGGTAAAAATCTCTTGAAAATTTGTCCAGCAAATTCAGAGATTGCCCGCAAGAAAGAAGGCAGAAAAACAGATAGATCGACAGTTTAAAAACAAATACTATGGACAATCTGCGGTAGCCTAGTGGTATGGGTAATGAACTGCTGAGACAAGGTCTCGGGTTCGATCTCAGGTTTATCATGGCACACACCAATGACTTTTCGATGCCTTTCGAAGTTTTGTGTGTATTTATCGCAGGTTTATAAGTGCCCGGTTAATGGCAATAGGCTCGCCACCTATTACGTTGGGACCTAAACATAAACTAGCGAAATGCGGGTGCTAGCACCTCTGCCTACCCCTTCGGGGAATACAGGCGTGAGTTTATGTTATGTTATGTACTATGGGCAATACCATTTATGGATCGACAGCATCTGTGTGATGACCCATACCTTTTGGACTTGACCCTTACCTTTACCCTAGTTTCTTACCACTCAGCGAGGTGGAATTAAGTAACAAACTGAAAAAAAAAATTAAGTCACGAGACCAATGAGTCGGTGAAATATAATTCCAAGTCAAACAACAAGATCTCTTCTAAGAACATTGGGAGAGCAGACATTAATCAAAGAAAGATAGCAAGATACTAATTTGAATTAGATTAAATTATTTTTGTTATTAGCGAGTTGCCCCAGAGTTAGGAGTCTTGTTACCCCAACGTAATCAAATTTATGTATCGGGTCAGCTGCTACGAATTACTGTTGTAATTCCAATTATCTTTGTTTCAGTCGCCTTCATTTATATAACACATCTATACATATAATAAATTTGTAACCGATCGATGTCTGTACATGGAAAGAATTCGAGAAAAACTGTTACAGGGGGCTTTATAAGCCAAGACATTGTTTGTTGAAATTTTTGTGTTTATCTGTTTGTCTGTTTATCTGTTTCTCTGTTTGTCTGAGAGTTTGTGCACGCCAATATATCTATTACATTATCTATTACATTACAATTTTGTTGGCTTGCAATGTTTTTAGCATTTGTTCTGTAAAGTTATTCATAGTCATGTCGACCTGTGTGGCTTGATGGTTTCAGCTCGGTGCAAATATTTTTATGCATGAAATGTCTATTTACATTAGACTGGGTGTTATATGTATGTGTCGTGCCGTATCGTAGGATGAACTTTAAATTATTCGAATACATTGGGAAAAATTAAATGCTCAAGTGGGATTTGCAACCACGACCTTTTCCCTTACAGGAGGAATGCTCTTCCATAACATAACATACATAACATAAACTCACGCCTGTATTCCCCGAAGGGGTAGGCAGAGGTGCTAGCACCCACATTTCGCCAGTTTATGTTTAGGTCCCAATGTAATAGGTGGCGAGCCCATTGCCATTAACCGGGCACTTATAAACCTGCGATAAATACACACATAACTTCGAAAAGCATCGAAAGGTCATTGGTATGTGCCATGGTAAACCTGGGATCGAACCCGAGACCTCGTCTCAGCAGTCCATTACCCATACCACTAGGCTACCGCTGTCTTCTTATTTTATTAATGCTCTTCCAACTGAGCTATTGAGCCATACCTGAATCACTTTAATTTTCCCTTCTCTTTATATCCGTCTTTATGGGCGACGGTTCGTTTTATTGTTTTAATTGATTAATTTTTTGGTTATTTCTCTAATTTCGTGACATTGCCTTCAGTGTTGACGGATTCCTCCTGCAGTCTCAGCAGCCCCAGCACTGCAATCGGCTTTTTTGTGCAAAGCAAGGACGGTCCGCGATATTTGCCCGCGGCTCCGCCCGCGTGGATGTCGGTTATCGCGACCAAACATAGCCTATGCCCTTTCTCGTGATCTAATCTACTCCTATACCAAATTTCCTCAAAATCGGTTCAATGGTTTAGGCGTGAAAGCGTAACATACAGACAGACAGAGTTACTTTTGCATTTATAATATTAGTATGGATATGGATTATGTAATGTTTATGTTGTGCGTTGTGTTTGTAAATAAATGTATTTTCTTTCTTTCTTCTTTCTTTCTTTCAACATTCTGTAAGCCTTTCCCGAATCTGATGGGTTCTGTACACTGCAACTTTAAACAGTCAAACTTCGAAATTTTCCGAGAAGTGACTGCCATCTGACCCATACAACCACTCGATATCAAAGTTCTGTAGTTACACAAGTTTGTCGAACTTTTTAGGGGCCCAACTGTCCTCAACAAATGCACAGATGTTGTTCGTATGGCAACCGGGAACGATGGCTTAACGTGCTTTCCGAGGCGGTAGGTCCATTTATATATTTACATGTACACATGAACTAAAGAGAGGTTATTTCAAATAGGACCTCAATTCACATTGCAGTTACGTACAACGCGGTACAAGTTTGTAATGAGCGAACAAGTACGGACAGAGCAGCCCGCAGCGTCGAGTCGTTCATACATTACAAATATTATAGTTACTTAACACTAGTCGTGTTGTATTGCTTCACCCGCGTGGAGATACTTAGTCTGCTTCTAAAATATCTACCGTTAAAGAAAAGAGAACCTACACCACATATCATTATATACAGAGGCTTCAGTAAAATCTTCATAGCCTCATCCAGTAGTGTTTTTTCGATTCAGGGCTTTGGGGTCAAACGGGTCATTGCTACATAATAAATGACAAGCTTATTACTTTTTTTGAATGAATTTTTATAGAATTTATCATGCTAGTTTGCTAGTGTGGCTGAATAGCTCAGTTGGAAGAGCAGTCCCCCTGTAAGGGAAAGGTCGTGAGTTCGAGTCTCACTTGAGCATTTCATTTTTTCCAATGTTTTTCGAAGCTTATTACCGCCCAAACCTACCATGAACTCTTAAAATAGGTCAATAAATGAACGGCTATCATACTATGACAGCTACAAATATAAATTTGTAATCCTATATATTTATATGCGATTACAAAGATATTTATGCAGTTAGAAGTATGACAACCGTTCAATAATTGACTTTTTTAAGATTCATGGTCAAATTTCTGGACACTTATTCCTATTCCGTATATTTACTGTTAGATCAGTATTCATCTTGTAGTCGACACTTACGTCACAAGATGAGGTGGCTCTTGCATTCTTTCGCCGGAACCACGGGGCGCTTCAATACATCAAAACGAAATACGAAACAAATTCGTATCGCGTACATTCTCTTATAAACACGTACAGGAACAATGCACTGTATATAAAATATTACAGAAGCATATATCGGAATGTATCGCTCAAGTGGAATGCTCGATCAATGTTGGTACATCTTTTATTTTGCTCTGGAGCGTGGGGTGTTTGTATTCGAAATGTTCACCTGTCTGCTGTCTATGTTTCCAGGTTTGATATATTAAGGCCCTGTTTTCCTGCAAAAGTAGGCATTTATAGCGATCCCGGCCGCTCGTAAAATATTACGCGCGAACGCAGTGACGGTGAACTCGGCGATGACCTCACCAGCGTCACAGTATAGAAATATGCAGTAGGAAAACTTGATTTGACTTAGAAAATTAAATGCAGTTTTTTTAACTTTATTTAGTTATATGATTATATTAAGTAAGAAATAAATACGAAATTAAAAAAACTGTATGAGTTTGAGAACTGTTTGTTCTATGTGTTTAGTTGCTTGGGCGAAAAAAACTTACATTATAATAATAATAATGCTTGTAATTTTACAAACATTTGTTTGAATTGATGCTAACGGTTACTTTATATAATCGCACCGTTCGTCGTCGACAGGGCAGTTAAATACCTAAAGTTAACGAGATTAACAACTTTTTCGTGCGGGAATCCCCTCGGATACCCCCCTGCCGGAGCCGGAAGGGGAGGTTATGTCGGACTCGAACCGACTTTTTAGTCGGTTCGAGTCCGACTGTGGGCAGGCCGACTGTGGGTCGTGGTGCTAGTTTTTATGAAGTATTTATATAAATTTACACTGTACCTTCTTTTTTTCGTGCGGAAATCCCCTCGAATACCTCCCCTACCGGAGCCGGAAGGGGAGGTTATGTCGGACTCTAACCGACTAAAACCGACTCGAACCGACTTTTTAGTCGGTTCGAGTCCGACTGTGGGCACGCCGACTGTGGGTCGTGGTGCTAGGCCTGAGGTGAGGTTGTCATCGAAATATCCCTCGCACCCCGGCTGACCCAAGGCCAGTAATTCTCCTGGGTCTGCTGGGGTGCGAGAGATATGCTTTCGGCAATCTCACCTCTGGCAACCAAGGACCCAAGACGGCGTGCGTTTTAGTCGGTTTGAGTCCGACATAACCGCCTCCACCGGCTCCGTGGGGGTGGTATCCACGAGGATTTTGCGCACGATAAAAAAAGGCCAATAATTAAACTAACCTACCTAAATATTAAAATTATTCTATCCTAAACTAAAACTAAATTTATATTTATTTACACACACACAAATTATATACAATGTACGAATATTGTAGGTACTAGGTACCCCTGTACTCAGCGCGCCTCCCCATTCCGGGGGCGAGTTGGGGACACCGTTGTCCCCCCTCCTGAGGAGGGCCAGACCGTAAGGGATGGCCCTGGGTCAGCCGGGGTGCGAGGGATATGTCTTTGACAACCTCACCTCCGGCCTAGCACCAAGACCCACAGTCGGCGTGCGGTTTTAGCCGGTTCGAGTCCGACATAACCTCCCCTTCCGGCTCCGGCAGGGGGGGTATCCGAGGGGATTTCCGCACGAAAAAAAAAAAAAAAAAAAGGTACCCCTGTACTGATATAGATAAAATATGAATTATAGAAAATCGTAAGTAGCATCTTCAGTAGTAATACTGATATTCTTATACTATGGCGCTATGAGCGTAATATTTAGGTATGATAATTTTTTAAATTACCAATCGGAGTTAGAAATTTAGTTTATGGCTTTGCACGACTTCTTTAGCTTGCGTTGTTTATTGCCCATATTGAATGACTTGCAACAATTTATTATAAATACGTAAAACCGATTGATTGGTGCACGAAACTGTCGCGCAAAAACTGACACAGGTCCTACTTCGGTAAGCGCCAGCGCGCGACTGGCGCAACTTTTCGGGCCTCAGCGGCGCGAGCACTCGCGAATTTAGTAGGTATTTAAATATAACTTTAAAAATTATTTCATAATATAGTCAAAATCTGCGAAAATGTCTAGACATATGTAGTGGCTTTAGTTTAGTACAAAAATTTTATAGAAAGCATAAGTAATTTAGTCATAATATTCAAAAAAAAATAACGAAAAGGGGTAACTTTGGGATTTTTTTCTATCGAGTGAAGTTCATCAGATCTGGTAACTGAATGCGAATTTGACTAGACTGGATCCTTAACTAATATATATCTTTTTTTCGAAATTTAAAACGCTTTTTCCTATGATTCAAATACTTTTAAAAAACTCAAAATGCGGCCTACCTGGCCTTAAAGATGTAAATGTACCCGTGTTGGTTGTGAGTAGAATAGGTCACCCCATCTCTTCCTGTGGGCGTCGGAGAAGGCGACTAAGGTATAGGGCTGTTTTTCATCCGATTTTTTTTTTGTTTTTTTTTAACCGTGGGGGAAAATCCTTCATGGATGTTATGCCGGACTCCTACCGACTGAAAACCCCCACGGTAACGCCCAGAAGCCTATGGATGGGAGCCCCGGGTAAGCCCTCGGAAGGATGTCCCAGGACTCCCATCAGACCTACGGCTACAATTGCGGCCTCGCCTTGGGGGTGGTTCGGGTGCTATCCCGCGTCTATGGGGGGTTTTCGGGTGTTATCCCGCTTCTTAGGGGGGGGGGGGGGGGGGGTTGTGCGTGAATCCCTCACGTCACGCTGCCTTCGTGGGCCTGCTTCTGTAAAGACGGTGAGCGGCCAACTCACCGTCCTCAGGCCCCCGGTCATGGAGGCCGATGGTCTTCGGCGAACACACGTCGGCGGCGCCGTAGCCGCCGACTGCGGAACTCGGGTGGGAGAGTTTTCTCCCGCTCTCGCCCCACCGCCTCTTTCACGAGCATGACCTGCTCACAGAAAGAGGCGGCGCAGTCCCACTTACTCCCGCTGGAGACCATGGCTCGCACCATGGTCTCGAGCGAGAGAGTGCCCACGCCCAGATGTTTTTCATCCGATAGTAAACATACAGCCGTTGATTAAGTGCCTGCTTGACGACCATAGGTTCACTCCCTATTACGTGGTACTGAAACTCATAGCTGACTAAATATGGGCCTAATAGACCTCTGCCTACCCCTTCGGAGATTTATAGGCGTGTATATATGTATGTATGTATAGATATACCCATGCCTGCACACTCATGTGTGTTGCATACCACATTTTTACATAGTACTGGGGGAGTATGTGGGATTAAACTTAATATATTTATGAGCCAAGCCAAACTCATCTGCGAGCTAGTGCACATGCTGATTGACGAAAAGAGATTCTGGCGTGGTCTTTCTTCTCGGAATTAGGTGGTCAGACAGCAGTTGTTTTCATAAAAGGCATATAGTAATAGATCACAAAAAAATCCGGTTACGTGGTGACCCCTTATGCAATTGCAAGAGTCGGTAGCTTAGTGGATAAGAATCCCGGCTATTACAGTACCAACGAAAACCCTCTCCTAGCACAAGCGACTTAGCTTAGTCGGAGGGGTTAGAAGAAATATTAATAATTTTGGTTGTAAATATTCTTAAAAAATATGGGACAACTAGCTTCCGCCCGTGGCTCCGCCCGCGTGGTGTGTTGATAAAAAGCAGCCTATTGCAAAAATAACAAAATCGAAGAATAAATAAGCTTACGTCTTTTTTTAAGGTTGTGTCTCCAATGTAAGAACGGGACCCTAAAGAATTAGAATTTGAAGAATTTGAAATTTTTTGAGAAGGATAGATAGGTACGGATATAATGATTGTGTGTGATGGTAATACAAAAGTTATAGCTACTGCAATATACTCAGACAAACCCAGATCACATTAAAAGATTTATTTCGTTCAGCAAAGACATGTAGATTTTCAGCATATGCTCCTGACTCGGTATCGCTAAATAACTAGACTCGCATATTGGTGGTAAGATAAAGCTTTTCAACTTTAGTCCACAGATATGATGCCTTGGTTATTTGGATCTAAATCCGCATCATTCCTTATCGCGTCTTGTAAATGTATATAATTTTCTGCTCGCAGTTTCGTTTGGTTCAAGGCAATAAACCTTAAGCGCTCACTCTCCACTTTGACGTACATGTCCACCAAAAACTGATGTAGGAGAAGTCTACATCGCAGCAATAAATTAAAATTGTTGCGGCGTACCATCATTTGATACGCGTAAAAGTCTTTACAGGACACTTTTTTGTTTGGTTTGGGTTGCTTTGTCACTGGGTTTGTCTGAGGAATATCAAAACTGTATCCCTCTTGACCTTTCCAAAAAATTATCGGGTACTCGAGAGCATCATAAAATCTATGAGTGTCCGGAACTCTAGATAGCCGGCCATCGTGCGTCTGAATAACTATGTCCCGAGAAGCAGTTTGTTCACTACTAACTATGATACGGGGCCCTACGGGGTCAAGGATGAAGAAAACGATTGGTACGAGATCTACAACTTTAATCCGTAGGTCCTGCTTTACAATAATAAAAATACTCTAATTCAAGGTCGAGTGTCGGTTCGGGTACAAGTTCACGTCACTATAAACGGCAGGCTGAGTAATGTACTCAACTTGGGGTTCCGGGCTGGCCCCGTGCGAGTGTGACGTTGTCTTCCCCTCAAGGTCACCAGGCTTCGCAGCTGCTAGTTCGATCTGCCGGAGTAATCGCCAAGGCCGTCTTCAAGACGGTACGGAGAGGGCAGGCACCTCAGCTGGCTCGGAGGTGGGCCGGTACGGCGCGGTGCTGATATTCCAGCCGGTATGTAGTTGGACCGGTATTCCAGCCGGTACCAAGTTCTGGGGAGACAACCACACGATTAGGCACTGGTGCGTGAACCCAATGCAACAGCGCCGGGCCCCAACGTATAATTTTCTACATGGGCCCTAAGGTCGGCGGCGCTGTACAATGGCGCTGTACAATACACACATAAAATAAACAATAAAACAAAGAAATAAAACTGGATTGTTCCGGAATTCATAATCGTAAGTATTTATCGTAAGTACGTCTGTAATCCCGTTAACCACGGTTCAATCAACCATAAACAACTGATTCAGTAATAATTAGAATCTAATACTAATATATGCTGAACCGTGGATTTAAAACGAGATTAAAATTCGACAATTTACATATTTTCAAAATGTGGGTATCCGTAGAAAATTATGGCGAGATATACACCGTGTTGATTTTTCTCTTAGAATACGAACAATCAAACATAACAACTAATTGAATAGTTCTTAAGCAATTACTATATTCGGCTGTCTGTCGACATGTATACTCGCGACATATATTATGGACACACTTCATACAATAACTTTCTTACAACATTTTAACGATTACGATGTTAATCACAGTTTACTTTAAATTTAATTTAATTACATTTACACAAAGGATAAACTACAACTAGGTAACTACCGAACTAACGACCGCAGGTAGGCAGGTACTAAAAATGAGCTAGCATCACGCTTAGCTCCTAGGGGCTAAGCAGGAATGTCACACGCGAATGACGATGTTATTTTACTTTATTATTTACGTGACCATCGTTTAATACTCGCGCACTGTCTATTAAGGACATTAGACTTACCCCTTATATTGGGAACAGCTTGTACGTAAGAAGACACTTCTTGAGATGCCGAGATATACTATACTACGATACGATATTAGCCTAGTTCTTATAGACAATTATAATAGTAACTAGCAGAATCTAGACTATATGTTATCTAGGTTTTAAGATATCATTTCATTTCGTCACAGGATGTCATTTCGTCCTTTACGTAAACGTACTTTTACTTTACGGTCCGCCATGCTTCTAAATTAAGCTTCAGTGAGCTAAATAGTCAATAAAAATCTACTCGAAGTAGCTGAGTTGGGCGATAACTAACATACTAAAATTCGTTATCTACTTAATATTCGATAGCTAAAATACAAATATGTCAATACCTGGTCGCGAGTTCGGCAATCAAGGTAGTATACTATTAAAATAATTCCTGTATGGGAAGACAAACACAAAATATTTGGGTACCCTCCCTTGTGCTCGGGGACACTAAAAAGAAAAAAAAAAGAAAAAAAAATTTGGAAGGTGGGTCGCTAAGGACCCTTGGTTTTTGGTGGGCTCCTACCACCTGCCTAACCCAACGAGAGGCAACTGGATGCTTTCGAAGTTATTTTTTCTCTCCCGACCCAGTACAGGAGTGAGCACAAAAGACAGTACCCTTACACACATACAAAGTAGCGCAACCGCTCACAGTAATCGACGTGGACGTATACCCTACAGACACTCTTTTTGTTCGGGCGCCAATGATACGGGGCCCTACGGGGTCAAGGATGAAGAAAACGATTGGTACGAGATCTACAACTTTAATCCGTAGGTCCTGCTATACAATAATAAAACTACTATAAGACAAGGTCGAGTGTCGGTTCGGGTACAAGTTCACGTCACTATAAACGGCAGGCTGAGTAATGTACTCAACTTGGGGTTCCGGGCTGGCCCCGTGCGAGTGTGACGTTGTCTTCCCCTCAAGGTCACCAGGCTTCGCAGCTGCTAGTTCGATCCGCCGGAGTAATCGCCAAGGCCGTCTTCAAGACGGTACGGAGAGGGCAGGCACCTCAGCTGGCTCGGAGGTGGGCCGATACGGCGCGGTGCTGATATTCCCGACGGTATGTCGTGGACCGGTATTCCAGCCGGTACCAAGTTCCCTTATGTTGGGAACTCGGATTATATATATTATACGTAAGCTGCCGAGATATTACTATACAATACTACATACGATAACTATACTGAGTACGTAGGACTCAGTACTAGTATCTAGCAGAATGTAACTATATGTTATCTAGGTTTTAAGATTATGACTGCACATTCCGCTGTGGAGTCTCGCGATCGAATCAATGTCTGCCGTCTACCTCGGCGCGAGCGCGGGGCGTGTTTTTTTTCTTGTTGTCGATTAGTGTTGTGCCATCAGCTAATTCTCCGTTTGACGGAATGCGCTGATTGGTTATCAATTCGTGTGACTCATTTTATATGTGCGTTAGAACGATGCATTACCTTAAAAGGTAATGACCGCGTTCACCACCCAGTGATGGGGTACGCGCCGCAATCGCGAGATACCGGTATTTACCGTTTATTACTGCTATGTTCAAATGTTTTCATTTTTTATTACCGGAACCAGTGTTCACGTAACAACTACCACGGCAGCTATTTCATTTGTAGTCGGGGCATTGAATCGTCGCTCGTGTTCACCACGTGGTAACCGATCTGGGTGTATCACAACCTTGTAACTATCACCAGTCACTCTATCTTTAGCCATTTTAAATTCATGCACTAAAATGTTGTGATCATTTAGCACTTCTTGTATTTTTTTAACCGTGTTTCTTTCCACACCTTGGACGTACTCAGACCGCCTATTAACTTGTGCTTCCTCATCACCCATGAAATAAACTTGCAAAAATTATAAATACCAAAAAAAAATAACCTGCGTAATAATAATTAAAAATATAACTGAAGAAATTCTTATAATTAACTGCTAACAAACGGACAAATGACGCTTTAATTTTATTATTATCAATACCAAAAAAAAAAGAAAATATTAACCTACGTAATAATTAAAAATAAACACAAAGTAATTCAATTATTATTATTATATTACCTTTATTCTTATACACAAAAACTTATATTATTTAATTATTAAGTTTAAGTTATTATTAAACGGCTGTTTTACTAAAAAAAGGCCCGCCAATACAATAATAGGTACCCTACAGTGCGTTTTTAACTAATTGCTAGTGCCTTGAAAATTCACGTAACGGACACAACCGTCAACGACGTCTGCCCTCACGCGTCTGCCCGCGTTTGGGTCGCGCACTCAGCGATGAGCGACTTGATTCCCCACCCACCCCGCCCGCGCGGTCCAGTCTAGTCAGTCAGCGACATGAAATTATTTTTTTGCGCGTTATTTGATTTTGCTATATCTCCTAAAGTATTTATTTAATTTGCATGGTGTAAAGGGAAAAATTATGTGCATGAAATGCTCAAGCCAACCAATCTATTTAAAATTATAAGGATTAATAACGTATTTGTATAAATAGCTTTCCAAGTTAGCACTTTATAATTGCCTATTTTTTTAAGTATTTAAATGGATATAGTATGTTATCCTTAAGAGCTGGACATATGGTATCGCGGACTTTTCTGTAGATCTATATAAGATAGATAATTACACCATACATTATTTTGTTATATCTTAAAGGGTTTAGGCAGCGTTTTCGTTGAAAGCTCCCAGACAACTTATTTTTTTCCGTCATTGTCAAGAATTATCGTTACTTAAACGCTTTCATCCCTGTTGACCGGGATAAAAAGTAGCCTATATGTTAATCCAGGGTATAACCTATATATACATACCAATTTTCAACCAAATCGGTTTAGCCGTTTATGCGTGAAAGAGTAACAAACATCCACACATCCACACATCCATTCTCACAAACTTTCACATTTATAATATTAGTAGGATTTATAATATTAGTAGGATATGGAATGATAATTTGATCTCCTACGACACCTGTCTACTGACAATTTCAAATCAAATTTCAAATTATTAAAAATAAAATATTATCTATATATAATTGAAAAAAATTGCCGGGAAACCCTAAAAACAACCCTTTTCATTTTCCCATATAAACGTTTTCAGTATTTCCGTTCCCTGGTACATGAAGTAACAGGTTTACAGAGATTTTAAGGAACCTTATCCGGGTCGCGGGAGCAGTGGGTTCTAAACCTTTCTATTCTGAACTTAACGCGGCTGAAGTCGCGGGCAAAAGCTAGTCACTGATGAATTATTGCCTACGTTTCTACTTTTGACAATTAGTAACCAAATCTTTTCGATATGTCGCCGATTTGGCTAAGGATGTTGACGCAATATGAGAGTTTTTTTTTCTTATAGTTGTCAGATTTCAGTCCTGTGTTCATATTCTTTCTGTGAGCCGGAGAACAGTGCATCTTGAAGGTAGCTATAAGAATATCGCCAGTATTTTCGATCACATTCCAAGCAATTGATATACAGTAGAAACATTAATGGACCAGTATATACAGTTGGCGGGATGCCATCGTGCCGGTGTGTCTCTCCATGAAGCGTACTGTTCATGATTTCAAGGAAGAATATCATAAATATTTCGCAATTGAAAACCAGATTAATTGTATTTAAAATAAAACATACCTTAGCAAGATTCCTTCTTATTTACTTAGCGCCAGTCCTAGTGCATCCATTTGAACTTATCGACATCCTCTGTGGTGTGACGGTTGTGAACGTGACTGCTACGTAGGAGGCGCGGGTTTAATCTCCGCGCCGTGCAAATATTTGTATGCATGAATATGGCTATTTGCATTGGTCTGGCTGTATGTATGCATAATATGTCTGTATTTACAACAAGAAAAGTATGTTTATCCGTATTCTAGATTCCATAATACAAGCTAGTTAAGCTTACCATAGATCTCGATAGCGTTGTGTTATCATCACTACATATTATAAAACAAAGTCACTGTCGCTGTCTGTCTGTCCCTATGTATGCTTAAATCTTCAAAAGTACGCAACGGATTTTGAAGCGGTTTTTTTTAATAGATAGAGTGATTCAAGAGGAAGGTTTATATGTATAATACATGCATAATATTGTAGAGCAACACTGCTAAATTTAGAGGTTTCTAATGTCCTGTCGTAAAAAAGCACATTTTTTTGAGCTTACATTGCAAACGCTGGCTGAACCCCAAGATATAAATCAAAATGATGTACTATAGTATTGTACACCTTAAAAAGGCCTACATAAAAGTCCGCGATAGCATATGTCTATCTATTATGGGTAGCCCACAGTAACCATTTTTATCTTTTACAAATTATAATTTTTTTATGTGTCATTTTGGAAGCTATTTTTAACAATATATTGTTATTCCTTATCCAATTAAATACTTTAGATACGTTATACATTTAATGTAGATCAAAATTGCCAGTCACACTATATTATTATAATGCATACTTTGGAAGCTATCGCAATATACAATTAACGCACGGCAAAATAAATTCAAGCAGAAATCCCGATTGACATTAGAAACCTCTAAATTTAGCAGTGTTTCCCTACAATATTATGCATGTATTATACATATAAACCTTCCTCTTGAATCACTCTACCTATTAAAAAACTTTTGAAGATTTCAGCATACATAGGGACAGACAGACCGCGACAGCGACTTATGATGAAGTGATCCAGCAGTGGTCTGCAATAGGCTCGCTGTCTGTTCGTCCCTATGTATGCTTAAATCTTCAAAAGTACGCAACGGATTTTGAAGCGGTTTTTTTTAATAGATAGACTGATTTAAGAGGAAAGTTTATATGTATAATACATGCATAATATTGTAGAGGAACACTGCTAAATTTAAAGGTTTCAAATGTCATGTCGTAAATAAGCACATTTTTTGCGCTTTTCTTGCGCTTACATTGCAAACGCTGGCTACACCTCACGAGATAAATAAAAATAATGTACTACAGTATTATGCAACTTAAAAAGGTCAATATAAAAGTCCGCAATGGTATATGTCTATCACTTACGGATAACCCATAATAACCATTTTTATCCTTTACATTTTACAGAAAAAAAATGGCTTATTTACGAAGTGATTTTAAGCAATACAGCATTAATCCTTATCCAATTAAGTAGGTAGGTACCTTAAATACATTGTCCATTTAGTATATAGATCAATATGGCCCTTTATAGCATGTAATTTAGAAGAATATTTCCGAAGATATTACAGTCTTTCAAGAGTAACCTCTAAACAAAACATGTTTGTATTGTCTAATGATAAAAAAGCTGTAAACGTTGTATAAAAGGACATTTTGTAGTTGGTAAGTATATTAAGTATCAGTATTGCACCCGTGCGAAGCCGGGGCGGGTCGCTAGTGAAATATAAAAAAAACTTCGATATTGTCATAGTTTAATCAGTTTTTATTATTTAATTGAGCATTTGAATGAATTTTTTATAGCATTATTTATGCTAACTTTTAAGTTCGAAAAACATTGGAAAAAATTAAATGCTCAAGTGAGACTAGAACTCACGACCTTTCCCTTACAGTTACAGGGGAACTGAGCTATTGAGCCACACTTGAATCATTCCAAATTTTCCTTCTCTTTATATCCTTCTATAAGGGCGACGGTGCAGCCATCTACCAACATTCTTTTCAACAGCATTTTCCGACACCCATTTTAAGGAATCGAAGCTTTTTCTCTATGCACAGAAGTTGCGCTGTTACCACTGCGTCATAGAAGTTGAAGCTGTCGCCAAGTAACAAGTTCTTTAGTACGTAATTATTTCAATCTAGCCAATCTTATCAGTGTGATTTCACCCTCTCAACTCAGCGATGTTGCACGCACCACAGTATGTGGATATCAGAAGGACCATTCGAATTAAATTTTTAACCCCCGACGCAAAAACGACGGGGTGTTATAAGTTTGACGTGTCTGTGTGTGTGTGTGTGTGTGTGTGTGTGTGTGTGTGTCTGTCTGTGGCATCGTAGCACCCAAACGGATGAACCGATTTGGATTTAGTTTTTTTTGTTTGAAAGGTATATTAGTGTTCTTTAATGTTATGATTTGTTACGAAGCTTGTATTCTGCATTTTAGAATATTTTCTTGTTTTTTTTTGCATTCTAGAATATTTGTAGGGCTGCCAATACGGCGACCATAAAATCATCTTTATAGAAACAAATATTTGCATTGAGTGGGGATCGAATCTGCGCCCTTTGGGTAGCAGTCGAACTCTTTTCATCTTCGCATTAATATTATTCTCAAGTTTAGCCCTGCCCAAACAGAGAGATGTTATAAGAAAACCTTCAGTGTATGCGCACTATTCGTTCGGATATTGTAGAGTTAATTTCTTTCTGCAGCTTAGACACCTCCAAATTTCCTTTTCCATTAATCTCGAGCCTCTCCTCATACCTAGGCTGAGAGGTTTATTTTAACTGTTAAATAAATACCAAATAAATCGGTAAAAAGAAGAACTCAAGTGGGCCTTGAACCCATGCTCTTCCAACTGAGCTGAAGTGATTCAGGTGCGACTCTGGTGTGACCTGAATTACTTCAAAATTTCCCTTCTCTTTATATCCATCTATTGAGTGCGACAATGGAGCCATCTACCAACTTTCTTACGAACTGTTGACGGTCGTGGGTTCAAGTTCCACTTGAGTTCTTCCTTTTCCCGATGTATTTCGAATTTAAAAGTTGGCATAATAAATGCTATAAAAATTTCATTTAAATAAATACTATTCAAGAAATCAGAACCGAATGGTTTTGACTAACTATGTTTATGCTCTGTGTCCTGTCACGACGTAGCACTGTAAACGTAGATAAGTTAAATTGGAAAAGCGATCATCTTCGCTGCGATGTTCTCGCTAGTTCACTGCTGGGAATATTATAAGTTGAGAAAAATGAAAATATAAAATAGACAATGGAAAAAGGACAGCCAGACTCTGTGGAACATATTGAGCAGGATTTTACGTAAATTGTGATATAAGACAGGTTCCGATCCTTTTTACATTTTTTTATATAAAGGACACGTCAATTTAACTTCATCTCGGCTGATGGTAGGCTAAAGGCAAAGTCTCGGAAAGAGGGTCACCATTGTAAACATGTACCATGTTAACAGTGGTGGCACTCAGCTTGACGGTCTCTCACGCCTTTTCACGCCCCGCTTAAAGGACCCGGGACTGTAGGAAGAAGGAAACACGTGAGCTGGCAGGGAGTTCCAGGTCTTAGTGGTGCGGTATAGGAATGAGTCACTGAAACGCTTGGTTCTAGATAAATAGAAAACAGCACTGATAACTTACCTTTAGTAATGACAGGTCCCCTCGAACTTTAAGTAGTTCAACGGAACACTAAAGGTAGTATGTCAGACTCGAACCGATTAAAACTGCACGGTGGTTCGTCTCATCAGGCTGTGTGGTCGGGGAAATTGTTAATTATTAAAAACATACCCAGATAAGACTTTATTTTGAACTTCTTACTTATTTAAAGGTATAGTAGAAGTTAAATAAATCTCTTTTTTTTTTTAATTAATTTATTTATTTATTAGTTGGAACATTTAACAGTTATGCGTTATACATTGGTATTACAAATTTACAGTAAATATCTGTTAGGTAAACGCATAACCCACACCAATGTCCGCAGAGTAATATTATAAAAGTGTGCATACAAGTACGCGAGTTTCTATGAGAAAAAGGTAGTTTGATTATCATACAATTAGTTGTTTACTGTGAGGGCTTTAATGTTTTAATTGCTTCTGCTCTAAATTTGAAGCGTGAGTTTGCGAATATATCTATATCTGCTAGGTGTGTGTTTCAGTGCACCACGGTACCTAAAACTCTCTATGACAAATTCACATTAGTCGCGAATAGTTCTTGATACAGTGGCGAACAACTCTATGATGAGACAGCGTGGTGAGGTTGTTGGCCTTCCTTGGGCTAGGTAGGGGAGACTGGTACATTTTATAAAATACAAATGGGCTTTATTTTTTACTTAACTTTTATTTTGCGATATAACTGATGCCAATGCTATATTGTAAACATAATCATGAAAATGATTTATTTCATCCAACTCACAATAATATCCTCATTAATTCATATCTACAATGTCGTAACTTGTAATTTTGTTTTCTGCATAAATAACTCTTTGAGCCGTTTATATCCTCAAGTTATGGGGCTGTTATACAGGTGGCTTTAAACTCCTGGGCTATCTCAAAATTACAGTCGCTTACTTGAACTTTCTGTTTCATGAGATACAATTTATGTTTACAGGGAATTGGGCCAATCATGGTATAGGTATATCTATAATAAATAATAATAAAATAAATATTCCACAACATTCTACACAACGCTATCTAGACCCCTGGTAAGCTTAACCAGCTTGTGTTATGGAATCTAGAATGCGGATAAACATACTTAGATACTTTTTTTTCGTAAATACATACATAATATACGTAGAAACACTCAGATCAATTCAAATAGCCATATTCATGCATACAAATATTTGCACTGAGCAAGGATCGAACCCGTGCCTCCTGCGTGGCAGTCGCGTTCTCTACTGCCACGCCACAGAGGCTGTCAACCTTGTCTATACCTTGCTTATGAGGTCGGACTCCACTTTTCTGCAGTTTCTACTGCACACTAGCAACCGGACTGCTGCTACTAGAGGGGCATCTCAAGATCTTTGACACATATAGCTTGATTCATTTATCTTGGACTTGAAGCGCAAAATATAACAAGCCCTGCGCGGTTTGTTTTAATGCTTGCTGAATTTGAGCTTGTCCACCGCAGTAGCATCCCTTGCTCTCTTCAAAGTACATTCAAGAAACGTGTACTGCGCGTAGGTATGGAGCACATTTTGAGCAAATTTAAGGTCCAAGAGATATGAATCAAGCTATACCTATTTATTAACACCATAACCAGATGGTTACAGCCGAACTTAGGCATATCGATTAAATACAGAACATTTCAAATATTGTATGATTTGCTACAAAATGAATGAAATGTTACAACAGTGTAAATTTTGCGTAACTTTAAAAAATGCTAATAAATCGTATTGGCAAAGGTCTCTTGTAGTTTATTCGCTAACTCACAGTTATGCGGTGCGTAACCTAAATATAACTTTTAACTGTGATTTAACGTTTCATGATCACATTAATTCATGTAAAAAAAAAATATGCTGATTATATGTTACAGAAGTTTCACCTAAAAACTCTTCGTTGCATATTTTTCTGCATTTTAATTTGTTAAACAGGAAAATGTTTCAATCCTGACGAGTCTGTGAAAAATGTCTCTAACGAGCTCATCTGTTCCCGTCTTCAACATTTTGGTAGCACTTAGAGAAAATAGCAATTTGAATAATTTAAAAAAGTACACATTGAAGAACTCTTAGGAGCAGCACTATTCCTTTTTGCGACAGACCGACATCGCTACAGTGGTCAGTCGGTGATTATACCTACAATAAAAACTCTAATAAAAATCAACATAATATGTTAAAGTTTCGGCGTATTCCGTATGTCCGTCCTTATGTATGCTTATATCTTCAAAACTACGCTACAGATTTTAATGCGGTTTCTTTTAATAGATAGAGTAATTCAAGAAGAAGGTTTATATGTATAATACATGCTTAATATAGTAGAGGGTACAGCGGGAACGGAATCGGATGCCACGCGGGCGGAAAAAAATTTACGGTACGAAGTTTGCCGGGTCAGCTAGTCCGTTATAAATTAGATGCTCATTATAATAGTTTTAAATCCACAAACTGAAAGAAGAAAGAAAGAATAATAACTATTCATTAAGTACACGCACTATACAGATAAAAGTTATACTAAATTGAGTGTTAAGAAAAGAGTTATTTGTCGATAGGTATAGTGACGATATTTATGAAATAATATTATGTGATAAAGAAAGGGTAATATTATCTTTATAAATTTAATTGTATTATGTAAAGACTACATAAAACCAAGTAATTCGCTAGTAGATATCTTTTATACCCCTTAACTAGACCGGTTTACTGATGAAAAGCATAAAATATTTACACATAAATTACATTGGCATAACGAAATTCAGCATAATGATCATAATTCATAACGCATAATATTATTAAACATGAATGATTTGGCATAATGCTTGTTTTAATAAGTACTAATAGCATAATAATAATGAAGCATAATTTTATAAAGTATAATGTTAGAAAAGCATAATGATATAAAGAATAGGGTTGTGTAGTGACTGTCCTAAAAACATTGTGCGAATGATAACTATGCATAAATATATTGGACTTAAATTAAACATTATGCCTTTAAAATGTATGCAACACCTTCATAAGGCAAAGCATATTATAATAAATGATATTTGCATTATGTTGCTAATGAAATAAAATGAAAATGTATTATTATGCTAATGAAAGTTATGCGAAAACTTTATGCCAAACTATATTCTGCCTTAAAATTTTTTGCCAAAAGGAGGGATCAAGCTAAAATAAAACCTATCAAATAGTTCCCCAAGAATCCGCAAAAACAGTCATCCACGGCGCCACCGTCGCTATAAGGGCAAGTTCACACCTAGTCGGGTCACGTCCTGTTATCAAAGTAATTTACACGGCGCGCTCAGCAACTTCATCTAACTTGGTAGAAAGTTGGTTGATTAGGCGCGTGAGACGGGACCCGCCGAGGTAATTATTTCCTTACTTGAGCTCTCGATAGATTGCTGTTGAATGTAAGGATTCTTTTATTAGGAATGTAAATGTGAGAGAAGAAGTTTGTGTACAGTGTTTTAGTTCTCAGCTTGCTCGTTTTATTACCGTTATTAATACGTAAGTTGGATTTATGTGTGTGTGTTTATTAACTCAATGCCAGGATATCTTTTTTTTTTCGTGCAGAAGTCCCCTCGGATACCCCCCCAGTGGGAGGTTATGTCGGACTTGAACCGACTAAAACCGCACGCTGACTTTCGGTCGTGGTGCTAGGCCGGAGGTGAGGTTGTCATCGACATATCCCTCGCACCCCGGCTGACCCAGGGCCATCCCTTGCGGTCTGGCCCTCCTCGAGAATGCCAGGATGGCTGAGGTCCGATTACCGGACGAGGCTCTGGCTATTCTTTCAGGGTTGGTAGGCCAAAGGGCTGTTCTCTATCCGAATATATACAGCCCAAGCCCAAGGCCCGCTAGATGGCAATAGGCTCGTCCCCTATTACGTCGTGGGACCCAAAATCATTATTGGCGAAACGTGGGTGCTAAAGCACCTCTGCCTACCCGTTCGGGGATATCCAGACGTGAGTATATGGATGTTTGAATGTGTGTTGTTTATTACCCAATTACAGGATGGCTGAGTTCGGATTAGGGGCGGGGCTCTGGCTATTCCCTCAGGGTTGGTAGGCCAGGTGGTAGTAGCTCCCATAAAAGTAAAATATAAACAAACACCCCTGGTACCTAGGTTAAGACCTCGCATTCAACCGGTTACTACGCTAAGAAAGTGATTGCTTTACGAAGTTTATGAATATTACATTCATAATTTACTAATAATAATATAAAATATTAAAATAAACATATATACTAATATAAATGCGAAAGTAATTCTGTCTGTCTGTATGTTACGCTTTCACGCCTAAACCGCTGAATCAATTTTGATGAAATGTGACATAGAGATAGATTAGAGGCTAAAGGACACAGGCTATGTTTGATCGTGATAACCGACATCCACGCGGGTGGAGCTGTGGGCAAAACCTAGTAATAAAATATTAATTCCATAATCAGATCGAAGTTTTGGGTATCTTTAAAAGAAATACTATGAAATTCTTTGCTGCACAATCATACTTAGATGGTTGTACCTGAGCGAAATCGCAGGCAAAAGCTAGTTGTAAAATATTTCAATGAATACAAATAATTTTTCAATTTAACAAAGTATTCATTAGCACCCTATGGACTAAATTCATTCATTCATTCAATTAAATATTAATCGGTCTTAATCGTGGATTAAGTCCCGATTTTAACCATTGTGCGCACAAAATGTAAACGTTTAAAACCAATTATATTTATTAAAATTTTCAATCAATTATTCCATAAAAATGAAGCTCAACTAAGGCTGATTTGATAGAGTATATGGGACTACATTAAGTTCACAGCAGAGCATCACCTGCGATTTGGTACTGCTACTGATTAACTTACAAGCTTTGGGTACAGAATTTCCTATAGTGGTTAACACAAGTTACATAAATTTTAGAAAGGAGCTGCAAGATCACACAAATAACATACATAACAAAAATTTATTTATCTTATTACTGATCAGTTTGAGCAGCTAAGTGGACTTTCGTTAAACTTATTTAATTTTGTCTCGAAATTAAATTGAAGATTTACGGCAGGATTATCAATGTAGAAATATTAATTTTTGATTTTAGTTATTTTGACATTACTTCTATAATTTTCACATAATAATGTGTAATTAAATTCACTCGATGCTGATATTGCTAATTAATTTGAGAAACTGATGTTGCCCGAGAGACACTTCCAAAGTGGAAAAATGAATGAACGAAATATAGTAAGTATTTTTTTTTCATAAACCGCTTCATACTTTCATACTAGCTTTTGCCCGCGGCTCCGCCCGCGCGGATGTCGGTTATCGCGACCAAACATAGCCTATGTCCTTTCTCATAGTCTAATCTACCCCTATACCAAATTTCATCAAAATCGGTTCAGTGGTTTAGGCGTGAAAGCGTAACATACAGACAGACAGATAGACAGACAGAGTTACTTTCACATTTATAATATTAGTATGGATTATGTTACTTGCTGCTACGGAACCTTTCATGGGTGAGTCCGACTCGCACTTGACCGGTATTTAAATCGTAACTTTTTCTAACTACGGAACAACTTTGAAAGTTGGTACGAGATTTTTCTCTTTTCATTCCCGTTTTATTTTTAACGGTCGGCAAGCCTGTGTTTAGTGTATATCGCGCTTTGCGAAGTTGAACCTTTGTTTAGGCATTGGCTTGTTGATTCTTGCGGTTAAAGAAACCAACTTTCTTACAAAAGGAGTTCGTGCTCTATTGATTAGGAAGAAGGTTTGGTACAGAGATAAATCACTTTTGTACCAGATAGAAGAATAAAACTAAAAAAATAATAGAATACTACAAGCGTTTGATCCTGACTTCACCCATATGTTCACTATTAGTGGGCATGCTTCCAATACTTGATATTTATAATAATGTCATTACTGTTTATAGAATAATTTGTTATATTGTGTCACCGCTTTGCACCAAATATATGTTTCTTTCTTTCTCTTTCTTTCATATGGAATAGATCTCGATCTCGCAACCCACGGGAACCTGTTCCCGACTGTAATGTATTCCTGAACCAATTTTCAGTCAGTTATCCAGAACAGGTCCAAGTATCTCAGTTGATAGAATATTTCCCTGAAATATGTTTTGGGTTATAGTCCTGGATGTTGATTTTTCCGATTTGATTTAAAATCCTCAAGTACCACTCAGATAAAAAAGAAGTCTTTGACTCATGTATTCTGCCTATATTTGCCCTATAATTGGGTATTCTACTGACTAGTCAAATAAGTTAGTTTTTACTAAACGTCAAAACGTTAAGTTTTAAGGTAATATGTATGAAAAACGATTAAGTAACGTCATAAAATTTTATTGTCAAATTAGTTACTATTATAATAGGTTGGGTGAATGATTAAAACGATAAAATAAAAACCGATGCAATTTTTTACCGCTCTTTTACCATTCTTAATATAATAAGCTCCGCTAGATAATTTATTTTACCTAAACGATAATACCCAATTAATATTAATTTAGTATTAGTTAGGTCAAAAGTACGATGACGTGAACCCGAAAACATTTCACAAAGTTTCAGCAGCAGTCGGATAGTTCTCACTACTTTACAAAATATTTCAATTCACCTTCTAAGAAACTATGTAGCTATAATTTTCTTTAATAAACCTATAAGTCAGGTACAGGAAAATTATTCCCAACTTTGTAAGAAGTAGCTAGTATCAAGTTCCGAAGAATAATTTAAAATTTAACTAGTTCAAAGAGAGATGTTCGCAGAAAGAAATGGAAATTAAACTAGGTAGAAGAAAAACAACATCATTATGCATTAATGGGGCCGTTCCGGGTGTAAAGGTAGTGTTGCACTATCAGAGATGGAGTACGCTAAAAATATATTAGTATTTAAAGAACAAAAAAAACTAAATTACCAGCATTTATAAATTTACCCTTCCAGTTAAGCTAAATTACTTCTATTAGGAGTGGGTTCACATCAATACTTTATCGGCCATATTCAAATTAGGTACCTCTTGATTGTAAAACGAAAATAATCTTCTAATGCCCTTTTTGAAGAGCCCATTGTCATTGCCTAGAAAAACCACAGGAGGGAGATCTTCTGCAGCTTGAGTTTGCGGGGAATGAAACGTTTTTATACCTCACTGTGTGCACCGCTATAAACTCAGAATGCATAATATCTATTTCTATAGTAACTTTATTTTTAACAGTTCCCGAGATAATTAGATTATATTAATAAATTATTCTGTAGAGTACTAGAGTTGAGCCAGAAAAGATTGCAATATACTAGCTTTTGCCCACGGCTTCGCTCGGGTGGATGTTCCTTATCGCGACCAAACATAACCTATGTCTCATGGTCTAATCTACCCTTTTACCAAATTTCATCAATATCGGTTCTGTGGTTTAGGCGTGAAAGCGCAACGTACAGACAGATAGTTACTTTCGCAATTATAATATTAGTATGGATAGACTGAGCTATTTTTTATTGTATGATCATAAGCATCGTATTGAGTTTACGATAACGCTAAGAACTCACGGAGAGGTTTTACCCGCGTCCGCTGCGGTTGCGGGTGATTCTCTGATTTTCTCCAACGCAATTCGGGACAAACGCGGCGCGTCTGCGAAGAAAATCAGAGAACAGCGGTGGACGCGGCAGAAAATAACTTCATGGTTTCTTGGCTTAAATAAGATTGGATATTTTAATCATAGCATAATTATAGCATAGCATTGTGTGTACTGCGTACCTAGGCCACTTCGAACACATAAGGCATGTAGCAAGTTCGGACATTAAGATAAGACGGATAGCTCGTTTGTTATTACAAATGGTTTTTTAATGCACGCAGATACGGAACCATTGCCAGACGCACAATAGTTTCATTACTTACTTATATTTTATCTTTATGGGCATTATTAATGCAATTATTTAACCCTGGTTTTATATTTGTGATGTCCGATATGTGATGATGATGAATAATAGACTTCATCCATTCGTGGGAAATTAAGTGATCATGTTATACGATTAATTTAGCTTAGTGGTTAAGGAGTCGGCCTTACGATCGAGAGGTCTCGGGTTCGAATCCTGGTCATTACACTACCGACGACGTTAACCCACTCCTAACACAAGCAATTTACCTTAGTTGGAGGGGTGAAGGGGAATATTCTTCGGCTCTAATATTCTTTACAAAAAAAAACCATCAAGTTGCACTGACTGTATTCACAGGCTAAAGTTTCCCACAATCCCCATATTTGATCAGAGATTTATAAGTGTAGGTAGCTTAGTGGTTGAGTAGTCGGTTTTACGATCGAAAAATCGCGGGTTCCAATACCGACGCACGTGAACCAACTCCTGACACAAGCAATTTAACTTAGTTGGAGGAGAGGTTAGAGGGTATACTAGAAGGAATTAAGGTTGCTAAAATATTTTATTTTTAATCCCCGACGTAAAAGCGACGGGAGAACGACGGGGATGAACCGATTTGGATGTAGATTTTTTTTTTTTGAAAGTTATATTAGTCAGGAGTGTTCTTAGCTATGTTTGAAAAAAATCGGTCCTAGATGGCCACCACCACAACATTTCGGAATACATATTTCTTCATAACTCCCTCAATATGGTTATCAAAATGAAAGAGCTTGACTAGCTTGACTATTCAACAGTTGCCATGTCGGGAGGATCTTGAATCTGTCCCATAATATAACGGAGTGTTTAACCAGTTACAATCCCCCGACATGGCAACCGTAGAATCAAAATATTACTAGGTATATCGAAAGTTAAAAGACAAACACAATTTATTTTCAACTTTATGGAGGTGTTTTTTGTGACGGGGGTTTTTTAAATTTTAAATTTAATTAATTTAAATTATATATTGTAATTGTTAAGAGTATCACAAAAACACTTACTCAAAATATCATCTTGGTCTCTATAGCGATACCAAGCCTATATGATACTCGCATTAAATAATTGCCAACTAGAAAGGGGAACTACCCACCCTGGGTATCAAAAATCAGTGATTCGACAAAGGGCTGCAGCCTACTGGCTCCTTGTGTACGTGACTGTACTGTTAACACGAGCAATTTTTCCCCTTTGAGTTATCGACGATACAAATTGGTAATTATCCTTCTATTCTGTACAATAAAGCAAGAATGTGATATTAAATTTTTGGAAAGAGCAATGTTTTTCTTTACAATCATAATTCAATGGAATGTGATATTTAATGATACTCTGTTAGGTTTTTCTTGTGCACCTGTCTGTCAAAACCTTTTTCTGAGTTGGGCGTGCAGGTATCAACTTGTAATTTATACCACTTGCTCAGATCTGTAATGTCTTGTCTGTATAAAAATCAAATGTTTAAGTCAACGCAATCTTTTTTTCGTGCGGAAATCTCCTCAGATACCTCATCTGCCGGAGCTAGAGGGGGAGGTTATGTCGAACTCGGACCAAATTAAACCGCACGCAGACTGTATGTTGTCGGGCTAGGCTTAAGGGGAGGTTGTCCCTCGCACTTCGGCTGACCCAGGTCCATCCCTATCGGTCTGGCCCTTCTCGGGTTCCCAACTCCCCCCCGGTATGGGGAGGCACGCGTACGTGGGCCACCGCCGTGGTCTACTTCTGCTGGGGTGATAGGCGGCTCCACTCGTCACCCCTAGGCCCGTGCTCATGGGGGACGGAGGTCAGTTTGTGCCCTCCGAGTTGCCGGCGCACGCGGGTAGCGCAGTTTGCGAATCTTTCTCGCTCACGCCGCCGCTCCCGTTCCGCCGTCTCCTCTCGAGCTGAGAGATTACTTGCACGCAGTAGGAGGCGCCGGCCTCCCATGCATCTGCACAGCGGACCAGATGCAGAATCAGTTCAAATCGTTGAGGTACATAGTCCTGTTGTGGCTAAGCTCGAAAATAAGATTAAAAAATGTTCAAATTATCACGAAGTGTTGTATCACCATATTTTGTCTCCAGTGACCATAGCTGCTAAAAAGTTATCGAAACATTGGGACGCAGATCACGTGTATGTAATTAACAGCAACATCTACGTATTACATAGTACCTAATACAGTACCAAGGTGTATTATACAGATTAGTGTTCAATACTTGATGTCCTATTCACTATAATTGGCGCATGTTCTAATACTAGCAATCAGTGAATAATTAGACTAGCTTAACATTAATCACAAACTGTTAACACATCAAGATGTAAGGGTAATTGTGTGCGAAATATTTAATTGTGTGAAATACCTATATGTTACTTTACGAAGTCTAAAAAGAAATTATTAAAAAAACGCAAGAATTAACGTAAAAGCAAACGGAACTGGAATAATGATTTATAGATAAATAAATGATAAATAAATATATCACAACATTCTACACAACGCTATCTAGAGCCATGGTTAGCTTAACTAACTTGTGATTTAGAATGCGGATAAACATACTTAGATACCTTTTTTGTAAATACATGAACATTTACGGGATTTTGTAATTCGGGATTTTGTACGTTCAGTATTTTGAACATTCGGTCAAACAAACATTCGGGATTTTGGTTTTCGGTCTTTCGTACGTCGGTATTATGAACTTCGGTATTATATGCTTCAGTATTTTGATACATATGTAACCCCTCGAACACATAGGGAAACATGAATCTTCTCGGGCGGGACTCGAACCGGCGATCTTTCCCTTACAGGGGGAATGCCTTGACCAACTAGGCTACCAAGACACGCCCGATGTGATTCAAAAATTTCCCTTCCATTTTTATCCGTCTTTAAGGTAACAGTGGAGTTATCAACCGATGTTCTTCCGAACTATCAGAACCAATGAATGATTTTACAATCATTCATTGGAAGAGAAATTATTTTTTTCCTATGTATTCTATTTGTATAGTTACCATGCTTAATGCTATAAAATTAATTCAAATTATCTCATCTGTTGGTGATATAGTAAAGCCTTGATTGGTAATGGGACACACTTTTCTAAATAACAACCTGTTCAATCCGGACTTAGAAACTCCCAGATTACGGCTAACTAGAAACATATCAGACATATCCATTTCTTAGCAGCACCTCGATAAAGAATAAAATAGTTTCAGTTCCTTAAAACCTAAATATATTTCAGTAGAAGATATACTGCATAATTTATTCAAAGAAAGTAGACATTACAAATGCATTGAGGTACATGAGAGCTACTTTTATCTTTCTCTCGCGCCGACAGTCGCAATATACCCTTTCCTAATACATAAGTGCTTAAATTTTTACAATTGAATGGTAATACGGTCGGACGCAGGTTGCACTTACGTTTCGCGGATAGTACTGTATAAATATTTAGAAACAGAAAATAGGTTCTACTATCAACTCTCGATAGTAATTCACTTATTATTTCCATAATAATTATAGATGTTCTCGAAGAATAATGTGGAATCGTAGTTCACGTTGGTAGCTATTTGTACAGTCAAATAAGTTTACGTTCGTTTAGTTCTTCATCATCATAATATAGCAATATGTTATCCTCTATTACACTCTTCTTATTCTTTCTGCAGGTGAGTGACTGACAGAGCCAGGCTGTTACTTATTTATGTATAATGAAGAAGCGTCGGTAGCTTAGTTGTTAAGGAGTCGGCCTTACGATCGAGAGGTCACAGGTTCGATCCTGGCCATTACACTGCTGACGTGAACCACAAGCAATTTGGCTTAGTTGGAGGGGTTAGTGGGAATATTAGTAATTTCGGTTGCTAATATTCTCTTAAAAAATTATGTTTTCTTCACATAGTTATCCGGCTCGAAGGACCAATGTAGGTACAGAAATATATGATTATTTTTATTCAAAAATTAAACATAAATTTTAATGAATTTTTTATAGCATTTATTATGCTAACTGTTAAGTTCGAAAAACATTGGAAAAAATGAAATGCTCAAGTGAGACTCGAACTCACGACCGCCCTGTAAGCGAAAGGTCGTGAGTTCGAGTCTCACTTGAGCATTTCATTTTTTCCAATGTTTTTCGAATTAAACATAAATTTAAAAAAACCGTGAGAGTGTATTGTAAATTCGCATGCTGGCAAAACTTTAATAATGAACAATTAGGTATGGAACTACTTCTGAATGGACATTTGGACAATTTGAAAACTTGCACAAACAACACTTTTTGTTTTTACTAAAAATGAAACTGTAGTTAGCTTACTCGGTGACATCAGATCCAAGAATTGTGATTAGGATAGCTGCCAAATGGCTCCTGCTAACAATCTGATATATAGACTTGAATTAACTTCGGGAGATTTCAACTCCTTTAGTTTGAATGGGTGGAATATAATTTCTGTTGCAATTAGCGGTACGTTTTTGTTGAAATTTGTTTTTTACGATAATTGCTACCGTTTTACGGTTGAACTATGTAAACGTGTTGTAAACTACGTAAATAGTTCTTGGTATATACTGATACTCTTGTTGCAATTATTTATTAGGGGTAAGTTATACTTATTCTAGCATAACTGGGCTAGTTCTTCTTACTAAGGATACACCAATTTCATACCTTTTTTAGTTCAAATTGACGAGTCCTTTATAAAAGTCACTTCAAGGCGGCGTACAACAGAGCCACAAAGGTCTGCAAGAGGGCATGCGTCAGAGCGGATGCCCAGCGCATAGCACGGCTGGGCCAAGAGCTAGTGGCGCATCCCACGGGTAGCCGTGGCTACTGGCAACTGGCCAAAGCCGTGCAAGCCAACTTCTGCCAGCCCTCGCTGCCCCCGCTGAGCAATCCTGATGGATCTCTGGCCCATGAGCCGCAAGAGAAAGCAAATTTGCTGGTCAATCTCTTCGCGGCCAACTCCCGAGTCGATGATTGTGGTATGCAACCACGGACAATGCCCACTGGTGACCACGCAATGCCTGATATACGTATCAGGCAACGCGATGTCCGTGCAGTACTGCAATCACTCGATGTCCGGAAAGCCAGTGGTCCTGATGGTATTCCAGCGGTCGTACTTAAAAAATGTGCAGCGGAGTTATCTCCTATGCTAACGCGACTGTACCGACTGTCCTACAGTTCGGGTACAGTGCCTTCGGCTTGGAAGGAGGCGAATGTCCAGCCGATCCCCAAGAAGGGGGATCGCTCGGACCCAGCCAACTATCGACCCATAGCCGTCACCTCAGTGCTGTGCAAGGTGTTCGAGCACATAATTAACACACAGCTCATGCGCCACCTAGAGGATCACTCCTTGCTTAGTGACCGGCAATACGGTTTCAGACCGAAACGGTCAACGGGTG
This sequence comes from Eilema sororculum, assembly GCA_914829495.1. Classification (NCBI taxonomy): domain Eukaryota; kingdom Metazoa; phylum Arthropoda; class Insecta; order Lepidoptera; family Erebidae; genus Eilema; species Eilema sororculum. The sequence continues at coordinate 24,963,649 of OU618538.1, read as the reverse complement.
ATCTTCTGGCGTACATGACCCACCTTTGGGGTGAGGCTATGGAGAAGCACGGTGAGTCACTGGCAATTAGTCTTGACATCGCCAAAGCTTTCGATAGGGTATGGCACAAATCGCTTCTTTCCAAGCTACCAGCCTTCGGCCTGCCTCCTAGACTGTGTAACTGGGTTGCAAGCTTCCTGCAGGGGCGCCGTATTCGCGTCCTTTGTGATGGACGAGCTTCGGAGTTCTTGCAGGTAAATGCTGGCGTGCCGCAGGGTTCCGTCTTATCTCCCACTCTCTTTCTTCTGCATATCAATGACATGCTCTGTAACGGAAACATTCACTGCTATGCAGACGACAGCACCTTACATGGGAGTTATTACGCACATCCTGCGGCCAAGCAGTCTGATATCGCGGAAAAAAGGCAGCTTCTTGTCACTGACCTGGACCGGATCCTGGACCACATTTCTCAATGGGGCGCTAGAAACCTGGTCGAGTTCAATGCCAAGAAGACCCAGGCATGTGCGTTTACAGCAAAGGTATCTCCTTTCCTTCCCCTTCCCACTCTTCAGAGCACACCACTGCCACTGCAGGATCACCTCACTATCCTCGGTATGGATGTTCGCTGCAAACTGAATAACAAAAACTATATCGAGAGTATCATCAAATCAGCCTCGCGTAAACTCGGAGTCCTGAACAGAGTGAGACGTTTTTTCACGCCGGAGCAGCGGTGTCTTCTATATAAGACCCAAATTCGTTCCTGCGTGGAATACTGCTCACATCTCTGGGACGGCTCCGCAAAGTACTTATTAGATGCTCTCGACAGGTTGCAGCGACGTGCGGTCCGCATTATTGGGGATCCTGAGGTCACGAACACCCTCGAGCCTTTGCAGATGCGTAGAGATGTTGCGTCTTTGGCAGTTTTCTACCGTCTCTACCATGGTGAATGTTCTGACGAGCTCTTCCAATTAGTCCCACCCTCCCCTTTCCTTCACAGGACGACACGTGCAGGGCTAAGATGTCATCCATTTACGGTGCAGAGTATACCTGCTAGAACCAAGCGTTTCAGTGATTCATTCCTATGCCGCACCACTAAGGCCTGGAATTCCCTGCCAGTTCACGTGTTTCCTTCTTCCTACAGTCCTGGGTCCTTTAAGCGGGGCGTGAAAAGGCATCTAATGAGGCCGTCAAGCTGAGTGCCACCACTGTTAACATGGTAAATGTTTACGATGGTGACCCTCTTTCCGAGACTTTGCCTTTAGCTTAACATCAGGCGAGGTGAAGTCAAATTGACGTGTCCAGTATAAAAAAAAAAAAAAAAAAAAAAAAAATAGAATAAGTCTTCTATTTTTTTTTTCCAAAAAAAACCAAAATTCACACGATCCTCTAAAGTATATATGCAGGGTGGAAGGTTTTCATACCAGAGATATTTGATTCTTATGATTCCACAACCGATTGAAGCTATAAAAATGCAGTATATGATCTTTTCGGGTTTTAGTCGGTTCGATTACCGGGTGTGATAAGCGAGTTTTCCAAACTCTTTGAATGCAGTTTTGTTGGCACCTATTCATTAATTCTTCACGGTGAGTTAACATACTTTTTTGGATTTTGATTCTCGTTACTTGTTTAATTTTACTTGACACCAACTTCATAGTAACTTCAACTCATTTGCGTTAAATTCAAAATAATACTTGCACATTGTACTGAAATATTTCATTTCAATCCATTAAACAAATTAAACTCCACACACACTTAAACCATATAACAAATGTTTCAACATAGCGATCAAAATTTAAAAGTACAGTATCACAGTTGCACTCAACATTTATGTCGCTACAAAACATAAACACCATTTCCTAAGTTAAATCGCATTTATAACACTGTACAAACAAAACAAGTTTCACACGAGATCCATTAGTAACGCACTAAGAGCATTCGGGCTAAAAGCATTAAAGAAACCGTCTGTAAAACAGTAGGAGTTCGTTGAAAACACTATTGTTTATTCAAAACGTACGTCTAGAGATCTCTTGTTGACTCTTGATATAATTAAACTGAAGGATTCCGTAAGAATACTTAATCGTGTTGTGTTCTAAAGTAAAGATCGTAAGTTGAGCCACCGAAATAGCTTGATGGTTTCGACTTTCAAACGGCAAAATGAAGTGAAAGGTATTAGAGAAATCTTAGAACTTTGTGTAGTAGAGATTAGTTTTCTAAATTAAGGTATAAGCATTTCTTTTAATGACAGCTCAGACCTGATCTCTTGAGAATGATCTATACATATATTACTTGTCCCAACTGACTTACTGACTGGAACTAAAAACTTGAAATTTTGACAGTAGATGCATTTTTTGATGTAAGTATCCATTAAGAACGGATTTTTGGAAATTATGCTATTAAAGGGGTAAAGTAAGGGATGGAAGTTAGTAAAAATAATGAATGATAATATATCAGCGTTTCTAAAAATTTAACTACTAGGAAGGTAAAATAGGTATAAACGTTTGTATGGAAAGTTCGTTATTTATGTCACTATCAAAATATGTAATACAAAATTCAGCTAGTATTATATACATTCGCTAGCTTTATCTTTATTGAGCGAGAGTCACTGGGTGTTTATATTTTTTTTAATCTGTATGAGCTTTTGCGACTACATGTAATGTATGTTTGCCAACAGTATCGGAGTTAGGTCTTGTAATTACTTATTAGGTACCTAGGTGAAGTTGTATGAACTTTAGTACAGTGAGCCAACATCGTAATAAATATTTTTTCTCACGACTTACACTCGTAATTAACTCCAAAATAACATAACGCTTTACAAACATTATCTTTCAAAAACAGAGGGTACGTCTAAAATTGTTTAAAGACAAAAACATGCCAAAGACGTAAGTATATTATGGTAATCCAGAATTACTTAATATGTTCCAGGAAGATGGAATACTTCGCTCATACAAGGTACCCATCTACATGTAGAATATGTAACTTAGAAAGTTACATCATTCCGCATGTAGGTAATGTGTTCGTTCGCTCAATATGCAAATCGTGTCGGTTACGTTCGGTTTCATTCGTACGGTAATGACGTTTTCGTTTAATTTGCCGACTCTTTGTGATGAAGATGACGGTTGGACTACGTAATTAAAATTGTATTATGCACCCACATCTTACCTGAATGTTTCTTTTTAACCGATACAAAAAAGTGAGTTTCTCTATTTGTTAGAATATTTTAATTCGTTTAGGTTTGAACGCGACTGCTACGCAGGAGGCGCGGGTTCGATCCCCGCTCAGTGCAAATGTTTGTACCTATGTAAAAAAAAGTATGTAAGTATGTTTATCCGCATTCTACATTCCATAACACAAACTATAAAAGCTTACCATGGGTCTAGATAGCGTTGTGTAGAATGTTGTGAAATATTTATTTGTTTATTATTTATTTAGTGTACATCCTTTTCAACTGGCTCCTTGGGAATATCTGGCACATTATTATTATATGTATTTTAAAATAAAACATTTAGCTAGCTAGCTAGCGTGAAACTCGCGAGCGTGCGCGAGTTAGCTCCTTTCAATCTCGCTTCTTTAATTTTTTATTCAACTCGCTTGATTGCGAAAATTTGACATATTTATGTACAGTCAGCTACAAAAACGTTATGATAAATATAATATCTACTTTATAAATATGTATACAAATAGGTAATTTAGAATTAAACAACAAATTTAAATATAGCTACAAGATGATAAGGCTCAACGAACCTTTATAATAACATTAACGCTTGCTTTGAAATCACTTCCATAATTAGCAAATTGTACGCGGAATGAATCAATCATGGTAATTACGATATTGAATTAGCTCGTAGCTTGTTTCAAATCATTATGATTACAGGGTGACGTCGGTGAGCTGGTGTCTGTTATACGCAATAATTCAAAATGTTGAAAACGGAATTATGAAAATATATTTGTTTTTTTTTTACTCTCCGATTGAAGGATGGTATAATTGGTGATGGTAACGAAAAGTGCTATTTCAGTGTTACTGGTGAAGTTTGCAATTATACCCCGTCCATCATATTATTGTATTTTAGACAGATGAAAGTAGTGATTGCAAGAAAATTTAAAATATCGACAAAGTTAAAAACCTCGATAAAAAAATCGATATTATGAAAATATTATGATAAATGTTAGAAATGATTTCATGTGGAATTTCATCTATTATCTTTCTTAACATAATAATAAAGTAGTACTTAGATATTTCGTGTCAGTACAGTTTACAAATGTAATAGAAAACGATTGTGGGCCATAACGCATACGCTAATCTCCAAAACAAAAGAACTGACTTCTAGAAGAATATTCCAACATGCCGATTTCCTGGTATTTATTGAAGAGTTCCGTGGCCTGTCTCTGAAATCCATCATCAGATCTTCATGAAATTTAAATGGGACCATTTTGGAATAAACCTCTTTCAAACAAAAAAAGAATTTTGACAATCCGTCTACAAATGACGGAGTTACAAAAAACATTTTTCCGTAAAAATCATACAAATATAAATAATTATAAACATCCGAATTGTTGCTCAGAAATCGGTTAAAAATCGCCAGTTATGTAATATTTAAAAAAATATATTTTCTGTAGTCGATATCAATTGTGATATTTTCAAGTTATTATAATAAAAACACAGTTGATTGACTAACTACATCCCTAAAATTGCTTTCTGGCTGACGTGAAGATGTCAATGAAAAATGACGTATTGGCGTCTAATTTTTGTTAGGATTTTCAGGTGTTGACGCTAGAACAAAGTTATACCGACCACTGTCAGTGAGCTGTCTAAAATACAATAATATAATGGACGGAGTATAGGTAGTCTGTCTACTGTTCCGAAACAACTTAAAAAATAAATTGAAAGCGATTTTTTGGGTCGTGAGGCGTCCAATCATTCTTTGTATTTTTTTATCTGTAAGTAATAACTTTGATTTACACATAACATAATAATATATCCTATAGCTACATACAATATTAAACGATTAAAATAAAACTAAAATACTCATTACACAAATTAATTGCGGTAAAATCTGTAAGTCAATGAATCACACAAATATTATAAGCACTTCTATTAGTTACTAAAAGAGTGAGTTCATGAAAATGTGTGAATAAAATAGCCATGTACACACTATATCGTGTTCTAGTTCTAAATATTGCCTAGAGCTGGAACGAGAAACATTTTGAAAACATTCGAACGTAAAGAGAACATTCATTGTCAAGTCAGCAAGTCTAGGTACCTCTCAGGCTAATTTTGAGTTCCAGCTAACCTATTTAGCCTCCCGGTCCCGGTCCCAGGCCGAGGTAAGGACGCGTATACAAGGACATTAAGAAAAGGTAATATTCGAGCTACTACGTAATTATTCTTGCCTTGATTGTTTTTAACTTTTTAGACGTTTGCCTAAAAATTGTGTTTTCAGGGGTTATCTAAATATACGAGTATATAACAAAGGTGACTGACTGACTGACAAGTGATCTATCAACGCACAGCCCAAACCACTGGACGGATCGGGCTGAAATTTTTCATGCAGGTAGATGTTATGACGTAAGCATCGGTTAAGAAAGGATTTTGATAAATTCTACCACCAGGGGGATAAAATAGGGGATGAAAGTTTGTATGAAACTTTGTCAATTTTAAACCGATTAGCGATAACCGACATCCTCGCGGGCGGAGCCGCGGGCAACAGCTAGTGTATGAATAAAATGAAAAATGAATTAATCTGAAGTGTCAGTAGCCTATGGTTTAAGAGGTCTCAGCATCGATTAAGTAGTTTTTTTTTAGTGTGCAAATCCCCCGGAGGTTCGAATCCTAGCCATTAACAACGTGAACACACTCCTGCCTCACTTTCGGGTCCGGATTCGATCCCAAGATCAATCAACCATAAGACCAACTTCTTATCCAGTAAGCCATCGTCGCAACAATTTAATACAGTGTCATCAATATCAATGCTAAAATTATTCTGTAAGGAACACGTGATGTTCCGTAATTAGCAAGAGTTTGAGCAGATGGCATCAGACGGATGGAGCCGCGAGACGTATATGATTAGCACAAAGTTTTGAGATGAAATTAATGTTAATGAAAGAGTTAAGAATGTTTTAAATTATTAATTATAACGGAAATGAACGTGATCATGGTAAAGGTCAGCCAGCCTGTGACCACGGCCGGTGTAAACATTAGGCAAAGGTCCTATTTATTGTAAATCATGGAACGCAAGAGTTTAAAAGTTAGTTAGGCTCACTGCTAGGTAAATGATCAGTGGACTAAGCGTTATTTAGACCGGGCGATTTTATCTCCTCGATTTCTTTATCTTTGCGCAGAAATCATTGTCGTTCGCTCGTCTGCCTCGCAATTGAATATGATCTTAACAAAATTCTAAAGCAATGACTTAAGGCATAAGGTGAAATGTCACTTGCGAAACTTGTATAATTTATTCGTATGCGAGAATTGAGCGTGTAAACATTATAATAGAGCGATTGACGCATACAGTTTTATCGAACTGAACATGCGAGGAACTCGCACCGTCTAAATAATGCCTTAAAATCAGTTTTGCCAATAGGGTATTTGACTAAGTCGTCGATTCTTCCCAATACTGCTTAATATAATAGCTTGTTCTGAAAAAATATGCCTTGCAAAATAAAATATTGCATATCTAAACTGAAACTATGACTTTTCATTAGTTGAAAGATTCCTCATTCAATTTTAAATAACGTTGATTATGAACTATATACGTGTAAACGCAACGGAGACCGAGAGAAATGCGATATTCTCTTGCACTCCATACATTTGCACTACGCGCTACAGAAGCCTGACGTCAGTGTCGTACGATTTTGTATGGAGCGTTTTCGAGCGGCACGACAAATTGAAATTTTCAAAATCAAATATCTTGAAAACTATTTGTGTTACGAAAATTTATCTTTTACAGTTCATTATATTAATTAGTCAAATAGCCTATTGTTATATTCCTACAGACATACACCCACAATTAACACATATCCTTCCTTTTTCGGCTTCATCGTTATCGCAAATAAAATATCTAGAAACCATTTCCCAATATCACTACACTGATAATTATCATCTAGGCATAAGAATAAACATAATATTTACATAGAAATGGTGGTGTGTTACATATTAACGCTATACAGATACGAGGTCGGCAGTAATAGAGGTTGTTTGTCGGTCCAGCGTTTTCATGATTAGCCGTCACTAATTCTCTAAGGACGTCGGTTCATGAATACGGATAATAGTGATCTTAGCTATACTGGGTGCTTATTAAGCTTGAATAACCGTAACGTAACTACGCGCGTTTGTATTAACCGATACATTTCAGTAGGTTTAATTTTACGACAGTTCTCAGCACGTTAAGCCATCGCGCCGGTCCCACTTGTCATATGAATACCTAAGGCAGGCTAGGCAGCTACTGATAGTTGGAGCCCTAAAAAGTCTAATAACTAGTCTAACTGCAATATTTAAATATCGCTAATGGGTCACCAAGATGGCAGTAGAATCACGAAACATATCAAAAATCAGCCAAACCCGAAGTTAGAGTAGAAAAATCTGACTCCAGACACAGAAGTAAAAGCTTCGGATGTGACTAGGACCAACGCTATGATGAAAAAGTAGATTATTTTACACCAGTTCTATCTTCTATGTTAACCAATTAAAATTCACCGTCTACTCACGTTATGACTGCGTTTGGAACTCATTGTCAAGTAGAATAATGCACCTAGGAAAAGTAAGATGGCGTGTAATTTTAGGGTTATGAGGTCCTGCAAGTGTTGTGGATATAAAAGTGTAATAAAATGAATAATGAGCAGTACATTTTATTGCTTTTCCCTACACGAATGGGTCGGTTCGACCGGGAAGGTATCTTCCCAATGAATTATTGACTTTAAGTATGCTAAGGGTTACAATAAATTATTGACAGAATGACTGTGTATTGTTATGGTATATATATAGTGGACAATATGATTCAGATTCGCATTCGTTCCATATAGGTATGAATTTATAATTCTTTGATGCTGTTGAAAAATTTTTTTTTTGTCACATATTTAGTTTGTTACTTGCTCGATCCTTGTGCGAGAGCTTTTGCGAGAGTGAATTTATGTACCCTGTGAAAAAAAAAATGTTTCCTTTTTCATTTGAATTTTTTAGTAGGTAGGTGTAGTTATTTTATATGTGGTTGTATGCTTGTAGTTACTCACCCTGTTAGGTAAACTGCTGTTTCTTTTGTATCCCAAATGTATGTAAATATGTTCACTATCAATAAATATAGGACGCGATATTGCTTAGCGACGTTAGGCGGCATTTGAGGTTGGATCTGAAAATAAGTACTGTGGTGGATCACATCCATTGCAGTGTATGCTGAGCATCCAAACCTTTTTGGGAATACAGCGTACATGTTATGTGTTAACATAATTATAATGATTAACCTAAATTATTAAGAAATAATGTGCTTAACTCGGCCCTTTGCCACTCTTGCCACGTTTTGTGACACGTCTCAAAATTTACGTCAAATATGTCAAGTATGTATATGTCATGTATATGTCACAATCAACTGTCTGGATTGGCAGAGAGGTGTATAATGGAAAGTTTTCGCGCTGCCCGCCCGGCGGCCATAGACAGCGAATCTGATCTATGGTCAGGGAAAAAAAATACATTATTTTATTATTTTTAAGCATTCTTGTATGTTATCCTTTGTGTGTTATTATTTCGAAAATGTGCGCTGTTTTCTAAATAAAACATATTTTCTTTCTTTTCTTTAAAAAAAATATTTGGGCGAATAATAATCATCAAGATAAAACCACTATGGTTGTTGAAAAGTGGTCGAAATCTCGGGTTAATTGTAATAATAATAAAATCCCTACTAATATTATAAATGTGAAAGTAACTCTGTCTGTCTGTCTGTATGTTACAATTTTACGCCTAAACCACTGAACCGATTTTGATGAAATTTGGTATAGGGGTAGATTAGACCTTGAGAAAGGACATAGACTATTTTTTGTCGCGATAACCGACATCCACACAGGCGGAGCCGCAGGCAAAAGCTAGTACTCAATAAATCGCGATAGAATCCGTTGGTTTTATTTCAATTTTTTTTTCAAAGATTTCACTGAAGCGTTTTTTTTTTTTTTACGAAAATACAATAAAACTAGCTTTTGCCTGGAGCTCCGCCCGCGTGGATGTCGGTTATCGCGACCAAACATAGCCTATGTTCTTCCTCATGATTTAATCTACCCTTATACCAGATTTCATCAAAATTGGTTCAGTGGTTTAGGCGTGATAGCGTAACATGCTGACTGACAGAGTTACTTTCGCATTTATGATATTAGTATATATATCCACAGGAAAATAATGTAAATTAAACTGGTATCTAATGCGTGTCAGAGAGATGAATACGAGTATACTGAGGTTTAGTAGTCATGCGTCAGAATCGCATAGTTAAAATAAATCTTACTCTAATGCCGACAGTGTGAACTGGCCCTATCGCACTAAAGTTTTGAAACAGATAATCAAATATCAGCTGCAACTTTTCTCCGAGACGTAGTTCACGTGAAGTGGAGAATTTATTAAGACTTTTTGAATAAATTGCACCAGAGGTGAAGATGTATGTAAACTATGTTTTGTTTTGTTGTTTTTATTCTATTTTATACAATTGGTACAGAAACTGATATTAGATTTTCACACACGTCTATAGGCCACGGTTATCACTTTCGATCAGATGAGCCGTGTGCTTGTCTGTCATTTAAGTGGAATAAAAAATTCTAAAAACATCGGAAAAATGAAACGCTCAAGTGTTCATTTCCGATATTGTTCGAACTTGAAAGTTAGCATTAAAAATGATATAAAAATTCAGTGGAATAAAAATATTAATAATACAGTTACACAATTGAAATAAAACCACTTTTACGGAGTCTATCGCGATATATTTGTTTATGTCGGTTTAAAACTGAATAATATTATTTCAATGAGTGACATTCGCGTAAACCTTAGAAAATATCACAGTAATACAAAATAAATCGCGAGAGAACCCATTAAAAAGTGGTTTTAATTCAATTAGTGAAAATTTTGATGTTATGTTCATACAGGTGCTAAGCAATACCTCTCTATCTATCCCTTTCAGAGGTAGACCAGCGTTAAATACAATTATCCTTATACAAATAAAACTCCTCACAAAAGTACGCAGGCGCCATTGCAATTAAAACATGATAATCACTGCGAGCGATGACGAGACGCGGGCAATATGAGGCAAATACATATTTCAGCAGATTGGGGCAGCGCTTAATCGCCCTAAGCTTAATGAACAAGCTTTCTATGAAATCGTGCTTTGAAATTTTAATAACGACAGCTAGCCTGGCCACCATTTTTTCAATGTTCATAACAGCAAAACAAGCAGGAATATTTTTGGCGAAAACATACATTTTCTTTTTTTTGACTGAATTTTTTTATAGCATTTTTAATGCTAACTTTAAAGTTCGAAAAACATCGGAAAAAATGAAACGCTCAAGTGAGGCTTGAACTCACGACCTTTCCCATACAGGGGGAATGCTCTTCCAACTGAGCTATTGAGCCACACCTGATTCATTTCAAATTTTCCTTCTCCTTATATCCGTCTTCAAGGGCGACGGTGGTGCCATCTACCAACATTCTCACGAACTGTTGGAAACAATTAAGGATTTTTCAACCATTTTTAAACATTGATGGTTTAAATATTCCAATTCCCAAACACTCAATGTAAACCTTTGAGAATGCCGTAAGGCGAAACCGGTCAGGAGAAGTACAAGTGTGTTAGTCAATATGATAAACTAGTATGATTTCTAGTTATTTTGTTACCCCGCCGGAGCCTTTGGGGGAGGTTATGTCAGACTTGAACCAAATGAAATCAAATCAAATCAATTTTATTGTTTATCAAAGGTTCTAGTAGATGTTGTCATTTACATAAATTAAGTAGGTATCACTGTGATATGTCTGGTAAGACGTACAATCAATCACACCGGCTAAAACACATGTCATCTTTAGGTTCTAGGTTGTCGCAGGTGAGATTATCTCATGCCAGGCCTAAACTACCGTGATATGCCAATAATTACCGCCATAATTTCAACAACACCTCGGCTTTTTTTTGGACATATTAGCGTCCTTGACACGAACGGTCTTTCTCGAGGGAATACCACATTTGTGTGGGATAATTAAAGATTGCGTGGCGGAATTGTATAGGTATGTATAACCACGCGATTAAGTGATCGTTTAAAGGGGGTTAATGATTGATATGACATTGTTATAATGCCATAATTATTGCGGTAACAGACCAGTAGACGGTAAGCTAGTGTAGCCGTAGAATTAGACTTAGGCCCACTGTCCACGGAGGCGTAGCTTCATAGATGCTTCAAAATACGATGTGTTGCTTGTGCAGCCCAGCGTACTGAACACTATTCACGAGGCGTACTGCACGCGTACGTTTTCCGCCATTTTTAACCCCCGACGCAAAAATGACGGGGTGTTATAAGTTTAACGTGTCTGTGTGTGTGTGTGTGTGTGTGTGTGTGTGTGTGTGTGTGTGTGTGTCTGTCTGTGGCATCGTAGCACCCAAACGGGTGAACCGATTTGGATGTAGTTTTTTTTGTTTGAAAGGTATATTAGTCGGGAGTGTTCTTAGCTATGTTTGGAAAAAATCGGTCCAAGATGGCCGCCGTCACAACATATCGGAATAGGAATTTCTTCATAACTCCCTCAATATGGGTATCAAATGAAAGAGCTTGACTAGTAGATCACTTTAAAAAGTAAAAAATAAAAATTAAACTAAAAATTTAAAAAACCCCCGTCTCAAAAACACTTCCAAAAAGTTTAAAATAAATGGAGTTTGCCTTTTAACTTTAACGGTTGCCATGTCGGGGGACCTTGAATTGTTCCGATAATATAACGGAGTGTTAAACCAATTAGGGTCCCCCGACATGGCAACCGTTAAAGTTAAAAGGCAAACTCCATTTATTTTAAACTTTTTGGAAGTGTTTTTGAGACGGGCGTTTTTTAAATTTTTAATTTAATTTTTAAGAAAAAGAAACACCTGCGTTCACTAGTTGTACGCCTGGACGTATAACATGCGGTACACCAGGCGTCGTGAAGCTTGCATGCAGCTACGCGAGTGCGACGCTGATGCTCCATCGACAGAGTTACATTGTTTTGTATGGAAGCAGCCAGTAAGCGTACACCAAACGTATAATGACGAATACGCGCCTATGAAGCTACGCCTCCGTTGACAGTAGGCCTTATCCTTCGCACCCCAGTCGCCCCTGGGCCATATCCCATAATTCTCACAGAGAAAATAGCGTGTAATTATTTAGCCGAGTCTGTTGTCTTTTCTTAGAATAAGTAGTACGAGAACTAACTTAATATACGTTATAGTTAGGATAAGTTTCAGCGTCGTCTAGACCTAAGCAAAACATGGCTTATAATATACTAGCTGTTGCCTGCGGCTCCGCTCGCGTGAATGTATACTAACTTTAAAGCGATGTTGTTAATGCTCAAAATTCAATGACTTGCAGAGTGAATGAAAAAGTGTAATTTAACTTTTTTTATTTCATTTTGAACTTTAGACGTATACAAATAAAATCTAAAATTGTATGTCATTTTTTGCGTTGACTGTGGCACCACAGACACCACAATGGTTTAGCTTTTGTAGAATCGAGGGCCTGAACATTTACATTCATTTTTAACAGTTCTTACAAACATTCATAACACCCACGAACTCTGTGTACGCCGGTGACTCCATCATTGTAGGTTTCTGCTCGCTTTCCCGGAATCTTTGGGAACCTTTCCCAGGGATATTTTTTTTTTTTTTTTGCCCACTAAATACCAAAAGTCAGCCAGACAGAGTAACAAACATCCCAACATCTTCACCTTCGTTATCAGGTTGAAATCAATCGTTATCAGGGCTTCAAATCGTGTCTAAATATACATAGATGAGGTCGCCATAGCGCGTGGGATTCATTAGGTACTTTAAGTAACATCAAACAGTTTTGTCGCGAAATTGAGTTATTTATAGAATCTGAATGAGCAGCATAAAGTTTATCTGAAGTGTATAAATACATAATTTTGGAACTTAATTCAATGGTTAATAATTAATGTTAGTTGAAATTTATACGATTGAATTGACACTTACACGGGTCGTGCTCACAGGCTGTGAAACCTGGTCGAAATCTCTTTAGTCCAATCGTTATTTTAAAAAGTAGTGTGTAAAGTAAGCCCTTTGAAACCCCCGACGCAAAGAGAGTGGTGTTATAAGTTTGACGTGTCGGTCTGTCTGTCTATTTGTAGCATCATGGCTCCTCCTCCTCTAATGGTCGGCTTAGCGTCGGTAGCTTTTTAGCAGCGCCGGGCCCGTCCGGTCCGGACCCGACCGGCCGCCTCCTTCTCGAGCATTACTTGCTCGCAGAAGGAGGCGGCCGCACCCCAAGCGTTCGCGCATCGTACCATCGCTGTGAGCAATGTGGCGAGTGTGAGGACTCCCACCCCCAGAGCCGCCACTAGGACCCGCCTCGCTAGGGCACTCGGTCAGCGTGTGCAGCTCTGTGTCCTCGCTCGCATCACAGTGATAGGCACTCGGACGTTGGCTCCTTCCGGATCCGACACAGGTAACTCCCGAAACACCCGTGTTCGGTAACCACCTGCGTCAGCCGGTACGAGAGGCTGCCGTGTGGCGAGAGGCCTCTCTAGCCACTCCTCCATGATGGGTCTTACCGCCGCTATTACGGCGTGCCCTTTAGCTACCTCTTTAGCTTTAGCTACCGCTTAGTGGTTAAGGAGTCAGCCTTACGATCGAGAGGCCCCGGGTTCAAATCCTGGCCATTACACTACCGACGTGAACCCATTCCTAGCACAAGCAATTTAGCATAGTTGGAGGGGTTAGAGGGAATATTAGTAACTTCGGTTCTAATATTCTTTTTAAAAAATTAAAAAAAAAGTGCTCCCGAACGGTTGAAGCGATTTCAATTTAGTTTTTGTATTAAAGGTGACTCATGTGCGAGTGTTCTTAGACATGTTTGATGAAAATCGGTTGAGCCGTTTAAAAGTTATGGGGGTTAAAGTTGGAATGGGTAGTGTCAGGGGTGTTTAAACATTTTTAATTTATATTATTGGTTGATTATGTAAGTACTAAATCCCCGAACAGTTAGGTAAAGATGTAATTAACACCCACGTGTCACCAACTATAATTTTCGGTTCCACGTAATAGGAGGCGAGCCTATTGCCGTCTAGCGGGCACTTTGTCTAGGGCTGTATGTTTACTGTCGGATGGTCCCCCTTTTTTTTTTTTTCGTGCGGAAGTCCCCTCGGATACCCCCCCTGCCGGAGCCGGAAGGGGAGGTTATGTCGGACTCGAACCGAGTAAAACCGCACGCCGACTGTGTGTCTTGGTGCTAGGCCGGAGGTGAGGTTGTCATCGACATATCCCTCGCACCCCGGCTGACCCAGGATCGGATGGTCCCCTAGTCACCTATTACGAAATCCACATGAAGGTCTAGGGTGGTCCACCTAGAACTGTTTTTTTTCCGTGCGGAAATCCCCTCGGATACCTTGTCTGCCGGAGCTGGAAGGAGAGGTTGTGTCGGACTCGAACCGACTAAAACAGAACCAACACGGCAAACATTGTTTTGCCACTATTCCAAGTTCAGACTAACGGATATTACCAAATCTCCCAATAAAGAACTGAATTAGATTAATGTCTCACCTATTTAGTTTCATTAATTAATGTGTCTCTCAGTTCTGTACAGGCTTCATAAAAATGGCTATTGCCACTGTTTTATCAGAAAACAATTCCATGTCAAACACTCGTGAACCAGCAAAAATTCTATCTATGTTATTGTCACAAAAATGTTTTTGCAGTATGTTCATGTGTTATTTTCAAAATACGAAAGCATTTTATGTAATACTAGCTTTTGCCCGCGGCTCCGCCCGCGTGGATGTCGGTTATCGCGACAATACGTAGCCTGTGTCCTTTCTCAAGGTTTAATCTACCCCTATACCAAATTTCATCAAAATCGGTTCAGTGGTTTAGGCGTGAAAGCGTAACATACAGACAGAGTTACTTTCGCATTTATAATATTAGTATGGATTTTAATTTGAAGTCAATTTCATGGCAAATAAGTTTGAAAACTAAATTAGAAATAACAATTATTTCTAATTTAGTTGCAGCAATCTAGTATGAGTGAATAGAGACACTTAATTAAAAACAGTTTTAATAAAAAACTTTAGCAGCGTTTTTAAATTTATGACTAACGTAAAATATAAATTACTTCGCTCAGTACTAAACAAATTTATGAAAGTTTCTGCGTAACATTAACTTATTTGTAATTACTTTTGGGTTTACAACCATAAACAACTTTTAGTGCGCACTTTGTAATGTAAAAAAAGCTTTACAAATCGTTCGCGCTTGACTTTTTTTTTTCATTTGAACTCGTAAAATAAAATGAACTTTGAAATATTAATAGCAAGTATTCGGGGGTGGGAATGGGGTGTTTTACACCTAACGACTTTGCGTTACATTGATTTCTGTGTTCCACAGGAACTTAATTCGAAAATAAAGAGAAGTACCTATATGTGCTATTCTGGACTAATCTAAATCTATCTGTGGGGTGTAAGGGGCCCCACCAACATACTAACAATATGTACGGTGAACGCACATCTGCATATCTACTCCCTCGCCTTATAAATCAACTGCCTCCCGATTAAAAAAAAATTATATCACCAACTAATGTTAAGTTTAAATTAAAATCACACTTTCTGCAGACTATGTAGAATCATTGTTATTGTATCCTTGTATCCGTTTATATTTCTTATATAACTGTGTACTACCTACCTTGTCAATTATATTATTTATGTAAGATAACAACTAAATAATCGCGTTGTAAGTATGGATCTGGTAGTATTAGCACAAACCTCAGTGGTTTATAAATACCACTATACCTTTATTTATACCTGCACTATGTAATTTGATAAATAAATAAATAAAAAATAAAAAAACTTAACACCCAAGTGAAAATGGCCTGCAATAAGGGACCCCTGCTAAACAACAGACGAGACCCTTGCCTGGCTTTATTCTCAGGGTTGGAAGACCATACGGCAGTTACTCTCGGAAGAGATGACATATCTATCAAAACTATAAGCAAACTTTGAACGCATCTGCGACGAACATGATTTTTGTGTTTTGTGACTAAAGTGACAATGAACAAATATCTTCCAAAGTAAATATTTTCATCAGGTACAGTATGATTGAAAGAAAGAAAGAAGGAAAGAAAAGAAAAGAAAGAAAATTGGTTTTATTGCGGATGAACACATGCGATTATTACAAAAGAAAATTAAATAAAAAAATAAAAAAACGTAAGCACAACTCACCAGTGAATGGACCTGCAGCTACTCAGGTGGCGAACGCTTTGATCGAACAATAACCGAATTGCTAAAGCATACAAACTATGGCATGTCTGGTTACAGAAATATATTTAAAATTAAAATACATAAAACCTATCTACTGTGTGGTGAAAACTGCTAATCTAAATTTTACTCACACACCGATTTGTAAATAAACAGTTATTTTTTTAAATTTCCTTGTATCCAGAGGAGGTATCTAATGTCATCTCTGAACTGGTCTATAAACCTTTTGGGTCTCACTTAACTTTAATATAAGCGCCACTTCTATAAAGTTCTTCAGTCATTTGTATGGTAATTTTGTGATACGTATATGCATTCGATTTCAATTCATAACATGAAGTGCTAAGTAGCGTCTATGTTCTCCAACACCAATGTTAAACGTATTTATTACAGAGAAATCTTAATTTTATTTACAGAATATGATCCCCTCGTTAGACGAATTACGTCTGAGTTCGGGAGACTCGGAACTAATCTCTTCTGGGGCTTTATTAAATGACAAAGTTTCGGTCAAATTGCACGGACCTTCGTTACTGTTATCGCAACTATTTTGTACAAAATAGCAGGTTTACTACTGAAACTGATTACATTTCGAATTCAAATTCGATTTCATTTGGGTTTATTGCGAGTTATGGACGATGATGAAACTGTTTTAGTTTTAAGTATTATGAGCGTTGGTTGTTGTTTGTCTGATGAGATGACCACTGAAGAATGTGATTAAATCCTATGTTTGCCATTTTTTTTATGAGAGAGTAACGTGGACGTATGATATTCAACGCTTGCTATGAAACTTCTTAATATCAGTATACTTATGAACTTAGGTCGGTTAAATATGAAATTGATTGCATAAAACATGATAACGTACTTTGGCAAAGAATACTTACACCATTAAGTCCGCCTATACCTTCTATATACCAACAGTCTTACACTTTGAATACATAGGGAAAATGTCTCAGTAGCCGAATTGGTCAAGGCATTCCCCCTGTAAGGGAAAGATCGCAGGCTAGAGTCCCGCCCAAGGAGATTCTTTTTCCCTATGTATTCGATTTGTATAGTTAGCATACTTATTGCTGTAAAATTCATTCAAGTCTTACTCTTTACTTACATACTCTTACTTTTCAAATAGATACAAAAAATCCAATAAATAAATAACATATTATAGTAACGTATCGCACGGCCATAAAGCCATTGAAGAACCGTCTTACAAAGGTGGTTACAATACAAAAATTTGGTATTCGGTTTGGATTTTGATCCGATATCAAGTCGTACCGATTTATCCACAATAAAAAATCGCAACATATAAACGTATTCGCACACCGCTGCGTCTGGGATCCGTGAGCCAATTCGCATGAATTGTGCACAGCCGGGTAACGATTGTTGCGAAACACACCCGGTTATGGATCCGGTTAAACACGGGCCCGGAGATAAGACACGTACGGACAGTTAATTTGTTTGTGTACTGTTTTACCGGGTAAGTTTAAATGTAAAAGTGAGGTATTTTGTTGCGCACTTAGAGCGTTATGGCAATTGTAAAGCTGCGAGTGTTCATGAAGATTGTATTTGTGAAAGTTTGTTAAGGAATTGTCGTTGTACTCGTTTATTGTTACTGGTGCGAATATTAGCCAGGTTGTTGTTTAAATGAAAACACATGTACGTGACACACTGTAGGTATATTTTTCAACACAATTAAAGACAAAAATTGTAAATTTGACTTTAACTCGTATGATAGCTGACGGCATAATTTTAGGTAAGACAGTTACCATCAGTGTTTAGCAACAGCCAGTGATTTCCAGACGGTCCGATGAGCGCGGAGCTAAAAGCGGCACGGCAACTTACTTGGTCCATCTTTTGGCCCGGAACTCATTATTATGTTTATGTGCCCTAGCTAGAAAGTGTTGGTACAGAATTGTATATAAACTATGTTACCGGTGTAGTGTAGCCCGTTGGTTTCCGCAACTAGGATCCGGGGCTCCACTGGTCGCTGCCGGATTCCTGGAATAAAACCGAATCGATTCTAGAACAATTAGAATACAATACTGATTATGACCCGATTCGATCCGATTGGTGCACCGCAATTACAATGCGAGCGCGTGTGCGGCCGATCCGTACAATTGCTTACCTCAGAACGTGTCGAGACGAGACAAATCGTCCACGGTGCGACGCCTGTTGCGAACATCTACCCGCATCTCATCGTATTATTATTGAAAAATCAGAGACACCTACGATGTAAAGGCCAGCACGTTGACCCAATGTGTACAGTTGTACTTGGCGGTATGTTGGTAGTTGGCGCCAACGCTAGCGAGCTTGCTGAATAGTATCGGTTTTTCGTGCGCCTAGATCCTTTGATGAGTGATCAAAGGATCTAGGCGCGCTGCGCCAACTATCTGATGGCCAGTCTACACATTGGTTCAAAGATGAGCCAGATGTTGGTCCAATGTGTACATCGGCCATAAAAATGGTAGCCTTTAGCTTGACGGCCTCATCAGACGATTGTTCACATCCCGTTTTGGGACCCAGAACTGTTGGAAAGCATGAATAGTAAGGTTAAAGTAGACATCCCCATTATGTTCATCAACCTAAAGTGGCAGAATGCTGCAACTATTTTCCATCTAAAACATATATCCATTGACAAACAGCCCGCTTGACGGCAATAGCATCGCTGCATCGCTCCCTATAAGATGGTATCGATAGTTGTCAAAATGTGGCTGTTAATACACCTCTGCCTACCCCTTCGGGATTTACATGCGTGAGAATGTTATTTTTTTCTTTATATATATATATAAAGGACACGTAAATTTGACTTCACTTCGCCTGATGTTAAGCTAAAGGCAAAGTCTCGGAAAGAGGGTCACCATCGTGTTGTGAACTCCTGCTAGATTCATCGTAGCAATGTCGCATGAACCACGTGACACCACCGTCATCGATATTGTATGCTTTTTTATTAAATAAAGTCTTTTCAATGTCACCTCTAAGCTCAACGCAAAAGCACATACTCGCTGCATTTTATTTAAAATCCCAATTATTCCCCACATATTGGTCCATTACGAGTCGGATTGAATAATTGAATAATCATCAATCAAGGATATTCATTAATTAGCGGGATTATTACGAAGAAAATTATTATTTCTGCGATTGGGATACAAGTCGGCGGTGTGATTGTTGGAACAAGTACATGAAAACTGTGGTGTTAATTCTTAATTAATTAGTATACCCATCACTCAATCAGGTATTATTTTAATTAAAACCGAATTAAGGATTATGCAGGTTAGTGTAATTAATATTACCTATGCACACCTAATCAGTGTAATTAATTTCGTTTCTTAACGTACCTACATAACGTACATTGCATTGTGATAGTTTTTTTTCTTATTAGTTTTAGATTTGATTAAATAAGATTATACGTTCTTAAAATATGGTAATATTGATTTAAGATAATATTACATTATTTTATTTAATCCGAATTGAAAGCTGTTAAATATTCACGTTATTTAGTATGCATTTATTTAATGTACAACATAATTTGTAGGCGTTAGTCATTATTAGAAGCGAATTATTTGCTATAGTGCAATTATCTACTGATTTATTAATTGTGTAATAAGTACTTGTTACAAGATAGTTATTGTCTTTAATCTACAGTTGAGTTGTGTAAAAATATAATATAACGTGTTATTAATTTGCAGGTATTCGTAATACAAATGGTCATTATATTTTAGGAATTTGTGTATTACAATAGTAGGTGCATAGTAAGATTAGTAAGACGTATAGGTGCTTAATTAAGCACTTAGTTATTTATTGTTAACTTCTTTTAACGTCTACTACTTGTAATTTTCAGGCTTACGTCGCCCAGCTCCCAGTATGACCGAGGAAAAGGACTTAGTAAAGAAGCGAGGTAGCTTCAAAGGCCGATTAACTCTTTTTATTAATTACCTTGACGCGCTGGATGGAAAGGCACTAACAAGTCGTGATATCACGGAACTACAGCTGCGTGTAGGCAAAATTGAATCGTTATACCAGCAATACGATGAGGTACAGTTACAGCTTGAGTGTATTGTCGAGGATATTAAATCACAGCTTACCGAACGTTCTGAGTTTGAGTCACTTTATTTTAAATCTTTGTCCAGGGCACAGAGTTTGATCGGAGACTTTAATAAGGATGATGAATCTGTTGATAGTGTCAAAAGTACCCGTACTAGTACCTTTAGGCCGGTTAAGCTGCCCACAATCCAATTACCAAAATTCAATTTTTTTTTTTTTTTTTTTTTTTTTTTCAATTTATTTATTTAGGAACTGTTTACATTTTCTAAAAGCTCTGACAAACTGTTTATTCTATATAATAATAATGAAAATGTATTAAGTTATGAAAGTAAACAAAATGATACAATTTGCAATACATTTTTTTTCTTTTTTTTTTTTAAATTAGTCTTAAGTAGATAAGTACACTAAGCATGCCTCTGAGTAGGTACAATAAATTTTCATTTCTATGTTTATTTATACTACGTTAAAATGATTTAAATGATTCATTGTCCAAAGTAAAGGTGTGTACCAAATATCAGAACAATTATTATTATTATTATTATTCAATTGATGTACAGTCACGGACAGAGAGTGAACGTCAGTGCCTGTGCTAGTATTAACTGTGTTACAGACACTGACGGCTTCCACTTACAGGTTCAGTATAGCAAACAATACTTTAAATGATCAGTGCGCGAGTGTGGAGTGCGTGCGTGCGTGTGTGTGTGTGTGTGTGTGTGTGTGTGTGTGTGTGTGTGTGTGTGTGTGTGTGTGTGTGTGTGTGTGTGTGTGTGTGTGTGTGTGTGTGTGTGTGTGTGTGTGTGTGTGTGTGTGTGTGTGTGTGTGTGTGTGTGTGTGTTTCTGTGGTTTCAAAACATTAAAAAGGATTTTTAACAAAAAGCAGTTCAGTTTCATAATACGATAACTTCTGGAGATAATTACTGACAACACTTTTACATTTCCTTTTTGGTAGGTGATATATGTTGCAGGTTTTGTTTATAGTATTATAGAGATAGCAGCTCAGACTTGGATAATGTCGGTCCGCTAGGGCAGTGTTTGTGGCGACGGGTTGACATACAAGGTATTTACGGCGCTTATGCTGTAACAACGTTAGGTCGTATGTCAATGATGAATGTTTGCGCAGAATTATGTTTTGCGCGCATAGCTGTCGGACAGTGAGTACAGGAATATCCTTATATAATTGGACAGTAGGGTACCGGTACGGTTTCTGGAGCATAACCTTTAATACAGCTTTTTGGGCCCTTTCAAGACGAAGCAAATAAGTTTTAAATGTACCACCCCAAACAGTTATGCAATAGTTCAGAAGTGAGTGAACCAAAGCAAAATAAATAGTTCTTAATAGTGGGACAGGTACTACATTCCTAAGTTTTTTCATGGGAATTCAATGGGTCATACAATAGTTGGCTGGAGTTTCGCGACACCTATACGAGTCTCATTCACTCTAATGATGGTATTGACGTGATCAACAAATTCCATTACCTGAGAACGTCTCTGGAAGGATCCGCCGCTGTAGTAATACAGGCAATTGAATTTTCGGCCACTAATTACTCTGTTGCATGGAAAGTATTATGTGAACGCTTCGACAATAAGAAGCTGTTAATTCACAATCATGTATCAGCCATTTTTAACATTGAGCAAATTAATAAAGAATCCTCTGGGACGCTAAAGGGTTTAATTGACCAGTTGAATAAAAACCTGCGTGCGTTAGAAACGTTGGGTGAGCCCGTAAAGCACTGGGACACTCTTTTAATTTATATTGTTACACGTAAATTAGATAGCAAAACATTCCGTGAGTGGGAGGAGTATAAGGGTCGAGTGGACAAGGATAGCAATATTACGTTCGAAACATTCCTTCTATTCATGCGCAACCGCGCCGATTTAGTTGAGACATTAGAATTGTCTCGTAATAATCAGCCTCACGTAAGTACTAAGGGAGGACCTAAGTTGAAGTCTATGGTTGCGGTTCAATCTGGGAATCAATCTGATGCAGTAGTTAGTTCAATGGTTTGTCCTAAATGCAAGGGCAACCATAATTTAAGTAATTGTGCACAGTTTCTCGCCTTATCTAATGAAGCTCGAATGAAACTGCTACCAAGTTATAAAGTGTGTTTTAATTGTTTTCGTTCGGGACACTTTGCAAACCATTGTAAACGGCCGGGTTGCAAACTGTGTAAGCGCAGACATAATACGCTTGTTCATATAGCAGAATTGAACAACATTGCAAGTCCTACTGTTAATAACGTAAACAATAACTCGTGTGATAACCCGTTAGTACGATCGCCTTCGACGGCTGCCACCACCGGTGAGCCGAACAATGTCGCTTTGTCGGCTAACGTCACATCTTCTTGTGGTAGCATTACCAGCGATGTGTTATTGTCGACCGCGTTAATTAAAATGAGAGATAGTTCTGGGTGTGAGCATATTGTTCGGGCAGTGCTCGATAGTGGCAGCACATCGTCCTTTGTGACGGAACGCTTGTGTAAACGGTTATGTTTGGAGGCTAGGCAGGTAGATAGGTCGATATTAGGCATAAATAACGTGATTTCGCACGTAGGTAAAACATGTCGTGTTAGTATAACGTCCTTAAACAATTGTTTTACGACCGATATGCACTGTTTTATTTTACCATCAATAACAAATAACGTGCCATGTCGTGAGATAAATATCTCTGCTTTAAATATTCCGTCTCATATATGTTTAGCCGATCCTACCTTTTACAAACCCGCTGGCATCGATGTCTTGATAGGTGCTGATGTTTTCTGGGACATTTTAGAATCACAAAGTATTAAACTGGGTAAAGGTAAGCCCATACTTTGTGAGACCAGGTTAGGCTGGATAGTCTCAGGTCCTATCAGTCATCATTATGCCACATTATTTTCTAATAATATTAAATGTAATTTTACTAAGATTGATCTTTATCCTACCAATAATAGCGATCAACTTCGGTCTGACTTAACTCGTTTCTGGCAGCTGGAAGAGGTTGGTAACCAGTCTTCACATTATTCACCAGAAGAGAGGCTGTGTGAGGAGCATTATGTTAAAAATACGACCAGATTGCAGGATGGTCGCTTCTGTGTTCGTATTCCGCTTAAGCAAAGTCCTTCTCTGTTAGGAGACTCAATTAATAGGGCAACTCATTGTTTACGCTCGTTGGAACGTAGGTTAAAGACTAAACCGGATTTCAGTAAATTGTATACCGATTTCATGTCTGAATATGAGTTGTTAGGGCATATGACCCAATTTAAACCAAATACTTTGAGTCCATCTGGTTATTTTATACCTCATCACGGGGTATTGCGCGAAGGCAGTAGCACCACCAAACTTCGCGTTGTTTTTAATGCGAGTAGTCCCACTTCGTCTGGTGTTTCTTTCAATGATTTACAGATGGTAGGTCCCACCATTCAGGACGATTTGCTGTGCATTCTTCTACGGGTCAGGCAGTATAAATATGTCATATCTGCGGATGTCGAGAAGATGTACCGACAGATAATCGTCCATCCGTCAGACAGGTATCTACAACAGATTGTCTGGCGTGACGAGTCTTCCGATTCTCTGCGGTATTTCAAATTAAACACTGTCACGTATGGCACGGCTAGTGCGCCATTTTTAGCGTTTCGGTGTTTACATCAATTAGGCCTCGACTGCAAAAATGATAAGATTGCTGACGTCATAAAACACGATTTTTATGCTGATGACCTACTGTCTGGTGGCGACGACTTAGATGAGGTAAGGTTAATTCGTGAGGAAGTCACTAAAGCACTTGCATCGGCTCATATGCCTCTTCGCAAGTGGAAGTCAAATGAACCTCGACTACTGTCAGATGTTGCTCAATCGTCGTTAGACTTGCATATATGCTCAAGCGAGCCTGCCAAATTGCTAGGTCTCGGCTGGCATGCAAGTTCCGATGAGCTAGTTTACTCTCTGGATACCACATTAAAATCTTACCATGGTAATACCAAGCGTGATTTACTGTCCGTGATTGCAAGGATTTTTGATCCATTAGGGCTTTTAGCTCCCTTTGTAATCACTCTTAAAATGATACTACAGAAAATGTGGTTAGATAAACTTTCATGGGATGAGCCGTTAACTTCTGAAGTTAGTGCACAATGGCAGGCCACTGTCAAAGCTCTGCCACTTTTAAACGAGTTTCGTATTTCGCGTATTATTGTTTGTCATGCATATAAAGAGGTAGAACTCCATATATTCACCGATGCATCTGAGCGCGCATATGGAGCATGTGCTTATATACGCAGCATCAATGATAATGGGGAGTGTCTAGTTAGGTTGTTGATGGCTAAAAGTCGAGTTGCACCCATTAAACCCACAACAATCCCGAGGTTGGAGCTGTGTGGCGCCGTGGTGGGAACTCGTCTGTGCGAGAAGGTGACAAGGTCACTTAGGTTGAAATTTAATCGCGTGTTTTGTTGGACAGACTCGACCATTGTCTTGGGATGGTTACAGATGTTGCCTTCAAAACTTCAGCCATTTGTGCGCAATCGCGTTGCTGAAATTTTAGATCAGGCAGGTCACTGTACCTGGAGACACGTCCCAACTGACAAAAATCCAGCAAACCTAATATCTCGTGGTGTGGACATTAGCAATCTGCAGGGTTTGGATTTATGGTGGTCGGGTCCTGATTTTCTCCAGCTAGACTCGTGTTTGTGGCCTTCTCATTTAAAGTCCTCAAAGTTAGACTCACTTCCCGAGATTCGGCCTAATGTATCGTTAAATACTGTCCTCGGTGAAAATAAGAATTATTTTATTGATTTTGAGCGATTTTCCAATTATTCACGTCTGTTACGTGCAACGGCTTACATAATTAAGTTTACCAAGTTATGTCAAGGACAATCAGCCTCTAATAAATTATTATCGAGTGACGAATTAAAGCAAGCATTAAACGTGTTAGTTTATCACAGTCAGCGCGAATCATTTCCGGAGCATAAATTCCTTTTAAATAAACAAGGTTTGCCAAAAAAGAGCGCCTTATTAAAATTTAACGTGTATTTAGATGATAATAATATAATACGTGTCGGAGGACGTCTCGACAATTCCGATTTTTCTTATAATAAGCGGCACCCTATTTTATTACAGTCCAATCATAATTTTACTAAATTACTATTTAATTTCGAGCATAAGAGGTTAATGCACGCAGGTCCTCAACAATTATTAGCGTCAATTAGAGAATCCTATTGGCCTATAGGAGGTCGTAACTTAGCTAAGGCCTGCTTTCATAAATGCATTCTGTGCAATCGCATGAAGGGAAAGGTTGTTGCTCCGTTGATGGGTAACTTGCCACGCCAGCGTCTTCAACCAGGAGGTTATCCATTTGAGAGCACAGGCGTGGACTATGCCGGTCCCATTATGTGTGCTAGTCGCCAAGGTCGTGGATGTAGACTCGTAAAGGTATACATAGCCATTTTCGTTTGTTTTACCACTAAGGCTGTTCATCTGGAACTTGTGGGTGACTTAACTAGCCACACTTATCTATTAGCGTTGTACAGATTCATCGCTCGCAGGGGTAAACCAAGTAACATTTACTCCGATAACGGTACCTCATTCGTAGGTGCTCATAACGAACTTTCCAAGTTTTTAAAATTAAATAGTAATGCACTTAGTGCAAATATGGCCAACGATGGAGTCAGTTTCCACTTCATCCCCGCGTATAGTCCTCATTTCGGTGGTCTCTGGGAGGCGGGCGTCAAGTCAGCCAAGTACCACTTACAGCGAGTGATGGGCAGTTGTAATTTAACGTTTGAACAATTATACACCACTTTAGTCCAAATCGAGGCGATATTAAATTCGCGTCCACTAACACCGCTGTCATCAGATCCTGCCGACTGCACCCCGCTGACACCAGGCCATTTTCTTGTTGGTCGACCACTCACCGCATTACCACAGGAAAGTTATCAAGACCATCCTACTACTCATTTAACTCGCTATCAACGGATTGAGCAGCTCCGTCAGCATTTTTGGCAGAGATGGAGTAAGGAGTACGTTGCAGAGTTACGTACGAAGTGGCGTGCTTGTAAGGATGGCCTAAAATTGGATTCCTTGGTAGTAGTGAAGGAGGAGAACCTTCCACCCTTCAAGTGGAGATTGGGGCGAGTTATTGGAGTTCATCCAGGAACTGACGGGATTGTCAGAGTGGCTGACATCAGGACATCCAGTGGAGTTATCCGAAGAGCCTTCAACAAGATATGCGCATTGCCTGTTACATCGGCATCTGAGTCTGGTTGAAAGCACGACTTTCAACGCCCGGGGGCATGTTGTGAACTCCTGCTAGATTCATCGTAGCAATGTCGCATGAACCACGTGACACCACCGTCATCGATACTGTATGCTTTTTTATTAAATAAAGTCTTTTCAATGTCACCTCTAAGCTCAACGCAAAAGCACATACTCGCTGCATTTTATTTAAAATCCCAATTATTCCCCACACATCGTAAACATGCACCATGTTAACAATGGTGGCACTCAGCTTGACGCCTCATCAGATGCCTTTTCACGTTCCGCTTAAAGGACCCGGGACTGAAGGAAGTAGGAAATACGTGAGCTGGCAGGGATTTCCAGGTCTTAGTGGTGCGGCATAAGAAAGAGTCACTGAAACGCTTGGTTCTAGCAGGTATATTCTGCCCCGTATACGGATGACATCATAGCCCTGCATGCACGTGTCGTCCTGTGAAGGAAAGGAGAGGGTGGGGTGGGGCAAATTGGAAGAGCTCATCGGAACATTCACCATGTCATCTTTATACTCACAATTTTAACAGATATGCAATAACATACCTACTTAGTTGACATACTTGTATTTACATGTCTTTCAAATATTCATTCTCATGTCTCTATTTGTAAATGTACACACGACAGTATTCGACACATTTTCCTTCTCTCATGTTTCCCTTGAGGACTTTCCTTTTCCTTTAACTTTCTTGAATCTTTTGTTAGTGGGTAGGTCACTTTACCAGGAAATTCTTCCATTACAATTTTTTATACACTTTCGTTCATTTGCTTTGATATTGATCCATACAATATGCGAGTATAGGAAGAATTCCTGTAGCCAGTACTATTAGGTAGTTCTATAAAAATAATGTTTGTTAGGTATAGGTCTACAACCTGTTGTCTTCTGCTCCACTCGGGAATACTAGATCCGTCCCGATCAAAGTTTATATTTCAGGGATTTTCTGTTCTTTAATTCAACATGTTCGCTATAGAGATGATCCTTTTGATTGACACGGAGGCTAATTCTGTGTCGTCAAAACTAAAGTATTCATTGAAAGAAAACCACTTTTTACAGATTCTATCGCGATATAGGTATTTGTTTTTGTTTTTTTTCAATGAGTTGCGGTTTTATTTCAATGAGTGACATTTGCGTAAACTTTAGAAAATATAAAGTAAAGTAGGTACGCAAAAAATCTCTGAAAAAGAAACTAGTCTTTAACGGATTCTATCGGGATATATTTGTTATTATTTAATTTTGACCTTTTTATTTATTATTTACGTTTCGGCCACCTTTCAACAGCCAATGTTCACGATGTGACCGACGTAT
Source organism: Eilema sororculum (assembly GCA_914829495.1). Taxonomy (NCBI): domain Eukaryota; kingdom Metazoa; phylum Arthropoda; class Insecta; order Lepidoptera; family Erebidae; genus Eilema; species Eilema sororculum. The sequence continues at coordinate 24,935,663 of OU618538.1, read as the reverse complement.
AAAATAACAGGATGTAATTTTGTTATATTTTAGTCGGTTTTATTATTGAAAATGGCAAACAGTTTTCGAAAATATTCAAGTGTAGCTTTGTTTCTTTTGAAAATAAAGGAATATTTCCTTTAAGTGAAATTCGATTTCTCAAGTATTTTAAGCACTTTCCCTCCAGGTAAGGTTAAAATCTTCCACCCTGTTTATCGAGAGAAAATTAAGTATGACAACAGTGGTTGCACTGGCATGGAGTGCACCCATGCATGCAAAAATTACGTAACGTAATATTTCAATCAGGCAAATGCGAGCAGTGCCAAGCGGCAAGGCAGTTAAATATATTTGTTAGAGATAAATTGCATCATGGCGAATCTCCTGGGAGGTTTTTAAAGAGATTGAATCCGCTATGAATTAACATTTTATGTTTATCTATACCGGCTGATTTTAAAGGCTTCTAAGCGAAAGATTTTGGAAATGGTTTCCATAGCAAAATCAATTACTTTTATAAAACCCATACATAATTCCGTTCCAAATTAATATTCGCTCCAAAACATGTAAATGTAATTTCTTCGGATGCAATGAGGACTATGATGATGATGATAGGTCGTTACTCATATTACGACTGTGATTAGACACGTTTCAAAACAGAATAACACGATTGGCAAAATAGTGATCGAACGTAAACCTCTCATTGAAAGAAAAGGTGCTCACGTGTTATTAAGAAATGAACCTTAATCCGATTCCATAGAGACGATTCTCAATTATCTATCTCTGCTTAATATTCAAGTAATTAAGCCCTTCTGTAATCTCTACAGAGCAGGCTATAATAACTTTGTTTAATGGTTGTGTGTGTGGTAAACGATCAAATACTCGTAAGTGGTGGACGTAGGATGTAATTTTGATACTTTGAGGGTACGTGGAAACCGCTGGCTCAATGTCTATACAATGCATATTATTATGAGCTGACATTGCGTTAACTACATTACTACGATATCTCGATTGTATACTTTACGTAATTAAGCTTAGATTTTATAAGTGAAAAGTAAATTTTTGACAGCCTCTGTGGCGTGGCGGTAGTGCATGCGACTGCCACGCAGGAGGCACGGGTTCGATCCCCGCTCTGTGCAAATATTTGTATGCATGAATATGGCTATTTGCATTGGTCTGGGTGTTTCTATGTATAATATGTATGTATTTACAAAAAAAAAGTATATACCTAAGTATGTTTATCCGCATTCTAGATTCCATAGCACAAGCTATAAAAGCTTACCATGGGTCTAGATAGCGTTGTGTAGAATGTTGTGGAATATTTATTTATTATTATTTATTTATTATTATAAAACTGAGTTCGAATACATCGGGAAAAATTAAATGCTCAAGTGGGACCTGAATCCACGGCCTTTCCCTTACAGGGGAATGCTCTTCCAATTGAGCTATTGAGCCACACCTAAATCACTTAAAATTTCCCTTCTTTTTATAGCTATCTTTAAAGGCGACAGTGGAGCCATCTAAAGTTCAGTTCCAGTTGAGATTGGGATAACAATGTGGCGCTAGAGCATACGAGCGCTACGCTATAAGTAGTAGATTTTGTTCCCGATCAGTGCAAATGTATTTATTTACATTGATTGGGTTTTTTTTAAGAATATTAGAACCGAAATTACTAATATTCCCTGTAAGCTACATTGCTTGTGTTAGGAATGGGTTCACGTTAGTAGTGTAATGCCAGGATTCTAACCCGGGACCTCTCGATCGTAAGGCCGACTCCTTAACCACTAACCTACCGATGCTTTCCCTGTATTAATAACAGAATTCAAATTATTTAAATGTAGTATCTGGCGCTAATTTATTTAGTCTATCGCCGTTTCTATTCTTCGTCACTACACGGATCCTATGTGAAGCTGAAACTGAATGATTATGGTGAAACTTCCATAAATTGTCCGAGACCTTCTTGTAATGGGAATATGCGGTTTTCTCTGCTAGTTTCAGCTAGAATCCTATTAGCATAATCGTGTTCCAATCCAACCGCAGCTCAGCCAGACCTTGGTTGTTCTCACAGCGTTAGGCACTCACACAGAAAGTAGAAAACACAGAAATCACTTTCAACTCGCTTCTACTAGTTATCATCGAGAACCAATAGGTACTATTTCGCCTGCGGGTTGCACAAATATTTGTCTGCACGACCACTGGCCACTGCCACTGCTGCTATAATAACCCGCCATTATCTACTGCTAATGCAAACACTATACGATGTGATTGTTAGTTTTTGTTTACGCGGCATATTCCGGTTTAATAAGCCTATCATTTTCTGTTTGATAGTATGCCAGTCTATAAAGTCATGACGACTATAAAAGTATAAACTTACTAGCATTTGCCTGCGGCTCCACCCGCGTGGATGTCGGTTATCGCGACCAAACATAGCCTGTGTCCTTTTTCAAGGTTTAATCTACCTTTATACCAAATTTCATCAAAATCGGTTTCGTGGTTTAGGCGTGAAAGCGTAACATACAGACAGATAGACATAGTATGGATGAGAGAAATCTGTGATACGTCTGTTTCCCATTGAGGTAGACATGAACCACATTTTTTGTTAAGATCCTGACATATACCAAAAATATCTTATTTTAAACGGGTCCCTACGATCCGTATAATATATATATTTTTTCCTTATTGGTAGTGCTCTTGTTCTGAAGGAAACTCCAATTTATTCTTTTTTTTCGTGAGGAAATCCCCTCGGATACCTGCTCCACCGGAGCCGAAAGGGGAGGTTATGAGGTTTTGTCGGACTTAAACCGACTAAAACCGCACGCCAACTGAGGGTCGTGGTGCTAGGCCGGAGGCGAGGTTGTCATCGACATATGCCTCGCACCCCGGCTGACCCAGGGCCATCCCTTACGGTCTGGCCCTTCTCGGAACTCCAATTTATTCCAAGCACAGCTTTTCTGGTACAGAAATACCAGCATGATTAGGTTTAACTTACCTATAGATAGTTACGGATTAACTTTTAAGGAAATTAAGCAATTACTCATCACATCTCGGAAGAAAGGCAAGGTAGAAATTTAGGTTTGTTTTTCATGAAATTCTAATTACAACCACCAACCACCACTACAACCACCGTCGCTCTTAAAGATGGATCTCTTTAAGGGAAATTTGAAGTGATTCAGGTGTGGCTCAATAGCTCAGTTCGAAGAGCATTCCCCCTGTAAGGGAAAGGTCGTGGGTTCAAGTCCCACTTGAGCGCTTCATTTTCCCGATGTATTTCGAATTTAAAAGTTAGCATTATAAATGCTATAAATTTTTTATTCAATTACAACCACCAAGTTCTGAACTTGGTCCTAATAAGGACTGATTGTGATGTTTGTATACGAACGTATTTAGAAAGGGAAGGCACTTTCAACTTCTGATTGTCACTACACTATTTCAAGATAGTATTCATAGGCACTGATAGTCACTTACTCTCAGGTGGGTTCTATACTTATTGTTGATGAAATGTTTAGTAGATAGTTCAATTAAATGGCAGTCTTCATATCGTGACATCGCAGATAAAATGCAAGAGGGCCACCTCGCTGGTGTGGTCACGTCTTGTGGCAGCTGCCATGCTATGTGGGTAACAAATGCCTGGCAATGGCACCCCCACCAAGTCCAGGTAGAAGGGGTAGGCCCAAGAAGTGCTGGCTTGTGGTCTCACTAACATGGACACCCATGATCGTGCGAAGTTGAGGAGGCAGAGCTGGAAGGCGGACCCTAAGCTCCAAGGGCTGCAATAGGATTGACGTCTAAATTTGGATGATAAGATATTTTAATTAAAACTTATTTAAGTTTTCCCCGCAAATTATTATTAGAGATATTGGAATATTTACCATGATAGTTTAAAAAAACCCCGTAAATGAAATTGGAGATTTTATAAATAAAAAAATATAATTGAATGAATTTTACAGCATTAAGTATGCTAACTATACTAATCGAATACATAGGGAATCCCGCAAACTTTCCCTTACAGGGGGAATGCCTTGACCAACTCGGCTACCGAGACGCGCCCGATGTGATTCAAATTTCCCTTGTATTTTTATCCGTCTTCGAGGCGAACGGTGGCGTCGTCCACCGATGTTTCCGATGGTTCGTAAGAACATCGGTGGATGACGCCGAGTCCTACACGAGAAGATTCCTTTTTCCTTATGTATTCAAAAAAATATAAGTCTTAAAAATAAGTCTACGTCGAAGTCTTTTTCTTTACAACAAAAACCTCAAAACCTGCAATTGCTAGCTAGTTTACTATATCTATAGACAGTGTGGGATTTAAATACAGTTTGTACGTATATTGGTAACCACAGAGAAATTCATTAGCACAGCTATCGCAACCGAAGTTTCGTGGTCTGTTTATTAAAATCGATGCGACCACGGCGGGACCACTGTACAGCTACTATGTTCAAGTGTGCACGGTACACAACTCAGCTTATGGTTCACAGTTCATTTAGTTTAAAATTTTTATTTTATGGTGACTAAGTTAGCTGTTTTCTTCTTCTTCTCCTTAGCCTTCTTCCCATTATCTGGGGTCGGCTCTCCTTGCCTGCCTCTTCCATTTTTCTCTATCTTATGCTGTTTCGGCGTGTATGTCGGACTCTTTCAAGTCTTTCTGTACCGTCGTCAACCAAGTGGCAGGGGCCTTCCGCGGCGTCGCTCGTGTCGTCGTGGGTAAGTTTAGGGCTACTCGTACCATATGGTCCTGAGGGCGGCGAAGTACATGTCCATACCATCGTAGGTGTCGTTCTTTGACCTTGTCTATAATCGGGGCAATTGTATAGCTTCCTCTGATGTGGACATTGCGTACTTTGTCCAGCAGTGTGACACCCGCTGACCAGCGTAACATACGCATTTCTGTAGTGTGAAGCTTTGACAGGTGTTGTTTGGTAGATACCCAACATTGTGTACCGTAGAGTATGGCAGGTCGTATGGCTGTTTTTTACTGTTTGCCTTTAAGCTTAATGGGCATCTTCTTGTCACACATTACGCCTGTGAACTGACCTCACTTCATTGGTTGCTGTTCTGTGAGTTACATCTCGCTCAATTTTGTAGTCGTTACTGATTATTGAGTTTTTTAAACATTCGTCATTCTATTCTACAATACGCCGGCTAACGAGTTGCCACTCTTGTCATGAGGAGCTGATCAGTATAATTAAATACCATTAACACGAGGAGTAGGTAAAGGGGTACCTACGAGTACCTTCTCTGTATAGTAGACTTGAGTAAAAAATAAATACATAAAATAAAGAGGTGGTGAAAATAAAAGAATTCATGCTTTTTCTTGTTTAATATTTGCTTAGTTATTTATTTGGTAATGGAATAATTGGCAAGCGTACGGTTATACGAGGAATAAGGTTAATGTGAGTTGGCTAGCTAACAACTTGTTAATTCTATAATAATTTTACGTAGAGAGTTATAATCATTATGACCAAATTTCTTCGTTGTATACCTACATCACTTTCACTACATAGTATAAATCAATGGTTTACCACTGGTGAAATTCATTTGATCATTTGAGGTGTGAGGGATAAAACATTAGGCCATTCTACTACTTATAGAATGAACAATTCAGCAAAAGAGTTTTTATCGAACAAACATTAGTTCTTTTTTTATACAGGGCACATCAATTTGACTTCACCTCGCCTGATGTTAAGCCAAAGGCAAAGTCTCGGAAAGAGGGTCACCATCGTAAACATTTACCATGTTAACAGTGGTGGCGCTCAGCTTGACGGCCTCATTAGATGCCTTTTCACGTCCCGCTTAAAGGACCCGGGACTGTAGGAAGAAGGAAACACGTGAGCTGGCAGGGAGTTCCAGGTCTTAGTGGTGCGGCATAGGAATGAGTCACTGAAACGCTTGGTATTTTTACTACTGATCGAATGAACGTTTGGTCGGTGCACAATCCGACTTGGTTAGGTTAGGTTTGATGTTATGGGATGTTAACTAAAAAGAACATCCAAAACCTTTGCTAAATGTAAACCTTTGAGAATGCTGTAAGGCGAAACCGGTCAGGTTCAATATAATAAATACAGTGGCAAAAGTACAAGTATTCTCAATACGTGAAACATGAATATAGAATCATTCCAAGTGGAATTTCACGCAGATTCCAGAACTATTTTTATCAGTTGTTATACCTAAATAAGTAGGTACGATTAATCATCATCAGGTCTCGATAGGCGCGCCTCAATGGCCTTATTTAAAAGTCGACTGGCCCACGCAACAGCTTGTATTGTCATGGTACGACCATGATAAATGATTGTGCATGACAAATGACAATGATGCCAAGTTTTTTGGTATATGAGTTGTATTCACTAAATAGTGGACGGATTTCAAAGGGAACGCAAATTTTTGTTTTTTTGTTTATCCGCATTCTAGATTCCATAACACAAGCTAGTTAAGCTTATCATGGGTTGGGTAGCGTTGTGTAGAATGTTGTGGAGAGAGAATTTCGAGATTTCCTATCTGGTAGAAGTTGGTGCCTACTTTGTTTGCCTGACCTGCTATAATGTCATTAGGGGGCGAGTTGGGGACACCGTTGTCCCCCCTCCTGAGGAGGGCCAGACCGCAAGGGATGGCCCTGGGTCAGCCGGGGTGTGAGGGATATGTCGATGACAACCTCACCTCCGGCCTAGCAGCACGACCCACGGTCGGCGTGCGGTTTTAGTCGGTTCGAGTCCGAAATAACCTCCCCTTCCGGCTCCGGAAGAGGGGGTATCCGAGGGGACTTCCGCACGAAAAAAAAAAAAGCTATAATGTCATTATATTTAAGTATAACGACTTGTTGAGGTAGGGGTGGTCTATTATACTTCGATATATCTTTTACCGGTTTGACACCGATTTTGAATGCATCATGGTAATTCAGGTACAGCAAACCAAAAAATACGCTCCAGTGAGCCTCTATATGATTGCTTAACGAATATTCTGCATGATTCTAATTTGACTCACCAAAAATCAGTCAAAATCTAAAATTCGTTACGTAAACCCATAACGAAAACGTCAACGTAAAGATTACGTCAGAATAGGCCGTACGTTTTAACACTCAAATCATCGGGCGACACTGAAGAAAAAGCGCCGCCGACGAAAACGCGTCATTAAAATGTAAAAGTCGACACGGCTGTACAAATAAACTGTCGCCCTCCAGACGACGGGTGGGGTGCCAGTGAGAGATGAGCGAGTTAATATCGATATCAAACTGAACTCAGTTAAAAAGTCTAATATACTTACTGTATTTGATTTACTTAGGGTCTAATCTACCTATATACCAAATTTCTTAAAAATCGGTTCAGTGGTTTAGGCGTGAAAGCGTAACATACAGACAAACAGAGTTACTTTCGCATTTATAATATTAGTGTGGATATTTAGATGGGTCCGGTCGAGTACAACCTATTCCCAAAATGCCTGATTGCATTATACACGAATGTCAAATCGTCTGTTTGATTAACAAGCTTAGAAATGTGTGGCTTGCTGGACTTTGTTGCAACTTTAATAATCAACAAAACATTGTAATGAAATTAGGTATACACATGTTTGTAAATAGATAATAAATCTTAGTGAGTATCGGTGTTTTATCCAGACGGTTCAAACCAGTGCATGGTGGTCTATTAAAATTTGGTGTATTTTTTTAATTTTATTTTGGACAGTTTTCAGTTGCAAGTGCATTCCCCCTGTAAGGGAAAGGTCGTGAGTTCAAGTCCCATTTGAGCGCTGATAGCCCGCTGACTTTCCCCGATGTATTTCGAACTCGGCATCTCCTTCAGCGAGCAGGTAATGGTCGTGAAGGAGACGGCGGAACGGGAGAGGCAGCGCGAGCGAGCGAGACTTGCGAACCGCACCGCCCACGCACACAGGCAACTCGGGCGTCGGAGGGCACTGACTGACCTCCGTCCCCCATGAGCGCGGGTCTGGGGGTGATGGGTGAAGCCGCCTGTCACCCCAGCAGAAGCAGGCCACGGTGACGGCTCGCTAGGAAGCGCGCCTCCCCATTCCGGGGGCGCGAGTCGGGGACACCGTTGTCCCCCCTCCCGAGGAGGGCTAGACCGTAAGGGATGGCCCTGGGTCAGCCGGGGTGCGAGGGATATGTCGATGATAACCTCACCTCTGGCCTAGCATCACGACCCACAGTCGGCGTGCGGTTTTAGTCGGTTCGAGTCCGACATAACCTCCCCTTCCGGCTCCGGCAGGGGGGTATCCGAGGGGATTTCCGCACGGAAAAAAAAAAAGATGTATTTCGAACTTAAAAAGTTAGCATAATAAATACTATAAAATTTCATTCAAAAATTTATTTTGTACGCTATTTAAGTGTCGTTTTCACAGTCATTTTTGTTTCTTACATAAGCCGTATTTAGTTATTTTTTTATTTATTTATTCATTAGAATACGTGTACAGACTTATTTACAATTAAGATTATGCAGGATAAATAAAATTGTTCTCTTCGTACATATTTAAACAAAACATTAATCATAATTCGTAAGTATTACATAGGTTATACATTACATAAAATACATATCACACAGGTTATACACAATTTTCAGATTTGACTTAGACACATAAAGTCGAAGAACATTAAACACTATAGATAAATACTACATAGCAGATAGATTAACGGCCGTTCCCAATAACATACTTACAGTTAAAGATAGATCGCAACAGTCAAGTTTGACGTATCGGCTGTTTATATTCAAAACATGGTAACTGATTTATATACTTTTATTTTCCGAAATTGGTGTGAAATAGGAGTTACCATGTTTTGAATTTCAACAGCCGAGCACTTTATCCGTAGATGCGATCTATCTTTAACTGTAAGTTTGTTATTGGGAACGGCCGTTATACTTCAATACTTTACTTAAGGTATAGCCCAATTTACAAAGGCACCACGCCCCACCGAGTGACATCTAATTCTTTAATTATAAAATGCAAATTGTAGAAAATCTGAGACGGCAATCAATGTGCCCCGTGGGATGTTTATGGAGTGGAAACCCGATAGGCACTAAAACGCATCGCAGCTAGTGATCGTGGAATTAGTTCGGGGATTGGTTCGGCGATGACGAACAACGGCTTATATACTTTTCTTTTCTTTTAAAAGTTCTAACAAAATTATTTCGATTCCTTTTCTTTATTTCTTAAGAATACCAGAACCTAAGTTACTAACCCCTCCAACTAAGCTAAATTGCTTGTGCTAGGAGTGCGTTCACGTCGTTAGTGTTATGGCCAGGGTTTGAACCCGGGACCTCTCGATCGTAAGGCCCACTCCTTAAACACTAAGCTACCGTCGCTTTTTTTTAACTGGGATAATTCTTGTTGACATAAAAATCTTTGGGCATAATAACGACTATTGGTATAATAATTGGGTATTATCCTATAGTTAAAATAGATTATCTAACCGAGCTTATTAAATTAAGAATGGTAAAAGGGCGGTAAAAATTGCCTCGGTTATTTTATAGTTTTTATTTATTTTTAATCTTCCACCCAACCTATAATAGTAACTGATTTGACTATTAGATTTTATGACGTCACTAAATCTTTTTCAAGTGACCTTGAAACTTATCGTTTTGACGTTTACTAAAAAGTAACTAATTTGACTAGTCAGTACAAAACCCAATTATGATTATTTTTCAGCTTCACAGTGGTGTAGCGTTTGTTAATGTGATTACTCTGTATGTCGAACTCAAAAATCATTTATGTGTAGACTATTAAAAAAGATCTGCGGTAGCCTAGTGGTATGGGTAACGGACTGCTGAGACGAGGTCTCGGGTTCGATCCCAGGTTTACCATGGCACACACCAATGACATTTCGATGCTTTTCGAAGTTATGTGTGTATTTATCGCAGGTTTATAAGTGCCCGGTTAATGGCAATAGGCTCGCCACCTATTACATTGGGACCTAAACATAAACTGGCGAAACGTGGGTGCTAGCACCTCTGCCTACCCCTTCGGGGAATACAGGCGTGAGTTTATGTTATGTTATGTTTTATTAAAATGAAACTTACGAAACGCCTAAAATAAACATTATGAAGACTTATTTAGCAAATGGATCACCGCTGCACCAGTTCGAAATGCACCTCAGAAGACTCCGGCAAGAAATGCAGCAGGCATTTTTGGTCTATTAACAAACCTGTTTACTTAGTATAAATACAATGATTGATTTAAGAAACTTAGTTCAGCAAACAGCTCTGTACCAAGCTTGTTTATCGTTTAAAGATACTTGAATTTACGCACCATTAAGACCTGGAACTCCCTGCCAGCTCACGTGTATCCCGGGTCCTTTAAGCGGGGCGTGAAAAGGCATCTAATGAGGCCGTCAAGCTGAGTGCCACCACTGTTAACATGGTAAATGTTTACGATGGTGACCCTCTTTCCGAGACTTTGCCTTTAGCTTAACATCAGGCGAGGTGAAGTCAAATTGACGTGTACTGTATAAAAAAAAAAAAAAACTTACGAAACGCCTAAAATAAACATTATGAAGACTTATTTAGCAAATGGATCACCGCTGCACCAGTTCGAAATGCACCTCAGAAGACTCCGGCAAGAAACGCAGCAGGCATTTTTGGTCTATTAACAAACCTGTTTACTTAGTATAAATACAACGATTGATTTTTAACCCCCGACGCAAAAACGACGGGGTGTTATAAGTTTGACGTGTCTGTGTATGTGTGTGTGTGTCTGTCTGTGGCATCGTAGCACCCAAACGGATGAACCAATTTGGATGTAGTTTTTTTTGTTTGAAAGGTATATTAGTCGGGAGTGTTCTTAGCTATGTTTGAAAAAATCGGTCCAAGATGGCCGCCGCCACAACATGTCGGAATACATATTTCTTCATAACTCCCTCAATATGGGTATCAAATGAAAGAGCTTGACTTGTAAATCACTTTAAAAAGTATAAAATAAAAATTAAATTAAAAATTTAAAAAACCCCCGTCACAAAAGTCGGAGGACCTTGAATTGTTCCGATAATATAACGGAGTGCTTAACCAGTTAGGGTCCCCCGAAATGGCAACCGTTAAAGTTAAAAGGTAAACTCCATTTATTTTCTACTTTTTGGAGGTGTTTTTTGTGACGGGGGTTTTTTAAATTTTTAATTTAATTTTTTAGAAACTTAGTTCAGCAAACAGCTCTGTATCAAGCTTGTTTATCGTTTAAAGATTCTTGAATTTACGCACCATTAAGACCTGGAACTCCCTGCCAGCTCACGTGTATCCCTGGTTCTTTAAGCGGGGCGTGAAAACGCATTTGATGAGGCCGTCAAGCTGAGTGCCACCACTGTTAACATGGTACATGTTTACGATAGTGACCCTCTTTCCTAGACTTTGCCTTTAGCTTAACATCAGGCGCGTTGCAGTAAAATTGACGTGCCTTTTATAAAAAAAGTTGTTTGTTTTAATATCTCCTTTAAAAAAAAGATGTGAATGAAAATGTTATTTCACAAAAGAAGCAGCCGTTTAAGCACGAAGAACGTAACAAATCAACAACAATGTAAAGAAACAGAAGTGATAAGGCGAAGGCAGCCGCATCGTATTTAATTTGGCGGAGTTTAACGGAACCGGGAACAGATGTCGCCTTAATAAAACCAAATCATTGTTCGTTCAGCGCTTAGTGCCCGATGTACGAATATCGGATGCGGTAGTTTAGTTTTCTGGGTCAGCCGGAGTGCAAGGGATATGTCAAAGACAACCTCACCTCCGGCCTAGCACCACGACTCTCAGTTGGCGTGTGGTTTTAGTCGGTTCGAGTCCGACATAACCTCCCCTTCTGGCTCCGGTGGGGAGGTATCCGAGGGGAATTCTGCAAGAAAAAAAAATGTTTAGTTATAATATTTATAATATTTATATGGCTTATATATTCGTGTGATATTTTACAAAAATTTTAAATTAAAGTTCCGGTGAGATAGTTTTAAATGATTGTAATCATGGCTGCTAAAAGCTACTGGAACATCGGGCTTATTACATAATAAAACGTAGAATATTACACGATAAAATACGTTGTGATAGTTTTATTTCAACTAGTGACTTTGACAGGTAATTCATCATCATCACAGTCAAGTTCCAGTTGCATCCAAAGCTTTTGTTAAGGCGTCGGCGTCCCGGGTTCTAATCTTGGCCATTACACTACCTTACCAATTTAGCTTAGTAGGAGGGGTTAAAGGGCCATATTAGTAATTTCGGTTGCTAATATTCTTTATTAAAAAAAACCTATACTTGCTCCAATTTTCCGCCAGATCCGTTAAATATCCAAACATCTTCACCAAGCCTGATTTTAAGCTAAAGGCAAAGTCTTGGAGAGAGGGTCACCATCGCAAAAATGTATCATGTTAACAGTGGTGGTTATACTATTAGTAAGCCAGCATAGTAGAAAATAAGATTACATGACTTTTTATTTTATATTCGTTTTAAAAGTCTTTCTTCGTAGCTCCGTGTAAGCTCAGATCCATCACGGGGAATATTTCATCAATTCCGACAAAACGTCCAATGATAGATATTGAGGATTACACAACTATCACTTCGCCATCAATCACTAACTGCTCTAATTTCAGTAGACATGCTTCATTAGTTTATATTCTACTTATTTGGGGCAGTATTACAATTTAAGTTTTGAGTGAGAGCTGGAAGAAATTTCTCTTTTCAAGAATATTAGCAACCGACACTTGACTCCTTAAGAACGGCCAGTGGTATGTACTATTATTTTTAAACTACCTATGGTGAAATGTGGTGAAAATTTATAGCTTTTATCGCGATAAGTCCCAAACTATGATATAAAACTATATACCTTTTTTGTTTCGTAGCAACGTAGAACATGCTACGAATGCTACGATACGATATTGTAGCGCATAGCATCGACAACTATTTCGTAGCCATATACAGCCTGTTGTCTACGGCTCATTAACAGTTTGATTACTATTTTAAACTTATATTAAACTAGCTTTTGCCCGCGGCTCCACCCGCGTGATGTCGGTTATCACGACCAAATTTATGTCCTTTCTCAATGTTTAATCTACCCATGTACCAAATTTTATCAAAATTGGTTCAGCTGTTTAGGCATGAAAGTGTAATATACATGCAGACAGACGCACAGAAAGATTTACTTTCGCTTTTATAATATTAGTATGGATTATTCTTCTTTCTTTAATTGCAATTTTTTATTATTTTTTAACACTGTCTAAGCCACAAATACTGCAGATTCAAAATATTTTGACCTCTGCTGCATGGTGGCAGAATGTTCGACTGCCAAAGGTCTCAAGTTCAATACTAATTCAGCGTAAATATTAGGTATGCATGAATGTGTCTATTTTAATTTAGTTCACATTTGGAGTGTATCGCAAGCTAAGTGTATCCTGCGAGTCACGAAAACGGTATCAGTATAACTCACAAATAAACTTCTTCTTCTTCGTTTGGGGTCCGCTTTCTGCAGATTTGGCTAAACTTCGATATTTTCTGTGAAGCGATTGTTATCTGACCTCCACAACCCAAAGAAAATATCGAAGCATTGCAGCCAGATCTGCTTGATCAGCTAGAAAGACGACTGCCATAGATATTCTTTGTTCGTATGGCAACCGGGACCGACAGCTTAACGTGCTCCCCGAGGCATGACCAGAGCAATACGAATGTTCATTGAGCAGGAATCGAACCCGCGCCTCCTGCGTAGAGACTGTCACTGTACTTACATATAAACTAACACAAAATAAATCAAAATAGTAAATGTTAAAAATGGTTTCATTTCAAACAAAATTTATTATTTAAAACAAATTTATATGAATAGTTATTTGCCCGGAGCAGTGTGAACATCTTTAATATTTGATGTTGATTCCACGCGGGTGTCAAGATAAATTCTCTTAAGTTGAATAATGTATCGAGAGGGAGAGATTTATTATCTGTTTCGAGTCGTATGGAGTCGGTTATTACTGCTCACTCATATATGTATTAAATAGATAAGGAGTTATTACTTATACGTGGAAGTGTGGTAGCTTAGTGGTTAAGGAGTCGGCCTTTGAATCGAGAGGTCCCGGGTTCGAGTCGGGCACTACCGACGTGAACCCACTCCTAGCATAAGCAATTTGGCTTAGTTGCAGGGGTTAGAGGGAATATTAGTAACTTCGGTTCTAAAAATACTACTTCCTACTATGTCTATATATACTGTTATATAAATGTTAACTTTTTTCCCACTTGAGCTTTTTATTTTTCCTGATGTATTCGAATTTTAAATGTTAACTATTATATAAAACCGTGTGGTTACCGGCAGAGTTGAAGTTGGGCCACCCTATCCCTTCCCATGCAGTGTCGTACAAGGCGAATAAGAGATAGGGCTGTTTAACGTCAGATAAATATATACAGCCCAGACTCAGCCTCGGATGCACGGCTTGAGTCAACAATAGTGCCCGGAAGGCGGCAATAGACTCAGTCACTATTATTAGTGAAATGTGGGTGATAATTCACTTCTGCCTAACCCTCCGGGGATAAAAGCGTGATTGTATGTATGTAGGTATGTATGTATGTATTATATAAATATAAAAAAATATAATAATGTTGGTTCACCGGTGGAGTAGAATAGAACCACCCCATCTCTTCCTATTATCGTCGTGAAAGGTGACTAAGGGATTTTTTTTTATCGTGCGATAAATCCCCACGGATACCACCCCCACGGAGCTGGTGGAGGTGGTTACGTCGGACTCGAACCGACTAAAACGCACGCCGTCTTGGGTCCTTGGTTGCCGGAGGTGAGATTGCCAAAAGCATATCTCTCGCACCCCGGCAGACCCAGGACCATCTCTTTTGAGATGGCTCCCTTCGGGTTGGGGGGACCGCAGGGTCCCCATCTAGCCCCGGTTACGGGGAGGCGCACTTTGCGCCGCCGCGGCCTAGGTGACTAAGGGATAGGGCTGTTCTCCATCCGAGGGTAAACATGCAACAAAAAAGTGTCTGCTAGTCGGCAATAGGCTCACTCCCTAATATGTGGGACCAAAAATCATAGTTGGTGAAACATGGATGTTAATACAGCTTCGAGGATTTACAGCAATGAGTATATGTATGTCTATACTAATATGTAAAACAATATAAATGTCCGTACATTGGAGATACAAAAAAACTTGGTTTATGTTATATTAGTTATATTACTGATTGAACTCTTAAATTATATTTTTTGGAAACCTTGTCTGATTTTCCGCAATTGACGAAAAATTTAATAACCTTTTAATTTATTGTATCATGATGCCAAACATTAACATTGCAGAGATGCCCTTCATTAGGCGTTAGAGGGTTTCTTCAGGGTAGGTAGCACGAGTGTAACGCCCCTGTTGTTGCATACGTCCATAGGCCACGGTAATCACTTTCCATCAGAAGTGGTATAAAAAAAAACATCTGGGTAGAAACCAGAAAATATATTTACGGTCTGAAAAAAATGGGTTGAACAGAAACATCCAAAAGTTATTGAATATATTGGCAGGTGTATTTAGCTGGCAATTTCCTTGGCCCAAAAAAAAGTATAACGAAATCTGCCCATGACCATAACACCAGTTAATGATTTGCAAACAGTACAGAACAACATTGAGCCGTTATAGTACCAGAGAGAACGGAAATTGCGTCTATATTTATGGTTATAAATAACTACGAAGGATGTGATGCAGTTTCCGGTGGAAAACGACATGTTTTTCCTTGACAACATTTCTTATTTATAACTACAGTCAGCAAAAAAATCCAACAATGAAATCAAATAATGAAGACTGTCCTTTCTTTCACAGGACGACACGGGCAGGGCTAAGATGCCATCTGTATACGGTGCAGAATATACTAGAACCAAGCATTTCAGTGGCTCATTCCTATGCCGCACCATAAAGACCTGGAACTCCCTGCCAGCTCACGGGTTTCCTTCTTCCTACAGTCCCGGGTCCTTTAAGCGGGGCGTGAAAAGGCATCTGATGAGACTGTCAAGCTGAATGCCTCCACGGTTAACATGGTATATGTTTACGACGGTGACCCTTTTTCCGAGACTTTGCCTAGTTTACCAACAGGCGAGGTGAAGTCGAAAAATATATATATATAGTCTATTAGGTATTTAGTCTATTAGGTACTTTTGTGCAGTGGCGTTGGCACCACTGTGGTTTGACTTTAGCAGAATCGAGGCTCAGGTCGCTTTAATAATAGAGAAGAGGATCAGGTACATAACCAGTATTCTACGAGGGTGGAACCGCGGGTAAGAGCTAGTTAAATAAATATAAGAATCAAATGTATTACTCTTTAACCGGTTTTATACTCTCGTTTATTTCCCAACGGAATTACAAAAGAAAAAAGTGGCAACCCAATTGCAAATAATTGGGGATTCCATCTGTCATAGACAACAAATATATTACTTTTTATATGAGAGCTTTTACATAAAAAAAAAGAAAATGTAACTAAGATATACATGTTCGTTTGATGTTAAGAAATAAGATAAATATAAAAGTGAACATAAAGAAATTATTTTTTTTGTAAAACTATAATATATATTTACTAGCTTTTGCCCGCGGCTGCGCCCGCGTGGATGTCGGTTATCGCGACCAAACATAGCCTATGTCCTTTCTCAAGGTCTAATCTACCTCTATACCAAATTTCATCAAAATCGGTTCAGTGATTTAGGCGTGAAAGCGTAACATACAGACAGACAGACAGACAGAGTTACTTTCGTATTTATAATATTAGTATGGATATGGATTGTACTGTATTGATTTTTTTAATTGAATTGCTTTTTGGTTCCCGGTGGAGTAGAATAGGACCACCCCAGCTCTTCCTGTGGGGGTCGTAAAAGGCGACTAAGGGGTAGGGCTGTTCTCCATCCGACAGTAAACATACAGCCCAAGACAAAGGGCCTGCTAGACAGCACTAGGCTCAGCCCCTATTACGTCGTGGGGCCGAAAATCTTATTGGCGAAACGTGTGTGCTAATACACCTCTGCCTACCCCTTCGGGGATTTACAAGAATGAGTATACCATTAAGACCTGGAACTCCCTGCCAGCTCACGTGTTTCCTTCTTCCTACAGTCCCGGGTCCTTTAAGCGGGGCGTGAAAAGGCATCTGATGAGGCCGTCAAGCTAAGTGCCACCATTGTTAACATGGTACGTGTTTACGATGGTGACACTCTTTCCGAGAGGCGAGGTGAAGTCAAATTGACGTGTCGTATATAAAAAAGAATATATTTTTGAAATATTTTACCTGTCTTCTGCCGTAAGTCTGTCGAAGGACCAGTGATGACCGTTGGAACAATCCAGTCCTAGAGTGGAGATCGCGAGAAGGCAACTGTCAAACTGGTTAGGGGGTGCCCAAGCCCCCTAGCCAGGTGAAATGACGACCTCAAAAAGGTGGCTGGGACAGAATGGATGCAGGGGGCGGAGGATCGATAGAAGAAGAAGAAAGAAAGAAAAACAGCTAACATTGAGAGAGGCCTATGTCCAGCCTGCAGTGGACAAATTGATTGAGTGGGCTAAAAAAAGAATTTCATTAAAACTGGGAATATCCTCCTTTTTAAACAACCCGATTCCGAATTCCAAAAAGGCTTATGATAAGCTACATATTTTTGTAAATCATTTATAAATAAATAAAAAATCGGATGCCTCCACAAGTAGTGAATCACCATCTATATACCATGCACACAGCCTATTTTTTATCTTGCCTCAAGAAAACTATACCCTTTCATAAATATCTTCTCAAATAATATTCATAACCGATCTATATTTAATTCAATGATAAAAATTCATGTCTTCACCCTCCGCTAAGCTAATGAGGTGGTGAGCAGAGATCTAACACTCCTTACAGTCATAAAAGAGGGGTCGTAATGAAATCCCAACCCTATCCATAGATCATAGACGTTTAAAGGGTGTGATATGGGGTGCAGTTTAACCCCTGAGACGCTTCACGATTTTGAATGAGGGAATTTTATACCCCTGTTTGAGTATAGCTGGAGGGTCCGATTCTAGTGATATATCTAAATATAAATTTATCATCGATATTTTCTTCCAATTTGTGAAGTAGGTTTGAAGTACTTGAAATCGGTGGATTTGTCTGAAAGGTTTATTTATAGTAGAAGAAGCGTGTGAAGTGAGTGAGGGTGAAAGCGATATCTCTGTCGAACTGTAAACGAAAAAGGTAAGAGTGATAATGGTATTTTTTAAAATTTAATGTATTACAGGCTTAGAGATGTGTTTTCATTACACACAACTATATTGATTTATTTATTATAGAATGCGATTTCCGCGTAGTTACATATCTACATGTATGAATATTTTAATATGTTTGCATTTTTACCCGACTGCCGAAGGAAGGAGGGTAATGTTTTTTTTAAATAATAATATATAAATATTCTACAACATTCTACACAACGTAACCCATGGTAAGCTTAACTAGCTTGTGTTATGGAATCTAGAATGCGGATATATACTTCGATACTTTTTTTTTGTACATACATACATAGAAACATTGAAACATAGAAACAAAAATTATCTATGTTTATATGTTGGCGACGTAGCTATAAAATGCATGAGTCTGTTTATCTGCATTCCCGAATTCGTATAACAGAAAGAAAAGAAAGAAAATTTGTTTTTAATAATGTTTATTTTTAATAATTGTTTTAAATAATAATGCTCTACCCATGATTTGAGATTGACATGGTCATTAACATAAATAGTGTAACAATCACCGGGATATCGTTGACCAAATGAAAACAATAAACATGGTAAATATCCTGGTGAGCGTTACACAATTAATGCTCTACCTAGTTTAGATTTGTGTAATAAATATTTTTCCTTTTTTACGACACCACCTCTATTGATATTTCTAATGCACATAATAATATTTTTGTCATTAGAATAGGCCCCCTGTTTCTCTACTAGCAGGATTCCGTGTAGTTCGTGTGGCGTGAAATGAATAGAGTAAATAGAAGAATGAGCACGTGTCTCTGTTTCCGATACATTTAAACAACTGTGACCCCATGGAAGACCGGAGGGTAATGTTTGACGAACTCTATGGCATAGTGGTGTGTTTGATTCCTACACCAGAGGGCGCAGTTTCGATTTCTGGTGTGTACAAATATTTGTATGTGTGAATGTGTATGTTTGCATTGGTCTGCATGTTTATATATATATATTTACTAGCTGTCCCGGCGAACTTCGTACCGCCAATTTTTTCCCGCCCCGCGATCCGCGTCAGATCCCGTTCCCGCTGCACCATTTAGGGGGATGAAAAATAGATGTTGGC
This sequence comes from Eilema sororculum, assembly GCA_914829495.1. Taxonomy (NCBI): domain Eukaryota; kingdom Metazoa; phylum Arthropoda; class Insecta; order Lepidoptera; family Erebidae; genus Eilema; species Eilema sororculum. Next base: position 24,916,452 of record OU618538.1, on the reverse strand, counting down.
CGATTCTCATAGATACCGGATAAGCACAATGATAAAATTTTTATGAGAATCGGTCAAGCCGTTTCGGAGGAGTATGGCAACGAAAACTGTGACACGAGAATTTTATATATTAGATTTATTTTCTCTAAGTATTTGAATTAAATTTTAAAGCATTTTACATACTAATTGGGTATTCTACTGACTAGTCAAATTAGTTAGTTTTTACTAAACGTCAAATCGACTTCCAAACGATAAGATAATAGGAAACTTGTAAGATTTAGTGACGTCATAAAATTTAATAGTCAAATCAGTTAGGTAGGTAAGGTGGATGATCAAAAATAAATAAAAACTATAAAATAAGAACCGACGCAATTTTTACCGCTTTTTTACCATTTTCATAAGCTTGGTTAGATAATTATTTACAACTACAGGATAGTGCCCAATTATTGAAATCGATTTTGCGAAGAAAAAATTCTTCGTAATTTATTATGTTCGGGATTCACGCGATATATTTTTTAAAAGCTTTTTTTTGGAATATTTTTGGAAGCTTTCCATCAAGACCATATTTAAACCGTCCGCCAAAGTAGCGAAGTACGTAAGAACACCGAAGGACGTCATACCTCTGCAAACACCGGGTGTCTACAAAGTGGATTGCAGCTGCAGTAGTTCCTACATAACCAAACCAAGCGTACTATTGCGGAGAGAGTCAAAGAACATATCGCAGCTGTGAAAAACCGTCAGTTCAACAAATCGGCAGTTTCAGAACACCTCGAATCAGGCACCAATTACTGGATTGAACTTCATCAACCCAAAGTCCTCTCCACTGATCGCCACTACTATCCACGGATTGTGCGTGAAGCTATTGAAATTAAAAAAAAATAAAAATTTCAACAGGGAAGATGGATTTAAATTATCCGGGCCTGGAATCCAGCGATCAAAATAGGGAAAATCAAAAACACAGTGCTGATGCCGTCTAAAACTGACATAGTAAGTGTGGTGTGTCGCCAGCCTTACATTCAACATTCTTACGCTATTTTATATCGTAAGAATGTTGGTAGATCTATTATGCTAACTTTTAAGTTTGATAGCCTCCGTGGCGTGGCGGTAGTGCACGCGACTGCCACGCAGGAGGCGCGGGTTCGATTCCCGCTCAGTGCAAATATTTGTATGCATGAATATGGCTATTTGCATTGGTCTGGGTGTTTCTATGTATAATATGTATGTATTTACAACAAAAAAAAAAGTATATAAGTATGTTTATCCGCATTCTAGATTCCATAACACAAGCTATAAAAGCTTACCATGGGTCTAGATAGCGTTGTGTAGAATGTTGTGGAATATTTATTTATTTATTATTTATTTATTTAAGTTCGAAAAGTTAGCATAATAAATGCTATAAAAAATTCATTCAAATATTTGGGCGCAGTCATCAAAATTCAATGTTTAAAAATGGTTGAAAAATCATTCATTGTTTCCAACAGTTCGTAAGAATGTTGGTAGATGGCTGCACCGTCGCCCTTATAGACGGATATAAAGAGAAGGAAAATTTGGAATGAATCAAGTGTGGTTCAATAGCTCAGTTGGAAGAGCAGTCCCCCTGTAAGGGAAAGGTCTTGAGCTCGAGTCTCACTTGAGCATTTATTTAATTTTTTCCAATGTTATTCGAACTTAAAAGTTAGCATAATAAATGCTATAAAAAATTCATTCAAATAATTTTCCTGTCTAAATGGATAAGTCTCTAAGTATATTTATTCGCAATTTAGGTCCTATAGAATACTTAATTTATTTATTGTTTGCTTAATTTTGATCTAGTTAGTAATTTTGAATGTTCTAAAATACTTATTTATTGTTGTTGAAAACCTTCAAAATGTGAACACAGGGATTTTCACGATTGAATGAATGTTATTAAACAACATTAATAAATGAAATTTACTTGTAAAACCCTTAAATTATCAACCACTGTATTACTTATAGTTCATGCGAAATCTTAATATATGCTTTTCCTATTCCGACTTCCGACTTTGGTCGTGAGATACACCTACGATATCGCAAGCCTTCATATACCATGAAAAAATTGCTACGGTCTGTGTAGTATAAAAGAACAAATCATTAAATATTCAATTTCCACATTTAGAAAAAGATTTATGTCTAACTAAAATAACCGCAGCAATTCACAACTGTAAGTTCCCATAAAACAAAAAGTTGGCGCGAACTGCCGCAAGACGTGATTCATCCGTACATTTCATTCATTAAACCTCACAACAACTTCACTCCGAGCGAGTTCGTTTGGACCGACATGTGGTTCTAAACTTTCTTTAAACGGTTCACGCTGTTTGCATACCTGCATACTTAATATGTGCACTTAAAAACATTCTTAAAACGAAGTAGTAAGGTTCAGAATTCGGTAAGATAGTTACAACAGCGGTTGTCTTTCAGGAAGATGTTCAGAGAGAAGAGTTAGTTGCAACACGCATGCGTAGTTCTCACTGCAGTTCGGTTGCCCACGTTGTGTTGACTGCTTCTGACAGTCGATAGCTGGCTGTCACGGAGGACGGTCGCGCGCGGCTCTAGAGCAAATACGTTACGAATCGTATCGTGTTTAATTTTTAGTGTTCATAATATTAGCTTTTGGTGTCAGAAATTAGCTTAAAATTAATGTGTTTTATGGTGCCGTGTTTAGCAACTAAGGGATTTAAAAAGGTAAGTGAAAATTTAAAAGAAATTAGGGATAATATAGGCTCAGGCAAGGAGGAAAACTCGATGTAATTATTTAGGAAGGTATAGCCAATTTAATTTTTATGTGGGTGAAAATGGGTCTCATTTTGTTTGCTAAGCAAATATCAATAACGATTTTCCTTTTGAAGGATGATTAGGGTAAAACCCTGTTTTGAATTATTACATACAAACTGTTGATTACAGAGGTAACCCGACATATTCCGGCCTCGTAGGCATAATATTCTACTTCTAGGAAAGGTTTATTCCACGAATTCACATTCAAATCAAACACAAAAGCATAAACGAACTCTAACATATGAAAAATTTGAATATCTTTTGTTCTGTAAGAACAAAATTAAATTGCCCGTTTATAAAACAAATACTGTGTTAGGTAAAAATCTTTATGGAATAGAGTTTCTGGCAAATAATTTAAATTTTACAGTGTTTCTCGGAAGGAATGTTCACAAAATATTCAATGAACTTCAATTTTTTTCTGTTATGAATATTTCTTATTTATAGTTTATATTTTGATAATTACATGATAGTCTAAAAAATAAGTAGGTATTATGGTTTTTAGAGTTGTTTATTACGCCATCATCATCTCATGGTCGTTGCATCGCTTGTATCTGAGGCTTTCACCAAAGAGTTAGGGATTCATTTACGCCTTCTTCTACATGTGATTTGGTTTATGTGGATTTTATGAGTGCAACTGACTGTCTGACCTTCCAAACTCGAGATAGAAAAGTATGTACCAGAGTATGTCTATCAGCAATTTGCTTTCGCCTTGAAGATCTTGATGGTTCCTCGAACGCCTTCTGCTTTCATTGTTACACCAAATGTATTAATTGATGAACAAATATAGATGTGTAGAATACCTAATCGTTGTTATATCAACTTAAGTGACGAGTAACACGTGACAGGCAACAGAGTTCGTTTTCGGCGGGACAGTAATTTTTTTAATATTTGTTTTTTTTTTTAAGAATAAGTATTGTATTTATATGTACGCATGTTAGTTTTGTCGAGAAAATTATATAAAAGCATAGGTACTTCTCATATCTAGGTTTTACCTGTTTTTTTTAAATTCTAATTTGGAATTTCAAATTTACCATTGAATGATTGCAATGTAAACATTTGTTCATTCACTATTATCTAATTCATATGTTCATTATCACAATTTCATCGCTTATCAGATTTTAGGTTGGTATAACATTAACTCTCGCGGTAAGTGCTTACCACTGCCTACAGACATATTAACCACGTGCGTATCGAATTTTCAAGGCTATTAAAATAGCAGTCAGTAATGTTTTCGATGAAAATAATAGTTGCTAATATTATAGAGTTATAGAAAATATGCTATTGACACTTGTTTATAGTAATAATAGTTAAAAAAACAAACGCATAAGGACCTATGTACAGAAATTTATTAGGATGAATTTTACAGCATTAAGTATGCTAACTATACAAATCGAATACATAGGGAAAAATGCAACATCTCGGGCGGGACTCGAACCCGCGACTCTTTCCCTTACAGGGGGAATTCCTTGACCAACTCGGCTACCGAGATACCCCCGAAGTGATTCAAATTTACCTTTTAATATTATCCGTCGTTAATTCGATTTTAATGTTGTGAAATTCCCGCCCGAGAAGTTTCATTTTTCCCTATGTATCAGAATTTTATTTGTTTGGCATAATTAATAAAAAATGTTTTTTTATTCTTCATTAGGTATATTTTCAATCCTTTTTTTTATCTCCCACCAAAAATCATTTGTGTCTATCTACTTTAAATAAACTTCAAAAATACCTACGTAGTTTCACTCGGCACAAAAGTTAATTTTACTTATTAAGAGATAAGTAAGTAAAATGAAGCGAGATGGTGGAAAGAATGAGGCGAGCAAAAGATTGTGAAGTAAGTTAATTATAATCATGCCTCTTTAGGGCCCTCTCCGGGGCCCTCTCGCTAAATTATGTATTTGAACTTGATTCTTACAGAAACCCTCTAAAATTATGAAATTCCTGAAGTATTTCGAATTCTTTCTTTGTTTTTAATTTAAAAAAGATAATGAAAATGTAAGTTTTCCATATTGCTTTGATGCTGCGGTTACCTTCTAGTGCCATAGAGGTAGAATATTCAATAGTTAAATCGGAGGTTCGGTTCCCTCCATATTTCCATGCATGAATATGTTTATTTTATCTAGGAGATTTGTGTATATCTAGGAGTGTAAAATGTATCTAGTATGCTCGACTTATAGGGCTCTTTAGCGCATGCCTCGAAAAAGGCCAGTTTCCCAAGGTCTGGAAGACAGGAAAACTGGTCTTGATCCGAAAGGCGGGGCGGCCGGCAAATTCTCCATCAGGGTACCGGCCGATCGTGTTGCTTGACGAGGTGTGCAAGCTCTTTGAGCGCATTATTGCACAACGCCTCGTCAGGCATCTCACACGCGTGGGGCCTGATCTGGCGGATAGCCAGTTTGGCTTCCGCCAGGGGCGCTCCACGGTGGATGCGATCATGCGCATTAGAGGCCTGACGGAGGAAGCAGTCTCACAGGGTGAGGTGATAGTGGCGGTGTCTCTTGACATCGCCAACGCCTTCAACACCTTGCCCTGGAGCTGCGTTAGGGAGGCGCTTATCTACCATGGAGTGCCTCCCTACCTCCGTCGAATTGTCGGGGCCTATCTCTCCGAGAGGGCCATTACTTACCCGAGTTGGCTAGGGCCGGGTCGGCGGGATGTGTCGTGCGGTGTTCCACAGGGATCGGTATTAGGGCCACTCCTGTGGAACATCGGTTACGATTGGGTGCTGCGTGGTCCGTTGCTCAGGGGGGTGGACGTAACATGTTACGCCGACGACACCCTCGTTACGGCGCGGGGAGCAACGCACCGAGACGCAGCACTAAAGGCCACGGCAGGGGTTGCTCAAGTCGTGGGTCGGATACGGCGGCTGGGTCTCGAGGTCGCCCTTCACAAGTCCGAGGCTCTATGCTTCCACGGACCTCGGATGGGGCCACCTGCGGGATCCAGCCTACAGGTAGGGGGCGTCAGCATCGGCATCGAGTCCTCGATGAAGTATCTGGGGCTCGTACTCGATGGCCGGTGGAACTTCGGACATCACTTCCGAAGTTTGGTCCCAAAACTGAGGGGCGTGTCAGCTGCACTCGCACGGCTGATGCCCAACATCAGGGGACCCAACGCTCCCTGCAGGAGACTGTACCTGGGGATCGTGCGAAGTATGGCCCTATACGGGGCCCCCGTATGGGCGGAGACCCTGACGGCCAGTAATGTGGCTAGATTGCTGAGCCCACAGAGGGCGATGGCCGTCAGGATGATAAGGGGATACCGCACGATCTCAGGTGAGGCGGCATGTCTCCTAGCCGGGACCCCTCCATGGGACTTGGAAGCGAGAGCCCTTGCGTCTCTGTTTAAATGGCGCAAGGAGGCGCTGGAGCGGGGCCAATGGCCTGCGTCTCGAGAAATCGAGGCCCAGCGGTCCCAGCTTCACCAGGAAACCGTGGAGACATGGAAGGTGCGACTTGAGCAACCAAAGGGGGGATTCGCCACAATCGCGGCCGTCAGACTGGTCATGGACGAGTGGCTGGAGAGGAGACATGGTGCTCTCTCCTACCGGTTGTCACAGATGCTTACCGGTCACGGTAGCTTCGGTAGGTACCTGTGGCGAAGACACCGGGAAACCACGGCCGGTTGTCAGCACTGCGGGGACCGCAGCGATGACACAGCGCTCCACACGCTGGTGGAATGCACGGCGTGGGCGCAACAGCGCCAGGTCCTCGTAGTGGGCTTGGGCGTGGACACTCTCTCGCTCGAGACCATGGTGGGAGCCATGGTCTCCAGCGGGAGTAAGTGGGACAGCGCCGCCTCTTTCTGCGAGCAGGTCATGCTCGTGAAGGAGGCGGCGGGGCGGGAGCGGGAGAGAACTCTCCCACCCGAGTTCCGCAGTCGGCGGCTTGGGCGCCGCCGGCGTGTCTTCGCCGAAGACCATCGGCCTCCATGACCGGGAGCCTGAGGACGATGAGTTGGCTGCTCATCGTCCTTACAGAAGCAGGCCCATGACGGCAGCGTGACGTGACGGACTCACGCACGCCTCCCCCCTCCTATGAAGCGGGATGATACCCGAAAACCCCCCATAGACGCGGGATAGCACCCGAACCACCCCCTAGACGAGGCCGCATTAAAGCCGTGGGTCTGTTGGGAGCCCTGGGACATCCTTCCGAGGGCTTACCCGGGGCTCCCAACTATAGGCTGCTGGGCGATACCGTGGGGGTTTTAGTCGGTAGGAGTCCGGCATAACATCCATGAAGGATTTCCCCCACGGTCAAAAAAAAAAAAAAAAAAAAAATTTATCTAGTATGTTTATCCGCAATCTAAAACTCATATTACAAATCACTTACTCAATGCTAAGATAATCATGATAGGTGAAAGGTACAGCGTATAAAACACCAACGAATTCATAATACGCCAGAGTTTGCCACTGATGTTGGTTTTGTTTATAAAAAAGTAATCTTAACAGTAGCCTAATGGATACTCAGTAAGTATCCATTAGGCTATTAAGTATTGCAAATGTTCGTTTAAGTATATTTATAGTTTATTTTATTTTAAAGTTCGAAAAACATTATTTTTTTCGCATTTAATCTTTTTTCGATGTTTTTCGATCACGAGGGTGGTTTGTAAAAATATTTCCTATTTTCTTTCTTATAGAAAGTTTCATAAAGGACAGCTATACCGTGTTTTTTTTAAATTTAGTTTTGAAATAATTAATGCTCAAGACATCGATTAAATCTACGACAGTATGGTGTAGCTGTAGAGCATTTCAGTGCTAACCACGGGTTTGATTCCCGGTTCGTGCAAATTTGTTTATCCATAAAACAGTTTTACTTAGTTAGCTATTCGTATATACCAGGATATTATATACAAATATTATGCGACACCAAAAAGCGGCATAATCCCATGAATAGAATATGACGTCATTATCTTTATCTATATACAGGATGCTACAAAGATAATCTGCGTGCCAGCTAAGAACAAATATACACACTTTTATCTAACGAATGAATGGGGATGTTATTCCTATTTGCCACTCTGGCTGTTTTTATTTCCGAGCTTTAGGCGTTTTAGGCGAGCAGTATTTATTGTAAGTGCTCGGATAATCTCTGTCACCTCGCAGATTTAGGAAGTATGTGATAATATTTTTGTTGTTTCCTTTTAGGTATATGGTTGTGAGTTTTCGCGAGAATTTATATGCAAACTAGCTGTTCGCCCGCGGCTACGCTCGGGTGAAATATTAAACTCGTTTTGTGACTCACGGGATCCTATTAGGATAAAAGTAAAAATCAACTACAAATCGGTGTCAAATTTCGTTTAGATTCGTAACTTAACAACCTATTCATTGAAATATGTACGACACATAAATAATACTAAAAGAAATTTAAGAATTGAAACTACACTAGAATAAACTAAAAAATAAATAACGTACATAATGCGTCGTGGAATTCCTCCACACCGTCACCGGCCGGTATTATAATTCGATTCATAACAATATTATTTATAATTTAATTTGTTAATATAAATTTGAAGTGATTCAGGTGTGGTTCAATAGTTCTATTGGAAGAGCATTTCCCCTGTAAGGGAAAGGTGATGGGTTCAAGTCCCACTTGAGCGCTTCCTTTTCCCGATGTATTTCGAACTTAAAAAGTTAGCATAATAAATGCTATAAAAATTTCATTCAAATATTTAATGTTTATACATAGTCATTGAGGATTTTTTAAAGCTATTTATTAGGCTGAAGTCTGAAACATGATCTTTGGCGTCCAAGCAAACCTTACCTGTAAACCAGACCTGCTGATTAACGGACTGAATTAGGGGGTCAGAGAGTAGTTGCTCCCTTAATACCAGATGATGATGAGTTTATACTAACAAAATCACGGCATGTCACTTGCAGAGCTAATAACAATAGCTAACAGTCTTAGAAAGGCGTATAAGCCTAGTGAACTATACAATAGGCCTTCTGGGAACCAATCTCCTGCAGATCTGATTGTTTTAGTAAATACTACCTACTATACGAAGCTGAGTAGGTCGTAGTCGTGTGATCTACTGAAGATTAATTGTGTAGTTATCAGCTCGCAAATCAAGCTCGTATTGTTTATTAAACAGTGATTAACTAAGTGTGATTTTGGTAACACGCTGTATATGCATACTTATAATAAGATTGGTATTTATGGATATAATAATTCTATTTAATATGTATTTTATATATTAAATAGCTCCCGCCACATAACCCTGTCCTAACAGTATTGTAAACGTGAAAGTCTTTAAAAAGAGGAAAGTTTAACGTGTTTTTGCATATACTTATGTACATCTTTCATTCTGAAAAAATCTGCGGTAGCCTAGTGGTATGGGTAATGGACTGCTGAGACGAGGTCTCGGGTTCGATCCCAGGTTTACCATGGCACACACCAATGACTTTTCGATGCTTTTCGAAGTTATGTGTGTATTTATCGCAGGTTTATAAGTGCCCGGTTAATGGCAATAGGCTCGCATACATTGGGACCTAAACATAAACTGGCGAAATGTGGGTGCTAGTACCTCTGCCTACCTCTTCGGGGAATACAGGCGTGAGTTTGTTATGTTATCTTTCATTCTGACCTCCACAATGAATGGCCGACGGCTTAACGTGCTGACCGAGGCACGAAAATACCCAGACCATTGCAAATAGTCCTAATTCATTCATACACATATTTGCAACTAGCTGTTACCCGCGACTTCGTTCGCGTTAAGTTCGGAATTGCTCAAACTCATCATACATGGTGGAGGATTTTCATCCTAACTGGAACGGAAGTACTCGAAATACTTGAAATAGTGAATTTTACACAAAGGAAACATTCCTTTAATCTAAAAAAAACAAAGCTGTATTCAAATCATTTCGAAAACTCGCTTGACATCTTCCACCTTCTATTTTTCAATTGAATATTGTGAAGACAGTCTTTATTGATCGACATATAAATACAGGGCTAAACTACTGAAAACTATGAAAATTGACAGACTTCATCTATGGGCTTGGCAAATACTACAGAAGGATTTTGAAAAATTCAACATTTTGCTGACGAAATCATTAGTATGTGGACGGACATTGCTAAATGTGGACTTAGCAATATTCGTCAGTTTTAATGGTTTAAATATTCTTCCGTCGTCCCAAATTCTTAAAACATGCTGCCAGCACTTACGAACTGAACAAATCAAAATACATCAAGTATCACACAAAATATTTTCAAGAAAACCCGGAGCCCTGCACGCCCTGAGCAGTGAGCAGTGGTTTTCTTCTTTGCCGGGCCAATGGTGGGTAGTTCTAGTTTTATGATAAATTCCATCGACTACAGTCACATCGTTGTTCGTTGCCTTACACACAAGTAGAGAAGAGGGGCGCAATGGGCAAGAGAGCAAATACAGCATTGACTGGGATGGGGTCATATAGCCTCATTTTGCTATATATTCCTTGTATTGGTAAGCTTGCGTCCAGCAGATGATGTACTATACTTCCAAATTGACACTGGAGTTAATATCCACGCGGCGGAAATTCTTGTTCTGATGAAATTTACCAGAACAGACACCACATTCTGTTTCTTTTATATAATAGGAGCAGTGGTATCTTTTATATACCTAATACATAGGTTGGCTTCTCCTGGCATATTGTTATCATTTCTGGGATAGATTTACGTATTTACTATTAGATACTCATTAGACGAAATCGATAAGATCGCGGCGACGTGCGTTGGTAGTCATCAGGTCACTAACATTATATACCTAATATCTGCAGTTGCATAGAGACGTTGTCTCTCTGGCTGTATTTTACCATTTCTACCGCACCACGGCGAGTGAAAAAACCTATTAGGAGTCTTTCAACTAATCTCTCCTTCCTTCCGGCACTCACATACGGTAGAAATAATGCCACCTCGAACCAAGCTGTTCGGAACTTCATTTCTTTATCAGGCGGTTAAGAACTGAATTGCTCTACCCATACATGTGTTTTCTTCTTTTTAAGATCCCGAGTTTTTTTATACATAGGACACGTCAATTTAACTTCACCTCACCTGATGATAAGCTAAAGGCAAAGACTCGGAAATAGAGTCACCATTATAAACGTGTACCATCTTAACAATGGTGGCAGTGGTGGCACTCAGCTTTATGGTATCATCAGAAGCCTTTTCACGCCCCGCTTAAAGGACCCGCGACTGTAGGAAGAAGTGAACACGTGAGCTGGCAAGGAGTTCCAGGTCTTAATGGTGCGGCATAGGAATGGGTCACCAAACCGCTTGGTTCTTGATGGAATATTCTTATCCGTATGCGGGTGACAGCTCAGCCCTGCACGCGTTGTTCTGTGTAGGAAAAGAGAGGGTGCAACTAATTGGAAGAGCTCACCAGAGCATTCTCCATGGTAGAGACGGTAATACGTTACGACCACCTTTTCGTTCTCAAAAATGAAGAATTTGGTAAAGATCTAAGAATATTATAAACATATAATAAGCTCTACTATAACTGTCACACAGCCTTGTTTTATGTACAACTACCTATAGAATAATAAGCATAGAATTTGTTTTACTTTAAATAAAACTGTAAATACAATAAAATACAACAAATACACAATAAAACAAAAAAATAAAAAACCATAAAAAAACAAATGATTAAAAAATAAAAAACCCGACTGCCACTGAAAAGACCGAAATAAGTTTAATAGCAGGCGGTACCCATTAATTTTCTTTCGGTTTATGATTGGCAAATGGGTACCGCCTGCTATTAAACTTATTTCGGTCTTTTCAGTGGCAGTCGGGTTTTTTATTTTTTTATCATTTGTTTTATTTTATACTTTTTAGTTATGATATGACATGTATTCCTTTTTGTAATCTCCTTCTAATTGCCTTCATAAATCGTTTATACTTTAAATAAAAACTTAAATCAGTAAGTAAGAAAATGAGCGAGAATGATTGTTTTGTTAAACAACTTTAAATCGTTATATATCCTAAACTATTATTTAAAATGAAAAATGGTAAAAGGAACCTAAACCTGATTTTAAAATACCTATTCAACGGCACCCCACTTGACATAGTTCATCGACTTTTTTTTTTTTCATTTTGACAATATGCCGTCTGGTTGTCGCTGTGGTGAAATTTAATGACTGTCATGTCTTTAGTGACACTCGCATGGTTAAGATGAATCGATTGACGTAAGAATGATCAAAATCGGCCTATGCATTTGGACTCTAGAACGCCACATAGAAACAAACATTACACAACGCCACATACATACATACATACATACATACATACATACATACATACATACATACGTACATAGACTGATAAACACATTACCCTCCTTTGCGTCGCGCAGTCGGGTAAAAAGAGAAAATTGCATTTTAGTTGGATTCGAACACGACTCAGTTAAGTTGTAAGTCCACCGCAGACATATTGAGCCATATGTATAATATGTATAATATGTATGTATTTACAAAAAAAAAGGTATATAAGTATGTTTATCCGTATTCTAGATTCCATAACACAAGCTATAAAAGCTTACCATGGGTCTAGATAGCGTTGTGTAGAATGTTGTGAAATATTTATTTATTTATTTATTATTATATAGTTACCATGAGATCATAGTGTGAAATAGACGTTTACATATGTCATAAAAATATTCTGCCCCATTCCTTATTAAAATAGCGTGATGATATTAATTATGAAAGGCAGGAGTCCTTTTACCGAACCAGCTGCTTACTAATCTGTTGGATTCGAGAGAACATCGATCGAGAACAATGTGAATTCTGTCGAAACACTTGCTGTACCGAAGATTCTGCAGTAACCTGACCTGACTTGGCTGAGATGTAGTAACTCTTGCCTCTCGAAGTTCTTCAGATTCATATGACCGAAATAATATCTTCTTATAAGCATTGTTGCTTCTTTATTGGTTCGATCTATTCACACAATCACAAATTGTTAGCCGTGATTTGCTATTATTGACATAACTTTTTTATTTATGAACCGATTTCAATAAAATAAACACTAAATGTTAAGTGAAGCCTACCACAATCTATTAGTGAAAACCGCAACCAAATCCGTTCAGCCGATTCTGAGATTAGCGTGCACAAACTCACAGACAAACAGAGAAACAGAGAAACAGAGAAACAGAGAAACAGATAGACAGATAAACAGATAAACAGACAAACAGACAAAAATTCCAAAAAACGTTGTTTTGGCTTCTATTACGTTTATAATATATACCAGTTTTTCTCATTTCCTTGCTATGTACAGACATCGATCTTTTACAGATTTATTATATGTATAGATAAGCTGGAATCAAACCCGCGCCCCCTGCGTAACAGTCGCGTTTACTATCGCTACGCCACAGATCAGATTTTATCTGTCTATCTTAACAGATTTGGCAGAATGGATCTGGATGAAATATGGTATAGAGATAAATTGTACTTTTTAATATAAAAGACAAGAATTTTTTTTTAAATGATTTTTTAGAAAATTAGAAGAGAGAATTTGACTTCACCTCACCTGATGGTAAGCTAAAGGCAAAGTCTCGGAAGGAGGGTCTCCATCGTAAATATGTACCATGTTAACAGTGGTGGCACTCAGCTTGACGGCCTCATCAGACGCTTTTTCATGCCCCGCTTAAAGGACCCGGGACTGTAGGAAGAAGGAAACACGTGAGCTGGCAGGGAGTTCCAGGTCTTAATACTGCCAACGCCGCCAACATAGCCAACACCGCCAATACTGGCCAAACGATCCATTATACGCCTCTCGATCAACAAACCGCTCTTTAATCAAATTGCAATCCTCTGTTCCTTTCCTATCCCGCTTTATTACGCCCAGGTATATCGGGGTCAGAACCCATTTTAGTTTCTGATGAAGCGCTAGTAATTTTAGATGGATAATAAAACGGCTTTCTAGAATATTCGGAATTGGAGGAGATAGACCATTATTTAGAGGAGGTAATATTCACTAGTCGTATTAATTATTAAATATAATTATACAATTAAAAAACGAGGCTCTGGTGAAGATTTTACTTTTAATTTTAGTTGGTTAAACTGACCAGTTACAGAAACTGGCGAGCTACGGAAACTGACAAGAGCCTCCCCGACCCCCTAAATCAGGTGAGCTCGTAAGAACCTTACTAATTCAAACAAAAGATAAGTCCGGCATTTGGCCTTCAGTCTTAAAGTATCTATAAGTAGCCTCCGTGGCGGTAGTGCACGCGACTGCCACGCAGGAGGCGCGGGTTCGATTCCCGCTCAGTGCAAATATTTGTATGCATGAATATGGCTATTTGCATTGGTCTGGGTGTTTCTATATATAATATGTAAAAAAAAAGTATATAAGTATGTTTATCCGCATTCTAGATTCCATAACACAAGCTATAAAAGCTTACCATGGGTCTAGATAGCGTTGTGTAGAATGTTGTGGAATATTTATTTATTTATTTATCTATAAACTTTGAATACAATTGAGAATAAAACCGCCATAGTAACAATAATTGATTAATTTCTCCTAGTAGAATAGAGAATATTCCCAATTCAGGAAACAAAAAGCTCCACAAACATAAGAGCAATTTCCAAGGCTTATTCGTTCAATTAAAATCAGGATAAAACCATCAACGAAAGCGAAGAGGCAGGCGATCCTCTTATAACCAAGAGCTTTTTAAAATTCAATCCCGAAGCAAACATAACGAAGCTCACAATCAAAGCAAAATAATCGTTCCACAAAGCCTTGCTTTAAAAAAAATTGCCACTTAAAAGCTGTTAGTGGGAGACGCTGAGTACTGAGTACGGAGGGTAAGGAGCTCCACTTAATCCTGTGCAGAGATGTGGAGCCACGCTCTATTTGATTAACTATTTGCTTTAACGAGCATCGTTAAGAGGGTGCCGATGACGTAAATGCGTTTTAAGTATATAGAATTAAGTTTTCTTTTAAATATACGATAGAGATAGAGAGAGATATTGGTGATATAGAAAGTTGTGTAAGAATTAAATGTGGCTCCGTCGTCTTGGTTACCAGATACTGAGATTGCCAATTCATCTTTCCGTCAATGAAAGAGTTATGTCAGCTAGTTAAATAGCGCAAACTGTTGCTATTTTTGCTAATCATACTAAACATAATAAGACAGGAGAAAAATTTGTTAACCCAGTTTACTGTGTGTACTACTCCCGCGCCCTTTGAGGCTACCTTTGCGTAATATTGGCAGGTGCATCAACTCCCTGAGGAGGGCCAGACCGTAAGGGATGGTCAGCCGGGGTGCGAGGGATATGTTGAAGATAACCTCACCTCCAGCCAAGCTCTAGGGCTCACATACGGCGTGCGGTTTTGGTCGCTTCGACTTAACCTCGCCCATACGTGGGGATTTCCGCACGAAAATAAGGGTGCATCGGCTTTCGACGTAATCTGACCTTCAAGTAATGAATGAAGCAATTTTGGTTAATAACATGTTTTACAATAATGTAAACGGGAATTAACGCGATCATAATAACAAAACAGCCTCCGTGGCGAGGCGCGGATTCGATCCCCGCGCAATGCAAATATTTGTATGCATTAATATGGGTATTTGCATTGGTCTGGTCGTGCCTCGGAGAACACGTTAAGCCCCTCGGTCCCACTTGCCATACGAACATTACAGTTAGTTGGATCCCTCGAAAGTCTGGGATAAAATGCGACTGGGATTATCGATAAGATGAAGAAGAAGAGACGGTAACAAAACATGTTTATTAAGGTTTTTGGTAATTTGGTATTGAGCATATTAGTATCCGAAATTACAAATATTATTGCTGGCGCCTCTAGCTAAGCTTAATAAAAGACATCTGGTGAAACCCTAGATCCCAATTCTTTTATTTCTATGTCGTAGGAAAATGTGATACAACTGAACCTACAAAAATGCTATTTTAGACTTTATGATATAGACGTCCAAAAAGAAATTAAAAAGATGCTCTCAAAATCTTGGTGGAAAATTAATAGTTACTAAAATATAAACAGCAATAACTAGGTTGCACCATCTTAACTTAATATTAAAAGTACAGTTAAAGTACTGGCTAAGTTGGTTGCACCATTTGACAACAGTTAAAATGACGTCAAAACTTGACGCTAACTGTACCTAGCGGGCCACGCTTGGCCGGTTAGTGTTATTCCTAACGTTAAATTCAGTTAAAAATTGTCTTTCAAACTGGATATTTTTCTGTGGTTAAGATAAATGACCTGAGCTCATTAAATTAAGAATTGTAAAAGAGTGGTAAAAGTTGCGTCGGTTCTTATTTATCGTTTTTATTTATTTTTAATAATCCACCCAACCCATAATAGTAAATGATTTGACAATGAAATTTTATGACGTCACTAAAAAAATTCAAACCAGTTACCTAAAAAAAACAAAATACCGTTTTAACATTTTTATAAAAAGTAACTGATTTGACTACTCAGTATGTCAGTATCAGAATACCCATAGATATAGGAAGAACCAAGAATATCCAATAGACTGCCAGGAATACCAATTAAAGCTTACATATAGTATTACTACATTAAAAAATCCCATAAGGAATTTGAGGTAAATAATGATCATTTGACTTGAAACCCTGCTTAAATACACTGGTGCAACACATTTACTACAAAACCGTTAGTCAGTATTACCTACTGTTAATTTTAAATTTGGGTTATTCCCGTGCGCTCCAAATCTATTGTTCTCTAAAATTCATATTTTCATACATTGATTACCAGGAGCTCCACGGATGTTTTTATTAAAATAATAAACAAAGCCAAATTTACCAATTTCATTCCCTAGAGCTCCAAAATATTGTTTAGGTACTTTGACATATTATTCCCAGCAGCTCCAATACAAAAGTCAATTCTTCAATATAAAAATCGTTCCCACCAGCTCCAAAAAATTAAAAGTAACGTCGGCAAAACCCGAACATAGTAAAGAACGAAATCTGTCAGTGCGGCGGTGCGCCCACGCAGCGTTGTCGCGTCACCCCCACCCCGCACCTTTCCTTACAATCTAACATTGCCTAATGATGTGCAAACAGTGGTCTCGAACCTACCGATTTTTTGGTATTTCTACCGATATGGGCTCTGTTCTACCTAAATATCGAAATATAAAGTTTTTCTACGATTTCAGAGTATATATGGAAATTCTCAATTGATACAGAGTGGCGCATTTTAAGAAATTGTGAATAAATCAAAACATTTCCTACTACTACTACTACTCTAGTAGGTATACTCTGCGCCGTATACGGATGGCCTCTTAGCCCTGCACGACTCCTGTGAACGAAAGGAGAGGGTGGGACTATTGGAAGAGCTAATCCGAACATTCACCATGGTAGAGACGGTAGAATACTGCCAAAGACGCAACATCTCTACGGCTCTGCAAAGGCTCGAGGGTATTCGTGACCTCAGGATTCCCAATAAAGGGGACCGCACGTCGCTGCAACCTATCGAGAGTATCTAGTAAGTACTTTGCGGAGCCATCCCAGAGATGTGAGCAGTATTCCACGCAGGAACGAATTTGGGTCTTGTATAGAAGACACCGCTGCTCCAGCGTGAAAAAGGTCTCACTCTGTTCAGGACTCCAAGTTTACGCGAGGCTGATTTGATGATGAGTTATGATTTGATGAATATGTTTATTTGCATTGGTCTGGATATTTTCATACCTCGGAGATCACGTTAAGCCGTGGGCCCCGGTTGTAATACGGACATCTATGGTAGCTATTGCAGGTATTTTGAGCCCTAAAAAGTTCAATAACTGCAATACTTCAATATTGCCAAGAGGTTTTGGAGGGCTCGTTTCGTGGAAAATATCAAAGTGCAAACACGCAGGGTGAAGTAGTACAAGGAACACTAAACAACATAATTCTGTAAATTCACTCAATATGCACGATAACTTTACAACAGATGGGCCTTGTGTTTGTCTGCCACTTAAAGTATAAAAAAATTACTACATACATATAATCACACCTTTATCCCCGGAGAGCAGGGGTGGTTAGGCAGAGGTGAATTAATTCTCACATTTCACCTATTATTGGCTTCGGTCCCACGTAATAGGGGGTGAGCCTATTGCCGCATTTCGGGCACTATTGTTGACTCAAGTCATGCATCTGAGGCTGAAAAAATTAAATCCTCATACATTTAACTATAGAGCGTATCATTGGTAGATCTTGTAATGTCAGTTGGGTGTTATTTCAATCTGCTACTACCGATAATACAATATGGCTGCAATCTTATCGATTGCGTAAGTATCTAATAGTAAGATCCCAGAAATGATAACAGTATGCCAGGAGAAGCCAACCTATTTATTATTAGGTATTAAAGGTACCGCTGCTCCTTTTATATAAAAGAGACCAAATGTGGGCAGAGAAACACTCAGTTCCGGTCAATTTTATCAGACCAAATAAATGCGGCCGCGTGGATATCAACTCCAGTACCTATCAATTTGAAAGTATCTACATCATCTGCTGTTACACAAGGAATACGAGTATATAGAAAAATGAGGCTATATGACCCCATCCCAGTCAATGCTGTATTTGCTCTCTTGCCCACTGCGCCTCTCTCCTCTACCTGTGTGTAAGGCAACGAACAACGATGTCACTGTGGTCGATGGAATATATCATAAAACTGGAACTAACCACCATTGGCTCGTCAAAGCAGAGGACCAAGGCTCCGGGTTTTTTTGAAACTATTTTGTGTGATGCATGATGTATTATAATGTATAACCGATTTCAAAAATGGAGGAGGTTCTCAATTCGTTTCTCAATTCGTATTCATAATTTTTTTTTTTATGTATGTTCACCGATATTTCCGCAAATTATAGACGGATTTCAAGTTTTTTTTCTTTGTTGGATAGAGTTCACTTCGGAGGTGGTCCTATTTTCACCAGGTCAGGATCGGATGATGGGTTCAAGGAGAAATCGAGGGTAACCACCGAAAATTGTATGCTCGTATGGTGCTTTTGTTACGTAATCATGTTTTGCTCAGGTATACGCTTTAGGGTGTCAACATCTGATGCTGTTGTGCTGATGATGAAGCTACCGAACTCCTTAACGGTTAGGAGTTGGGGGATAGTACTGAAATTGGTCGATGATAACATTTAGTATTATGTAGGCCTAATGTGTTGCTTGTGAGGTATGCTTGTATCAACATCTGATACTGCTGTGCTGATAATGAAGCTACAGAACTCCTTAACGGTTGCGTATGGTGTTTTTGTTACGTAATAATTTCTTACTCAGCAGGTATATGCTTCAGGGTGTCAACATCTGATGCTGCTGTTCTGATGATGAAGCTACTGAACTTCTTAACGGTTAGGAGTTGGGAGACAGTACTGTCATTGGTCGATGGAAACTATTTAGTAGTATGTAGGACTAACGTGTTGCTTGTGAGGTATGCTTGAATCAACATCTGATACTGCTGTGCTGATAGTGAAGCTACAGAACTCATTAACGATTAGGAGTTAGGGGACAGTACAGCAATTGGTCAATGGAAAATAGGTAGTAGTATGTAGGGCTAACGTGATACTTGTAAGGGTAGGTGCTACTTCTGAATAAATCACGAAATTTCAGAGATATCGTACTAAAAATCTCAAACAAACAGAGACAGTTCCTCAATTATTAAAAATAATAAGTATGCTTATAAATGGGGTTTATCTACTCCTGAGGTGGTCTTTTTTTATCATGTTTATTTATCGTGCGCCGGAGCCGGAAGGAGAGGTTATGTTGAACTCGAACTGACTAAAACCATATGCCGACTGAGGGTCGTAGTGCTAGGCCGGAGGTGAGGTTGTTTTCGACATATCCCTTGCACCCTGGCTGGCCTAGGGCCATCCTTTACGGTCTGGCCCACCACGGGAGAGGGGACAACGATGTCAACGACTCGCCCCCGGAATGGCTCCCCATTCCGGGGGCGAGTTGTTGACACCGTTGTCCTACGCGCGTTGCCACCGTGGCCTGCTTCTGCTGAGGTGATAGGCGGCTCCACACGTCACCCCCAGGCCTGCACTCATGGGGGACTCTCTAAATCCTGTTATTTTAAACATTTTTTCCTATTTGGTTTTGGAGTCGGTTCATTTTTTTTTTTAAATTATTTAAAATTTGTTCAGTTCGTAAGTTGTAGAAACATGATTTAAGAATTTAGGAAGAAGGAAGAAGAATATTTAAACCATTATAACTGATGAACATGTTTAGTCCACGTTTAGCAATGTTTATCCACATACTTGATAATGATTTTGTCAGCAAAATATTGAATTTTTCAAAATCCTTCCGCAGTATTTGCCAAGCCTATAGAAGAAGTCTGTCTATTTTCGTAGTTTTCAGTAGTTTAACCCTGTATACATTAGTCAGTCACTCAAAAAAGACTGTCTTCATAATATGTAATTGAAAAATACAGTGTGGAAGATGTCAAGAAAAAATTTGAAAACATTTTTATTTCTTTTTTTAAAGAAAGGAATGTTTTCTTTGTGTAAAATTCATTATTTCCAGTATTTCGACTACTTCCGTTCCAGTTGGGATGAAAATCTTCCACCATAAATAATGATGAGTTTGAGCTATTCGAAACTTAACGCGCACGAAGTCACGGGCAACAGCTAGTGACAAAATCTAATAATAGTAAAATAGAAATAAAAGCATTAACACTCACATTTCATTAAACAATATAATACCTAGTCAGTCCCACGTAATAGGGGGTAAGCATATTGCCATATTCCATGCACACTCGAGTCATGAATCTGAGGCTGAGTTAGCTGTATATTATATAATCTGTCTGATGTTAAACAGCCCAGTGATGTTATTATAACTTCAGTGCAAACATGCTTAATCTGTAAAACCGCTTGAATACCAAATTCATACCTAACTCAAGACTTGGCTAATAGACACTACTTCCTGTTAACCTATTGACGTCCTATTATCGTATTATAGTATTAAATGTTTTTAATTCTGCTAACCGTACACTTTGTTTTGGAGCTGTTGGGAACACAGTATTTTTTTACTTAAAATATTATAATTTGGAGCTCCTGTGAATTGATGTATAGAGATAAGAAGTTTCGAACGAAAAAGCTTACATACGTTTTTGGAGCTCTTGAGAACGATTTTATAAAATAATATTAATATTTAATTATAGTCTTGGAGCGCTTGGGAGCAAAATCGTGGAGCGGACGGGAATAACCCTTAAATTTAATGTAAACCTCTTATTTAAAATGAAAACTTGAAATAGTACTAAACAATTGAATATTGCCTAATAAGTAAACCAAATTTCATAAAAACATCAAGTTGCATGACACATACAATATAATTCACATTTTCTCGACACCAACACCAACACAATACATTTCCCAGGAATGATTGTGGATGGAAAAGTCGAAAGCAGAAATTTTGACTTAGGAACTTTGTTTGGACTAGTTAGGAGATAAACATACTAAAAGTCCCCACCCCTCCGAGGTGAGCCCGAGGGGGGGGGAGCACAAAGAAGGTCCCGTTTTTTGGTCTTTTGCTTAATTCTCGAAAACGGTGCGTCGCACGAAATTTTGTTCAACTACATATTAAATGCTTATTAAATTCTCTACAAGTTTGTTCTTTGTATGTTGTATCTATCTCCAATAATTGCCTAGCTATGAGCTTCTAAAAGTGGATGATTTTCAAAGTTGTGTTTTTTTCCCTCTGGAGCACATTGTAACGGTACAAATTTATTTTTATTTTTTTCGTATGATGACTTGAAAGACTATTTAGTATATGAACTGGCTCCATTCCCTTTAGCCCTTTTCAATATTGCTGGGATGAGGAAAACCAAAAAATCGGCCCTCTACTCTCTGCTTGATGCCACCAGCGAGCCTTGTGACCTACGAAACTTAGACATTGTAATTGATGGAGGATTCCTCATTCATAAAGTCATTTGGCCAAGAGGAAGCACAGTAGCAACTAAGTATATGTGAGACGTACATAAAATTTATAAAGCGCCACTACCCAGGGAGAACGTGTAGTGTTGTATTCGATGGATACAGAAATTCTGCCAATAGTACAAAGACAACTGAACAAGAGCGTAGGTATCGGCTAAAGCAGTCAGCCAATATCAAGCTCAATTTAGATACAATTATCGATGTCAAGCAGGAAACATTTCTCTCAAACAGCTATAATAAAAGCAACTTTATTGCCATTCTCCTATCTCAACTTAACAGCCACGGGATTGAAACGCAGCAAGCGCCGGACGATGCGGACTTAATGGTGGTTTCTACTGCCATCGAAAAGTCAAAGGATTCTCAAGTTGCAATCATTGGAGAAGATGTTGACTTGATAGTTCTGCTTATAGCAAGGACTCCACATGACCATAATATTATCTTTGTCAAGCCTAGCAGTGGTAAAGTACCTACCACCTATTATTCAAGTCAAGAATTGCAACAGCTAGGCTTCAAAGACATTTTATTTCTACACGCCTTCACGGGATGTGACACCACCTCTGCTGCAGTTCGGCGAAGCAAAGTTGGTTTTTGTAAACTCTACTTAAAAAACCTGAGATCCGTCAAGCCGCAGAGGTGTTTCCGAACCCCACTTCATCGCATGCTGACATAAAAAAAAAATGGAAACTTATGCTTTTTAAGGTGGTATGGAGCAAAACAGAAGGAGACCTCTCTAAATAACTATCGCTACCAACGTTTCCTCCAGTCAGTGTCAAACGTCAATCCAGACATTTCCTCCCTGCCTCCAACCGAGGGGGCAGCGATGGAGCACTCTTACCGCACTTACCATCAGGTACAGGCTTGGCTTGGACAGGACCTTTCTCCTGAACTATGGGGTTGGAAACGAAATGAATGCAACCTCTTGGTCCCTGTTCAAACTAAGGAACCAGCTGCACCGGAAGAATTATTAAAGCTTATATTTTGACGTTGCACTACTGATTGTAGTAGTGCTAGATGTGGGTGTAGGAAGGCTTCCATGCTGTGCTCTACCATTTGCCACAATTGCAACGGAAGCTGCACTAATGGCATTCGCATTTTGGAGGACAACGACGATGACGACGAGGATGAAGATGATGAAGCTGGAGTATCTACTACTCCTGCTTCATCATCCCCATCGTCGTACGTTTCGTTGTCATATACTGATTTGACTGATGACGAGACAGAACAGGCAGGAAATAAGGAACCCCAACCAGGTCCGTCAAGCCCAAAGAGGAGGCGACTGGTTAATTAGTCATGATTCTTGTATATCTACGGTTGCAGCTAAGAACAAGTGCCAAAAAACGTACAGAAAAGTGCATTTTTGAAAATCATCCACTTTTAGAAGCTCATAGCTAGGCAATTATTGGAGATAGATACAACATACAAAGAACAAACTTGTAGAGAATTTAATAAGCATTTAATATGTAGTTGAACAAAATTTCGTGCGACGCACCGTTTTCGAGAATTAAGCAAAAGACCAAAAAACGGGACCTTCTTTGTGCTCCCCCCCCCCTCGGGCTCACCTCGGAGGGGTTGGGGACTTTTAGTATGTTTATCTCCTAACTAGTCCAAACAAAGATCCTAAGTCAAAATTTCTGCTTTCGACTTTTCCATCCACACCCCCCTTTTGAGCGTTCCTTTACTACACTATTGCCATTGTATGGGACGTGTTGTAGCTGTGTTGTTCCCAGCGTGTGGTGTGTAAATGTGACTGTTCACATAACACGCCACACGTACGTACGCTCTACATAAGCTACACATTATAATAACACCTCGCAATTAGGAGAAGGCTACAATGTTTCCTTCTAATAAATTTGAGTACCTGCGTTACATTTACATTACTCTTATAGCAATGTTAAATTTTAAAATAGCATAGTTGTAGTTGAGTGTATCGCTTATATTTATTTATACTTTTATGTATATATATATATATATATATTTATGTATGGGTAGTTAAGTGTGTCTATGTATTACTATATTTGGCTATAATGTGTATGCGTATATTAGTACCTATTTAGGTACTATCTATCTAATTTATGTAAATTACCTAAGTATTTATCTAGTGTGCCTTTCGATAATGCACCTACTCTGTTGATCTCTGCACCACTTATTAGGTAGACTGGTAGAGAATGCCTACGGCATTAAGTCTGCCTTTGTACATTTGTGCATTAAGTTGAAATAAATAAATAAAAAAAAATAAAAAACTCACGCCTGTATTACCCGAAGGGGTAGGCAGAGGTGCTAGCACCCACATTTTTATGTTTAGGTCCCAATGTAATAGGTGGCGGGCCTATTGCCATTAACCGGGCACTTATAAACCTGCGATAAATACACACATAACTTCGAAAACATCGACAATAAAATAGAATAATAAATATTTTGACCGAATTTTACAGCATTAAGTATGCTAACTATACAACTCGAATACATGGAGAAAAATGAATCTTCTCGGGTGGGGCTCGAACCCGCGATCTTTCCCTTACAGGGGGAATACCTTGACCAACTTGGCTACCCGATGTGATTCAAATTTCCCTTCTATTTTTATCCGTCTTTAAGGCGACGGTGGAGTCATCCACCGATGTTCTTGCGGACTATCGGAACCAATGAATGATGTTTTAATTTTTAAACATAGATTTTTGTTAACTCCGCCCAAATCCGTACTAATATTATAAATGCGAAAGTAACTCTGTCTGTCTGTCTGTATGTTACGCTTTCAAACCTAAACCACTGAACCGATTTTGATGAAATTTGGTATAAAGGTAGCTTAGACCATGAGAAAGGACATAGGCTATGTTTGGTCGCGATATCCGACATCCACGCGGGCCGAGCCGCGGGCAAAAGCTAGTACCTGAATGAATTTTACAGCATTAAGCATTCGAATAAATATTTTAGGTCTGTTATAAACGCCTTTACCGCAATACTTTAAAATTACATATTTATCAAGTAAGATGCACTGTCATGACATTACATTGACCGTGGAGCTAGTACAGAAACCAACTTAAACGGTCTAATATATTCTACCATAGTGCAATCAAATGTTGAAATAATTACCGCAGCTTCACTTTGGAACCAATATTCAAATCGAAAAAAATTACACAAATCTATCCTACTCCCAATTACTTACCGCATAACAAATAACTTGCATAAACGTGGTCGAATTGTAATGAATCGTTTTATTATTCGTCCATGAACGTCCGAGCCGTACACAAGGCGCCTGTGGATTTTAACAGAACATTCATTTGTTTCGATTGGCGTGTAAAGGGGAGTACACACGAACGTGACGGCTGCGGAGTTTTATTTAGAAAAACTTGTTCTGTTGTTCAGTGTAAACGCTGCGGTGAAAAAGTTGAAACTTTTTTCAATAGAGGTCCAGTAAGGAGTATTGCACATTGTTTTTGAAGAAGTTTAATTTAAGTTTTAATGATTCGAAGAACTTGAAATCTTTTTTAAGGTTCTAAAAATATAGAACTGATGCGATACAGATAAAAAGCGATCTTATAGAATTAAAAAAAATACACTAATAACACTAACTTTTAGAAAACCAAAGAGTTAACATCAATTCAATAAAATTGAACTTTAGCTACGCGAGCTTTTTGTTGGTTTAAGATATTTTGATTTCACAGGGCAGATGCTTAAATTTATGTCAGACTAGCTTTTGCCCGCGGCTCCGCCCGCGTGGATGTTATCGCGACCAAATATAGCCTATGTCCTTTCTCATGGTCTAATCTACCCCTATACCAAATTTTATCTAAATCGGTCCAGTGGTTTATGCGTGAAAGCGTAACATACAGACAGACAGACATACAGATAGACAGACAGACAGACAGACAGAGTTACTTTCACATTTATAATATTAAGTATGGATGCTTAAATTTAGACAAAGAGTAGGACTTTATGGTGAATACTTAAATGATGATGACGATTTTATTACATTAGTTTTATACCTTAACTAACTGTTGCCTGCGGAAATTCTAAATCCGTTAAGCGGAATTGAGAAACAAACATCAAAACATTTTCACAAAATTTTTACATTTATAATCTTTGGTGGCATCCCAGTCGTATTCGAAGCCTCCACCTCGGAGTCCGGGGTCCACTTTTCCATTATAAGCAACAAAACATACTTCAGCAACAAACCTCGATAGTCTGCCCTCACCCTTACAAATGGAACACATTGAGCCTGAACGTTTGGAACAAAAACATGAAAACGCCCGCCAACAACGGTTCCCATGGACATGCTTCATCTTCTTCCGCCCAAATATGTTCCGCTGTTGTTCTGAATTGATGTCAATATTTTTTTAGCATTTTTTCTCTGTAGATGTTTATGACACTGTGTTTTATGTGCGTCGAAGCACTTTTACACGATTGTGGGAGAGCCAAAAATGTTGTGCTATGTGTATGTGTATGTAAACACACCCAAGTAAATAAGTGTACACCTTTACATCCATACTGCCGTCATAAGAGTAAAGGGCACAACTAACATTTTTATAAAAAATGAGTTATATACATATTTAGAATCAGAAAAAAAGGCGCATCTGCTCAATTTTTTGTAGAATTTTATCTTCAAGGAATTCGGAGATACAATAGGCTCAAAAGGCACAAATGAGACTAAAATCCATGTTTTACAGAATGAAAAGGCACACTTATTTAAGATTATATTGAAAAGGCACAAATACGTAGTTGTGACTTTTAATTCATGCAGAATTTTACTAATAACTACATTGAAAAGGCACACCTACGACATAATATATTGAAAAGGCACAAATACCAGATATGCCCTGTCTTCTTAGTTCCTGGTCCATGCATGTCTAAATTAATTTACGAAAAAAAGGCACAAAGAACTAGTTGTGCCTTTTCTTTATATTATTTACGATTAGGGGTGAGGTGGGGAGTGCAGGGTTAGATTGAAACGTGCCAGTTGTGCCTGCGACGTCGCTGAAACTGGTTCTAATACTTTGGTGAAAAAAATGACAGTCCAGGATTTTTACGATTTTGAAGACTGTTCTTCTGCGTATAAATTACAACATTCTGTGCCGCGAGCTTATTTAAGAAACATGTCTGAAATCACTTTTCGGCGAGGGAGCAATTCCATGTTCTACAAGAACAGCCATGACACTCAAGAGCCAATAGAATTGGATTTCTTGAAAGTTAAGAATCTTAAAATTCGCATTCCATTGCCTAAGCAGAAGCTTTCTCCACGAGGTATAATATTTGAGAGGAAATCGGCTATACTTTCCAAGCTTGGGCCACTCATGCCTGACAACAGAAGAGGTTTTTGGGAAACCCTACCCGTTAACGACTCTTCAGCTGATCTCACAGAAATTTATGAAGACTGAAATTAAAGACTATTTTGTAATTAATATTTTAAGCAAAACTGATTATTTAAATTTGCTTAAACTTTTATATCTAGTTGTTACCGATAATACTGCATTGTGATAAATAAACCTAAATGAAGCTAAATGTGGCGAAGACAGAGTACTTGGCGTTAAACTCAACAGATCCCACACCCGTTCGCATAGGCGATGACTTGGTCGAGCGCACGGATCAGGTTAAGTACCTGGGATCTGTACTTCACGCTTCTGGTGACATCGACTACGACGTCAAGGCACGTATTGCCGCCGAGTGGGCCAAATGGCGGGAAATGACTGGCGTCACTTGCGACACTAAAATGCCAGTCAGGCTGAAGGGGCAGGTCTATAAAACGATCATTAGACCTGTCCTCTTACACGGCTGTGAGGCGCGGCCGTGTTGGAGCGACACAAGCAGATGCTGCGTGTCACGGAGATGAAAATGCTGCGGTGGTGTGTGGAGTCACGCGTAAAGATCGCGTGAGGAACTCACGCATCCGCGGCAGCCTTCATGTCCGTGACATCGCAGATAAAATGCAAGAGAGCCGCCTCCGCTGGTACGGCCACGTCTTGCGGAAACCGCCCAGCTACGTGGGTAACAAATGCCTGGCAATGGCGCCCCCACCCGGTCCAGGTAGAAGGGGTAGGCCCAAGAAGTGCTGGCTTGGCGTCGTGGATGTGACATGCGTGAAAACGGTCTCACTAGCTTGGACGCCCAAGATCGTGCGAAGTGGAGGAGGAAAAGCCGGAAGGCGGACCCTGAGCTCCGAGGGCACCGTGGCCTCGGATGCAATCAGGACTAACGTCTTTATGTGGATGATGATGATAAATAAATCAAGAAGTGCCATGTTATGTTTGTTATAATTACATTTAATTTTTATAATAATAAAAATAATATTTTTTTAACTACGAATGTTTTTTTTATAGAAAACATTAAATTAAATTTACGTTAATAATGCGCAATTAGACAAATGTGCCCTTTGTTTTAGACACAATGATCAATTTGCTTGCAATATTAAAAAGAAAGATCACATTTGGTTAACTATGCCTTTTATTTGTAATACGTGGTATTTTTTAAGTATTTTTTTTTAAGTTGAAAGGAATAATTTGAATTTATTTAATAATTAATTATATATATAAAAAAACAAGTACAAAAATAAATAGTCCTAATCTTCACGCATATATTATAAACATTTTTTTTTTCTTTTAAGCAATAGGCTTACACACTATGAAGCAGAATATAGTAAAAACTTTAATCCCGATTATCTCAGTTTGACCAAAATGATAGATGTGCCCCTCTTTCGTACGACGGCAGCATACTAATATTATAAATGCGAAAGTAACTCTGTCTGTCTGTCTGTCTGTCTGTCTGTATGTTACGCTTTCACGCCTAAACTACTTAACTGATTTGGATGAAATTTGGTTTAGGGATAGGTTAGACCTTGAGAAAGGACATAGGCTATGTTTGGCCGCGATAACCGACATCCACGCGGGCGGAGTCGCGGGCAAAAGCTAGTTTATTATATGAAACAGGATTTTCCGTATACTTTTCGGTCGCGACAATAAGGAAATAACTCCAAGTTTTTTCTGCTGGTGAAAATATATCAGTAGGAATATATGGAATAATGGAAGATATATACTTCACTTCACACTACATAGTTTTAAATAAAGTCGCTATCCGCGTATATCCGTTCCTATTATGCTAATATCTTCAAAAAAACGTTACAGATTTTGATGCGGTTTCTTTTAATAGATAGAGTAATTTAAGAAGAAGGTTTACATGCATAATACCATGCTTAATATAGTAGAGGATGCAGCGGGAACCGGATCGGATGTCGCACGGGCGGAAAAAAAATGGCGGTACGAAGGGTCAGCCATATGTGTATCCTTGTAAGTTTGTACATACATCTGTAGCTAGTAAATGGCTATATAGAATTTGAACAATGATAACAATGACACTCAAGTAATGATTTCTTGAATTTTATAGTTCAAAATATTATGTATTCTAAAGATTAGCTTTTGCCCGCGGCTCCGCTCGCGTTGATGTCAGTTATCGCGACCAAACATAGCCTATGTCCTTTCACATGGTCGAATCTACCACTATACCAAATTAGGCGTGAAAGCGTAACATACAGACCGACAGACAGACAGACAGAGTTACTTTTGCATTATGGTTCTAGTTATGGCACTTTTCGCAGTATGGATGTAGCTTTCGGATATTGAGTTCTTGTAATTATTATAATATTGAAAAGAAAATATGACAGTTTCCACTTACAACAAGCCTATTTGTTCCAATCGTGTGTACATGATATTTTCGCCATTGAATAATAGTACGAAAAATAGAGAAGGATAAATGTATCTCTCGCATTACTTACATCGAATATTTTATGTAAAAGGAAAATATTATCGAACATTACGTATTGATCAATATTTCAGTGTTGTCACAGATGTTATCTTTTGGTCGCTATATTTTTTTATATAATAATATTAGGTTGGCAAACTATTGTATTATTTTGTCTGTGAGAGTTTCTAGTCAGTTATTTCCAGTTATTTCAACAGTTTGAAAATGATACTTTAGTGAGTTTATTCGGAATATTTAGAAAACAATAAAAACAAGAATTGGAACTGGGAATAAAAATAAAATGATTGAACATAATGTCATTAAATAAATAAACAAATAAAAAAATCTTTATTTATCACCAATTAAATATACAACATATCAGATTAAGAATAATACCAGTTATGTGGTACACAATTGGCGGTATTATCGCACTGAGGC
The DNA here is from genome assembly GCA_914829495.1 of Eilema sororculum. Taxonomy (NCBI): domain Eukaryota; kingdom Metazoa; phylum Arthropoda; class Insecta; order Lepidoptera; family Erebidae; genus Eilema; species Eilema sororculum. Next base: position 24,886,677 of record OU618538.1, on the reverse strand, counting down.
AATCTCTTACAGGCAACCAAAATGAAATAAAATTAATTAATTAATCTCAATTAATTAAATATCTTGCAAGTAAATGTATGGACAGACAACACATGCTTAAACAATTAAATCACTTGGTTTGAATTAATTCGTGATGTCCTTGATAATGCCCTAACTTGAGAACTACTTTACCAATAATATTTTAGTTTTCTTCCTACTTTGTAGGTTATTATGGAAAGAAAAAATAAGAATATTATTGCAAAACTTGAAAACTTTTCAAAGGTGAGGCGAGGTGAAGTCAAATTGACGTGTCCTGTATAAAAAAAAATCACTATTAGTAACCAAATTAACTCCCAAGAGGCACGTGGGTCAAAACTTTAGCAAGTGAACGTGTATGTAGGTGTAATTATGTCTTCAGACAAGCCTATGAAAGGCTTCCCAAGATAATGTTATTAAACTATTAGAGAAGCAAATAAGTGCTGCTAGCTGGCAAGCCGTCTATCGAACTGTAATTGTTTTACACAAAACACAATTACTTTCACTATTACTGTAATATCTGGGTCCATAACCTATTGGAACGCAACCATATTGTTTTATTTCAATAGTAAGTGTTTACAGGGTCTTTACGTTTGCAATACCAAACTATAAAGTAAAAGTAAAGTAAAATATTCTTTATTGTATACAAATTTTAAAGAAAGAAAAATACATAAAATACTGTACAATGGGCAGCCTTATTTTATACAACAATTTCTTCCAGGCAAACTTTGGGTGGACAGGAGTGTACAGAAATTAAATGTGGGTTTTTGGTGTAAGAAATTCATAGACTACTTAAATGAAAATTATTTAAATGAGTTAAGAATTAATAACTAACTTATATAGATAATAAAAAACAACAAACAAACTATACTATTAACTATTAAGTTTAGTTTTACAAAAATAATAAAAAAATCTTGAAATTGACTGTGTTTGAAATCGCTAATGAGTTATAGAGGCATGCAGATGGCAGCCGCTTCTCGGAAAATATAAAAGTTCAGCCGCATCACAGTAGACTGAAGAATAGAAAAAATAAAAATATAAACAGGCTCAGAGAATGATGAAGACGTCTGCGTTGAACTATTTTTCTAAAACTAACTTTATCCATCGAATACTGATCTCATTACACCCACCTATAGGAACATACTCCCAGAATAAGCCACGTTCTATTTCAAACCATAATGCCTATCTAGATAAATATCTAATATATCTGTACCAAATTTCAACCATTTCCGTGCTGATATTTTGTATGAAAGGGAATCAGACTTTCACATTTCACGTTTCAGTGACTCATTCCTATGCCACACCACTAAGACCTGGAACTCCCTGCCAGCTAACGTGTTTCCTTCTTCCTACAGTCCCGGGTCCTTAAAGCGTGGCCTGAAAAGGCATCTAATGAGGCCGTCAAGCTGAGTGCCACCACTGTTAACATGGTACATGTTTACGATGGTGACCCTCTTTCCGAGACTTTGCCTTTGCTTAACATCAGCGAGGTGAAGTCAAATTGACGTGTCCTATATAAAAAAAAACATTTAAAATATTAGTTCTGTTGTAGAAAACAGATACCTACAGTATTCCCTTTACCCCATTAAGATTATATCACACCCAAACACAGATACTAAACAAGCTATATATACATTCCAGGGCTATTGTTAACAAGACATGCCACTGTATCTAGTCTTTGTAATAGTCGAGTAATTACTGGTTCATAATGGAGACTGAGTATTGATACCAGTTATCATTACGGACGTGTGATTATTTAGTAATCAGTCACCCTAAATATACATGTTGGTGTGTGTCGTAGTGTAAATGACCGCTTTTTAGGTATGCCTTTTGAGTACAGAACCCTGTTACTAAGATCCGTCTGTCTGTCTGTCTTTCATCGGACTATATCTCAATCAATCATGATTAAATAGGAACGCAAATTTATTAGTCTTCATTTTTATGTTAACTTAGATTTTTTTTTATATAGTTTAATTATCTTGACACGAGACAAATGTACATTCGTCCATAGTCTTAAGAAAATCACTTTTTGTAAACTGACGTCTGTAAAATTGCGCCGTTTCTTCTCCACTGGTGCCTAGGAAGCGGTGGTAAGCTAAGTTTTAAGCAGAATTTGACGTCAAAAAGCTGTAGTAGTGCTACACAATTTTGTATAAATACTTTGACGTTGACTATGCTACTATGACCATGGTTTTACATTATTACATTTATCTCTGTTTCTTTTCAGGTAAGCTTGATACCACTATTTATTGTCATAGCTCCAGGAATAACTGCCGTCTAACCTCCCTAACTTGAGAGGAACCTACGCCAGAGCATCGTCTCTTATTTATCGACTTGCAGGTAAGGTTAATTGGTAGGTTCCTATTCAAGATCATTTACTACTTCCACTTTATATTTTTTGTCATTAAAAATAAAAATAATCGGAAATAAAATAAAAATAACCTATGAATTTTATATTCACTTTAACACTAATAATCATTTTTTTTTTATAAAGACACGTTAATTTGAAAAACCTCTCTGATGGTAAGCTGAAAGCAAAGTCTCAGGAAACACAGTCACTATTACAAACACAAAAAGAGATCTTAAATGTATTAGTGAGAATGTGACAGTCTGTCTGTCAGTGAACGCGACTGCCACGCAGGAGGCGCGGCTTCGATCCCCGCTCAGTGCAAATATTTGTATGCTTGATAAGGCTATTTGCATTGGTCTAGGTGTTTCTATGAATAATATGTAAATATTTACAAAAAAAGTATTTAAGAATGTTTATCCGCATTCTAGATTCCATAACACAGTTAAGCTTACCATGGGTCTAGATAGCTTTGTGTAGAATGTTGTGGAATATTTTTTTATATTTATTTAATGTGCAACAGAATTGACACCATTGATTAGTATTCAACTAAAGAAAATAAAAAGAAACTGAAAATAAATTACTCGAACAAAACCGCAAGAGTAACCGTCGAAACGGACATCAAAACAAAATAAACATTAAAATCCCCCGCAAAGCTCCCATAAAGATGGCTTATCTAAAATCGATGGCTCTAATAAGCAGACCAAATGCAGGACACAGTTTGGTTTAAACCCATATAAAAATTTAATCAGGACTGACCATTATTGTGTGATCATAATGGGTTACTGTTAGATTGAAAGATCGTTAGAATATAAACATTTTAGAGGTTTCTGAGATTAATCGAAGGAATCATTTTCTAATAACAGAACTTGTCTGTATGATTGGCACTTTCGTTGTTTTTCGTGATTCTCGCCTAATATCCACAAATTGAGAGTTATTTGGTTTGCTTAAACGTATTCCATTAATCCATCCGTGGGCCATCTCGAAAGATATGGTCCTGGGTCTGCCGGGGTGCGACTTGCGAGAGATAATATGTTTCCTGCATTCTCACCTCCGGCAACCAAAGACCCAAGGATGGCGTGCGTTTTATTCGTTTCAAGTCCGACATAACCACCTCCAAATACCATCTTCCATATCCATACTAATATTATAAATGCGAAAGTAACTCTGTCTGTATATCGGTCTGAATGTTTCGCTTTCACGCCTAAACCGCTGAACCGATTTTGATGAAATTTGGTATAGGGGTAGCTTAGACCATGAGAAAAGACATAGGCTATGTTTAGTCACGATAACCAACATCCACGCGGGCGGAGCCGCGGCCACAAGCTAGTTTGTTAATAAGCATTGTTCTGGTGGAGTACATTAGAGCCACCCCATGTCGTCCCGTGGGTCTCGTAGAAGGCGACTAAGGGATAGGGCTGTTCTTCATATGATAGTAAATATACAGCCCATGACAGTAGTGAGTTATTGGGCATTCTACCCCACCTTAGTTCCTTCGGTTATCTTCGATAACCTCAGTCACGGTGGGATAGAATGCCCAATAACTCTTTGTAAAATCATTTACCTAAGCCAACGTTCCACATTTTAATGCCGTTCAATACACTATGGACCGTCCATTTATTCATTGCACTGCTAGTAATCGATCCTGTGACATACTGTTCTGCCACACCCACAGACACACCGACCACAGACCTTAACAACACAGTCTTTGTAACTGTTGTCTATGTAAAAATATATTAGTTTTTTTCTAGATTCAACTATTTGAATAGAGATTCTTTTAAATTCTTCTTGGACTGAGAAGTAAAATGTGGCTATAGGCATAAAAATAAAAACTTAGTATTTACACATATGCTATAGGTATCTATTTGGCTTAGGTAAATGATTTTTTCATGACAAAGTGCCCGCTAGATGGCGTATTGTTCGCCCCTATTAGGTGGGACCGCAAATTATAGTCGACGAAATATAAGAATGAACGAAGAAAGAAAGAAAAAATATTTTATTCAAGCTCCTCACTGTGTGCATCTCACTAAAATATTATTACAATTTTATAATTAGTATAGGTAGGTATTTACCTGCTTGCTGTTTTTGTACCTTACCAAAGGTACAAAAACAGCCAGTATTACTAATAAAGTAAATTAATATTTTTGTGTTTTTGTTACAGATAAATGGTTGTAATTTATTGTCAAAATTAATTAAATTAAAGAATTAAATGTTTATTTGTTATATTTTATTTCCCAAAGTTAATTTTATTCATAAAATATTGACCACTTTCTTGACATAAAACCTCTTTGCTAAGATTTTTAAAAGTATCGTTCACGGAGTATCTCAAAACTTTATTAAAAAAAAACACGTGCCTTTTACATTACATTATCGCACAAGTACGTAATGAGATACATTACGATATTGAAATTGGTGTAATTACAACCACTTTACGAGCAAATATGTTATAAATATTAGTTAAAGTTATCCGCCACGTGGTTCCCGGCAGGATAGAATTTAATCCACCCCATCTCTTCCCATGCGGTGTCGTACAAGGCGACTAAGGGACTGTTTAACATCGGACAGATATATAAATACCTACAGCCCAGACTTAACAATAGTGCCTGGAATACCGCAATAGGCTCACCCCCTATTACGTGGGACCGAATTCATTCAATGATTGGTGAAATTTAGGTGTTAATTCACCTTTGCCTAAAAAGGTGTAATTATTATGTATGTTTTATTTAAAAACACAGTGTACCTACCACGAGTTATCAACCCACTCTTAACATAAACATTTATTATTATCATTGAAGGGTTAACTAAAACACCAGTGACATATAAACCCCAACCCCAATAATATTAATTTATTAATAATTTATTATTCAAGAGGGTCTTTTAACAATTCCACACTATACATGTTTGGTACATCACAAATCCAATGTACTTAACACAAAACAAATACACAATGTTATTTGTCCCTCCGCTACCCTCACATCAACCCTCTAAGTTTATCAAAGCTGTACCCTCGCAACGAATTTCAATTGTAATCAAATGTGTCCGCCACGGGCTGGGTAAACAAGATAAAACCATGTAAACGTTCAGTTTGACAGCTAGACTCGAGTATGGGACGTACAATCAGCGTCAAAAGTTGTTCTAAACCGATCTTGATGTTGAAACACATCGATCATAATAATTTAATACGGAAAAATCTCGTGTCATAGCGTTTGTCGTAAGTTTGATTGTAAAATATTTTTCACGCTTTTATCTCCACGCCCATTTGCAATCGCAATTTTAGTATTTTTGTATGAACAATACTATCTGTAGTGTATTGGTAAATAAACGTAGCACGCTTACTGGTGGGGCGACGACGGGCGGAATTGGGAGCGACTAGCAATAGCTAGCCGCTCACTCGATTGTCAACCGCCGAGCGAGGAAGTGCGGTACAAGCCTACAAAGTGATTTTAATTTGTACACATACACACACACAGTGAACACGTACGCTATCAATAATAGTAGTTCATTGGGAATAACAATAGTTACCTGCTGTTTTTTCTCGTACTGACTGCTCAAATATTTTTCGTCGCAACTTATACATCACGCAAAACCAGTCAAAACCACCTTTATAGGACAACATTATTATTATTTTGTTTGTTATTTTAATTAGTAGTAAGTCAAACTTTGATTGACTTTCATCGCTGACTGTACCTCACAAGCACACTCCATGATGAAATACCCAGTCTAACAAATTTCAATATAAAATCACCATAAATTCAAAAGCTTTCGTAGAATAATAAAGCAAAATATGAATATATTTGTTAACCTTGTCGTCTGAAGATTACAAAAATAATTGGATTTGTAAATATCTTTAGTAAAATTAGCATTTGATTTTGTTTATCACTCACTGTCTTAATAATGAGCGTCGACTAAAACCGCATGCCGGCTCCTCTCGCAACCATACTTAGTACCTACCTAATCTAGAGAACGAACCTATTACCACACATATTTTTCGTGCGGCAATCCTCACGGATACCCTCTCTGCCGGAGCCGGAAAGGGAGGTTATGTCGGACTCGAACCGACTAAAACCGCACGCCGACTGAGGGTCGTGGTGCTAGGCCGGAGGTGAGGTTGTCTTCGACATATCACTCGCATCCCGGCTGACTCAGGGCCATCCCTTACGCTCTGACCCTCCTCGGGAGGGGTAACAATCTCCTCCTCGGAAATCTATTAGCGCACTATTAATTTTGGTGGTTTTTCCCGATGTTATTTTTCTTGACTGCCCAAGATGGTTGAAAACACCTAGCCTGACAAAACAGCAATATTTTTCCCGTAAAGAATCCTTTTAAACAGCGCATTATGATTCAAAGTAACTAATGGAAATTGTATAGATTAGGGCGCGTCCGTAACAATAAGTTGCATTAGCCTAACAAAGACCGTCATAAAATAGGCTTTCATTCTTCAAATATACGCTCACAATGCGCTGTTTACTTTCAATAATGAATTTGATTAGTATGCGGCCTTTATATTTCTCTTTATCCTACTTAATCTCGATATTTTTATTTAATTTTTGTTATTTGTTGTGGTTAAATAAGAAAATGTAACGTTCAGGATGGAAGTTGAAGAAGAAAGGTTCTTGAGGACACAAATATTAAAAAAAAATAGGTATGCCTCTGTATAAATATTTTGAACAAGTATCAAATTATTACTTTGTTTGCTGACGGTGCGTACTGATGAACATCATAAACAATTGCCTAGCTACAATACGTCAGGGTAGACTTTGGAAAGAACTTTTGCAGGAGGTTTCAGTGACTCATTCCTATGCCGCACCACTAAGACCTGGAACTCCCTCCAGCTTACGTGTTTCCTTCTTAATTCTTCCTACAGTCCCGGGTCCTTTAAGAGGGGCGTGAAAAGGCATCTAATGAGGCCGTCAAGCTGAGTGCCACCACTGTTAACATGGTAAATGTTTACGATGGTGACCCTCTTTCCGAGACTTTGCCTTTAGCTTTTTAGCTTAACATCAGGGGAAGTGAAGTTAAATTGACGTGACCTGTATAATTAATAAAATAAAAAAAAGGTAGAAGATGGAATATTTCTTATTCTTTTAGCTTGTGGGTCACCGTTTTTACAGAAGCAGGCCCATGACGGCAGCGTGACGTGATGGATTCACGCACGCCCCCCCCCCCCCCCTAAGAAGCGGGATAACACCCGAAAACCCCCCATAGACGCGGGATAGCACCCGAACCACCCCCGAGACGAGGCCGCAATTGTAGCCGTAGGTCTGATGGGAGTCCTGGGACATCCTTCCTAGGGCTTACCCGGGGCTCCCATCCATAGGCTTCTGGGCGTTACCGTGGGGGTTTTTAGTCGGTAGGAGTCCGGCATAATATCCATGAAGGATTTTCGCCCACGGTTAAAAAAAAAAAAAAAAGCTTGTGGGTACAGTTTTGTGGGAACAGAATGGAAGCACTTAATTGCACTTCACTGTGGTAAGCGTTTGGTTTCAGATGGTTTGAATTCTTGATAAATAATGATGATTCTTGACTATAATAGTAATCCATCGGATACTCGATAAAATTAAAAAATAAGGTAAGTATCTTGGCGATACTTTAATTATTAATGTAAATGATCATATCAATCTCAAATCATACGAGTAATGGACTTTCGAAAGTCAAGCGGTATAAGGTACCGCTTTACCGAGATATCTGGGCCTCGATTCTACTAAAGCCAAACCACAATGGTGCCAACGCCACTGCAAAAAACGGTATTAAATAATAGAGTTTAATGCAATGTCGTTAAAGTTCAAAATTAAATTACTTTTTGCAGAGTAATTAAAAAGTGTAATGAAACTGTTTTCATTTCATTTTGGACTTTAGCCGTATAGAAATAAAGTCTAAAAACTTTTTGCAGTGACTGCGGCACCCCAAATCGAGGGCTAATAGGGTATCATTTCAACAACTTAGGAAGGCTACACACTAAAGTAGCAAGTTTCATTAGGTACACTTTTTCAATTACTATGCAAAAAGTAATTTAATGTTGAATTTTGACGTGCATCGCTTTAAAGTCTATTTTTAATGTCGTTTTTTGCATTGGCGGAGTACCACTGTGTTTGGCTTTTGCAGAATCGAGGCCCTGGTTAACGGCACTCTACGCAGTTTAAAAAAGGGGAATATTCGGACCTGGAATCCCGGAGGACTACAGCTTAGTTATAAATTCTTGCTTAATCTTCAACGGCTGTATGAAATGTCGTCACGGAATAAGAATTTATGTGTTTTAAAGGTACACTTAAAGTGTTAAACGTCCACGTCGAAATGTTCGCCGGCTCGTTAAAAATGTTAAGTAGTAGCTGTACATGCAAATCAGTACTTAATTATGTAAAGTTGTGGGATATTGTTAATATGGGCGGATTTTAATTTATTTACATACATTAACTCCCAACCTCTCCTTTCCTCCACAGGACAACACGTGCAAGGCTTAGATTTCACCCGCATACCGTGCAGAATATACCTTCTAGAACCAAGTGGTTCGGTGAATCATTCCTATGCCACACTATTAAGACTTGGAACTCCTTGCCAGCTCACATGTTTCGTTCTTCCTATAGTCCCGGGTCCTTTAAGCGGGGCGTAAAAAGGCATCTGATGAGGCTGTCAAGCTGACCCTCTTTCCGAGACTTTGCCTTTAACTTACCATCAGGCGAGGTGAAGTCAGATTGACGTGTTCACTTATAAAAAAAATGGTGGTCACAATTTATGTATTACACAGGTGGTAGAGTTTTGTATTTCTTTGCATTATTAGATTGACTTGGATGTGAGAGTACGATTACGTACTACGAAGTACGATTTCTTTATTAACTTATTGGACGATTCGCACGAATTGAACTCGCACAAAACGTGCGAATCGACTCCTTTAAATATTTTTTTTCTGTAGGCAATTTGCATCAAGTTTATTTATTGGTGTGCGAATTGTCACCTCCAAAAATGTGTAGTAGGCTATTGGCACACATTTTTCTGTGGTACTGTATTATTTTATGTGGACTTTTGGTTTTGTTAGTTTGCTACATTTGAAGTATATTTCATTCAGGCTATCCTAATTTTTTAAAGTCATTTTAATTGCCAAAGGGGTAGACACTAATCAATGTATTTGGTCCCACGCAATAGGAGGTGAGCCTTTTGCCGTATTCCGGGCGCTATTTAATTGTTGACTCCAGCCACGAGTCTGGACTGTATATATCCATCTGATGTTAAACAGCAGAGGAAAGAATAATAACACAAAAAATGTAGAATGATAATACCTCAGCCTAATTGAAATAAATGTAAATTATTTAGCCGTTTACTGAATTAATTAAAATGAAACGAACAGTTATGATTTTTTGAGTAAGAAAAAATGGCTTCGATTTGACCTCCAGACCTCCTTCGGGCGAAGGTGAAGAATTCTTGGCTTAATTTGTTAATTGCTTTATTTGCATCTTTATGTATTATTTAAGAGAATGCGAGGGCCCTCGAACTAAATTTCGTTTCTTTTAAATGTTAATAAACTAAAGAAAAGCTCTTAAAAATATAGTGTATTAAAATCCTAAATTATTTTGGGTTATTTTTTTTTATTCTGTAAGCAGAAATATAAAAATCAGAGTACAAAGGCGGACTTAAACTTAATGTCGTGGGCATTTTCTACCAGTCAACCTAAGGGTGATGCAGAGATTTGTCCAGGTAGGTGCTCCAGGAATCGGTCTAGCACAAAGTAAATAGGAAACATACAAAGGGTAAATAGGAAACATACAAAGGGTAAATGAACATAACAATATACTTATATAATATAATATATAAGTATATTATTATGTTCATTTACCCTTTATATAGGTATCTACACATATACATACACAAATACTTTATACTGTTACGTAATAATAGTAAAACGAAAAATCGTATATGATTTGTTTGATTGCTGCTATTTTGTACCCACAAGCTAAAAGAACAATGAATATTCCATCTTCTACCTCCTGCAAAAGTTTTTTTGCCTATGGTTCGCTGTAGATCAGGTGTACCTACTCTGTTCTTGAATGTGGAACGATTTGGGGACATTCTGACTTCAACAGGAAGCTTAGCGGGCATTTGTAAGAGGGTGCAATTTTCTTTTTTTATGTATCGGGTTAGTTTAAAGTTAAATTCCAGTTTTTGGGGTTGCAACCTTTGCCCTACGGTCACCGTCTTGGAAAATGAGGTGACCCCCCCTTGATATCTAAAATAAGAAAATTGCGTCCTCTGACGTGCAGACTCTGGCGTATCTTTTCAACGGTCTATTTTCAGAAACTAGATTACTAAATCCCATATAGGCATGCTACTTCTATTACTACTGGGCTACACCAAAATCTATAGAAGTCAACGGCATATCTGCTGATTATAGAAGGATTTGGTATCAACTTAGCCACCCCTTTATGACTTAATTTAATAAAGTTTTATTACATGATTAACAATAATTTAGTAATAAATTATACTCCTAGTACGAAATACATCGGGAAAAAGAAGGGCTCAAGTGGGACTTGAACCCACGACCTTTCCCTTACAGGGGTACTGCTCTTCCAACTGATGTATATCGAATTTAAAAGTTAGCATAATAAATGGTATAAAAATTTCATTCATATAATTCTGGAACTTGAAAATTGTCATTAAAAGAATTCTCTCCAGTAATATAAACATTAAGTCGCCTGTATTCTAACAATACCCCTATTATTACAGAACAATTACTGAACACAAGTTAATACCAGCACTCCGAATAATTAACGACCATTGCAGTACGAATTCAAATCACTGCCTCCCCCAAGTGGGTGCATAAAAAGGCATTTAGCGATTCCAACGGCTGGCAACCCTGATTGTATCGGGCTCGTCCGACCTTACAGAATAAATGATTGATACATTCATTTATGATATTTTATGCATGAATATAGATCCGATAAGTAAAATCTATGCGATTTTTTATTGGAAATACAGATTTGGATTTGGAATGTAATATTCGAATAAAGAAGTGATTTATATCAGAATCTTTCGGCTAAAAGTAAACTTTGACTTTGACTAAATGTGAAATTTCTTCGTAATAATATGTTATTTTCATCATTGTTCTAAATTTTTGTAGTGTCCAAAGTTTGTACTTTGGGAGCTTGGGATCCGGATAATGTTTTTGATTGGTATTTATCCGTTCGAAAAACATCGGAAAAAATGAAACACTCAAGTGAGACTTGAACTCACGACCTTTCCCTTACAGGGGGAATGCTCTTCCAACTGAGCTATTGAGCCACACTTGATTCATTTCAAATTTTCCTTCTCTTTATATCCGTCTTTAAGGGCGACGGTGGTGCCATCTACCAACATTCTTACGAACTGTTGGAAACAATGAATGATTTTTCAACCATTTTTAAACTTTGAATTTTGATGACTCCGCCCGAATATTTGACTGAATTTTTTATAGCATTTTTAATGCTAACTTTAAAGTTCGAAAAACATCGGAAAAAATTAAACGCTCAAGTGAGACTTGAACTCACGACCTTTCCCTTGGTATTTATCCGGTTTTTGCTTTTTTGTGCACAGTTACGTTCAATACGATTATTCTTGTTTAATTTAAATTATACTATACTCTACCCCTCTATAAAGTATCCCTCCATAAAAGACCATCATGACAGCCCTCTCCATCAAAGGTAAATCCAAAAATATTACTAAAATTAATGAATAGACCATTTTTGCTGCTCTATACTCTCTTCCGTAACATTAGCTGAGAATTAACCGAATTACATAGAACTTCCTTATCCAAACTTGTTTTATGCTTCTATACAACACACAACAATAGACGTTATTAACACGAAACACGGTCTATTTCACTTTCTCGAGCCATTAATGTGGGGTCAAAAGAACACCGCTTATGGCTAACGATGACTTATTAGCGATAACAATGTTGTTATTCGCGCTTTCTTTTCATTTTCGCCTTTCAGACTGTTAGTAGGGTGTTTAGCATACAAAGCACTTTTAACCTTGTCACGACGAGTGAAGGTTGTGTTTTGTTTGGTGACGTTTGATGAATTAACAATGTGTACGCTGAAAGTTCTCTTTCGTGTGATACGACGGTGAATCTGAATGAATGTTATCTAGAACATTCATTCAGATTCACCGTCAACACATCGTTGGCAGGTTTAATGGACACCTTTAAGTTTATGAGTAAATAAGTGAACGGAAAGCGTCGATACGGCTTTGTTCGCCTTGTCTTGTACTGGTTCTATATCATCATAAAGTAAATTACCTACATACAATAAGTGGTAGAGTCTTGTTTTTTTTTTCCTTTCTTTCGTACGTTAAAAGAAAATTTTCAGTAAAGGGATCAATGAACTACCTACAAGATGGCAAAACTGCATAGATAACAACAGTGCATACTTTGATTAATCCATACTAATATTATAAATGCGAAAGTGACTCTGTCTGTCTGCATGTTACGTTTTCACGCCCAAACAGATTTTGAGAAAAAGATTTTGATGAAATTTGATATAGGGGTAGATTAGACCTTGAGAAAGGACATAGGCTATGTTTAGTGGCGATAACCGACATCCACGCAGTTAGAGCCGTAGGCAAAAGCTAGTATTTTATACTTACATTTTGCTAACTACAAATATTATTGATCGCACATTATATAAAGCCCTCTATCCGGACTACGAAAACAAATTACTATCAAAAAAAAAAATAGGGCAATGATAGTCACTTTCCAAGTAATAACGGTTTAATGTAATCCTTAAAGTCTGTAATATCTTCCCCAAAATAAGATTCTTTAATACCCAAAGTTTGGAGTCGTAACTCTTATCAAATATGATTGATCACTGCCAATATGCTTACTCATCTATCTTATATCTGTCATAATAGTCTATGCTATCGTAAAAACTGAAAATCTTTTTACCTAATTTGTACTAAGGATGTTACTTACGTACATTCTAGTACTTACGCCTTTTTATCTCTGATGTAATCAGATACATTATTCCGCTATTTGCTATAGTACTTTATACTTCCTCAGCTCCTTAGTCCAAGTCTTCTGTATGAACCATTTAAACAGTACATTCGAAACTTCAAAATTAAAATTATTGACACTTATATTATAAATTATAAGAAATTGTTTAACGTATTCCACAACATTCTACACAATGCTATCTAGACTTATGGTAAGCTTAACTAGCTTGTGTTATGGAGTACAGAATGCGGATAAAATACATACATTTTCGTCCCTACCCCGAAAAAGTACCCCCTCTAACTTGGTATCGATTGTAAGTATCATTATGGTGTAATTCGCACGTATGTCTGTACGCCTCCGGGGGTATCACCTGCCTTTATATATGTATTTTTCACATTTTCCTCATTTTCAACTGTTCTTTTTGTTTGTTTATTTTGAAGATAAACTTGTAGACTAACTTAATAATATTTTTTTAATAATATTTTTTATAAATAGCTGAAATATTAAAATATCTTACAACTTAGAGGGTTATAAGATATTTTAATATTTCAGCTATACTTTCTCACGAAAGTAGTTATAATACTTACCTACTAACATTGGTTCCATGCCATGGCTGAAGTTGAATGCCGTATTCGAACATTACGTGATAATTAATTTTATAAGTTTCTCTTTTAAGTGAACAATGTAAATCGAATACATAGGGAAAACTAACTAACTAACTAACTCGAACCCGCAGTCTTTCCTTTACGAATTGGTCAAGGCATTCCCCCTGTAACGGAAAGACTGCGGGTTCGAGTCCCGCCCGAGATGATTCTTCTTTTTCCTTATGTATTCGATTTGTATAGTTAGCATACTTAATGCTGTAAATATTCATTCAATTGAACAATGTAAGTTCTTTGAGAAATAAATATATTCAAACCGAACTTAATAAAGTTGATAATACGCAGAAATGTAAAAAGGCTGTCTTACAATATAGTGAATTCTCCTATTCCGAGACTTCCCTTTAGCTTAACATCAGGCGAGGTAAAGTAAAATTGAGGTGTCCTGTATAAAAAAAAAATCAAATATTTTATAAATTTAGATAGCACGAACTTAATTTTGAGGTAAGATCACTAGTGTGCAGTCAGCATTAAATAGACCTTGATGAACAAAGTACTCAAAATGATCTTGATGCCTTGGCTTTTCCTCTTTTCTGTTGACTGAGTGTGATGTATATTTATCCGCATTCTAGATTCCATAACACAAGCTAGTTAAGCTTACCATGGCTAGATAGCGTTGTGTAGAATGTTGTGGAATATTTATAAAAAAAAATGTTCTGAAATTTAGTACCTACACACCTTTAGTCCGAACAATAATAATACTCGAACAATAACAATAATACAAAAGCCTAGTGGTATGGGTAATGGACTGCTGAGACGAGGTCTCGAGTTCGATCCCAGGGTTACCATGGCACACACCAATGACTTTTCGATGCTTTTCGAAGTTTCTTTTTTCTTACATTCTACACAACGCTATCTAGACCCATGGTAGGCTTTTATAGCTTGTGTTATGGAATCTAGAATGCGGATAAACATACTTATATACTTTTTTTGGAAATACGTACATATTATACATAGACACACTCAGATCAATGCAAATAGCCATATTCATGCGTACAAATATTTTGCTATTTGCATTGATCTGAGAAATAAATATATTTAAACCGAACTTAATAAAGTTGATAATACGCAGAAATGTAAAAAGGCATTCTTACAATTTAGTGAATTCTCCTATTCCGAGACTTTGCCTTTAGCTTAACATCAGGCGAGGTAAAGTAAAATTGAGGTGTCCTGTATAAAAAAAGTTAAAATATTTTATAATTTTATATACCACGAACTTAATTTTGAGGTAAGATCACTACTATACAGTCAGCATTAAACAAATTAAGTTAAGCTAAAGGCAAAGTCTCGGAAAGAGGGTCACCATCGTAAACATTTACCATGTTAACAGTGGTGGCACTCAGCTTGACGGCCTCATTAGATGCCTTTTCACGCCCCTCTTAAAGGACCCGGGAAACACGTGAGCTGACAGGGAGTTCCAGGTCTTAGTGGTGCGGCATAGGAATGAGTCACTGAAACGCTTGGTTCTAGCACCAGGTCTAGTTACCAGGTCAAATTTTTTTCTAGACCCATGGGAAGCTTATCTAGCTTGTGTTTCTATTCTGTAGCATTGGACTTTTCCCTTTTAAATATTTCTTAGCGACAGGTAGTAACCAAGAGTTCCTTCACAAGTCTCAATTGCATGTTGGAAATTGTAAAAAGTTGTAAAAGGCGTCGGAGTAATAACAGCACCAAAGTACCTCGTAAACGACTCCTAGTAACGTTATTCGCTGCAAGTCACAAAACGAAGTTATTGAGCTGCATTTAAGCTCAATAGTGAAATAACGTTTTAATAATTCATTGCTTTAAACAAGGTGCTATAGGAGAAACCTATTTATAAGATTGTAATAATCTGAAAATAAGGGTTTCTTTATTAGTTAGAAGGTACAGTCAGTATCCGATTGATATTTACCAAAAAAAAAGTATTTAAAATGACCTGAATACCCAAATTATTGCGTTATAAACTATTGCGTTCTATGATATACGACAATGTTAACAGGAATTAACGCGATCATGGTATAGATACATACGTGCCTTTGATTTGCCTGACATTTTGACCAGGTTACACCGGCCGTGGTCACAGGCTGACTGGCTCACCTATACCATGATCGCGTTAATTCTCGTTAACATTTATTTACATATATAACAATATATGAAAAATATATACAAATATATAACAATATAACACTATTAACATCTATAAAAAATCATTCAAATTAACATTACTGTCAAGTATATGTTAACATTGAGATTGAACATATTTTGTATCCATTTCTTACTTGTATAGCCAATCCTTTTATTTCATGTCTTACATCATCAATGTCTTTCCTTTTTTTATACGTCTTACTTAGTGGCGAGAAAAGAGTAAAAATACATAAAAAATACGTGTAAATTAATGTGGAAAGATATATCAAAATTGTTCTTTAAATATAGAACGAATTACTCGCCTTGTGTTCCGAGTCATCAGTACATCACATGCCATGTTACACGTCAATACGGTGACGCCGACAGCAAGTGTTCAGTAAACAAACAGACGGAGCTCCCTCTACGTTTTAGTATGATTATCTACGCGACTGTGACAAATCGTCACGACACCATTTGTCAAACGCGGGCGATGGGTTTCAAAGAAATAAACAAATGTCCTTTCCAGGTATACCTACTTCGCTAGAAGTTCAGCCACGCAAATGCTTACAAAATTGACGGTAAACGGGCGAGTTACAAAGTTTAGAATTTATTTATTCTATGCAGCGGTTGCGAACGACTGCTGTAGTTGAGAATTTGGGTACGTATTCCGATTTGAGTTAATGGTTATTCAGTGTTTCAGTCAGGTCTTAGGGAATATTAGGATTTGAAGTAATTAAAGTGTTACCTTTTTATATAGATCGGACTGGTTATGGATTCAAGTGCTATCCTGGATGTATATTTTTCCGATCTGATATCAATCATGAGTTGTTGGGGGGAAAAGTTGCTCTCGGTTGCTCTTCCATAACCTACAACAACCACAACAATAACAACGGGAGCCTTGCCACAAACAGTTCGCAAATTGTAGGTGTTATACATCCCTGTCCATTTAGAGGCAATAAGGTTTAGATAACAATAAGTATATACATTTTTTAGATTTTTCGTCAAAATAGATATGTGATTTTACATCTGTACAAACAAAAAAAACCGATTCGTATAAAACCCAAATCTGAACAAGCTTTTTCATTCGTATTATTTGTGAAGGCCAAATCTTTTTTGACAATCAAATAAAGACACATTTTTTCAAACCTTTGACAATCCACAAAATAAATTTTCAAATTTTTTTTCATGATAAACACAGTACAGATACATTTTTCTTAATCTAGTTGTACGATCAACACGGTGACTATTTTAAAAGCTTGATTTTCCTTCTGTATAATTTTAAGCTGTTTCCTGTTCATGTAATTGTAAATAATTGTGGGCGGAACCAGTGGCCATGTTTCTGACTAAAACGCAGGTGCGATAGGTATTTAATTGTTTGATAATTAACAGTTTGGCTCTTTGATATCGTTGGAGTTAATAGTGATAATGGCATAGAAATGTTTTTTATTTCGAGCTAGCTTTTGCCCGCGACTTCAACCGCGTACTCCTTGTTCCAGCGACCCATTTAAAGTTCCTTAAAGTTTCTGTGAGCCTGGTACATCATGCAAATGTACTAGGATCACAGAAATACTGATCCCGTGACCGCAACTCACAGGAACCTATAGCCAGTATAAAATAACGGTCGAACGGGATGAAAAGTATCCAATGTCCGTCTCTTGGTTCTAAGCTATATCCCCATAATTTTTCAGCCAAATCGGTACAGCCGGCCGTTCTTGAGTTCTAAATAGTGTTAGTAACACGACTATTAAATAGATTATCTGTAGTATTTTGATGTTTTTTCGCATTTGAGTTCGACATAAAGCGTATGGATAAATGTTGTTTTATGTCAGAAGTTACAGATAGTAAAAGAATTAAGGCCATTAACTCATTCCCTTGTAAGGGAAAGATCGCGGGTTCGAGTCCCGCCCGAGAAGATTAATTTTTCCCTAGACATTCGATTCTTGCAAGTTACGTAAACATTTACGTTTTAAAAAGGAACTCAGTCCCGATCTCCGTTGTAAACGTGCAATAAGGGGGATTGAGACGAGAGTACATTTTACATATTGATACCAGTTACGGATTTTACATACATTATGTAAACGACGTTGTGGGGTAACGGTTACAACCGAGCGGACGGTTGTGACTTCGTGCACACGAATAAAGTTTTGAGCATTTTGTTACAAAGTATTACAAGGAATTGAATAATGTATGTCAAAGTGTCCCAAGAAACTGCAACAGCGGTTAACACTGTTAATACCTTCGCTTTGAAGGTATTGAAATTTATGAATGAATTGACTACGGAACACTCAAAAAGAGTTCGATTTGATCAATTACTAATAGGCTAGGGGGGTGCAGTTAATTGACAAACCACATTATATAATGCTTTCCTTATATTAGTTAGAATTTAATACTGGTTATATAGAAAGGCAAAATTTTGTTCGTAAGTGTACAGTGTAGGTCACATCATTTTGACTTCACTTCGTCTGATGGTAAGCTGAAGGTAAAGTCTATCTTGTTAAGAATAATGATTAACCCAAAAATATATATAATGGGAAGGAAACTGGTAATTTTTTCAAAAGTATATCTTTTTTTTTATAAAGGACACGTTAATTTATCTTCACCTCACCTGATGTTAAACTAAAGGGAAAGTCTCGAAAAGAGGACCCTCTTTACTCAGAAAGAGGCCATCGTAAACATGTACAGTCACGAGCAATAATATATATACATTGTCACATTTCCTAAAATATGTAAACTTGTGCCGATCCAGAAAGAAGTGAACGACAATTTATTCTAAACGAACTAACCATTAAACGATGTCAAAACAAAGTATACGTTTATTCCACATTAATATAACCGAAACAAATTCATAAATAAATTCATAAATAAATTCACACGTTGAATATCATATAAAACGATTCGTGACAATTTCTATAAAATGTAAACAAATGTACACATGTAATAGGCATTGTCACTGATACATATAAATGATATTGGAAATGTATACTTACTTTTGCCGTTTTTGTAACTTTACTCGTTATTTAGTTGAATTCAGTGATCATGACGAATATTTATTTCATAACTAACGGAGTGGGAGCTACGACTTGGGCAACCACGCACAGAGTACGAGGTAATAGCGGTGTTAAAACCCACTATGGGGAAGTGGGACCCTGACGGCCACCAATGCTCCGATGCTGCGTGCTCCGCAGCGTGCAATGACCAGCAGGGCCATTAGGGGGTACCGCACGATATCTTTTGAGGCGGCGAGTCTCCTTGCCGGAACCCTACCGTGGAACCTAGATGCGAGAGTATATCGATACCGAAAGAAGGCACGGGAACAGGGATGGGAACCCGAGCCTGAAGAGTTGCCCGATGGAGCCGTGAAGTCCCGGCTCCATCGGGAAATGGTAGCGGAGTGGGAGCTACGACTTAGGCGACTACGCGCAGGGCACGCCGTAATAGCGGCGGTAAGACCCATCATGGGGACTGACTAGAGAAGCAACACGGTAACCTCTCGTACCGGCTGACGCAAGTAATCACCGGACACGGGTGTTTCGGAAAGTACCTGCGTCAGATCCAGAAGAAGCCAACGTCCGAGTGCCATCACTGTGATGCGAGAGACGACACGGAACTGCACACGCTTACCGAGTGAGTGACTGGCGTGGGACACGCCGAGGTGGGTCCTAGTGGTGGCCTTCGGGGTGGGAGTCCTCACACTCGCCACTTTGCTCACAGCGATGGCACGATGCGCGAATGCTTGGGGTGACACCGCCTCCTTCTGCGAGCAAGTAATGCTCGAAAGAAGGCGGCCAATTGGGTCCGGATAAGACTCCAGGCCCGCGGGGCCCACGAAGAGTGAAGGCTGGACCCGCGAAGAGTAAAGGCCAATCGGGCGTCGGAGGTCGCCAAACGACCTCCGTCCTCCATGAGCGCGGGCCTGGGGATCACCCTAGACAGACGGCTCTACTACATCTAGGATGTAGTAGAGCCGTCTGTCACCCTCGCAGAAGCAGGCCGCGATGGCGGCGCAAAGTGCACCTCCCCATACCCGGGGTTAGATGGGGAAAGGGGCCATCTCGAAAGAGATAGTCTTGGGTCTGCCGGGGTGCGAGAGATATGTTTCCTGCATTCTCACCTCCGGCAACCAAAGACCCAAAGACCCCAAGCTTTCGCGCATCGTGCCATCGCTGTGAGCAAAGTGGCGAATGTGAGGACTCCCACACCGAAGGCCACTACTAGGACCCGCCTCGGCGTGTCCCACGCTGGTCACTCGGTAAGCGTGTGCAGTTCCGTGTCCTCGCTCGGATCACAGTGATAGCACTCAGACGTTGGCTCCTTCTGGATCTGCCGCAGGTACTTCCCGAAACACCCGTGTCCGATGATTACCTGTGTCAGCCGGTACGAGAGGCTACCGTGTTGCTTCTCTAGTCAGTCCCCCATGATGGGTCTTACCGTCGCTATTACGGCGTGCCCTGCGCGTAGTCGCCCAAGTCGTAGCTCCCACTCCGCTACCACGTCCTGGTGGAGCCGGGACTTCCCGGCCCGAATCTCTTCAGGCTCGGGTTCCCATCCCTGTTCCCGTGCCTCCTTTCGGTACCAATATACTCTCGCATCCAGGTTCCACGGTAGGGTTCCGGCAAGGAGACTCGCCGTCTCAAAGGATATCGTGCGGTACCCCCTAATGGCCCTGCTGGCCATTGCACGCTGTGGAGCACGCAGCATCCGAGAATTGGTGGCCGTCAGGGTCCCACTTCCCCATAGTGGGTTTTACCACCGCTATTACCTCGTACTCTGTGCGTGGTTGCCCAAGTCGTAGCTCCCACTCCGTTAGTTAGGAAATAAATATTCGTCATGATCACTGAATTCTACTAAATAACGAATAAAGTTACAAAAACGGCAAAAGTAAATATACATTTCCAATATCATTTATATCAGTGACAATGTCTATTACATATTGTGTACATTTGTTTACATTTTATAGAAATTGTCACGAATAGTTTTATATGATATTCGACGTGTGAATTTATTTATGAATTTGTTTCGGTTATATTAATGTGGAATAAACGTATACTTTGTTTTGACATCGTTTAATGGTTAGTTCGTTTAGAACAAATTGTCGTTCACTTCTTTCTGAATCGGGACAAGTTTAGATATTTTAGAAAATGTGACAATGTATATATATTATTGCTCGTGACTGTACAATGTTAACAGTGGTGGCACTCAGCTTGACGGCCTCATCAGATACCTTTACACGCCCCGCTTATAGGACCCGGGACTGTAGGAAGAAGGAAACACGTGAGCTAGCAGGGAGTTCCAGGTCTTAGTGTTGCGGCATAGGAATGAGTCATTGAAAAGCTTGATTCTAGCAATCTACTAGGTATGTTAAGTAAACCGTCTAGTTTCCTTGCGATTGACTCAAAAATGATGAAAAAACACAGAAACATAATAGTAAGTTTCGCTTGCGGCAATAATATTGCGGATTATAATATAAACGTTTATACAGCCACTGCAATAGCTTAGAAAAGACAGTTTAGCGAGAGACAGTCACTGCGCTTATCCCTGGCGCTCAAAGTATCCAGGTCAGGTTGACACGTAATATATTTTATTGCTAGCGGTCCACGCTATGTCATGCAACCGTCTTAGGAATTTTGTTCTTATGATAACCGTACGTACTAGGCAGTTAACATAGGTAAATTGTAATTTATATTTATTACTAGCTGTTGCCCGCGGCCCCGCCTGCGTGGGTGTCACTTATCGCTAAATTAAGATGTAAGCTATCCTATCTTTCAAGTTGGATCAAACTGCACACGGTGTGAAAATTTGATTAAAATCGGTTAAGTAGTTTAGTAGTCCATCGCGGACAAACAACGTGACATGTAATATATATATATATATATTAAGATTATATATTATATAAAATAATAATTGTTTGTGAAGTCGAAACTGCTTCTGATAACGACTGTATATACAAATTCATGAGAACAACAAATTATAGTTAGCTGTCCATTATGTGATTGTCAGTCACGAGAGTACACGTGCAAACATTTTAAACATTGCACGCTGCAATCTCACTACTAAATAAAATGGTGGTATTTCAGTCGAGTTGGCATATTCGTTCCAAGAAAGCAAACTTCTACAGCGATACAATTCGAAATACATCGGGAAAAAGAAGAACTCAAGTGGGACTTGAACCCGCGAACCTTCCCTTACAGGGTGAATGCTCTTCCAACTGAGCTACTGAGTCACACCTGAATAACTTCAAATTTCCTTTCTCTTTATATCCGCCTTTAAGGGAGGGAGGAGCCATCTACCAACCTTCTTACGAACATTTCATTCAAACGATACAATGTTCATGCTTTACTTAAATTAAAGGACAACCCCAACTCTCATACAATCTTGGGCCCGCATGTACAGGGTTGAAAATTAGGCAATATTTAGAGCATGTAAGGACATTTTGTTTGCCTAATTTTCACGACGATTCACAATGGCCAAGTTTGTTAAATCGAGCATTGTTCATAGGTTTTTAGGTTATGTTGTAATACATAACGCGGTCAAACAACGTCTTATGTTGTGTTGTGTGTGATAGCTACACAAGTTATTCGCGTATCGCTTTTATTTGTAAGTAGGTTAGCAGGTTTTATTAGTATAGAAAAGGGCAGGTCATTAATATTTTTAGTCATTAATGTGGAATGGTCAACTATATACTAAATAATAAAACTGATATGTCAAAGCAAAGACATGCTTTAGCTACTTTTTTGTTGCACGATATTAAACCTTATAGTTTTATTATATGCAACTGACATTTACTCTAAAGGTGGTAAAGCAATCCTTCCCTACCCTCACTTCAGGCGGCAACATCTGAGTGACATCCTTTTGCTACGGTTACCACTTTCCACAAGGCTTTCTTGTTTGCTGTAGTAATATAGAATTAATTATATAAGTAGGTAATAAAATAAAACAACATTATTTTTAAGGTTATTATATTTAAAAAAAGTATTTTAATCTCTATCCCGGGTATCTTCCTATTTGGCTTTAGAAATGCTTACACTAGGACTTAGGTCTTTCCTCCCCTTTTTAAGCATCATCATAGTTTATTAAAATATTGTCAAGAAACTGCAGGAGGTGTTATATTGTCTTGGAACCGTGCCCAACCGAGATACCATATTACACTCATTATGTGGGCACAGCACCCGACTGTTCTCTTACCTACAATACAATTACAGCAATGCTGTAATATAGCATTCCTCCCGCTCAAAGAACTGTCAACTAATATATATACGTAATAAGTTCTACTACTTATATGCCTGGACTTTATTTTTCCTCTTAACAACCAAGTCGTTTGAGATATTGACAGTTCTTGTAGGAGGTCTGTATCCACACCTCTGCACACTTCAATGACATACAGAATACACACTTGTCTGTGCCCCACTGGTGATTGTGCTGGTCTGTTCTCATCCAAACATGCACATTGAGCTTGAATCCAGCAAGATTCGCAAATGATGTCATTTGCATTCACCTTAAACTGAGATCATGTTATAAGCGCTGAATATTCCATAGTCATATAGGCTAGTTCTTCATGAACGTTACACATATCAGTCAAAATACATTGTCATATACAAAAGTTCGCATAATCATCTACGGAATTAGGTAGACTCGTAGTAATTTCTATTCTATAGCAGCTATCACACAGCTTGTTACCGTTAATTATAATAAAAATTTCAAAAGAGCGAGAAATAACGAATAGGTACTTACTATTTGTGGTGCGACCCATTCACGTATACAAGCTAGTATCGCTGCATCATTCAATAAATGTCTGCCTATAATATTGCACCGATCGGTAGCAACTCCACAATTCACACAGAGACTCATTGTGATAGCTTTCAGTCGATGTGGTAAAGTCTAGTCCAGTTTTAAGGCCAAGATCAACAAATGTAGCAAATAACGGTGTCCAGTAATCAAGCAAGGGTCAATTAGTTCGAAAATCATATACAATTCCCAGAGTAAAAGCAGCAAAACACAATGATCTCAGGAAGCCGAAGGAAAGCGAATGCGACATTTTCAATGACAGGAGTGAAAATGACATATGATGTTACAGATTATTATGAATTCTATATGATCGATTATTTACATAGACTTTGAATACACTACGATTATTTACAATCGATATTTTGACTTCCATTATGAAAGATACAGGTGTCTTTCTGATTAGTGAACTGAATAACGAAAATAAAGATGATACATAGATATTTTGAAATTATTTAATAAAGCCACGAATTTTAAATTCATAGTTATTAGTTATCGATTTGATTTCATAATCGAATCGATAAAGCAAGCATAATCATAGCGCATTTACGAAGATCGGATTAAGTATTACATTCAACGTTTACGAAGCTTGTTGATTAATGAAAATCACATTTTAAAACTTTTGTCGCACTTGGCCATTGCTGATTGTAATGAAGTCTAAACAAAATTATAACACAAAATAGACGAAAATTTTGAGGTAGGTTTGATGTCTGTACACTCAGGCCCAAAATGGGGTATCTCCTTTACTAAAAACATGAAATTTTTTAACCATGTCGACAATCGTTTACGCCATCGCATGTTTAACACCTGTCAAACTTTTATACACAAAATAAATACATTCTCAAATCCACGAGTTCCTAATGCGAATCTCATAAGGGGGCGCACAAATGTAACTGACGCAGTGAAAAAATGTATTTTTCATTTGGCTCCCGGAATATAAGTTATTGAGAACCGATCGTGTTTGTTTGACAGTTATACTTGCAATTGTTTGACAAATTGTTGCCATTTATTTAACTGAAAGGAAATTTAGAAGTGATACGTCATATTTATTTAAAGATCAAAAATACACAGTCGAAGTTTTTGAGTTTCATTTTGCCGACTGAGTACCGTCTGATTACCTACCTATTAAGCGACGGTAGCTTAATGGTTAAGGAGTTGGCTTTACGATCGCGAGGCCCCGGGTTCGAATCCTGTCCATTACACTACCGACGCGAATCCACTCCTAACACAAGCAATTTAGCTTAGCTGGAGTGGTTAGAGGGAATATTAGTAACTTTGGTTCTAATATCCTATAAAAAAAAACAAAACCTTTGCTTTTACATGACCTACTGTTATCGTATTATTATGGCTTTCACGGGATATATTGCCATTTGCGGTTTGAAAGTGAAGTTGTCAGATAAAATGCACTTCGGAATTTCGTTACATTTTGCTGTTCCGAAAAAGTTTGTCAGAAGCAGAAAGGCCAGGAATGGTAAATTATTTACACTTCTGTTAACACAAAGAGTATAAAATCGTAAGTTTATACAGAAAAACCTTTGTAGCACCAGGATTGAATTTCACCGTGTCATTAAGAGAGAGTAACTTTAAAGTTGGGTGAGCAATTTAAAGGTCTCGTTTCTTACATCGCGGAGTCCTTAACTAATTAAATGAAGCCTTGTTTTTCCAAATAAGTTTTGTCAAGCGAGTTTGATAGACTGTAGCCCGCCTTAGAGGGACGAGAGTTGGAGAACTTTACGAAACAAAAGCGCGCGATCATTTGTCATGTTTTTGTTCGAAAGACTTAAATTAGACGGCCCGAAATGAAATGGGTATTTTTGTGTAATAGTACTAAATAATTTAGGGTTAATGTAGTTACCGGGTTTTATTCTCCAGAACTTTGTAATTAATTATTTTAAAAGCTCATTAGAGTTGAATGTATTGTAGACTCATTGAGTTTTAGCCACAGGTCATACGAGATGTTATTGTAATTAATTTACCTAACTATACAATTTTTTTGGCTGAACTTTTAGCTCATTCGAGATAAGATTGGGATTATCTTTTCAATTAGTCTTATTGCCATCCCAATATAAATGAAAAGGTTATTCAGAGAATATAATTATTATCTATATTTTACGTGTTAGTTCAAGAACGATACGGTTGAACAGCACTATTGAGAAGCCGCTGTAAATTAAAACAATTCAATGTTATCATAATTATAGTCTATTTCTCGGTACCTCGGATGCTGCACGAGTCTGCTGCACGAGTCTGCTGCTGCAGTCTGCGGTCGGCTACGCATTCGTGCCTTTGACAAAGAGTCTAAGGATATGTTCCGAAGGCGGCAATAAGATCAGCATCTGACAAAATTCAAAATCATTTATTCTGGATTAACCATTATACCAGAACTTACAAAACATCAGTACAAAAATAAATATCAAAGACAAGTTTAGCAAATGGACCACCCACCACCGGTTCGAAACGCGGCCCAGACCTGAGAAAACTCTGACAACAAACTCAGCGGGCATTTTTTTGGGTCTATTTACAATCATTCACTTAGTCTAATACATATAGTCTAAATACAGTGATTTGCTTGAGCAGCATAGCTGAGGGAACAGCTCATTTCCAAGCTTGTTTATCCTCTAAATATTCTTGTATTTTACAATAGCCTTTCTGGCACAGTTGACTCTTAACTGCATTTTTAAATTTATTTACAAGTACAGGTACCCTCCGTAATATTAATTAATCAATTGGCCAATCGCATTGGACTCCTGGCCCTATGGCTATGCCTCTAGCAATGTTGGGGGGTTTCGGCCTACTGTTTCCACGCTGGCTAGTCATAGTCATAGTCATAGTCATTTATTTTTCAATATTGAACAATACAATTGTTTCTTATTGACGTCAATTTCTACTTAATATAAGTTTACCCTCGCTTCCAAGGCGCTGATGGAGAAGAAACGGCGCAACAAATTCCACTGCGGCATTTTTTGGACGTCAATTTAAAATATTTTCTTCTAGCTAAATGTGGACGAATGTACATTTCGCGTCTGGATAAACAATACATCACAACAAGTATATAAAACACTTTATAATTAATAATTAAACCAAAGTTACATAATGCAATGCATAATGCATTTTACGAGGGGCCTGCACCATGCTCAAGCCAGATATTTTTATCTTTCAAGTAATTATCTATCCTATAGTATACTTTTTTGGACAAAGTGGTTTTGATTTATTGTCAGGCATACCAAGGATCGATTCTGGCAGTTTGTTATAAAAACGTATACCCTCCCCCTTAAAGGAATCACTAACACACACATACAAGGTTTTATTTCGAGTTTTCCTTCTCTTGCAGTAATATTGTCTGCGTATATTTCCATTAGTCGCTCTTACGACACCCTTCGAATGAGATGGAGACGTGATACTTGTATTCTTTCTCCGTCACCACACAGATTACTCCTCCACACCGTACGGAAGTAAAAAAAAAGCTAAAAACCCTCCAATATTTTGGGTAGAGTCATCAAAAATCAATGTTTAAAAATGGTTGAAAAATCAAAAGCCTTGGTAGATGGCTCCTCCGGCGCCCTTCAAAGACGGATATAAAGAGAAGGGAAATTCGAAGTGATTCAGGTGTGGCTCAATAGCTCAGTTGGAAGGTAATTCCTCCTATAACGGAAAGGTCGTGGGTTCAAGTCCCACTTGAGCGCTTCTTTTTCTCGATGTAATAATAAATATAAATAAATAAATATTCCACAACATTCTACACAAGAATGTATTTCGAAAAATGTTAGCTTGTCAGTTATTTAGCTACTAAAACGTATAACTATGTCATATCCTACTTATTATCATACTTAGCATGCCACTGCCACATCGCATGCCAAGCTAGAAATGTAGGTAATTATTGGTGCATAAATTTTTTTTAACTGTCAGTCCGAACCCATTTAGTGTTACATTAGAACAAATGTAGTATTAATTTCCCGGGAAATTATTATATTTCGTTGTGTGGTGTGTAGGATAAGCTAAAGCGATTTTAGAGGGAACAATGTTTCACATTAGCTTGCATCGATATGAAATTTGTAAACTTTATCAGCTAGCTATAATATCGCTGCCAGAACAAGATATATTCGAAAAATAAAAGAGTTGTGAAAGTTCTTTATTTAATAATAATAATAAATATTCCACAATATTCTACCCAACACTATCTAGACCCATGGTAAGCTTAACTAGCTTGTGTTATAGAATCCAGAATGCGGATAAACTTACTTACATCCTTTTTTTTGTGTAAATACATACATAGAAACACCCAGACCAATGCAATTAGCCATATTCATGCATACAAATATTTGCACTGAGCGGGGATCGAACCCGCGCCTCCTGCGTGGCAGTCGCGTGCACTACCGCCACGCCACAGAGGCTATCATTTACATAGTTAGTTTAACCATTTTGGTCTTCACGCAGTATATTCATTTATATGGAACCAAGGTGGTAACATCAAGAGTCAAGATCTTTAGGGTCCAAACCAACTTCGAGTGGACACAGCTACTGATGGATGATGTTGACTGAGAAGAGTTCGCCAGTAATTCATGATGAGTCTTGAGTCTAAGCAGATTTTTTTATGACAGGAGGGGAGTTCAAAGTTAGACCAGAAAGCTGACTTAAACTTTGGGAAATATGGCTCAGAGAATGGAGAAGTTCAAGGTCAAGTGCCAAGGTCAAACCATATCGAGAGATCTTTCTTTTGATACGGCTTATTTGGGTTGTATTCCGAGCTATATATTATAGAAAGAGAGATATATATAAAGATAGATATAATAGAGATGTATATTTCCGAGCTTCAAAGTGCCTGCTTGGAACGCAACCACAGAGCCATATTTCTATTGGTTGTGACTGAAAGCACCGCTGTGACGATAAAGATGATTATATAGAAGACATTGTATTCCAATTTTAAATTAAACAATACCGCTCAAAATAATACTTGTTTTTAATTTATACACTAACGAAATCGTAATCCAATCTAAAATAAAACAATTGTAGATTTGCCTAAGATTTCTAAAATGTAGTCGGACTGGCAGTAGAATTCCTAGAGAAATTAGTAATTGTTTTATTTGCGAGTTTTACTCAGTTATATTACTAGCCTAATTGGATAAAACACAACGACAATTATTGAATTAGCCCGAATAAAGCAACTTAGAAAGTCAAGTAAAGAAATGTGTAAATCCT
This sequence comes from Eilema sororculum, assembly GCA_914829495.1. Classification (NCBI taxonomy): domain Eukaryota; kingdom Metazoa; phylum Arthropoda; class Insecta; order Lepidoptera; family Erebidae; genus Eilema; species Eilema sororculum. Next base: position 24,857,627 of record OU618538.1, on the reverse strand, counting down.
TGACGAATGCTAGAGAATACAATATTAATAAATTAGAAACAACATAATTACGCTTTCCCTTGAACAAGTTTTGCTTTACATTATTAATAACGTAGAAAATACTTTGTATTTTTAGGGCTGTCTCGGTAATTTTTTTTTTTTCATTGTAATGACACATTAATTTGACTTCACCTCACCTGATGGTAAGCTAAAAAGAGGGTCACTGTTAAGAATATGTACCACTAGCTTTTGCCCGCGGCTCCGCCCGCGTGGATGTCGGTTATCGCGACCAAACATGGCCTATGTCCTTTCTCATGGTCTAATCTACCCCTATACCAAATTTCATCAAAATTGGTTCAGTGGTTTAGGCGTGAAAGCGTAACATACAGACAGACAGACAGAGTTACTTTCGCATTTATAATATTCGTATGGATGGTCACAATGGCAGCACTCAGCTCGACGGTCTCATCAAATGCCTTTTCATGCCCCGCTTAAAGGACCCGGTCTTTATGTTGGTGGCTGCACTTTAACTATCGAATTTTAACCCATCCCAGTTTGGTACCCAGTGGCGTAGAATAGGACCACCCCAGCTCTTCCTGTGAGTGGCGTAAAAGGCGACTAAGGGGGCTATTCTCCGTCTGACAGTAAACATACAGCCCAAGACAAAGGGCCCGCTAAACGGCAATAGGCTCGCCTCCTATTATGTCGTGGGACTGAAAATCATAATTGGCGAAACATGGGTGCTAATACACTTCTGCCTACCCCTTCGGGGATTTATAGACGCGAGTATATGGATTGATAGTTGGTACAGTTGGTTAATGGTCAAGTGCATGTATAAAAACATTATATGTATATAGCAAATACAAGCTGCACTGTACAAATATTGATCCTACATCGCGCTATCGACATTTTCACGCTGAGTCACACATGAATAACATTTCAACATCAGCTACAGTTCATGATATGCCCACGGGCTGTGCGTCCCGGACCATACTATATTATGAGTAAGTAATTTTGACTGATGATTATTTTTATTTGTTGCAGGTAATGAAATCATCTCATGGTAATAAAATCGTATGTATGGCAATTACCAGCCAATATGCGTTGTTTGTAACGGTAACACGCAGACATATAATAATTATTTATATCTAATCGTTAACATAATATTGGTTTTTATATTACAACTAGCTGTTGCCCGCGGCTCCGCCCGCGTGGTTGTCACTTATCGCTAAATTAAGATTTAAACTATCCTATCTCTCAAGTTGGATCGAACTGCACATGGTGTGCGAATTTTATTATAATCGGTTAAGTGGTTTAGGAGTCCATTGAGGACAAACATTGTGACACGAGATTTATATATATTAAGATAATACTCTAGAATACTAAAGAATATGAATATCTGTGGCGAGGCAGTAGTGAACGCGACTGCCACGCAGGAGGCACGGGTTCGATTCCCACTCAGTGCAAATATTTGTATGCATGAATATGGCTATTTGCATTGGTCTGGGTGTTTCTATGTATAATTTATGTATCAATGTATTTACAAAAAATGTATCTAAGTATGTTTATCCGCATTCTAGATGCCATAACACAAGCTAGTTAAGCTTACCATGGGTCTAGATGGCGTTGTGTAGAATGTTGTGGAAAGAAAAATCTAGAATTTTCTGCACAGAGCTAAGTAAAGTAAGAATGCTCAAATTCTTTTTTTATCGTAGATACATGCTTGTGATTTAAAGAAACGTTCAGATTAATACAAATATTTCTATTAATTAGAACATTCTTACATTAATAATGCAATCACATCGTACTAGAATTTCATGTTAGTTTAATATCATAAATTCTATATTAAATTCAAGGTCAAGGTTTCAGTCCAGACTATCCCTGAAATACGACAGAGCTAACACCTAAATGTGGATTAAGAAATATTGATTTTATATACACGCCTCATTGGTAACATGGTATCTTTTTATGCCTATGTTTGAATGAACTTTTAAGTTTTCATAACTGAAGGAGGCATATTACCGATGGGTTTTATTAAGATGTTTTTTACTGTGTACAGTTCAGTACAAAAAAATAAAATAAATAAATAAATATTCAACAACATTCTACACAACGCTATCTAGATCCAAGGTAAGCATAGCTTAACTGGCTTGTGTTATGGAATCAAGAATGCGGATAAACATACTTAGATACTTTTTTTTGTAAATACACACATACTATACATAGAAACATTCAGACCAATGCAAATAGCCATATTCATGCATAAAAATAATTGCACTGAGCGGGAATCGAACCCGCGCCTCCTGCATAGCAGTCGCGTTCACTACCGCCACGCTACGGAGGCTGAGCAAAACGTGTCTTTTTGCAAGAAACAGGCTTGCGTGTATATACTCCAGGAAGTGGATTGCTTAAAAGTATATCTCAGAGGGTAATTATATTGATCATCTTTACAACATTGAGCATTACAGCGGCGGGGCACTTTCTGTTTTATATTCTATGACCACAACTCTACTTATCCATTCCAAGACATACAATAGAAGCCATTTAGATCGTATAATTTCTCTGTAATTAAGACAATTAAACCTCGACAACATATCAACTGTAATTATATAAACCAACAAAACCTAACTCCTAAAATAGAACACCCTGTACCCTCTAATAACTTCAATCAATATTAAAATCCACTTTAAAGCCATTATAAAGACTGATTCACGATTGCGTGTAGATATCAACTTTTGTATGAATAAATAAACGATTCGCGGTAGGCAACCTGCACACGTGCGGGCAGGACATAAAGCGCGGACGTGCTTCGTAATTGTGCCAAATGATCGCGTGCGGGCAGCCGTATTCATATTTGAGTACGATTGGTTTATAATAAGATTATGGCTGATGTTATAATAAAAGGGAATCGTGTTGCTTGATAACAATAATTGTAGTTCGTTATTTAAAATTTATAGTTGTGTTTATGGGGATGAAATGCCGTTTATGTGCAATGAATAGCCTACCATGGTTTTTCCAGGCAACTACAATATGAAGTACTTCAAAAACAGAATTAGAAGGTTTTGATAAGGTACTAATTTGTAGAGCAAGACGTGTTGCGCGCCATAATGTTATACAGTGAATACTATGCTGTTTTTTGTAAAATATTTTTTTCGATAAACCAAATTTGTAGACAAATCCTGGTTAAGGTTGGCTTGACATCCTACTAAAAAACCTCCGTCACCAAAAACACTTCCAAAAAGTTAAAAATAAATTGTGTTTCCCTTTTAACTTTTGATATATCTAGTAATATTTTGATTCAATGGCTGCCGTGTCGGGGGACCCTAACTTGTTAGACACTCCATTATATTATCGGAACGATTCAAGGTCCCCCCGACATGGCCACCTATGAATCAAAATATTACTAGGTATATCAAAAGTTAAAAGGCAAACACAATTTATTTTCAACTTTTTGGAGGTGTTTTTTGTGACGATGGTTTTTTAAATTCTTAATTTAATTTTTATTTTATACTTTTTAAATTGATCTATTAGTCAAACTCTTTCATTTGATACCCGTATTGAGGGAGTTATGAAGAAATATGTATTCCGACATGTTGTGGTGGTGGCCATCTTGGACCGATTATTTTCAAACATAGCTCACTCCCGACTAATATACCTTTCAAACAAAAGAAAACTACATTTAAATCGGTTCATCCGTTTGGGTGATGCCACAGACAGTCCCACACACGCGCACAGACACGTCAAACTTATAACGGTTAAAATCATAATGGGAGTGATATTATCAGTACTTAAAAAAATTAACAATTGAAGGAATTTTTACAGCATTAAGTATGCTAACTATACAAATCAAATACATAGGGAAAAACATGTATTTGATTTGTATAGTTAGCATACTTAATGCTGTAAAAATTCCTTCAATTGTTTGGGCGCAGTTATCAAAAATCAATGTTTAAAAATGATTGTAACATCATTCATTGATTCTGATAGTTCGTAAGAAAATCGGTAGATGACGCCACGTCGCCTTAAGAAAATTTGAATCATGTCGGGCGTGTCTCGGTAGCCGAATTGGTCAGGCATTCCCGCCCGAGAAGATTCTTTTTCCCTATGTATTTGAAAATTAACAATGTTTTTCTGAAATTGGAGCATACAATTTACTTCAAACTATGTACCAAAAACGTATGTGAATAACAAAATGTGAAAACATATTTCTACAAATTAATTTTATTCTGAAAAAATTAAATTAAAAATTTAAAAAACCCCCGTCACAAAAAACACTTCCAAAAAGTTGAAAATAAATTAATAAATTTTGATTCAACGGTTGCCATGTCGGGGGACCCAACTGGTTAAGCTTTCCGTTATATTATTGGAACAATTCAAGGTCCCCCGACATGGCAACCGTTGAATCAAAATTTATTAATTTATTTTCAACTTTTTGGAAGTGTTTTTTGTGACGGGGGTTTTTTAAATTTTTAATTTAATTTTTATTTTATACTTTTTAAATTGATCTACTAGTCAAGCTCTTTCATTTGATACCCATATTGAGGGAGTTATGAGGAAATATGTATTCCGACATGTTGTGGCGGCGGCCATCTTGGACCGATTTTTTTCAAACATAGCTAAGAACACTCCCGACTAATATACCTTTCAAACAAAAAAAACTAAATCCAAATCGGTTCATCCGTTTGGGTGCTATGATGCCACAGACAGTCCCACACACGCGCACAGACACGTCAAACTTATAACACCCCGTCGTTTTTGCGTTGGGGGTTAAAATCATAATGGGAGTGATATTATCAGTACTTACAAAAATTAACAATGTTTTTCTGAAATTGGAGCATACAATTTACTTCAAACTATGTAACAAAAACGTATGTGAATAACAAAATGTGAAAACATATTTCTACAAATTACTTTTATTCTGAAAAATGTTAAGCCGCTGAAGTATTTTAATTTATATCATACGTCACGGCTGTCAAATACCGAATCAAACGAATGCCCAAATACCCACTACAGCTATGCCCAGCCCATTGTGTTCATTACACTGGCCCCAAAATTTTAAATGGAATTTCAATTAATGGGAATTTTACCTAACCAGAAATTCATATTACTTAATAAGAATTTCTTTCGAATTTCATTTCTTGTTACATAGTTTGTCGGACGGATATAAAGAGAAGGAAAATTTGAAATGATTCAGGTGTGGCTCAATAGCTCAGTTGGAAGAGCATTCCCCCTGTTAGGGAAAGGTCATGGGTTCAAGTCCCACTTGAGCGCTTCTTTTTCCCGATGTATTTCGAACTTAAAAAATTGGCATAATAAATGCTATAAAAATTGCATTCAAATAGTTTGTCTGTTTTACGTTTGTATACATTGTTGAATTATTGTAGCAATGCTTTATTGTGTGATAAAAGTTATTTCAAAAATTAATTTAAGCTATTTTTAACCCCCGACGCAAAAACGACGGGGTGTTATAAGTTTGACGTGTCTGTGTGTGTGTGTGTATGTGTGTGTGTGTGTATGTGTGTGTGTGTGTGTGTGTGTGTGTCTGTCTGTGGCATCGTAGCGCCCAAACGGATGAACCGATTTGGATGTAGTTTTTTTTGTTTGAAAGGTTATTAGTCGGGAGTGTTCTTAGCTATGTTTGAAAAAAATCGGTCCAAGATGGCCGCCGCTACAACATGTCCGAATACATATTTCTTCATAATTCCCTCAATATGGGTATCAAATGAAAAAGCTTGACTAGTAGATCAATTTAAAAAGTATAAAATAAAAATTAAATTAAAAATTAAAAAAACCCCCGTCACAAAAAACACTTCTAAAAAGTTGAAAATAAATTAATAAATTTTGATTCAACGGTTGCCATGTCGGGGGACCTTGAATTGTTCAAATAATATAACGGAAAGCTTAACCAGTTAGGGTCCCCCGACATGGCAACCGTTGAATCAAAATTTATTAATTTATTCTCTTTCAACTTTTTAGAAGTGTTTTTTGTGACGGGGGTTTTTTAAATTTTTAATTTAATTTTTTTTAAGGTATTCATTTAGTAAACAAGCCTACCTGCTAGTACGTTAGTACTATTATCTATTCTGTGCTGCTAGTAAGTAAGTAGCATCATGATCATCAGTATCGATCTAGTCACATTCGAGTGAGACCTTAACTTCGGAGCTTACTTTTTCTCTTTGCACGGTATATCTTAAATCTTAAAGAATTATTAACTGATGTTACTGAATTATAGACTGATTCATTTATCTTTAACCTAAAATATGCTCAAAATGTGTTTCTTTTTATACATACATAACATAAACTCACGCCTGTATTCCCCGAAGGGGTAGGCTGTAACGTCGCGTTTGTGAATCTTGTTACATCGGTGGTCTTTAACGGCTTTTAGTCGAAATTTCGCTAATATCCGAACATTGGAGGCGACTGGCAACACTGCGTTGGCCGGCACGTCACCTTTCTCTCTTGACGATCGACAAAAATGTCGTAATTTCGATAAAATTTGCATAATCGTCATCCATTGTAATGGATTGAAGTAATTTTTGTTCGGATGATATTATAAAATGTCCCCGCTATGACGTTAGTGTAGGATTGTCCCATATTTCTGGTGAGTTGACATTTTCTCAAAAGATTCATTTCGACGTATTTTTTTTCTGATTGAAAAATAATATTTTAAATTCTGTTGTTTCAGTATTTGTTTCAAAAATACCATGATTTATCGTGTGTTTGGCATTTAACCAACTAATTAAGGCGGTGAGTCACACGTTTTTCTCAAAAATTGGACCTCATGTATTCTGATAGGTAGGAATTGTTCTAATAACCTAAAATTTTATTTCAGGTCTCTATTGGAGCCGCCTTTTCTTTTTCCTTTTTCTCTGTTTAACTTTGGCTTTTCTTGGAACTTGCCTCTGATGGTTTGAACGATTTCTCAACCATACGAACGAGCATGTGCAATATCTTGGAATAATGGCTTGTTGAGCGGAATATTATGCTTCGCTGGTTGAGGTGAACCTTCACACACTCGTCGAGGGATGCCGTGAGCTTTCGTTTAATTTTAATTAAAATTTAACTTTAAAAACCTTAAAAAATTGCATTGGTGACAAGAGTAATATGTCATGTAGTTCTTAAATTTTAATCTACTAGCATAAAATTCTTACTATGATAAGCACACTGGAGCGCTAGAGAATAAAACCTTAAACCTCAGTGCGGTGGTTTCATTTAGCTTACCTCCGGCAGATTAAAAGTCTTCAACCTACTTGATTGACTATCTTAGGCATGTGCTTCTCCAAGGCGCCCGAATCTTTAAGGTAATGTACCTATCTATTTTGTTAATTTACAGGAGAACACACTTGTTAACTTTATCTCAAACAACAAAACACACATGTGCATATATTTTTTATTATTACAATTGTCGCTCGCGAACAGGGACTTGACAGTGTGCAAATATCATTATTCCTTGTCACCTTTGCATTATTAATTTAATTTAACATGTTTAGAACAATGTTTCTTTCATGTATATTACTGCATAACTCTGTGTTTCAGTAAATATTATTGTTTGTTTACTTTACAAAACTAATCTTACTACAGGTTGGTACGCTGTTGTTTATATCTCTTAATTACAGGTGAATATTTCAATTTGTATAACATTCACAGTTTTTGCTATCATTGTTTTATCTTGTATAACCTTAATTTATAACAAGTTACATTATCTACATAGTAATATATAATGAAAAGTTTATAAACTTCAAACTAATATGTGAAAGTATAGTAATATTTGAATCTTTGATGTTTACCTCAAGTAAACAGAAATACTTTATTTTGTGAATCACTGATGCACTTTTTTATCATTACTTAAAGGCATTTGACCTAAATAACTTAACAATAACATTCCTTTCTTTTGTTTGACCTACTTTTGAGGTTAGCATTTTTCAACAATAACAATTAAGTTGCATTCATAACTTATTTACTTTTCTAACTTTTATGGCTGCATTCATTGCATTCATTGGAAGTTCTTAGTGCATTTTATACAACTATTTTTAGATTTCACATTGTTTTCAAAAATGGACAAGGAAACTCAGGCCCCGCCATTGTTTGATAATACTGTCCCGGTTGGTACATCTACTCACGAGATGCCCCATGTCATGGCTGATCTGACTGAAGTTGTTGATCCGTTTTCACATAGTCGGGGAGCTGGTGATTATAGTCCGAGAGCTGCATCTTCGTTTAATATGATGAATGTTTTATTGAATGAAGACTTGAAGAAAAACTTGCCTTCTGTTACAAAGTTACCCGATTTGAAACGTTGTAAGCTTTTGTATGATGGTAAATCGTGTGTTAGGGAATTTATTACTGAAGTGGAAGAATATTTCTTGTTTAAAAATTTTAATGAACATTTTTTAGTTAGTTCATTTGCTGATCTTTTGTCAGGCACAGCGCTTAAATGGTTTCGTAGTGTGCGTATTCGTATTGCTTCTTGGCAGGAATTAAAGGCTGCGTTGTTGAAACGTTTTGATAGGATTGAATTTGACTATCATTTAGAACATGAACTCCGCACTCGTAAACAAAAGATAACTGAGTCCTTACCAGACTTTATTACAGATATAATGGATATGTCAAGCCGTTTGTCTATGCCTATTTCTGATGCTACCCTAATAACTATTATTAAACATAATATGTTAAATATTTACACACCTTTTGTGTTTGGTAAAACTATTGCTACTATTGATGAGTTCATTTACCTCAGCAGAGAATTAGAAAATTTTGTGTCTAGAAAGAACTTAAGTGAGAATAGAAGTATTAAAAAAGAAAAACCTTCTGCTCACGTTAATGCTGTTAAAGCAGATGAATTAATATGTTTAAAATGTAAGTCCTCTGGACATTCTTATAAAAATTGCCCTAAGTTTCCTGGCATAATTTGTTTTAAGTGTCACAAAGCTGGTGTCACTACGAAGACTTGCGAAGTTTGTAATACTGAACAGTCAAAAAACGTATCAGGCCCCATCGAGCCCTAGTTTTTGATAAAACCTCAGGTGACTCGATGTTGAAAAAATTTAGCAATGCACCGGATGATGCCACTTGTAAAAAAGAATTTAGTGACTGGTTAGATTATTTGAAAGTTTTCTTTAGTAATATCAGGGCTGCCCCTGTTTTGTTTGTTAAAAATAAAGACACTAGACCCTATTTAAAATTTAATATTAATAATAAACTTTATTCTGGTTTGTTAGATAGCGGAGCTTGTAGTTGTGTACTCGGTTCTAATATTCATCAAACATTTTTACAATTAGGATTTAAACTTAAACCTCACCAAGGTAATGCTGTTACTGCGGATGGTTCTCCACACAAGGTTATTGGAACTATGGTTTTACCTATCACTTGTGATAATATAACTAAAAATGTAGATTTTTTGATAATACCTTCTTTTAAACCTTCCATTATTTTGGGATTCGACTTTTGGTTGAAATTTAACCTTGCTAAAGACTTATTAAATAAAATTACTTTTGAAAATGAATCCACAACTTGTGTTAATGCGGTTACTTCTGTTTCTGAACTTTCTCCGTCTGAGAAACAGGAACTTAATAAAATTATTTCACTTTTTGAAAATATTTCTTATGAAAAGAGAGGCTTGGGTCTCACTCATTTAGTTAAACATAAAATTAATGTTACTGGTGAACCTTTTAAACAACGTTATTGGCCACTTAGTCCTGCTAAACAAAAAGAACTTTATGATGAAGTAGAAGTTTTATTAAAGGAAAATATTATTGAACCTTCCAAATCTCCTTGGTGTTCTCCAGTGTTAGCCGTTGAAAAACGCGATGGTGGAACAAGATTATGTTTGGATTCTAGAAAATTAAATTCAGTAACTATTAAAGATTCTTACCCTTTGCCTTATCCTTCTAGGATTTTAGATAACCTTCGAGGTGCTAATTATATAACTACTATTGATTTGTCTAAGGCATTTTTGCAAATCGCTTTAGAAGAATCTTCTAGAGAGAAGACTGCTTTCGTTGTTCCTGGGAAAGGTTTGTTTCATTTTACCCGTACGGTGTATGGTTTGACCAATGCTCCAGCTGAGTTGCAAAGGCTTGTAGATAAGTTGTTTGGGCCTGAATTTGATAATGTAGCATTCTGTTACTTAGATGATCTTATATTGGTAAATTCTAGTTTCTCTGATCACCTATATTATTTAAATAAAATTTATAAAATTCTTAAAGATGCTGGGTTAACTATTAATTTAAAAGAGTGTAATTTTTGTAAAGATAAACTTCGTTACCTCGGTTATATTGTTGATAGTAATGGTTTACATACAGACCCTGCTAAATTAGAGTCAATTGAAAGTTTCCCACGCCCAGAAAGCGTTAGACAATTAAGAAGTTTTCTTGGGTTATGTTCTTATTACCGTAGATTCATTGATAAATTTGCTGATATTGCTTCGCCATTAACAAAATTAACGGCTGGAAGCAAAAATTCTAAAAAATCTCTTTCCTGGAATGAAGAAGCTGAACTCGCTTTTAATAATTTAAAACTTGCATTGATTTCTGCACCTGTTTTACATTGCCCAAATTTTGAGAAACCATTCTTTTTACATTGCGATGCTAGTTCCGTTGGAATTGGTAGTGTCCTGAGCCAAGATGATGATAATGGAGATCAACATCCTGTAGCTTATTATTCTAGATCGCTTAATAAATGTGAACGTAATTATAGCACAACTGAAAGAGAGTTGTTGTCAATATTAGATTCTATTGAACATTTCAGACCTTATATTGAAGGAATGAAATTTACAGTTATCACTGATCATGCTAGTTTAACTTGGCTTCTAAAACTTAGTAATCCTAGTGGTCGTCTTGCACGTTGGGCTGCTAGAATTTCTCAATTTACTTTTGATGTTAAATATAAAAAAGGTTCTTTACATTTAGTTCCAGATTGTCTATCTAGAATAGAAATTTCTGCTATTAATGTTCCTTTAAATAATAATATTGTTTTGCCAGACGAGGATATCGTTGATCCTTGGTATAGAAAAATATTTATAAATTGTCAAAAGTTTCCTAGAAAATATAAAAATTTCAAAGTTGAAAGTGATACTTTGTATAGATTTTGTAAAGATAAATATAATTCTAATAATCTTTTAAATTGGAAAATTGTCATACCTAAAGAACACATCTTAGACACAATTAGATCTAATCATGATGATGTTAATTCAGGACATTTAGGAATTCATAAAACTTTAAATAAATTAAAAGTACATTACTTTTGGAAAGGTATGTTTATTGATGTTCAAAAATACATTTCTTCTTGTGATACTTGTAAAGCTTATAAATCTTCTACTAATCCACCTCATGGAATTATGGTTAATCCTAAAAAAGTTGATAAACCAATGTTAATGCTTTCTATTGATATTATTGGAATTCTTCCAAAAGCTTATTCTGGACACAAGTATATACTTTCAATTGTAGATGTTTTTACAAAATATTGTTGGATATTTCCTATGATTAGTGCTACTACTAAAGTAATTTGTAAGATTCTTGAAAAAGAGATATTTCTTAGGTTTGGAACGCCTAAAATTTTAGTTTGTGATAATGGAAGCCAGTTCACAGCGAAGCAGTTCGTTGATTTTCTGAAAAGTTATAATATTAATAAAATATTTTATAATACTTTATATACCCCTCAAAATAACCCTGTAGAGAGATATAACAAAACGGTCGAAACATGTATTTCTTGTTTTGTTAAAGATGATCATAGAACTTGGTCAAAATATTTGCCTCATGTTCAATTAGCTTTGAATAATAGTGTGAATCTAGCCACAGATTTCACTCCTAATTTTCTCATGTTCGGTAGAGAACTTATTTTTGATGCTTCATTGCACCGCTTTAGTAATTCTTTTGATAACCTTGATCAACTTGATGTTGTTGATAGGTCTTCTTTTGCTTTTTCACTAAAATTTCTTAGTGATATTTTTGTTAAAGTTCAAGCTTCATTGCTTAAAGCTTATAAGCGTAATGCGCGTTATTATAATATAGGGAGAAAGGTCATTTCTTTTGAAGTGGGAGATATAGTATGGAGGAGAAGTTTTGTGCAGTCTAATGCTCCTGCATTCTTTTCGGCTAAGTTAGCACCTAAGTTTATTAAATGTGAAATATTAGATAAAGTTTCCCCTAATGTTTATGTCTTGAAAGACCTTAACAAAAACTATACAGGTCGTTATCACATTAAAGACATTATTAAATATTAAATTGTTTACTGGTTTGCCAATATCTATCTTTGTATTTGGTACTTTGTTTGAAGTATGACCTCATTAAAAGGTGATGTTTGAAAGGTTTAGAGGTCTTGAAAGGAGATGTATGCTAGGAACTTCACATCAATTTATTAATTTCAATTTTAGATACATTAAAAATTACTTAGGTCATTTTAGGTCTTGTTTCTTATACTCACTTCTCCATATTAACAAATTGTTCCACGTCAAAAGATCTTATATTTTTATTTGTTTTTGTATAATAGGATTATTGTCCTGTATATATATTTGTTTACATTTTTGTAAAATTGTATATTTTGTACAAATTTGGGAATTTAGTTTCTGCTCTAGTTTAGGAGTGAAATCTAATATTCATTTTCTGTGTTAAATTCACTTGACTTATTTCCACTCACTTTTGGAATGGAAATTTAAGTTTCTTGAACTTAGTTTTTTGTACAGTTCTGAGTTATTGTCTTAATATTAGGATTCTCGGATTGGACGCATTTTATATGCACTTACCTTATACCTTGTTATACCATTTTTGGGAAACCTGGGATTTTCTGGACTTTACATTTTTGTGCTATTGTGTTTCATACACATAGTCACGCCTTTTTACGCATTGCGCACGGAAAGCCAGTGGTGATGTACCGGTCGCAATTGTCGTTTTTCTTTTTTGTACTATTGTGTTTCTATACACATAGTAACATTTTTTATGCTTTGCGCACGGAATGTCGGTGGTGTTGAGCCGGTCGCAAATGTCATATTTTTTTTTGCGGTTGTGCTCAGAAAGTCAGTGGTGTTGTACTGGTCACAATTGTCATATTTTCTTTATATTTTGCTTGTGCTCGGAAAGTTGGTGGTGTTATGCCGATCACAATGCTTATAAATATATTAACCTCACACTTTTGTTGTGATTTTGTTTTGACGTTTGGATTTTGGAGTTTGGATTTGAGTTGAAGTCGGCGGTTTTACACCTAACCGATAATGGGAAAATTTCTTTGTTTTTGCCAATTTTGTTTCAGATTCGGCAGCGTTGGTGCTTAACCGATATCTTCTTCGTTTGATACTTATTTAGGAATTGCTGGTATAGAGTCGGTGGCGTAGGAGCTCAACCGCACTTTTGTATTGATGCTGGAAGGCTGGTTAAGATCTAGGATTAGATTCGATGGCGTTGGTTGCCTAATCGATATCTGGAATTGGAATTGAATTGGGATTTGTTTCATTTTCTCTGAATACTTTATTTTTCAGATTACTTTTCACTCTTTTCGGAGTATTTGTTTTGGTTTATTCCATTGAGTTGGAAAATATCTTTGATTTCCTTTGTATTTGGAAGTTGGTTTCCGAACTTAAATTTTATTTTTGAATGTTTTCACATTCTTTTACTTTTTTGTAGATTGTTTTTGCAATATGTTTGCATGATGCTTTTGCATTTTTTTTTGTAGAATGTTGCAAGACTTTTTATTTTCTTTTGAGGTTTTTGGATTTTGGTCTTTGAATCTCATTGTTTTCTTTGAAAATAAAAAGGAATACCTTTTTCTTTTTTTTGGGGAGGGATGTAATGTAACGTCGCGTTTGTGAATCTCGTTACATCGGTGGTCTTTAACGGCTTTTAGTCGAAATTTCGCTAATATCCGAACATTGGAGGCGACTGGCAACACTGCGTTGGCCGGCACGTCACCTTTCTCTCTTGACGATCGACAAAAATGTCGTAATTTCGATAAAATTTGCATAATCGTCATCCATTGTAATGGATTGAAGTAATTTTTGTTCGGATGATATTATAAAATGTCCCCGCTATGACGTTAGTGTAGGATTGTCCCATATTTCTGGTGAGTTGACATTTTCTCAAAAGATTCATTTCGACGTATTTTTTTTCTGATTGAAAAATAATATTTTAAATTCTGTTGTTTCAGTATTTGTTTCAAAAATACCATGATTTATCGTGTGTTTGGCATTTAACCAACTAATTAAGGCGGTGAGTCACACGTTTTTCTCAAAAATTGGACCTCATGTATTCTGATAGGTAGGAATTGTTCTAATAACCTAAAATTTTATTTCAGGTCTCTATTGGAGCCGCCTTTTCTTTTTCCTTTTTCTCTGTTTAACTTTGGCTTTTCTTGGAACTTGCCTCTGATGGTTTGAACGATTTCTCAACCATACGAACGAGCATGTGCAATATCTTGGAATAATGGCTTGTTGAGCGGAATATTATGCTTCGCTGGTTGAGGTGAACCTTCACACACTCGTCGAGGGATGCCGTGAGCTTTCGTTTAATTTTAATTAAAATTTAACTTTAAAAACCTTAAAAAATTGCATTGGTGACAAGAGTAATATCGAGGGTTGAGTGTTCAAACCCGTTAAGTGCGAAAAATTAACTTTCGAGATAATCGATGTTAAAGTTTGCTGGCAATAAAAAATAGGTAAATATAATAAATTGATGCAAATTACTTAGTAATGTAGCAAAATTATATATCCATAATACTATATTTTATGATTGTTGTCATGTTTAATAATAAACTTTTGCATAAAATTGTAATTAGTAAATTAGGGGGCTGACTTATTGGGTTTTACCCCAAAATTAAAATGATGTTTCTATTAATTATTAGCTTTATTATTTGAACAAAAATCAAGTGAATCACGATAATCCTTTTATTATAGGTAATTACTGTCGCTTTTAGATTCAGATATGTTTTCAGGCTGTGGATCCATACACACATCGTTCCTAGATCTTTTTTTTTGACAATACTGATCGGTATCTATCTTTGGTATAATTGCTCCAGCTGTTCTGATAGTTGCACGTTGGTTGAAAATTGCTTTACCCTCGTTTTAGGTGTGTTTTGAGTAGTACTAAAAATGTCTCATCATCATCATCCACATAAAGACGTTAGTCCTGATTGCATTCGAGGCCACGGTGCCCTCGGAGGTCAGGGTCCGCCTTCCGGCTCTTCCTCCTCTACTTCGCACGATCTTGGGCGTCCAAGGTAGTGAGATCGTTTGCACGCATGTCACCCTCCACGACGCCAAGCCAGCACTTCTTGGGCCTACCCCTTCTACCTGAACCCGGTGGGGGCGCCATTGCCAGGCATTTGTTACCCACGTAGCTGGGCGGTTGCCGCACGACGGTGCCGCACCAGCGGAGGTGGCTCTCTCTCGTTTTATAGACCTGCCCCTCAGCCTAACTGGCATTTTAGCATCGCATGTGACGCCAGTCATTTCCCGCCACTTAGCCCACGCGGCAGCAATACGTGCCTTGACGTCGTAGTCGATGTCACCAGAAACGTGAAGTACAGATCCCAGGTACTTAACCTGATCCGTGCACTCGACCAAGTGATCGCCTATGCGGACGGGTATGGGATCTGTGGAGTTTAACGCCAAATATTCAGTCTTCACCACATTAAGCTTCAGACCGGCGCCGTTCTCAAGTGCCTCCTTCCACACTTTCACACGTCAAACCAATCTGTTCCTGTCTGCGTCCATCAGCGCAGTGTCATCAGCATACATAAGCAACCACGGAGGCTGCTCATGTGAGTCTCCGATGCCTTCCGACAAAACGTCTAATACCAAGCTGAACAGGTATGGGACTAACTACGGATCCTTGGTGTACCCCGACGGTGGTGGGGAAGGTTTTTGTGTCGCCAACAGCGGTCCAAAGCACGGAACCGGCAAAGCACGGAACCGGAATCTCGGTAAAGTCTCGGATGGTGTCGATGTAAGCCTCTGGGACTCCTTTGGACCTCAATGCCCACAAGATCATCGCGCGAGGCACACAGTCGAAGGCTTTCTGCATGTCTAGGAATAGAAAGTGCAGGGGCGTGTTCCTCGCTCTGTATCTCTCCGCGACGATCCTTAGGGCGAACGCCGGATCCATAGTCCCGTGTACGGAGCGGAACCCATACTGACACTCCGAGAGGGTACTCTTCTGTTGGATCCGGGAATCGATTATCCGCTCGTAAAGCTTCATGGTCTTTCATGGTGGACATTATCTTTATACCTCGGTAACTACCACACTCCTTCACCGAAGACCGCTCTTGAAGACTGGCGTAATGACACTCAGCCTCCACTGGTTTGGGATTTTACCGGTGAGGAGGACACAGTTATAAAGGTTAGCGAGGATGCCCACACCACGGGCCCCTCTTTCTTTCTTTTCTTTCTCTTTCATGCGACGAATGAGAGTTTGGACTTCTGCAGGCGTTATCGGCGGCACTAGTCCTTGATTTGGAGGGAGTTCTGGTGGCTGCACCTCTTGATGCTGCTTATTCAGCAGCTCGTGGAAGTATGAGCGCCATCTCTCCTTCACCGCGACTTCCTCGTACAACAGATTGTCCCCAGGGCCTTTGATGCAGCGGCACTTGGTTATAGCCTGCGCCGCTTCAGCCCTGGAGCGCGCCAACTTATAGATGAGCTTTTGTCCCTCAAACGATTCCAACTTGATGTATAGCGGTTGCAAGTGGTCTCGTTTGACCCTGGCTACGGCTCTCCTGTGGCGCGTTCATTATTAACGTTTATTATTATTCGTTCGCTTTTGTACTTGTCGCAGTCTGCGGGAGATTTGGACGCTTGCCACTTTCTAAAGAGGGCTTTCTTCACCCTGATCTCCTTCTGGTCTGTGTCGTTCAACCACCAGGTGTCCTTGTCACACTTGCGTCCACCCTTGGGCGTGCCGAGCACTGCCTTCCCCGCCTCAATATTAACTGCCTGAATCTCGTCCCAGCAATCTTGCACGGGTTCGTCTACAGCATTAGCGCACTTATAGCATATTATAACGCACTTATATATATATATTAGCGCACCGATAGCTGAGACGAAACTCTGGGACTTGGCTTCATCAAGCAGCCACCACTTGGTTCTGCGTTGGCCGCGCTCAACACGTTTACCTTTGGGTTTTACGCGGAGGGCCATGACAAGGACACGGTGTTGCGTAGTGAAACTCTCTCCGAGTATAAGCGGAGGTTATAACCTTACCTATTATACATTTCATAGGAAATAAAAAAATATTTACCTTGTTTTACGTTGACAAACATTCTATTTTTACGCTATAGTAAAGATATAAAATGCCAATAAATATATTTTATTGTATTTTATATTTTCGTATTACGTGTATTCATGATAAATCATCTAGAGCTAAAACCCATTAATTCATTTATACTGATTTTAATTTTCGATTTTTTTGTTTTGTATTGAATTACTTTTCGTGTTAAAATCCGTTACACAAAATTATCTGCTTTTATCTTTTGTATTAGTGTGATTGACGTGGTTATCCTTAAGATTTCAATACCAATAAATACATTTTATCGGGTTCTCTCGTAAAACAAAATTTGAAATGTTTAAGTATAACTAGCTTTAGAGTATTTTCAACTAAAATTATTATTTAGTAATGCACTTACTGGGTTATTTGGTTAGTACATTACTATGTTACACTCTAAAATAGGGTTATCTGGAAATATCACTAGGAAGAGCAAAAAATTCTGATTCTAGTGGGCTAATAAAACTAATTTCGCTTTTTTTTCACTTATCGGGTTTTAACACCCAACCCTCGATATGTCATGTAGTTCTTAAATTTTAATCTACTAGCATAAAATTCTTACTATGATAAGCACACTGGAGCGCTAGAGAATAAAACCTTAAACCTCAGTGCGGTGGTTTCATTTAGCTTACCTCCGGCAGATTAAAAGTCTTCAACCTACTTGATTGACTATCTTAGGCATGTGCTTCTCCAAGGCGCCCGAATCTTTAAGGTAATGTACCTATCTATTTTGTTAATTTACAGGAGAACACACTTGTTAACTTTATCTCAAACAACAAAACACACATGTGCATATATTTTTTATTATTACAAGGCAGAGGTGCTAACACCCACATTTCGCCAGTTTATGTTTGGGTCCCAATGTAATAGGTGGCGAGCCTATTGCCATTAACCGGGCACTGATAAACCTGCGATAAATACACACATAACTTCGAAAAGCATCGACAAGTCATTGGTGTGTGCCATGGTAAACCTTTAATCTTTTTATAAAGAATACTATATAGTGCTGACCCGCCGAAGTTTGCACCGCCAATTTTTTTGTGTGGCGTCCGATTCCGTTCCCGCTGCACCCTCTACTGTATTAAGCATGTATTATACATATAAACTTTATTCTTGAATTACTCTATCTATTAAAAGAAACCGCATCGAAATCTGTAGCGTAGTTTTGAAAATATAAGCATACATAGGGACATAGGGCCGCGGAAAGCGACTTTGATTTATACTATGTAGTGATTTATACGTTTCTAGGATTCATTTTGAAGATAGCACGGGGTGCTACTGCGGTGGACGAGCTCAAATTCACCAAGCATAGATTATTCCAAAACAATCTGTGCGTACCAGGGCCTTTTATATCTTGCGATTTAGGTCTAAGATATCGCGTAAAGATCGCGTGAGGAACTCACGCATCCGCGGCAGCCTTCATGTCCGTGACATCGCAGATAAAATGCAAGAGAGCCGCCTCCGCTGGTGCGGCCACGTCTTGCGGAAACAGCCCAGCTACGTGGGTAACAAATGCCTGGCAATGGCGCCCCCACCCGGTCCAGGTAGAAGGGGTAGGCCCAAGAAGTGCTGGCTTGGCGTCGTGGAGGGTGACATGCGTGAAAACGGTCTCACTACCTTGGACGCCCAAGATCGTGCGAAGTGGAGGAGGAAGAGCCGGAAGGCGGACCCTGAGCTCCGAGGGCACCGTGGCCTCGGATGCAATCAGGACTAACGTCTTTATGTGGATGATGATGATTTAGGTCTAAGATATATGAATCGGGCTATAATAAATAAAATTAGGTCGCATGGTTATTTTTGTGGTAGGATCCAAACTAGAAGGTCATAATGGTACGTGGCTATTAATATTGACCCATGACTAAAGGTTTGGTTGCCATTTGCGAGAGGGTAGTACTGAGTCTTATTCGTTTATCAGCTTAGGTGTACAGGTAAAGTCCTGGGTCAGCCGGGGTGCAAGGGATATGTCGATGACAACCTCACCTCCGGCCTAGCAACACGACCCACAGTCAGCGTGCGGTTTTAGTCGGTTTTACGAGTCCGACATAACCTTCGCTTCCGACTCCGGCGGGGGATTTCCACACGAAAAAAAAAGAGATGTACAGGTAAAGTAAGAATGTATCTCTCAAAATGGCAAATACGTGAGTTTCATCAATAAACTGGCTCCGCTACACATATTTTAATATGTACTGGCGGTTTCCATATCAGAATATTACAAGCAAAATATAATAATATAGTGCGGCCGCCGCCATGGATACAGATTACAGCAAAAATGGCAGCAAGGTCACCGTTTGTATATTATTAACCTGTTGCTTTAACGTCTACCGTCTCCTATATACGTCTCTAGACTAGTCCGTAAGTTTTCTTCAAAGAAAATCTGAGATTGCGTCTTAAGGAAAACTGAGTTGATGATGTTTAATTCCTGTTGTCTGTTAATGAAAGCGATGGCGAATTAATTTAAACAGACATTCCTTGTAATTTAAGATGGAGCAGTTGCCTTTGAGACAAGACTCGGACTTGTGATCCTTAATAATGTAAACTCTTATTGTATTCATAATGTTGACACAATTTATTTTGTATTTGATGTTTTTGTAATAAAATTAAATATGTTGCTTTTACTCGACAAGTTTTTTTTATAAAGGACACGTCAATTTGACTTCGCCTCGCCTGATGGTAAGCTAAAGGCAAAATCTAGGAAAGAGGGTCACCATCGTAAACATGTACCATGTTAACAGTAGTGGCACTCAGCTTGACGGCTTCATCAGATGCCTTTTCACGCCCCGCTTAAAGGACCCGGGACTGTAGGAAGAAAGAAATACGTGAGCTGACAGGGAGTTCATGATCTTAATGGTGCGGCATAGGAATTTGGTGATAGAGCGAAGTATAAGGATCAATTTAATGATACCCTATCATTAAATAGATCTTGAAAAGCAGCTTTAGGTTTTTTAAATACATTTTTTTTTGTTTTGAATGGCCATTTAGGATGTTGTCTTGTCACTAATGGTAATTAGTGAAACACAAATTGAATACGAGCATAAAACTAGCTCCACTAATGGATTGAAGGCATACCTCTATGCACCTACACGGACTTTCACTCATCTACAATCGTAATATCTGCAATCTTCTTCTATTTGGGGTATGATCTTCTTAGTGAAGGTCGACGACTATCAAATCAAGCAGCTCTTAAGAGAGATCAGGTACTCTTGTTGAATCAATGGCGTAGGTTATTTACCCAGGACATTCTTCTCGTACCAACACTGTGTTTACCCTGTATCTTTCCTTGAATTATGTGATCTAAAAACTGGTATACATTTGGGATTTCCCATAACGTGTCCGAGATATTTCAACTTCCTAATTTTTACCGTGAAATTTTCAATACAAAACACAAGTAATATTCAACTAATTCACGAATAACAGCAAACTGTTTATAAAATAACCCTGTAATTATCCAAATACGTTTCATTTCCCTCACAAATTATTTAACTAAACCACTAAATAGATTTGATAACGAACATATTAAGGGTCTCTAAAAGTTGCGTCCGGTCGAGACCCAAACTTTTGTTCTCCGTCGAGAATTGAGCGGCCGGTAACCGCCGAGAATAGGGTTGTCTCTAATATTTTAATAAAAATAATATAGTGAACTGTTAAAGTAAAATTTTCTTATGACAAATTTGGTTTAAAGATATCCGATTTTATAAATATTATTTCTCGAGCTTTTCGAGAACGCTCCATACAAAATCATAGCACGTGGTGAAGTCACTGCATGCTATCGCGTACTGAAAATGAATGGAGTGTTAGAGAATATTGCATTTATCTCAGTCTATGTTGCGTTTACATATTTATATGAAATTGAATAAGAAATCTAAAAAGGTAATTTTGAATTATTTCTATTTATTAATGTTTTGATTTATTTTGAGAGGTAAATTAAAAATAATTATTTAGAGTTTCAGTTTATTTAGGCAATATTATTATAAACCATGCATATTTTGAAGAAAAAAAAACTTAGACAATAAGCAGTACTTTTAAAGATTCTCAAACATAAATGGAATTATATATTATGTGAGTATATATGAGTATTTAGGTAATATAATATGTAAATGTGTATGTATTATATGCAAGTAATATAGTGTATGTATAACGTGAGTATGTATAATTAGATATTGTATACAAATTAGACTGTTAACCTTTTAGTAAATTGCTAAGGTAGACTGGCAGATAATGACTTTGGCATTAAGTCCGCCTTTGTATAACTAGGCATAAAATTTAAAAATAAATAAATAAAGATCCACATCCCTATTGAGCGACGGGTACTGTCGAGAATTGAGCGAGTAATTGAGTAATCTCGGCCACGGACTGTGGCCGCGGCTCACATGACGAAATGTACGTTTGACACGCTATTTGGTTCAACGTAATGAAGGTATTAAGGGCTGGGGATTATTGAGGGAAACTATTACATACAAGGGCTCTTTGCCCGTGAAAATTGTACGAATTTGAGCTTTTAGTTTCTGTTTTACGCAACATGTTATGGTTCGTTGAAAATTAGGATTAGGATAATATCGTTGTTTTAAACTATCGCGGCGTTTACTCATAGTGTATAATATTTCAGGACTTCAAGCGATATATTTTGGAAATACTTACTTTTGCCGACGTTTTGGGTGCGTTATAGCACCCGTGGTCACGACGACAAGATGGCGTGCGATTTTAGTCGGTTTTGAGTCCGATATTACCATTCTGCTAGCTCCAGTGGGAGGGATTTATTCACTTAAAAAAGTTTACTAATGTTATAAATGTGAAAGTTCATAATGTTTTTTGGATGTTTGTAACTGAATTGCGTAAAAATAGCGCACCAATTTTGGTAAAACATGATCACATTGGTAGTTTATGTGTACCTATTTTATAACTTTAAAAAGGCAGTTTTCATTTCTCTTTAGATTTAATTCTAAGGTTCACGTAGAAAAATTCTACAATTAATGCTAAAAAATCTTGCCTTCGTTCTCAGAATATTACATCCGCAAAACAGTACATTAGCAAAACATTATATTCTCAAAATATTACCTGTACTAGAAACAGAAAATATGTAAAATAATTGCACTGAATTGGCAAAATGATTTTGTGGAAATTATCCTACGAAACCTTTTTCCTTTTCTGTAAACTATAACTAATACGCTATCAATCAGTACGTTAGTTAGATATATTTGAATGTGTTAGTAGCAAGTGTAATCACGTGTGTGTAATCCCTAACAAGAATGCAATCAGTAGCGATAGGGCTTAATCTATCGGCGGTGGATCGTTCGGCAAATGTTTACTAGCCGATTACCGAGGATCGCTGGTCGCCCCACCCTTTGCCAACAACTCACAGAGCTTCCATTGCGTAAATGGAACTCTTTATGACTAGAAATTATAAACGTTTTAGTTGCTTTAGATAATGGTTATATTTTTTGTTACTCTTTCTTTATGCGCGCAGAATACCACCACCATGACCATAAACTTAAGATAATATATCTACTTTCATATAGCTATGTATTATTGCTCTCTTTATGTGACATTGTTATCGAATATATTGAGATTATTTTATTGTATTTGAAGCTATTTGACATTATTATATATATGTTGGCATTTTTAATCGTATATTTGCCTCTGTGGCGTGGCGGTAATGCAAACAGGAGGTGCGGGTTCGATCCCCGCTCAGGGCAAATATTTGAATGCATGAGCGTGAATATGGCTATTTGCATTGGTGTGGGTGTTTCTACATATAATATGTATGTATTTACAAAAAAAAATTAAGTATGTTTACCCGCATTCTAGATTCCATAACACAAGCTAATTAAGCTTACCATGGGTCTAGATAGCGTTGTGTAGAATGTTGTGCAATATTTATTATTTATTTATTTCGCCCATTTTTCGAACTATTTATCATTATTTAATAATAATTAAACTGACGAAATTGGAAGCTACTTATACGCATTTTATGACTAAGTGTTTCCCTAAACATATATTTGTACGCCATTATTTGAGGCAAAACATGACTGGACTATTATGTACTATTTATTTGTACACACATGTTTTGAAGAAATAAAAATGATTATATTCTATTCTAACTCGAATTCGAACCGCATGGTGTTTTTTCTTCTGTCCTCTCGTACTGCTGAGGTACCAAGGACGCATTAAGAAAATTTCTGGTACCCAATGGGCCTTGGCTTCTATTTCCATATGGACCTGCTTCTGCTATGGAGCCACAAGTGCTCAGCACCATCAGATCATTGATTAGTTTAAAATCTCCAGTGTCTTGAACCTTCTACAATTCTTATTATATCAAGTTAAATCTAGTAGAAAAAAGAACGACATCAGGGCTACTACGCTATTGTATACTGGTATCATTATTTACAGTAAAAAGAACTAATTTCTATCACAAATGAATCTAAAAATAAAAAACGAAAAAAAAAAATATCAAAGCAATCGCAAAATTCAATCTCGCAAAAATGTTATTTATAAACTGTTTTGAAATTAATTAAAACCAAAAACAGGGTCCTGTCCCGAGTCAAATTTCTATCGTTCGTTCATTAAAAAAAGGCATCGCAAAAAGGCGTCGATAAGGCAAACAATCTGCGAATATAATAGAAGCTTAATCCACGAAGTAATTTAAAGAAAAATAACATTAGCAATTCAGATGAGGTCTATCGGATGCTGTTATAAACTGTCAGGCTGGGAGAGGCCAGCTACAAATTGACTCCGAGAGGCGCTACTTGGTCGTGAAACTCGATTTGTCTGACGCCTTGACGTCATATTTTCCTTAAATTTTCGACAGCCGTTTATTTATTTGGCCTTGATAGTGCTGTGACGTAAGGTTTTGCTTATATTTGGTCTACCACTGTAGTTAAGCTGGTAGGTAATGTCCTTTTGGGTTTCAGATTGAGCAAATTATCATAGAGTGAATCTGCGTAGGTATGCTGAAAAAATAACGTACTTTTTGAAAACTTTCATTGGAGCCAAAACCCACTATTTCTTAACTGCCTTCAAAAAGGAGGAAGATTCTTAATTCATCGGGGTTTTATTTATTATTTTTATTTTATTTATGTATGTCCTCCGATGTTTGCATCGTTAATGAACCGATTTTCAAAATTCTTTTTGCATTGAGTTCGCTGTGAATTACCAGAAATGAATATGGGACAATCAATATTAATTTCATATTACTTAATTCCGTCTTCCGTCTAAAATATTAGTCCATAACATCTATATTACTTCGTACTTCAGAACACAACCCGCAAATGTCCACTGACCGTCTCAAACGTCGATATGTAAACATTTCATTAAGGGCTGACCGCACTCGGCCTTGAACTAGCCACTATGAACCCAATAGAGAATTTATTGCCCTTGGTAACTCGTCACAACACGGTGTTTCCCATAGTGTGTGCTAATCCGATCGCTTATTCATGTGGGTTACGAAACTTACCACTTATGGGGTTTAACGTTTGTAAAGTGCTCGTGTATGTACATTGAAGATATAAATATAAGAGGTTTTGCTATGTTAAGAATATTGAAAACATGAATAGGATTTTTTGTCTGTTTGTTCGCGAAGCATACTGAACGGATAATGTATGATGATAAACCTACTAAAGTTATAAATAATTGAGTGTTAACTGTCGCGTGCGGAACAGTATTATGACAGCCAGCGAATTAAATCTATAGAAATAAGCCCGAGCAGGGCCAGACTGATAGGGATGACCCTGGGTCAGCCGAGGTGCGAGGGATATGTCGAAAACAACCTCAATTCGACCCACAGACGGCGTGCGGTTTCAGTCGGTTCGAGTCCGATATAACCTCCTCCTCCGGCTCCAGCAGGGGAGGTAAAAAAGCCATATAAATAATAAAAAATAGGTACCTTAATTTTAAGCGTTTAACGTTTAGCCTAAGGTTTCGGCAACTTTTTAGCAGCCATGGTTGTTTAATGACTGGCTAGAAGTAAATAATACCATATGAATTGCGATGGAATCTGTTAAAAAGTATACCTTTTTTTTTCTGTGCGGAAATCCCCTCGGATACCCCCCCTGCCGGAGCCCGAAGGGGAGGTTATGTCGGACTCGAACCGACTAAAACCGCACGCCGACTGTGGGTCTTGGTGCTAGGGTGTAAACTAAATAAACTCCTAGTCGTACTTCAGGTACTTAACATATTGTTAAACAACTAGCGCCAAGCTTGTGCTTTTATGTAGCGGTGTTTTTTTTATATCGGTATAGCGGTATCTGCGGTAGCCTAGTGGTATGGGTAATGGACTGCTGAGACGAGGTCTCGGGTTCGATCCCAGGTTTACCATGGCACACACCAATGACTTTTCGATGCTTTTCGAAGTTATGTGTGTATTTATCGTAGGTTTATAACCTAAACATAAACTGGCGAAATGTGGGTGCTAGCACCTCTACCTACCCCTTCGGGGAATACAGGCGTGAGTTTAGGTTATGTTATTATGTTTTTTTTTATGGAATTACCGTTTTATTGAACTTTACTAACACGATGGAGAGAAAATAATGCAAAAAAAATATGTCCATATCGTTTTTTTTATGCCAATTTGTTATGTACCTCGAATACTACTAGGGATTTTCAGCTTCGGGAGTGTTCCCTTTACACCCGGTATATCATGGTCCACAATATTCCTTCGCGTGGATGTAAGCAACATGAGGTTATGGCTGTTTTTCAACCGAAAATAAACTGTATGTTTATTGGGGCCATGTAAAAGATCCTAGCTAAAGGTAATAAGGCTTGCCCTCTGTTACATGGCAGTTAGAACTGAAAAATACCTATATTCGGCAAAATTGGGGGTTTATACATCTATGCCAACCGCTTATTGGATATATAGTAGTATACAGTATAATATATGTATACACTATAATATAATTAGAAATATTATTAACCTAGGTACAATACCTATTAAATTAAAATAGACCCATCTCAACAAACACGGCATAACTTAACAGCACTTCGCAAACATTAACCCAACACACACACACATACGCGAACAAATACACACAATGACTCACACAAACAAACCGCGCATGTTTACATACACACGCATAAATTACACACACACACACACACACAAACAACAGTTAGTTTTATCGTTTATTTAGGTGGTATTAGCACCTTAGCCTGAGTTGGGTCGGGGTACATTCCTTTTACAGATTTATGACACCTACTAAATACTGAGAGAGGAGATATATAGTAGTCGGGTATTTTAAGTACTTACACAGTCTGAAAGATGTTGTGCTTTAAGATTATATTGCTTACAACATATTTTTGTTTGGGTGAACGTAAGCTGATTAAAATATTTTATAATAACTGTCGCTCAGAGCTCCGCCTACGTGGGATACTGATTCTATGCGACCCACGAGAAGCTATTCTAGAATAAAAAGCCTATGTGCTATTCAGGGCACAACCTACCTTTGTGTCGAATTTCTAAGAATAAACAAAGAATATTCCAGGTTCTAGATTCTACTAAAGCTAAACTATTGTGGTGCCATAGTCAACGCTAAAAATTACATTACATTTTAGACTTCATTTCTATAAGTCTAAAGTTCAAAATGAAATGAAAAAGTTTCAGTACACTTTTTCATTCGCTTTGCAAAAAGTCATTTAATTTTGAACTTTAAAAACATCGAATTAAAGTCTTTTGGATGTTTGGTAAAGGAAACACAGTATTGAAGAGCTTGCCTCCCAGCCATTTTCTGCTTCGTGTATTGGTTTTCTCTTCCTTATTACTATTCGCTTCTGTAAATCGCATACAGTGCAGAATATTCCATCAAGAAGCAAGCGGCTCTTTGACTCTTTCTTTTCCTGCACCATTAAGACCTAGAATTCCTCACCAGCTCACTTGTTTCCTTTTTATAGTCCCGAGTTATTTAAGCGGGGTATCAACAAGCATCTATTGAGGCCATCAACTGGATGCCACCATTATTAACAAGTTAAGTGCTTGTAATAGTAAGACTCTTTCCTGAGAGATTACCTTCAGCTTCACATCAAGTGAGGTGTTAAAAAAAGCTAAAGACAATGAAAGAATTCCAGGAAGGCCGATCATCCACAGGCTGTGTTAGACATACCGTAGAAAGTATCATTGATGTAAATGATTAATTAGGAAACATGATCAAACCATAATATATTTTTTTATTACATTTGTTAAAAATAATGTGTAGATGTTTTCAGAAATAAATAAATAAAATAAATGTTACAGTTAATTCACACAGTTAACATTCGCAATAGAAACGAGGATTTGAAATCCTTCATCGCCGTAGCACCCCAGCGGCGGCGTGCGTATGAAGGAAGCCTCTCCATTCCAGGGGCGAGTTGGAGACAACGTTGTTCCCCCTCCCGAGGAGGGCTAGACTGTAAGGGATGGCCCTGGATCAGCCGGGGTGCGAGGGATATATCAAAGAAGACCTCACCGCCAGCCTAGCACTACGACCCACAGTCAGCGTGCGGTTATAGTCAGTCCAGCTCCGGCAAGGGGAAGGTATCCGAGGGGATTTCCGTACGGAAAAAAAAACTCGTAGCATCCGCTGCTTTCGTCAAAAGACACCAAAAAATTAGTACTGCGCGTATAGTCTTCTATATATATAAAATCACTTGTCCCGACTGACTGACTGATTCATCAACGCAGAGCCTAAACCGCTGGACCTACAAACTTGAAATTTTGGCAGTAGTTGCATTTTATGATGTAAACATCCACTAAGAAAGGATTTTTGGAAATTCTGCTACTAAAGGGGTAAAATAAGGGATGGAAGTTTGTATGAAAGTCCGTCATTTTCAGAGCTAGATGCACTAAATTTCATAAACCTGTGTCGTTTAAGGAATAAATGAACACCTGTATCAGCGTTTTTCAAAATTTAACTACTAAGACGGTAAAATAGGTATTCGAAAAATTGCCGGGAAATGCCTAAAAACAGCAAATCTTTTTGACAGAACGAAGTCTGTCGGGTCCGCTAGTATTATATATTTTTGGACGTGACTGGAGTCAAGATAAATGCCATCATGAATTTGGTCCGTTAAATATAACTTAAAGACAGTTGATAATAACTTTTAAAGCCAGTAGTTCGTAACCAGGTATAAAACTGAAATAGCCAACAACCTGAAACACCAATGGGCACAGATCATTCGACTATTACTGCCAAAATTTACGACCATATCAAACCGACTTCAGCTCGAGCCAATATTTTCTTTAATTATACTTTATCCATACGACTTATACTTATTTACACAAAGTTATTTACGAGTGCCCCACGACCCATATACTCGGGAAAGCGGTAAGCTATTAACTTTTCTGTTTACTTAGCGATAAAACGAACGAACCACTTTTATGGAGATTATTTTGTCACATAATATTTGAAGTTTTTACGTGTCTCCAAGATGTTAATAAGCGTACCACACTAATTGGAAGTCGCGAGATAATGGCGTCGACGAGATTGCGCGTGGTTTGTGATCATAAATTAGATGAATCTTGGCGGAGTGTTCGGTGTGTTTGGGGGTAGATATTCCGTATTAGAGGGACTTTGTTGGGATCGTAGCGATATCTGGTAGCTTGTGTAGTCAAAGGGTGCTGATTTCATACGTCTATGTTATGTGTACATATAAACGCTGCATTTGTTTATCATTTCAGAAAACGGTTCTTTTAACGTACAATGCTCCTGATGTAACTTTTAAACTATCGCGGCGTTTACTCATAGTTTATAATTTTCGGGACGACCAGTCAAGTCGAGACCACGGGTTCTGCAACGCACCCGAAACGTCGGCAAAAGTAAGTTTTTCAAAAATATACGGTGTACGGCTTCCGCCAGCGTCGCTCGACCGGTGACCTTCTTGTGTATCTCACAAACCGTTGGGCGCAAGCCATCGAGAGCCAAGGTGAGGCACTAGCGGTCAGCCTAGATATAGCGAAGGCCTTCGATCGGGTATGGCACAGAGGTCTTCTTGCAAAGCTACCATCTTATGGACTCCCTGAGGGGCTGTGTAACTGGATTTCCAGCTTTTTGTCCAACAGAAGCATCCAAGCCGTCGTGGACGGCTGTCGCTCGGACCGCATGGACATAAACGCTGGTGTCCCACAAGGTTCCGTGTTGTCTCCGACCCTGTTTCTGCTGCATATTAATGACATGCTGTCGGATGAATCCATTCATTGCTATGCGGACGACAGTACTGGAGACGCATGTTACACGGGCCGTGCAAACATCCCCCAGTCCGAGGTGGAGGGGAGTCGCGAACAACTTGTGTCGGAAATCGAGACTACTCTCTCGGGAGTATCCGATTGGGGTCGACTAAACCTGGTCCAGTTCAACCCCACCAAGACACAAGTATGTGTATTGACCGCTAAGAAAACCCCATTTATTGTAGCGCCGCAATTCCTGGGCACACGGCTTACCATTGCCCCGAGTATCGGGATCCTAGGCGTCGACATTTCAAGTGACGTCCAGTACCGCAGTCATTTAGAGGACAAGGTCAAGCTGGCAACAAAGAAACTTGGAGTTCTTAACAGGGCAAAGCAGTACTTCAATGCGGGGCAGCGACTCCTTCTTTATAAGGCACAGGTTCGGCCCCACATGGAGTACTGCTGTCGTCTTTTTGCCGGAGCGCCCGCACGCCAGCTTAACCCTTTCGACTCGGTGCAAAGACGTGCGTTGAGGCTCGTCGACAGTCCCATACTCGCAGGCGATGTGGAACCTCTCAGCCTCAGAAGGGATTTTGCCTCACTGTGTGTTTTCTACCGCCTATATAATGGTTTGTGCTCAGATGAATTATTTGACATGATGCCCACAGCTACATTCTATCATCGCACCGCTCGCCATAGACAAGGGAATTCATCCCCACACATTGCATCCGAATACGGTGTGTACCGTGCGGTATGAAAGGAACTTCATCCCTCGTACGCTCAAGCTGTGGAATGAACTCCCTGCCATGGTTTTCCCAAGCGACTACAATATGGGGTTCTTCAAGAGGGGCATTAGAAGGTTTCTTCAGGGTAGGCAGCGCGAGTGTAAAACCCCTAGTGTTGGATACGTCCTTAGGCCGCGGTAACCACTTTCCATCAGGTGGGCCGTGTGCTCGTCTGCCACCTAAGTGGTATAAAAAAAAAAAAAAATATCGCGTGAAGTCCCGAAAATTATAAACTATGAATGCTCCTGATAATAATATTATTATGTTCTGACCCCTAACTG
The DNA here is from genome assembly GCA_914829495.1 of Eilema sororculum. Lineage (NCBI taxonomy): Eukaryota > Metazoa > Arthropoda > Insecta > Lepidoptera > Erebidae > Eilema > Eilema sororculum. The sequence continues at coordinate 24,827,215 of OU618538.1, read as the reverse complement.
TCAGGCGATTTAAATAGTTTTTTTCTTAAAGAATTTTAGAACCGAAGTTACTAATATTCCCTCTAAACCCTTCAACTAAGCTAAATTGCTTGTGCTAGGAGTGGGTTCACGTCGGTAGTGTAATGGCCAGGATTCGAACCTGGGACCTCTCGATCGTAAGGCCGACTGCTTAACCGCTAAGCTACCGACGCATAGTTGTAGTACTAATAAAATATTGTGTAATTTGGTTAGATAGTTAATTTTTTCTCATGAAGAAGAAAGGCCGTTTCAAATTTCAATCATTGAAACTACTTTTATACACTTTCTTATGAAATGTCAATAGATTATATTTTCCAACATTATGGGTCAGCCAACGCCAGTATAAATTCAACAGTCTCGACAGTATAATTTGGGATTGTCACAAAATAATTCTTCTTCCGACCTTGAATTGTTGACGCCTATTCAAAAAAGTATTGCATTAAATTAGCATAATAAATATCGATGGATGGTAGGTCCATGGACGTAGTTAAGTTACCTAACAGTATTTATCTCCAGTATATTTTTTCGGGATATTTTAATGTACTAACTTTTACAGAACAGGTAGGCTGGCAAAAGTTTTCAGACTTAGACGGACGTGTTGGCAGAAGAGATTTAGTCCTTAAGACCATGTTAAATTTATAGTTGTATATTTTAACTTTAAGTTGACGATTTTTTTTTATCTCAAGTAACAGAGTGACACTTAATTGCCGTCAAAGGGGCTGTTTTATGTATACTTACTGTTACAGTAAAACGCCCTATGGTACATTCGTCCAAAAGCGAGTAAAGTTTATTTCTAGAATAAACAGGCAACATCACCCTAGCAGAGTATACCAGCTAGAACCAAGCGTTTCAGTGACTCATTCCTATGCCGCACCATTAAGACCTGGAAGTCCCTGCCAGCTCACGTGTTTCATTCTTCCTACAGTCCCAGGTCCTTTAAGCGGGGCGTCAAAAGGCATCTAATGAGGCCGTCAAGCTGAGTGCCGCCACTGTTAACATGGTAAATGTTTACGATGGAGACCCTCTTTCCGAGTCTTTGCCTTTAGCTTAACATCAGGCGAAATGAAGTCAAATTGACGTGTCCTATATAAAAAAAAACATGTTGGATGTTTATTCTAGGAATAAATTTTACTCGCGTGTGGGTCGAACCAGCCCTTAGTCATCTTGGATATAATATTTGCGGCTGTACGTGAGGCTGGCCGTGGTTTTATAAGAGAACCGAATTTTCTGAGACACTTTTTATTTCACTGAGAACTATTCGGTAAATATAAAAATGCTGAAACATCAATGTGATCAAATTTTGTGGCGTAGATTAAATTGTACACCATAATGTACAGAAAAAATATAACTGTTTGGTTTAGTAAATATATTTAGTATACATTTATTTGTATACCAAGATTTTTGTTTGAAACACACTTATAACAAATGCGATAAAATTGTAATCGCACACCACTGGGAAGGTTTCAGCTCAAATTTATTTGCGACACCCAACACCACGAGAAACCAGAAAAGTTGATGGCTTGTAACGAAACACTTCGGCGTAATAAATTGAAATGTATACGATTTTCTTTGGGGATTTATTTTTCATTGATGCCTATTTTGTTTCGTGTTCTCTCTGTTTATTTAAACCGGTATTAGGTTACGTTTTGGGACAAGAATATTTATAGCTATGTTTAATGTTTATAACTTTAAGATTTTGCTATTTTGTCATTTTGCTAATAGGTTTTAAAAAGATCTCCACTGAAGAGGCATTAAAAGTAGGATAGGATAGGAGACTCTTTTTTCCGGACTTAGCCTCTCTTCTTGGGCCAATGTACGTGAAGAGCACCGGCTAGATCAGCCAGCCTAGCTCCGCCCAGAAGCGCAGAAGCTTACTGGGGGCTTCGCAGGCTTCGCGGAGCGACCTCACTGTGCCGAGGATTTGGGATCGTTGATTGGCCACTGCCTCGAAATCCAGTATTACGTGGGCGGCCGTTTCCTCGGCACCCAAACACCCCCTGCAGAGGGGACTGTCCGTGACACCGATGGTGTATAAGTGCTTATTGAGGGGACAGTGACCCGTTATTATCCCCATAATTGTTCTTAGACTGGTTCGGTCTAATCTTAAGAGACGTTTCGTTAGTCGTTTGTTTATCGACGGCATGGCCATTTTTGATTGCCTGCCTTTGTTTGTACCCATCTATCATTATGTAGTTTCACAGATCTCTCGCGTATCCAAGTACGGATCTGTGAGCATTAAAAGTATCCATCCAATGAGATTGAAGTACGTAGATATAAATTTTGTCTTTGTAGCTTAAAAGAATATGGAATATATATTGCTTTTTATTTATGTAACAAATATTTACCTTGACAAAGAAACATATTTATTCAGATCACGTACGGAAAATATTGAAGACGTCTCTAGACAATGAAAGAGACACGTTTAACAATATGCGTATTATATTATACTATTATATTTGAAGTAAGATCCTAACTCACTCACTGGCAAACCAAACCCTTGTACCTAAAAAACTAAAAGTTTGCATGTGTCGGATATGCCATTTCTTTCTTATCGTGCGAAAAATCCCCACGGATACTACTACCCCTTATGTCGGACTCGAACCGACTAAAACGCACGCCGTCTTTGAGTCTTTGGCTGTCATCCTTTATGCCATAAACCTTTAGCAATGGATTAAGGTTCAAAACCTTAATCTAAGAAAGGGTGTTCTAATTTTGTGTGCGGAAAAGCAATAAATCCTTATAACTTACCTACATTATTTTCGTGCGAAAATCACTAAGGATATGTTGAATAGTGGGCTGGTTATATCGGACTCGAACCAACTAAAACAGCACACCACTCCATCTTACTACCCTTAGCACGAACCATTAAGAGAATGGAGCAATACGATTGGCCGCCTGTCTACTGTGAATCTGTGTCTGTGAAGCCGTTCCCCCAATACGCTTACTATACGATTACGATAGTTGTTCGTGCTAGGGTTACAGATCTCAAATGCTGGGTGTACTGACTCTAAATCAACTCCAATTTCAGGATGGTCCTCTCCAGTATGGGGATCTTGACTTGTACCTACTGATTAAAACTTCATAGAAGTAGTAGACATTTTCGTGTCCCCGAAACTCGTAAAACTGCGTGGTAATTTAATTGACGCAGATGCTACACACCACATGATAGGTATTCAAACTGTTATCTTATATATAAAAGAAAGTCATGTTATTTACACTATTTATAATTCAAGAACGGCTGTACTGATATGGCTGAAAATTGGTGAGGATGTAGCTTAGAACCAGGAGACGGACATAGGATACTTTTCAACCCGTTCGACCTCTATTTTATCCCGGGTATAGGTTCCTGTGAGTTGCGGTCATGGAATCAGTATTTCTGTGACCCTGGTACATTTGCATGAAGTAGGTACTAGGCTCTCAGACACTTTAGGGAACTTTATCTGGGTCACGGAAACAGGAGGAGTGTGTCTTATACTTCTATTCCGAACTTAACGCTGACGAGGTCGCGGGCAAAAGCTAGTTTAGGATACAATGTATTCATTTTATTTATATATACAGGCAAACGTCGTCAATCTATAAAAATTAAATGTAGATGTAGATAAAAAAGATATCTTATTCAGTTACGTATTGTGAGTCATATATATGAGCATATAAGAGTAAAATTTTCGGAAATCAAGTACGGATGGATGTACATATTGCGTACTTCCTGCGCGATGCGTAATATATATTATCACTCTCCTGAACGGAATTCCAGGAAAATTATATATATCTAACATAATAAATAGGTACTTTCCTTTTATTGGAATTTCTACGTTTCGAAATATAGGAACCTGTTTCGTATACAAAATTGAAGCAAAATTATACCAAAGAATTCCATGACAACAGTTTGAAGCTGAGAAAGTCTGAAGCGGAAAAAGCATTTAATTTTATTTGAATGATTTTTTTTTATATAGCTCACCTCAATTTGATTTCACCTCGCCTGATGTTAAGCTAAAAGCAAAGTCTCGGAAAGAGGGTCACAATCGTAAACATTTACCATGTTAACAGCGGTGGCACTCAGCTTGACGGCCTCATCAGATGCCTTTATAGCATTTATTATGCTAACTGTTAAATTCGAAATACATCGAGAAAAATGAAGCGCTTAAGTGGGACTTGAACTCACGATCTTTCCCTTACAGGGGGAATGCTCTTCCAACTGAGCTATTGAGCCACATCTGAATCACTTCAAATTTCTCTTCTCTCTATATTACTCGTATATAGTTAATTTTAAGCAGTTAAGGTTGAGGCTGGGCGCATTTAAGTATTAAAAATTTGTTGCGTCTGACACGAAGAAGAAGAATTACTTTGACAGCAGTACAAACGCTGATGGCCATATAAAGTGATTTTTACCAAGCAACCATTTTACAATATCCAACTTATATTATAAAAAAAATTGGGTAGATATCGGTGCTATATTTTTTTACACCACCACCTGATGGAAGATATGGCCCGGTGTAATTTTAGGGGTGTCATACTCGTACTGCCGATCCTTCTAATGCCATTCTTAAAGAATTGTAGTCGCTTGACAAAACCACAGTATCTCTACTGTGTATTCCACAGCTTGAGTGTGGATGTGATGAAGTTCCTTTTATACTGCACAGTGCCCACCGATTTCGGTCATAATGTGTGAGGATGAATTCCCTGTAGGTATGTGGCGAGCGAGCGACGCGATGGTAGAAAGTAGCCGTGAACATTATGGTGAACAATTCTTCTAAACACACGCAAGTACAATGGTACTTAATGTGATAATGTATTTATGTCTTAGCTCGTAATTATTACGTGAGATAGCATTAGACGTTATATAATATTACTGAATCAATATTATCTCTGACCAAACCAAAAATTTCTTTCTATATGAGTCAGCTGTCAGCCGCTTTTTTCATTTTGGCCACATCAAAATATCTTTGGAAGCAATACGAGTGATACAAAAAATATTCTGGCCTTTATACATTGTATAGATAATGAAAAGGCCTACAGAATACAAACGATAAAGCATTTTCTACTTTGTTATAGAATATTATTACAAATAATTGCAAAGGTAATACTTTTGAATGTATTTTTTACAGCAATAAGTATGCTAACTATACAAATCGAATACATAGTTCGTAAGAAATTCGGTAGATGACACCACCGTCGCTTTAAAGACGTACTTATATCTTAATGGGAAATTTCAATAACCTCGGGCGTGTCTCGGTAGCCGAATTGGTCAAGGCATTCCCCCTGTAAGGAAAAGACTTCCCTATGTATACGAAAGGTAATACTTTTCTAGGATATACTATAAAAGCTATAAGGTAATGTGTAGGTACTAATAAGAAATTAATCAGACTATCAACTTACTGAGATGACTATAAAATTGATTGTAAGAACAGTGATCCCATTATGGTGGACTGGCCTGGGAGGCAGTATCCTATCGTATTGGCATGTGATCACTGGAAAGAGATTCTTCCCAGATCTCCTGTGTCGTATCAGGTAGTTGCAATGTTTGAGAGCCATCACTGCGATGCGAGCGAATACTCAGGGCTGCACACGCTGGTGGAGAGCCCGCACGGGAGTTTTCGGCGGTCATGGCACAGAGTAAGACGACGTGCGGTTTTAGTAGATTTGAGCACGATATAACCGTTCCCATATTTGCCAGGCAAAAAGAAGTACACTGACAGATCCTAACTACATTTCCTACGAAGCTCTTCACTGTGAACGAATCCAACTTTTGAGTTAGATGAGGCCATCAAGCTGAGTGCCACCACTGTTAACATGTTACATGTTTACGATGGTGACCCTCTTTCCGAGACTTTGCCTTTAGCTTACTAACAGGCGAGGTGAAGTCAAATTGACGTGTCCTTTATAAAAAAAATATATAGCGCCACTTAAAAATCACCGGCCGTCATTCTCAGCAGGTAAATTCATCATAATCCACATAGAGACGTTAGTCCTGATTGCATCCGAGGCCACGGTGCCCTCGGAGCTCAGGGTCCACCTTCCGGCTCTTCCTCCTCCACTTCGCACGATCTTGGGCGTCCAAGGTAGTGAGATAGAGATAGCTGGGCGGTTTCCGCAAGACGTGGCCGCACCAGCGGAGGCGGCTCTCTAGCATTTTATCTGCGATGTCACGGACATGAAGGCTGCCGCGGATGCGAGAGTTATTTACGCGATCTTTACGCGTGACTCCACACATACACCGCAGCATTTTCATCTCCGTGACACGCAGCATCTGCTTGTGTCGCTCCAACAGCGGCTACGCCTCACAGCCGTGTAAGAGGACAGGTCTAATGATCGTTTTATAGACCTGCCCCTTCAGCCTAACTGGCATTTTAGCATCGCAAGTGGCGCCAGTCATTTCCCGCCACTTAGCCCACGCGGCGGCAATACGTGCATTGACGTCGTAGTTGATGTCACCGGAAACGTGAAGTACAGATCCCAGGAACTTAACCCGATCCGTGCGCTCGACCAAGTCATCGCCTATGCGAACGGGTGTGGGTCTCAGCAAGTAAATTGTCTGAGTGCTAAAATGTTCTAAGAATCATGACTTCTTGGAAATATTTATCATTTATAATATCCTCAGTAGTAATGAACGGACATATAATCTATCAGATTTTACAGGTAGATTCATTGATGTTGACGGGTGAATCTTGAATCTGATTGTGGTTTGAGATATTGAATACTCAAATTATTTGACGAAGCGTGTATTTATCTAACAAATGATAGTTGCGATCAAAATATTCGGTTGTATCTTATTCTCGCGCTGTAGTGTTTTAATCACACAGCAGTTTATTCGTGAAGCATGTGATATAATAGCTCCCTCCTGAATAGTACCATGATGATACCGCAGCCTCTGTGGCGTGGCGGTAGCGAACGCGATTGCCACACAGGAGGTGCGGTTCGATTCCCGCTCACTGCAAATATTTGTATGCATGAATATGGCTATTTGCATTGGTCTGGGTATTTCTATGTATAATATTTATGTATTTACAAAATGAATGTATTTATGTATATTTATCCGCATTCTAGATTTATAGAATCTAGAATGCATTTTTTTACAAGATAGTTAAGCTACGCTGAACTCGCTCGCTCGCTCGCTCGACGCCAACCTGCGCTCGCTCATACCATGGGTCTAGATAGCGTTGTGTAGAATGTTGGAAAATATTTATTTATTTATTCGTGTAAAAACTAGGGTAGTTTTTACGCGTATAGGTACATAGAATTTAAACATTTATACTATTTATAGTCCAAAGTGTCAGGTGCCATCTCGGGCCGATTAAATCCGACAGTTAACATACAACCCACGAAAAAGCGCCCAGTACGTACGACCGCTTCATAGGTTTGAGTTGTTCTACGTGGAAGCTAACAATATAGGGCCTAAATTGAGGAAAATGCAGTGTTTTTTTGAAAAAGGTTGTAGAATATTGAGTCTGTAGATAGTTTCCAATTGAATATGCGTAGCAATCAATCAGAGGTGACCAATATTGCGTATAGCGAACGTAAAAATCTATATCCACTTCGAAACTCTTCCAATATGCGGATATTTGTATTTCTACGCTGTTTTTTCCATCGTCTATAGTAATTAATCTTCTGTGAAGTCTCATAAAACTTAAAATGACTGTAATGACTGGTCCCGATAAATTACCTACACTTTCTTTTTACAACCAATAAAAAAGTTTTCAAATTATTTTGTAATTAACAAAATTTTGTCACTTAGGCGCTAACTGTCAAAGATTGTACTGGTAACTGTCTCAATGATCTTTGCTAATGACTTCTCTGAGAGATAAATGGACTGGAATACGTACTTATCTATTAAAAATGTTTGTAACAATGTAGCAAAACAATAAAAGTGTTCGATTAAGTTAGGAAAAACAAATCTGCTTTGGCGGGATTCAAACACGCGATTTTTTCCTTACCGTTGCCCCGAGATTCAACTGAAGCTTCAGGCGAGGTTCAGTGGCTCAGTAGAAAGAGCATTTTCTAAAGAGCTTTTTATATTTGGCCCTTCAATTGACTGCACCCCGCTATGTGGTAAATAAGCTCCAGCTGGAGTACAGTCCAAAAGATACGGACCACCATCGCGGGTTCGAGACCCACCAGAGCTGGTTTGTTTTTTCCTTTCTTAATGAATTTGAACAGTTAGCATATAATTCTTTTAATTTTTATATGATATAATTCTTTTTTCAATAAAATTGGTATTAGGAAGAGGAGGAATATTTGGGGAGACGCATTATCCCGGAATTATCGTTTGATTGAAGTATGTCAGTATTAAGTGTCCCTTTTGCCATTGGTTTATTCAACAAAACCGTTTTCCCAATCCCACATTAAGTTTCTCTCTCACCATTTTCTTTTATCGTACCAAAAATTCCTACGGATACCACCCCCCCCGGAGCCGGTGGAGGTGGTTATTGGGTCTTTGGTTGCCGGAGGTGAGAATGCAGGAAACATATCTCTCGCACCCCGGTTCTCACCAAGATCATGCTTTTCATGACGTCCGCTTAGTATGACGTGTTTGTTACTTTTCATCGATGTCATTATAAGCGATTATTTCTATCAATGTGTAAGCATTGCGTACCTATATACAGATAATTATGAGATAGTATATGTACATATCTGATTACACATTCACTAATGAATAACTACTGTAATACATATTCCCTTATCAATTAACTGAATTGAATCAATAATGACGCGCCGGTGTCTCAAATATTTGGATTATTTTGAAGCTTAGATCAAAAGGTTATCTGTTTAATGGATGGATAACGTTACTGTAGGGTAGCAGTTGTTTCAACAAGAATTTTAATTAATTTATATGGAAGGGTCAGGTTTACGGTTGTCAGTTAAAAATATTACGAACTATAAGGAAAATATCCATTTATCTTTTTTTTTTCGTTCAGAAATCCCCATAGTTATTACTGTTAATATTTAAAACATGTCCATCCAAAGGTTGCCTGTAAGAGATCGCTCTTAGCGATAAGGCCGCCATTTGTACATAATGTCATGTATTGTCCATACATTTACTGTATTACTGGTGTACAATAAAGATTTATCTATCTATCTATCTATCTATCTATCAGATACTTCCCCTACCGGAGCCGTAAGGGGAGGTTATGTCGGACTCGCACCGTCTAAAGCCGCACGCCTACTGAGGTTCGTGGTGCTAGGCTGGAGGTGGGGTTGTCTACGACATATCCCTTGCACCCCGGCTGATCCAGGGCCAGGGAGGGGGGACAACGGTGTCCCCGACTCGCCCCCGGTATGGGGAGGCGCACTGCCGCAATATCCATCCATCAATAGACTCGCGTAGACTCGTGTCTGTAAATCCTCGAAGGCAGAGGTATATTAGCATCCACGTTTTGTCAATTATGATTTTCGGTCCCACGACGTAATAGGGGGCGGGCCTATTGCCGTCTAGCGGGCACTTTGTTTCGAGCTGTATGTTTACTGTCAGATGGAGGACAGCCAGCTTAGTCGCCTTTTACGACACACACAGGAAGAACTGGAGTGGTCCTATTCTACTCCACTGAGAACCAACTAGGCAAAATATTCATTATATTGAAAATAATGCACAGTTTGTAGAAAATATTACTCATTTTTTTTCAAATAACATAAAAATAATACTCATTAGTTGCTATGTTTTACGGCAAGCAACTGGTTAAATAGGTCGCAAATTTACAACAGAAGAAGTACTAAGTACTTCTTAAGAGACAACGCCAACTGTCCGGAGAATTGAATCCAAGTCATACATAGCCCCTTCGATGCTATATCGGTATCGTAAGGAGGCGCGGGAGCAGGGACGGGAACCCGAGCCCGAAGAAATTCGGGCCGTGAGGTCTCAGCTCCACAGGGACATGGTAGCGGAATGGGAGCTACGACTTGGGCGACCAAGCGCAGGGCACGCCGTAATAGCGGCGGTAAGACCCATCATGGAGGAGTGGCTAGAGAGGCCACACGGCAGCCTCTCGTACCGGCTGACGCAGGTGATTACCGGACACGGGTGTTTCGGGAGTTACCTGTGTCGGATCCGGAAGGAGCCAACGTCCGAGTGCCATCACTGTGATGCGAGCGAGGACACAGAGCTGCACACGCTGACCGAATGCCCGGCGTGGGACACGCCGCGGCGGGTCCTAGTGGCGGCTCTAGGGGTGGGAGTCCTCACACTCGTCACATTGCTCACAGCGATGGTACGATGCGCAAACGCTTGGGGTGCGGCCGCCTCCTTCTGCGAGCAAGTAATGCTCGAGAAGGAGGCGGCCGGTCGAGTCCGGACCAGACTCCGGGCCCGGGAAGCCCGTGCAGAGCGAAGGCGAACCGGACGTCGGAGGTCGCAGAACGACCTCCGTCCTCCATGAGCGCTGGCCTGGGGGTGACTGGTGGAGCCGCCTGTCACCCTAGCAGAAGCAGGCCGCGGCGGCGGCGCAAAGTGCGCCTCCCCGTAACCGGGGCTAGATGGGGACATTTTGGTCCCCACAACCCGAAGGGGGCCATCTCGAAAGAGATGGTCCTGGGTCTGTCGGGGTGCGAGAGATATGCTTTTGGCAATCTCACCTCCGGCAATCAAGGACCCAAGATGGCGTGCGTTTTAGTCGGTTCGAGTCCGACATAATCACCTCCACCGGCTCTGTGGAGGTGGTATCCGTGGGGATTTATCGCACGATAAAAAAAAAAAAAAAAAAAGTCATACATAGCCCCACTCCAACAGTACAAAAATAATTTAACAAGAAAAAATCAACGTAGCAGACAGGATGCTAATCAAGTTAGTCACAAAACAAAATCTTTTTATATGCCCTAAATTCTTTAGCACTATACTAATGGATGAATCCATCTTTGTTTATAACATTACGTAGGCCAAGTCATCTATCAAATTAGTCTGTACAAGGCGTTTTATCTAAATTATTCTACTAACTTACTTCCAAGTAATCTCTTCATGAAAACATAACTGATTTATTTACGTTGGTATTTCTGAGAATTTTACGTAACGTTCAAATGGATGGGCGTCCCAGGTTTTAAGTGTATAAGGCTGGACTAAAATCTATGTGAAATGAACCTAACTGGCTGTTCAAACAAAACCAAGTTTATTTACAAACTTGGTTTAGTTTCAACACCGCAACTAAAGTATTTTTATAGCAATCTTAAATCCATACTTCCATACTTCCATACTAATATTATAAATGCGAAAGTAACTCTGTCTGTCTGTCTGTCTGTCTGTCTGTATGTTACGCTTTCACGCCTAAACCACTGAACCGATTTTGATGAAATTTGGTATAGGGGTAGATTAGACCATGAGAAAGGACATAGGCTATGTTTGGTCGCGATAACCGATATCCACGCGGGCGGAGCCGCGGGCAAAAGCTAGTATAAAATATCAGCAACGACAGTACGTCATGTGCAGAATTTTATTAACATATTCAGTGAAACAATAAATCTCAACCGAACGAAATGCAACTGCGGGTGCTGACAATGTTTTTGTCAACCCTACCCGCGAGTCAGTGACGTACCACTGCACTGCACGGACGCCATATAATTTTGAATCAAGTATGATTTATGGGTTACGTTACAAAGTTTTAGTAACCAGATTCTTAACCCTCCGTCGCTGTATGACGCAATAAAATATTTTTTTCACTGAAACTCGTCTTGTCTTCTAGATTTTTGTTTTTTTTTCTTGTTAAATTTTAGTAAGTACTTAAATCATGACCATCTTAACGTTGTTACCTCCTTCTTCTTTTGGCTTGACTTATGGGAGTGTTCCTATGAGAATACAGGGAGAGCATTCCCCTATAAGAGAATGGTCGTGGGTAGTCTTACTTGAGCGTTTAATTTTTCTCGATGTATTCGAATTTTAAAGCCAACATAATAAATCCTATAAAAAAAACATAAAAAAATATGGGAGTGTGATAACCCACATAAACAAAGAGGTAGGAAACAACAGTATTTCCATCCCAATTGCGATTATAGGATAAAAATAATGTTAAAACGTTATAAAAATCCGTATTCAAATATGGAACATACGCTTGTAAAAAAATCCGCAGACATAATTAAATCCTGAATAATGAACGCTGTTCGCACCCTCATCCTATCACAACGACAGGTAAAAACTCGTTAGAAGTGATTGTATTAGTTGAGGGGTTAACCCAATAACAAAGTTTCACGAACTGCTTTGACAATGCCAATATTCCCCCTGTCTCTCCCCTGTCGACCATTTACGGGTTCCAGGTTCATAAAAAAGCGGCATCTAACGGAACATTATTTAATCCGGTACCCATACCAGTAGTCGTAAAGCGGTACGGTAATGAGGTGCGGAAGGGTCCAACTATCATCGTTTTTATGCGGCCGATAAATGCTGGCATAATGCTACCTTGGTACGGGAGAGTTTCCTGGCTGAAGATAACCGAGGTATGTTGAAAAATAAAAAAATATTAAGGAGGTTTTTTTTGTATACTATAGAAGGTAACTAATGTATAGGTATACTTGACCTTTAGATGTGAATGGGAAGAAAAAAAACAAGCTAAGTTTGAGTCGGATTCGCACACTTAGGGTTTCGTAACATTAGCTAGCCCAAAATTACGTTTGTTGTATATAACCCCCAATTGTCGTTCGACCTGCACTTGACCAGTTTTTAATATTAAAAAACGAGTTTTTCGAAAGTGGTTGCATTATTTGGCCTTTTTATACCACTTAGGTGGCAGATAAGCACACGGCCCATCTGATGGATAGTGGTTACCACGGCCTATGGACGTATGCAACACCAGGGGCATTACACTCGTGCTGCCTACCCTGAAGAAACTTTCTAATGCCCTTCTTGAAGAACCCCTGCCCTTCTTGAATTGTAGTCGTTTGGTAAAACCACGGCAGGGAGTTCATTCCACAGCTTGAGCGTGCGTGGGATGACGTACTCCTTTCATACCGCACGGTGCGCACTGTATTCGGATGCAATGTGTGGGGATGTATGGTGTAATGCTATAAGGTCGGAAAGTTTAAAAAAAGGAAGAGTTAGTAGCTTGGTGATTCAGGATTCGGCCTGTACAATTGAGAAGTCTCGGGTACGAATCCTGGCTTTTACATTAGCGACCAATCCTGGCCTTTACTTTATGCTCTTTAAAAAAAAAGTCTTCATTACGGTAGTCTGTGTCTCTACCACATCAATAAAATTGTCTATGATTATGTCACATACGCACCAGGCACTTTACTCGGACCTGCCCTGACACCACATGCCACTAAATAAAAAACAATACAACCAAAACGTGACGTCATTCCACGTCTATGTAACATGGAAACGCTTTAGGTCAGATACTATTAGACTACATTTGTGTGCTGGGCCTTTTAAAACCGTCTGTAATTTGCGGCCAAATGGTCTACGAGTGGCGGTTATTTGAGAGCCGTAATGGCGGCAGCGGTTTGCAGGGCTTATTGGACAGGGTAAATTAAAGTTTATTTTTTTCAAATAACCTGTATGAGGTGCGGATCCTCGAAAGAAGTTAGCAGAGGTGAAATTTTGTGAACTTACCTACCATTTGATTGTAATCTACCCATCTATTTTTTTAACTGACTTCTAAAAAGGAGGAAATTCTCAATTTGAATGTTCATACTTTTTTTCATACGCGCATAGTTATTAATAGGTACGGAATGAAAATAATATCTAGATATATTTTTTAGACGAGCGGAGCGACTGATTAAAATAAAATCACTTTTTACGGATTCTATCGCGATAAATTTGTTATTATTAACTTTTAAACCAACGTTTCGGCTGGTTTTCAGCAGCCATTATCGCGGTGTGCTTCATGATGGTATTTGTCACATAGTTTAAAGTATAAGTTATCTTAAAATATCATCACCGAATCATGGTGAATTATTGGTGTTACTGTTTACGCAGAATGAGCTAACCTGTGTCGTTAAGTCTTGCTGGATTTTGCTGCTTACTGGGTTTGATTAAGTGGATGACTGGGTCCGTTCCAGCAGGTGATACATTCCATCCATCCTCTCATTTAAAATTTGGCTGTTTTTTAATTTCAATAGCCTCGCCATGAGAATGGATCATTCTCGGTATATTTCGATGTATAAACCCAGACTATCACACTACTGATATTAACCCTTTTCTAACACATTTCAGTTTAATGAGGATACTTGTAATTTCAACCACTAGTATTCTCATAAACAAAAAAATATTTTACTATAACTACTTACGCAGAATAAACTCGTATTGTCCTGAAGTCTTTAGCTTTTTGCCGAACAATAAAACTTTCCTTCCATCCAATAATCCTTTACACAAAACATTTGTTATATATCGTTTTAGGGTTGTATTCGTATACTAAACCGGGTACAGAGATTACAGTCGACAGCCACTTGACTACGTTGGTTACGGTCGGAGCAAACCTTTATGTTCAGTAATGGAGAACGCAAACAATTTTGGTACTTTTCGTGAGGAGATTTCGTTCAAGAGACTTTCCTTTTTACTTATTATTATTGAAGGCTATTGATTCACAAGAGCGATGAGTTTGTATATTTGTTTTATTATCTTGGTAAAATGAAAATGCGATTACATTGATGGATGAGTTGTTGAATTAACATAATTTTTGATTTGTTCGTATTGAGTTCAGGTTTTTGGTACTTAAATTTTTATTCTGGGAGTTTTAGAAATTGCAGATAAAATTTTGTCATGCTATTTTTGCATTTTTGCTTTGCTATTATTGTGTCGATTCAGCTTATATCCGTGTATTGAAAAAGTAATACCTTTTTTACGTGCAGAGACCCCCTAGGGCTTAAAAAAGCTACCAAGCCAGCGCTTGGAGAAACCACAGCTGTATTTCTGGTTGTTTATAGGGCTTTGTTCGCGGTTAGGGACAGTTTACTCCATTTTCGCCTCTTGGTTTAAATTTAAGTGATCCACTGCCACTGCTCGCTCGTAGGTGAGGTTTTCATGGATCACAGTGGTCTCCAAGGTAAAAAAAAACCTCTATATACCCATTTTAACATGATTTAGTTACAAATAAACCCACACTCAAATTATACGTCTACTTCGAAACATGAAAAACATTTCATATTTTACTATAGGTACAAATTATACCGTCTAGATCTTTTTTGCGGGCACAGCTAACACTGTTCAATGATTTATGGAATATCTGACTCAAAAAGTAAAAATAAAGTCTATCTGAATATAAATCACATTACAAAATGGCCGCGTAGCCAGGGCTGTAGCGACTGCCAGACAAAATGTAACGGTAATGAGTAACTGGATTAGTAGAGGCAAACTCAATAGAATAGGGCCCCTATTCAGCTTGACTAACCGTAACATAACCACGTACGTTCGTATTAACGCCACCTTACCGACCCGCTTTTGGGAGTTCCTCCAAACATGTTCTGCTTTGGACCAGATGGAAGTCATCAAACAGACTCCGAACTTGGGTCGGACGAAACAAAAAACGCCGGGCTAGATGGGGGTTTTCGAAAGGGGGCGGACCTGCGATGTGAATGTGGAGTTACTCCACAGACAATGGCCTATCTGTTACGTGTGCTAAATGCCCATACACATGCACTCAGGATCTTATGTGCGCCTCCGAGAACGCCATACAGGTGGCAGTACACTGGGAGATGATAATTTGAGGGCCGAGGCGCCATCGCCACGGTAGAAGAAGAAGAACGCCACCTTTTTCAGGTCATCTCGTCAGTCCATCAATAATATCAAATCATGCTAAATTGTCTTTGATTTGCAGTAAAACAGCATGGTTTTGACATGACAACCGTAGTTATAATTTTGACCATTTCGCGGATTCGTTGGTACTACTTCTATTGGTCCAGTTATACACCAATTCTGTTTTGCATGTGTACGTATGTATGTACCGAATGTAATGATGCAATATGAGTGTTGTTATTAAAACACGGTGTTCAATAATATGTGTGTTTAATGCGGTGCACAAATCAATACTAAAATGTAAGATACATGATGTAGGCACGTAAGTTTCCCAATTGATATCTTCGTTTGCGTTTGTAATTCATTGCCAAGTAGAATAATGCCCCTGTGTTGGATTTGCGTTCCCTCTCTATAAGCGCTAATTTATTTATGTGATTTGCTTTGCTTTGTGCCAATTTTGTTGATTTAACAAATATGCAGTTTGTGACATCAGAACGTAGTATTTTTTGTGTAATTTTTTGGACTGGGGAGCGAACTGCTTTAATTATTACTAAGTATATAACGCCCTGCATTCTTAATTTCTTATGAAAAATAGGTGGCAGACAATATATAACTGGGCCTCGATTCTGCTAAAGCTAAACCACCGTGGTGCCACTGGCACTGCAAAAAACGGCATTAAATAATAAACTCGTTGTAAAAAACGTGGAACAGTAAATCTGAAAATAAACCATTATTATTTATTATTGGCGATAAAACTGTTAATTATTGCACTGAGCCCGCAGTTTCAGTTGCTTAACTAAGCAATGGAACATCACACGGGCGGAGCCGCGAGCATGATCACTACATATTATAAAACAAAGTAACTATCGCTGTCTGTCCATCTCTATGTATCTTTAAAACTACGCAACGGATTTTGAAGCGGTTTTTTTAATAGATAGACGGATTCAAGAGGAAAGTTTATACGTATAATACATGCTTAATTTAGTAGAGGGTGCAGCGGGAACGGGATCTGATGCCACGCGGGCGGAAAAACATTGGCGGTACGAAGTTCGACGGGTTAGCTAGTCTACTATCCATACTAATATTATAAATGCGAAAGTAACTTATATGATAACCGACATCCACGCGGGCAGAGCCGCGGGCAAAAGCTAGTAAAATATAACAGCAAAAAGTACATTTAAAACGGCTCTTTGAGTACGTTCCAAAAAGCATTAAGCTTCAATTATTAACAAATATAGTCTTTAAATTGAAAACACATTCATCAACAATTGAAATGAAATCGTGACGAGACCGTATTACTTCCCGCTCGTTGCCCATGGGAATGAATATGTTGGGAATGTATTGGGAATAATTTCACGAAACCGAAGGAAAATTCCGCACATACAGTCGTGAACAATGGTGATTGTGTATATCGTGTACACCTCTCAACGCGCCGTTCTGTCTTATATCTGAGCTCATAATGATGTTTAATTATGAAACGTAGATTTTAATCAACAGAAGATATTAAACATTGAATGTGAAGTTGCAATTATCTTACATAGTATAAACACATTCTGCGTCCCTATGTCCCTATATATGCTTTTATCTTCAAAACTACGCTACAGATTTTGATGCGGTTTCTTTTAATAGATAGAGTAATTCAAAAGAAAGGGTTATATGTATAATACATGCCTAATATAGTAGAGAGTGCAGCGGGAATGTTATGAGTGTTTGTGTCGTTCAACTTAAGGGATTTAAAAGAAAAATTGACGCACAGATGCATTGTAATATGAAGTCAATCAATTAATTACTTAGCCCATTGCAGTCCACTGCTGGACATTATGCCTCTTCCAATGTGCAATCTTCTAACTTCTGCATCTGTAGAACATAAAATATATGCTACTTTCTTCCTAAAAAGTATGTATGAAAAATTGTAAAAGTAGAAGAAGTGAAAGGTACCTTCAACTATCGTAGAAAGCCTAAAAAACGCAGGCATATATAAGACAACGTAGACCAGTTTTTTCATTACACACGTCCATACTTTTAACCTAATGTGCGAAAAATTCTTATCTTTTTCATTTATTTTCGTACATTTTTATACAAGCTAACTACAGCGAGGCAGAACACATCTGGTCGAACCTTCACCGTTATGTCAGTCACGTGAAGATCATAAAACTCACTGCAAAATTAAATTCATAAGCGTGTACCGCGTTATAGCCGCTTTCTCCCAGTACCTGCGACAAGGGAATTGGGTATGTTAGAAAAATTCAGCGCTGCGGTTCGTGTATTAATTTTTGAGGTGGTTGTCCGTAATTTGTGCGTACATGTTTTATAACATGACAAGGGTGGGATGTCACATTCCAACTTGTATCGCTTGAACCTCGAGTTAACGAGGCACTCATGCTTATAGGTAGTAAGCAGTAATGGACTTTGTGTAGGAGTTTATGATCGTTTTGTGCGATTACTGCATAGGCCAGCTTTGTTGTCGTGCTTGTGTTTTCTTTTAATATTATTCTTATATAAGTCTGGACTAGAAAACATCCTTATGATGCACTCTGGATTATATCACCACTTTCTGTAGTTCGATGGAGACCATGCTTACCCCACCCGGGGGGCGATCTTAAAACTATAGATGACGCAGATATAAAGGCAACTTTACATCCGACATCATCTAAGACTCGAGACGGCGTGCGGTTTTAGTTGGTTCAAATCTAACATAACCACTCCCGATGGCCAACAGGGGTAGTATAGTCAACATTAGAGCGATCTTAACAATCAAGTCTTAAAGTTATCTTAATACCAGGGTATTAAGACCAAATAAAACTGTTTTATCGGTTTAAATTGTATTATTGTCCGAATTAAAGGCGTGTACCAAATATCAGTACAATCAGTCAACAAGATAGGAGTAAACTCACAGACTGACCTTTGTCCCCCATGAGCGCGGGCCTGGGGGTGACGGGTGGAGCCGCCTGTCACCCAAGCAGAAGCAGGCCATGGCGGCGGCGCGCCCCCCATTCCGGCGGATCGGGGACACCGTTGATCCCCTCCCGAGGAGGGCCAGATCGTAAGGAATGGCCCTGGATCAGCCGTGTGCGAAGGATATATCTAAAACAACCTCACCTCCAGCCTAGCACTACGACCTTCAATCGGCGTGTGGTTTTAGTTGGTTCGAGTCTGACATAACCTCCCCCTCCGGCTCCATGCGCACGAAATAAAGGGGTAATTTTGAGTACTTTGTTCATTAAGTTAGATCTGATGTTGACTCATATCATCTTAGGTATAACACTAGTTCTGAGGACTTCACCAACACACAATTATCGTGCGCAAATCCAACACAATCCCTGAACAACTTGTCAGTTAATCACATAGATAACTGTCCCCAAGTGGGTACTGCATCTCCGCCAACTCTCAACACAGCGTCAGTCAGTGAAGTGATTAAAGCATTGCGTCATCCGTGCACTTGCATTTGTGAAATACAACTGGCGGTAGTCCATTTGCTAAACATTATAGTTTGGTTTTTAAGTTGTAAGTGCCGTATTAATGGTCATACAATAAAAATATTTTTGACTTGGACTAAAATTGTTACCATCATCATTAAGCAGTGCAGTTTATTTAAACATAACAGCAAAAATCAATAAACGCAAGAACAAAACGGCATTATGACTTTGTAAAGTAACCCAAAGTGTAAGTCTAGTTGTACACTAAATAGAAGTCTTTGTAAATAAACCAACTCTATATTCTGTACACTAAAATGTACAAATATCGTATTTTAAATTCAAATATTTATATACGTGCTCGCATATTTCTCCCGAGTTTGTGCATTTGCATATGATTTATGAATGTCAAAACCCACGAAGTGTGTGTACGTATTTGGAGTGGCAATAGGATATATATTTTTTCGAATTATTCACATATTCGCACCAACAGAAAAATCCATTAATATTTAAATTTTAAGAGCTTTTGCGTACGATCATGAAGCGTGGTTACCATGTTTATGACGTGTAGTTGAATTGTTGAATATTAATTTAAGGGTTTGTAAAAACCTTTTTTATAATTCTGACAGAAAAAAAGTGCATCATCTCCTAACCGTGTGATACGGTGAAGTACATCATTATCTTGCTAGCGGTTTCCCGGTCCCAAAGGTAAACATACTGGCCGTCTAAAATTTACCCCCCGACATAAGGTTGTAAGTTTGGCCCCTGAACAGGTGGTCCATGGGTTTCTGAGATCAGTTAATCTTAAATCCGTTTTACAGTAGTCGTCCTCAGGAAAAAATAGCTCCGACTATTTGTTCATTGACTTCCCAACCTTGAGACTAACTAGTGACCTCGACTTTGAGATAACTTACACATCAAACTATGAGACAACCATCTTTAATTAACATAAAATGTCATCAATTATACTAATCCCAATCACAGTAAATGGTGAAATAAACTCCAAATAATTGGTGATAAAACTGTTAATAATGTTTTTATTTCAAACGATTATGAAATTCCTTTTCAGTCTTCTTTCCTCCATGGCCCTCTGTAGTGCACGTGATACACGCCTCGGGTGTAGAAAGTACTCTCGGAGGTCGCAGCTACCAAACTTTGGAACTCTTGTGAAATCCATTAACCGAAACTTGACGACGTCTATTAATTTTGAATGAGATGAAAAGTGACATTATCATGCGTATTTCTCATATAAGAATCATGCAGCTGAGAGATAATTAAATATGTTCTTTAAAAGAATATTTAATTGTACAAAAGAAATTATAAGAATTTAGTAGCACGGATCCTGTTCCTGCAATCCATGGGAAACGATTTCGGAGATAAACAGTAGCCTATGTGTTATTCCTGACTATAATCTATTCTAATTCCAGAGTTAATTTGTGTAATCAAAATCTATTCATAATGCAGGCTAATCTGCAGGCTGAATCGATCTTGAAAGTGTTACGGGAATATCTTTTTGACATTTTGGGAAATGAAGATCAGAGGTAAATAGTTGTGTAAGTTTAAAATAGTTTAGTTAGAATATTAGAATTAAAGCAGCTCCGAGTGGACAGCTCGACGTAACGCATCTACATTTCCCCGTGCACCTATCTATCCCGCAGTGAAGCATAACTCTTCGCACCAGTGGGTGTTCAGTGCAATCATCAGCAGAGCGATGGAAGAATTGTGTACGTAAAGTAATAACATTATAATATACTAGCTTTTTTTTAGATATTCGTTTGAGTAAAGAGCTTACTGAAGCTCTTGGCAATCCGAGGTCTTTAAACAAGTTATACAGGAATTTAGTTGGAATTCCCCTTGCTCCTACTTCTACGGCGTAGAGTTTAACCACATAGCCATTTTTGGTTAACTCGTTGGTCAAGTCAAAGTATTTGTTTATTTTCATAGCGTGGTCTTTAGGTATATTAGTTTCCCACAGTACTGTGAGTTCTACTAGAACTGCACGCATTTGTTGTTTCGAGAATAGGAATATATCGGGTCTGGATGACGAGGCACAAACATCCTCCGGTATTTCGTAGTGTTTCTCATACGAATCTGCGAGTAATGTCCAATCAGTTAGTATGGATTATAAGGTATTATTTTCTACCACAATACAGTAGCTAGTAGAACTACAGTCTCAACTTCTTGGTGTTAATATGCCAGGTAATTGAAAAAAGCCACAAAATATATTGCAAAATGTGGATGTAAATTACCGATCTAATACAAATTGAATACATAGAGAAATATGAATCTTCTCGGGCGGGACTCGAACCTGTGATTTTTCCCTTACAGGGGGAATGCCTTGACCAACTCGGCTACCGAGATACGCCCGATGTGATTCAAATTTCCTTCTATTTTTATCCGTCCTTACGGCGACGGTGACGGGTCCGAACTAAGAGGGGTAAACCAATGAATTAAGATAATTTTGAACACTTTGATCATCAACATCTTTCTGACGCTGACTGTACATACAAGCGTGGAAAGGTAATTATTAAATTGACACAATAAATTTACTTAACTCTTAAAGAGACCTACGTTATTCACATAAGTTTGTTATATCAAGTACTTATTCTTAGATAGGTGCAATCAAGAAATGAATATCTTTAAGGTATATCCATCATATTACTAACAGGTGAGTAGACTACTTCATAAAATTCATCAACGGTGTAGTTACTTTGCTCAAGCCGTCGTTTTCGGTTCAAAAATTTCCAACGCGTATAAAATATTCTGAAATCATATTTTCCTCATTTTTTATTAGAGTAAGGCTGCTGTCCCACGAACCGTGAGTAGCGTGGAGATGTTTAGTCGAGTAGAAGCGTATTACTATTCAAATGACGTAGTTCTCTAGCCAAGTATACACTGCTGTCCTGGTGAGTAATATGTAGTAAGAAAACAAGGGATACAACGGTCATATCGTACGAGGTGACTATGTGTATAGGATTGTTCTTCATTGAATTTTAAACAACATACGCTCTAATACATCAAAACAATGCACAATTTTGATGATAACATTTCTACCAAATGTGACATATATCTATACTAGCTGAACCGGCGAACTTCGTATAGCCAATTTATTCCACCCGCGTGGCGTTCGATCCCGTTCCCGCTGCACCCTCACTATATTAAGCAAGTATTATACATATAAACCTTCCTCTTGAATTTTACTCTATCTATTAAAAGAAACGGCATCAAAATCTGCAGCGTAGTTTTGAAGATAAGCATACAGGGACATAGGTACGCGGATGTCGTGATAAAAGTACTCCTTCACTTTGCATGGTATTGTGCTAAGTGATACGTAAAACTCACTACCAAAGCCCAATTCTATATTATAATTGGTGACACTTTATTTCTTTACTTTACCGCAAAATTGTACCTGCCTTTTCCACTCAAATGAAATCGCTTTTACACAGCAGTGGCACAAAATCTTTATAACCATCAAAAAAATACATCTATCAATGTAGCTATATTTTTTACCGTCAGTAATAAAGCACTTCATCATTCACACTTTACACCAAAAACTTACAATATTAGCATCTTTTTAAAAACCTTCCAATTTAAAGGCCAACATCGTCAATTTGCGCAATTTTTCTTGCCGCACTGGATAAAATTATGACTTCGCTTTATCAAGCGGGGTGTACATTAATTTTATGGAGCTAATAAACATCTGAAGCGCTATAAATTGTGTACAGCAACCTGTGAATTAGCTCAGTGTAATTATTAAAGTGTAATGTGAACGGGGTATATGAATAATGTACACTGTAGTGTTTTGTGGTGTAATAGTTTAGTCTCATGGAACATTACACTAAGCTAGCTTGTTCTTAACTACCTTTAATATTAGTAACATACTAAAAATCTTTTTTGGAGCTATAACGCAAATTCTTATCCTTAAAATTTTAAACTTCTCTCAAATCAGCAAATGTTTTATCGGGCAACAGAAAGACTTTAAGACTTTTTAGATCCCGAAAACAGTGCCATCTAATCTAATGGTCCAATTCTTTCACGTATTTTCCCAAACTAAAAGATTTAACACTCAACTTTCATGCAAATGTAAGCGTGTAAATAATTGTTTTTTTTTATATATTTGGTCCGTCAATTGACTGCACCCCACTAGATGGTTATAAAGCTGAGGTGCAGTCCAGAAGATAGATACCACCATTCTTGATGGCCTTGAAAGATGCCTTTTCACGCCCCGCTTGAAGAACCCGGGACCGTAAGAAGAGGAAAACACGAATGCGGACAGAGCATTTCAGCTGTTTATGGTGCGGCAGAGGAAGGTGGCCTCAAACAGTTTAGTGCGAGATGGTATGGATTCCAACGTGTGTGGATAGCACTGCAGACCCGCACGAGTTGTTCTGGATAGGTAGGAAGAGGGTGGGATCAGTTGAAATAACTCCTCAGAACACTCG
The DNA here is from genome assembly GCA_914829495.1 of Eilema sororculum. Lineage (NCBI taxonomy): Eukaryota > Metazoa > Arthropoda > Insecta > Lepidoptera > Erebidae > Eilema > Eilema sororculum. The sequence goes on along the minus strand of OU618538.1, from coordinate 24,803,702 downwards.
CCGTGATAGAGGCGGAAAAAACGACCAGAGAGGCAACACCTCAACTGCAGAGGTTCCAAGGTGTTGATAACCCCAGGTTCACCTATGATACGAACTGCATGTCGCTGCAATCTGTTGACAGCGTCTAACAAGTATTGTGCGGAATCATCCCAGAGATGAGTACAGTATTCCACACAAGAGCGAATTTGCGTCTTGTACAAAAGAGACCGCTGCTCCGGCGTGAGCGACGCTGTTTTGATGACGCTCTCGATGTAGTTCTTATTGTTGAGTTTGCAGCGAAAATCTATTCCGAGCATGTTAATTTGGTCTTGAAGAGCCAGCGGTGTATTCTGAAGAGCAGGGAGAGGAAGGAAAGGGCCTCCCTTTTCTTGGCTGTGAACGCGCATCTTTATTAGTTAGATACCAAAATCTGCCGGGGTGCGAGAAAAATGTCTAATTGGGTTTTTATTTTTATCAGTAGGTGCCATATATAGCGAACATTAAGGTTCACGCTATTTGTGTTTGCTATAGGGCGTTAAATACAACATTTGGCAAAATAATATATACAGAAATACAATTTACTTTACAAACCATACGTATCCACTTAAAAACGAATGAGTAAAATATTCATATGAATTTACTGTATCTCGTTTGAATATTTTTTGCGAATAAAAAAAAACAAGTTTAATAAACTATCATGTTATATAACATATTATAATAAAATAGGATAGTAGTAAAATATTTCGCCACATCGGTAGGAACTCGAATTATTTATATTTAGTACTATCCGGATTGTGCGGTCGGATTTTTTCCCTTTAATATCATATATTTCGGGCACGTCCTTCCGTGAGTAGGCCAGACGAAAATTCATAACTCGGCAATATTGCGGAGGCTATATTGAAAAATAGTTATTTAGATTACCGTTGAAACCATGCTGAGAGACGAATGGAATTTGCGGGTTTTATTCGTGATAAGATTATGTGGGTAGTTGTTATAAAAATGCTATAGCAATACGACCGCGTGGTTCCCGGCAGAGTAGAATTTGGGCCACCCTATCTCTTCCCATGCGGTGTCGTACAAGGCGACTAAGGGATAGGGCTGTTTAACATCAGACAGACATATACAGCCCAGATGCATGCTTAGCCTCAATTCAATAATAGTACCCGGAATTCGACAATACTTTCACCCCATGATTGGTGAAATGTCCTTGATTTTCACCTCTGCCTAACTATCCGGGGATAATGACGTAATTATAATGATGTATAAATATCCAATTAATAGGTATATCAGTCCATTTTATCATCGTACCGCTCACCACCGGCAGGGATTTTACCAAACGACTACAAAATGGGGTTTTTCAAGAAGGGCATGGGGTCTCTTATGGCTAGGTCCTAGTGCACACGTCCATAGCCCACGTAACCCCTTTCCATCAGGCGTACTGTATGCTTGTCTGTCAACTAAGTGGTATAAAAAATCCGTGGTGATACTTTAAATAGGTTTAAAAGTTACTCCGTCTGTCTGTCCGTCGGTAAGTACTATACATTAAAATAGGTCACTGAACCTGTTTTGATGACTTTAGGCGCAAAAGCATAACACAGACAGAATGTATATTACTGTCATTATCAGTGCACCGTAATCATGGTGCTTGAAACAGCGCCGAAATATCGGTTCCTCAATGACAATAGTAAACATGGTATATCCCGGTGAGTGTTATACATACAGGCAGAGTTACTTTCACATTTATAATATTACTAACTAACCCGGCCAACTTAGTACCGCCAATTTTTTTCCACCCGCGTGGTGTCAGATCCCGTTCTCGCTGCACTCTCTACTATATTAAGCATGTATTATAATACCTATAAACCCTTCCCTTGAATCACTCTATCTATTGAAAAAAACCGCTTCAAAATCCGTTGCGTAGTTTTAAAGATAAATAGAAAAAAAGATATGTATTCTTAAATCTTACTTACTTACTTAAAAGTAACTTTCTTCAAATAGCGAAGTAAAGATTCTTGCAGAAGCTAAATGGTATAGATTTAATAGGTTTTTATCATTATTATAACAAAACTTGATAATGAACTCCTTTAAAATAGTAATATGAAGAAAATGACCGGTATAGAAGACGTTATTAAGTTAAAAGCTTTGAGTTACTCTAGCGAAGTAAGTGTCACGTAGACAAGAGAGTACCACTCGTAACGAATAGAGGAACAAATTGTCTTCTCTTAATAGACACAATGAACCAACTTTATGGATGTATACATTGTTAGAATTTTTAGGTCAGTGAAAATTGGAGTACACTTTGTATGGCTTGGCCTGAAATATGAGTGAAATATTTATGTATGTTGCTTGTATGATCCCGTTCACGCAAGTTATGGGAACTTATTCCAGGAATATAGTAGTACATACATGAATTTCCGAAAACATTTCGTGAACTATGATTTTCGGTGATAATTCGGTGATATTCGCACAGGATAAAGAAATTCGAGATCGAAGTTTAAAAGTCCTTAAAATTCATTTCAATAAGTGATATCGAAAGTATTTTTTATTTTTCACAATTTCTCTATAATACGGGTGAAACAGGGACAATGATAGTGTAAAAATAATGTTGTAATTACCAGTAAAAGAGTTATAAACGACATGACATGACAATACTATAATTTACTCCCATTTTTTTCACATCAATTTTAAAAACGTACCTACTTACTACTTAAATTGTATAATTGGTCAATCGATAACATTTTTGAATTGGTCTCAGTAGATATTAACTTACCTATTACGATGTAATTATATCATCACGACGTAATTAGGGTAAAGAGAAATGTAACACTTGTATATCGAAAAATATTACACGTTCAGTTTGAAATAATTTTATTCACTGTGAAAGGGTTGGTGATGAAACACTTACGAGCTTGTAAAATACATAATTTACAGTGAGTATTCCTGGATCGTGATATCAATGTTCACACATAAGTTATCATTATTTTAGTACTCTAAAATCTTGCTTACAAGGAGACTATTATTTGTGTCCCGAAGGAACTGGGGCAAACGGTTTTGATGGGCAACTAAGACCCTTGTTCTTCGTAATGCAAAGAGTCTCCAACTTGATATTGAATTATGATTTGATTTGTTTATTTATGTGCTTCCCGGCAGAATAGAATTTAGGGTACCCCATATCTCTTTCCATGCGGTATCGTACAAGGTGACTAAAGGATAGGGCTTTTTATCATCAGACAGATAATAGGTATACAGCCCGGACTCAGCCTCAGATGCATGGCTCGAGTAAACAATAGTGTCCAGAATACGGCAATAGGGTCACCGCCTTTTACGTGGGACCAAATACAATGATTGGTGAAATGTGGGTGTTAAGCCACCTCTGCCTAACCCTCCAGGGATAAAGGCATGATTGTATGTATGTATGTTAATTTATAATATCGAAATCGTTCATCATATTGTCCTTATTTTTTTACCCGACTACGGCGAAGCCAAAAGGAGGGTTATGATTTTGACAGGCTATGTATGTATGTATGTATGTATGTATGTTCATTTGTTCCCTCATAGCTCCTCAAATACTTATTAGAAATGGACAAATGAGGTATCGTTACAAGCGGCTTGATCGTCCGATGGTTATAGGCTATATGACGTGTCACCCAATCTTGTGTGGCGCCCTCTAGTGCTCATAAGGTACGGTACTAAAAAATAAATTTGAGATAAATATGCCGTGTTTGGTATCAAATGAAAGTGCTTAATGAGTACATTTCGAATATGTATAAATTATTAGCTTTGCCTTGCCTCAAAATAATTTAAATAAAAAATAAAGCTTAAACTAAAACCCGACTACCGAAAAATCACGCTTTAAATGGCTATCCTTGATATTTTCTTGTTTGTCACTTTTTAAAGCGTGATTTTTCGGTAGTCGAGTTTTAGTTTAAGCTTTATTTTTTTCTCGGTAACTATTATTCTAACTATTATACTATACGCGTTTTCTCTATAGAAAACTGAAGAAAATTAAAAAAATCTTTTTCTTTGTTTCAGGAATCAAATGTGCAGATGTAGAAATGTAACGCTAAAATTCAAAGCACCGAAAATGAAGCGGCGCTCGTTAACCACCGTGCGGGAAGACACTCAACCGAGAACGTATTGCAGCGACTTTGCCATATACAGCATGGTCACCGCCACGGCTGTCCTAAGCTATGTCAACTCCTTGAACGGTGACTTTGTCCACGATGACATACCCGCGATAGTGACCAACGGGGACGTGGTGGGAACAAATTCGCTGAGGCAGTTGTTCTTGGATGACTATTGGGGCATGCCGATGGCTGATGCGAATAGTCACAAGTCATACCGGCCGCTGACTACGTTGTCGTTTCGGTGAGTTTTTTTATTTGTCATTATTAGGTCTAAGATAAACTCAACAGATGTTAGACTCGGAAAAGTTGTAGACGCGGTGGGCGGTGTGCGCTTTGACATAGAAAATATAATAAATAGATGTGTCCATAACAATATGCAGTAATGGATGTGTCTTAAAATATATTGGCAGGATGCAAACATAACTCTCCCGATTGTGCTTCACTTATACAGGTCTTAGGGCTGGTTCGACCAAACGCGAGTAAAGTTTATTCCTAGAATAAACAGCCAATATGTGGGTGATATTACCTCTTTAATCAAGGAATAAACTTTACTCGCGTTTGGTCAAATGTACCATAAGTGTCTGAATCTGACTTGTGCCTTAGGTGTAAAATAAGATGCTTAATATTTTATGACTCATAGTAGACCTTTATAATATTCCGAAGAAAAAAAACGGCTGCGAAAGGAGTCTAAATGGGGATAAAAATGTTCCATAAAATAATAAAAATGCTATGTCTACTAACCCCAAAGGGAGAAATTCAGATATATGTATAAACGTCTATATCTAAAACAGGAAAATTAACCCGAAAAAGAGTTCCGTATCCTTGGAATACGTACGGGAATAGAATCCTTTAGAACGAACTGATTCACCAAATATAATTAAATTTATGTGGGACCAATTTGAACGTATTCCGCATTGGATAAAAAGAATTTCGCTAATTGGTCCGTGGATCTCGAAGGAATGGCGAAAACTTGTTCACTACAAACCCGTCTATTTTTAAGTCGGTTAAAAAGTTACGTTGCTGCATTTTTAGTAATTACACACCGACTTAAGTCCTCCACGTTTATAGCATTAGCACTGAAATGTCTTCAAGGAAACCGCTTCGTGACGGCGCAAGAAATTAACAGCTTGCTTTATATGTAAAGTATACAGTTCACGAGTAGTTGCAATGCGCCTTTTAGCAAACTTTTACTGTTGACAAAACAGATTTTGAAATGGCTCTTCATTCGAGCGCTCACCACGGTCACGTCTAAAACTTCCCAAGGTGCAGAGTCCCTCATCTGGCACACTCCATTTGTTTTTTTTTTTGTTGAAGATGATACCATAGCTGATACTGGAATTCATGGGATCAAAACGTGGAAGCATACAATATTATTTTTGTGTATGCGTCCATCTCCTAACTGATTGTACATAATTTTGTCCAGTATATAATTCTATACGATACTAGCTGTCCCGGCGAACTTCGTACCGCCAATTTTTCCCTGCACCCGTGGCGTCAGATCCCGTTCCCGTTGCACCATTTAGGGGGATGAAAAATAGATGTTGGCCGATTCTCATAGATACCGGATAAGCACAAAAAATTCCATCAAAATCGGTCAAGCCGTTTCGGAGGAGTATGGCAACGAAAACTGTGACACGAGAATTTTATATATTAGATTTCAATACCACTTTTGTTTGGGGTATTTACAATAGGTACTATTATTTTCAAGCTATCGCGGTGTAAAGTAGAAAAAAGTTTATATTAAGTAAAAGTACAAAAAAGTAAGTCAAATTTTTTTATCGCGTGAAGACCCGAATAAATAACCAATAGGTACTATTTTGAGTTGAACTGCGTCACATATTATACTAATTTCAAAGTTCAATTTTTACACCGGTCTCCATACATTATTCTACAGTCTCCTATTCCTGCTGACAGGACAGCGCACTAAATTACGATAGCGCGCAAAAAGGCGTTATCTCGCGGTAGATATTCGCACTTTACCAAAATGTAAATTTATAGCATTTTTTCGCGTTCCATATAATAATGGGTTGTGATATCTCCCTCTTTGTTCGACGCGATCGATTATGTAGTATTGTAAGACGCTATTATGGGTGTGCAACGTGTTTTTAAGCCGATACGTTTGTTAGGAATATCGTAGTAATGTATAGGGGGATTTTTATATTTTGCAAAGGTAGAAAATAGGGTGTGTACCCACATGATGGGTGGTATAACCTTCTAAGTATAAATAGGAGAATCAAAATCTATGTTATCAAAATATGAATGTAACATTTTGTTTACCTAAATACACTACATATTTTACTTACCTCTAATGTAGTGATTTGATAATAAGTATTGTAAACCCTGTATCTGCCGGCTTAGCAATTATAATATTACTAGCGGCCCGAGTTCCAGCTTCACTCAGGAATAAAATTCATTACATAAAAATCCTATAACTTGATTGCAACACTATAGAAAAAGCAAGAAAAACATATGTAAAATCATCTTTGAAGCGGGTTATATTTTGTCAAAAGAGCTTAATGGACGTGTCAATCAATGCAGAACTTTTAAATTCCACAAACTAACTTAACATTTTATTGTATAGCTTTTGCCCGCGGCTCCGGCTCTCACTGCTCCGTTCCCTTGAGTAGCAGCATGATGATATATAGCCTATGTATTATTCTGATGTATAAGCTATATTATTGTAAAGTTTCATGAAAATCTATTCAGTAGTTTTTACGTGAAAGAGTAACAAACATCCATCCATATATACATCCATCCGTTAGTTGGATGTACAGAAATTATAGTATAAGTAGTGTATCTTAATATCTCTATGCAAGCACAACTTACATCGTAAACTTATGAACTCTCGGAACCTCTCTCAACCGAAAATTTAACGATGTTGATATCGGCATAAAATAAAGGAAACAACAGACTTCTTACAAAAAGATTTTTAGCACAAGATATTCATACTTTTAGTACAATTTCCTCAGACTGTGATTGCGTAAGACTCAGTGTGTTTACAATACTCATAGTAGGTATTACTGAAATTTAAAAGACCGTAGAAGTACTATGCAAATGTCTCATAACTTCTTCTGTTATGTCGACAGCAAATCTTTGTTAGATTTTCTTTGCCATTTACAGCGTTCTCAGAGCCACTCATGAGTTTCTTTGTCATACTGTATGTATGTGAGCAGGTAGCACACGTTAGCAGGTTGGTCATAGGCTGTGTTTTATTAGCACATAACTATTTGATTTACAAATTTTCCTTTGAAGGTAAAGTTAATGCTTGGACAGACTATAAATTGGAAATGTCAGCGGCCGCCAAATTCAGTCATGTTACTATTCGGTTATTTTGGAATTCAAGCCATTTGGGATTTGATCATTTTGGAATTAAGTTTGTCCAAAATCAGGTAATTTGGTTCTATGACGATTTGGGCTTTAGACGTTTTGTTAAATGACGATTTACACAAATATATCGAGATTGAATCCGTAAAAAGTGGTTTTATTTCAATGAGTGATATTCGCGTAAACTTTAGAAAATATCAGACTATTTGAGTTTTAGGCGTATTGATGTCTCAGGCATTTTGGGAGTAGGTTGTAATGTTGTAATTTTATCGGACCCCTCAATGGGTGACTGATGAAGTGGAGAAGGAAATGCCGGAAAGTGGGCTGGGCTCTGAAGTGAATTTCAAATGCAATGTGTGCAACGCTAAAACGTCCGCTGAGTTTCTTGCCGGAGTCTTCTCAGGTCTGGGCCACGTTTCGAACCGGTGTGGTCCATTTGTTAAACTAGTATTTAATATTTATTTTATATTGACGGTTAGTAAGCGCCAATTTAATGGTCTTTGCAGGATGAATGATTTTTGACTTTGACTTTGACTAAGGCGATGATGTTGATTATTTTAATCACTACCATGATTTTGGGTCAATTAAAGCCAGTTGCTATTATAATGACTATATATTTAATTCAGCAGGTTAAGAGCAAAACACAAAGTTGCGTCATAAGAAGTTTGTCAATAATGTTATGATTTCATGTTATTGTCAAAGTGATAGCTTCCAAAGTAACGGAGATGACAGGCTATGACAGCGGCTTTCATGTTGACAGGTATTTTGAAATCAGGAAATTGAATGGAAGGAAAAGTTACGGGGAAATACGACAGTTTTGCGAAAGTGCTGAGCTGTTGAGGGTTATGTAATGTACATATATAGGTAGTGCCATATGTGTAGAAGACGGGTTAATATGATCCTTCTCGATCTCTTTGAATGCTATTTAATTTCAATAGTCTTTAAAAAAAGACATAAGAACGAATGAAATACTTTTATGTCTTTTTGCTTTCTGCTTACAGTTATTGATAAAAGTTGCTGAGCAGTGATAAAGTTTTTCAACTTTACTAACTTAACAAAATAAGGCCTACATACATGAATAAATAGGCAATGTTTAAAGTTTTGATAACCCACTAGCGAACCAGCGAACTTCATACCACCAATTTTTTTCCGCCCGCGTGACGTCCAATCCCGTTCCCGCTGCACCCTCTACTATATTAAGCATGTATTACACATGTAAACCTTTCTCTTAAATTACTCTATCTATTAAAAGAAATTGCATCAAAATCTGTAGCGTAGTTTCGAAGATATAAGCATATATAGGGATGGACAGACGCGGAAAGTGACATAGCTTTATACTATGCAGTGATAGAGAAGAGGACATGATGTCTGATAACATTAAAACACAGCTAATAAATCTCCAAGGGAATACTGCTGAAAACGTTCCAAGCACCGGAGTTAAATTCCATATTAATATAATATTGCAGTAGTTATAGATAAATAAACCTACTTAAATTTAGGTCCATACCATCTGTGTCTTCAACAATAACACACAGACAAGTTAAAAAATTCCATTTGAATACATAAAAACCATTTTCTAAAGAGTATTTCTAGGAACCACGACCCACTGCGCAAAAATTATATTATTTTCTTTACAACTTTGTACAAAACTAATAAATGTATGAGTCGGAACACAGTTAAGCCTCTGCATGAACCGGGACGTAATATTTTCAAAACTTAAACTACCGCAAAACAATCGCAAAACGTATAACTTTGTTAAGACTATGAAAACAAACACGAAACCGACCGAAATCGGATTACACCGGGCGCTTTCCAACAAAAACGTAGCGGAGACAAAATAGTGTTGTTGTTAAACATCGGACTGGGAATTGCGGTATTTGAAGAGTGCGGGTTGAATATAGGAGGACACGGATCCTTGCACTCCACGGTGGAGCTATCTGTTGACAAAAGAGTTGGCTGCTAGGGAGGAATCCTTTGCACAAAAACATATACATAATACCATTTCACCTGGCTAGTGTAGTATGGTTCTGATACAGTATGCTTGATTCACTAACTTTAAAAATTATTATGCGTTAATTTGCATATTTTCTTCTTTACGAGTATATAAAGCGGGGTTCTTTACGTGAACCGCGAAAACACATCTTTTTTTATAACGTCACGTCAATTTAACTTCGCCTCACCCGATGGTAAGCTAAAGGCAAAGTTTCGGAAAGAGGGTCACCATCATAAACATGTATCGTCAGGTCTACTGGTGGTCGGCGGACATCGCGAGGCTGCGACAGGCCTCCTTGATCGCTTTCCGCCGGTGGACCAGATTCCGAAGGAGGCGCAGCCGCCCCGCAGATACGGAGCCCCGGGAGGCGGAGCTTCATGCGGGGTACAGGGAGGCCAGAAAGGCCCTCCGAGTAGCGATAAAGCAGTCGAAGGCTGCAGCTCACAAGGAGCTGCTGGAGACGCTGGAGCGGGACCCATGGGGGCGGCCTTACCTTATGGTAAGGGGCAAGCTGCGCCCCCGGGCCCCGCCGTTAACCCGGTGTCTCCAGCCGGAGCTGCTCGGAGGAGTCGTTGGCTCCCTGTTCCCAGCGCGGGCGGTGGAACATATTCCACCGCAGATGACTCCGCCACCTAGGTCGCCTATGGCACCCAGCGTGGATGACGACGACGTGCCCGAGGTCACTTGGGTAGAGCTAGAGCTGGCGGTGTTAAGGCTTAAGGCCAAGAACACCGCCCCGGGACCAGACGGCATTCCAGGCCGAGCGTGGGTCCTAGCTCTAGGCGAAGAAGACGCTCTCGAGCCCCGACTGAGAGGGTTTCTCAGCGCATGTTTGGAGCGAGGCCAGTTTCCGAAGATGTGGAAGACGGGGAAACTGGTCCTCATCCGAAAGGCGGGGCGCCCGGCGGACACACCGTCCGCCTACAGGCCCATAGTGTTGCTCGACGAGGTGTGCAAGCTCTTTGAAAGAGTCATTGCAAAGCGCCTCGTCGAGCACCTATCCAGGGTAGGGACTGACCTGGCGGATGGCCAGTATGGCTTCCACCGGAGGCGCTCTACCGTGGATGCCATCATGCGCGTGGGGACTCTGGCGAAGGAGGCCGTCGCTCGGGGCGAGGTGGTGTTGGCGGTGTCACTGGACATCGCCAACGCATTTAACGCCCTGCCCTGGAGCTGCATTAGGGAGGCACTCGTGTATCACGAAGTGCCTCTCTACCTTCGCCGCATAGTCGGGGCGTATCTGTCGGAGAGAGCAGTCGTCTACCCAAGTGCGACCGGGCTCGGTCGGCGAGAGATGTCGTGCGGTGTTCCGCAGGGATCGTTCCTGGGACCGCTACTGTGGAACATCGGTTACGACTGGGTGCTTCGCGGTGAGCTCGTGGACGGTGCCGCCGTCACGTGTTATGCGGATGACACGCTGGTGACGGCGTGCGGGGCTACATACCGCGAAGCGACTCTGAAGGCCACGACCGCGGTTGCCCAAGTCGTGGAACGGATTCGGCGGCTGGGTCTCGAGGTGGCTCTGCATAAAACCGAGGCCATGTTCTTTCATGGGCCTCGGCGCGTGCCACCGGAGGATTCCAGCCTCATAGTGGGAGACATTTCCATCGGCGTCAAGGCCCAGATGAAATATCTGGGGCTCGTACTCGATGGCCGGTGGAACTTCGGGGAGCATCTCCGAAGACTGGCCCCCAAATTGAAGGACACAGCTGCCGCTTTGGGGCGGCTGCTGCCCAACATGAGAGGGCCGGATGACTCCTGCAGGAGACTCTACGCGGGAGTCGTGCGGTCCATGGCCCTATATGGGTGCCCAATATGGGCGGACACCCTGACGGTCCACAATGCGCGTCTGCTGCGTGGACCGCAGCGTGCAATGGCCAGCAGGGCCATTAGAGGGTACCGCACGATATCCTTCGAGGCGGCGAGTCTCCTTGCCGGATCCCTACCGTGGAACCTGGATGCGAGAGCCCTTTCGATGCTATATCGTTATCGTAAGGAGGCGCGGGAGCAGGGACGGGAACCCGAGCCCGAAGAAATTCGGGCCGTGAGGTCTCAGCTCCACAGGGACATGGTAGCGGAATGGGAGCTACGACTTGGGCGACCAAGCGCAGGGCACGCCGTAATAGCGGCGGTAAGACCCATCATGGAGGAGTGGCTAGAGAGGCCACACGGCAGCCTCTCGTACCGGCTGACGCAGGTGATTACCGGACACGGGTGTTTCGGGAGTTACCTGTGTCGGATCCGGAAGGAGCCAACGTCCGAGTGCCATCACTGTGATGCAAGCGAGGACACAGAGCAGCACACGCTGACCAAGTGCCCGGCGTGGGACACGCCGAGGCGGGTCCTAGTGGCGGCTCTAGGGGTGGGAGTCCTCACACTCGTCACATTGCTCACAGCGATGGTACGATGCGCAAACGCTTGGGGTGCGGCCGCCTCCTTCTGCGAGCAAGTAATGCTCGAGAAGGAGGCGGCCGGTCGGGTCCGGACCAGACTCCGGGCCCGGGAAGCCCGTGCAGAGCGAAGGCGAACCGGACGTCGGAGGTCGCAGAACGACCTCCGTCCTCCATGAGCGCTGGCCTGGGGGTGACCGGTGGAGCCACCTGTCACCCTAGCAGAAGCAGGCCGCGGCGGCGGCGCAAAGTGCGCCTCCCCGTAACCGGGGCTAGATGGGGACATTTTGGTCCCCACAACCCGAAGGGGGCCATCTCGAAAGAGATGGTCCTGGGTCTGCCGGGGTGCGAGAGATATGCTTTTGGCAATCTCACCTCCGGCAGCCAAGGACCCAAGACGGCGTGCGTTTTAGTCGGTTCGAGTCCGACATAACCGCCTCCACCGGCTCCGTGGGGGTGGTATCCGTGGGGATTTTTCACACGATAAAAAAAAAAAAAACATAAACATGTATCATGTTAACAGTGATGGCACTCAGCTTGACTGCCTCATCAGATGCCTTTTCACGCCCCGATTAAAGGACCAGGGCGGTAGGAAGAAGGAAACAAGTGAGCCAGCAGGGTGTTCTAGGTCTTAATGGTGCATTATAGGAATGAGTCACTGAAACGCTTGTTTCTAGAAAGTATATTCTGCACCGTATACAGTTGGCATCTTAGCCCTGCACGTGTAGTCCTGTGAAGGAAAGGAGAGGGAGGGACTAATTGGAAGAGCTCATCATAATTAAGTTAAACTGAGGACAGCTATTTTAGAATCATCTGAGATATTGTTCCTTTTACATCTCGACTACAAGTTTAAAATCGAGAAGGGTGCAGTCAAATTAACCGAAAAAAAAAACATAAAAAAGCTAGCTTTTACTCAAGCAATTCTCGCTCCAAAAAAATACCACTCCACGAATCCCCAAAAACATTTAAAATTCATAGAGCCACGACATGCCTATAATACGTTATGGACATCACGAAAAGTCGCTAAGTCCCGAGGGATTAAAGAGTTCCGGTAAATCTTTCGTCGCCGGGATTATGACATCTCGCCAACACTATTGAGCCGCCGAAGGGTAAACGCGCGAGGTCGTGTAATCTTATTTTTTATAGAAATGTGAACATTTCCTTACATCTGATAGTGTGAATGTCTGGGTTGGGTAAGCTTTTATAGAGGTGTTTTTATTGATAATAGTTTGGAAATAGGTGTCTATTTTTTTAGTGAAACATGTTTGAATTCCTATGCCGCACCACTAAGACCTGGAATTCCCTGCCAGCTCACGTGTTTCCTTCTTCCTACAGTCCCGGGTCCTTTAAGCGGGGCGTGAAAAGGCATCTAATGAGGCCGTCAAGCTGAGTGCCACCACTGTTAACATGGTAAATGTTTACGATGGTGACCCTCTTTCCGAGACTTTGCCTTTAGCTTAACATCAGGCGAGGTGAAGTCAAATTGACGTGTCCTGTGTAAAAAAAAAAAAGAATGAAATTTTTATAGCATTTATTATGTTATCTTTTAAATTCGAAATACATTGGGAAAAAGAAGAACTCAAGTGAGACTGGAACCCACGACATGAAATTTGAAGTGATTCAGGTGTGACTCAATAGGTCAGTTGGAAGAGCATTCCCTCTGTAAGGGAAAGGTCGTGGATTCAAGTCCCGCTTGAAACGTGTTTATTATTTTTAGTCAAAGTTTACGTTTACCTAATGTGATGAATTAGAGATAAATTCTATTAAAATTGATGTGAATTAAAGAAACGATTTAAATAAGTTGGTAACCCTAAAATGAAAGATATTACCATGCTAGGGTTATTCTCCGCCTAGTTCTGATAAAGCTACCGGTGTGTTTGATGGGTATTCTCTATATGCTCCATATTATTTCACAAGTCACACTTATTGGTTTTACACAATATGGTACAAGATTTTAGCCTTCTATACGATACATTTTCTAATTTATTAATAACTAGATTTTGCCCGCAGCTCCGTCCACTTGGTTATCGGTTATCGCGAGCAAACATAGCCTATGTTATTTCTCAAGGTCTAATCTACCCTTTTACCAAATTTCATCAAAATCGGTTCAGTGGTTTAAGCGTGAAAGCGTAACATACAGACAGACAAACAGTCAGACAGACAGACAGTTACTTTCGCATTTATAATATTTAGTATGGATACAAGATTTCCATACAGAAAAACACAATAACTCTCAATCCAGAAATCGTAGTCATGGCCTTATAACAATCACTTACACTAACCTTTGCCATGAAACTAAAACATTTACGTATCGAGCTAGGACAATTTATCTTTACCTTATAAATAAAATCATAACCAAACTAAACTAGCCATAAAATGATGGGTTCCCGCCGGCTAGTACAGTGGCCAAAGCTCTTTAGGCCGAGGGACAGGGCCGGCACCCGACGGTAATCGCTTAAGTCACGGTATCGTTAAGCGGTCAGTGCGCTTGTTTGGGTAATCCCCGTGAAATTATTTAATAATATCAAAATTATATTTCAAAATCAGCCTAATATGAGTATTATTAATATTATATTTTGATATTTAGAGGAATTTGTGACTGAAACTGCTAAATCCAATTGCTTGTAATAGGAGTGGCTTTTCGTTGGTAGTTTAATGTTTGAAATTGCAACCCGCGACCTACAGGACTTCTTTAGGACTTACTATACTTACGCCTTCTTTTCGTCTATTTAGGCAGAGACACCCTGAGGACTTCCGTAACAGCAGAAGACCTAACACACTAAAATCGGTTCAGCCGTTTAATAGTTACAAGGAAACATAGAAACGTACAGTGTGTGTCAGAAATATGTTGACCTAGATGTTTTAAAACTAAGGTATTGAGGCACACATGAGGCTTTCAAGTTGAGTGCTACACTGATTACATGGTACATGTTTACGATGGTGACGCTCTTTCCGAGACTTTGCCTTTAACTTACCATCAGGCGAGGTGAAGTCAAATTGACGTGTCCTTTATAAAAAAAAAACAAACTGTTAAATTAATTTAAATTGTATCTTTAACTAAAGGTGTGTAGCAAATGTCACAACAATTGAACTCAAAATCAAGTGGAATGCGGGAAGAACAAGAAATTAGGATCGTTTCTTTCTGATGCTCACTGTACATACATGCAATACCAATACAATCTAACCTTCTTGCTTTTAAAATAATCGAATAAAAAGCGAAAATTCAAAAACTGATTAATACAGTTCAGAACTGTATCAAAAAAAGTACGAAACTCGATACATTTAATACTTAGCAGTTGATAAATAGGTACCGGGTGCGGCAAACGCGCAAACCAACCGAATTAAAGAGACCACAGCCCGCAACGCGGCCGAATGAATTGGTGTGTATTAATCTTTGTCACTTAATACTCTATAAACTTTAGCCGTGATGAATGAGGCTGCACCTGAGCCCACAATAATGGTGATACCGCATAGATGACGCAGTTTTGTTTGGGATAGAACATTGGTGAAGAGTTTGTTGACTTATTTTTTACGTTGTTTTGATATAAAAACAATACATCATCATCAAATGTATTCATACGGGATTGGAGCTCAAATGATAACTAAATAATAACAAACACCCAATGTTTGCATGATTCCGAAACCGTGCACCACATACATTGCTTTTTAAACTTCACACTTAAAGGAACGATTGAGAAGTCGCAATAAATTACGCATATCAGCTGCGTGCGTTTCCAGCTGTCGTCGTATTCAGTCACTTTCGGTATCATATCTTGATGGAACCCATGGTCCTCTTTCCTACTTCTCCATGACTTGGCTGTTGCGAGAGAGATGAGAGAATTTGCTGCACTGCGCTATTTCTGGGATGTTTCTGTTTCATGTATTTTAAAGCCAACGCTGCTCTGCTCAGTAAAAGAATACAATAAGGTTCAGGGTTCGAATCAGGGACATTTTAACTTAGCTGGAGGAGATAACAGTAGTTCTACTAATTTTACTTACTACTTATGTACTCATAAAAAATCAAATCTACTTGTAATGAATTTTAGCCAGATCCATTCGGCAGTTTCTATGGAACTGAGTAACAAACATTCAAACACCTTCACAAACTTTTATATTCATAATATTAGCACTGTTGAAGTACTTCAAAAAGGCAGCCTGTTGCGGATAGCAACACTAATTCATTTAATTTTTCTTTTCAATTTTCACCTTTTTTTTGTGTAATAGCAACACAAACACTGTCTTTCTTCAAAAAATTTAAATCGAACGGACGTGTTTCCGAATCGTTTTGTACCCTTCTTTAAAATATTATATCATCAAGTAAAGATTTTAAACCAGCTCCCGTGTTTTGCATCTCACACCAACGCTCACCAGAACAGAGCTATGGCAGCAACAAGCACATAATAACGAGTAATCTATTGTTCGATTGTGATATTAGTATGATATCATCACATGAACAAATATCACAACACATGCTAAGCACGCGGCATTTCCTAAATAGTCTTATTACATTCAAAACTAGCCGAGGTCGGCGACTGCACGCAATTTGCAACAAACCGCACGCATTAGGTGCCGTGGCCTCCAACTGGGTTGCGTTATTGCCTTGTGTTGCTTTGAAATTGCGTTCAGTTGCGTTCTATTGGCGGGCGGCAACTGCGATGCGTGCAATATGTCGCTGTAATGAAACGTTTGGTTTGGTGACGATTAGGAGTATTACTGATAAGTGTGTCTTGTAATAGTGAATGTTTCCTAACTCATAAAATAATCTTTTTTGATATATTTTGGTCTTAAATGATGTAAAGTATGTTTTGAGCTTAGTGTTGGAGAAAATATTAAATAACCAAATTCTTCGCCGGTTTTTCTGTTTGTATGAGATGTACTTATGCTAAACTGAACGGATATTGATGAGATTTTTTATGAGAAATATTTGGAAACTTAAAAGAATTTTTAAAATTAGTTCTAAGGATATATCGGATAATTTACAAAAAATCGATGTGTTCAGAACCTTCCCTTTTTAGAAGCCGGTAAAAAACTGCGATACATTTATCTGCAACTGATTAAGTAGAACCGCAGATATGACCAAAAGTAGCGATAATCCACTCAGGCGTGTTTCCTAGTTCCTATAGTCCCGGTTCCTTTAAGCGGGGCGTGAAAAGGCATCTGATGAGGCCGTCTAGCTGAGTGCCACCACTGTTAACATGGTACATGTTGACACGATGGTGACCCCTTCCGAGACTTTGCCTTTAGCTTAACATCAGGCGGGCATCAGCTAGCTAGTATTACACATTATGTTTTAAAAATATCAAATTAAACTACATTATATACATTATGTAACCATTCCGTTTTGCACCGCCATGATGTGTCCGCAGGCTCTAATTCCCTGTAATTATGGGCAGTGGGCCGTGGACAGCACTGATCCCTTTGTTAGCCCCGCTCAGCACGAAAGCAATATTTCGTTTAGATTGATGGATCGTAATTGACGTGTGTGGGGCTTTACATGTGTACGAGTATCGGCGATTTCAAACTATTCGATTTTACAATGTCCGTAGAGGAAGCTTCAATGCGATTTGAAAGGGATTGTCTGAAGTTCAAATTATATTTTTTAAATTATTGGAATAACCTAGTGGTATGGGTAATGGACTGCTGAGACGAGGTCTCGGGTTCGATCCCAGGTTTACCATGGCACACACCAATGACTTTTCGAAGCTTTTCGAAGTTATGTGTGTATTTATCGCAGGTTTATAAGGGCCCGGTTAATGGCAATAGGCTCGCCACCTATTACATTGGGACCTAAACATAAACTGGCGAAATGTGGGTGCTAGCACCTCAGCATACCCCTTCGGGGAATACAGGCGTGAGTTTATGTTATGTATGTATGTTATGTGGAAAATATTAAATGAAAATTTAATTTAAAACCCGCATGTTATTTTTTTTTATACAGGACACGTCAATTTGACTTCACCTAGCCTGATGTTAAGCTAAAGGCAATGTCTCGGAAAGAGGGTCACCATCGTAAACATGTAGCATGTGGTGGTACTAAGCTTGACGCCCTCATTGCAAGGGAAGAGATGGGGTGACCAAATTCTACTCTGCCGGGAACCACGCGGCAATGTTAAACAGCCCTATCCCTTTTAAACTCTTTTAAACAGAAGAGTACTTTCAAGAAAAGAGAAAGAATGAAAGAAAACTCTTTTATTGAGAATCAGCGCAAAAAAGCACACAAAATACGCAAAAAAAACTATTTACGACAGAGAAAAAAGAAGAATTTAAGGACTAAGTGACTTATGCTGACAAGAAGTCTGACAAGTTATCTGAATGTCAGTGTCACTCAGGCTGTCAGCCATACGTCACGGGTCTCAATTTGTCAGATTCTTAATTCAACCGCTATATTTTTTTAAATTTAATATACCATTGAAATGGTTAGTGTATATTCTACAATACAAACAAGGAATACTCAATAGTCAGTTTTAAGTTTTTATAATAATAAATCCACTTCATGGTATAAAGCATAGTTTATTAAGAGTAACAAACATACACAGAAGTTGAATCGATACTTCGTTAATTTTCAAAATTAAAAGGCAACACGATAATTATGACGAAGTGAATGGTGCAATCAAAAGAGTGGTCCATTGGTTTAATATAAATAATCTTTGCCTTAATGAGAATAAAACTAAATGTATTAAATTTACTCTGCCTAATGTTGCACAGGTAGAAACCAATGTACAACTCAATGGACAATTGTTGAGCCTTGCGGAATCGACAGTGTTCTTAGGTTTGAGTATTGACGCTAAACTTCAGTGGGGTTCACATATAGAAAAAATAGCTAGTAGATTAAGCTCAGCTTCCTATGCTGTAAAAAAGATTAGGACTTTAACAGATGTGGATACGGCTAGAATAGTTTATTTCAGCTATTTTCATAGTTATTATGAGCTACGGAATTCTCCTTTGGGGTAATTCCGCAGATTTAAACACGATATTTGTCTTGCAAAAGCGGGCTGTGCGAGCTATTTATAATTTGGGCCCAAGAGTCTCCCTCCGAGATAAGTTTAAAGAGATGAATATTCTAACCGTAGTGTCACAATACATTTTCGAAAACTTAATGTATGTCAGGAAAAATATTGCAAAATTTCCAAGACTTTGTGACAGGCACAATATAAATACTAGAAATAAAAGCAATCTTGTAGTTTGTCATAGCAGACTCCATAAAATAAGTAATTCTTTCCAGGGCAACTGTATTCGCTTTTTTAACAAGCTTCCTAATGAAATCAGAGATTTACCTGTTAATAAATTTAAAAATACAGTAAAGAGCAAACTGTGCCAGAAAGGCTATTATAAAATCCAAGAATATTTAAATGATAAACAAGCTTGGAAATGAGCTGTTCGCTCTGCTGTGCTACTCAAGCAAAACATTGTATCTAGACCATAAGTTTTAGGCTAAGTAAATGTTTTGTAAATAGACCAAAAAATAAAAAAAAGCCCGCTGAGTTTCTTGCCGGAGTCTTCTCAGATCTGGGCCGCGTTTCGAACCGGTGGTCCATTTACTAGTATTAGTTAGTATTTAATATTTACTTTATGTTGACGTTTTGTAAGTGCCGATTTAATGGTCTATGCAAAATAAATTATTTTTGAATTTTGAATTTTGAATTTTTTGAATTTGAATTACTATATTAATTTAGAGTAAAATCAATATAATGGTGGAGCGCACAGTACAAAACGCATCAAGCCAAAAGGGAGATAGAGGGCCAGTGTTGCCACACATTATTACATAATAAAATAATATTTCCCGCCGTACAGATAACAAATAATTCACTTCTAACACTAATGAAACATGGCTTTCAGTGAAGTACCATTTTATAGCCCGATTAAGTATTTTAAACGGAAAACTTTATAGTCCTAAACGATAAAAACGAGTTAACTTGACTTAACGTGGATTGTGTGTATTGATCAGGAATGAACTAGGTTTATGTGTTTTATCGAAATTACGAGTGCTAAGCTAAATTGCTTTGTTAGAAGTAATTTCACCTCGGTAGTGTAATGGCCAGGATTTAAACTCGGGACTCTCGATTATAAAGCCGACTCCTTAACCACCAAGGTTGATCTAGTATATAAAACACCGCCAGACCAAATTATAAGTTTGTCCCGAAATAGATCGATAAGAACGGGTGCTCTGAGGAATTTTTTTCATCAAACCGATACGTGTGGGGTATTTTTAGATAGGTCTTCAAAAATGCTATTAAGGTTTCAAACATCATTTTTTTCTAAACTGAACAGTTTGCGCGAGAGACACTTCCAAAGTGAAAAAATGTTTTCGAATCAATGTTAAAATGATATAAGAATCTAAAAAAAATATATGATGTACATTGCCATGCAAACTTCTACCAAAAACTCGTTTGAACGAGTTTTTGTAAGTTTTTTTATACATCATGAACCGCAAAACTACAAGAACTTTTATATTATGTTACTTGCTGATACGGAAACCTACATGGGTTTTTATTAATGTATAACATCAGAATGTTTTCTGTGAGTATGAAAATTCCTACAAAAATCTTTCTCAAACGAACCAGCAGCGGTAATGAAAACCAGTTCCCCTATAAAAATAAAAATCTGTTGCTTCATACAGAACCTTTATAAGAGCTATTGTAACCTTCAAATGTACTCGTAAATATTATGTAGGTTTTCAATCGGGCCCCCGATAAAGGTAAGCCACTGTGACGCCGCAGTCACTGCAAAAAATTAAATTAACTTTTCAACTTTATTTCTATACACCTAAAGTCCAAAATGAAATGAAAATTGTTTCATAATACTTTTTAAATTGCTCTGCAAAAAACATTTCATTTTGAATTTCAACCGCTTCCCTTTAAAGTCTATTATTGAATGCCGTTTTTTGCAATGGTGTGCCACCACCACTGCAGTCCCATGCAAATAGCCATATGCATGCATACAAATATTTGCACTGAGCGGGGTTCGAACCCGCGCCTCCTGCGTAGCAGTCACGTTCACTACCGCCACGCCACAGAGGCTGTCAACAAATAACTCCATGGGTGCTTAAACTGAAGAAATAAAAAGTTCCGTCAGATAAGAACCTTCCCTAATCTTACTATTACGCTCACTTTTTCCAAAATGACGTCTTTTCAGCATAATTAATATTCATTTTACTTCACAATACTTGCCAACCAACTTCAGTGAGTAAAAAAGTTAGTAAAACACCCTATTATGTTATAAAATCCGTATAAAATAATAAAAGCATTCAAATAAGAAGCCATAGGAATTCTAGTGACGTAGCCACAATACAGGCGTTCTTTGGGATATATTTTTATTTAGCCGTGTCCTCTCGGAGGGGTCGGGGCAGCAATAAAAATATTATATACCTAAGTGCTTTGCGCTTTGTATGAGTATAAGTGATAAGCGAAAAGCGGGTAGTAATTTTAGTAGTGTTTTTTTTTTACTTTTAGTAATATAAAACATTAATATTGTAAACTAGATCGAAGTGTATTTTTTTTTGAATAAGAATATTAGAACCGAAATTAATAATATTCCCTCTAACCCCTCCAGTTAAGCTAAATTGCTTGTGTTAGGAATGGGTTCACGTCGGTTTTTTTTTAACCGTGGGGGAAAATCCTTCATGGATGTTATGCCGGACTCCTACCGATTAAAAACCCCCACAGTATCGCCCAGCAGCCTATGGTTGGGAGCCCCGGGTAAGCCCTAGGGTTCACGTCAGTAGTGTAATGGCCAGGATTCGAATCCAAGACCTTTCCATCGTAAGGCCGATTCCTTAAACACTATGCTACCGAAGAAGAATTAGCAGTTTAGTATTGTTCTTCCTTATTATTGTTGCAAAAGCACTGTCATTTTCGGTTTATAAATAATCTAAAAAGAAAAAGTTGGTAAGAATAACTATTTACCATTTTAATTATTTTATTTTCAGCACTTTTAATGGATCTTTTATTATTCTGACCTACCGTAAGAATTTCATTTAATTTTGAAGTCATTACGATTTTAATGTGGAAATTGGCGATGCGCCAGTACTGCCAGTGGTCAAGAATTACGACAAGACAGAGTCGCCAGCATAAACAAATAATAATTTTAATACGGGTTCCAAGGTACAAGCCTTGGATACAATCTAGACTAATGCTGTGATAATGATGAACTTACCTTAAAATGAAGAAGGTAGATCTTGGTGTTCTAAATATTATGCACCATAGTGCAAATATAAGAATACTGATGGAAGGGCTTGTTTCCAAACAACATTTTATGAACTGAGCTTGAAATTATATTGAAGAATAAAATTCGTAATGCTGATAAAGACACAAGTTGCAGACTAATGGTACATTTGACCAAACGCGAGTAAAGTTTATTCCTAGAATAAACAGGCAATATCAACCACATATTAGCTGTTTATTCTAAGAATAAACGAAGTAGAACTGGACCTATGTCAGCTGGCCTTTATTCTTTAGATGTTTTAACATGAAAAAAATATTTATACCATTCTCGCTTTAAGTTTGTGGTGTACACCACAACACATGAAACATAGTCGGTATACGTTCATCCTTTATGCCAGGTAAGAGTCCGTAGTTTGCGGTTTTCCTCCAGTTTCATTACGTTGGACTTTATCCCCGTTTAATAAGATACCGCTACGATTTGTAATATTCTAATGACCGGCGTATACCGTGACGTAGGCAATGTTGCATTTCGAATTTCGAATGTGTGACGTTAAATTTATTGGGAGGAGATTAAAATTTCGTGTTCTTAGGATATTTTGGTAGTATGGTCAGTAGCAAAAGCAATTCGAGATGGCTAAAGCAGAACTTTTGTCCTTTTTCCACAGTATAAGGTAACGCGAAACCGGTCAGGTTCAATATAATAAATACTGTGGAAAAAGTACAAGTGTTCTCAATATGTGTAACAATAAATTCCACCAAGTGCCATCCATCAACAGTATAAATAGCAGAACTTTTGATTTAATGGCAAGTACGATTAGTTTCTATTCAAGAGATTTAAGTCATGCATATGCTCAGGCCTGTAAATTCCCGAAGGGGTAAGCAGACCGTGTATAAATATACAAATTTCGCCAACTGTGAGTTTTGGTCCCACGTGGTAGAGGGCGAGGCTATGTCCGTCAAGCGACTTAGTTCTGGACTATGTGTTAATTCTTAAGCTGTTTTAGTGCTATTTATTTGTTTATTTTAATAAGTTATACACAAACAATAATAAACATCGATATACATAAGCGGAAATAGTACAGAGTCTCGACGTATCTGACTGTTATTAGGATATTTGCTTGGACTTTTTTTTAAATAAAGAATATTAGAACCGAAGTTACTAATATTCCCTCTAACTCCTCCAACTAAGCTTAATTGCTTGTGCTAGGAGTGGGTTCACGTCGGCAGTGTAATGGCCAGGATTCGAACCCGGGACCTCTCGATCGTAAGGTCGACTCCTTAACCACTAAGCTACCGACATTTTAAATGTAGTTCTATATTATAGAAGTAATTTAAAATGGAGATGTGTGTTGCTAAATTTACTGTACGTTTAGCTAAATTGTGTACTTGAATAAACTGTGGTATAGACAGCAGAAAACATTCTTCGATGTAGGCGATTCTTTGATCTGAATTAAAAATATGAACCAGTCAGACTGTGTAACCTGGTCGACACGTCAGGAAAACCAAAGCTATGTATGTATCTATACATATATACATAAAATCACGCCTGTTTCCCATAGGGCTAGGCAGAGATCACGTTAATTCCTGTAAACTTTTTTTTGTCAAAATATTAAGTCAAAAAGAAGTATGAAGTGAAAAAAAGATATGACAATACTAGTAGAAATAAAATTATACTACATCAGCTGACCCGGGAAACTTCGTACCGCCAATTTATTCCACCCGCGTGGCGTCTCTTCCCGTTCCTGGTGCACCCTTTACAATATTAAGCGTGTGTTATACATATAAACCTTCCTCTTGATTAACTCTATCTATTAAAAAAACAGCTTCAAAATCCGTTGCGTAGTTTAAAAGATTTAAGCATACATAGAGGCGGACAGACAGCGGCAGCGACTTTGTTTTATACTATGTAGTGACGATGATGACGTAAACAAACTTAAAAAGCCCCTTGCTCCTATGACAAGTTTTATATACGGTCAGGATCAAAGTTAGGAAGATATTTAAAAAATAAAATAAAAGCAAAAATATTTTTTTCTGCAAACCTTACAAAACTAAGAGCTTACTGAAGCTAACAATTTGTAAGTAACCCAGAATAATAAATAACACGTATAAGCATTGCAGGAATTAAAATAACCTTTTGGAAGGCGTCCCGTAGCAGAGTTTATGTTATGTTTTATTGTACGGAAGATCCCCGGGGAATGCTTACGTAGCATCGTAGACATTCGTAGCTGTTTCGTAGAACTTTGTGTATGTGCTACGATATGGATTTTTGATTTGGCTTGCTTATACTAGAGTGTATGCTTGGAGAAATCCTGCATATTATTTTATTTAAGCATGCTGTGTCTACTAACATAGGCTAGGACTAGTTTTCAAGTCTAAAGCAAAGTTGGTACTGTAACTTATTAGAAGTTTAATATATTCCCTAGCTTTTGTCAAGATATTACGAACATAAGTATCTTTTTCTCTTTACTGAAAAGTTATTTTTTTCCACTGCTCAAAAAAACTGCAGACTTGGTCTTTGATATTAATTTCTTCTTAATCCCGTTTCTGAGAAAAATCGTTCTCTATTTACATTCCTGGAAAAAAGCTCTTCATAAACAAGTAAGTGATCCCATCGGGCTAAATAATATCAAATTCGTTAAAAGTGTTCTACGATACTGAGCTATTGTTTTATTGAAATCATCTGACTAGTTAATTACCGTTAATTACAGTATTAATATGTTAACTACAATATATGTTAACTAAATGTACAATATAGGAATACAAAAATGAGAAAAAAAAACAAAGGTGGAAGAGACTGTAACTTTAGGCAAAGTGTTTAAAGTGTTTTTAGTTAAATTATCCCATAACAATGTGATATGCTACTATCCGCCGTTCCCAATACCATACTGACAGTCAAAGATAGATCGCATCTACGGATAAAGTGCTCAGCTGTTTAAATTCAAAACATAGTAACTCTTAT
Organism: Eilema sororculum; assembly: GCA_914829495.1. Classification (NCBI taxonomy): domain Eukaryota; kingdom Metazoa; phylum Arthropoda; class Insecta; order Lepidoptera; family Erebidae; genus Eilema; species Eilema sororculum. The sequence continues at coordinate 24,778,770 of OU618538.1, read as the reverse complement.
TTCACACCAATTTCGGAAAATAAAATTATACCGCGATGCGCTTTCCCGCAAAAAACTTAGTTACCATGTTTTGAATTTAAACAAACGATACGTCAAATTTGACTGCTGTGATCTATTTTCAACTGTTAGTATGTTATTGGGAACGGCCGTTAATGTACAATATAGGTATACAAAAATGAGAAAAAAAAAACAAAGGTGGAAGAGTCTGTAACTTTAGGCAAAGTGTTTAAGAAAGAAAGAAAATAACATTTATTAGAAAATAACACACGCACTCACACTAACAATGACTGTAAACATAAAAAGAAATAAAATATATCCACCACCAAAAAAAAAAAAAAAAAAAACCAAAAGCATCTCACAATATCACAACAGAACAACTCAAGTAAAACAATACAAAGGACCAAATTCCGTTACACAAATAAGCCTTCTATATGTGTCAGTGTGTGTGTGTGCCTAAAGGGCCGCAGTTCAGCTAATGTTACAGATTAAAGTGTTCTTATTTCAATTATCCCTTAACAATGTGATATTATGCTACTATGAGAGCTAAGCTAATAGACACTATCCGTGATCAGAGGGCTGGTTTATTCCTTGCGCAAAGGATTGGCATTGCCATTCAATGTGGCAATGCCGCCAGCCTTCAGGGTTGCCGTCGATGGGAAGGAATTCTTTGACGCCAGAACCTGCAGTTTTGCACATATCTAGTTTTATATTTTTATTTATAATAATTATATATTATATTATATACATCATTGAAGTTAAATAAAATATATAAATACCCATAAGGATTTTATTCTTTCTTAATTACGTCATAGGCATAATACTGGTACAAATGCTGTACTGCTGTATCTACACCAATATCGGGTATGGGATTTGCGTATTAAAAAAATCTCAATGACAGCGCAGAGGCCGAAAAAGCAACCAGTTGATGGCAGTACATCCCTTCCCTTTTACACGTGACCAGACCGTGAAATATAGTTGGCAAAATATGGAAATCCAGGCATGATAATATATAAAAAAGGACCCAAATTTCTATACAAGCATCCTAAAATATGTTTGTGTATTATTCACATACGCACGTCTAGACGCTGCAAATAGAATGACTAATGAGACAGGTCTTAGGCTGCCTTTCCCCCGGAGATGTACTATGTAGCTATGCTACTAAAATTTGAGAGCTAAGCTATAAAACTATGTGACCGTTTCCACTGTGTATCCTACTAATATTATAAACGCGAAAGCTTGTGAGTATGGATGGATGTTTGTTACTCCTTCACGTAAAAACTACTGAATGGATTTCCATAAAACTTTACAATAATATAACTTATACATCAGAATCACACATAGGCTATATATCATCACGCTACCACTCAAGAAAACGGGGCAGTGATCATTAATGTCAGCAAATTCAACCGGCATCGGCGTATACGCCGAAGTGACAGTGTGGTTATTTCCGTAGCTGTTTAGATAACTATATAATTGTAAAGAGGGTGCAGCGGGAACGGGATCGGATGTCACGCGGGTGGTAAATAATTGGGGGTAAGAAGTTCGCCGGGTCAGCTAGTTTTAAATATTTGTAGGAATTTTCAATTCGAATCTATTCCTCATTCATAGCACGCATCTCTCTGTAAAAAAAAAACTATGCTTAAAATAAAGTTTCAGATTAGCGTATTTTCTGCACGTATGCGGTTGTTTTAGCATACCCGCTTACACGAGCGTTATATTACACGTTTCTAAAAACCAGAATCGCGTAATTGGCTATATTGCGGTTCTTCTTCTTCTATCGTGGCGATGGTGCCTTGGCCCTTAAATTATCTTCTCCCAGAGTGCTGCCACCTGTATGGCGTTTTCAGAGGCGCACATAAGGTCCAGCGGTGTACATGTGTATGGGCATTTAGCACATGTCAACATATGGGCCATTGTCTGTGGGGTAACTCCACGTTGCGGTGCGTTTGCTCGAAGTTGTGTGCGTGCCAAAAGGTGGGCCTATACGCACCTACATGCATTTCCAAATACGCCACGGCGGCGGCGCGCTAAAAACCGCGCCTCCCCATTCCGTGGAAGAGTCGGGGACACCGTTGTCAGACCGTAAGGGATGGCCCTGGGTCAGCCGGGGTGCGAGGGATATGTCAAAGACAACCTCACCTTCGACCTAGCACCACGAACCTCAGTTGGCGTGCGGTTTTAGTCGCTTCGAGTCCAACATAACCTCCTCTTCCGGCTCCGACGGGGGAGGTATCCGAGAAACCCTTATAGAATTCCTTGTGAATGTATATAATTGCTGGATATCAACGCAACTGGATACAAACGCCTCCATAACAACGTAGCATAGCACATCTCCGATGGAAAGGCAGCCTTACGCGAGACGAATAAAATAAGTTTTGTATAAATGGAGATATATTATGAGGTCTTTGGTACCGCAGGGTTTTTCAAATCCTGCCAAATGTCTGGATTTACATGAAATATCTGAATAAGTTACATATAAAGGTATCGTTTTGTTCAGATTTCTTTCAAAGTTAAATCTCTTCTCAGAACTAATAACTCGCTGGATTGAATTCAGTTATTGTTTATTGTCTGAAATTTTTGAAATAACTTAAAAGTAATTTGAAGTACGGCGCGGCGTAGCGGTGACTTAACAGTCGAACTTCTAAGTCGGAGGTCACGGTTTCGATTCCCACTCGGTGCAAATATTTTTAGGATGAATTATGCATATTTGCATTAAGTGTTTCTATATCATAACGTATAATATGTATTTAAAATATTCTGCAAACCAGCGAAAGAAACATTTTCAAATGATTTACATATTTTATTTATGGTCATTGGTGCCTTGGAAGATAGGAAGATATTTGGTGTGGGATGCAACATGTGCTGACACCCTTGCGCCTACTCATCTTTCAGGTACTGCGGACTGTGCCTGCGCTGCTGCTGCTTCGGCAGAGACCCTCAAACGGCGCAAATATAGTCGTTTAAGTAATAATTACATATTTGAGCCGTTTGGAGTCGAGACGTTAGGATCATGGGGTCCAAGTGCACGTCTATTATTCAAAGACATATCAAAACGTTTAATAGACACTACCCGTGACCAGAGGGCTGGTTTATTCCTTGCGCAAAGGATTGGCATTGCCATTCAACGTGGCAATGCCGCCAGCCTACTGGCCACCCTCCCGGATGACGTCGATGGGGAGGAATTCTTTGACGCCTGAAATATTTTGCACATATCTTGTTTTAGATTTTTATTTATAATAATTATTAAGTATTATTATTATGCACATTTTATTTATTATTCTTGACATTACATTCATCAATGTAAAATTATGAAGTTCATATGTGCTCTTTATGTGTCTAAACTGAATAAATTAAATTGATTCTTCTCAAGTATGTGTGTTTGGTTTCTAGAACCAATATGACCGAAGGTCTTGATCCTTGGTATCCATATTGGTATCATTATTAAAACCATACCTATGTCTGGATAAGTATCACAAATTACTGATACCTATTTAAATATTCTTACTATACAATACTTTTATTCATGAACTTCGCTGATTATATGGATTTTTATCAGTACCTATCATAACTCGGTGAATGGCAAGCCGGCGTGATCGCATGTCATTGAGTAATCACGGTAGATTCAGCCAAATTTTGGAGGTAAATACACTGATAGTAAGATAAGCTGGATAGTACAATACGTATACTCGTAACGCGATAGCCCAAGACATATGTATATAAGGATTTGGGCTTTATAAGGACATGTTTAAGTAGCTCAGTTGGTCAGAGTAGACTGATTCAAGATCCGTCTTGAATGTTGACTTTTTAGGATTTTAATTTAATCTATATAACATACAATTAATCAGAACCTGTAATTATGTAGCTTTAAGGACCTCTGTACTCTGCTCAGAGCGTTTGACTCCCCCATCATTCCTATGCCGAACTTTTGATTTTGATAAAATTTGGTATAGGGGTAGATTAGACCATGAGAAAGGATATAGGCTATATTTGGTCGCGATAACCGACATCCACGCGGGCGGAGCCGCGAGCAAAAGCTAGTTATATCTGTGCTACTGACGCAACTTTAACGTGTTAATAATTCTGTTAAAATTTCAACAACATCATCCCTACAGTAATTCTAAGCACATCACATCCAGCGTTTCTAAGTCGCGAACAATAATTTATGTTTTCTACGCGGGTGGGTCTCCACCGTGGTACTCGTACACGGTACGGCCTACCACAGCGCGTAATTACAAAATTTACAACAGTACCAACGACTCGCCGTAATTGTTCGTATTATAATGACATTCGCGAGTGAATGTCGGCACTAAAATGTTGAGTTTCGCTTCTGTTGAATTCTAAATGGAGGGAGTGAGTTGACAGATTCTATTCGTTGTGCGTGTTCTTGTATTTATAAGTACGGAAAGGGTTTAATGTTGGTTGAATATCACGCGATGCTTGAGGTTGATGTTTTCTTATATTTTTTGGGTAGGAAGCCCATTAAAAGCTTTAGGACCTGTATCTCGTACCAAATGGTTTGAGAACAAAGTATATTGACCTTGCGACCAGTTTGGACCGGTTACTTGGGGGTTTTAAACATTTTTCACACTATAGTGAAGCCAACTGCAGGGTCATGTGGCAAACGCGTAAACCTTTGTTTTTGTTACACAAAAGGATCCTTTACGATCCGGGCGGTACGTCTTTGGAACGCGCTACCTCACTCCATTCGCGGTAACAATACTCTGGACATCTTCAGGAGAAGAACTAGGGAACATTTCCTGTCACAATAATGTAGGCTGTTTATATCTATATATTTACGTATTTATCTATGTCTATGTATGTGTATAGTTTGTATATATGTAGGTACATGTATATGTGTATGTATAAATATGTTTAGGTGTATGTATGTATGTGTGAATATGATTATGTATGATATAATATGTGTGTATTGTGTATAATGTACCTGTTTAGGTACACTTTCTTATTCGTGTTCCTTTTTTTTCATTTTTTATCCGTTTTTATGTACACTTCACATCCCCCTTCACGACCATAACTTCTCCGCTACTCAAAGATTTGCTGGTAGATTCACTTTGACTCATTTTGAGTTAAGCTCGCCTTTGTACATGTTCTTTGATATGTTTTATGTATGATCTCTGTAGGTACTGTTTGTGTGCAATAAAGAATTAAGAAAGTCACTACTTATATTACCATATTTACTGCAAACTTTATTCTCAATCGAACTGCCATGAAATAGATAGCTAAAACTACAAATAAGCAACAGGTTGGGGGGCAAGTAGTAGTAGCTTCCATAAAAATCCATAAAAACCTAAAGCGTACATAAACTATCATAATCGAATAAATTATCGTAGTCGGCACAAACCCCAACAGCTAAAATTGTAAACTCCACTCTCATTGGCTGGAAATCAATAATAGAATCGCGCGGGAATTACAAATGAAAGCCAAAAGCAAAATGGATAATGAACGATTATCCGCTCAAACTACGTAGGTATCCAAAACTAACATGAAATAATCACATTTCGCAGCGGCAGTGAAAGGTTAATAACAACGAAATTGAAGCAATAATCCAACTTAACCCTCAAATGATACAGAATTAAACAGGTCAAATAGAAGTTGATTAGAGAAGTTATAAAGCAACAGTCATTCCGAGAATGATCGAATGTATGAAGTGATTAAGGCATCCTCGAGTGAATGAATAATTTATGTTCATTCAGTGATCGTTCAATTTTGGTTAATATTCAAATATTATTAAGTCTTAAACGCTCTGTAATTATTCATTGTATAATATAGGTATACGCTCACGTTTTATTCACTTTGGGGTAAGCAGAGACAATGGAACTTCTTCAACAGTAGTCGGGAAGAATCCTTTTGCTTATATTAAGCTTCTTTACATACTCATCATCATCCTTGTGTATACCCGGTCACATTTGAGTCTTTAGAAACAGGGACTTTATAATAAACCCTTCAGAATGCCGTGAAGCGAAACCGGTTAGGTGAAAAATCAAATATAGTGGAAAAGTACAAAGTGTCTTACTCAATATGTCTTACTCAATATGATGGCACTTGGTGGAATCTGCATTCCACCAATTGCCATCAATCAACAGTATAATCAGTCCTAAAGATAAAGCCCATACCAAATTCTACCAAATCCATACTTCCATACTAATATTATAAATGCGAAAGCAACTCTGTCTGTCTGCATGCTACGCTTACGCTTAAACCACTGAACGGGTTTTGATGAAATTGGTAAAGGGGTAGATTAGACCACGAGATAGGACATAGGCTATGTTTGCTCGCGATAACCGACATTCACGCGGGTGGAGCCGCGAGCAAAAGCTAGTGTAATTTATTGGTATTTAGTTTGACCGCTTGAAAGATGCCTATTCACGCACCACTTAATGAATACGAGATTGTAGGAAGGGGGAAACGTGTGTGGGAAACCTGTTTGCAAGAAAATAAGGACAAAAGTTTATATAAAACACCCGTGGGAATTTGGATCTTTCGTTTTATAAGCTAAGGTTCAAATTCACATGCCACTTCGATTAGTAAAATAAACTGATGACAAAAAACACCTCCAAAAAGTTGAAAATAAATGGAATTTGCCTTTTAACTTTAACGGTTGCCATGTCGGGGGACCCTAACTGGTTAATTACTCCGTTATATTATTGGAACAATTTAAGGTCCCCCGACATGGCAACCGTTAAAGTTAAAAGGCAAATTCCATTTATTTTCAACTTTTTGGAGGTGTTTTTTGTGACGGGGGTTTTTTAAATTTTTAATTTAATTTTTATTTTATACCTTTTAAAGTGATCTACTAGTCAAGCTCTTTCATTTGATACCCATATTGAGGGAGTTATGAAGAAATATGTATTCCGACATGTTGTGGCGGCGGCCACCTTGGACCGATTTTTTTCAAACATAGCTAAGAACACTCCCGACTAATATACCTTTCAAACAAAAAAAACTACATCCAAATCGGTTCATCCGTTTGGGCGCTACGATGCCACAGACAGACACACACACACACACACACACACACACACACACACACACAGACACGTCAAACTTATAACACCCCGTCGTTTTTGCGTCGGGGGTTAAAAATAAAAACTAGTATTTGTATTCGGAATCAGTCCTTCGAAACTGGGACCTGGGACCAATCCCACCTTTTCTAATTTGATAATAGGCAACGAATAATCAGTAGTGTAATCGTCCCAGTACTTAAATTAACGGGGGCCCAGTTGCCTATTATTAAATTAGAAAAGGCGGGATTGGTCCCAGGCCCCAGTTCCGAAGGGGGACGACTTGCCCCCTAACCCGTTAGAATATTTCAATTCAACAGCTTGACTTGACGGCAATCTCATTTATCACGTGGGGCCGAAAATCATAGCTGGCGAAATATGGGTATAAATACACCTCTGCCTACCCCTTATAGAATTTCTAAGTGGAACTATATTATTATAATTTAGATATGTACTTATGTAACAGTACAGTACAACAGTAAAATAAAATATAATGAAATAACACACCATAATTTACTTTCCAAATACTGGTCACAAAAAAATGAAACTTGACCGATATTTTTCTTTTAACTGACGTTAATGAGAGTTCGCTTTAACGAGTTAAGGGCACTACAGTTGTCATTATTTTAATGAACCCCAACCCCCCGACCGCCACCGCACCCTCCAGAACAACCTCCCTTATTACTATAATGGCCGTTTTTGACATCAAAAACTAACAGTGTATGATATCTGATTTTTCTTTTTGTTAACCATTATAGGGTTAAAAATGTTATCCGAAATAAGACAATGGTGAATAAAAACTAAGTGGATGAAGAAGTTATTTTATTATTTTTGTTGAGCTTAGTTCTGTTTCCGATTAAGAGGTTTTCCAAGATTTGCATTGTTGATTCACGCTAGTGCTAATAACTAGACTCAGAAACATCTCCACAACTAAAGCACAATAAAGCATTAATGAGGCCAAAGACCTGGAACTTCCTGCCAGCTCACGTATTTCCTTCTTCCTACAGTCCCGGGTCCTTTAAGTGGGGCGTGAAAAGGCATCTGATCAGGCCGTCAAGCTGAGTGCCACCACTGTTAATATGGTACATGTTAACAATGGTGACCCTCTTTCCAAGACTTTGCCTTTAGCTTACCATCGTGCGAGATGAAGTCGAATTAAAGTGTCCTCTATAAAAAAAATAAGCATAATAAATAAAAGTCTGTGCAAAAACTGTCATGCTAGTTTTTTTTTCACAAGAATAATACATTGGGGATCTACTATGATCTCATTTTAATGGTCTAAATTACCCAGTATATAAAATATACGAAAGAAGAACCAACGCCCTCAATTGCTCTTCTATTCTTCTATTTATTCTATTTTCGATATAGAATCGCTCTAGAGTAATAACATTACCTAGAATTGGAGACACTGTTATAATAGGTTGTAGGCGCTTATTTTTAATAGCCAGCCTCGGGGAAGTTTATCTCTCAAATGAAAATGTTAAAATTAATGAAATGAATTCTCTGAACTTGGCTAAAATGTGTCGTACTATATTAAATGAACGGGTTGTGATTATGAATCAGTTGTCATCACTGTTACTTTCCCACGCTCATCATCATTGAGGCATTTTATTTACCTAAACCGTCACGTCTCAAAACGTACGGAAGCACAAGCTTAAAATATTCTTAGACGTTCATAAAAATGAAGTGAACTAAAAAAATTCAAACGAAAGTTGAAAAGGTATGATTATATTCAAATTTAATTGTAAATAACAAAATTTGGTTAGTGTTGGGTTTTCTCTTAAACAAAGAATTCGCGTTGTCATTCTACATAACAATGTTACCAGCCTTCTGGGAACGCACTTATTTTTTAACGCATATATGTAAATGTTTGTAATGAGGTCATTCGACAAAGAACTGAACTTACCAAAAGAGCTCGCAGGATACACTAAACTAAAGTGGTAATGAGCTGGTCACATATCCCGAAGGAGCAATCGCCGTTGCAGTAAACGAGTCTAAGAGTGGAAACCGTGAATCAGGAAACAGGAGGTGGGACGCACTCCAATCAGAATGGACTGACTACTTGATAAAAATAGCTGAAATATCTGAAAAAAAAAATTGCACATAGAAATCCCTCCATAGACGCGGGATAGCACCCGAACCACCCTCTATGCGAGGCTGCATTGTAGCCGTAGGTCTGATGGGAATCCTGGGACTCCCATCGGCTGCTGCGCGTTACCATGGGGGCTTTTTGTCGGTAGGAGTCCGGCATAACATCCCTGAAAGATTTTCCCCCACGGTAAAAAAAAGCGCATGGAAATCCTCACGGATACACTCCTGCCGGAACCAGAAGGGATACATATGTCGGATTCATACCGAATAATACCGCATGACCGTCTCAGGCCATCACGTGATGAGAGTGAGGTGGCTTCTGGCATATCCCTCGCAAGTTGGAATATACTAAATGCAAATAATGGATGAACGGGTGCTATGAGGCACGTTGGGTAAGACATACATACATAAAATCACGCCTGTTTCCCATAGGGATAGGCAGAGATCACGGATCTCCATTTGCTACGATCCTGAGATACTACTCTCGCTTCGTTCACTCTCATTACATTCTTCATGCATGGTCGTCGGTTTAGGATACTCCTAACTTGCCCCTTTTCTAACACTTCCCCGATTTGGGAAAGACATCCAAGCAATATTCAAGAGGAGTTAAATACTCTTAGATTCTGTTCACCTTACAATTTGTGATACCAAAGGCTAGAACACAAGTTTTACTTAGTTATATAATTCCTGTTATCTGATTATTTCTTCACATAAATTCTGTAAAAATAATCCAAAAACGAACGGTTGCAGAAAATACGCAGGCCCGGCCTCACGAAATACTCTAGTAATAATATTAGTCGTATAATTCCGCGCAAAGGGCATCTATTATCATTCAAAGAGTCGGGTCGTCTCCGTTCCGCGTCTCGTTCTTTTCACGCACTAAATTAATGGTGGGGATCACGCGAACCTTCTTTTTATATCATGTTTTGGTCCAAGTTAAGGAAGCAAGCGGATAATTAAATAGATATAATTTATACCTAATGTTCGGGACTTCACGCGATACATAATGGAAAAACTTACTTTTGCCGACGTTTCGGGTGCGTGACAGCACCCGTGGTCACGAGTTGACTGGCCTGCGAGCGTCGCGCGGTGTGCAGGAAACTTTTTTTGTGCGCTTACCCTCCATTACTTTCATATTGAATGTAAGGCTGGCGACACACCACACTCACTATTACAGTTTTAGACGGCATCGGCACTGTGTTTTTGGGTTTCACTAATTTGATCACTGGATTCCAGGTCCCGGATAATTTGAATCCATCTTCCATAATGAAATTTTTATATTTTTTAATTTCAATAGCTTCACGCACAATCCGTGGATAGTAGTGGCGAACAGTGGAGAGGACTTTGGGTTGATGAATCCATTATATATCGCGTGAAGTCCCGAACATTATAAACTATGAGTAAACGCCGCGATAGTTTAAAAGTTAAATTATATAGATTTCGATTGTTTTGGTTGTGACTCAAAATTTTTCGTATAATTATTTATGTACTAAAAATGGCGCACTTTGGAAGAGGAATATGTTCAGTAGTTGACTGCTAATAGGCTAAATTGATTGATTAATATGTACAAAGATCACGCTTGGTTACTTCCTTATTTACCGTACATAATACAAAACTAAGTAAGAAATTAACAAGAAGATGGACGATTTACCTGTTAAAAGTTATAACCCAAACCCAGCATCATATTGATAAGATTACGGCGGTCAAGGCTGATGTAAAGTTTTTAGGCATCGGTAAAAATTATCCGACATTTCGGACGCTCTTCGTCTTACCTGCATTCATATCACCCCTTGCCATCCATGGGTTAGGTGTATTAATATTACCAGTATCATGACCAGACATCTTTTATCCATACTACGAGGCGGTTACTTCAAAACATTATTGCATCAGAGAAGCTATCCAAGCCATGTAAGTTCTAGTATTGGGAGCTAGGCCCCGCTTATGGCTTGGGACACAGTCTATAAGGACTTTACCATGGCGTAGTGAGCGTGTGCCATTCAGTGACTGTCACAGAAATATTTTTATAAATCCTCTAGTGTTTGACTTGAACATTACAGTTACGGCATATCTAATTTACGGTATGAAGCTTTAATTTATATCTACCAGTTTATTTGTCTTTCTTCACGCAGGAAATTTTTAACTTTAATCTAGCTTCTAATTGACGAATAGGTATTCAGATATAAATAATTAGTTTAGTTGCCGCAAAGATCATGTTCTGTAACCACATTGCTCTTGCGGGTATCTAAACCTAGTAGGCTTGATTTTAGAAGGAAATATCACACATTTGTGGAAAATACCACAAATCTATAGTTTGAATTAATTTTTATAGCATTTATTATGCTAACTTTGCTAAGCTTGAACCCTTGACATTTGCCTTACAGGGGAAATGCTCTTCCAACTGAGCTATTGCGCCACACCTGAATCACTTCAAATTTCCCTTCTCTTTATATCCTTCTTTATAGGCGACGGTGCAGCCAACTACCAACATTCTTACGAACTGTTGGAACCAATGGATGATTTTTCAACCACTTTTAAACATTGATTTTTTATGACCAAATATTTTAATGAATTTGAATGAAACTTTAAAATTTGAATGTAATTTTTCCGATTTCCCGATATTTTTTGAAATCTATAGTAAAACTAAGTGGGTAGTTGACGCAAAAGGTTGAACTTTACAGTGCACTTCAATTAAAATCAAATAAAAATATTATTTAATAAGTTATTGACATTTAAATGATTAAAATATATTACTAATAGTAAATACCTGCTAGTCTAGTGTTAATTCCGTGAACTGAACACTATTTCACAAGTTACAATGGAAGCCCTTCTTGATGTACAAAATTATTTTGAGGAACGGATGTCAAAGTTCGAGGCAGACCTACAGAAGAAGTCGTCATCCAATACAGGAAGTTTGGCCGAAGAGTTTGCTGCCTTTAAGAAGTTTGTTCTTCAGACACTGCAGTCCTTTTCCCAACAGCTTGGTAGTGTCGCGCGAGAGGTTGACAACTTGGAGATGCGCAGTCGTCGGAAAATCCTGCTTCTACATGGCGTGAGGGAGCAGGAGGGTGAAGATACAGGCAGAGTTGTTACTGATGTTGTAAAACAGTATCTCAAGATCAGCACCTTTTCCACGGCGGACATCAAACGCTGCCATAGAGTGGGACGGCAGGCATCCAACGTGAAGCCCAGACCTGTGCTTGTGAAGCTGCAGACACATATGATGAAGGACAACATATGGTCTGCCAAGTCTAAGCTGAAGGGCACGGGCGTCACGGTGTCTGAATTTCTCACCAAATCTCGACATAAAGCTTTCATGGCCGCCCGTGACAAATTCGGAGTTCATAAGTGCTGGACCAGGGATGGCACGGTTTATGTCCTGGGCTCTGACGGAAGTCGGCACAGAATTGTTTCGCTGAGTGACCTGGACAAACTACAGTGCCCTGACGATGAAGCGACGGTAGCTACAACATCGAAAAGTTCTACGACCAGGTCTAAACGTACTGCACCGAAGAAATAGACATTCTGGTGTATAAACCAACAATGAACGCTCATGCTGGGTAACATTCGTATGTATAATGGTTAACATTTCACTCCTATCGATATTACGCAATACTTATGTAGCAATAATCTAATATTTTCTCTGTACCTTCTTTTTTCTATTCCTACTTATGTTTTTGATTGTTTATATTTTGACTGACGTCTTTGACATTTAACTTAACACATTGCGTTCCATGTTCCAAAATGAAATTTCACTACATTTTTAGCATAAATTTGTGTTTGAGTATGAGCATTTTAGTATAAGTTTTAAATTGCTTCTCGTTAGCTTTGCTTGTTACCCTGCTTGTGCTTGTTTGGGGCTAAATTACCTCATGATAATTCTATATTGAATAAGTATTGTAACGTGTATTTTGCAGCGAATTATTGTTATTTTTCTATGGTTGTGAAATACCTTCCAATTAATTTCTTCATTATTTGTAACACAGGACCGGCGGGTGGACAGTGAGTGGATTTACCGATAATATTTTTCTTATATAACTTATATTATACTATTTACTTATATAATAATATATACTTATATACACTATTTACTAGTACAATTACACACTTTTAATGAACGACTTAGATAGTGATGACAGCTTTTTCTCCGCTAGTAGCCTCAACGACAGCTTTGTGAGTGTACCGTCTGAGTCACTCGAAGATACTCTTCGGGCACAGTTTTCGGATGTCCCCAGGCATTTTAATGTAGTCCATATAAACGCTCAGAGTATTCCTGCTCATTTCCCGGATATGCTGGCTAACCTTGTCCACAAAAATATACACGCTATTCTTGTTTCCGAAACTTGGTTAAAACCTTTTCTACCATCTACTTCTTACACACTTCCGGGTTTCCAGCTCATTAGGAATGATCGAGTGCCTAGCGGAGCTGGTGGCGTGGCTATGTACATACGGTCTCAAATCCCTTATACAGTTATTAGTATGTCGCCACAGCCGACACCATCCGATGCAGGCGAGCATCTTTTCCTGGAGCTGGAACTGAACCACTCTAAAGTCCTACTTGGTGTATACTATCCTTCATCGTCAAAAGTTAACTATTTTTCTTCTTTTGAAAGCTTATTAGAAACCTTCCTACCATCTTACAGGCATGCAATAATTATGGGAGATTTTAATACTTGCTTGGTCAAACCAGGCCCATGTATTGCACGTGCTACGTCTTTCCGCCGCATTATTCAATCCTTTAACTTATCTATCCTCCCTCTGAACACTACTCACCACTTTCCTAACACTATCCCTAGTCTTCTTGATCTCATTCTTGTTTCTTCGCCTACTCAGGTTGCAAAGCATGGCCAATGCTCTGCTGACGTGTTTTCTTACCATGATCTCATTTACCTCTCTTATAAGATACGGCCACCTAAAGAAAAACCAAAAATTATAATGCAGCGCAATTTTGGTGGCATTGTACTCGACAAGCTTCGTGAGGATGCACATAACATTGACTGGAACTCTCTGCTGTCATCCAATTGCATCGATACCAAAATTAACGTTCTGACTCATAAAATTATAGAGCTTTACGATGTGCATGCACCAATTCGTGCCATCAAAGTTAAGCATTTACCCGCACCTTGGCTTACACCTGACATCAAAGAATTAATGTCGAAAAAAGCTACCGCTAAAGCCAGGTACAAAATTAGAGCTACCCAGAGTAATTTGGAGAAGTATGTGGCCCTCAGAAATAAATGCAACAGGGTGTGTAGGAATGCACAACGCCAACATATTCATGCCTCGGTAGAAAGCGGGGATCCAGCAAAAGTCTGGAAATTTCTGAATACATTGGGAGTTGGAAAGTCACGACACGACTCAATTCCTACAAATTTAAACTTAGATGCACTTAATTTACATTTCTCTACTTCATCCAATTTTAATGGAACTACTAAAATCAACACACTGCAATATCTTTCATCTATACCAACTCCTGATCATCCTCCTTTCATCTTCAACCAATTGACCGCTTGTGATGTTAAGAAGAGCATTTTGTCTATTTCATCCAATGCTGTCGGTAGCGACGCCGTTAGCCGAAATATGATTGTGCCAATACTGGAGCAAATTCTTCCTATCCTATGCCATGTCTTTAACTACTCAATTTCGTCTGCGAGTTTTCCATCCTCATGGAAAAGTGCCCAGATAATTCCTTTACCCAAAAAATCAAAGCCTTGTTCCTTTTCCGACTATCGCCCTATATCTATCCTTCCTTTTCTTTCCAAATCTTTAGAGCGCCTCATTCACTCGCAACTCAGCTCCTTTCTTAATAAAAACGCGCTACTAAATCCTCTACAATCCGGCTTCAGACCTGGACACAGTACTGCGACAGCATTGGTTAATATCACGGAAGATATAAGACTGGGCATGGATGGTGGAAATCTCACGCTTCTATCCTTACTTGATTTTAGCAACGCCTTCAACACCGTAGATTTTGACATCCTGCTTGGTATACTCGGCTCTATTAACATATCTCCAACGGCTATTAGGTGGTTTCGTAGTTACCTGTTTGGTCGCCGGCAACGTATTCGGGTCGAAGAATCTAGCTCTTCCTGGTGCAATACGACCGCTGGTGTACCGCAGGGTGGCGTTCTATCTCCGTTACTTTTCGCCATTTTTATAAATACAATCTCCGAAAAATTACTTTCATCCTACCACCTTTATGCTGATGACCTTCAAATTTACACACAAGCACTTCCAAACAACTTTTCTGATGCATTCACTATGCTTAATAAGGATTTGGAACGGATTTATGAATGGAGCAAGAATCACGGACTCACCCTAAATTCATCCAAGACACAATTAATTGTTATTGGTAGTCCAAGGTTGACATCAAAAATTGATTGGACCCAACTTCCTCAGGTTGCTATGGGTGGAGCAATTGTACCAGTTAGTGACAATGTCAAGAACTTGGGTATCTACATGGATAAAACATTTTCTTGGAATATCCAGTTACAAGAAACAAGTCGGAAACTTTTCGCATCAGCGGGTGCCTTGCGAAGGCTCCGAAACTTCCTTCCAATTGCTACCAAAACTGCGCTCGCACAATCTCTTCTTCTTCCTGTTCTCGATTACGCCGATGTCAGCTATCCTGATCTCACTGAGGAGCAGCTAGATAAACTTGAGCAACTTCAAAATTTTTGCATAAGATTCATATTTGGTCTACGCAAGTATGATCACGTTTCAGATTTCCGTAAACAACTCAAGTGGCTCCCAATCCGGCTTCGCAGGAATGCCCATATTCTGACATTGTTATATAATGTGTTATTCAATCCCACCACTCCCTCTTATCTCAAAGAACGATTCCAGTTCCTCCATGACACACATGCGAAGTGCCTGAGGTCATCCGAGAATTTAAGGCTGAGAATGCCGATGCATTCCACAGACTTTGTTGACAAGTCCTTCACTATCAAGGCCGTGCGCTTATGGAACGCATTGCCATTAAACATTAGACGGGCAAAATCCCTAAATGTTTTTAAAAAAATGGTAAAAGACCACTACCTAACGAGTTGCACAATGGGATAGCTCGAAATGGTGTGCTCTCTATCTATTGCTCACTATTTTACCTTCTTAATAAGTAATTTTGTTTAACTACTTTATGTATCTATTTGTGTTATATTGTACGTATATGTTTATGATCCTTTATGTAATATGCCATATAGTTATGTATATATTTATTATTGTTGTTTTTTTCTTGTACTTCTTTTTCTTTTTTGGTTCTAAATGCACCTAGGTATCTGGTGGAGCGCTGTACTTTCTTAATTATTTCCCACATAATTTAATTGTATTTCAATTTTGTAATTTAATAAACCGCTTCTATGTATCGAATAATGTTTGAATGTTGGCGCTCATTTGTTGACCACTTAGTGTTGGAGGAGGCCAATGAATGGCGCTGTGAATGGATCTGTTCGAACTATATTTTGAGAACGAAGTTTCTACGCGAGACTCTCAAGCACCACGGCGGATCATCTACCCGCTCGCATTTTTTAATCAGTCACTAAAACGCCCCAGCGCCGAAAGGTGTCTTTGACTCCGTTACCGCACAAAAACGGAAGTTTGATTAATTCAACTCCTCGTTTCTTTCTGTGTAATTCTATAAGTTCCTTTGGCCACATTCTCAAGTCAGTATAAGTGAAGTGTATCGGAAGAAAACGACAAATTCAAGAAAATAAACTTCATTATTAAGAAAACAAAAAACCCGACTGCAAAGTAAAAATACAACTGAAAAGCAAAAAAACAAGCTCTACATTTCTTTTGTGACTTTATTTAGCTACTTACTGTTTTACTTTCTCTTCTTTAGCATTACATAAATATGTGAATAAACATGACTATGAATGTTGGAAAAGTATTGCAAGCGGGAACAAGCTGTTAAATCGTTTTTCTCACATTTTGCTACTTTTTAAACCACCACTGGCTTGGCACAGCTTGTTCCCGCCTGCAATACTTTTCCAACATTCATAGTCATGTTTATTCACATATTTATGTAATGCTAAAGAAGAGAAAGTAAAACAGTAAGTAGCTAAATAAAGTCACAAAAGAAATGTAGAGCTTGTTTTTTTGCTTTTCAGTTGTATTTTTACTTTGCAGTCGGGTTTTTTGTTTTCTTAATAATGAAGTTTATTTCAAACTTTTTAGTTATTATACTATCCAGCACTACTGCAAGATGTTGACATAATGCTCCTTGATTTTGAAATTTCATAAGCATGGAAGTACCTCTAGTAGGTGCAACAAAACCTTTAGGTCCTCTCGAGTGCGAATCAAATAAATAATAGAACTAACTTGATTTCATTACTGCAACTGCAATATAGGTTTGACATGTAACGATGCCCTTGCCAAAAATAGTAAAAAATGTTCAATCCCTGATAAAAAATTAGAAAAGTATCCTTCAAGTACCTCGAATGGTTTTCTGGAGTTAATAACGCCAACAACGACAGCAGGTTGTATATGAAGATCAAATTCTGTGGCAGCCACAGAAACAGAAGGCAAAAGTTCCTCAGTCTAATAAGTTCCGCGGTCTAATTGTTAGTCGTGACATGCAATTATTGAAGTACGTATTTCCTGCTAATAAAACGCGATCTAAATCTGAAGAGGTCCATTTATTTAAAGATTTTGAAAATGAATAAGCTATCGCTGTAGCAGCATTTGCCGTACATTGGCGACCACGTGATAATTCTTCAAATTGTTCGCTGCCCTGATGAAAAGATCCTCGTAATATCTCTCGGTCATTATCCAAAATTTTTTTTTGGCTCTGATCTGATCCTCATTGTCTATAGTCACTATAGTATTCATTATACTCGATCGAAGTTCTTCAGTAGTAATTTTTGTATTTTATAAGCACATTTGAGTATAAATGATTATTTTCCACTAACCAGTTTAAAGAATTTTTAATTTTTTCAATGTCCACTGACAACCTACTATTCCCGGTTACATTCTCTAGTGTCTCAGTAACATTAGTTATTCCTGCATTTTCTGCACTAATGGGAAGCTGCTCTATTACCTCTTCTAATTGCTGAGCGAAAAGGATAACCTGGTCCTTAAATCCTTGTTGCCCATATCGTCCACTTAACCGCACAACTTTAATAAAAGGTTTTATTCTAGAAATACGGCGCAGTTCCATGTCAGAAAGACAATAAAATTAAGTTCTGGTGGCAATGATAAAACAGTCATATTATTCCAAAAGGAATTAGATGGGCACTGATTTTTTTATATTTTTTTGGCGCACCTATGGCAACAATTAATGCACTGAGGAGTATTAGCTGGTGCTACTGTGATAGCAGTAGTAGAGATGCTACGGGACTGTTTCTTATAAAGAAGCTTTTTACAAGAATAGCACTCCAAATCGGCTGTTTGAAAAATCACGTCATTGAATGTCGTATCATCAATTGTAAATAATTGCCTTCGTACGCAATACTGTGATCGCATAGTACTTAGTCTACTCTGACGTGTGTCAGGCGTTTCATTATACCTAGAGAGCATTGCATGTTCTCTCATATGTTCACGTCGAATAAAGCAATAAGTCGGTGACTCAATATCTCGAACGTTCTCGGCATGCTCTCGCATCTGCTCAAGTCGCTGAGAATGCGAGATTGGTGATTCAAGCTCCCGGGTAATTTCAGCATGCTCACGCATCTGCTCAAGTCGCTGATAACAAGATGTTGGTGACTTAAGCTCCCGGGTATTCTCGGCATGCTCACGCATCTGCTCAAGTCGCTGATAACGAGAGGTTGGTGACTCAAGCTTCCGGATATTCTTGGCATGCTCTCGCATCTGCTCAAGTGGCTCAGAGTTAGAAGTGAATGACTCAAGCTCTCTAACGTTCTCAGCATGCTTTCGCATCTGCTCAAGTCGCTCAGAGTGAGAAGTCGATGACTCAGGCTCTCTAATATTCTCAGCATGTTTTCGCATCTGTTCAAGTCGCTCAGAGTGAGAAATCGATGACTCAAGCTCTCTAACATTCTCAGCATGCTTTCGCATCTGTACAAGTCGCTCAGAGTGAGAAGTCAATGACTCAACTCTCTAACGTTCTCAGCATACTTTTGCATCTGCTCAAGTCGCTCAGAGTGAGAAATCGATGACTCAAGCTCTCTAACGTTCTTCTCTCCCGCATTTTATCCAATCGTTGTATGTGTATGGATGATGATTCCTTGGTACGTACTTCCAAAGCGTCTTCTCGCATCTGAGTCAACCTTCGTAGACGAGATGAGAGCGTCTCTTTTGATCTTGTTTGAGATTTCGCCCTCGCTCGAATTTATTTCTATAGCAAGAACTAGTTCGGACACCAAACAACACAAGATAGTAAACGTTGAACTGAAGGATTAATCGAGTTGAAACGCATAGAAATCTTCAACAGTTCTGACAGACGAAGCGATTTTAAGCCATACAGCATTAATCCTTTGTACCTTAATAAATTGCGCATTGATTATAGATCAACTAGCGACCCGCCCCGGCTTAATCATTTTTGCATAGTGAAGGGACATCACCGAAATTCTACCTTAATTATTATATTTTTGCTCATATCTCCGGTTCCACTCAAGCGATTGCAATCAAACAAATGTCAGATTATAAGTTTGACTAAGACCTTTTAAACAAATGAAACCGCATTGAAATTTGTTCAGTAGTTTTTGCAACCGACGCGGTCAAACTATTTTTGCGCCAAAAATCCGTCATTTTGATTTTCTCGAAATTTTAATATACCCAGTGTTACTCACACAATCATGACAAATCAAATGACACCTCACATGTCAAAATCCGTCAAACCGTTCAGACTGTAGAGCGTGCAAAAACTATTTTCAAGGTTTTCATTTTAGCGCCAAAACTCTGCCATTTTGATTTTCTAGAAATTTTAATGTACCCAGTGTCACTCACGCAGTCACGACGAATCAAATGACACCTCACATGTTCAAATCCGTCAAGCCGTTCAGGCTGTAGGCCGTGCCAAATAAATGGACATACATACATACATACATACATACATACATAGTCTCGAAAAACATTACCCTCCTTCCTTCGGCAGTCGGGTAATAACCGACCGGTCGAAATATACCTACCCACCAACACGTGCCAGGAACCACGCCTGTCTGCAGCTGAATCCTCACGAGGTGGAACACAGGTCAGTGCCGATTTTCTTACGTTTTCATTCATAGAAGCGATTACATGAGTATTTCCTTTCTTACAACCAAACGCCAGGTCATATTAGGTTCTTTACGCTTTGTGTGCAAACACACCAGTTTGGCAGGACTATTTACACGTCCCACCATAATTTATGGTCCTTACGAGTCGGATAGGCCAGTAAATAACATATTCACGTAATTATTGGTGAATAATATTTCTTTCCTATTCATTTAATTAAAAGATTCACGTAATTTTGGTGAATTCTTTCCGCCATCTTAGTTTCATTACTTTCTTTCGCTAACAGATTTACGTAAATTATTTGGTAAATTCTGCATTTAAAACGCTAAATCTACGTAATAATTGGTAGATATTTATAATAGTTGGTGATTTACGTATTAATTGGTAAATAATCATCATTCTATTCACATACGCGTAACTTGTAGGTAGGTACCTATCTAGGTACGTAAGTACATAGTTACATTCTCGCTCCGCTGTGCTACTTGCGCTATTATATAATAAGCCGTAGTACAATTTTCAATAAGAAAGTAGGTATATCTAAACTGTTTGTGTTGAATTACTATTATGTTATAGTAGGTACCTTACAGATAATCTTCTTGTTATATTTCAATAGGTAGGTCTTACCTATCGTTAATTTGCAAACATGTCGTCAGATCTCGAGACGAAGCTTATTCTGTTGAATCAAAAAAAGGAATTATTGTTTGCACGCATTAATCGTTGGTATAAATCGTCGAAATCAGTTGTGTGTTTTGACATAACGACGCGAGCGAATGAAGATTTTCTGTCTGAGACCGAGAACATCGATGTCGTTCGCGATAAGTTCGAGTCGATTGTAGATCAAATAAATAGCTTAAATTTATCATTACAATCCCCTGTAGAATCCGACTATTCTTGCCTTGACTCATTCGATGAATTGTATTCGAGAATAAAACGCATTAGAAATAAACTATCTACGCTCAAGGTCAAGGAGGTCGCATCACACGGGCCGAGTAATTCAAACGCGTCTGTAGTGAAATTGGAAATGCTTGTTATTCCGAGTTTTGACGGACGCCCTGAAAACTGGAATACATTTTATCAGTCCTTTAAGGCCAATATTCATTCGAACACACAATTGTCTGATTCGCAACGTGTGCAATACCTATTCTCAAAATTAACCAAAGACGCATTAAAGTTCACTGCCGGTATTGTTCCGTCAAGTGAGACCTACAGTATAGTGTGGGACGCCTTGGTCAAGAAATACCAAGATAAACGCTCATTAGGTTCATATTATCTTAATAATATATTAGACTTAAAGAATTGTTCACCTAGTGTGAACTCACTTGATTCATTTATAGGTATATATTCCTCATCTATCGCCGCGCTTAAAGAGTTAGGTATAAATGATTTAACGGACTTCGTGTTTCTACAATGTGCCTTGAGGAAAATGGACACGCTAACCATCCAAGCCTTCGAACTTTCTGTTCGAGGTGTCGATATACCTACAACGCAACAGCTGATCGACTTTGTACAAGATTATGCTAAGATGATTGAACGGTCAAACCCGCGGTCTTCGTCATATGCGAAGTCGTCCACTGCTGGGACACCACAGTCTAATGATAGGCGTGTACAGCGTAATTCTAAGTCGTTTGTTGTCAGTGAGCCGATTAATAATAAGTCGAATGCGCCCGCCGCAGGCAACGCGCCCTGTTGTTTATGTGGCGGCAGTGACCACCGACACCTGTATGACTGCGCTCAGTTTAAAAATATGCAAAATGCAAAGGCTAGATATGAGTTTATTAAATCTAAGCGTGGTTGCGTGAATTGTCTAAGCACATTACATAATCTCCCGCAATGTAAAAGTACGTCAGTTTGTTTCTGTCAGAAAAAACATCATAAATTATTGCATTTTGAGAATAATATTAATAATTCGCACTCGCATGCGACGACTGTTGCCGCATCCCCGCCGCCCCAGTGCGACCTTGACGGTCCCACTCCTGAGTCATCGCTCGCTTCAAGCACTGTGCATTCGTATGCCTCTAGCCATAAGGGTGATATTCTCTTGGCAACCGCTCAGGTGTATGCTCGCCCTAAAGGTAGCACTGGAATTAAATCTGTAGTCAGATGTCTAATTGATAATGGCTCACAGAATAACTTAATAACATTGTCCTGTTGTCGTTTATTAAATTTACCAATAATACCAATGAGTAATTCTGTTGTCAAAGGTGTTGGCTCCATTTCGCACACGATAATAGGCTATGTGTATTTGGACATTGAATCTCGTATTTATGCAGATCATAAGTATACTATACATGCGTTAGTTATGAATAGCCTTACGGATCAATTGCCCTCGCAATTAATTAAGTGTGATAGCGAGTTAAATCTTCGCGATTTACCGCTTGCTGACTTAAGCTGGAACATTCCAGGAAACATTGATATAATATTAGGTGCACAGCTCTTCCCGTATATCTACTTAGGAAATAGAGTCGAGTGTGGTCCCAGTGCCCCTTGTGTACTATCAACCGCGTTTGGGTATGTACTTATGGGTGATTACCCACGTAAAGTTGTTGTGCCTACAACCGCATCCTTTTCTGCGCTAGCACTAAATGATTTAGTGCAAAAATTTTGGGAACTTGAGGAAGTTCCTGTGAAGCGCCTATTGTCTCCAGAAGAAACCGAGTGCGAGAATATTTTCACATCTACTGTGACTCGCGATGACGTGGGTCGTTATACGGTTGCGCTGCCGTTCTGCAAGGATCCCTCTGAACTAGGGAACTCGCGCGGCGTCGCTCACCGCCGGTTTTTGTCGCTCGAGCGTAAACTTCGTCAATCACCAACCGTACGCGAAAATTACAATAAGGTTATTCAGGATTATTTAGATAACGGTTATCTTAGTCTCGTTGATGACTCTAATTTGTCTATGGATGGTTATTACATACCACATCACGCAGTAGTTCGACATGACAAACCGATGCCGCGTATTGTGTTAGACGCGAGCGCTAAAACCCACACTTGTCTTTCGCTCAATGATATTTTACATATTGGTCCCAATTTACAGGCAGACCTGTTTATATTATTATTAAATTTTAGGCTATGTCCTATCGCAATGAACGCTGACATAAATACTCACCGCAAATCGCTTGAGTTTGATGTTGGCAGTCATGTCGCAAAGGTTTTAGGTCTCTCGTGGGAGCCGTGTGGAGATAATTTTTATTTCACATCCACCTTGGTAGATGAGAAGTGCACTAAGAGAAATATACTCTCTATAGTTGCGCGACTATTTGACGTGCTCGGGTTGGTGGCACCTGTGATACTCTACGCCAAGTTGTTAATTAAGGAACTTTGGCTTAGTAAGAGTGATTGGGATGACCCTGCTCCAGAGCATATACGCTCACGCTTTTCCGCTCTCGTTCAAGAATTAAAATTGCTTGACACATTAAAAATTCCGCGATATATAGGTGTCGAAGTTGATTGCGAATTACGTCTTGTCGCATTTTGTGATGCCAGCCTGAATGGCATGGGATGTGTTATTTATGCACATTGTACCTACCCATCTGGCATTCAAACTCGCATTTTGTGTGCGAAATCAAAGGTCACTCCGACAAAGATTACTACGCTTGCTCGATTAGAGTTATGTGCTATTTTGCTTATGTCAAAGTTAATAAGAACTGTACGTGATTCGTGTGCATTACGCATTCCCGTTACTGACATTTACGCCTTTTCTGATTCCACGATTGCCTTATCATGGGTTCACTCGTCACCACATCGGTGGTCGATTTTTGTTAGCAACCGGGTCGCTCAGTGTCAAGAAAACTTGAACGCTAAACATTTTTATCACGTCGCCGGAGACATTAACCCGAGTGATTGTCTATCACGCGGCATGCTCCCCTCGCAACTTTTGACTTATGATTTGTGGTGGAACGGTCCAGCATGGATCCGCGGCCCCCCTGATGAATGGCCTATTAAGTCATTCTCTCCCGCCAACTGTTCTGACTTGCCTGAGCATGAGGCAAATGTGTTGAGTGTGACAACAAGACACACAGAGTCGCCATTGTTATGTACATTGGCACAACGTGTTTCTTCTTGGCAGAAACTACTACGTATCATTACATACGTTTTAAAATTCGCACGATTTAAATTTAAGATCGAACCTCATTCTGTATCAGGATTACATCCTGCCCTTCTCCCTAAACGCGATCACGTTGTTGATCTAATAATTCAGCATTTTCACGTAGTCAATTGTCATACTGGACCGGGACTCCTCATGTCTATCATAATATATAAAACGCGTACTGGTACTTACAAACTCGCTGTAAGCAAGTTGTATCCTATCCCAACGCAATAACTTACAACGCTAAATAGAATCTTAAACTTTAATTTTTAACTCAAGCTTTAAACATACTTTAGATAGAATATTGTTAGTCTAAGTTGTTATTTTAGCTATGTGTATTATTATGTTATACAAATTCACTATGGGCTCTAATCAGCCAGTGTTCGCTTGTTTGTTTCGTAACGTCTTGCGACGTTCCAAAGCCGGGTGCATGGTGGAGCGCTGTACTTTCTTAATTATTTCCCACATAATTTAATTGTATTTCAATTTTGTAATTTAATAAACCGCTTCTATGTATCGAATAATGTTTGAATGTTGGCGCTCATTTGTTGACCACTTAGTGTTGGAGGAGGCCAATGAATGGCGCTGTGAATGGATCTGTTCGAACTATATTTTGAGAACGAAGTTTCTACGCGAGACTCTCAAGCACCACGGCGGATCATCTACCCGCTCGCATTTTTTAATCAGTCACTAAAACGCCCCAGCGCCGAAAGGTGTCTTTGACTCCGCTACCGCACAAAAACGGAAGTTTGATTAATTCAACTCCTCGTTTCTTTCTGTGTAATTCTATAAGTTCCTTTGGCCACATTCTCAAGTCAGTATAAGTGAAGTGTATCGGAAGAAAACGACAAATTCAAGAAAATAACCGACCGGTCGAAATATACCTACCCACCAACACGTGCCAGGAACCACGCCTGTCTGCAGCTGAATCCTCACGAGGTGGAACACAGGTCAGTGCCGATTTTCTTACGTTTTCATTCATAGAAGCGATTACATGAGTATTTCCTTTCTTACAACCAAACGCCAGGTCATATTAGGTTCTTTACGCTTTGTGTGCAAACACACCAGTTTGGCAGGACTATTTACACGTCCCACCAGTATCTAATTTGGTATCCTATAACTACACCATCATTTATTTTATGAAGTTACTGTCCATCCCAAGGTTGCCTGGAAGAAATCGCTTTCAGCGATAAGGCCGCCCATTGTACATTGAACTGTTTACTTGATACCTACTTGTAATATTGTAAATTTACTGATGTACAATAAAGAGTTATCTATCTATCTATCTATAGTTATCAAAAAGACAATGCTTTAATAATTACAAACATTACGAGTAGTCCATAAAAAATATAAAATCAAATCACCTAAAATACAAGGCAAGATTCGCAAATTAAAAGTGAGCAAAGTAAATGTGAGAGAATTTAGTTCACTTGCCTAACTTTTAAATTCCTTTGTTCTAGTGGAATCTACTATGTTTTTAGAAACAACTTTGAAACTGTTCACCGCTGTTCCTAAACACAGGTAGGAACTATGAATGTTACTAAAATTACAGGCTAAAGTTAAATAAAGTGTTTTCGGAAGTTGCAGAGACTTTGGTGATCATTAGACCGAGGGTGAGAAGTGAAACTATTCGATTATATTGATTTAAATTATATCAGGTTACCATAATAAATGGTATAAAGTTTCATTAAAAAAAGTCAATTTATTTTATTTATTTATTTATACTTCATGCACGTTGTACATATGCGGACTTAATGCCGTAGGCATTCTCTGCCAGTCTACCATAGGGTGGTGCAGAGCTAGTACGAGGTAGGCGCATATTAATGTGGAACATTTAAAGTGATGACATTTCGACCGATTTTAGATATGGATGACTTACTTATACTTACATCTAAAATACATCTGACTGATAAACATATAATATATAACCCATAAATATACACAAATAGAATATAACATAAATATATATATATTTTTTATTTATTTAC
This sequence comes from Eilema sororculum, assembly GCA_914829495.1. NCBI lineage: Eukaryota > Metazoa > Arthropoda > Insecta > Lepidoptera > Erebidae > Eilema > Eilema sororculum. The sequence goes on along the minus strand of OU618538.1, from coordinate 24,752,422 downwards.
ATTGTTATCTTATGAGCTAATACATTTTCCCACAAAACCGTACAAACGGTTTGACTGTAGGATCATGAAGAGTTACAACTAGATACTACATCAAATTATTTCAGTACATAGATATAGTGTTAAATTATGGCAGTGAGTCCAATAAGTGCTTTTTTAATTTAATTTTAAACATATTTTTCCTGTTTTCCTTTCTTATTTCTTCGGGTAAGCTATTTAGTGTCCTATCGCCATATGGGCACTACAAATTTGCCCGCCGTCATTGCTCATGTGTTGTACCTGTTATCTACATGACAAACTGACTTTTACTTGATATATACATGACTTTATATATACATATATAAATTAGAGTTTTATACCACCTATGTCAAGACAAGACTTGCTGTGATGGTTCCCGGTAGAGTAAAATTGGACCATCTTATCGCTTCCTCTGGGTTTCAATTTTCAATTACATTTACAATTTAATTTATTGACACATTAGATACAATTTGGTAGATACAGTTTTTGATCACAGTCAAACTGTTGCAATTAGTGTATTACTACAAAAAGTCAAATATTGCTTCTTAAACTAGGTTGAACTGGTATCTTAAAAGTCAGTTTTGAGTATCGTAAAAGGCGACTAAGGGATAGATCTGTTCTCCATCAGACAGTAAACGTACAGCCTATGACTTAGTGCCCGCTTTTTTATACCTCTTAGATGGCTGACAAGCACACGGCCCGCTTTATGGAAAGTGGTTACCGTGGCCTATGGACTTATACAATACCAGGGGTGTAACACTTGTGCTGCCGTCCCTGAAGAAACCTTCTAATACCCTATTTGAAGAACCCCATATTGTAGTCGCTTGGTAAAACTGTTTGATTGCAATAGGTTCGCCCCCTATTACGAGAGGCAGAAAATTATAGATGGCGAAATGCGGGTGCTAATTATACTTCTGCCTAACCCTTCGGGGATTCACAGGTGTGAGTATATGTATGTATGTATGATTGATTCAAATAACTCATTCATTTTAATCAAATCATAAGTTTGAATGAAATTTTTATAACATTTATTATGCTGACTTTTAAATTCGAAATTCATGAATTCGAAATAAATACATTACAAAAAATCATTCATTGGTTCCAACAGTTCGTAAGAAAGTTGGTAAATGGCTCCACCGTCGCCCTTAAAGACGGATATAAAGAGAAGGGAAATTTGAAGTGATTCAGGTGTGGCTCAATAGCTCAGTTGGAAGAGCACTCCCCCTGTAAGGGAAAGGTCGTGGGTTCAAATCACACTTGAGCGCTTCATTTTTCCCGATGTCTTTCAAATAATAGGTAATAAATATCATCCATTAATTTTATGTTCCACGCATATAGTCCAACATAGACACATATAATAACACTTGCATTACCACAAAATCATCTGTCCCTTTTATTATATTAACAAAGCAATATCACAGATTTCGATAAAATTTGTGGCATGGAATTTCATGTATGGCTATTCATTCATGAAACCTCATTAAACGGTGGTGAATGCATGGTACATAACTACTATGGATAATATTTATAGATATTTATCCGTTTTATAATAACGTGAATAACATTAATCAAATGTTTGGTCAAACTTATTACATCTCACATTTTCAATAGAACGCATCGAATATATTACCGCAGTAGCTTAGAAACCCGAGAGGTAACAAATCACATATATTTTGCACTCAGGAGATATTATCCACTGCATTCTCCGTCTATCCATACCTGCTGAAAAGTGATCGAAATATAGGGAACTGGCGACAGTAAAATGTATACGAAGCTTAATAAAAAAGTCATTAGTATAAGGAGTGTTTGACATCCACTAATATAAAATGAGCGTCACTTATGTCCGTCAGTTTCGGTTGAGTGATTCATAATCATTCTTACTAGGAGATCATATTTTATTCAAGCTGGTATCGGGCCATCGACTGATAACTTAAATTGTACTGTTGTGCTTTTAGTTGATTGAACATGGCGATTAAACTTCATTCTTGAGTCGATAGTACTATTTGAGTTGTTGATTTTTAATACACTTCATTGGATTGTAGATTTTACTATATTTTCGTACCTTCAAGAAAAGAGCGTACTCTCTATTGAAGGGAAGGCAACGCATTTGTGACTCCTCTAGTATTGCGGGTGTCCATGGGCGGCGGCGATTGCTTACCATCAGGCTACCCGTCTGCTCGTTTGCCTCCCAATTCCACAAAAAAAAGAAAAAATTATAGGTTTTTGAAATGAAAACTTCTTTTGGCGTATCGGGCATTTTTTGAGTTGGGAAATACTATTGAACTTGCGACACTGTTGTCGACACCGACACCTTTATACATATGTATTTACATATTGGTCTTTACATGACAGTTTTTTCATTTAACTTACAATGTTTCTAATTTATTTGATTTAAACTATCACGATGTCAATTTCGATTTTGATGATTCCGATCTGAGAATACTGTTTTTGTAAGGGATTGAGTTGCACAGATTTTTGTAACGAGAAATTGATCCTCTGATCTTATCGAAGTGAAGGCAACGCATTTGTGACTCCTCTGGTATTGCGGGTTTCCATGGGCGGCGGTGATTGCTTACCATCAGGCGACCCGTCTGCTCATTTGCCTCCCAATTCCACAAAAAAAAGAAAAAAATATTGGTTTTTGAAATGAAAACTCTTTTTGGCGTATCGGGCATTTTTTGAGTTGCGAAATACTACTGAACTTGCGACACTGTTGTCGACACTGACACCTTTATACATATGTATTTACATATTGATCTTTACACGAAAGTTTTTACATATAACGTGCAATGTTTTTAGTTTGTTTGATTCAAACTATCACGATGTCAATTTCAATTTTGATAATTCCGATCTGAGAATTCTGTTTTTGTAAGAGTTTTGAGGTTCTAATGACATTGAATGTTGAACAGATTTTTGTAACGAGAATTGATCCTGTGATCTTTATAAACAGGACCTAAATAGCCTCCACCAAAACAAACCAATAAAACTCATAGCCATCAAAAATTATAACGTCATATTTCGTAAACAGAAAAACGTCATTGCTCTAAATAAGGAACACCGATTATAAATAACTGTGTATTGGTGCAGTTCAAAAAATAAATCCGCGTATTTTTTTCCAAGTAGACATTGTTTTAATAGCCGCAGAAATAAGTTTGTATTTTTTGAGTTGCGTGCCTTTGAACAGTAAAGGCATGTAATAGTTACAAGACGGTACTAGTTGGCACAGTGTGACACTCGCGATAAATTTTACTATAGGTAGTAAGTCTTATGACTAACTTATATATCATAGCAGGAAATATTATGTTGTGAGCGTGTTCGCGTCGGGAAATATCTACGTGTTACTATAGTATCTATTTTGTGATTTATTGCACTTTATTATGAAATAAAACGAAGAAGTTAACTTGCGCTTTTCTTCGTGATAGTACCGGTAGAAACTACTTTATAGTAGTGAGCTTACGCTGTAGTATAGTCGGTAAAAGATAACTTTGAGCTCTTGCTATCTTGCTACCTACGAACAGCGCAGGGAGAAATACGTCTATTTGGGAAGGGTGACGTTTCCACCAAGGATGAAATATTTTGCGGATGAAATGTCACTTTATGATTTTTTTTTTTTATCGTGCGAAAAATCCCCACGGATACCACCCCCACGGAGCCGGTGGAGGCGGTTATGTCGGACTCGAACCGACTAAAACGCACGCCGTCTTGGGTCCTTGGCTGCCGGAGGTGAGATTGCCAAAAGCATATCTCTCGCACCCCGGCAGACCCAGGACCATCTCTTTCGAGATGGCCCCCTTCGGGTTGTGGGGACCATACCTTTACCTTGGAGCATCAAAAACGCTTATGTAAGAAAATATTAGTACATATTTCATAATTACACTTAATTTATTTCATTAATATTCCCCGCATTACTAAGCGGTTCGGCACCACCTATCTTGCGTATAGACTTGAAATAATTTACCAGAAGTTATAGATAAACCCTTCTGCCTACATTCTATTACCGGGGTGTGAAGAAGTATGATATTCTGATGAAACCATTAAGCTGAGGGCCACCATTGTGAGACTTATGGTAGCTGTAATGGTGGGCCTTCATTCCTGAGACTTTTAACTTGCTTTCAGATAAGGTAAAGTGATATTCATGTCAAAAAAGTATCGATTAAGAATTAAAGAAAAAAAAATAAAAATGAAAAAAATCGCTTCTAGCGTGACTTGAACCTCGCGACCAGTCGGAATGCTAATAGAGAGAATTTGGAAAGCTTCAGGCGAGGCACTGTAGCTCAGTGGTCAGAGCGATCCTACTGTAAAGGACAGGTCGCGGGTTCAAATCCCACCTGAGCGATTCACTTTTTCAATTCTTTCCTTCAACAGAAAGGGAGGATCACATTGTTCATCAAAATCACTACCCAGAATCGCAAAATGTGCCCATATTCTATTATAATATACTGGCCATATTCCAGCTTATGAACCAACAATTACAGTACATTTACACAACAAACGAGTACAACAATAGAACACATTAACCCATCGAGACCAGGAATTGTGTTAGAAAATTAATTTCACACATCAGAGTCACCTAATTGGAGCCTGCCATTGTCGTGTTAATTGTACACAGTCGGAATGCGAGCCGCTGGATCTAATGGATTGTTTGGAGCCAGTGGGTCTGTATGCTTTCATAATATCTTATACTTTACCATTGATTTTAGCGGTAACTTTTTTAGAGGTTCTATTTCTCGCGTAATGTTCTATTACAAGGTTGGAAATGAGCTGTTCGCTCAGCTATGCTACCAAGCAAAGCATTGTATCTAGACTATAAGTTTTAGGCTAAATAAATGTTTGTAAATAGACCAAAAAAATGCCCGCTGAGTTTCTTGTCGGAGTCTTCTTAGGTCTGGGCCGCGTTTCGAACCGGTGTGGTCCATTTGCCAAACTAACATTTAATATTTATTTTATTTTGACGTTTTGTAAGTGCCGATTTAATAGTCTATGCAGAATAAACGTCATTTTTATTTTGATTATTAAAAAAAGCTGTTAACTGCAAAAAAATTCTACTCGTAGAAATAATTTCTGCTTTCGGTAAATTTTTTTTCAAACTGGAAATCCGTTTAGAATGAAAGTTCTAGTATTATAAACAAATTATTTCTGCCTGTGCTTGCATCTACCAGGCCCCACAAAGAACTCTTGGAGACGTCATTTACTTCTGTAAAACTTCATTCTCCTAATTTTGATTCGACTTGTAGGCAAAATCAAATTGTGGAGAAGGATTAAGTGAACATCGGGCTTTGAGATGGAAGCCTCGTTTGCAAGCGGTATGGATCCCTACCAAGACCTTTACGTTCAAGCCAACCTGACTTGTAAACTTGACGACGCAGGCTTTTCTCCCGGAGTTGGGAGGTCAAATGGTCGTCGTACGCATAAAGAGCCAAACACATAAAACCAAGAGAAAGAGCATGAGAGTTTCAATATTACAACAGAACTAAGCGTTTCCTAGTAAAATATACATTGTTCTTTCTTCAAAGGAAACACAGCAATATTCTCGAGCTGTACAATATCTTTCGCGTCCTCCCAAAGTCAGCGTACGATTATGTAAATGCCGGTTGTACGCTAACTACGGATGTGAGGCTTAGTTTAAATACGGTGCAAATATCATTTTCGTAATGTGTATGTTCAGTTAATTTTGTCTATTTTATACGAAGTTTAGTTAGAAATGGAATTGTAATAATCGTTTCGAATTTCATGTACTTTATATTTTGCTTTCGTTCCTGGAAGCTATTCCGGTGATAAATATTCTATGGGTTAATCCATACTGTAATGGCTCAACTTTAGTTTATCCGCACTCGAGTTAGGAGTCCATATTTTTTTTACACAAAGCTAATAATATTAGAAGCCCCCACGCAAAGTTTCAAGTTACGAAGATCAATGGTTAACGAGAAAAAAATAAATAAAAATCATAGAAATTTACCAATATTATGACACTTTTGACATTTCGTCTCGTCATTAAACGTTACATTTTACGTAATGTTAACGTATTAAAATGCTTTACTCCGTTTAATAATTAAATATATACGTATATTTAGTGACTAAGGTAAATTTTATGCATATTTTATTATATTACGTATATTTCGCTGATTGAAATGAATTCTATTAAATTTATACTTACAACACAATTATTTACCGACTATTGCCGGTATGTGAAACTAAACGTAAAACGTCGTTGACGCACTGTGTTACTAGCTATAGACTATGTTTATAAAATTTAATAAGAAATGACTGAATTTGAATTTCATTGTGTTATTTTAATTACAGTATATATTTATATACCTGTGTAACAGAAACAAATCGCTGCAAAACCGACTCCACGTAGTCTTGTCTGCCCTACCCCTAGAGTGTTATTTAAAATCGCGTAGGCGCGGAGGGGCGAGGCGGCCCGCGAGCTAAGGAGCAGGTGGTGAGTGTGAAACACATCTGCGACGATAAGCTCGCATGGGACCGCTGGAGCCCTGTAGCGCCGGAGCCGTGACAGAAGCCATAACTGCTGCATGCTTGCTTGTTTTATCATGATAGACCACTCAGAAATCAACACACCTCGACCTTGAAATCGATGTCAATACAAGAAAATACGAAAGTTAGGTTAGAATTTAAAAAAAATCGTATCTCAAAAAGGGGGGGTTTTCGTAACTTTTCCTTCATAGGGGGGGTTCTACACCCCCTCCCCTCCACCCACTCGCAGCGCTTAACTCGAGTGCGGATAAACTAAAGTCCTACCACGGCAGAATCTATCCCTGTACCAAATTTCAACCAGATTTGTTCAGCCATCTTAGCGTCAATGACAAACAAAAAATATCCAAACATCTTCATCTTTTCTTTCAAATTAGTTTTACTAGCCGTTGTCCGTGGTTCCTGTTCCGTGTTTGTCTTTTACCAATACCTTTCCAATCGATCTCTGAACGAAAATGTCAAGAAAGCCAGCTCAGTGGTTTAGGTGTGAAAGCGTTACAGACAAACAGATGAAAGCTTCTAAATAAAAAAATTATAATTCGTAAGATTTTTTTACACACATGTGCAGTTTAAAATTGTATTTATTTTTCTGAATCATGGTGGACTCTTGTAACATTTGAACTACAAAGTAATCCTGAGAGTTTAAGAATGCACTTCATCGAGCATTTAAAACGTAAATGTATCTTTGAGCTCTTCCCTTTGATGGAATGTTCCGCGAACTTCCGGACGACTTACTTTTTATCTTCTGTTGTCTTCAGAAAGTCTTTCAAGCGTGAAGTAAATTGATTCTGTGTAGTAAAATGCTTTATTTTTGCTCCTACTTTGTAGGAACCACAATCACTTTATGTTGCCTAATCTTCATACTCGAATATTGTATCCACATTTATATACTAACTAGTTTTTGCCTGCGGCTTCGCCCACGTGGATGTCGGTTATCGCGACCAAAAATAGCCTATGTGTTAATCCAGAATGTCAGCTAACTCCATACCAAATTTTATTAAAATCGCTTTAGCCGTTTAGACGTGAAAAATCCAGCCTTATTTACAAACTTTCGCGTTTATAATATTAGTAGGATCCATACTAATATTATAAATGCGAAAGTAACTCTGTCTGTCTGTCTGTCTGTCTGTCTGTCTGTCTGTATGTTACGCTTTCACGCCTAAACCACTGAACCGATTTTGATGTAATTTGGTATAGGGGTAGATTAGACCATGAGAAAGGACATAGGCTATGTTTGGTCGCGATAACCGACATCCACGCGGGCGGAGCCGCGGGCAAAAGCTAGTGTGCCATAAAGGAGTAAAGATAGCTGCATTTTGATTTGTTTCTATTGACATTAACTGCAATAGTACTTTTACCTATATTGGAACAATACTAAATAATAATTAGCTCGTCACTGCAAGCCCAAAAAGGTGTACATACGTGTAAAGACTGTTACCGCAGGTGAAACAAAGCCACATTGTTAAATATGTCGCTTTTTCATTCTCATTGCATAAAGAGAACGTATTGAATAGTGATTCAACAATGAAAGGATGCATGAATGCAGTACATGAATACCTATTATCAACAATTGCATTATTATACTAGCTGTTGCCCGCGTGTTCACCCTATCCACTCATCTCACAGGAACATACCCTATTTATGAGAAATATTGTATTCATATATTATACGTTCTGATAAATTGTTTAAAAATACATACAAACATATATTCACACCTGTCCGAAGGGGTAGGCGTATGAAAATTAAAGTTAGTGAAATGTATTTGCACTCACACTTCGTCAACTCTGATTTTCGGTCCCACGTACTCTTAATAGGGAGCGAGCTTATAGCCGTAAAGCGGGAACTTAGTCATGAGCTGTATGTTTACTGTCGGAGAATAGTTCATAAGGCGACAAAGAGACAGCTTTTTGTCAGGAAGAGATGGGGTTGCCCTATTCTACTTCATCTGGAACCAGGATTTATAGGCGTCAGTGTGGTATATTGTCATAATATCTGGTTTGGCCGAGCTTTGCTCGGTACTTCTTTTTTATAAATTTTCTAAAAATGAATCCTAGCTAGATCGATTTATCGCCCCCGAAACCCCCTGTATACTAAATTTCATGAAAGTCGATTGCGAGATTCCAATTATATATACAAGAATTGCTCATTTAAAGGTATAAGATATCAATAATTGTATTGTTTAGTAAACAATGATTTACTCAAATAATTATATTCTTAACTAGCTGTGCCCGCAACTTCGTCCGCGTGGAATGTACTTAATAAAAAAAATCAGTTTTCTAAAATAAAAGTAGCCTAAGTTACTCCTTATTACATAAGCTATCTGCCAGTGAAAGTCCCGTTCAAATCGGTCCAGCCGTTCCAGAGATTAGCCAAAACAAACAGACAGACAGACAGACAGACAGACAGACAAAAAATTTAAAAATATATATTTTGGTATGTGTACCGTATATACATACATATGCATGTAGTAGAAAGCGGTTATTTTAATATTACAAACAGACACTCCAATTTTATTTATTTGTATGTATAGATTTAATTTTAAGTCTGTGATTGATTGTATAATCTTATGTACGTCTTACCAGGCATGTTACAGTGATACCTACTTAATATATGTAAATGACAACATCCACTAATACCTGTGACAAACAATAAAAAAATTTGATTGTACAAGATATATGAATCGAGCTTATACCTGCAAACCGTAAAGCATAGTGTACTAACGCTAGCAATACCGGGTGTAGTTGTTCGCACGTTGTCACTTATCACACTCTCCCTAAGGAGCTTTATCGATGCAATTTCCCAGCAGACACATACACTATTCGATGATATAAGCTGAGCATCACAATGACATGAATTCTAAGATGCACACCCTACTAGTATTGTAAAATATCGTAATATTTGAAGTAAGAATAGATTATTATGAGTGGCAACTATTTAATATAATTTTTGTATTGGCAATGCCGCAGTAAAAAATAAATGACTTTCTAAATTACCAAAAGAGTGACCTGCTGTTTTTATTTTGAATAATCCATAATCGCTAAAAATATTAACTAAAAGAACCCTACAAACCCCAAAAGTTAACACGTATGTTATCCTCATAGACTCAATAGGTATGTTCTTAAAATTATTAGAAAGTAAATGCAAAATTAAAATAATTTCATTACGATTTTTGTTACTAGTGTATAAGGCCCCATCTAGGTTTTTTAGGGCCGAAGTTAACCTCAACTGCAAGTCGGTGCACTTGCTTACTGAATGAGTCTCCGCTGCAGGCTTTTCTCTCGGGGTTGAGGGGTTAATCAGCAGTCGCTCCTATAAAAGTCAGTTCAAAAAGCGAATTCTGAGATTTGAACTGAAAACCTCGGATTCAACGTTTTTCATTTTTCCTACAAATAAATCGGATTATTATTAGATTGGCTGAGAATTAAAAAACATAGTTTTGAGGTACGTTACTTGGAATGTATTAAACTAATACTGACTGCGACTTTATCTTCAAGAATCAATCTTCAGAATGCGTCAAACATATGCAGAGAAATACTATTCACATCTGCTATTTACTTAATACAACCCTTTGCTGCAAGGTGGCAGTCCCAATTTTCATTACACATCTAATCAAGACGGCACCGATCGCAATTCCTGGGCGATCCGTCGCAACGGTCCGGGTCGTTAGTTAGACTTTTACTTATTGCAACATCGGGGACTGTAGCATGTACAATTTGTCGGTCGATCAGTCCGAACTGAACAGATTGCTTTTTTAAAGAAACCCTCTCGGAATGAGCAAAATAAAGATGCAAACGCTTTGATAGGTGTTTTAATTACAACTGTTTTTGCAGGACTTTTCTTTATCTGAGATTCATAGCCAGTATAGGTGAAGCGTACCGTGGTATATTTTGACTGGTATACTTATTAGTGAGTTCATTTTTTACTGTGATCTGAGTTTCAGGTTGGTTGGTATGGTTTTTGAGCTACTGCATACTTGAAGAAACATTTCCGTTATATGGCAATGTATCACTTTTGTGCGTATCACTTTTGTGCGTGATTGTATTTTAACTTTTTCAAATGAAGATGTACAAATGAGGTCGAATGGAACTCGATGTTTGACAGAGGGTCTAGTGGACACTAATGTAAAAATGAAAGCCAAGATTGAGGGTCCAATTCTAACATGGATCATATTTATAGATGAGGTTGAATTTTGAGGGTCCAGTGGGTACGTAGCCATAGATGAGCATATTAAACAGTGGACTGTAAAAAAGCTGCTGCTAAAATATGCAAGGAGACAGCATAACATATAGATTAAGTGTCTATCTAGTTTACCTTTCGGAAATGCACCTACTCTGTTATTCTCTGCACCACCTATTAGGTTGACTGGTAGAGAATGCCTACGGCATTAAGTGCGCCTGTGTACATTTGTGCATGAAGTTTAAATACATAAATAAATAAAAAAAAAACATTCAGTCATGTTGCTATTCGGTTATGGGATTCAGTCCATTTGCGGTTCAATCATTTTGAGATATTAATTTTATTCAAAAATCAGGCAATTTGGTTCTATAGTAAGACGTGCTGGTATAAAGACAATTTAAGTTTTAGGCTTATTGACGTCTCTCTCACGCATTTAAGGAATAGATTGTACTTTCCCGGACCCATAACATCATACTACCTACTGGTCTGTAGTAATTTAGCACATATACACCTCAGGCACGGTAGACAAGTGGCAATTACGAGTACTTGGCCATTGTATTGTAGAATAGTATGATGATGAATGTATGGAATGGGACGTCTACAACAGTCGTCAATGTATGTCTCTTACGTTAAAATACGTGTACCTTACATTAATTAGACTTTCGGTTTTACACGAGGCGTTGTGACGACATCAAATCTTTAGCGTTAGCAAACTTTACTATCCATAGTTTTCACATCTAAGTCTTACATCACCAAAACTATGTTAGTTATGTGTGCTTAAACATCAATGTTAAAAAATGATTGAAACATTATTCATTGGTTCCAACAGTTCGTAAGAAAGTTGGTAGATGGCTCCACCGTTGCCCTTAGCGACGGATATAAAGAGAAGGGAAATGTGAAGTAATTTAGATGAGGCTCAATAGCTCAGTTGGAAGAGCATTCCCCCTGTAAGGGAAAGGTCTTGGGTTCAAGTCCCACTTGAGTATTTCATTTTTCCCGACATTTTTTTTTATATAGGACACGTCAATTTGACTTCACCTCGCCTGATGTTACTTCGTAAGTTTACGTTTCATAGTTTTGTACGTACGTAAGTTTCTTAAGTTACTTAAATTAAATTAAGTCAAACCACACCCACACGTTAATCTATTATCCCTAAAATTTGGTTCCATCATGGTATTCATTCAAGTATCAACTTCTAGCTTTCAAATTACTCAATAACCTCAAATTAGTACTTCTGAAATGCTCTGAGCTTAGTTTGGCTTTTCTGTTTACGTGTGTAATGAATTGGTTCACTGGTGCTTCAATGTTGAAAGGCTATTGGTTCCGTGTTTCTAGCATTTAGGTAAACTCGGATGTTTAGCTCCACACACTGATATGATAGACAATTATTGGCTGTTTGTACTACAAATGGGTAGATCGATGGTAGGTGATTATTGTAGTCTGTGTTAGCAAGTATATGGTACCTACTGTACCATATACTTGTTAAAACAAAAATATTATTCACGTACTTCTAACCTACCCCGAGCAAGAACGAGCAAGACCTGGAACTCCCTGCCAGCTCACGTGTTTCCTTCTTCCTACAGTCCCGGGTCCTTTAAGCGGGGCGTGAAAAGGCATCTAATGAGACCGTCAAGCTGAGTGCCACCACTGTTAACATGGTAAATATTTACGATGGTGACCTTCTTTCCGAGACTTTGCCTTTAGCTTGGCATCAGGCGAGGTGAAGTCAAATTGACGTGTCCAGTAAAAAAAACTTTTTGTATAGATAAATATAGATAGAGTATAGATATTTGTAGGCTTTACTAAAAATAATTATTATAATGTTTGCTTTAAGATAAGTTAGATAATCCTATTCTTCAAAAGATATTAATATTATTGAATTTTAACCAATGCAATTTCAAAAGTTCCTAATGTAAACCAGAAGCTGATTTTTTCCTATACAACCTTATCAAAGAGCTTCTTTACTCTCACGTTTGTGGATAAAATTATATTTATTTCAAATATCTACTATAGTTTACAACCCCTACTAAATAAAACAAATAAAAGTATCTAGTCATATGAATTTATGAGAATAGCAACGAGAATAGCAATTTTTGAAAAGAAGGAAAAGAAAGAAAGCTCACTTTAATAAAAAGTTAAACAGAAAATCATTTCTAAAATTTGCGTTTTTTAAAGTTTAGTCTGTGACTTTGTTGGGACGACTGAAGTTGTTTTAGTGCATCATACATACATTCAATACAATCACGCCTTCATCGCCGAACGGTTAGCAGAGGTGAAATATGACCCACATTTCACCAATCAGTGGATACGGTCCCACGTAATAGGGGGTGAGCCTATTGGCTAAAGTCGTGCATCTCAGGCTGAGTCTGGGCTGTATTAAATTTGTCTGATGTTAAACAGCCCTATCCCCTAGTCGCCATGTACGACACCGCATGGGAAGAGATGGGGTGGACCAAATTCAACTCTGCCGGGAACCACGCGGCTATAGCTTCAAGCTATCAAAATAAATAATAGGTACAATAATAGAATATGTTTTTTCATATCCATAAAATAATCCCAAAATACTTTTATCTACGTTCTTATGTTACAAATAAAGGGAGTAGGAGAAATAAAACTACACGAGCTTATCACACAAGAAAAGCTGATTATATGACTTTCTATGCCAATACATTAAAAATGCAATGAAATTTCTCCTTCGACATTGTCTTGCGTACAAAATCTGCATAGTAAAGAAACGGTATTCAAAATATAAAGAGAAATTTTAAAATATGAACAGTGGCGAAAAATTTAGTTCATTCTACTAGTTAATGCATAATTTTTAGTGTGGATAAGTTTGTACTTGGTTATAAATTAAGTTTTACAGAGAGACCACATTATATCGATGTATAATATTTTGTTTTAAATTATACGTGTTTTTGATGATATAGGCAACATTTTAAATATTGAGAGTATGCAAAAGAAAATAAGATAAGGTATAAGATTTTTTTTTACCATATAGATATCATAAAGATAACAATTTAATAACAATTATTCATATACTAGTACTAGCTGATCCGGCGATCTTCGTATCGCCAATTTTTATCCACCCGCGTGGCGTCAAATCCTGTTCCCGCTGCATCCTCTACTATATTAAGGGGCCAGATCGTGAAAATCACCGAAAAGAGTGTTACAATTTTTCATATTTAACCTATTTAGATATGATTCATATCAATGATACTTTGTATATATTACAATCAAAGACCAAAAATTATGGTATGCTTATATTAAACTCTTAAAACCTAATAGTTGTTATATAATAAACGTCAACAAACGCACAAAATTGAGAAAAAATGCAAAAACATGCCTTCGTATTTTTCATATTTAACCCAATAAATCAACACAAATTGATAGAAAGAAACACTTTTTGAACACTAAAGAAACCAATAAAATATAGCGTGTACTTTTTTTGTACCTTTACAAACAAGGACTTCCTCTTTTAAAGCCCTAAAATCTAGATATGTTTTACGTAAATTCTCCATACAGGCTAAGTGAAATAGGCTCCAGTTTTTGAGTAAATTCATATTGAAAATGAGTGATTTTAGCAATGAACGGGTATACATTTGAAAGTCAAAGACTTCTTGATAGGGAAGACAAAACTTATTTGATGATACATTTAGTAATCAATCTAAAAAATCACTTCAAAGTTACTGAAAAACGCGTAAAATAGTGTCTTTTTTCTGCCATATTTTTTCTCATCGCCCGTCAGTCGCCCACGGGCCTTCGAAGCAGGAGCACGTCTCTTTGGCGCGTGATGACAGTTCATACATACACAAATAGGCCTACCAAGAAATATATGAAATGAAAAATGGCGCCACCGTCTTCATTAATCATTTGGACGGCAATAAAATAGTATGCATTTTACAGTGACGACCATAGTTCCAATTTTAGCCATTTCACACTTTCGTTGGTACATTTATAGCATAATGTTTCAGATTTTGTCATACTTGCTTTAAGGTTTGAACTGTAAAGTTGGGGATATACCTAGTTAAAATATTTTTTGTAGAAACAATATTTTTAGGTTGGGCAATGAAATTATAATTAGGTACTAACTTCATGGTCTATTTTATATGATTGTATAGGTAAGTATATATGTATATTGTAAAGTAGCTGTTTCCGTACATATTAGTAATAAAAAAAGTTTCGTTGGCTTATGTTATATTAAAGATACTGATTCATATTTAGCAGCATCACTAGAGTCGCAGGAGTCGCGGGTATCAGTTAGTGCGACCACCAGTAGACCTGGTGCACTGGATTAGAAGCCTTATGTATCGCAATGTCGCAGATACGCAAGAGAGCCGCCTTCGTTGGTACGATCACGTCAATCTGCGTCTGATCGATAAGGACCGAACGTCCGAGTGCCATCACTGCGACGCGAGCGACGTCACGGGACTGCACACGCTCACCGAGTGGCCGGCAAGGCAGGAACTCGTGGCGGCCCTGGGAGTGAGAGTTCTCATCCTCGCCACCTTGCTCACGGCGATGGTCCGCTGTGCGGACGCGTGGGTGGCCAGCGTCTCCTTCTGCGTCCTCCTTTTTTTTCTTTCTAATGGTCGTGAAGGAGACGGCGGAACGGGAGTGGCGGCGTGAGAGAGAGAGACTTACAGATCACACCACCCGCGTGAGCAGGCAACTCGGGCGTTGGAGGTCACAGACTGACCTCCGTCCCTCATGAGCGCGGGCCTGGGGCTGACGGATAGAGCCGCCTGTCAACCCAACAGCAGAAGCAGGCCACGGCGGCGGCGTGCTAAGAAGCGCGCCTCCCCACTCTAGGGCGAGTCCTGGTTGTCCTCCTCCCGAAGAGGGCCAGACCGCGAAGGATGGCCCTGATGGTTAGCCGGGGTGCGAGGGATATGCCTAAGACAACCTCACCTCCGGCCTAGCACCACGACCCTCAGTCGGCGTGCGGTTTTAGTCGGTTCAAGTCCGACATAACCTCCCCACCCGGCTCTAGCCGGGGAGGAAATGTAGGAAGAAGAGCTGCAAGACGGACCCTGAAACTGTGCAATTGGGTTGCTAGGTGCCTGCAGGAGCGCCGTATTTGTGTCCTCTCTCCCCATCACTCTCTTTCTTCAGCTTTCATTGCTATGCAGATGATAGCACCTTACACGAGAGTTATCTCGGAAATTCTGCGGCTACACAGTCTGATATCGATGAAAAAGGGTAGCTTCTTGTCACTGAGATTGTCCGGATCGTGGATCACATTTTGCAATGGCGCTCTGAGAACTTGGTGGAGTTCAATGCTAAGAAGACGCAAGCACAGCAAAGGTATTTTTTTATTACACCATTCCACTCTTCAGAGCACGCCACTACCACTAAACGACAATCGGAGCGGCATCTAGTAAGGTCGTCAAGCTGAGTGCTACCATTGTTAACTAAGTACGTGTTTGTAGCGTCTTGCAGCCCACTGTGCATCTCGGTGATGTGTGCGTGCACGGCTGCGTCTGTATTTTGACAGATTTTGAGTCGTGCGCTCCGCGGACCCGGTCCTTAAGCATGCATTATACATATAAACCTTTTTCTTGAATTACTCTATCTATGAAAAGAAACCGCATCAAAATCAGTAGCGTAGTTTTGAAGATATAAGCATACATAGGGACGGACAGACGTGGCAAGTGACTTTGCTTTATACTTTGTAGTGACATCTGTATAATGTACTATGGAAGGTCTTATCGCTAACAGCGATTTTATCCAAACCACAGGATGGATAAAAAAGGACTTAAATAAATTACTTAACTTCATTATTTCATCCTGTGTCTTATACCTACTAGGAGATCAGGATCATAAAAGACGGTGCCCTTAGTAAAAATAAAAATAGCTATGGTTTTAATATTTTTTGAACTAGTTAGTTTTTTGTGATAACTGAATCGGTGCCAATATATTTAAATATATCTTGAAATAGTTTTTCTATTAGACCACGTGTAGTCATTCACTTGACTCTCAGCAAAGTCCATATTAAGAGCCACCCTATTTATAGATGACTCGTTCAAGGTGATTAAGAGATAGAGCTCATTCCCACAGAAAAAATGTCGCACAGAAAGCAGTCCATGAAAAAATACCAGGCTTACGTCAACAGGCACGCCGTTTTTTACATGAGGCCGTAAATATAGTTGTAGAATACGCTTTCGAAGAAAGGCGAAGAGTGAAACTTTTAAAAATGGAACACGGTGAAAAAACGAATATCTCGATATAGTTTGACAGTCTCTGTGGCGTGTTGGTAGTGAACGCGGCCGCTACGCAGGAGGCGCGGGTTCGATTCCCGCTCAGTGCAAATATTTATATGCATGAATATGGCTATTTTGCATTGGTCTGGATGTTTCTATGCATAATATGTATGTATTTACAAAAAAAAGTATATAAGTATGTTTATCCGCATTCTAGATTCCATAACACAAGCTAGTTAAGCTTATCTTGGGTCTAGATAGCGTTGTGTAGAATGTTGTGGAATATTTTATTTATTTTTGAGTTGTCATGCACCATGTGACCCATGATTGTGAAGCCGGCAGGAATCGAGTTATAGGCACCCAGTGCGTTCGACTTTAATATTGACTTCTAGAAACAAATTTATCCAACCTCAGATATTTATACACAACTTAAACTCAAATAAATAAAATTCCGCACGAAATTCATCCATGTCCAAAATATCCAATACATATATTTCTCTCGCAGCAATTCTGTAAGCAATACACTACACACAATTTACCTCCCAGCAAAAAAGTATTCAGACGCACCATTTACGCCAAATGCTACCTCAGTACAACAGCGACCATATTTCATGCGATTCCGTGCGAACGCAATCGAATGTATGTACGTTCAGCCAATACGTTCTCGTGTCATCTGAGTAAAACAAGTCATGTGATAAACTACAGTCATTTTCTCCCCTAAAGAGGGGTACATCCGTCATGCAGTGTTAGGCAACTTTTCACGCAGATCCCCTATTTTAAGAAGCGTGTGAGTGGCTCACGTATACCAGTATAAATGGGCGAATAAAATGCGCGCGTTTTGATTGCCGTCCGCTACCTGTTGAGCCGTCTAATTTGTTTGATAGCTTTTATTATGAATCGGTTTAGAAGTTGCTTAGTGTGGTATTGGTGATAGATAAATCAGATTAAGATGAATATATACCTAAATGGAGATTTAGATTTAGAGATAATACAATATTTTAGAATGTTTGGTTTTGAATTTTTGATATTTCGGTACTGCTATCATGATCACAAAACTCAAAATAATACGTGATAAATATCCCGATATTTCTAATGATAAGTATTCCATAATATTTATTGCCACATCTTATACCCACTAAATTGGGTAACTTTCCGAATACATAGAGAAAATGAAACTTCTCGGGCCGGACTCGAACCCGCGATCTTTCCCTTGCGGGGGGAATGCCTTGACCAATTCGGCTACCGAAAAACGCCCGATGTGATTCAAATTTCCTTTCTTTTTTATCCGTTAGCGGAGTTGTTAAAAATCAATGTTTAAAAATGATTGTAACATCATTCATTGGTGCCGATAGTTCATAAGAACATCGGTATGACTCCACCGTCACCGTAAGGACGGATAAAAACAGAAGGGAAATTTGAATCACATCGGGCGAGTTAGTCAATTCATTCCCTCTGTAAGGGAAAGGTCGCGGGTTCGAGTCCCGCCCGAAAAGTTTCATATGACATTGTCTACATTATTTTGAAACTTTGTTTGATTAGATACCATTGAGTAGCGTGATTGTGTATAAGAATATGAACACTCTGCTTACTTACATGTTTCTGGAAGACCGATTGCTAAGATAGTTTGACCACTCTGGATGCTTACAACTTTTTGAGTACTCTAATTATCAATATAATATTGAAATTTTGGTTTTAAGGTTATTTCGAGTACTCTACTTGTTAACATTTTTCTGACGCTCGCTGACTGTACAAAGCAGTCCAATTTTCTCATTTTTATTTCGCAAAACTTTATAGTTTAATTTTATAACTTCGCTTTATTACATAAATGTTAATAAAATAAAACGTAACAAACTACCCGAGCAATTCAACGGTCCCATAAAATATTTGAAACATTATTTAAGTGGGATTTAGTCGTTAGTTAAACTACTATAATGTCCATTGTTCAGCGTTAGTTTCCTACAATTTTGTGGTACATTTGTAGAACTAAACTATACAGTGTTAGAGGAACCGTGGACTGGACTGTGGGCTGGACTTTGGGGAATTTCAAATAGTTTGCTGTCGTTATTTCGAGGTACTACATCATGAGTTGTAAAGAGATTATATTTTATTGTTCTTCTGACGGTAGAAATTTATTTAATTTTCTATTAGTTTGTTATAAAATGGTTCAGCATTCATCTTTATCGCCCGAGCGCCAACGATTGCCTGGTTGCATATAAAACTTTCACTTCGAAATACATCGGGAAAAATGAAGCGCTCAAATGGGACTTGAACCCACGACCTTTCCCTTACAGGGGGAATGCTCTTCTAACTGAGCTATTAAGCTATCACTTCAAATATCCCTTCTCTTTATAACCGTCTTTAAGGGTGATGAAAAAAAAACTTTCCCTTTTGAGCAGCTATCCTACTCAGCCTCTCACAGCCCCCCATGGCGTAGCGGTAGTGAACGTGGCAGCTACGCAGGAGGCACAGGTTCGATGCCCGCTCAATGCAAATATTTTATATACATGAATATGTGTATTTGCATTGGTCTGGTTGTGCCTCGGAGAGCACGTTAAGCCGTCGGTCCCGCATACCATTCGAATATCTGTGGCAGTCGTTACGGGTAGTTGGAGCCCTCAAATGCCCAACAACTGGTTTAACTACAATGCTTCGCTATCGCCTTTGGGTTGTAGAAGTCAGATGGCAATCGCTCCACAAAAATATAGTTGCTGAAAGCTTCCGATGCGACCGGGATTAACGCTGAGATGAAGAAGAAGACATGACTAACTTACGTAATGTAATGTTGACTTCATGTTATACGTAAAACGTGCCGAATATCACTTTTTGGTGCACACGTCAAAGGATCTTGGCCAACATCTGATGGACGGTCTACACTGTGGACAAACTTTTGGCTAATGTTGGTCCAATGTATACATTTTGACGTGTATGAATTTTGTTCGCGACTGTCAACCGGCTGGCTCCTACACTTCTTCTCCTTTTTTAAATTGGCCTACACAGCTTTTATTAGAGCTACATACTATGTCGCTAAATCTATGACGACCTTTTAAAATTCAATAATTATAGTATAGCTATAGCGAATGAAATGTACATTACATTTTACAGTGAAATTTCAAATTGCATTATTGAATTTAGTTTCCAATTCATAATGGTAACGAGTGTCAGCTATTAGTGACTGTAACAGCTTTCAGGATAGTAATAATTTATTCATTTCTTCATAAAATGACGTCAACAGTTGTCGGAGCACATATCGGAACTGCCCGGCCGTTATTCATCCATAAAAATATGAATGAGAATTAAATTGAAATAATTTTAATATTTTATACGTTTCGGTATTTCGTGAATGAGTTTTTCTTTTAACTGTAATTAAGTATAACAGTTTTTTTAAGTGGTTAAATAGTGAATGATTACACGGCCTAACCTGATGGTAAGCAGGTGACCTATACCAATAATGGCAAGATAAATGATTTGTGAAAGTGCTAGCAACTAAAAAAATACTCATTGCAAAACTCACTACAAAAATACGCATTGACATTATTTTCTGTCCAAAGTCACGACGTTTTACTTCTATATCAGTGTATAGAAAGTATTTTAAATAGCTATATCGACAAAGATACTACATCACATTTTTAGCCGTGCGATCATACACAATTCACTCCAAACAATTCATTTTAAAATCTTCAAAAATTCAGAGCCAGTGATATAATATTCTTCCTCCCCTGAACGGGTGCAAAGCTGACAAGATATCCAATGTTTTACGGCTACACAATTTAAAACGGGTTCACACTACGCGAGTGCATTGTAGCATGTAATAATTTAGGAGCGGTATTGTGGGACCCTGGCAAAGTATCATCAGGCAAATGGGTTTGTGGAGCGACGTACTGATGTTTGCTCTGGGCTTTGTCAAGGACTTAAGCTTGCAGCTATTTTAGGTAGACTCATACATAGATATGAGTCTATGCGGATCGTGAAAGAAATTTTCAGATTAGGTTTAATGTAATTGATAGCGCGTAGTTAAGAGGACAGGACTGCATTAACTGACATTTAATAAAAATAATGCTTGTAGCTTGGTTATAATATAATTACATAATACTTAACTAAATTATAGCGAAATATAACTAAAATATTATTAAAATGTGCCATGAAATTCCTCCGCATCGCATGTCTCTTGTGGTAGTGTTCCCAGAAGGCTGGCAGCATTGCTACGTTGTATAGCAATCTATGGCAATCTCTGATTAGGTCAGAGATTGCCATAGATTGCTATACAACAAGAGGCCAGGTCTGGTCACGAGGTTGCGGGCGCTTGGACCACATGACCCCAACGTTTCGACTCCAAACGGCACAAATTCACAATCTCCTATAAGATTAGAGTATTTGCGCTGCTTTAGAGGCTCTGTAGAAGCAGAAGCAGCACCAGCACAGCCAGCCATGCTAGGTATACTTAGCTTAATAACTTTTTACCAAACTCTGTGAGTAAGTCGGAGGTATTGATATTATTTCATTTTATTTTGATATTCTGATTACTCTATGGGAGTAAATCAGCTCCCTGTGGGAGTGGGTTATGGATCATCTCGCTCTTGTGGTATATGTCCTGGAATAGTTTAATAGACAAGGCGAGATGTCTCTTATAAAAAAGTGAAGGGATATTTCAGCACGTGCATATATGCATGAAGATATCTCAATACATCCTCGACTGATAAAAAGAATAGCCTTCGACAACCGCTAGTGAAATATGGTAAAGACTGAACCCCTATGGTTTACTGTCCGTATCTACATCTTTGGTATTTATATCCTAAAAGTGCCCACTTACCGTGATATGAGACCTCGGGGACACCGTTGTCCCCCCTCCCGAGGAGGGCCAGACCGTAAGGAATAGCCCTGGGTCAGCCGAGGTGCGAGCGATATGTCGAAGACAACCTCACCTCCGGCCTAGTACTACGACCTTCAGTCGGCGTGCGGTTTTAGTCGGTTCCAGTCCGACATATCCGGTATCCGAGGGGCTTTCCGCACGAAAAAGAAAAAAAATGATATGAGACCACGTTGATTGCTGTCTTAGTAGTAGAGTGGTAGTGCTATTTACATTAAAACATATCGGACGTCCTTCACTAAAATAAAATAGGTAAAGTTAGCTTTACTTAGAAAATAAACGCCTAAATGATTTTCATCTGTGATTTCTAGAGTGCTGTTCTTTGAACTATATTTAACTAATTTAAAAGCAAATTCTTGTATTTTGCATAGTGTATTAGTGTTTGTATTCGAAATTTGATTTGAACTTAGTTTAAGTAAATTTTAAGCTTCGTTGAACATCGTTCTTGGTAGAAAATTACTGTTTATTTTAATGAATTAAATCGTGATCCAGGTCACAACCAAGGTACCTTCGAGTCCGGGGTCTGCTTAGCGATCTCTATAATAGTATTAACATTTTTTTATAAAGTAATAGAGTAGTAGACAAATAAATAAATGGTGTTCTTTATTTTTCATCCCAGATCTTACACTATAACGTAGTAGTAGTTCAGAATATTGTATGACTTCCCCCACCAGTTCCGGCGGTATCCAGGCTTATCTGCGGGGATTAACCGCACGTAAATAAAAATTCTGTGGAAGGCCGTCAAGCTGAGTGCCACCACTGTTAACATGGTAAATGTTTCCGATGGTGACCCTCTTTCCGAGACTTTGCCTTTAGCTTAACATCAGGCGAGGTGAAGTGAAATTGACGTGTTCTGTATAAAATAAAAAAAAAGGTCAGCATCAATTTGATCGTGACTAGCAAGTAGGTACGGAAAATGATCGTAATACCAAGACATTAAAATCATTTTGAGTATTTTTTCTCACAACAGTGAGAAAAAATACTCAAAATGATTTTAATGTCTTGGTATTACGATCATTGATGTTTCAACACCACCACCGTACATGTGTGCAAAGATGTAAAATACTCAAAATCGTTTCAATACCAAAGTATTAAGATCATTTTGAGTTCCTACTTTTCTAGTCAAGATGGATCTGTGGCGTGGCGATGGTGCATGCGACTGCCACACGGGAGGCGCGGGTTCGATCCAAGCTCAGTGCAAATATTTTTATGCATGAATATGGCTATTTGCATTGGTCTGGGTATTTCTATGTATAATATGTATGTATTTACAATAAAAAGGATCTAAGTAAGTTTATTCGCATTCTAGATTCCAGAACAGAAGTTAATTAAGCCCCACCATGGATCTAGATAGCATTGTGTAAAATGTTGTGGAATATCTGTTGCTGACTGTATTAATATACTCATGGCCTAAATTAGCAGCATTGGCAAAAACTATTTACCAAATTCAACTGAAGCCTACCATTAATTCGTCAAGAAATATCTCGGCGTAACATAAAAAAGATATAAAATGTTTTCTATAATAGTGTAATAACTTGCTATTGATTCATTTTGGCCATTGTCTCAACTAAACTACAGCTTTTATGACAAACGATGGCAATAAAAAGTAAACGAAAACGTTAAATTGCCGAACAATTCCAATAATAACAGGGAATTGCGTAATCGCCAGCTGGAAATAGAATTCGCAGACTCGACAGGTTATAGTAAGACATTACATTAATAGATTATTAAACACTCTAGCTTTTGTTCGAAATAGAAAAGTTTCACACTGCTACTGTTCCCGCGATCCACATTTTAAGGAGCACAGGAAAAGGAGGAGGAGAGGAGGAGTCCTTAAAATTTCTGTGAGCCTGGTACTTTATGCCAACGTACCAGGGTCACATAAATACTGAACCCGTGACCGCGACCCACAACAACCTGTATATCTTACGTTTGCTTGATTGCAATAAAACAAACGTGAGATTATAAGTCTGATCAAGACCTTTCTAATAAAAAAAACCACATCAAGATGCGTTCAGTAGTTTTTGCGTCAATTGCGAACAAAGATTTCCAATTTACAATTAAATCATAGTTTATAGTTACATAATATTCACGTCTGGATTTATTTTCTAAATAAAAATCTTAGTACAGAAATTACTAATATTCCCTCGAACCTCTCCAGCTAAGCTAAATAGCTTGTGGTAGGTGTGGATTCACGTCGGTAGTGTAATGACCAGGGTTCGAATTCGGGACCTTTCGATTGTATGGCTGACTCCTTAACCACTAAGCTACTGACGCTTCTCCCCACATCCTCACAGGGAGAGGTGTCTTCTATGATAACCATGATAACCACAGGAAGGTATGAGATGACCCTTTTCAACTCCTAAGTAACCAAAACAAATATACCTCAAAAACATCTGCTGTTTCAGTCTTCTCTTTCTTCTTTTAGAAGAAAATAAAAAATGCAAAACATGTCAGGGCTTTGGAAATCGTTACACTATTTTGGGACTTCAACTAATTTTCGTGTTCTCCTAAGTGGCACTTCATGACATCACAGTGTCCTTTCCTAACCCTGCGAAGGACACAGGCGTCAGGCATTTTAAATAAGAATGATATTAATACATTTTACTACAAATTCCCTTTCAATTCCAGTATGGAACATACATGAACTCACGCATGTATTCCCCGAAGGGGTAGGCAGAGGTGCTAGCACCCACATTTCACCAGTTTATGTTTAGGTCCCAATGTGGCACTTATAAACCTGCGATAAATACACACATAACTTCGAAAAGCAACGAAAAGTCATTGGTGTGTGCCATGGTATACCTGGGATCGAACCCGAGACCTCGTCTCAGCAGTCCATTACCCATACCACCAGGCTACGGCAGATTCCAGTATGGAATACCTTAAATAATTGTGTAACCCGCTATTATCTGCCCGAGGCCGCATCTGTCAAACGACGAAAATACGGAAAATAAAATACGGAGTATCACTTTTATTCTCGTGTTGCATACATATACACATTCCAGCCTGTTAATCTCAACAGGTGTAGACAGAGCGCCGTCCCCGGAGAATAAAATGATAACTGCAAAAACACAACTTTTCAGGAAAAATAAAAAACATGTTTTCAACGATTACTCCGGCATTACTAGGAATAGATGCGTGATAGTTATGTTTTTAAGAACGTAATTTTTTGCTTACTTGCATCGTTTTAGTCAAATTTGCCTAATACCTGTCAAAATTAAGATATTCAAAGAATTAAAAGTTAGTGTAAATGAATAATTATCAAAGTTGCGTAATGTCAATTATCATTTTATTCCCCGTTCAGCGTGATCAGAAAGAAATATGATATTCGTTACTTATCATTTCCTTCTACGAGTTTTTGGGAAGACTTAACGCCTTTATACGAAACGAGTGGATGGTTTTGAATGAGAATAAAATGATAACATGCATTTATCATATTAAGTTTTATATCTTTTTACGAGAATATAATTCTATTACTATTTGTCAGTATAGCAAGTGAGGATACGTTTATGGTAATATTATATTATCTTTTTATTCCCGTTCTTTTAGGCCTGTCATAAATCTTCGAATACTATTGTAATTTTTTGCAACTCTGTAAATAACGGTAAAAAAATTGCGAAAAAAATTAAGTAGATGTATTAACACTCAAAGATCTCAAAAATGACATAACAATAAAATAAAGATACTGGTAGTTATCATTTTGTTCCCCGGGGACGGCGAGAGGTGTTTTTTAGAATTAGTATATCATCTAAGATTTAAAGGTGTACTTGACGGCCTCTGTGGTGTGGCGGTAGTGTACAAGACTGCCACGCAGGAGGCGCGGGTTCGATCCCCGCTCAGTGCAAATATTTGTATGCATGAATATGGTTATTTGCCTTGGTTTGGGTGTTTCTATGTATAATAATGTATGTATTTACAAAAAAAAAGTATCTAAGTATGTTTATCCGCATTCTAGATTCCATAACACAAGCTGGTTAAGCTTACCATGGGTCTAGATAGCGTTGTGTAGATCGTGGTAGAATATTTATTATTTATTTTATTAGTCATCATGTTTCGTCCTCAATAATAGAAAGAAAGGAAGAAAGAAAGTCCGTTGCCGTTTCCGAAACTATTGCAAAGGTGGCTGAAAGTAATAACAGCAAATCAAAATGGTATAAAAAGAATAATACCAATCTTTTAGCTGCAATCGGCCACTATGGTGGCGAAGAAAATAGTATTGCCAATGTTATAGACGGGAATCGTTCCCAAGTTTAGTCAATAGTGGTTTTAAAAATTTATTAGTATTGTTATTTGAAAACTTCATGTTTACTGCTACAATGAAACAATGAAGGTAGAAATGAACTATTTATTGAAGAACTTTCTGTTGAACACATACGTAAGATGATAATATATAACGGTTCCGGTAACATCGTTTGATTGCGTAGTTAGATTGATCGAACGATTTAAAAGTCCTCATAGTGCGATCAATCGACTAGTAGTTCATCCTAAGTTCAACTGATATATTCGAGCTATCATAATCATAGTTTTTATGTTGACTAATGTATCCTTGTACATATTTGCGTGCAAAGTTTGCACTTTGGAGCCCGGGATCTGCTTATTTCTTTTTGATTGGTATACCAGGTTTCACTCTCTGGGGGTGGGAGTCCTCACACTCGCCACATTGCTCACAGCGATGGTACGATGCGCGTACGCTTGGGGTGCGGCCGTCTCCTTCTGCGAGCAAGTAATGCTCGAGAAGGAGGCGGCCGGTCGGGTCCGGACTAGACTCCGGGCCCGGGAAGCCTGCGCAGAGCGAAGGCGAACCGGACGTCGGAGGTCGCAGAACGACCTCCGTCCTCCATGAGCGCTGGCCTGGGGGTGACCGGTGGAGCCACCTGTCAAAGTGCGCCTCCCCGTAACCGGGGCTAGATGGGGACCCTAAGGGGGCCATCTCGAAAGAGATGGTCCTGGGTCTGCCGGGGTGCGAGAGATATGCTTTTGGCAATCTCACCTCCGGCAACCAAGGACCCAAGACAGCGTGCGTTTTAGTCGGTTCGAGTCCGACATAACCACCTCCACCGGCTCCGTGGGGGTGGTATCCGTGGGGATTTATCACGCGATAAAAAAAAATACCAGGTTTCACTGAAGCAACAGCTGAAATCCCACCTCTGGGCCAGAGATTCTTCCGTTATTTAGCAGGTGTAACCGACTTGCAGATGATCTTGTGTTGGGCCTCAAGGATGTTGATAGACCCTGAACAATCAATATTAGCATCAAACTAGGCAATGATTAGATAAATTAAAATTTATAAAGCCCCCGAAACTCCTCATCTTTTATTTAATCCCCCATAACTTTTAAACAGCTCAACCCATTTTCATCAAACATGTCTAAGAACACTCGCACATAATATTACATTTAATATAAAAAACCTAAATTGAAATTGCTTCATCCGTTCGAGAGCTGTGATGCCACATATACATTAATTATAACGGGAATTAACGCGATCATGGTATAGGTACATACCTTTGATTTGCCTGACGTTTCGACCAGGTTACACCGGCCGTGGTCACAGGCTGACTGGCTCCGTAGTGCACGCCCGCCGTCTTCGAGTCCGTGAGGTAGTAGGTTCTTCATCTACCCGCACATTCTCGATATTTTGTTTTCGCCATGTACCGTCACATACCACACTCACAGTGTCCCTATTCTGTACTGTACGCTAACTGTCCGTTGTCTATCCGACTGCGCAGAAAAGCGAGGCTGCATGTTTTTTATCACTGGATTCCATGTTGCAGATAACTTAAATCCATCTTCCCGATTGAAATTTTTATGCTTCTTGATTTCAATCGCTTCACGTACAGCTCTTGAGTAGAAGTGACGTTCGGTGGAGAGGACTTGCGTATGGTGGAATTCAATCCAGTGATTAGTACCTGCTTCTAGCAGGTGTTCTGCGATCGCGGATTTAGTAGTCTGGCGATTCTTTACAGCTGCGATGTGTTCCTTGACTCGTTCAGCAATAGTCCGTTTCGTTTGGCCTATATACGAACTACCCGTTATAATTAATGTATATCATGGAACGCGAGAGTTTAAAAGTTAGTATGATGCCACAGATAGACAGACACGTCAAACTTATAACACCCCTCTCTTTGCGCCGGGGGTTAGTAAAATAGTTTAAATTTAAAATATTTCAGTTTAATGTATGATTTAAGATTGACATGGCCATTAACATTAATAGTGTAACAGTACACCGTGATCATGGCGCTTGAAACAGCGCTGAAATATCGGTTACCAAATAAAATCTATGAACATGGTAAATATCCCGGTGAGCGTTACACTATTAAAATTTAGTTTAAACTTTCTTGTAAAACAAAACTAGATATCACCGTTCTTTAGACTATTACTTCGCGCGAACACTAGTCCAAACAAACGGAGACATAACAAAAAACGAACAAGCCCCACAATCTCGGAAGTTAGTCGGCATTGTTCTTTTTTAATAAGCGCAGCGGGGCTTTAATGTCGCTATTGTACGCGCAATTACTCGCGCTCTTTGAGCCCCACATCTGGCATTTTACTTACATTCTAATGGCGATGTCTTGTTCTAGAAAAAGTGCCAATTTCAGATCATGTTTATTTAGTACACATGGTAGGTCTCTTTTGGTATGTTTCATTCTGTATTGAAAAAAAAATTAGTGTATTTTTATTTGACTTGTGAAAAACAAACAATGCAAAAAGTAACAACATGTTTTTCTTCTATACGAAGAGCGAACGAAGGACAAGTTCGTTGTTTCGTCCTATAAAGATTCGGCCCAATAGGACGAATCACAGAAATTAAAAATAATTAAAATTATCCTTCGCTGATTCGTCCCATTGATTTTTTTTCTTCATTTTATACAAAATTTGTATGCAGTAGTAACGTCAGCAAGGAAAATGCTTAAAATAATATTGCGGAGGGGTAATAAGATTAGTATTATTTGAAAGAAGACTGGTGTCGCAATTTCAAAGTGCGATATAAGTCTTCTGTGTTGTAATACACCATAATGTTTATATATATTCTTATAAGTATCAATGTAGATCAACAGACGATACTTGGGCTATCAAATTTAAAT
The DNA here is from genome assembly GCA_914829495.1 of Eilema sororculum. NCBI lineage: Eukaryota > Metazoa > Arthropoda > Insecta > Lepidoptera > Erebidae > Eilema > Eilema sororculum. The sequence continues at coordinate 24,723,590 of OU618538.1, read as the reverse complement.
TTTAAAATTATTATAATATTAGGTCGGCAGTGCACGTGTGCAGTGCACGGGTGTTATACACGTACATAGGCCACGGTAATCACTTTCCATCGTGTATAATTTCAATAAAGACTCTTCCCATCCGTCGCGGGGATATTAATGTAGAACGCGCGCGGAATGTGCCCAGCTGACTGGCAGTGATCTCCACACCATAAGGCTCATATCGAAGCATTTCAGCTAGGCCAGTTGTTGCTTCCAAATACCCTTAACGACTGTCATAGATGTTCGTATGGCTACCGGGACCGTCAGCTTAACGTGCTCTCTGAGCCACGAACAGATCAATGCAAGTATCCCTATTCATGCATACAAATATTTGCACTAAGCGAGGATCGAACCCGCGCCACCTGCGTAGCGGCTGCGTTCACCACCGCTACGCCACGGAGAATCTTTGAGGATCAAATGGATCATTGCACGCGTCGATACGGGGCGAGAGGGGCTCTGTAGCGCTAGCGCTTGCTGCGTGAGGACATGTCAAAGTTTATTTGGGGTGGTCACGACACCCCGCGAGCGCTCGTGTTATACTTTCGCGGAGGTTATTTTATCAGCAAGGTACCTGATTTCAATTATTTTATGAAAGTAAATTTTTTTATTGTGCATTTACTATAATAAACATATATTGATGTATTTATAAGCATATATTTAATAGCTTTTATTTTCACAAACTTTTATTTAGGTACCTTTTTGTGTTCGTATCTAACATTTTTTTCTCAAACTTTTTGTTTTCAAATGTGTTGGGACAGAGAGAGATTATATCTGATAATGAAGACGATGTTGCAATGGATAGTGATGCCAGCTTGGATGAAGATTTTTAGTGGACACGGCCGACCAAATGTGTGGCAACTACAGTACTTGTTAAAATGAAATGTTCATGTTGGCCATTATGATTTTTCTTTCATATACTGGATACTTCTGGCATCAATGACAATGTTATCTACAGTTGGAATATGGCGCAATCGCAATGTAACAATAAAAGGCCTTTGAAATCATTGAGTTTGAGCATGCTTCAAGGTCACCTTGGAAAAATATCTTCTCAACCAGGGTTACTGAACTCAAGAGGATGTTGAATGCTCCTGGACCGAGCAGGAAAGGAATGTCACCAACAAATAGCAGCGCTGTATAGTTTGTCCACGCTCTAAAGAGTATAAAACCTCGAGTCACTGCATTTTTTGCAAACAAACCATATGTCAAAAGCACATGAAGTTAATTTATAGTTATTGTAGCGAGACATAAGAATTTTTATTTAATTTTGTTATGTAATAATTGTATTTACATTTTTAATAAGAAAGTTTATGTTAAAAAAGAAGAAGTATTTGTTTTTTTGGTTCTTCGAGGAGAAATGTCAATATTATGAATGAAAAGCCTGATCATTACAATGTCTTGTAAATCAGTAAATAAAGTTGGTTATAAAATGTAGCTTTTTTATTTACATACGTTATACAACACAATAATAATAAAATGCTGGTGTAATTCCATTAACTGCTATTATATGTACATAAATCCACTTTGAGTATGTGGGGTGGCCACAAAACCCTGCGAGTGCTCACGAGGCTAAAAACCGCGCGAGTGATCGAGGGTTAACAGCAAATCAAACTGTTTTATAGATTCAAATTATATTATCTTCCAAACTAATAATGTCTACCAAATATCTGAACAATCGGTCAACAGGAAGAGGGGAAAATCAAGGCTTTAAGATCATTTTAAGTAATTTGACCACGGGTGCCGTATCGCACAAAGTAAGTGGAAGAAAAAGAAAAATTATCGCGTGAAGTCCCAAATAAGCATAAATAACCATGAGTTTACACCGCAATAGCTTAAAAATAAAACTATGTATGCAACCCATGCACCGGGTACGCCACGATTGTATGTCTATACTGGACATGGCTGTTTCAGTAAGTAGGTATCTGCATCGTATAAGCCGATAGCCGATAGGTACCCGAGTGCCACCACTGCCGGGGCTGCTCCACAGAAACGTCGCTTCACACGCTGGTAGGACGTCCAGAGAAGATAGAGCTGTGCCACGTCCTCCAAGTAGCCGTTAAAGCGGAAAGCCCCACGCTGTAAACCCTGGTACTGGCAATGGTCGGCAGCGTGATTGTGTGAAATGCCGCCGTTTTCTTTTGTGTGGTGGTGAATATCGCAAAACTATCTCCATCCTCGATGAGCTAGGACCTGGGAGTTATAATTGGGCTTCTTATATTCGTACGCGCCTCTCTATAGGAGATGTACATTTCGATCCCCAACCACACCTCGAGGTTAGTAGTCACTAAGGTCGGCCAGGGTGTCTGGGATATCCTTAACAGAACGTATTAGATTCTCCAGCCACAGCGACGGAACAACATGCGGTTATAGTCGGTGTGAGTGTGACATATCCACCTAACTATTAGGTTTCCGTGAGTTCCGTTCACAAATATATTTATCTTGAAGACTATTGTAGTACAGTCAGCATCACATCGATCTTAACGAACAAAGTAGGTACTCAAAATGATCTTAAAGCCCTGATTTTCCCCTCTTCCTGTTGACCGATTGTTCAGATATTTGGAAAACATCATTAGTTTGGAAGATAATATAATTTGAATCAATAAAACAGTTTGATTTTCTTTTAACTGACACTGACTGTACATCTTTTCAGTAAAATCATCGAATCATCACAATAGTTCCCTTATCTCTCATGAATGAAAGGAAGTAATTTCCAAAAAGTCTTCAAAAGTAAATGGTACATTACTGGATTGCTACTACGTATACCGTCGTCGACCATCGGCCTATCCCACCATGGAACCACAGGTGCATCTATGGGGTTCACACACTTTGCAGCTTAGGTGGAGGGCAACGGCCACCCGGAGAGATTTGCCATTCAGTAAAGTGCCCAAGTGAGGCGAAGGCAGCGTGTGCAATCATGCTCCTGATACCGGCTGTGACACTGTCCGTAGTGTTTTTTTTTTTTATCGTGCGATAAATCCCCACGGAGCCGGTGGAGGTGGTTATGTCGGACTCGAACCGACTAAAACGCACGCCGTCTTGGGTCCTTGGTTGCCGGAGGTGAGATTGCCAAAAGCATATCTCTCGCACCCCGGCAGACCCAGGACCATCTCTTTCGAGATGGCCCCCTTCGGGTTGTGGGGACCACAGGGTCCCCATCTAGCCCCGGTTACGGGGAGGCGCACTCGGCGCCGCCGCCGTGGCCTGCTTCTGCTTGGGTGACAGGCGGCTCCACCGGTCACCCCCAGGCCAGCGCTCATGGAGGACCGACGTCCGGTTCGCCTTCGCTCTGCGCGGGCTTCCCGGGCCCGACCAGCCGCCTCCTTCTCGAGCATTACTTGCTCGCAGAAGGAGGCGGCCGCACCCCAAGCGTTCGCGCATCGTACCATCGCTGTGAGCAATGTGGCGAGAGTGAGGACTCCCACCCCCAGAGCCGCCACTAGGACCCGCCTCGGCGCCTTTCTTCGGGCTCCCGTCCCTGCTCCCGCGCCTCCTTTCGGTACAAATATAGCATCAAAAGGGCCCTCGCATCCAGGTTCCACGGTAGGGATCCGGCAAGGAGACTCGCCGCCTCCAGGGATATCGTGCGGTACCCCCTGATGGCCCTGCTGGCCATTGCACGCTGCGGACCATGCAGCAGACGTGCATTATGGACCGTCAGGGTCTCCGCCCATATTGGGCACCCATATAGGGCCATGGACCGCACGACTCCCGCGTAGAGTCTCCTACAGGAGTCATCCGGCCCCCTCATGTTGGGCAGCAGCCGCCCCAGAGCGGCAGCTGTGTCCTACAATTTGGGGGCCAGTCTTCGGAGATGCTCCCCGAAGTTCCACGGGCCGTCGAGCACGAGCCCCAGATATTTCATCTGGGGCTTGATGCCGATGGAAATGTCTCCCACTATGAGGCTGGAATCCTCCAGTGGCACGCGCCGAGGCCCATGAAAGAACATGGCCTCGGTTTTATGCAGAGCCACCTCGAGACCCAGCCGCCGGATCCGCTCCACGACTTGGGCAACCGCGGTCGTGGCCTTCAGGGTCGCTTCGCGGTATGTAGCCCCGCACGCCGTCACCAGCGTGTCGTCCGCATAACACGTGACGGCGGACTGTCCGTAGTGTTGCCAAATCTGCGCCCGTTGCACTCTTCACCTACTAATCTCTACAGCTGTCCGCAATGCTTTCATCCTGCGAGCAAACCACGATGACTCAACATCGAATGCAAAGGGCACGGTCACCTTGCCACCATTATTGAGGAGAAAATCCTCGCTTAGTGCATATATTTGTATGCATGAATATAGATACTTGCATTGGTCTGTTCGTGCCTCAGAGAGCACGTTAAGCTGACGGTCCCGGTAGCCATACGAACATCTATGACAGTCGTTAAGGGTATTTGGAAGCAACAACTGGCCTAGCTGAAATGCTTCGATATGAGCCTTATGGTGTGGAGGTCACTGCCAGTCAGCTGGGCACATTCCGCGCGCGTTCTACCTTAATATCCCCGCGACGGATGGGAAGAGTCTTTATTGAAATTATACACGATGGAAAGTGATTACCGTGGCCTATGTACGTGTATAACACCAGGGGAGTCACACGTGCACTGCCGACCTAATATTATAATAATTTTAAAATTTAAATTTGATAGCCCAAGGATCGTCTGTTGATCTACATTGATACTTATAAGAATATATATAAACATTATGGTGTATTACAACACAGAAGACTTATATCGCACTTTGAAATTGCGACACCAGTCTTCTTTCAAATAATACTAATCTTATTACCCCTCCGCAATATTATTTTAAGCATTTTCCTTGCTGACGTTACTACTTCATACAAATTTTGTATAAAATGAAGAAAAAAAATCAATGGGACGAATCAGTGAACGATAATTTTAATTATTTTTAATTTCTGTGATTCGTCCCATTGGGCCGAATCTTTATAGGACGAAACAACGAACTACCCGAACGAAGAACGAACTCATACTCAATTTGACTCAATGTGCTTGAAAAACTATCAATTGAGAGTATTCTAGAGTAAATTTTGGTATCTGATAGTGACGAATTATGTCCTTTATTCTATAGGTTTCACTTAGGTACTGCTTCTTACCTTCTTTCTTTTTCCATTCTGTCGACGGCATTACAACTCTCAAATTATGTTTTCTCAGTATGCTGCTAACTGATTGGCTTTGATGGAGCCTGCCTTAAACCTATATAAACAAAAAAATCAATATGTTACCTAAGTAGTCGATAAATAACTATATAAACATACTCACGTACAAAAACAGTCACTCAATATGACAAACTGTAAAACATCTCCTAAATAAACTCGGTATAACTTTCAGAAACGGGATCAACGATTCACTTTATCTATAACAGCTCCGACAAAATTACATGACACCCACTCCATTTCCTAACAGGCCTGGGAAGAAATACATTATATACTATATGTGTAACGTGAAAGCCGGCTTCGCGATCTTTTCTGTCACTCGGTTCGTAGTGACACGTGAAATCAAAGCTCGTTTATCAACCGAACTGCCGTGTTTGCAGAAAAACATAGCCAAACATGGTGTCAATTGACAGGTATAGGGCAGTAATATCAGGATCTGGAGAGGTTTTTCTTGTAAAAATTTGATGTGATTTATTTAACTGTTACAGTTATAGCAGAGGCAATAGTTAGATATCACGTCGGTAGCTTAATGGATAAGGAGTCTGTCTTACGATCAAGAGGTCAATCCTGGCCATTACACTACCGACGTGAACCCACTCCAAGCACAAGCAATTTAGCTTAGTTGAAGGGGTTAGAGGGAATATTAGTAACTTCGGTTATAATATTCTTAAAAAAAAAAAAAAAAATTAATAATAGTACACGCTGTGTCCCAATAGTGTTTGATTAAATTAAATGATTTTCTTTCACCATTTTATTTATAAGTTTTAACTTTCCATAATAATATATATAGTAGAGTTTCCTACACTCTGCATTCGTTTGATTTGTCTTACCTAGTAAGAAGTCTTTCCGCGTCGTCCGAACGATTAAAAAGAAAAAGAGACCGCGTCGTCCCATCAGTCGGACCAAGCGGTCGGACTACGTGGTAATCATAGCCATTCTAGGGACATCTTCTATTCTGTGAACTGCCCCCCAGTCAATTTGAAGACCTAAGTAATTATAAAAAAAATATTTTTCTTATAATATACAAATCACTGGGAGAAAAGAATGACCATATAAAACAATCATTATAACACATACAGGTCATATAGGTACATAAGCTTCACTTTGAATTCACGCCACAGTCAAGTAAAACTAAGTTTAACTTCGTAGTACGACTAGCAGAACTTCTGTAAATACTCTGTGTGTTATCGCAGCGGTTCAACGGTTACATTTATTTGGAGTTCGCCTTACTTACTTGGAGCGTTTGAAAAATTGTTTTGTGTGCAAATAGATGTGTATTTATGTGGACTTTCTAAATACGATGTGTGGGGTTCATGCGTCTGTTGTTACAACAACCATTGTGGTTTATTTTTTGTTGTTGGGTTGGTTTAAACGTCATTGGATCTCCGACTACGGGCAGAACAATAAACAAATAAAATTTTTAACTGTGCTTTATATTTTTAATTCAATTTATAGGTTTCTAAATGTGTTGTGTGATAAAAATATAGCAAAATATTTTCGTGGTGTAATGTAAAGATGATGTGCTTGAAGCAGCGGAAGAGTTATCGATTGCCAAATTGGAGGTTGCAGGTTTGATTCCTATCAATGAATATATTTTAAGCATTAAATAAACATACTTACGATATGTTTGTTTATAAAGTATGTAAGTTCTTTTTTATAAAGGACACGTCAATTTAACTTCACCTCGCCTGATGTTAAGCTAAAGACAAAGTCTCTAAATATGTTTATCCACATTCTAGAACCCATATTTAGCTAGTTAAGTTTATATTGGAGTACTAAATATTCTTATTCAGTTATTGCGTATGCAAAAAATCTTACATCTCCATCTTTTGTCGTATTCTCATTTTTCCTCAAACATGTTATTATAGGGAAAAAAAAATAAGCCCTGATTATCTTCCGCACGCACAGGTTAATATAATAATATGGAATATCTGCTCTTCGTGGAACATATATAAACGACCCCACATACGTGTTTCCTTCGTCATATAGTCCCGGGTTATTTAAGCGAATGTAGAAATTATGACTACGAATTTACCAATTATTTATGTAAGGTATATCTATTTATCACTTCAATAACCTGATAAATAATATTTGTACCTACAATAACTGTGGATATATTATATCATTTACATTGAATCACGTAAAGTAAAGCCAACGAGACGAGAGAAAAAAGGTAAACAAAGCGGCCATTACTGAGTTACATTGCGATAACTAGCGATTTCTCTATCCATGTCGCACATGTCACACGTTAGCGGCAATGGCCGAGCGACAGTTGTCGTAGCATGTTTCGTAGTACAGGTAAGCTGTCAGCACAGCGGTTCTAAACTGTCAAATCCGCCATCTTATGAGCTATTTCACTCCTGTCGTGTCTGGAATGAGCTTGAAGTGATAAATGTTTGGAACCGCTGAAAATTTGTTTACCTTTTTTCTCTCGCTTCATTGGCTTTACTTCAGTAATAATTTAACACTTGGAAACAATACCTACTATGTATGGGAATTCGATGAGGCATTGTCAGATTACTGACAGAATCTAAACTTAAACTTACAAGGTATTGACATCGTGTATCCAAATTAAGATTTGTCAAGCACTGTTAAGCCATTTTGGCAGGGTATGAGTTCATTCTCTAGTGGTATTTTCCCTACTCAGTTATTTTTTTTACAATGTAGGTTGCTGCTGTTACCTATCAGCCTAATTTAGTCAAATATAGTATAGTCTACCAAATGTCAGCCAAAATGACAGCCAAACTAACTTTTAAACTCTTGCGTTGCCTGTGACCACGGCCGGTGTAACCTGTTCGAAACGTCAGACAAATCAAAGGTACGTATGTACCTATACCATGATCGCGTTAATTCCCGTAATTGTTATTGTAGAGAGAGATCCGGTTCTCAGCATTCCATGGATTCACCGTGCGGTCGCCGGGTCCATGGCGTGGTACAGAGAGGAACACTGTGACGGCGCCTGGGACTTGCGACCCAGGTGTAGGTTTAGGGTGGCCACCTTGTGATGCATCAGCGCTCACCTCCACCGTCAGTCGTGTTCCCCCCATCTACCTATCCAAATTTGGTAAGATCCTATCAACGCCGTTTTAGATATTCGTTTGAGTAAAGAGCTTACTGAAGCTCTTGGCAATCCGAGGTCTTTAAACAAGTTATACAGGGATTTAGCTGGAATTCCCCTTGCTCCTACTTCTACGGCGTAGAGTTTAACCACATAGCCATTTTTGGTTAACTCGTTGGTCAAGTCAAAGTATTTGTTTATTTTTATAGCGTAGTCTTTAGGTATGTTAGTTTCCCACGGTGCTGTGAGTTCTACTAGTACTGCACACTGCAAAACGACAGCTTCCATGACGTATTTGTATGGTTGAATATGGGTATTTGCATTGGTATGGTCGTGCCTCGGAGAGCACGTTAAACCGTCGGTCCCGGTTGCCCTACGAACATCTATGGCAGTCGTTACGGGTAGTTGGAGCCCTCAAAAGTCCAACAACTGGTTTAACGCCAATGCTTCAATATAGCCATTGGGTTGGGGAGGTCATATGGCAGCCGCTTCACGGAAAATATCTTTGTTTAGCCAAATCTGCAGTTAGACTGGTAAAGCGGACCCCAGACTCTAAGTTCAGCTCGGATGCAACTGGGATTAACGCAAAGATGAAGAAGAGAAGATAATATATCAAAAGTATATCATTGCTTGAAGGCTATAACTTACTACAACAAAAGAAGATAATAAAAAATATAAAAAAGACTATTGGACAATCAACTGCACAACAGTAGCTTGAGTACGCCATCTTTGATAAATGAAAGTCTACTAAGTGGTGACATCTGCTTGGTTGAAGCTTCACTTTGAAACAAAGACTGTGGTGAAAACAATCGGGTAGAGAGGGTGAAGGTATCCTTACAAACACCATGGTTTTGTGTTTTAGAGGAATAATAGAGAACAATGAAACAATTCTCTATTCTTTGAATGAATTTTTTATAGTATTTATTATGCTAACTTTTTAAGTTCGAAATACATCGGGAAAAGAAGCGCTGAAGTCGGACTTGAACCCACGACCTTTCCCTTACAGGGGGAATGTTCTTCCAACTGAGCTATTGAGCCACACCTGAGTCAGTACAAATTTCCTTTCTCTTTATATCGGTCTTTAAAGGCGACGGTGGAGCCATCTACCAACTTTCTTACGAACTGTTGGAACCAATGAATGATTTTTCATCCATTTTTAAACATTGATTTTCAATGACTCAGCCCAAATATTTGAATGAAAATTTTATAGCATTCATTATGCTAACTTTTAAGTTCAAAATACATCGGGAAAAAGAAGCGCTCAAGTGGGACTTAACCCACGACCTTTCCCTTACAGGGGGAATGCTCTTCCAACTGAGATATTCTCTATTCTATTCTCAGAACATTACTAAATTTATTATTAAAATTTAACAAAGAAGGGACAGAAAATTATGTCTGACAGGAATGAATGGAGGAGAATGCTATGTTGCGTGGCACCAAAATAATTGGAACAAGAACATGTGAGTGTTGAAGGTACAATCAAAGCAAAATCTATGCCCGTTTGGCGCCTTATGCCTTACGAGGACTTATGCTTTTTTGGCATATTTAACGCCCTCGACGGAATCTTGCTTTTCTTCTCGATGTTACAAATCTATTTTCAATTACTGGTAAATGTCTGAAAAGTACGATCCTTCTGTGTGATGCTGTTACAGACTAGGGAAGGAATTGGAATTAATAATTCCAATGCTTTGCCTGAATTAGCTTTTGCATTTACCATTCAAGTACCAGACAGATGATTTTAGCAATTGTCGATTTTAATTACAAGAAGTAGGAGGCACTGGTTTGTTACCGACTGTGTAAAAATGAGTATAATGCTTTAAGGTTTACCAGGTATTTCAAGTCTTCTTTATACTGCTTTTATAAATTGGTACTAAATGACGTTAAAATAGCTTAAAGTGTCTGACTGAAATGTTACAGATACGCATGGACAAATAACTTTTCTATTGACACAAACAGATTTCAACATGTCGGAAGCAGCATCATAAAATTAAAAATTTAAAACCCCCGGCCATCCCTACCCCCACTTGAACCTCCATAACTCTTAAACGGCTCAACCGATTTTCATCAAACATGTCTGAGAACACTCGCACATAAGCCAACTTTAATAAAAAAAGAACTAAATTGAAATCGCTTCATCCGTTCGGGAGTATGATACCACAGATAGGCAGACACGACAAATTCGTGTCTTATAACGCCCCTCTCTTTGCGTCAGGAATTAAAAATAAAACAAAGGATTTCAGTAGTTGTCTGGTCTAGTCATTTCACACTCTATCATCAAGGTTAATTGGATTTGCAATTAAATTTCAAGCCCTGTCATATAGGTACAGTCATCGACGTTAGACCAAATTAAATGTAACAATTCGAAGCGTGAATGAGTATTTATTCAAGGCCTTTAATTTTGCGCTCAATGAATGAATGAATAAAATGAATGTGTAAATTGGATCGAGAAATGAGCAGTCATGTTTATATAGTCTGCGTCAGGCTATAATGAGATTGAACTCATTTATTTATGAGTTCACTCTTATTTGTCAAAGATTAGTCTTTATTCATCTTTCCGATGGCGTCGTCTATAAGCTAGCAACAAATTAAAAATTTAAAAAACCCCCGTCACAAAAAACACCAAAAAGTTGAAAATAAATGAATAAATTTTAATTCAACGGTTGCCATGTCGGGGGACCGTAACTGGTTAAGTACTCCTTTATATCGTAAGGTCCCCCGACATGGCAACCGTTGAATTAAAATTTATTCATTTATTTTCAACTTTTTGGTGTTTTTTGTGACGGGGGTTTTTTAAATTTTTAATTTAATTTTTTTTTATACTTTTTAAATTGGTCTACTAGTCAAGCTCTTTCATTTGATACCCATATTGAGGGAATTATAAAGAAATTTGTATTCCAACATGTTGTGGCGGCGGCCATCTTGGACCGATTTTTTTCAAACATAGCTAAGAACACTCCCGACTAATATACCTTTCAAACAAAAAAAACTAAATCCAAATTGGTTCATCCGTTTGGGTGCTACGATGCCACAGACAGACACACACACACACACACACACACAGACACGTCAAACTTATAACACCCCGTCGTTTTTGCGTCGGGGGTTAAAAATACTAAAAGCTAAAAATATAAACACTATAATTTTTGTTCACTAAAATTTATCCTTTCTAGGATAGTTTTTTAAAGCTCAGGTGAATTCAGCAAGTCAATTCTTATGAATAATTGCCTTAAAGACGGATATAAAGAGAAGAGAAAATTGGAAGTGATTCAGGTGGGGCTCAATAGCTCAGTTGGAAGAGCATTCCCCTTGTAAGGGAAAGGTCATGGGTTCAAGCCCCACTTGAGCGTTTCTTTTTCCCGATGTATTTCGAATTCAAAAAAGTTAGCATAACAAATGCTATAAAAAGTTCATTCAAATCATAGGAATGAGTTAAAATTTTGTCATTGATACAACATACTACTATCTAACTATGTACTTCGTAAACACATCAATGAGGGTATGCAAGTATTAGAAAATGTATGTAGGTAGGTATGTGTGTGAAGCAAGAATAAAACAGAGCAGTAAGTATTAATATCTATAAAGTTATATGGCTCGAAAATAGTTTTGCATTATGAATCGTATTTCAGAGTTAAATTGATATATAAAACATATTACGACAGGCCATAATACGAACATTGGAAATTTTAGTCAGCATTTCAATAATTGGTGTTCATTTTCGTCCATATTAACATTCGCATACATTATGAACATCAGAATATCGTCCGACAATCATCAGCTATTAATGGAAGCGCTCGTTCTGGCGTTATAACTAAATTATTATACGAACACTGTTCTGGCTGTATCACTCATAATGCATTTTGAAACATCTGATGTTTATTATTTATTCAAATGCCCATGGATGTCTCGTTTACAATTCGCATGATTCCGCCTTTACATTAGTTATGTAAAATGTCGACGGCAAAAAATGATAACTCGCTCAATTGCCATAATTTTGAGGGTTCATTCATCAAATCGCGGGCGCTCGCGAACTGGCATTGGTGGTTACAAAAAATTTACCACGAATGCTAAGGTGGGTGCTTTGGTCCGCTCTCCTTTAGGTCGGGGGGTGCAGTGTCCACACCGCGCAATTTGACTTGGATATGTCGCAGGCAATAGATATGTCTTCGGCCTGTATAACATACGAGTGGAATCACACGAATTGCCTACGATAGATTTGTATCAAACCCTCATTTTGCGTTTTGCATATTTCACATTTTACACATTTTGCGTTTTGCACATTTTGATTTTGGTGCTCATTTTCCTTTTTGTACCATAAGTTCCGAGGCGATAAATATTACCATCACTACAAAAACTGTAAATAGCATACCTTACTAACAAACAATGAGTAATACCTTTATAAGTAACAGGTACGTTACAAATTCATGTCGATATCCAGTAACTATTATTTCTGTGACACTATTTTCGTGTGAATCGATACTAAACAATAAGGTAACAACAGTGGAAGTTAATCGAGAATGTGTTGCCAGTGATCAGAGAGTTCGGTGCCGAATAACCATCCTTAGGGAGTAACAATGTGTTACCAGAATAGGGTATAATTTGGGGATAGATTACGTGTTTTTGGTATTTAAGTCCTAAACAAGTCGTCGGTGTTGGTGATCAAGATCCCCGAGGAGTGCCAGACCGTAAGGGATGGCCCTGGGTCAGTCGGGGTGCGAGGGATATGTCGAAGACAACCTCACCTCCGGCCTAGCACCACGACCCTCAGTCGGCGTGCGGTTTTAGTCGGTTCGAGTCCGACATAAGGGATTTCCGCACGAAAAAAAAGGTGGTCAAGATTGGTCGCAGGGAGCACGGGTTCGATTCCCACACTATGGAAATATTTATATGCATGAATATGTATATTTGTATTGGTCTGGGTATAAATATTTACAATAATGTATGTTTATCCGCAAGGCAAAAATCCTCATCGCATCCATAGGACATGCTTGCCTAGTATGGGGCCAATGGATATACTCCACGATTGTATTCTTACATAGGGCCATTCATATACCCGCGAGCCTCAAATTCGCGAGGGCGTGCGAGTTTGAATTTTTCTATATAGTTTTTGGCACTTTTTTCAATAGGTATTCTAAGATCCCATAAATTAAAGTGCAGCTTAACTTAAGATAGACTTCTAGACTTTACATCTAAATATCATAGAATATTTATAAATAACATAGTAGTAAACATAATATATTACCGAATACGACAATAACACGCTCCTTGAACACCTCACGTTGCCCATTCCCCTATCGTGAATTCCACATATATCGTACCCTGCCCCATCCCCGTAGAACCACGATACAGTAGACAGCGGTCGTTGTATACGACGACATAAAAGTCCTTTTATAAAACGGGTAAGGACTGTGAGCGTGCCGTTTCTTGAAAATTGATGGGCCAGTGGATTTGCGACGATTGTACTAATATTTTGTTTGTGAGTTACTACTTTTTACATATACTTACGCCTGTAAGTTAGAGGTAGGCAGAGGGGTATTATCATCCATAATTCGCCAACTATAATTTTCGATCAGTACAGGCGAGCCTATTCCCGCCAAGCGTGCACTCAAGGGCTGAATGTTTACTGAAGGATGAAGAAAATCCATATCGCTTAGTCGCCTTCTCCGACACGCAGAGGGAGAGAGGAAGTAGGCCTATTCTAATCCACCGGGAACCAACGCTTTTTGTTAGGTTTTAAATAACTTTATTTTTAACTGGCTGTGTTTGGGATTTTTGCGCGAAACTCTAGTTTATTTTGGAAAAGGATTCCAAAGTAAAGTTTAGATTTCAGGGATTTCCTTTCATTTAATTTACCGTGTTTGTTTTTGGCTTTTAGTCGGTTCAAATATCGAGTGTGTCAAACGAGAAGAAAGAAACAAAACTATAGTATATTCAAAATTATTGGAATAATTTTTGAATCAAAGTAAAGTTTCCTTTGAATGAAATTCGATATCTCCAATATTCCGAGCACTTCCCTTCCAGGTGGAATTAAAATCGTCAACCCTGTATAATATTAAGTTATGATAAGTATAACCAAGTTCTGAGAAGCAATATCTCCTTCAATAAAAAAAAAGCTTAATTTTCATATTTATGAGTGTACTTCAGAAATACAAATATTTATCAATAACTTAATAAATGGATATACCCCATATTTTTTCTATTCTTTCCTCATTCGTTTTTAAGCTTCTTACGTGCCCCGCTCGAGTATATAAATTCGGACAAAAATAAATATCTCATTTATCTTGCAAAATATGTTTTATGCTATTAGGTTAGCAACCAAGCACACAGATTACATTGGTAAACTTTTACGGAGTCCTTAAATTGTTAAACACAATAAGACCACACTTGTACTATTTCTACAATATTTGTTATTAAACCTGACCAGTTTCACCCAAATGGCATTCTCAAAGATTTATATTGACCGTAATGTATGGTAATGTTATCTTGAATAAACTTGAAAATAAACAAAAAATATTTTTAAAACATCGTTCCAACTATGACGATTAAAATTACTTTCGAGAGCCGCCACTGGATTAGAGTATCAGACACTCTAATCCCGAGAGAATAGCTGGAGCCAGAGCCTTGCCCTTGAATCAGCTGGACATAGTCATAGTTCTTTTTCTTATTGACGTCAATAAAAATTCTACTTTTGCTAAGTTTACCACTGCTTTTAAGGCGCTGGTGGAGAATAAACTGCGCAACAAAATCTACTGCGGTGCTTTTCAAAACGTCAAATTAAAATAGGTGAGGCACGATAGGCTTAGGTATCAGAGAAAATAGTGCACACCCAATAGCCTAAAAACCTCAATGAATTCAAACAAAACTAAGTCATGGTCCTAACTCATTGAAATTCATTACGTTACGATAATATAAATTCCACATCCCTTTTGAGGCAAGAAGTTAGAGTTCAATATTAATCGAGATCTGGTCCCTTAATAAAAAGGGCCTTAGCCGAAAGAGAGGGTTAACATCACCATAAAGAGGACCGCTGTCCACTATCCGTTGATAGTGACACGGGTCCACTGTCTAATAGAAATGGTCCAAATCTAATTTCACTTGCGCGCCCCTTATGGACAGAAAAACACTAAATAACATCACTTGCTTGCTGTTTCGACGAGTTAGATGCAGGTTAACGAAGTTGATGCAAAAAATTTAAATTCAAATTATTTTTTCAAACTGGTGTAAAATAATTACAACTTTTTCATGTCAAATACTGCTTAAAATTAAGTTGATCAGGCACCAGTGGAGAAGAAACGTCGCAACAAACTCCACTGTGTTATTAAGTTGTTAAAAGACTAAATAAGTATGGAACAATGTACATTTGTCTCGTGTCAAGATAATTAAAGTATTAAAAAAATATAACAAAATTATATAACCTACCATAGAATAAAAAAGGTTGCGTTCCTATTAATATACAACACATACAATATACAACATTAACATATCTACATAAGTATGAAGTCACACCCCTTAAAATTCAAGACTGTGACAAATAAATAGCTACCATTCAGTTCACCAATCTCTGCAAGACATCATTATCCACATTATGGAGACGTATTTTCATGATTCCATTCGAGGCCAAGGTGGACTTAAAACTCAGGGTCCGCCTCCCGGCTTTTCTTCAACCACTGTACGATCTTGGGTGTCCACTTTTCATCGTAGTGAGACCTTTGTGACGCTTAAAATAAATCAAGAAAAGAAAATCAAAATAATATTTACAAAAAAGTAAGTAATACTTTGTAAGTGACAAAATTCAATTACTCCAAAGTTTTGCCAACATCCCCGGACCCAATACCGAATATCTCGCCAAAAACAAAACATTATTATTCTCAAGTTTCAATCTATCGTGTTTCATCGTTATTGGTCCCTACACTCGAGTGACTGGGCGCTTTATTGCTCAATATTCAGAATTGACGACTGCGGTGCAAATCGGCAGAATACTATCCAAGTATCGAATGTCAGTTTGAGAGTTCTTTCGATTTAATGAGCTTAGTAATACTGTCTCAAGGGTTTGTCGCTTGGCTTTTATTGATTTCGATATTCGTAATACAATATACTGTTTTGAGGTTTTTTATATTTTATTCTCACGACAATATGACTTCACCCTGCAAGAGGGTAAGACATTGTAAGTAACGTATGAATTGAAGGCTACCATTATGGAAGTCTGCAATGAGCAAAGATAAAAATATGGCGGTCAAAAATTTAAGTTTAGGATACTTTTTCACTCCACTGAAAGAACGTTCATGTGGCATCTCAGTAAATATAACCAGGTTCAAGATTCATTGTAATAGATAAGTAGCAAAACGAGGCTTTTGATAGGTATATACCTTTGTTTCAGAGATATGTGTATATAAAAGAACTAACAGTTCGAAAGAAAAACTAAATAAAAGTTAAACTAGACGTACATCATTCAGGAATATCTGCACCGTATTTCAAAGAAACCGCACGCTTACCTTAAATCGGCTACTACCGTTTTATTGTTTCTGAAAGTTTAATAGACGGTGAAGCATCGCGTGATGCTAGTGGTATTAATATTTCCTATTCGCAGACATTGAGCTTCAAAAGGAGCGGTCTCTTTCATACCCAAGCAATTAGGTTTGAATTGCTAAAGGTTTTTTTGCTGAAACTTCTAGCGTTGGTCGTTAAAATTTATAGTGGGACTAGAGACGATTTTTGAAGAAAATAAGGGGCATAATTAGTATACAACCAGTAATTCTTTAAGGGTAGAAAGAAAATGGAAGAAGTTGTGACTACTAAAAATCAACGTAAAATTACACACATAAAGATAAAAGGTAAAAATATCTCACATACAAAAAATCTTATCGAATCCAATCTATGGGCAACTACAAAATGAACTAAATGTTTTTATTTTTTTTTTCATCTCACAAGCATACAACTATCGAATGCTAAGCTCTCACTTTACCTTCAGGGGATTTTAGCCCCAAGAGCATCATTCCTGTATTGCTAGTGCAAGGAAAATAAGTAATTCCTTTGTTCGCCTTTTTTAAATCTCCTGAGTCTATTCTGTACCTGAATACATATTCTGCAAGAAGACAGTTGTAGGTACTATATACTTTGATCTGCTATAAGGTGTAAATACAATTACTGTTCCAATCCAATTTGAACTAAAATATCAATTATCGTCATCCTCGAGATTGCCCCGTTGCATCCAAAGTTTACGCTTTGGAGTTTGGAGCCTATGGTATATCATTCTATCAGATGACACATTTTACAATTCATTTGGACCGGAACCCCAACAATGTATTTGTATACTTATAAAATAAATATTTAAACCAAAATCATTCCACAATAACATACACCACTAAAAGTAAAACCAAATAACAAAAAATGAATTTAAAAATGAAAAGCCACTCTCGTTGCTAGTTTTATTGAAAGATATCAGTTCTACGTGCGAGGCCAGGTTAACGGAGTGTCCACTGATTGGTTTTTAATAGGCACCTGTATCTGGTCGGGCAAAGCAATCCTCGTTTTGTGATACGTGATCGGCCGCGTACTACCTACTGCTACATGGCCACTAGAAGAGTGCTGTGAATTGAAAAGTTTTCGTTTGTGATTAAAGTGAGAGTATGGATTGCTTTTTGAATGTGTCTAGTGAAACCAATAATTCCGTGAATGGATGCTGCTATTGTCCTTTTAATATTTTCAATTGGTGCGAAGTTGTCTTTGATTTGCAATTACAGGTTTCTTGCGTGGTTCTGATTTTAGCTTTAGTAGCAATATTTATATCAATGCATTTTAGACAGTTCACTGTATCCTCGATTTTATTAAATATATGTTTGGTTGTTTGTTACTTAATCACGTTCAAAAGGCGGGCTTGGTATTGGTTGCGGAAATGGCCGCGTGGTCCCCGGCAGAGTAGAATTTTGGCCACTCCATCTCTTTCGATGCGATATCGTACAAGGCGACTAAGTGATAGGGCTGTTTAACATCAGACAGATATATACAGTTAGCTAGGAATAACTGTTCGCGATGTTGTATTTGTTTTATATATAAATTGTTAATTATAGCCGCAAATGGACAATACAATACCCACATTATATCGTTTTATCATTTCCATACGTACACAAAATGCCGTTTTATAAAACCACGTTAAATAGTATTTAACCTCATGTTTACATTTAAAAAACCCATTAAATCCCCACACAACACCGAATGTCGGTTAACCAACCAAACCCATTACTTGGATAGCCGGTATGAATGCCCACATACATATAAACAGAGAGTTAAAACGCTTGTGTCATTATAATACATTTAGTGGTGTGAGAGATTATAATTACAATGAAATGGGTTGTGAATACACAAATGTAGAAATGAACATAATATGAGAAGTATTTGTGGCTCGATTGTAGCTTATGGAGGGTGGCAGACCGATTTCAGTGGCATATATTAGGTAAGGCCTATGTCCAGCTCCAGCAGTGGACAGTTTCACTGCTAAACATAGGCCTCCCGATCCTGGCTTCCCTTGGGAATAAGTTCGAAAAAATGTATAATTAAATTGCAATGCCATCTAAAAAAATAAAGCAAATAATAGACAAAATCTTTCTCTAAGAACTTTTGAGTTTTTGAAGCGCACACAAACTTAAATTTTTAGATACATGAAATATATATAACTGACTAACTAGCTGTTGCCCGCGGCTCCGCCCGCGTGGATGTCACTTAACATTAAATTAAGATCTTATCTTTCAAGTTGGATCAAACTGCACACGGTGTTCAAATTTAATTAAAATCGGTTAAGTAGTTTTGGAGTCCATCGCGGGCAAACAACGTGACATGTAATTTATATTATTATGTATTAAGATAAAATTAATGTATACTAAAATTCAAAATCATTATACTGCATAGACCATTAAATCGGAACTTACAAAACGTCAATATAAAAATAAATATTAAGGACTAGTTTAGCAAATGGACCACCCCGTTTCGAAACGCGACCCAGGCCTGAGAAGACTCCGGCAAGAAATTCAGCGGGCAATTTTTATTGGTCTATCTAAATATTCACTTAGTCTATTACTTATAGTCTAGATACAGTGATTTGTTTGAGTAGCATAGCTGAACGAACAGCTCAGCTCACTATACCTATACTTAGTTTATAGAAGACTAGCTTTTGCCCGCGGCTACGCCCGCGTGGATGTCGGTTATCGCGACCAAACATAGCCTATGTCCTTTCTCATGGTCTAATCTACTCCTATACCAAATTTCAAGCGGCGTGAAAGCGTAACATACATACAGACAGACAGACAGAAAGACAGACAGACAGACAGAGTTACTTTCGCATTTATAATATTAGTATGGATTAAAACTACGTGTAATTTATACCCTCGTCCGTCAATCAACAGGTGTACTACATACTTGCCGGCCCTGAAGATCTTGATACTTGATACCCTATACTTACATGGCATTTCCCAGTTGATATACCTAAGTACCAGTACAAATCTTACTACCACCATCCACAATCAATGTCGTTTAGATTCCATTCAATAATTGAATGCACAAAACCCCTTCGGGTCTTAGTTTTATGATTAATGGTGGTTGTTTGTTTGTTCGCCGAGCCGCGGCCATTTTCAACTCGTTAATTTAACTTTAGGCTCGCTCTTGCTTACTTAGTTGACGAAAGCTTTTCGAATCAATTGTACCGCCTTAATAAAGGCCCTCGGCAAAAAATTGGGTAGAGGCATTTTAACTTTAAATTATTAAGTTGTTTAATTAACTTGTTTAAAATTGTTTCCGATTGGTTTTGGGTTTGGAGGTTAATCATTCTAACTTTAGGATTTATAAACGGTAAATAAAGAAGTAAAAGTAAAACTTTTTTAAAGAAGAGGTGAACCAATATCCACATATGGCCAACTATGATTTTCAGTTCCAATCCCTCGTAATAGGGAGGGGAGTTTGTTGCTGTAAAGCCCTTAATCATGGGCTGTATGTTTACTGTCGGATGAAGAACATCCCTATCCCTTAGTCGCCTTCTACCCACCCTCCCCTTTCCTTCACAGGACGACACGTGCAGGGCTAAGATGTCATCCATTTACGGTGCAGAGTATACCTGCTAGAACCAAGCGTTTCAGTGATTCATTCCTGTGCTGCACCACTAAGACATGGAATTCCCTGCCAGCTCACGTGTTTCCTTCTTCCTACAGTCCCGGGTCCTTTAAGCGGGGCGTGAAAAGGCATCTAATGAGGCCGTCAAGCTGAGTGCCACCACTGTTAACATGGTAAATGTTTACGATGGTGACCCTCTTTCCGAGACTTTGCCTTTAGCTTAACATCAGGCGAGGTGAAGTCAAAGTGACGTGTCCTGTGTAAAAAAAAAAAACACCCACAGGACGAGATGTGGTGGTGATTCTACTCCACCGGTAACCAACACGGATTCTATCGTAATTTGTTTTATTTTAGGTACCTATTTCATTATTCACACTCTTTGTGTACTTTTTACTAAGTTTTTGGCATTTTCATGTAGATGTTTTTGTTGATTGTTAAGAAGAAAAAGAACACAATTTCATACTTAACTGTTTGGAATACGTATTACTGTAATGTCAAAAGGGATTCGTTAGCTACAGTTGAAAACTCAGTCCACATTGTTCCTCAATATTACCTGGTTTTATTCTATAACCACATAACTTCGAAAAGCATCTTCTCACCCCTCTCTTCCGTGAGCTGATGCTGAATAGTAACCAAAACTTCTCGTACAAAGCACGTTTATGTCATTGTGTAATTTTCGCGTAAAATGTCGACAATACCACTATTTGTTTTCTGTTCCATCATGCTGAATGCACAGAGTTTTTTGTCCATTTTATACTAAGCTATTAGACGTAACTTAGTTTTTCATTTATGCTGAGCCTGCATTGCACCAACGTTTTACTACCTCAAAAGTGACGCATTTTTCTGAATTATTTACATTTAATATGGTTCAAGACTCATAATAACCAAACGATTCTTAAATTTTTTACGAACAAATTTTATTCCTACTAATATTATAAACGCGAAAGTGTAAAAAAAAGACAAAAATGGATGGATGGATGTTTGATGCTCTTTTACGTCTAAACGGCTGGAGCGATTTTAATGAAATTTGGTAAGGAGTTTGCTAACATCCTGGATAAACACGTAGGCTAAATTTGGTCGTGATAACTAAAATCCACGCAGACGGAGCCGCGGGCAAAAGCTAGTGCAAAATAAATGACCAACATTATCTACCAATCCTGGGATGTTCTGACGCGAGTATACAATGTGTATTATTAATATTTTAGCAGTAGCACAAGCAATTTTAACTTTTGCAGCATAAACATTTAAACAAAAAAAAAATACATAAACCACTTGTACGTAAAAAAATATGTCCAATATTCCTCGAAAAAAAAACTGACCAATTTTATTTCCAATAATATTTTTGGTTCAGATGAAACTGATATGTCCACAGGGATTTATCGAAATGAAACAGAAGCCGTTGTAGTTCGCTCATACACAATGATAGCTGTATTGTGTTTATTGGTATCACAAAACATTGCAATCAAGTTTTACGGGAGCATGTTGTAATGGGGGAATTACGGAACGCAATTGATGACGTAGTAAATTGTTCCTAATATGTAGTATTCGCTTTTTATATTTGTGTGAAAACATTTCAGTTGGATTTATCGTAACGTTAAGTTCCTCTTGATAACAGCATTTCATTTTCTGGAGTTATGAACTTTAATTTTCAGGACATTTAACTTTTATACAATGAACAATTTCTGCCTGAGTTTCTAGAAATAAATCTAGGAGGTAATGGAAACGTAAGCACGCTTGCTCTTTATTGGATTTATTTTTTATAGAACCAATATTACGAATATTCCCTGTAACCCCTCCAGCTAAGCTAAATTACTTCTATATTGAATAACACACTTGTACTTTTCCACTGAGTTTAATTTATTTCAGTTCTAGACCTGACCGGTTTCACCTTACGGCATTCTCAAAGGCTTACATTGATGTTTCAAGAATTGTGATCCAGCGTGGAAAAGCGGCGAGCGTGATGGGCACTTTTCCACCGAGTGCGGTCAGGGACGGGTTGTTTAATTAGTTTAGAATAGGTTTAGACTTAATATATATATATTATATATATTATACTGTAACCTTTTCACATTAATAAATTAATTTACATACATTAAAAATACAGTAATTCATTTATCCTAATTTCTGCTATTAAATTGTAAATCATTGAGTATGCCTTAATCAGCTAAATGAATTGTACTTATTTAAGCTTGAATTTCCACGAGTACACAATATTATAATTCAGTGAGAAAAACCCCAAGCTCAAGCTAGCATCAAATTTGTCAACACACAAAAAAATCCTTTCTATTTATTCCGACAGGAGATGGGCTACCCTCCTTTGTTTTGTATCCATCAAAATTTCCTGCCAACGGAAGCACGATATTTCACTTTCCCCACAAAAATAGGCGGTAGGTATTGTTACTTATGCACGTACATAATTCGTCGTAAGTAAACTACGTGGCGGGACCTTTTCCCCGGCAATTTACTTGGAGACGTGCGATCCTTATAAAATGGTACGGAGGAAATAGGGCATTTTTGTTACACTGACACCTGTACTGGCGATAAATGGGCTATGTTTTAAGCCTGCAGCTCTTTGTTTGTGTTTTGTGAGGAAAAAGGTTTGATGCAAAAACTCTTTGCTTTTTTATAACTAAGGCTTTCGTCCTAATGGTAAGGGTGTTTTCTTGTGGACCTATTAATAAGAGTATGAGGAAAACATGTTTCTGTCTCTCTCTGATTGAACATATAAAAAATAATGTTAGTTTTTATTTATCTGCAAGACAGTGTGGTGCACCAGCTGATTAACAGAAGAGCCTTTAGCGTAGGCTTTCTTCTTAGAGTGGAAAGGCAGATGGGATAGCTTCCTTAAAAGCTATATAAGAGAGTATAAAAGTAGTAAACTGGCCTAGGGCTCATAAAGGCTGCAGATGCAATCGGGTACAAGCTATGATGACTAGATAAAGTTATGCCCATCAACGTATTGTTTTTGTTATACTGGTAAAGGAGGTCCCCTTCAAGGAGAAAACTTCGGATGTGACTGGTATGAATGCTGAGATGAATAAAAGATCGTATTGTTATAATACTAACAATGTATCTCCTTGTTACAGACTCAACCATGCACTAGCCGGTCTCCGGCCTTGGTGGTGGCACGCGTGCAACGTTGCGCTACATGCCGCATGTTGCGCGCTTGTTGCACGAGCTTGCGTGACTATCGCGCGGTTGCAGCGACCGTTCGCCGCACTTGCTGCGTTGCTATTCGCTGTGCACCCTGTACATACTGAGGCGGTGAGTATTTTATTATTTTGTATTTAAACTGACAATGACTGACATTACTATTATAGATATTAAGATATTCACCATGTACCTATTGTTTCGAGTGCCCGATATTTTTACGCTGTTGCAAGCACTATGACCTCGGAGGAATATCGAACACTCGAAACAATGTAAGGTTAACCTAACTAGATACACGTATCTACTTTTTATACTCAGAAAAACCAATGAAGCCACAGTATTATTGAAGTAAATGATGTATTTTATTTCTGGCAGGTAGCCGGAGTAGTGGGCAGAGCTGATGTATTAGCGTGTATATTCTTCCTGTCTTCACTCCTAGTATATCATAGGTAAGTTTCACGTATAAATCTATTGTATTGTTATCCATAATTTGCAAGCTTGTTTTATGGCAAAGCTGAATAGAAAAGTATTCTCTCCGTGGGTAGTCGTATGAAATGAAAGGATGCAGCTTTTCTCCATTCGACGGTATCCATCCATACTAATATTATAAATTCGAAAGTAACTCTGTCTGTCTGTCTGTTACGCTTTCACGCCTAAACCACTGAACCGATTTTGATGAAAGTCGGTATAGGGGTAAATTAGACCATGAAAGCTAGTAGTTCATGAAAATCGAACTAAAAAAGAAAGTTTGATTAAATGTGGGTGGTATTATGTCGCTCGTTAATTAGTTGTTTTGGAGTTCTTAAGATTTTAGTAGGTATTATATATAATACCTCCTACGTGATTTTGAATGCAAGGCGGGCCTTAGTGGTTAAGTTGGAAAATTCATCGTCGGGTGTGCAGTCGTCGTGAGTTGGCTTATTTTCATTTTAAATTATTATAGGTTAACATAATAAATGTAGAAAAATACCAATTACTATCGTTATTAATACCAGGTTCTTAAATTGTAGAAAGTATTGATGAAACAACGTTCATATTCTTAAAAAAACATTACCCTCCTTCTTTCGGCAGTCGGGTAAAAACATTGGAAGATTCTAAAACCTATTATCAGAGAATATATTATTGTTATTATTACAGTCTATACTTATTTATGGCTTAGAAAGTGCTGTGTCCTTACTATAATAATATATTGGCGCTACATTGCGGCTTTAAGTTCAAAAAATTAATTTTTTTTTTTCTCTTTTTTTTTTTTTTAGCTATTAATTTCTAAAACACAAACAATGATACATTATGTTAGTATAGTACATACTGCACAAACCATCTGGGGTTTAACAGCGGTATGTTGACACTCATCTCGCTACAAATAATTACAATAAGGCAATGACTAGCTAAGCAGATAATGTTTCTTTAAGACACGTTTACAATTTTTTTTATTTAGTGCGTCACGGGTTTCGGTAGGCAGACCATTTAATATATATGGCAACATGTATTCCCACGTCCTTGTTCCGTATACATTGATATGTTTAGGTAACCTATAAATGGGCAAATAAGAAAGCTTACGTAATGATTCATGTCTTATGTTTCTATTTAAGTTAACAATGTTGTGATATTCCTCGCTAAGCACACACACTCGCACTTTATCGAAAACACTCACAACCTGACAGTGTTTAAACAAACCTTCTTCGTCATTCGCGTATTGTTGTTTAATTTTTGTAGGTACAATTATTTTTAGCATTCTTAGTTGTAAGTTATAAATGTTTTCAACATATGTCTTGTATGTGCGCCCATAACTAGATAGGGATAAGGAGGCGTACAACTTACTAATCTATTAAATAGTCTAATTTCTCTCATTGGCGTGGTGATAGTGCACGCGACTGTCACGCAGGAGGTGCGGGTTCGATTCCCGCTCAGTGCAAATATTTGTATGCATGAATATGGCTATTTGCATTGGTCTGGGTGTTTTCATGTATAATATGTATGTATTTACGAAAAAAAAGTATTTAAGTTATTTTATCCGCATTCTAGATTCCATAACACAAGCTATAAAAGCTTACCATGGGTCTGGATAGCGTTGTGTGGAGTGTTGTGGAATATTTATTGTGGAATATTTAAATTTAAACTTGGAGGAGCAGCCATATTAGAAGATATTAATAAAAATCACCATAATCTTATTGAAGTATGCAACTTCTTGTAAATATGCAATCTTCTTCATCTTAACGTTAATCCCAGTTCCATGCGAAGCTTTCAGTTTGAAGTCTGTGGTCCACTTTACTAGTCTGTATACAATATACGAACATAAAATACTTCCTGCCTTAAAACAAACTATAAATCAAACAATTATGAAGACGAAAACTTCACTCAACCAAGTGGCAGTACGCATTATGTCCACTCAATCAGTGCACCAGCCGTGCAGTCAAGGGTCAGTGCAGTCCACTTGACACATACCAGCGAGCAATGCCAGATTATATTAATGAGTACTTGCCTGTCCGAGTCATCAAGTACTATCCCTCTATGTAGTATGGGTGTGAAGTTGCTATTTACTACCTTTTGTTTGCTTTATGAGAGTGACCAGGTGTTAGCAGGGTTCTGTATAGCGTTTATCATTCCTATGATTCCTATGCCGCACCATTAAGTCTTGGAACTCCCTGCCAGTTCACTGGTTTCCTTCTTCCTACAATCCCAGGTACTTTAAGCGAGGTGTGAAAAGGCATCTGATGATGCCGTCAAGCTGAGTGCCACTATTGTTAACACGGTACATGTTTACGATGGTGACCCTCTTTCCGAGACTTTGCCTCTTGCTTACCAAAGTCAAATTGACATGTCCTCTTATTAAAAAAAACTCAATTTCAGTCGGCTTTGAAGTCTAACTAGTGAAGGCATAGGTATTTTACCTCTATAATCCACTGAGAATATCGAAATATCGAAGTTCTTTAGTTAAATCAGTTTTGTCAGTCTTTTTACGGCTTGGATTAGCTGTAATGACTGCCGCTGATATTCGTGTCTGGTATCGTGGGCTTAACGTGCTCTCTAAGGCAAGGAAAGGTCTCAATGTGTTAAGAATGGTCCTCCATCCTAAGATTGACCTGACTTTTATCGCCTTATTTTGGGATGTGCTCCACAACATGACCACGAGTCCTTCAACCTGTGCTTCATACAAATAGTGAACAAATGCAGTGAAACTTATCGAATAGTCAAACTGACACCGGATGGATGTCAAAGGGAGTTGGCAATGTCAGGTATTGTCATTTATCAACGATTTCAAAGCAAATACTACATTAATTAATAGAGAGTTAAGAGCACTGTGATGATTGTATTTCACAGAGAATGACTGTCATGTTCAGGTGAAATAATTTCTGCTCAAGCGCTGAGGTATCACTTTGACTTTGTGACCAAGCTACTTGATTTGAATACATTTGTTTCTATAGTGCCTATATATTTGCTCCGTTCTAGAGTATTCAGTACCCAGTATTATATCCGTCTATTATTCCAAAAGAACCGTATACTTAACCAGTATAGTGGTTGAGTTCAAAACGATAATACAGACAGTAGTGGGGACATATTGCCAGAAAAAATGGAGCAAGAGAATTGACTGCTACAATCGACGACTTGCAGCTGCATTCAAAATCAAAATCAAAAATCGTTTATTCTGCATAGACCATTAAATCGGCACTTACAAAACGAAACTAGTTTAGCAAATGGACCACCGCACAGTGTTTCGCTTAGAACAAGCTAGCTGGACAAAAGTCATTGTCGAATATCCAGAAATGTATTACCTGAGCCTCTAGCCAGATACCCATGTGTCCCAATTCTAAGAATTGTTTTGCCCTAATATCAACTACTAATAAAATAATGAGTGTAGTAATACGAAGAAAGAGTGGAAGTTTACTTATTCATTGCGTTTTTACGCTTATCAAAGTAACCACTTATGACAGTGAGTTCAAGTTTTTTGAAAAGTGTTAGTGATGAATCTGGAAGTTAAGGGTATATATTTTTTAATTGTAACAAGAAAATTGATATACTTCAGCCGCACCTATTTAAAATACCTACAGTTTAAAAAATAATGTTAGGTAACGACGATTGTCTGAATTCTTTGGACTAGAAAGTACTTGTACCCTCTTGTACCCGGGCTAGAAATTGTATATATTATAGCCATATCTGTAAACTAGTGAATTTAAGTCATTGTAGCCTGCGCACTTGAGTATAACTTTGTCATTATGTCTGTTTTTCAGATTATGAATTTTCTACTAATATACGAATATATTCTCGACAAATATCAACTCTTTACTAAAATATATTGATAGATAATAAGTAATAATTCCACATTAAATCATGATACCTATATTTTCATTTGTCGTTGTTTTTAAACGAAGTTTTCAACTTAATCGATATTTTAAATTTCGATGCAATTACTACTTCCATCTGTCTAAAATACAAAAACACAATGGACGAGCTATAGAGTTTTCTGTGCTGAAACCGTATTAATACGTCATAACAAAGCCAA
The DNA here is from genome assembly GCA_914829495.1 of Eilema sororculum. Classification (NCBI taxonomy): domain Eukaryota; kingdom Metazoa; phylum Arthropoda; class Insecta; order Lepidoptera; family Erebidae; genus Eilema; species Eilema sororculum. The sequence goes on along the minus strand of OU618538.1, from coordinate 24,695,611 downwards.
ACAAGGCAATATACCCCCATAAATAATATTGTCTAGCTAGCTTGTTCTAGTCGAAACACTGTGCACCGGTTCGAAACGCGGCCCAGACCTGAGAAGACTCCGGCAAGAAACTCAGCGGGCATTTTTTTTTGTTTCTTTTACAAACCTTTACTTAGCCTAAAAGTTATGGTCTAGAGACAATGCTTTGCTTGAGTAGCATAGCTGAGTGAACAGCTCATTTCCAAGCTTGTTTATCATCTAAATATTCATGGATTTATAATAGCCTTTCTGGCACAGATTACTCTTAACTGCATCCTTTGTGATCCGATCCGTCTGATTCAGTCAAAATATCGCAACTTCGATACAATAAAATATAGATTCCACATGCTATAGTAAGTAATATGTACCGTGTATAGTAGAAAAGCACGCTACGCTACTATGAGTATTAGCGTGTATATATTGATGGCCAGTCAAACTGCTTCATAAACTAAAATGCAGGTAACTTTTATAAGTAACTACGCAATATAACAGGTATGGTGCAAAAGCATGTAAATAGGGTATTTGACTAAGTCGTCGATTCTTCCCAATACTGGTTAATATGATAGATTGTTGTGAAAAAATACGCCTTGCAAAATAAAATATTGCCTATCTAAACTGAAACAATTGATTAGTTGAAGTTTCCAAAAAGAGTCAAAATATTAACAATCAAATTCAATTCAAATATATAACTTTTTAGATTCCTCATTAAATTTTAAATAACTTTTATTATGAACTATATAAGTGTTAACGCAACGTAGACCGAGATAAATGCGATATTAGCTTGCACGCCATACATTTGCACTACGCGCTACCGAAGCATGACGTCACAATTTAGTACGATTTTGTATGGAGCATTTTCGGGCGGCGCGACAAATTGAAATTTTCAAAATCAAATATCTTGAAAACTATTTGTCGTACGAAAACTTTACTTTTACAGTTCATTATATTATAAGACAGTGGTCATTTTTCGAAAGTAAAAAAAAAAGTCAAATAGCCCATTACTTGAAACTAAAAATGCGTTGCAGAAATGTGAGTGTTTATACAAACATATATTAACGTCTGTGAATCCCCGAAGGGGTAGGCAGAGGTATATTAGCATCCACGTTTCACCAATTATGATTTTCAGTCCTCAAACGTAATAGGGGGCGAGCCTATGCCGTCTAGCGGGCCTTTAGTCTTGGGCTATATGTTTACTGTCGGATCGAGAACAGATTTATTCCTTAGTTGCCTTTCACGACACGCACAGGAAGAGCTGGGGTGGTCCTATTCTACTCCACCGGGAACCAACATGGCAATTTGTGTTTATATCTTAGAGTATACATGTTTTCTTTTTATTGGATAGCAGAAGAACTTTATACTTTATTGAAATCAACTCACTAATTAATTAGGTACAGTATTATATCTAAATGTACAATATACAGGGTGTATTTTTGAAACGGGGCAGTAAGGGCAAGTACCTTAACCGTTGCAGTTACAGCAAAACGTTCTTAGAAGACCTTCCCTAACATTTTGACATATTTTGAACTGCATTCACAGATTTTGTAAAAAACTTACAGTTGGCAAAAAAAATGCAAAAATCATGTCATCTATTTCATGTGGGGATCAAAAAACTCTATGAGACCATTTTAGCTTTCAGTACTAGGAAAGACAGAAATCGCCAAAAACGTTTTTTTAAATAAGAAAAAGAATAACAGAGGTGGAAGAGACTGTAACTTTAGGCATCGTAGAATTCCTCCCCATCGACCTCTACCGGTACCGTGCCCAAAAGGCTGGCGGCGGCGTTACCCCGCTGGATAGCGATAGAAATTCTTTGAGCGAGGTAAAGGCCAGCCCTATGGTCACGGGAAAAGTCAATTAGACATACATGTATACATGTTTATATACATTTCTGCATACATACAAAGTACTCTGAAAACTATTACAGCAAAGAGGAATACTTGAGATTATTTCCGCATAGCTTCGAGTTCCTGCGTAAAGCTACTTATATTTTTTGTGCAGTAAGAAATATTACTTTAATATTTTTATGATAGTAAGTGTTCAAAGACTCGGCCGGTATTAAGTGATTTGCTAGCAATTGGGCTTTAAAATAAGCGATTGATATTCGATACTTCGACGGTACATTAGCAGAATGGTACATACACGTGACAATGTTAAGTGACAGGAAACAGGAAAACATACTTACTCAATGATTGCCTTAGCGATAAGGCCACCATTTGTACATATGTCATGCATTGTCCATACATTTACTGTATTATTGGTGTATAATAAAGATTTATCTATCTATTTATCTATCTAATGATTTATATTATGAACTATAGAGATGTTGTTCACACTCTAAAATGTCATCAAAAATAATGATGACCAATTAGAGACGCGACAACGCGCTACGGAAAAAGTACTAATAATAAATTAGCAATAATAATAATAATTATTATTGATATAAATAAATAAAAAGGAACCAATCCACTTGGCTTAAACCCCTCATAGGTTCTCATATACCAGCCTAAAAGTTCAAAATAAATTATTAATATAAATTAATGATATTGTCATATTATTAAGTAGCAATTTTTTATACTTATGGTCGGTTTTGTAAACAGCTGTAGCAACCAATAGTTAACTAGTCACCATCTTGCTAACCATTCGATGGTGCTGTTACTATTATGACCAATTGCTACATATTTAACTACAGGTTGACCTAACTATGGATCAAAAAAGCAATTTATCAATAATTTAACCATTTGTTACATTATTTAACCAATTGTATACTTAACTACGGATCAAAAAACCGGTCCTGAGTGTTCGTGCCTTTTTTTGACAGCCACCATGTTCCTGAATGACGTATCTAGGTATAAAATAAAAGATAATTGACTTTACTGACATGGTTTATGTTGTTGGAGGCTCCTTTTTACCCGACGCCGAAGGAAGAAGGATAATTTGCTACACCTAACTATAAATAAATAAATAAAACTATTACAATATTGTTGAGGAGGTTCAAAACAATCATTTTAAATTTAATCAATATATTTGTATTTTACATTCACCATGTTTTCTGTGATTATCGAATGTTTATTTTGTCAAAAATCCATACTAATATGTATGTTTTCACTGAACTGAACTAATTTTGATGAATTTAGTAAAGGGGATTAATTTTATTGTATTCATTTCAACTTTTATGTACATAATTTAAGTAATAAAATAGTTATTATAAATAAAAATATAAAGCAAGGTATGTGCAAAACTGTAGGTTCAGGCGTCAAAGAAAGGGGTAAGGGGGTAGATTAGAACTTGAAAAAGGACATAGGCTATGTCTGGTCGTGATAACCGACATCCAACAGCTATTAATAGATAATATTTTGTATAAATTTTATCTACGTATTTTTTGTAAATCATATACGAATAATCTACATAAAATGCGTTGTATAATAACCCAACACAAATTTTAGTCGACGATGTACAAAAAGTACATAAGAAAAAATGTTAAAAATGAACTTCATGATTTACCCAGTCGCCATAATTTTTTCAAGACATAAACGGAATAAGTAAACCTGTACTTTACAGATCATAAAAAAATCATGACGAACACCTCTTCATTTTCATTCCGCACATTTTAAAGCCGAGTCCTAATAAATATACCATATAAAATACCGTCCATTTTTGCAGACCTACGAGTAACAAGAAGTGTGTATGGCTGAGTGTGGTGCTTGGAGCTCTCAGTATGCTGGCCAAGGAGACCGGCATCATGATATTTATACTCAATCTCGTCTTCGACTTTTATAGATGCTGGCCGTTTGTTAAAAGGTATTGTAATAGATTTTAATCTTTTGTGAAATTCTACTTAATGACGCACTTTATGTACTGGAGTAATGCGCAATCTTGAGCTTCTTAAGTTTTAAAATTGTCTATCAAAGTGACAAATTGAGTCTGTACCTTTAAGAGATTGAATCTCAAAGACATCTATATAGCTGGATCTTGACAGATTATGTTGTGAAATTGTTTTGACTCTATAGAGAATAGATTTATTTTTGTCTGAAGTATGTAAATCTCTACAATCCATTGTAATATTATAAACGCGAAGGTAACTCTGTCTGTCTGTATGTTACTCTTCTAAACCAGTGATCCGATTTTGATGAAATTTGGTATAGGCGTAGATTAGACCATGAGAAAGGACATAGGCAATATTTGGCCGCGATAACCGACATCCACGCGGGCGGAGCTGCGGGCAAAAGCTAGTCTTCAATATAGTTGGAATTAGATTGCGTAACGTTTATACTGGAGATTGATGGCACTTGGTGAAATTTATTACACATATTGAATAATATACTTGTACTTTTCCACTGAGTTTAATTTTATTTCTGAACCTGACCGGTTTCGTCGAAACCATCAATGTAAACCTTTGAGAATGCCGTAAGGAGAAACCAATCAGGTTCAAAAATAAAATTAAACTCTGTGGAAAAGTACAAGTGTATTGTTCAATATAGATTGCGTAATGTTACATTAAAGACAGATTTTCCACAGTAACAAAAGTTATTTTTAATATGTTTTTTGGAATATTTATAATACCTACAATATTTATAGTACATACAATATTTATATTAAATGGTCACACATACTAAGACTAACCTGGCCAGTATTGAGTATCCTTACACACAATACCACCTGTTTGCCCGCCTATTCAAGCAAATAGGTTCATATATTCGTGCTTAAAAATTAATACTCAGTGTGAATCGATCCAGCATCCCATAACGCTTTATCATCACACAAATCACGTTTCACATATCATATCACATTCTCTTTCATTCTAACTAACCACTTAACCCCAGAATCGTTCAACAAGTACTGCGTCTCCGCTTACGACCTTTCAGTGTCACTTCACTCCCTCTGAACACTTGTAGCTTTTATTTGCTTCTCGTTTGCGACTCTTTGCATTTTCTAACAATGGCGGACGTTTGTGTAAGGAATGAATGTTTTATGTTTGTCGTTTATGTTTATTCTAGTTTGACGCGATGTGTAGGTTTTAGCCTAATGATAATGATACTTCAGAAAACAAAACAGAGTTTAGATACATTATAGTTTTCACGCGTAAAAATCCCCAGATGTCGTGAAGGCATAGGAGTATTAACACACGCTTTTTCTTTCGAATACATAATACATGTGTAATGATAGGGCTGCTATAATTATTATTTCCTTCGAGCCAAAGAAGCATCTCACCCTTTATTTACTGACTGAATGCATTATAAAGACTTTTGAAAGTAAGGGGAAGGCCTCTTTTGAGATTAGCAGAGAAAAGCTCTTCATTTGTTTCTGCACTTACACACTTCATGCGGACTAATGTTACTAAACTAGTCATGCATCACCAATTTCGAGTATGATCTGCCATTTCTTTGTCTCATCGCCAACTAGACCAATATGAAAGGCTTTCATAATATAGATTCGATAGTTAACAGCGTATTGATCTGTAGGTGAAATGATTCCGCTGTAATATGAGGACACTAAAATGTCATTTTGTTCATTTTTGTCCTAACACCTGGAACACATTTTTATTACGTTGACATAGGTGTTACTCTCATACCTGTCTTCCATTTTCTCCTTGCAAAATTTTATTGATTTTAAAAGTTTTAATAACACATAAATGTACAATACTGCTGATGGAACGCATAAAAGTTTATCGATGTATTCTTAGCTAGGAAGCTGGCGTGGTTTGATTGTATTGGGTTTATGAGGTGGGGTTAGCCTAGTAGCTAATAGATTGAACCACGGCCATATTATCGACTTAAGTTCACATATAACTAGCAATTTAGCTCAGCTGGAGGAGTTAACAAGAGTTACTAGTATTAATTTTTTGTGTGAAGTTGGGTTATCGCTTAGTGGTTGGTTCATCGAAGCGTTTCTGTGTTTCGGAGAGCACGTTGGTCGTAAGATAGTAAGATAGACACCTATTTGCATGACCTGAAACCTTTGGCTGCTTACCTTCTCTTAACTCTTCGCTCCAAATTTACCTTAAAATGTAAGCGGCCCTGGGCTCCAAGGGAAGGCCTTGAATGAGGCATCAAACTTTTCTTAGCGTTTACTACCTTTAGGTAAAGTTCAAAGCCTCATTCAAAAAATAACAACTGCTATCAAAACACAATGATTTCTCCCTTCTTTTTATCTTTTCAATTAATATTTACATTTCATCAAAATCGTTTACAAAAAACAGATTAAGGTTATTTAGGTACGTTATTTTCGATAGCCGCAGGGTTAATATAGAACGGAATAAAATCATAAAGGTCGCTGATTTTCATGCACACATGGGGCTACTGTCTGATCCTCTTAATAATGTTCTTGATTTTGATCAGTCCAATACTCATTGATCATTGGGCTGTATATTTAAATGTTAAAATATGTATTGTGTTTATTTGGATGAAAGGTACAGCATATTGACTAAAGCTTACATTTGCAATCAAGTGAATGTGGGTTCAAGTCTTATAGATTAGACTTGGGTAAAAACAATCTAAACATTTCCTTCGGTTCGACGCCCAGATCGACCACTCTCACCTCTCATTATTCGATGCAAGATATAACCTAAGACGGCATGCGATCGGTCGGGTATCCGTGAGGACGTTCGCAGTTAAAAAAAATCAGCAAAAACTTATCGAATTTTCTATTAAGAAATACTCAGTTACATAAAAAAAAAGTAAAAGATGCCATAAAAAACCAGTAAAATGTACACATTATCCTCTTAGATTTAGTAGAAATAACACAATCAATCCAGGAATTGATCGATTATTATTGCTTCTAAAGAATCCAGGCTAATGGCAATATTCTTCCAGGTCAATATGCTCATTGAAGATTGAGAAGAAATGCAATGGGCTCTCAATTCGTACGGTGAAGGTAGTTGTGTCGTTAGCTCTGCTGGTCTGCTTAAGACTGGCGCTCCTTCAAGGCACGTGGCCATCCTTCTCTTCCCAGGATAACCCTGCAGCTTTTCATCCTAGTGTTTTTGTAAGGTAAGCAGAAAAGTTTATAACCATTTATTCATGTGGTATAAAACTTCACTTACGCTAACTTAATGGAACTTAAAGGTATGATTCCATAAACCAGTTGGTTTATGGAATCATACCTTTAAGTTACAGACGTAGATACAGCGCATACATTACTTTTTAAACTTCAATACGGATAAAGGGAACCATTGAGAAGCAGCAATGAATTACGCGTATTTGTTACGTGCGTCTGCACTTGTCGTATGTGGTCAACTTTGGAATTATACCTTAAGAGGGATAATTCCCCTTAAGGTCTTTGGGGATCAAATGAACCGCAGTTAGTCAGTGCACCTGCTGAATGCGGTCGTGGCTCTGCCACAGAATTTTCTGCTGGAGTTGCAGATCAGACGGAAGATGATCTGATCAAAAATAAAAAGCGGACCTCGAGCTCCAAAGACAAACTTTGGATGCAACTAGGAGTCACTGAGGATAGTGAGGATAATGATGATTCCTCTTAACTCTATATCAACTGAAAATATAATATTAATTTTTCTTCGTAGACTGATGACCTTCTGCTACTTGGCGGCGTTTAACTGGTGGTTGCTTCTCTGCCCGTGGACGCTCAGTCACGATTGGCAGATGGGTTCGGTGCCCCTTATCACCAGTGGGTGGGACCCAAGAAACCTACTCACTTGTGCGGCCTTTGGAGCTTTACTGTTGCTGTGTTATCGGTTTATTGCTGACATGGAGGTAAGATTTAGGCTTCCATCAGAATTGGTAAATACCTCAGAGTATGTATTTTCTATTTGTATATGATTTTATTTGCACTTCTAGTGGCAGTGAAACTTCACCGCAATGTACGTTCACCCATGCAATCTAGTAAACCATGATAGTGGCGAAAATGACGAGTTCACAATTCAAAGTTAATTTGGAAGTTCAATACTAGGTGTAAAAAACCTGCAAGTTTTTTTAATACACTTTTATTAGCTTCACTTTTAACTTTGTATGTAATAAAATCTTGGAATCTTAATTTGACCCACTTCCCGGTCTTCGATTAGGATGAAATTTTGCACACGCTCTGAGTTCTGATGACAATACATGACTAGCTAAGAAACGTAGTTACAAATCCAATATGGCAGCCTTCCCAAGATGGCGGACTGGCTGTTTGAAATCCACCCCCATGATATGGGTATCAAATGAAAGGGTTTGTTGTCAGGAATACGACTAAAGCGTGTTTTTTAGTTTTTTTAACTATTATTTTAGTATCAGATTTTAATTTGTAATTATTAAGGAATACAAATACGCTTGAAGTTTATAAATTAGCTACAGAATAATGTTTCGGTAAAAATGGTATCGTTTTTATAATATACTTCTAAAGGTTACTCGTAGTAAGGACATCATACTTTGATTAGCTTCTGACTGAGTTGCAATTAGTTTCACTCTCTCTCGTTGTAGGAATTCCTGCTCAATTTCCATTGTATTAATTGCAATCGCGTCAGACCATCTTCGCACTAATTTACATGAGCAACATCTTGGGTTCCAATTTGTGCTTAGTGGTACGTTGTTTGGGTTTTGCTCCTAAACAATATCAACAATACTTGGTTTGTTTGAAACCAAAGTTGGAAAGATAGTTTCATGTTTTGGAACTGGTGAACATTGGTAGCAACGGTAGCACATTTGTTAAGGGATTGGCCCTATGATTGAGAGGTCCCAGGTTCGAATCCTGATAGTTATATTACCGTGAATCCACTTTTAGGTAATTTAGTGGTTAAGGAGTCGGCTATACGATCAAAAGGTCCCGGGTTCAAATCCTGGCCATTACACAACTGACGTGTACCCACTACTAATACAAGCAATTTAGCTTAGCTGGAGGGGTTAAAGGGAAAATAAGTAATTTCGGTGCTAATATTCTTAAAAAAATTGCACACTTTAATTGTATTATCTTATGGTTACATAAAGTAACGGATTCTTTCTTCTCTAGGTTCAAAAACACACACCAGCAGTCATCGGGCTCTTACTGATGGTCCTGCCTTTCGTGCCTGCAAGTAATCTTTTGGTTACTGTCGGATTTGTCATCGCCGAGAGAGTGCTGTATATACCCAGGTGAAAAAAAAAGATTTATATTAGTGTTATCTAGAAATATTTGACCAAAGTCTGGCCGGACTCCGGACTCTCACCGGACCCCACTAGGAGGCAACACAAAAAGTGCTTGATGATATGCGTCTCATGGGTACCCAACACTGTATGAAGTGAGTATAACCGAAACGCAGGCCCCGGATCCCGAGGTGTGGACCTCGAATGCGAAGCCGGGACGCAAAGATGATGACATAAACATTTCTTCTAGGAGTAGTCTAGATTTTTTAAGTTTCATTTAAAATATTTAAACTCTGAATTACGATAATTGTTACATTAAAATAACTGCGTACCCTAACAATTAGGGCTGTCATTCGAGATCAAATTAAAAAGATAACTTAGCTTTGTAGCCGCTGTCTTTCAAAATCTCTTCTTTAGAAGTTTTTTAATCACTTTTTCACATTAATTCTAACTTTTTAATACAGTAATTACTAGACAGTAATTACTGTATAGACATACGAATACGAATGACGAATACTTACTTGAATGAAAAATAAAATTTAGGTACTTATTTTTAATTTTAATAAATTCTATCAACTTTCACAAATTTTACAATGTCGTATTTATTTGTCGTCTTTACTCCTTCCCCGAGCCTTTATTCGATACAGTTGGGATCGCCTTTCAGTTTAACGAAACGCTTGAATTCGATATTTATACGACGTCTATGCTGTTACAAATAAAGAAGCAATACATTTATTATTACGACAGTAGGACCGAACTACATTTTTCTATAGCCGCCTTAACGACACCCGCGGGAAAGAAAGAGCCACGCGCAAAAATATAGATCTCAAATTGAGATAGAACCCGTATTGATTCTTATCTTGGTCTGATAATGTGTTAAACGGTAGTTACGGGCCTCTGACGGTTATCATGATGGAGCGTGTAATTTCATGACACGATCCGGCTATATGTGAAGCGATATCCGTATCGGATTTCAATCTCGATTTATTGCGTATTGGGTATCTGAGAGCTGCGATATATTTAGCAGATTGCAGATACAGACCGTTTTCAGTTACAAGCAATTTTTGCATTTTTTTATATTGTACACTGCAATATGACTATTTATGCTGTAGATTGATGGCACTTGGTGGAATTCATTGTTACACATATTGAAACAATAATTGTACTTTTTCCACAGTATTTATTAACATAGCATACAAAACCTTTGCTAAAAGTAAACCTTTAAGAATGCCGTAAGACGAAACCGGTTAGGTTCAATATAGTGAATACTGTGGAAAAAGTTCAGGAAAAGCGGGTCACCACTATACGCGTCATGCTTTTCAACTAATACCTATTGTTGCAGATTTTCTTTAATTATGCCGTTTGCGTCCAAAGCTCTATGCTTTTACTTTTAGGTTACCGTTAGACGAGGTGAAGACATACTGACGTATCGTATATATAAATGATTAATTACTTGTAAGCCCAGGGTCCACTTTCTTATCGTTTCTCTTGATTTGGTTTGACTTTTATGAGGGTGACTGTCGTTTTATTATTATTATTCAATTGAATGATTTTTTACAGCATTAAGTATGCTAACTATACAAATTGAATACATAGGGAAAAAGATTCTTTTTGGGCGGGATTCGAACCCTCAGTCTTTCTCTAACAGGGGGAATGCCTCGACCAATTCGGCTACCGAGACACGCCCGAGAAGATTCTTCCACCGTCGCCTTAAAGACGTATAAGATGTGATATTATTCAATTATTTATCAGATAATAAAATCCATAATTTTCTAGTATTATTAGTTACCAATGATTTCTTATTAGACTGTTACTTAATTGTGTTAGAAAGTTTTACCCCCGAACCCAACAGGGTTTTGTTCTCGAAAACCTGTAACACGACCTCGTCTATTCGGGCTTGCAGGTCAGGCTTGAAGATCTAAGTAGGGTACCGTACACGCCATTATATTGTACAGTCAGCGTCCGAAATATCTTGACTACGAAATCTCAAAATGTTCCTAAAACTTCCTTATTAAGTAACCAGTCAGTTTCAGAATTAAAATAAACTCAGTGAAAAAGTACAAGTGTGTTATTCAATATGCGTAGCAGATTCCACCAAGTGCCAAAGTATTAGGCAAATTTGAAATGATTCAGGTGTGGCTCAATAGCTCAGTTGGAAGAGCATTCCCCCTGTAAGGGAAAGGTCGTGAGTTCAAGTCTCACTTAAGCGTTTCATTTTTTCCGATGTTTTTCAAATGGTATTATTGTCCGAAATGAAGATCAGAATATCGGTCAACTGGAAGGGGGTAAAAAACTAAATTAAGATCATTTTGAGTATATTGTTTGTCAACATCTTTCTGATGCTGACTGTACAGTTAAGTCATAGTCATAGTCATTTATTTTCAATGTTGAACAATAAAATTGTTTCTTATTGACGTTAATTTTAATTCTACTTAATCTAAGTTTAAGTAACGTACAGTGTAGTAAAAAATTGTCTCTTTACAACACCTTTGTAGATTACATTGTCTTTATATTTCTGTAGTGTGGGCAGCGTCATCATCACAGCGTATGGTGTTCAACTGATGTGGTGCTCGAAGCCTGGTACCAAGGTGGTGCTTGCAGTGGGTTTAGCGATACTTGCCGCTAGTGGAGTTGCGAAGACTCACCGGAGAAACGCGGATTGGAGAGATCGAGCTACCTTGTTGAAGTAAGTATCCTATAATCCTTACTCCGTACTTAATATTATAAATGCGAAAGTAACTCTGTCTGTCTGTCTGTATGTTACGCTTTCACACTTAAACCACTGAACCGATTTTGATGAAATTTGGTTTATGGGTAGATTAGACCATGAGAAAGGACATAGGTTATATTTGGTCGCGATAATCGACATCCACGCGGGTGGAACCGCGGGCAAAAGCTATTACTGAATAAAGAGAGAAATACTGTCTTGTGAGACAAGAAAAACATGCGTTAGACCCACGTTCGGCAATCACTGTTAACTGGAGCGCTAATTTTACCTACACCGAAATCTTACTCTCACACACTAAGATACTACTCATTCATCGAAGATAACCAAATTATAAAATTCATTTCATACCTAAATTATAAATGCGCAAGTAACTCTGTCTATCTGTCTGTATGTTACGCTTTCATGCCTAAACCAATGGACCGATTTAGATGAAATTTGGTATAAAGGTAGATTAAGCCTTGAGAAAGGATTTAGGCTATGTTTGGTCGTGATAACCGACATCCACTCGGGCGGAGCCGCTGGTAAAAGCTAGTTAATCATATTTAAATATTTTTGCAGTTCTATTCTCTAAATAAATATGTCAAGAATACGACATAGAGAAATTGTAAGAGTAACTTAAAAATTACTAAATTCCATCGCGATCTTTGCGAATTACATATCTTTGACTGACTTTTTTATAGCATTTTTAATGCTAACTTTAAAGTTCGAAAACCACCGTCGCCCTTAAAGACGGATACAAAGAGAAGGAAAATTTGAAATGAATCAGGTGTGGCTCAATAGCTCAGTTAGAAGAGCATTCTAAAGTCGTGAGTTCAAGTCTCACTTGGGCGTTTCATTTTTTCCGATGTTTTTCGAATTACAAATCGTTAGAAACATTTCCGTTGTCATCAAACTTTGTAAATTATCAAAAGGATTATAACCAGTCAGTGCCTACTAACAGTATAGTATGAGAATGAGGCAAAACATAGTACAAGTATAATAACTCTGGACAGTTCCCTTAGTTTAGAACTTCAAAACTATTTAATTGTCGAGAAATTGTAACTTTATGGGCCGACGACTTTCTTTACAGCTATAACAATAATTTAATTGTTTTAGAACTAATATTGGTTAAGTTTAATAATTAGTAAAATTACTGTTTGTGTTTTGGAAAGAAAATAAAAGTATTAGGTTAGTGTGGTGTATAGCTCTTTTATATGATGTATGACTTTACTAGCGCGTAGGGTATGGCTTGATTTGACTAGGATCAAATAGCTGCTATCGAATTTGGGATTATAATATAGGATGTCTCAATAAGAGTGCACTTTTTGAAATTGGTTTTTTTTTTCATGCAAGTGCCAACTCTGAAATTGAACAGTGTGTCACCTCAGTTTATTCCGATTATTAAAAATGGAGCGCTTTTCGAAAGACCAACCCGTTAAGAGGGGGTATAAAGGAAAATTGCCAACCTTTGATTTGATTTTTATACCCGAAAATGTGCCACAAATGAGCTTGTTTTTTTTAAAATAGTAAATACGTTATATCTGAAAGGTACTCAATTTGGTGAAAACATAAAATAATAATATTTTGTCGATAAAATAAGATCACAAAGTTAGGCCTAATTTTAGATTATAATTAATTTATTTTCAAGATTATTCATATAACTGAGTCAATTTTTATGTACAAAGTATAAAATTTTAAAATCTAGTGACTCAATTTTTCACTTTGTTAAAATTATCTGGAATTTACGAGTAATTTAAAAAAAACGAATTCGGCGCTTACGATGTTCTTATTCCGCGCATAACGGTCTCTTGCTATCGCACCTGACCCGAGGTGCCGGCCATCTGTTGTTTCATCAATTAGTCGGGGTCGCCCCGTTGAAACGAGAGCACTGTTTTTCTGTTTTCCGTCGAAAAAGTTCGTCGAAATTATGGGAAATAAAAAAAATCAAAAGATAAACTCTAAAAGAAAATATAAAAAACTAAGAATTCAACTCTTGGCTAATTGTCGAAAGTAATATTTCTTTATTTTCTTTAGTTTGTTACTAAGTACAATTTTTGTATCAACCGTTGCCAGGCAGTCCGGGTATAGTATATGAAAATCAAATAGATGTCTTAGACCACCTCGCGTTTGAAGTATGTAACTAAAATGTTATTTTTTATAGCAGTAATATAATTATATTTTGCGAAAGTACTTATACATTGTATTATCAATTTTAATGCTTTTCAGAGTTGCTTCAGCTCGTAATATAACATAAGCTGATGAATCCGATCCAGTCGCATCGCTTAGTAAAAACTGTAACTTGTAACTGTTTATACTGGAGATTGATGGCGTTTGGCGGAATCTGCTACACATATTGAATAACACACTTGTACTTTTCCACTGATTTTATTTCTAGACCTGACCGGTTTCGCCTTACGGCATTCTCAAAGGTTCACATTGATGTTTCAAAAATTATAATTCCGAAACATTACAATATTTGCATTTTTTCATGTGTGGGTAGTTTTAAAATTCGGTATACCAGTTTAAAAACATTCCCCAAAATGTGGGAAATAATTATAAGTTTGGCCTCACAATTTTTAAATGATCAATATAATATATAAAATTGCATTTGAATTATAATGTCAAGGAATAATTTTAAATGTCAAATGAAAATAATAATGTCGAATGGTAATGTCTAATTACAAATGATTAAAGGAAAATTCTATCGAAATGTCAAAATCATAATTAAATTGCATTGAATAAAGTTATTGTTTTAAAATTCGGTGGAAAAGTACAAGTGTGTTATTCAATATGTGTAACTTGTAAGCTTAATGCAATTGTTTTTTCTCACATTCAGTAAACATTTAAGATTCTATTCACTAAATAGAATTAAAAAATATGCAACGTTGTATAATCTAGACACGCAGTAGCGTGTAAGAGAAGTAGAGTGTAATATAAACAAGTAGAATGGTATGGTTTGAGATTCACATGGTCATTCACATTAGTGATAGTGTGATTACTCACCGGGATATTTACCATGTTGTTTTATTTATTTTGAGTAACTGTTACTATGTTACGTTAAAATGATGGGAATGTAATAAAACCATGGCTATTTATTTTGCCTTTTTTTTCAGATCATCTTCTAATGTAGAGAACATCCCGACGTACTGCTTATAAAAAAAAAATTAGATAAGTGAGTTTCAAAATCTCACTACATAATAAGACATTTCCTTTGCTTTGGTTAAACATTCATTTATATAAATCAAGCAAATCAAATATAAAACAAGTAATAGAAAAATTCGACCACATGGAACACGGACGACCGCCCGTGGAAGGCTAGCTCAGAGTAAGAGCACTGGAACGCCAGGGTTCACGACTCTGGCGTTGAAGTCCCATTGTGGTTTGAATTTTTCGAAAAAATTGTCCACATTGAATATTTTTAGTTTCATATTCTGTATGAACTAATTAAAAGTAATACACTCAAGAAATAGATAGTTTTCAGGAAAATACGTAGTAAGTTTTTCATACTCTTTAGCCGTCAAAACAATAATTAATAGGTCATTTCCTAAACCTTTTCCACAAAAATTCACAAATAGGCGTAGGTTTCAGGTAGAATAATCAAAATCATGTAATAAAAATAAGTAAATACCGTACCTAGCTCATTTACTCATTAGTATTTGAGATGATCTTTATTTATTCATTTAAACTCGAATTAATGCAGTTTTTAACTATGAAATCACTTTTCTAAAATCACCTATGGCGAGCAAAATGACAAAATTTCGTAAACGGCCACGTAATATCCACATTATTGACGTCATCTTCAACTCTTTTTTTATTTCCAATTATAGATTAAAGAGAAAAAGATTTTTTCAAATTAAATTTCTACAGTGATCGTCTACTTTTATTAACCGAAAGTAATATCTTTAGGCTTCTTGAACCAATTTCAGTATGAAATATACATTTGTTTACCTTATTCTTATCTACCTATAAAAAATTGAAAGTATATTACATGTAAGCATTTTGCAATTATTATTGAAATTAATATTTATATAACTTACTTTTTCGTATTATATAAGCACTACCTGTAAAATTATTCAGCGAATCGTCAGAGTTCTTAGGGAGATTTTATCTAAAACACAACAAATTATAATAATACAGTGAAAATTTATTAAAATTTATATCGTGATAAAAATGTCTTAATATAAATATTTGACGATTTCAAAAAATATGCATTCATTTTTTGACCACTATATTTTAAGCTGTTTATTAAAGCTAAGCTGCTTATGTTTATTTTACAAATCGCACTCATTTTATTTAACGCCAAAAATAAATTTATATATTAATTCGATCGAGATATTAATATCGATGTTCTTTGGCGAGTATCTGAAGATACTCGCATATCTTCAGATACGAAGAACATCGATATATTCCTAGAATGATCACACAAAATACACCCAAATTTTAATAGAGAGGATGGATGGAACGTACCACCAGTGGGACCCAGTCATCCACTTAATCAAACCCAGTAAGCAGCAAAATCCAGCAATACTTAACAACGCAGTGAGCTCATTCTGCGTAAATTTGCAGCAGCCGAAACGTCGGTTTAAAAAGTAAATAATAAAAAATATACGTGTTAGAATCCGTAAAAAGTGGTTTTATTTCAATGTTTATGTTTATTTTACAAATCCCACTCATTTTATCTATCACCAAAAATAAAATTATTGTGTGTTCAAAGTATACCTTATATAGATAATGATCCAGCTCGTACTTTGCCAAATTTTATCTGATTATTTTGGGTATACTGTGCGCCTGCGTACCAAACACAGCGGTTAGCTGCCACACAAAATACTGCGAGACGACAGACGTGTGGACAGACGAGAGCGGGACGTATGAAGTGTGCGGGTGAAATCTGACTTTTTACTAGCTTTATGCGCGCTCTTAATATTGTAAAAACTCATTAGAAAACAATCGATTTACTGCAGCAACGATGTCCAGTACACATTATCTCACGAAATTCTGATGTCAACTGGCCACCAAGATCGTGCGATTTAACGCCGTGAATTTTTTTTCTTTGGGGTTTTGTGAAATCTCGAGTTTGTGCCAATAAACCCGAATCAATTCCTGAGCTCAAATCGAAAATTTAACGCGTCACCGGTGAGATACATAGAAAATTTCATGAAAATGCCGGATATTTTATTCCATACTTAATCAGAACATGTCTTCTTTAAAATACAATAAAAATATCACAACTCTGTCATAAAATTCTTGTATTATTTAAAATTAAAAAGTGCACTCTTATTGAGACACCCTATAGATTCCAAGTTACCCTCTCTCATCTTTAAAATTTTTGACAAAAACATATTAAAATTATTCATTGAATATTTTTTTTATTTATTCATTTTATTTATTCTTTCTACAGAGAGATTGCGAAGCGTATGGTCGACGCTTCTCGTGACCAGAGGGCTGGCCTCTTTTCAGGTCAGAGAATAAGCATTGCCATACAACGTGGCAATGCTGCCAGTCTTCTGGGAACGTTGCCACAAGAGGCATGCGATGCGGAGCAATTCTACGACGCGTTTTAATTTTAGTCTTAGTTTTAGTTTTTAATTGGTTTCTTTTATTTTATTTGTAATTAGTAGTTTTTTAGTATATAATTATAATTTATTCTGTAAATTACCAATAAAAAATATATTAGTAAAAAATCTTTCTACACAATTTAAATAAATCTAAAAAGGCGGACAATTAAGCCATGGGCATTTTCTTCCTTTTTCAACCTTAGGGTATGCAGAGATTTGTTGAGATAGGTGCCATAAGATTATCTGTTCTGTGCCATAAGTTAAAGACGCTGCGTATTCCACTATAGTTACGGGTTTTCACACAGCGTTTGATGTCAAAGCAAAATGAGAAAATCCAAATTTCCATACTATTATTATATTAACAAAGGTTGATAGAAGTATGATAGCAGACAGACAGAGTGTCTGTCTGCAGACAGACAGACACTCTGTCATGCCTAAACCACTGAACCGATTTTGATGAAATTTGTTAGAGGGTAGATTACACCTTCAGTACACTTCACCGTGGTCGTATGCCACTTACTCTAACAAAACAATATATCCTAGGGAAAACGTGGCATACGACCACGGATATCCTTGATATTTTCTTGTTTCTTACTTTTAGAGCGTGATTTTTCGGTAGTCGGGTTTTAGTTTTAAACTTTATTTTTTTATGCTAAGCGACCCGCATGGACAGTTATCCTGACAAAAACGTAATTTAAAAAATAGTTTATTAGTTTATCAATATATTAATATTTCTTATGTTTTTTTTTTTCCATTTTTATATATTACTAGCGAACCCAAACGAACTTCGTACCGCCAATTGTTTACCGCCCGAGTGCCTTCCGATTCCGTTCCCGCGGCACCCTCTTCTATATTTAGCATGTATTATACATATAAACCTTTTTCTTGAATTACTCTATCTATTAAAAGAAACCGCATCAAAATCTGTAGCGTAGTTTTGTAGATATAAGCATACATAGGGACATAGGGACGCGGAAAGCGAATTTGCTTTATAATACGTAGTGATTGTACATGTACAGTACAGTTAATTTATAACTAACTAGCTTTTGCCCGCGGTTCCGCCCGTGTGGATGTCGGTTATCGCGACCAAACATAGCCTATGTCCTTTCTCATGGTCTAATCTACCTATATACCAAATTTCATCAAAATCGGTTCAGTGGTTTAGACGTGAAAGCGTAACATACAGACAGACAGACAGAGTTACTTTCGCATTTATAATATTAGTACCTACGGATATACTAACCTACTTCTGCCCTAATGCACTACACAGAATATTTGCCTGCTTAGCATACACGGTACATGAAATGTACCAAATATAATTAGCACGCTGGGAACTGTTATACAACGGTGGCTACAGAACTGTAAAATCACATACTCTGTAGGCACCCAACCTTGTAGACATCAGCATAATGGTCTGAATGGAAATGGTCAGATGGTCAATGGTAGTATGTTAGGCCAATATATATGATTGGTTACGCTTTAATACGACTAAGTGTCTATTTCGTGTTAGTCTCGATCGCATATTGGAGTTTTGGCTCCACTTTCCAAGTTGAAGTCCTCCATTTAGATAATTTGTCAGATTCGTGGATATAAAGAGAAGGGAAATTTTAAGTGATTCAGGTGTGGCTCAATAGCTCCGTTGGAAGAGCATTCCCCCTGTAAGGGAAAGGTCGTGGGTTCAAGTCCCACTTGAGCAGTAAATTTACCGATGTATTCGAATTTTAAAGTTAGCTTAATAAATGCTATAAAAAATCATTTATATAAGTTATTCGTATTTCACTAAGTTTCAGGTTTACCATTTACGTAAAATAGACACGAAATATCATGAAGATTTCGCATTTCCTTGGTTGGAGTAAGAGTAGTGAGCTAAATTATTATTAACGTATGATATATATATTATATTATTTATATATTAGACATGTATGTGTTCATTTTAAGCTGTTATTTTTCATTTTGACGATATAATATGTTTCCACTATCTAATGAATTTGCCAAACTTCTCACTGAAAAAAGTATTTTATTACTATATTTATAACAATCTGCGGTAGCCAAGTGTTATGGGTAATGGACTGCTGAGACGAGGTCCCGGGTTCGATCCCAGGTTTACCATGGCACACACCAATGACTTTTCGATGCTTTTCGAAGTTAAGTGTGTATTTATCGCAGGTTTATAAGTGCCCGGTTAATGGCAATATAGGCTCGCCACCTATTACGGGTGCCCCGTGTGGGCGGACACCCTGCAGGCCAGGTTCGTACCCCTGCTGCATGCGCCGCAGCAGAGGATGGCCTCCAGGGCCATTAGGGGGTACCGCACGATATCCTTTGAAGCGGCGAGTCTCCTAGCCGGATCGCCACCGTGGATCCTGGAAGCGAGATCCCTTGCGGCACTGTATCGGTTCCGTAAGGAGGCGCGGGAGCGGGGATACGATCCCGAGCCCGAAGGCATTCGGGCCGAGAGATCCCGGCTCCACGGGATCATGGTGGCAGAGTGGGAGCGACGACTTGAGCAACGACGCGCAGGGCATGCCGTCATGGAGGCGGTAAGGCCCATCATGGAGGAATGGCTCGAGAGGCCACATGGCAGCCTCTCGTATCAACTGACGCAGATTAACACCGGGCACGGGTACTTCGGGAGATATCTGTGTCGGATCAAAAAGGAGCCAACGTCCGAGTGCCATCACTGCGACGCGAGCGAGGACACAGGGCTGCACACGCTCACCGAGTGTCCGGCATGGGCTGGACCGAGGCGGGAGCTAGTGGCGGCCCTGGGAGTGAGAGTTCTCACCCTCGCCACCCTGCTCACAGCAATGGTCCGCTGCGCGGACGTGTGGGCGGCCAGCGTCTCCTTTAGCGAGCAGGTAATGGTCGTGAAGGAGACGGCGGAACGGGAGAGGCGGCGCGAGCGAGAGAGACTCGCGGATCGCGCCGCCCGCGCGCGCAGGCAACTCGGGCGTCGGAGGGCACTGACTGACGCGGGCCTGGGGGTGACGGGTGGAGCCGCCTGTCACCCCAGCAGAAGCAGGCCACGGCGGCGGCGTGCTGGGAAGCGCGCCTCCCCATTCCGCGGGCGAGTTGGGGACACCGTTGTGCCCCCTCCTGAGGAGGGCCAGACCGTAAGGGATGGCCCTGGGTCAGCCGGGGTGCGAGGGATATGTCGATGACAAGCTCACCTCCGGCCTAGCACCGCCACTCACGCCGCCACTCCCGTTCCGCCGTCTCCTTCACGACCATTAGAAAGAAAAAAAAAGAGGATGCAGAAGGAGACGCTGGCCACCCATGCGTCCGCACAGCGGACCATCGCCGTGAGCAAGTTGGCGAGGATGAGAACTCTCACTCCCAGGGCCGCCACGAGCTCCCACCTTGCCGGCCACTCGGTGAGCGTGTGCAGTCCCGTGACGTCGCTCGCGTCGCAGTGATGGCACTCGGACGTTCGCTCCTTATCGATCAGACGCAGATTGACGTGATCGTACCAACGAAGGCGGCTCTCTTGCGTATCTGCGACATTGCGATACATAAGGCTTCTAATCCAGTGCACCAGGTCTACTGGTGGTTGCACTAACTGATACCCGCGACTCCTGCGACTCTAGTGATGCTGCTAAATATGAATCAGTATCTTTAATATAA
Organism: Eilema sororculum; assembly: GCA_914829495.1. Lineage (NCBI taxonomy): Eukaryota > Metazoa > Arthropoda > Insecta > Lepidoptera > Erebidae > Eilema > Eilema sororculum. The sequence goes on along the minus strand of OU618538.1, from coordinate 24,674,654 downwards.
CATAAGCCAACGAAACTTTTTTTATTACTAATATGTACGGAAACAGCTACTTTACAATATACATACAACACACACACCTATACAATCATATAAAATAGACCATGAAGTTAGTATCTAATTATAATTTAATTACAATAGAACCTAAAAATATTGTTTCTACAAAAATTTTTTTAACTAGGTATATCCCCAACTTTACAGTTCAAACCTTAAAGCAAGTATGTCAAAATCTGAAACATTATGCTATAAATGTACCAACGAAAGTGTGAAATGGCTAAAATCGGAACTATGGTTGTCACTGTAAAATGCATACTATTTTATTGCCGTCCAAATGATTAATGAAGACGGTGGCGCCATTTTTCATTTCATATATTTCTTGGTAGGCCTATTTGTGTATGCATGAACTGTCATCACGCGCCAAAGAGACGTGCTCCTGCTTCGAAGGCCCGTGGGCGACTGACGGGCGATGAGAAAAAATATGGCAGAAAAAAGACACTATTTTACGCGTTTTTCAGTAACTTTGAAGTGATTTTGTAGATTGATTACTAAATGTAGCATCAAATAAGTTTTGTCTTCCCTATCAAGAAGTCTTTGACTTTCAAATGTGTACCGGTTCATTGCTAAAATCACTCATTTTCAATATGAATTTACTCAAAAACTGGAGCCTATTTCACTTAGCCTGTATGGAGAATTTACGTAAAACATATCTAGATTTTAGGGCTTTAAAAGGGGAAGTCCTTGTTTGTGAAGGTACAAATAACGTACACGATATATTTTATTGGTTTCTTCAGTGTTCATAAAGTCTTTCTTTTTATCAATTTGTGTTGATTTATTGGGTTAAATCTGAAAAATACGAAGGCATGTTTTTGCATTTTTTCTCAATTTTGTGCATTTGTTGACGTTTATTATATAACAACTATTAGGTTTTAAGAGTTTATTATAAGCATACCATAATTTTTGGTATTTGATTGTAATATATACAAAGTATCATTGATATCAATCATATCTAAATAGGTTAAATATGAAAAATTGTAACACTCTTTTCGGTGATTTTCACGATCTGGCCCCTTAATATCAATGAGAAATATAACATGTGATCAAATGAAATACGGAAAACTTTTCCGTTCTATATTTGAACTGTTCGTAGCGAGGAGCTCTTTTCCCAATACGATACGCAGCCGGTTTCCTTTGCCTCCGTTCTATACAAGTGCGTTTAGATAGCACAAAGCGCCTGATCTCTTTCCAAGACGGTAACTTCATAAAATACTTCGTAATGAAATATCGGTAATATTACATTCTGTTGGCGGTTTTACGACCCCATTCAATTTTCTGTAGAATCAGATTTAGAACTTGTTTATGTTTGTTGAATTTTGTTGCTATTTGTGAGTATTATACATGGTATAATCACAGTATAACGAGTGATCTTACAGTAGTTCATCGCGTTTGATGTTTGCAGAAATGCCGCCTTTAGCAGTTTATACTCAGAAAATGAGTAATTGAAAAAAATAAATAAATTATAAACATGATTAGTTTATTTGATTTATTCCCACGAGGTCGAGTCCCACTACGTCGAGTTCCCACTACGTCTACTTTCAAAACTCTCGCTTTTATTCCCACCTTGTCGAGTCGTTGAAAAAGTCGATTTAAGTACCGCCATGTCGACTTTACAAATTTTAATTGTACAGTCGCCCCCGTAAACACTTTGATTAAAAGGTGTTGCCGGAGTTTTTCGTCATAATTCTTCTTCGGCTTTACTTAGTCATTTGCGAAGTGGATGGTAGGGTTTGGTATAATATATTTGTTTGTAGGAATAAAAATGATTTTGACTTTGACTTTATCAATTGTAATAGTTGTTATTTGGAATCATTAACCAACACGGAGGGGGTAGCGCGTTATCCCAGTAGGTAGGAAAGAAATAAAAAAAGAAATATTAAATAGAGAGATCGTCATGAGATAGTAGAGTGTTTGCGATAAAAATACAGGGATTTTCCAAAAAAAAATGCAGTGTGAGACCATGCTTGGGACTTAATTTTGTCTTTTAATTGGCTTCTATTATCTAGACCGCCGCCGCTCTAATAGCTCGAATTTTAATTACATAATGCTTGATACTCGCAGCTTGATAGATATTTGCACTGAGCAGTAATCGACACCGCCGCGGTTGTTATATAATGATTAATGATAATATCCCCATAGTTTCAAATCATACATAGTACTTACACAAGGTATTGGTTAAAAAGAACTTGATATGTATTTAAATACAATAACTACTAGAGATTCTCGCTCCGGATCGTTCTTGGTGCAGAGACTGGCCATCGCAATCCCGCGTGGAAACGCGGCAAGTGTGATGGTGTACCAGGAGCGATCAAAGGTGGTTATTCGATTAATATTGACACCATATTATTTATTTACTCGTAGTATTACATTAGATAATTAATAAAAGCAATTATGTTCGTAAAATAGTTATTATTTTATCTGGATCCTAATGCGGCCCTTCGATCAACCGCTGAACTCTTGAATAGCCAACATGCATGTTATTATTTGTGCGTGGTTGTTCACTCGGCTTATCCTATGGCTCTGAATGAATCCGGCTTCTCTAACCATATTGTTTTCTACGCATCAGTTGCCTATAAAATGGTAATGCAATGAACACCTAGAAAAAACAACTATGCTAAGTACATGATAATTATTTACGAAAGTAATAGTGGTTAATCATCACACATTACTATACATTAGCGTGTACTTAATATATAATATAAAAATGAATCGCTAAATGTGTTGAAAGCGCATAACTCAACAACGCCTGGACCAATTTGGCCAATTCTTTTTTAAATGTTCTTTGTAGTTCAAGGATGGTTTTTACGGCGAGAAAAAATCTAATAATTGCCGCGAACCGACATCTACGCGGACGGAGCCGCGGACAAAAGCTAGTTCAATATAAATATAGGCTTACCTTAGTCTTTACAAAAAACTCTGTAGATATTCTAGGGATTTTCAACAGTGTGGACTCTATTCATCACGCTGTGGGAGTCTGTTTCGCTTAGTGAACAATTTTCGTGTAATGTGTATTTTTTTTCGCGACCGCATTCGACGATGATTTCGTAAATTAGCAATATTAGCATATCTTTTAGAAAGTGATAAACTCCTCGAATATTGTTTCTTCAATAGTTTTTTGTAACGAGTGACTTTTGGTTTCGAGACTCTATGTATTCCATTTATTTTGCACGGCCTACAGCCTGAACGGCTAGACGGATTTGGACATGATGTGAGGTTTCATTTGATTCGTCATGATTGTGTGAGTGACACCAGGTACATAAAAGTTTCTAGAAAATTAAAATGGTGGTAGACCCCCTGGAAGGGGGTAAAACAACGAAATTAAGATAATTTCGAGTACTTTGTTCGTCAATATCTTTCTGATGCTGAATGTTCGAGGAGTTTATCAGCTTCTAAAAGCTATGTTAATATTGCTAATTCACGAAATCGTCGTCGAATGCAGTCGCAAATGGCCCTATACGGAGCCCCCGTATGGGTGGAGATAAGGGGATACCGCACGATCTTAGGTGAGGCGGCATGTCTTCTACCCCTCCGGGACCCCTCCATGGGAGCTGGTTGCAAGAGCCATTGCGTCTCTATTTAAATGGCGCAAGGCGCTGGAGCGGGGCCAGTAGCCTGCGTCTCGAGAAATCGAGGCCCAGCGGTCCCAGCTCTACCAGGAAACCGTGGAGACATGGAAGGTGCGACTTGAGCAACAAAAGGTGGATTCGCCACAATCGCGGCCGTCATACCGGTCATGGACGAGTAGCTGGAGAGGAGACATGGTGCTCTCTCCTACCGGTTGTCACAGATATTTACCGGGCACGGTAGCTTCGGTAGGTATCTGTGGCGAAGACACCGGGAAACCACGGCCGGGGACCGCAGCGATGACATAGCACTCCCCACACTGGTGGGGTGCACGGCGTGGGCGCAACAGCGCCGGGTCCTTGTGGTGGGTTTGGGCGTGGGCACTCTCTCGCTCGAGAGACCATGAGAATTCTCCCACCCGAGTTCCGCAGTTGGCGGCTAGGGCGCCGTCGACATGTCTTCGCCGAAGACCATCGGCCTCCATGACTGGGGGTGACTCCTGAGGACGGTGAGTTGGTTGGTTGCTCACTGTCCTTTCAGAAGCAGGCCCATGACGGCAGCGTGACGTGAGTGATTCACGCCCCCCCCCCCCCCCTAAGAAGCGGGATAAAACACGAAAACCCCCCATAGACGCGGGATAGCATCCGAACCACCCCCTAGGCGAGGCCGCATTGTAGCCGTAGGTCTGATGGGAGTCCTGGGACATCCTCCCGAGGGTTTACCAGGGGCTCCCAACCATGGGCTGCTGGGCGTTACCGTGGGGGTTTTAATTCGGTAGGAGTCTGGCATAACATCCACGTAAGATTTTCCAACACGCCACGGTAAAAAAAAATGCAGTCGCGAAAAAATTAGACCCTTTACATTACACGAAAATGGTTCATTAAGCGGAAGAGACTCCCACAGAGTGATGAATAGAGTCCACACTGTTGAAAATCCCTAGAAAATCTACAGAGTCCTTTGTAAAGATTAGGTAAGCCCATATATATATTGAATTAAGTACACGCTAATGAATAGTAATGTCATGTACTTAACAGTGGCTTTTTCTATGTGTTCACTGCATTACCATTTTATAGGCAACTGATACATAGAAAACAATATGGTTCGAGAAGCCGAGCGGATTCATTCAGAGCCATAGGATAAGCCGAGTGAACAACCACACACAAATAATAACATGCATGATGACATTCAAGAGTTCAGCGGTTGAACGAAGGCCCGCATTAGGATCCAGACAATATTAAACGAATAACCACCTTTGATCGCTCCTGGTACACCATCACACTTGCCGCGTTTCCACGCGGGATTGCGATGGCCAGTCTCTGCACCAAGAACGATCCGGAGCGAGAATCTCTAGTAGCCTCTATTGCTTTTTATTGTATTTAAATACATATCAAGTTCTTTTTAACCAATACCTTGTGTAAGTACTATGTATGATTTGAAACTATGGGGATAATATCATTAATCATTATATAACAACCGCGGCGGTGTCGATTACTGCTCAGTGCAAATATCTATCAAGCTGCGAGTATCCAGCATTATTTAATAAAAATAAGATAATAGAAATAATAAAAGAAGAATAATAGAAGATAGAAGCGGCGGTCTAGATAATAGAAGCCAAAAAAAAAACATGGCTGCTGCAAAGCAGCCGAAACGTCGGGTTAAAAGTAATAATAACAAATATATCGCGATAGAATCCGTGAGGGGTGGTTTTATTTCAATGAGCCAATTAAAAAACAAAATTAAGTCCCAAGCATGGTCTCACACTGCATTTTTTTTGGAAAATCCCTGTATTTTTATCGCAAACACTCTACTATCTCATGACGATCTCTATATTTTCTATTTCTTTTTTTATTTCTTTCCTACCTACTGGGATAACGCGCTACCCCCTCCGTGTTGGTTTATGATTCCAAATAACAACTATTAGAATTGATAAAGACAAAGTCAAAATCATTCCTACAAACAAATATAATATTATACCAAACCCTACCATCCACTTCGCAAATGACTAAGTAAAGCCGAAGAAGAATTCTGACGAGAAACCTTTAATAAAAGTGTTAACGGGGGCGACTGTACTAAAATTTGTAAAGTCGACGTGGCGGTACTTAAATCGACTTTTTCAACGACTCGACAAGGTGGGAATAAAAGCGAGAGTTTTGAAAGTAGACGTAGTGGGAACTCGACATAGTGGGACTCGACCTCGTGGGTATAAATCGTTTATTTGAATGATTTTTTTATGCTAACTTTTAAGTTCGGAAAACATCGGAAAAAATGAAAAGCTCAAGTTAGACTTGAACTCACGACCTTTCCCTTACAGGGGGAATGCTTATACACCCTGCTAACTGGTAAGAAGCTCTGTAAGGCGTATGATACATTCTTTACGGCCTACAGGGTCCTATCAATATCTTTGAGGCCCGCACCTACCTGACCCGTAAGTTGGTGCATCGTTGGTGGTCGGGAAGTTGGATGACAGTCGCTCTCATAAAAGCTAATAGACCACAAAATAAACGGACCAAAAAGGACCCATAAGGAGTGACCGTTACAAGGAATTCACTAGAGGGAAGATGATGACGTGATCAAAGTTACTCATTATGATTTGATTCACCTCATTGTAATTTTCTTAGTATCAGAACAATGAGTTTACGGCTTGCTAAACTCATTGACCGATTATTATGACATTTCACGCAGGTTTGATCACCGTGCGGTTAGTTAGACATATCGGCATCCGACTGAGGCGAACAAAAGTGAGGGTTATGTGTTTGACGTGAATGTGCGTAGTAGTAGTTTGGCTATCTCTTTGGACTTTCATGATTACTGAACAGTTAAACTGAGGTTGACATAAATCCATACTAATATTATAAATTCAAGAGTAACTCTGTCTGCCTGTCTGTCTGTCTGTCTGTATGTTACGCTAACGATTTTTTGGTATAGGGATAGATTAGTCCTTGAACCGGGCGGAGCCGCGGGCAAAAGCTAGTATAAATATAAATTTATAAAAAAAAAGAATGATCAATTCTGGAGCATGTTCCCAAAGAATATCACAGTCCAACTTTTAGATTCTTAATTTAAATAATAATAGCTGTTACGTGAGTTTTACCCAAATATAAATTTAGATCCCGTTCCCACAACTGACAGATACCTATTCCCGGAATAAAAAGTAGCGCTGTTCCAGACTTTATCTAGGTATGCTATTCAGCTAGATCTAATCATTCAATACAGACATTCCTTCATCAATTCATTCATCAAAACTATCACTTTTATTGCAGTTGTAAAATTTATTTTATGAACTCTTTTTGCATCTGTTTAAAATACAAAAATAGTTTCTCAAGCCAACCTGTTCTAGATATTTGTTAGAAACTTTTACAAAGTGAGTGGATGCTCATTCCCCCAACTCTGGCAGTGGGAATGGTGGGTAGTCGTTATCCACGACTAAAGTTCCCGACTGCGAAAACTCAATGCATTCTGAGGGTGAGATAAACTTCTATAACGACTCTTTTAGAACCAAAAATTTTAGCTTCCCCATTATTCTGAATGGGTCTAGACAAGAATAGTTGAGTTTACTGAAGTATTTTACACTTATGGTGTGGATAAATGTTCGTGAATTGCTTTGTGTATATTGTTATTACTCTACAAGTCAAAATTAAGAAATATATTCACATTAATGTCAGTATTTCCCAGCCGAAGATTATTTTTATTTATTTAATTATTTCGTACACACAAAAACAAACACACAGATACATAAGATGAAAACAGTTGTACAGAGGCTCGTTATATGAACGATTTGCGTGTTGGACGGTTCGTGACAAAAGGATAGGAAATACCGTTTAGAGTTGCATTTAATCGGTTACGCATAACACACATAGCCTGAGATTTCATTGGAAGTAGAGTTGATAGTCCAAAGTTTTCGTTTTTTTTCCTTTTTCGTGCAGTAAATAAATCGTTTATTCGATCTATGTAACATTCAAACATGTTAGATACCTCACAAAAAATTTCGACCAAGATTTTTTGTTGATGCTATGATAAGGAACTCCGTACGGCGAGACAGCTTTTACACTGTAAACTGCTTTATACAATTACTCTTCACTGGTACCTATGTGATTGCTACATTGACAAAAAGTGTGGGATAAGACAGTATTATAAAATATTATGTTACTTGTAAAAAAAAATGGAAGTTTATTCTTACTTAGTACCTTTAAATTAAAAATGATGGTGACGCATAATAATAACGTGAATGGTTCAGTGTATACTCTCGAATTATGGAAGCATACAGACCTACTGTTACTTCAAGTCAATATTAAACATGAACTCGCCAAAACAGCCCATTTATGTTAAAAACATAACCCTTCCTTGGTAGATAGGTATAAAAGCCTAATGCCACCAGGATACATTCAAGGATATCATTACCATCGTAAAGTTTCGACCTAAAAATATTTTTTCCTAGTGAAAGAAACCTACAAAACCGTCGAGCTAATTCCAAACCAAATCCAGTCCCTCTCACACAAAACAAACATAATTCTGTTCAACAAATCGTTTTCCTTACACTAACTCTCCAGGAACACCTTGAAAATTTCTAAAAACATAAAACAAAAATGTATAAAGCATGACACAAAATTGTTGCCACAATTTACAAGACTAGCAATATTCCCGCTTCGGGCGGTACATTTGGGCGTAAATTACCTCTAAATGTGTTTTGTTTGTTACAGGGCGGATTTAGTGACTTTGCCGCAGAACGCTAAACTGCACTACAACTTTGGGAACTTTCTGCGCGAGACGGAGCAACAAGACAGCGCCATCAAACATTACAAAGAAGCTTTGAGGTAATAAAGCCGTTTGCTTTTACGGGAACTATTACGGTCCGACTCGGAAAGTTGTGCTATTTGTCATATGCGAGATATTCAATCTTGTAGTTGTGTTTAATACTCTTTAAAATAATTTGTATATTTCTTTTGCAGCTAAAATGTAATATCTGTGGAATATTTTATGTTGATCGTGAATCATAGATTTTCTAAGTTCATTACTTAGAATGTTCCAATTCAAAGCTATATATATATAGTTATAATATTTCAAAAGTATTACTTCACTATTTTATAGTATTTTTTAGTAATATTTCAAAAGAGTCCTGTACCAAGGTCCATTTCTCACTTACTCTTTTGAATCAATTACTTTTTTCTTTTTGGTGTGGTAGTTAGGCGAAGGTAATTTATGCCTATAGCAATGTAAGCCTTCAAGCCTATTCTCCAAATATCAATTTACATAGGAATTTCAGACAATTACGAGCCTAGATAGAAGCCATTCCTTGGCAAACGCTGTAACTTCAGCTTTGTGCCTAGGTCAATGACCCAGCCACTTGTGTTGCAATCGAACTGAAAGGCAATCGTCTTTGATTGCATCGAGGCTTTCACAGAGTCTACCAATTATAGTTCGTGACCACTGACTTGGTAACAATGGATTCTGGTTCGGAATTTGCAGATCACATTCAGTCTGAGTATCGCACACCTATAGATAGCTGTATGCTATGGCAATGAAATTCTATAAATGCTTTTTTACTCATCGTCATCACAGTGTTAGTCCCAATAGCATTCGAAGCTTGTACTTTGAAGCTCTAAATTTGTTCTCCCAGTTTTTGTCCTTCATTCGCTTTTAAAGGAGCGAGACTGCCCACCTGATCTTTTGAACCCCAAAAGGAAAAATATAAAGTTAATTATTAAGAAATTGTGATTTTTACCCGACATGTGATGACTACTACTAATTTGAATTTATAATTAAAAAGAAGAGAAGCCACTCTTCCTTGCAAATAAATTTTATTTTATTCCAGACTATGGCCGAGCTACGCGAGCGCCCACAATAACATAGGCACTCTAGTCTCCGGCATGGATAATGCTGAACATCATTTCTTGCAAGCCATAAAGTTTAATAAGTACCACGTGAACGCACACTACAATCTCGGCAAGCTATACAAGTGAGTACTTTAATGAAGACGTGTTTCACGCTGAGGAGGAAAAAGATCTTGTTAATATAAATTATAGCTTTAAAGGCGAGGCTTGTATAAATTCTAATCATCTGCTTAATGAAATTAGAGAATGTAAGGATAGAAATGAAAGTCACTTAACATTATAATAAATGCAAAGTAAAAAGGAATATAAAAATTATGAAATGTATAGATATGCAGAAGTGTATGAGTGTAAATATAAAAATAATGAAAAAAAGATATATTAATTCTAAAACAACTTTAAAGTTAAGACAATAAAAATGGCCATTGATAGAATTTGTTTCTGAAATTAAACAACATTGTGGAAATCTATAAAACAAATCAGTTTTCGATAATGCAAAAAATATTGTTTTGTAGGAAAAGCGGCCAAACACACAAAGCTATAACTATGCTAGAGAAATGCATATGGCTGCAGCCAAGGTTCGTACAAGCCCACGTGGAACTACTTCCAATGAAGCCAGAAAACGAGAAACAGAGGGTTCTTACGAAGCTGATGAGCTTAGAGCCAAGCAACTGGGAACATTATGTTCTTTACGGCGACTGGTTAAGAAGCAAAGGTATGTTACTGCAAGAAACACTTTTTAGAATATTATCCGTAAAAAGCTATAGCCCGAAGTAACTTGCATCTTTAACCCTGATGAGATTTTGGAACCAACACACTCTTTGAAAAAATAGTGCCCTAAATTGCTCGTGTTAGGAATAACGGTAGTGCAATGCCTGTGGTTTTAACGCCATTACTTTTAATTTTGTCGAGATATTTAATGAATCTACTATAGTTTTGTCTCCTGCAATTATATCTATTGTAATAAGTAATAATAAGTTATCAAAGAATTTCTTTCGCCAGGTTTGCCAGTACCGGCCGCCAGGTACTACTTAGAAGCAACACGACTAAGTTTCAGATCTCGAGGTTTAGAACAGACAGTAAGAGCCGACTTGATCACCTTCAGGTATACTGCGCTAATGTACCGGTCACTAGGGCAGAAATCACGAACACTACAACTATTAACAAGGTTGGTAAATATAAAACTGTTAGAAAACTACAAAATGAGTAAATTTGTTCCGCCTTTGTTGAACTATTACTTTGATACAAAATGATATTAAAAGTTAAACGACATTAATATTTAAGTTTTTGCTTATCTAGTGTGATAACTACAGGAAACTTTATTTAACTTATCTACAACATGATATTTATACATAAACAAGAAAAGCTATTTGGCATGGCGATGGCGGTACAGTTTTCGACTGCATATTTTGTGGTTTTGGTATTAATTTCCGCTCAGTGGTCATATTTACATGCATGAAATAAATATGGGTATTTTGATTGACCTGTTTATTTTCCCTTCAAAATGAAAAGTATCCTAATGTTTATTCATCTTTTAGAACCCAAAGAACTGCTCAGATTAAAAACATTCTGTGATATTTATTCTACATATTTGAATATAAACTAAAACCTAATTTTACCGATCTCCAGTTTCCGGACTCTTACACTAAATTCTGCTCTAAACAAAATGATTACTACTACTAAGACATATCTGATCTATATCATCGGAGGCACTTTATCATTCTCTGAGCCTTTTCTCAACTCAGTTGAAGTCGGTTTTCTGGTCTATCTGAGATGCTGCTGAATTTCGATGTGGTACATATGATATAAATATATCGTCATTTCTATAGATGGCACACTTGGCGGCGAGGATGGCCCAGCTCAGCAGCAGCACACATGTACTTAAGAGACTGGCGACTAAAGATGGAGTTAGCGGGTAGAGCACAGATCTACTCCAAAGCCGTAAATCCTACCGTAAGTTACGAATCCAAGCTTATGAAAATATTGAAACTATTTTCGGTCTTGACTGATTTCATCAGGCAAATTTTATTTTAGTAGGAAACTTGGCTACGTTCTCGTATGACCCACAAGATTGAACCCACGCACAAAATTCTTGAGGAGCTTTGGATATCACTGTTGTGATGTTCAAGATTTTTCAGTAACAATAGCTAAATAGCAAAAAGTCCCTGTATACTAACAATTGTATTTTCTTACAGAAATCAACAAAATGCTTTGACCACTCACAACTAGCGGTCACATCAAAATCAGAAAAAATACATCAGAAAGAAGTTAAAAATAAAACAGTGGACACAAAAAGTGCAAACAAAGTAACAAGTGATAAACAAAACAGTGAAAAAGCGTCTTGTGGGACCAAAAAACGTAATCTGTCTATATCGTCACAAATAAAAACAACACACAATAAATCTGAAATTGGACTGAAAGACAAAAAGTGTACCTTGCATAGGAAAGATAAGAAAAAGACTAACAATGACATAGGTAACATAGGTGCACCTCTTGCCGAACACATATTAATCAAAACTTATTAATTTAATGGCTTTTGTAATATATGTATAAGAACAAGTAGTCAAGACTAAGTATCATCATACAACTAAGATCTGCAAATGAAGAAATGAAATAAAAATAGGAGAAGTAAATGATACAACTTTAGCTAGACTCAAAATGATGAAATGACAAAAGACCTGACAAAAAAAATAACTACACAACAAACAGAACATTCTAGAAATCGTCATTATATGTAACTAAAGAAACACAATATTAATGAAACATTTACAGTATTAGTAAGCTTGTTCTTACGTCTAATAAAACCAATACAACAATATATATCGGTGTTCGGGCATTACCGAAAGTTCTTCGTGTGACGTCGTACCAAAAATCAGATAACATGTATAAAAGATATGAAAGTAGAAGAAGTGAAAGTGCCAGGATCGTATCAAATGAAAAAGATCTGGCTACTCCAAAGTGAACAGACCGATACTGTATCGTTACTAAGTCTTGATTACTTGTTTACCACATTACCTCAAACAATTTTTTTATGAACTTGACTGCAAACGAAATCTTTTCACATAAAATTGTACTACATTAATCTATTTTAAAGTGTGATAATTTAAGTGTAAGCGTTAATTTTGAGGTAGAAAACGCTTGGCAGTTGCGTTCGATGATTAGTTCTAGATATGCCGACAATATTGCAAGTTAGGTACATAAAATAAAATGTGCATCCATTTTGAGAACACTCAGCTTTTCTGATGTTAACAAAATGGATGTACAGTTAGATAGACAACAACTAATTTAGACAATGAGTAGTAATAATGAAATGAGAAACAATCTATTTTTGTCAGGGGTGGGATTTGTATGAAATTGCACAAAATTTTTACGCTAGCGTAGTAAATAAAATTCTTGTGATCAACCATTTGAATGTTTTAGGAGTTGTTTATACTTCAATAAAACTTAAAAGTAGACAAAATTCTATATTCATATTGTAATCAATAAAAATGTAACATCAAAATAATATAAACATGTAATAAGAGAAATTCAAAACATAATTTTTGAACTCAAATTTATTACCAACTCAATTGAATTTGTTCACTTGTTCCATGCTTTGATGTTGGTTATCCAAATTCAATATTGTGAGCAATTTTTTTTTTGTAATTCAAGTGGTTGATTATAAAAGCTAAGGATTGTGCCACAGCTAGTACCGAGAATTCGCTTGGCCTTATAAATCTGTATTGTATAGTACCACAGGGCGCTTTCTGAATGATAAGACAGTGTGGCCTCATTCACTAAACTAACAGTATGGGTTCTGGTGTTGATAGAGATTTGACATTTGTTTTGTTAAGACCTAGGCATTATTCTGAGTGACATCGCGTTTCAAACGCAGTCGTAACCTGAGAAGATGGTGGATAATTTGACTAGGCAAAGTTTCAGGAAAGAGGGTCACCATAACAAACACAGTTAACAAGAAAGAACCGGCGTACAACTAGACGCATAGTTTGTCGATTTGTCATGCAGAATAAGGGGCCTTTTGTACTCAATTATCAATTTCTAGATTTTTTTTATATTCGGTGGAAATGGTTCTTTGTGCAAAATGTTTCAGCCTATACATTTAAGTAACCTATAAATCTATTACTGATATAGAATTCTTCTACGAAATTCGCTTCCATTTTGTTTATATCATTACAATTTATACTTGCAATCAGTGAAATAATGATAATGTTCAAGCGGATTATGTAAATTAATTTCGCGTATATTAGAACAATTCCTATATCAGCAATAAGTATATTGATAGTTTTAAGCATTTTTGTTTTCTGGCACTACAAGTATCAAGTATTTATGTTGACACTCATGTATTAGTATAATCTCTCCTACAAAGACAGAACGCAATATTAAGTGATCTAAATACTTAATACTACAATAAGATGTAAATAATATTTATAAGATAGACTTTGGCACGTGACAATGCTTTGAATGTACTGAGAATAAACAATTGAACTATTATGTGGATTTTATTTTAATTACGTATGTTAAAACTCCAACCCGTGGACGCCACATGCAAATTATTTAATGGTTAATATTAATACATACATGACAGCCTCTGGAACGCGATGCTACGCAGAAGGCGCGGGTTAGATTCCCGCTCAGTGCAAATATTTGTATGCATTATTTGCATTAGTCTGGGTGTTTCTATGTATAATAATATGAAGCTATGTATTTACAAAAAAAGTATTTAAGTATGTTTATCTGTATTCTATAACACAAGCTAGTTAAGCTTACGATGGGTCTAGATATCGTTGTGTTGACAGTTCTATACATAATCATAACTTGATCCGTGGAGGGTTAGGTAGTGGTGAATTACATCCACATTTCACCAACCATTGTATTTGGTCCCACGTAATAATGGGTGAGCCTATTGCCGTGTTCCAGGTACTATTAATTATTGACCATCTGAGGCTTAGTCTGGGACGTATATATCTGTCTGATGGTAAACAGCCCATTCCCTTAGTTGTCTTGTACGACACCGCATGGGATGATCTGTTTGTTATAATGACGATATATTGTATTTTGTTTTTGTATTTGGTTGTAGTTTGTTTTGTCTTTATGAAGTATTAGGTTATTGAATTATAAATAATAATAATAATATATATAATCGCAATGTAGAATGCACGGCAATCCACACAAACCTCAGTGGTTTAAGGTTTGCTATGATTGTTATCGGATTGTATAATATTGTTGTAAAAAAAAAAAAAAAAAGATTGGGTGGCCCAAATTCTACTCTTCCGAGAACCACACGGCGCGCTATTTTATTAAATGAGTACAATTCAGTATATTTGTTAATTTAGATTAAAAATATCATCAAATTATTTATCGATCAAACAATTAGCCTATCGCAGTCCATTACTGAATGTAGGCTTCTCCTAATGTTGGCAGGCTTTGGTCTACTGTTTGCACGATGGACTATTATCTATTCTATGACGTTGACCTGGGTTGCTAAAGTATCAACTCATGTGCAAAGCTATAATCAAGCGGCCGCAAATTCAACAGTTTTCAGACAGTCTTGCAAAATGTTGCACCTCTTAATGAAAAGTCAGATCAACTAGTTGCTCACGCTATAACAAATAGGGAGACTTCAATAGTTTATAGTATAAAACTAAGAAGAGAAAGAACTAAAATAGTGCTGGATCAGACATCCAAATTTGGTGCTTAAATAATAAAGAGACAGATATATCCTTCAAACAATACTATTAAACATTTAAACTGTCGATAAACTGAGATTTCCCTAACAATACCACCGATAGGAAGGTGTTTTAACACCCACTAACACCCCTTAAATAATACTACTAATCCTTTAGATTGAATCCCACAAACAACGATTTCTAGATCTTGCAACAAGTGGAATATCGATGCCATTCCAAATTGCACTTTATAAATAAGCAGCAGGGTTGAAATTTACTTTAGCAAAACTAACCCTTTGTGTACCCGTTTCAAATTTTATAGCGCTGAATAAAGCGCAGTATTTTATTATTGAAACGTAACTACGTTAGTGGGTCGTTATACTATTCTGGATATATTAGATTTGTTCAGAAGAAACTCGATTTTATTTTATAAAAAGAAATGTTGTGGCATAGTGCAGTACTTGAAAGGACATTAATAAATGGGGACTGCAACTACAACGCCATGTAATGAATGGAAATATTTTGGCACACAAGGTAACTATACCAGCACTGCAAGTCGGTACCTATTGAAAGAACGTCTCCAAACCATCCTCTTTGGGTGGAAGAGGAGAGGGGTTAGATGGCAGTTACCACTTGATGTACTGGTGTAATCCTGTACCGCATTAAACACATTATTGGTAAGTAAAATTTATGACGAGAAAAAATATCACAGCGTTATCTAAAACTGAAATAAGCATGGCTTGTATGGGGGATTTCACGCAATTCAAATATACGTTAACAATAATTTTCTTAATATAACATGGATATTTATTTGATTGATTTTTTTAAGCATTTATTACGCTAACTGCAAAATTCTAATGCATCGGGAAGAATGAAATGCTCAGTTGGAAAAACATTCCCCTGTAAGTCGTGGGTTCAAGTCCCACTTTAGCAATTAATTTTTCCCGATGTATTCGAATGGATATTTATTTCCATAACTTCTTATTTATCTCTAGGTATACAGAACTGTTTACGAACGTAAGGTAAATTCCCTTCTCAAATTGACTGCAAATTTTCAATTAATTTGGTACTTACTAATAGCTGTGGTTCCCGGAATTTGTCACCACCCGCCAACTACCGGCAACTATTTCCTTTAATTTAAAGTTTGAGCCTTCGTGGCTCGGGTCGTAAAGTATTTAATGAGCTTTTTAGTTTGTTCAATTTTTGTTTTTCGTATCGTTTTAGATACAATATAAAATTATCGTATATAGCACAGAATAGATAATAATATAGTTTAGAAATGTCCATAAATATAATATATAAATAAATAATGCGGTAGCCTAGTGGTATGGGTAATGAAGATCTGAGGTAGCCTAGTGGTATGGGTAATGGACTGCTGAGACGAGGTCTCGGGTTCGATCCCAGGTTTACCATGCCACACACCAATGACTTTTCAATGCTTTTCGAATTATGTGTGTATTTATCGCAGGTTTATAAGTGCCCGGTTAATGGCAATAGGCTCGCCACATTGGGACCTAAACATAAACTGGCGAAATGTGGGTGCTAGCACCTCTGCCTACCCCTTCGGGGAATACAGGCGTGAGTTAATGTTATATTATGTTATAAATAAATAAATAAAAATATTCTAGACAACGCTATCTAGACTCATGGTAAGCTTAAGTAGCTTGTGTTATGGAATCTAGAATGCGAATAAACATACTTAAGTACTTTTTGTAAATATGCAAAAAACGTAGGTATGCAAAAGTAGAATTAGGAGTAAGTGAACCTAGGACACGCGGTGAAAGTGTCGTACGCATTGTGGAACTACACTAATATGATAACGAAGCTAATGCGCCCATCGAGACGATACAATTGAACATTATTCACAAAGTTGAATTTCGATGAAATACTTTAATCTACAAAGTCTCAAAATGATGTGTATGATGTGTCACTTGGTGGAATCTGCTACACATATTGAATAACACACTTGTAATTTTCCACTGAGTTTATTTTAATTCTGAACCTGACCGGTTTCGCCTTACGGCATTCTCAAAGGTTTACATTGAAGTACAAGTTTAGTGTATTATTCAATATCTCAAAATGAATACTAATATTATAAATGCGAAAGTAACTCTGTCTGTCTGTCTGTCTGTCTGTCTGTCTGTCTGTCTGTCTGTCTGTCTGTCTGTCTGTCTGTCTGTATGTATGTTACGCTTTCACGCCTTAACCACTGAATCGATTTTGATGAAATTTGGTATGAGGGTAGATTAGACCTTGAGAAAGGACATAGGCTATGTTTGGTCGCGATAACCGAAATCCACGCGGGCGCAGCCGCGGGCAAAAGCTAGTGAACTTATATGTATGGTAAGAGAAAATCTAAATGTTTTATTGATTTACATATATTGTTATGTCGTCCGAATTATTCCATGTACCAAATATTAAAACAATCCGTCAACTGGAAGGGGGGAAACTGAAGCATTAAGATCAATTTAAATACTTTTTTCGACAACATCGATCTGATGCAGATTGTACTTAATCAGGTGAAGTAAATTCAATTCTGTCCAAACTGGTAACTAAACTTCACACTATTGAAGTTTCTACTTGTTTTATATCGAGAGATGGTGCTGACTCCGAGGTACTGAACTATTTACACTTTAAGTTTACTAAGCAGATCGTTTTTGTCTCCAGGTTTCGGATTTTATAGTGACTTTGTTAGTGCATTCTGTTTACGTTTATCTTTCAGTTATTTAATTTTCAGTTGTGTAGTTAAGCTATAGTTCGTTCGCGTTAAGAATGCAGTGAGTCATCACTGTCTCAAATTACAAGCTCAAAATCACAGTGTCCAAAAAATTAAGTCTGAAAAAATATTTTATGATGCAATGAGGTTAGTAGACGCTGGTCGATAGAAGAAATGCTGCGAACATGTCTCACAAGAAGAAAATACCGTATGGCATTTAGATGACGTCATGGAACTCGCTGTATAAAGTTCTTTTATTATAAATACTAACGAGAATACTAGTGATAATGATTAAATAAAATATGATATTTATGACTAAATTAAGATTTTAAGCTTTTTATATTTTATCCTTTAAAATATAATTAGTTTCAATTATAACACATATGTGAATAGACTTTATGCACTGACTAATTACTGCATTCTTAACGCGAGCTTGTCAGAAATTTTATGGCTTCAACTACCTGTAACGACTGCCTTAAATGTTCATAATGGCAACCGGTATCGACGGATTTGGGTACTCTTCTATCCTAAGAAGACCTGGCTAGTGTTCCTTGGAACATATTAAAAGGGCGATTACCACGAAGTCAGTCAGGATTGACTTATGAAAAACATAAACTGACCTTTATAATGTGCTAAAAAGAGGTTGGCACATTATAAAGGTCAGTTTATGTTTTTCAAAAGTCCTAAAGTTACGTATTGCTTATCTTAAAATGTCTTGAGGCACATTTTAAGATATGCCTCAAGTAATATGTAACTTTAGGACTTTTGAAAAACATAAACTAAATTAAAGCGTAAAATGTGCTCAAAATATCCTCTATGCTCGCAGTATACGTTCCTTGAATGTATCTCGAAGATAGCCCGGGGTGCTATTGTGGCTTAGGTCCAAGATATATGGCCCAAACCACTTTTTATTCTCATTCTACTATAACCTAACAAATTAAGAAATACCTTAGGTCATTAAATTACTTTTTAATGATGCTTACGACTGGATTTAACGTCCTTCTCTCTCGAATGCTTTTAAACTGACTGATGAAATAGTTCTTTCTTCGTATTTTATTATTAAAAAAATCTACTTTTGAGGTTAGGAGTTAAGTCATGTCAGTCATGAGTTCACGGGGCATTCAGCGCCACTACTGTTTACAAATACTTGGAATGCGAATGATATACGTCAAATGACGTTTATATATTCTTGCAAGAATTAGGATAATAGAACTGGAATTGTAAGGGTTTCATTCCACACACGCTCAGGTTGAAATGATCTACCTGCTGTGGTTTTTACGATTCAAGTATAATAAGATTCTTTAAGAAGAGCACTAAAAGATTCTTCCATGTTCGGCGTCGCCCACGTACAGCATTTATCAATCAATCAATCAATTAGCCCACCGCAGTTATATGCCTACTAATCCATAATAATATTATAAATGCGAAAGTAACTCTGTCTGTCTGTCTCTCTGTCTGTCTGTCTGTCTGTATGTATGTTACGCTTTCACGTCGAAACCACTGAACCGATTTTTAAGAAATTTGGTATAAGGGTAGATTAGACCATGAGAAAGGACATAGGCTATGTTTGGTCGCGATAACCGACATCCACGCGGGCGGAGCCGCGCGCAAAAGCTAGTAGCATATATAGGTCACGATAATCATTTCTCATCGGATGGACCCTGTGTCTATCTGCCATCTAAAGTGGTTGGTACACTGCCTCATATCACGCAGCGTAGGGTAGGAGTGCGTGTTGTACTATAGAAAAAAGTGCGTTATCGCAACTTCAGTGTATTGCACTATGCATGTTTTGAATACAAATAGAGCTACTTAAAAGTAACTTAATATACAGTTCACTTTGTTGTACACCATTATGAAAATACAAAATAAAACAACAATACAAATGGCAGTACAAATGGTAGTCTTATTGCTAGGCGCGATTTCTTCCAGACAAGCAACCTAGCGAAGGCAAACCGGACGTCGGAGGTCGCGCAACGACCTCCGTCCTCCATGACCGCTAGCCTAGGGGTGATCGGTGGAGCCACCTGTCACCCTAGCAAAACTGCGCCTCCCCGTACCCGGGGCTAGATGGGGACACTATGGTCCCCACAATCCGAAGGAGGCCATTTTGACAGAGATGGTCCTGGGGCTGCCGGGGTGCGAGAGATATGCTTTCGGCAATTTCACCTCCGGCAACCAAAGATACAAGATGGCATGCGTTTTAGTCGGTTCGAGTCCGACATAACCACCTCCGCCGGCTCTGGGGAGGGTGGTATCCGTGGGGATTTATCGCACGACAAAAAAAAAGACAAGCAATCTACCCGCGCTCTAAAAAAATATATCGATTTCCCAAATATTTTTTATTATTTTCTTATGAAACTTGTACTTTATTCCATAGCAGTTATTTAGTTTGTAATAAACAGAATAACAAATGGGCGACTACAAAACGTGCATTCATTTGTCTGGTGATAAATGAGGCAATCTGTAGCATTTCATCTCATAGCATCTGAAGCGGCAAGTTGTTAACGAGTATGAGACGCGAACGTGGCGTGTGCTGTGACTACGATGGAACACGTACGGTAGGGGAAAATGTTATATTATAAGAATCTTGATTACTATAATATTATTGGAAATTGGAAATGTTTGTTCACGATGGGTGTAAAAACTACTGAATTTATTTCACATAATTTTTTTTACCAGACCCAAATAGGCCGCTGCAAGGACCGTAAGGCAAAATGGGGCTATATAGAACAGTGCCCCATGATTGCAAAGCCCTCCAAAGTCCATGCCACATAATTCCAATAAATTTTATTTACAATGTAAATTTATTCCGTTCGCAAACATATTATACGTCTATGCCGTCCTTGCTTTTCAATTTGCTTCAATTCTTCCATTCACTAAAATATCCTTGCATGCAAAGCATCGTCATTTCAACCCACATACCAAAATATTTCAACGTACGCCATATACCATTTACATTCCAATGCAACAAAACCAACAAGAGTCATTCAGTCATAAACCTCTGTGATATTTAACTGAAAATATTTCCATGCATTACATCTTCAAGCCGCTCTCGGGGTTCAGGGGGCTACCGTGGGTTTACATCGCAGAAATACTCGATTAGTGACAAACTCGCTAGCGTCGGAATTAGAATGAAAAAAAAAAACATTGAAAATTTTATTCCTACTTGTTTATGAACGTGACTCGATCTTTAAGTGTAAGTCACGTTTTCAGCTTGATTACTTGCTATTTATCTGTATTATAGTATAAAATAATAAAACCAGGCAAATACACAAATTTTCACTATTTTTTTTGCTTCCGAAGGGCTTTGTCCGTCCCAGTGGACATTGCTAATTACGTAGAAATATAGTACCACTATACTATGTCCGCTGTGATGGACAGTGCCAATTCATGGGTGCTTAATTATTTATATTTTTGGTTTTGATTCAATGTTGGTTTTTGCCTGTCAACAGTCTAATCGTGCTACATTACCACGAGTATGTCTTGTACCTTCGGTTCGCAGACGACATCGTCATAGTTGTGGAGTCGCTGGTGCAATTGGTTGAACTGATGCGCAGCCTAGGTATATGAAGCTTCTTGACGCATCGGCCTGGATGTAAACTTGGATAGAATATGTTGCACTGAGATTAGTCCGAGATATAGACGACACTCGAAGTTGTTCAAAAATATGTCTACCTAAGGTAGGGTATCCAGCTAACTAAAAACAATTTCAAGGAAGAACTAGTCAGAAGGGTCTTGGAACTGGGTTAAGCAGAATTTGGCAAACTCTTCAGGTCTGGTCCTCACCCCTACCGCAGTGCCTGTAAAAAAAATGTCTTCGACCAGTGCGCCCTACTTATAATGACTGACACTGATGGACGGTGGGGTTAGTTTATGACCTAAAAGTTTCGTAGCGGGCTATGGAGCTGTGGTTGTTGTGTATAGGCTAGGTATAGGCAGCAAATAATAATGAACAACACACGGTTTCACTGAGTTTATATTATTATGATGAAACACATTACACCTTACAGTCAGAAAGAAGGAAAGAAAGTTACAGAAGAGTTCACAAGCACAAGCAAATAGATAGGCGAAGTACGAAAACAAGTTAGCATATATTTTTACGAGATTAAATAGAAATAGGTAGCTAGATGCGCAAGCGCTCAGTATTAGCGGTAGACTGTCTATATCAGGTACGCGGCGTCCCGACGGCCGGTGGCTGTGACGTAGGCTATTGTTCACTCGCCGACCGAGGATCAATGCAGCCTTTATACCGTACGATACGATATGACTGCCTTCCGATTTTTGTCTAGCGTTAATTATTTTTACTATTAAATAATTATATAATAATCAATACTGATATAGACAGGTAAGTCTGCCACAGTTCTCCCCCCCAGAGACCGCCTAGGACGGGCGATAGTAATCTGGAAATTGGACCTTCCTTCCGAAACGTGTTTTAGTTAAGGTAAGTTTTACATTTTCCTGCATGTTTTCGGGTACTATTGAATCAGTCTTCGTGGTTTGAGCATCAGAGGTAAGTGAATACGCTGGTTTCAGTCGTTCTATAGTTACTGTCTGTTCCTTTCCCTTTATTAGTAACTTATAGACTTTGTCACCTCTTTGCAGGATCTTATGAGGTCCAGAATATGCTGGCTGCAGAGGTCCCTTAACGCTGTCATCTCTGACGTAAACGTGAGTTGCGAGAGGTAAGTCTTTGAAGATAAATATATTTCTCCCACAGTGTCTAGACGCCGGCTGAGGTCTGATGTTATTCATCGTGGAGCGAAGTCGGGCGATAAAGTCAGTTATATCCGTACTTTGGGTTGTTCTACAGGATTGCAGGAAATCACCAGGTAATCTCAGCGTCTCACCATATACAAGCTCGGCAGGTGATGCTTGAATATCTGGTTTGAAAGCAACTCTCATTCCGAGCAGGACCAAAGGTAAGCTTTCTGTCCAATTTTGGCTTCCGTGACATCTTATTGCCGTTTTTAATTGTCTGTGCATCCGTTCCACCATACCGTTACTTGCAGGATGATAAGCGGTTGTCCTGTTGCGTTGAAATCCAGCTAGTTCAGCAAGCTGTTTCATCAAAGCTGATTCAAACTGTTTTCCGCGGTCTGTAATTACTTCAACAGGGCATCCATATCTGGCGATCCAGTTACTGATGAACGCTTTGGCAACTGTTTCAGCGGAGATATCTGTCAGTGGTATTGCCTCAGGCCATCTGGTGAATCGATCAACTGCTGTAAGGCAATATCGAAAGCCATCCGATGGTGGTAGTGGGCCAACTAAGTCGATATGAATGTGTTGGAATCTGGCACTTGGCAGTTCAAAAGAGCCAAACGATGGTGTGACATGCCGCGTGATTTTGGTTGACTGACAAGCGTGACATGACTTTGCCCACTCGCGACAGTCTTTATTGATGCTGGGCCAAACATAGCGATCCGTAATTAATTTTGTCGTAGCATTGATGCCTGGATGACTGAGTGAGTGCAGGCTGTTGAATACGCGTAGTCTGAATTCAACAGGTACATACGGGCGAGGTGTCTGCTTTGAAGTGTCACAGTATAACTCCGTCCGTGTTTCAGGTATTATTATTTTGACCAGTTTAAGTGAGGTATGGCCTTCTACGATTTGCTTCAGCTCTTTGTCAGAAATCTGTGACAATGCTACTTTTTCCAGGTCAACGGGTTGTACCAGCTCCTCTATTCTTGAGAGTGCATCTGCTACTACATTGTCTTTCCCAGATATATGTTGCAGGTCTGTGGTGAATTGCGATATAAAATCAAGATGACGAAATTGTCGAGGTGAGCATTTGTCTTTTCTTTGTCGAAATGCAAAACAGATCGGTTTATGGTCCGTATAAACAGTGAAATGGCGTGCCTCAACTAGATGTCGAAAATGCTTTATGGCCTCATATATGGCCAACAACTCTCGGTCGTATGGAGAATACTTTTTTTGGGCTGGATTTAGTTTGCGACTGAAGAAAGCCAGAGGTTGCCATTCTTCGTTAACATATTGCTGCAGTACCGCGCCAATTGTAGTATCAGAAGCGTCAGTGACCAAGGCTAATTTTGCGTTCATATTTGGATGAGCGAGCAGTGTAGCGTCGCATAAACTTTGTTTGCAGGCTTCAAAGGCAGTCAGTGTATCACCTGTAAGTGTTACAGGATGAGAGCCTTTGACTGTCCCAGTAAGTAGGTCATGGAGCAGAGCTTGTGACTTAGCAGCACCTTTGAGAAATCGGCGATAAAAATTTATCATCCCCAAAAATCTTCTTAGCTCTCTGACATTTTTCGGGATGGGGTATTGCCTGATCGCTTCAACTTTACTCCCCATAGGTTTGATGCCAGCCGATGATACTGTGCAACCCAGGAAAGTGACTTCTTCTTCTCCGAACACGCACTTGGATGGGTTTATAACCATGCCGAACTCCTTCAGTCGAGTAAATAGCTTCTGTAGGTGCTGGTAATGGCTTGCTTGGTCCGGAGAAAATATCAAAAAATCATCCAGGTAACTGTAGCAGAATTCCAGGTTCCTAGTCATCTCATCCACGAAGCGCTGGAACGTCTGACCTGCATTTCTGAGCCCGAAATTCATGTACGGGAACTCATACATTCCGAATGGAGTACAGATGGCAGTCTTCGGGATATCCTCAGGATTCACCGGGATTTGGTTAAATGCTTTAACCAGGTCAATTTTCGAGAAAATTTTGCAGTCTGAGATGTTTTGCGTGAAGTCCTGGATGTGGCGGATTGGATACCTGTCCGGTATTGTGCGTGCATTCAGTGCACGGTAGTCACCGCAAGGTCGCCAGCCATCATCTTTTTTAGGGACTAGATGCAGAGGTGACGACCATGGGCTCTCCGATGGTCTAGCTATTCCAGCTTTTATCATATCATTAAACTCTTGTTTGGCGATCTTCAACTTCTCCGGTGATAGTCGTCTTGGTGTGCCATGCACAGGAGGCCCAGGTGTGGTCCGTATATAGTGGACTGTACTGTGATTTATTACACGATGAGTACCTG
Organism: Eilema sororculum; assembly: GCA_914829495.1. Taxonomy (NCBI): domain Eukaryota; kingdom Metazoa; phylum Arthropoda; class Insecta; order Lepidoptera; family Erebidae; genus Eilema; species Eilema sororculum. The sequence goes on along the minus strand of OU618538.1, from coordinate 24,649,825 downwards.
GGGGTCGAGTAACCTCTGGGAATCCTCGAAGAAGTTCCATGTACTTAGACTGACCAACAGTCGTTTTGACGGAGGAGATGGCGTCTGATGATGAAGCTGGCGCTGCAGTTGTCGACAACGAAGTGTTGTTGTCAATGAGGCGGCGGTTCCGACAATCGACAATCAAGCCGTAATGTGACAGAAAGTCGGCGCCAATAATAGCCTTGCTGACATCAGCTACGATGAAACGCCATGAGAAAGCTCGTCGAAGGCCGAGGTTGAGTTCAAGTTGTAAGAACCCGAAAGTGGCAATTGATGAACCATTAGCCGCCAAGAGTTCGTAAGAAGTTCTTGGTCGTCTGGATTTCGTGGCCGTGTGAGGGAAAACACAGAGGTCGCTGCCGGTGTCGACTAAGAACTGGGTTTTCGTTTTGCGGTCCGATACGAATAGGCGACCTGAAGAATTGAGGCAATCACTTGTCGCCATTAGCGACTGCCACTGGCTTTTCCCGCCTGATAATCGCAGGGTTTGATGCAGGTGCGCGCTTTGTCCCCATATTTGTGGTGATAAAAGCAGTTCGGGAACTTGCGGTAACTTGAGTTAGAGCGGGTTCGACTCTTGTCACGATGACCACCAGGTTGTCTCGAGCGTGATCTTCCCGATTTGTCCATCGATAGATGTTTGACTTGGCGGCTGAGTTCTGCAATTTCTCGGGAGAGCTTCTCCAGCAGTGAACCAGGGACAGTGTCAGCAGATGCAACTTGGGGTGTTGAAGGCACCATATCATGCACCTTATCTGCCAGATCTGAGAGGGCTTCTAAAGTAGAAGTTGGTTGAGACGCGATAACAGTCTGCAGGCTGGTTGGTAGGCGACTGGTCCAAATTGTACGTATAAAGTCGTCTGGGATATTTTTTCCAGCCAAGTGACGCAGATGACGCAGAAACTGCGATGGTCGCCTGTCTCCAAGCTCCTCGTGCATTAAAAGTTGAGTCACCTCTTTTTCTCTACTCGCTGATAACCTCTTGATTAATTCCGCTTTCAGAGTTTCGTACTTGTTATTTGCAGGTGGATTGACCAGGATATCTTTGACTTCAGCCGCGTATCGATGTTCCAGGTGACTAGTGACATAATAATATTTGGTCTCGTCTTCCTTAATTTTCGATAGGGCGAAGCTGCCTTCAATCTGAGCAAACCACACGGCAGGTTCTTCCGGCCAAAACGGGGGCAATCGGACTCCGACACGACATAAATCGTATGGTGTAATTGTCTTGTCGCCATCTTTGGCTTGTTTACTAGAAGTAGATGCATCGCCTGGTACCGACATTTATAATATTGTGAGGTTAGATTATCGTAAGTACCTTTCTTCTGGATGATCCGTGTAGGTGTTCTTCAAGAAGGTGTCCAATGTCGTTGTTCCCTCCAGTACGGGGTCACCAATGTGGTTGTTGTGTATAGGCTAGGTATAGGCAGCAAATAATAATGAACAACACACGGTTTCACTGAGTTTATATTATTATGATGAAACACATTACACCTTACAGTCAGAAAGAAGGAAAGAAAGTTACAGAAGAGTTCACAAGCACAAGCAAATAGATAGGCGAAGTACGAAAACAAGTTAGCATATATTTTTACGAGATTAAATAGAAATAGGTAGCTAGATGCGCAAGCGCTCAGTATTAGCGGTAGACTGTCTATATCAGGTACGCGGCGTCCCGACGGCCGGTGGCTGTGACGTAGGCTATTGTTCACTCGCCGACCGAGGATCAATGCAGCCTTTATACCGTACGATACGATATGACTGCCTTCCGATTTTTGTCTAGCGTTAATTATTTTTACTATTAAATAATTATATAATAATCAATACTGATATAGACAGGTAAGTCTGCCACAGAGCTAGCTTTGCTTGGAGTTTCTTTGAATAGGATTCGAAACGAGGTCCTCCGACGAAGAACTAAAGTTTCCGACATAGCTCGTAGAATAAGAAAGCTGAATTCTGAATTGGGAGTAGGCTGGCCTTATCTGTCAAAGGACAGATGGCAGTTGGAGCAAACGAGTCCTAGAGTAGAGACCGCGAAAAGGCAAACAAAAGTAAGACCAGATGAACCAGATGAACTAAAATGGATGGCTGGGACAGACTGGATGCAGAAGACGGAAGATCGGCAGAAATGTCGCACATTGGTACAGGCCTATGTCCACCACTGTAAAAATGGTAGATAGTAAAAATGGATGGATTGACCCGATAATATCCTTCTTGCACCTGTTCTGCAAGAAATTGAGCCTTTATTTCCAGTAAACTAGTATCATTTTTCGTCAATGAAGGAAGAAGGAGAAAGAAAGTAGTCTCATGTTGGCTATGTTTTATTACAAGCAAAACTCCCAGAAATTGCTTCCTGAACTCTCACATAAAGTGAAGTTGGGACACCAAAGGTCTTCATTTCTTATCAATTTTTAATTATATTCGTTTTAAAGTAATTTTTTTTTATTCAATTAAAGTTATTGTAAATATGCATTATTTGTCTCATTTAAATTATTTTCCCTAATTTGGCATTGTCCATCCCGGCGGACATGAATAAATCACTACGTAATTGGCAATGTTCGCTGTGGCGGACATGTGTTTTCACGAAAATGGAAAAGTGTAGAATTTATTATTCATTTTTTTTGGCGTTCTGTATAATATCTAAACACAGTTACATAAATAAAATCATGAATAAATAATTTTATACATGTTGCCAAATTAAGGGTTAAAGATTAAACTTAATCTTATCCAAAGAGTTGTTATTACAGATCTACTGAATTAGATTTAAAAACAAAGATAGAACATCGTAAACAAAATCTTAAAATATTGGTAGATTAACAGGAATTAAATATGTTCAGTAATAATACGATGAGATGCGGGTAGATGTTCGCAACCGCGTCGCACGGTCGACGATTTGTCGTGACACATTCGGACGTAAGCAATTGTACGGATTGGCCGCGCACGCGCTCGCATTGTAATTGCGGTGTACCAAATGGGTCGAATCGGGTTAGATTCAGTGTTGTGTTCCTCTTGCTCTACGAGAGGAATCCGGCCACGACCAGTGGAGTATCGGATTCTTGGTGGCGGAAAACAAAGGGTGGGACTACACTACACCGGTAACATAGTTTATATATATATACTAGCTGTGCCCGCGACTTCGTCCGCGTGGTACTTAATAAAAAAAATCAGTTTTTTGGCATTTTTTTTTTAGCCTAAGTTACTCCTTATTACATAAGCTATCTGCCAGTGAAAGTCCCGTCCAAATCGGTCCAGCCGTTCCAGAGATTAGCCAAAACAAACAGACAGACAGACAGACAGACAGACAGACAGACAAAAAAATTAAAAATATATATTTTGGTATGTGTACCGTATATACATTCATATGCATGTAGTAGAAAGCGGTTATTTTAATATTACAAACAGACACTCCAATTTTATTTATTTGTATAGATATATCTATACCATTTATCTAGCTAGGGCACATAAACATAATACAGGGTTCCGGACCAGAAGACGGACCAGCCAGCTGGGTAAGTGACCGTACTTCCTTTTAGCTCCACACTCATCGCGGACCGTCTTTTTTTTTTTAACCTTAGGGGAAAATCCTTCATGGATGTTATGCCGGACTCCTACCGACTAAAAACCCCCACGGTAACGCCCAGCAGCCTATAGTTGGGAGCCCCGGGTAAGCCCTCGGAAGGATGTCCCAGCGCTCCCAACAGACCCACGGCTACAATGCAGCCTCGTCTAGGGGGTGGTTCGGGTGCTATCCCGCGTCTATGGGTGGTTTTCGGGTATCATCCCGCTTCTTAGGCTCGTCCGTGAGTCGTTTGTCACGCTGCCGTCATGGGCCTGCTCGCGGACCGTCTGGGAATCACTGGCGATTTCCAAACAAAATAAAATATAAGTAACCTTACCTTACAGTCTCCCCTAAATCTGAACCTGTGCATTTTGACTGACGCTAGCGAGCTTATCGCTAGCGAGTATTTTTATGTAAACCCATAGTAGAGTCACAGAACGTGGATGGAAACGCGCAATGTTTGCGTAAGGCGATTGTTGGATACGTTCTTTGTACGCTCTCGCATTCTCGCATCCCTTCTCGTGCCCCCACTTGCATCGCTCCCATTCCTGTAAGAATTAGTTCGTGGGACCGTTTTGATGTAAGAATACTTGTAGTGGAAGCTCAGTGCTAAATGTGTACCATTTGTTTTGTCGTTGTAATTAGTTGGAGTAGATTGAGGTGGGACTGTATGTCAGTGTCTTGAGTTCTTTGTAATGTGCTGGTAACTTTTACTCTTACAATATTGCTGGTACTTTTTAGGGTTTCCTTCCCAAAGGGCTAAAACGGAACAGTGTCTAAGACTTAAGATTGTCTATTTGTTGTATGTCTGTCACCAGGATATATTTTTATTTGTAATATATTCTATTCTATTACATATGGCGGGCGATGTTAATGGCGGGCGATGTTAATGTTGACAATTCTGCCAATGTCAGTCGTGGGCCGGAGATTCGTGTTTTATATTATTCAGTAACAAGAATTATTGAGTTGACAACTTGACTGTTGGACACGTTGTGAATCTTGTTGGTGTTAGTAGGAAGGTACACTGAAACAAACACAACATGGACCCATCACACAGTGGACATCACATAATTTATTATAATGTATTTTTACCAAAAATATCTCTTAGTTGTTAATGTCATTGGCGTCAGCCACGGTGGCTGACATAAGTGACATTAAGCAACCACAGATAAAAATTACTAAGTTTTATTTCCCTTGTATGTTCTTTTATATAATAAGTGTACTGTTTAGGGCGTGTGTTGTGTTGAACCGTGATAGTTATACAGTTAACATTTTCACAGATGATGAAGTTCTGTTGCCGCTATAGCAACAAATGCCTGATACGAAATAAAATAATAAATTTAAGGATGCAATAAACTTGATTTTAAGGCGGCTACTGTGGAAACATTCTTTTTTTTTTTTTTATGGATTAGGGAGGCAAACGAGCAGACGGATCGCCTGATGGTAAGCGATTATGATATAAGCGCCGCCCATGGACACCCGCAACACCAGAGGAGTCACAAGTGCGTTGCCTTCCTTTTAAAAGAGAGTACGCTCTTTTCTTGAAGGTTTGAAGGTCGTAATGGTTCGGAAATACCGCTGGTGGCAGTTCATTCCACAGTTTCTTACTTGACCGGTTTTTCTTTCTTTGTTTAATTGATCAGGTTATATGAACATGTATTTGATCATCTTGCCCATTTAATACTCTTTAATACTCGTAATTCAATACAACCGTTTGAAGATTTATAACATTTTATTTAATTTTATTTACTAATATGACTACAAACTGACTACAAAGTTAGACAGCAAGACAATTCAAGAATACACCCCTTAAAACTAAAACGACGATTGCATGTTTCCTCGCAATAACGCGGGGGCGCCACTGTCTTCGCAGTAAACGGATGCGATTTATTATAATAATTTCCGTTTAAAATGGCCGCTCATCGCTTGTTTCGGCGTACGCGTCGCGTGACGATTGAAAGAGCCCGCCATGAGCTATGGGGATATCTCCGGTCAGTATTTTCAGTTATAATTTTGATTAACGTTTGTTTTGTTCCTGAATGAATGTTTGTGTTATTTATGAAACGAATGTTTTTGTCGATTTACTGAGTCTTTATACGTAGGTACTCGACATATCGTGTAGTTGCTCGGTTCTCATGTGTTTATTTGTCGTACCACGATTAGAACCACCTATTATAATACCATAACATTCTACACAATGCTATCTAGACCCATGGTAAGCTTAACTAGCTTGTGTTATGAAATCTAGAATGCGGATAAACATACTTAGATACTTTTTTTGTAAATACTTAGATATTATACATAGAAACACTCAGACCAATGCAAATAGCCTTATTCATGCATATAAATATTTGCACTGAGCGGAGATCGAACCTGCGCCTCCTGCGTAGCAGTCGCGTTCACTACCACCACGCCACAGAGGCTGTCAAACCCATAGTGATTGTCCTCTGACCTTCAAACTATGTGAGGAAAGTCTGCGCCCAAACCTGGTTTGTTGTTTAGCTACAAGTTACTTGGTTTACTTACAAGTTGACTCGGCCTGACAAATGTTGATAGAACCCTATATAGTCATACATAACCCTTATTGTAATGTATGCAAAATAAACGACAGAAGATACTAGGTATTCTTTACATAAGTACACTCACGCACAGAATGCAACGTTTCCCCAAGACGACTGATGGGGCTGAACACGTAATGCATGGCTAATTTTCTTGTTAACGTCGCAAACACATTCCAATGCCAACTTTGTTACCAGTATTGCAATACCAGGAGGGAGTGAGACTTTATAAGGACAGATCTTTATTTATTTGTACAGTCAACGACAAAAGTTGTTTAACCCTAAATATTTATTGGAATAAATGTATTAATAGTATAAATTGATGTATAAGTTTTTTTTATAATCCTCAGAATGGAAAATATATGTCATGTTGACAATTTTATGACAAGTTTCAAAGATATAAGTGTTTATGTTAATTAGAATATATTATACTTAATCAAGTAGGAAGATTATTATTATATTTAAATATAATAATCAAAATAAAAACTACATCATATGTTCTTAATTCTTAATTATTTATTGTACACAAACAGTACAGAGATCATAACATAAAACATTTCAAAGAACATGTACAAAGGCGAGCTTAACTCAAAATGTTCTGACAACATCACAATTTTCTAAGTTATTCATAGTAGGGATCGATCTGTTCAATCTGTTATACTAATCTGTGGCTAAGCAACAATATATAGCCAACTAATAAATGAAAGAAAAATGATATCATAACTGTACTAAATGATGATGATAAATGAAACACCAGTTTTATCGCACAGGCAAGGGGTATAAATCTCTCTCCCCAGACAACTGCCACAATTTTTAATACGTTTGAGACTTCACTGTTCACACACACAGCCGCGTTCCTCTCCGTATAATTTGATTACGTATGCATTAAGTGCATTTCCATTTCCTCACACTGAGTGGATTTGAGATCACTTTTAAATCCGCCGGTGCAACCTTTAATGATGCGGAGCTGACTTGAGCTTAACGGATTTGCACATTAGCGGGGATATAGTGACAGTTGCATTAATACGTGTTAAATCCGTTTCTGCTTCCATTCTTTAATATTTTTTCTTTGTTTATAGAGGATCTGATGCAAAGTTGGGATGTAAGATGTTTCTATAATGATAAGAAATGGTTATTTTATTAATGGAATGGGGAGGTAAACGATCACCGCCACCCATGGATACCAAAGGCAACACCAGAGGTGTCACAGGTGCGTTGCCTTCTTTTTAAAAGAGAGTATGCTATTTTCTTGAAGGTTTGAAGGTCGTATTGGTTCGGAAATACCACTGGCGGCAGTTCATTCTGGAGTTTAGTTGTGCAAGGCAGAAAATTTTAATCAAGGCAGAATATTGTGTGTGTGTGTGAATTTTTATTAATCGACTTCCGAAAAGAAGGAGATTCTGAAGTTTTGAGGTTGTATACGTATAGCTACGTCATGTGTGGATTTTAATTCTTTTTTTATTCGAAAGAGATTTTTTTTCTGAAATGGTCCCAAAATGGTCTGAAATTTCGCAAAGATCTAACGATAGGTTTCAGAGACAGGCTTAAATTTTTATCTTTGAGTTATATCGGTACATATTTAGGTTTTTACTTACTATACTTTTCTTTACATTACTTTTGTTCTTGAGACTTACTTTTTTTAAATATATTCTCTCTTAAATTACTTTGGTCTGCTTCCAGCAATCCCGAACAGTTTTAAACGGTCATACGCGCGCAAAATATGTTTAAAAAGAATTTGCATTACTAAAACTGAAATTTTTCAAAATACCATTTTGCCACTTACGTTCATATGCAGATAAAGCCTCGACCGCGAGCATTTCAAGAGAGCTTCACTTGATTTACCAGAGGAAAAAGTGCACTTGCTTTTTAACTTGTGAGGTACTATATTTCTGAGCTAAAAACCCAAGGACTTATTGTCTCAACTATCTCTCATCTCATTTTTATTGCTGCTGTTTTAAAGATGGTGGATTTTATTTAGCAATTTTTGTTGTCTTGTCCGTTATCAGCTTCTAGAGTTTATTTCATGATTTTGGTAATATTTTTATGCATTATTACAATAGCAAGATGATGGTAAATATTAGAATATAATATTTATTTGGAATAATATATATAGTTTAATAGGTTGCAAATTAATGTTCACCTTCTAACCTCTACCTTCATTATATAATCGCAATTGTAGTAGTTTTGTACAAACAATAATGTAATTGACATGAAGTCATAAATTATCTACTCACTTTGACGTTTCATATTACACTATTGCAATTAAGCTCAATTTCTTTGATTAATTTATGATATAACAAAGTTTACTGAAAAAATACATCTTCTGTTGCCAAATCTTAATAAAACAAGAAATTATTTAAAAGATCAACAAGCACGGTTCCATTAACTTCGTAATTTAAAGAACATCAAAGTCATTGAACAAACTGAAACACGTGTTCAAATCCAAACCAGAAGAGGGCTTATGAATAATGAATACGCTTTAAAAAAATTGAGAAATTACCCCATGCAAACGCAACCGAAGTTTCGGAAAATAAAAAAACAGTTCTGTACACGAAGCAAAAATCAGGGTAATTTGAAGTAAGATTTGCATGTTTGATTACGTAAAAACGTAACGAGAGAATCTGGAGGTCTTGATGGACATTTTTTAAATTCTTCGTTTTTACAAAGTCAAATTTAGTTTGCCTCTGAAGTATATAAATATTTATTTATGGTTATTCTTAACGAGGATACGATTAAAACCAATAGCTTTCGAAATTGTCTTAGAATAATTACTTCATCACTTGTGTTTACATCGAAACGTTTGATATCTAAGTCTATATATTTATAAAAGTTAGTTGACAGTATTATTCTGTTTTTTTATTATGGAATATGGAGGCAAACGAGCACACGGATCGGCTGATGGTAAGCGATCACCGGCGCCCATGGGTGTCCATGTGCAACACCAGAAGAGTCAGAAGTGCGCTGCCTACCTTTCAAAAGAGAGTACTCTTTTCTGAAAGGTTTTATTGGAATTAGGGTGGGAGTGGGACATATAAATGTCAAGAGAAGAGTAGATGAATGAACCCTTTAGCTGCTTTAACCTTTTAGCTGCAACCGGGAATAATGCTGCTGATCCTAACTAATGATGATGAAGACTATTACTGAGAAGTCAACTAATAAGATAAACATCAAAAATAGCGATCCAATTGAGAACCTCCTCCATTTCTGAAGTCAGTTAAAGAAGGCGTGATTCTCTTTCATACATTCAGATATTGGTATGGAAGCCAGGTCAACCACGTAAAATGGTCAGGTGAACTGTCGGACTCATACGGTTTGGAGTGCGGGGTGAGACAGGGAGGCCTGAGCTCGCCCACGCTTTTCAATCTTTACATCAATGACCTGATTGGGGAGCTTAATGTTGCTCGCGTGGGATGCCATATCGATGGTGTCTGTGTAAATAATATCAGTTATGCGGATGACATGGTGCTTCTGAGTGCCTCAATATGTGGACTTAGAACACTCATTGAAAGATGTGAAAGGTATGCGAGGCATCATGGACTGACGTACAATGTCAATAAGAGTGAAGTCATGATCTTTGAGGCTGCAAAGAAACAGGTAAAATTCGCTCCTACTGTAAATTTATATGGTATGCCTTTAAAGAGGGTATACAAGTTCAAATATCTAGGACATCTGCTGGTCTCCGGCCTCAGGGATGATGATGATATAGAACGAGAGAGAAGGGCGCTGTCAGTTCGGGCTAATATGATAGCTCGCAGGTTCGCGCGATGTTCTGCAGCTGTAAAAGTAACTTTGTTTCGTGCTTACTGCACTTCGTTTTACACGTGCAGCTTGTGGGCTCATTGTACGGCGCGGGCTTACAGTGCCCTTCGCGTACAATATAATAACGCGTTCAGAGTGCTGATGGGGCTGCCCCGATTCTGTAGTGCGTCGGGGATGTTTGCTGAAGCCAGGGTTGACTGCTTCTATGCAACAATCAGGAAGAGGTGCGCATCCTTGGTGCGACGGGTGCGGGCCAGCCCCAACAGCATCCTGAGCATGGTTGCCAGCAGATTAGACTGCATATTTATAAATAGGTGCTGCAAGGTTTCTTCTTCAGTGATAACCTTGTAGCAAGTTAAATGTAATTGGTTGACATTAATCATATGGATTGGTAGTGGGTGAGAATTGAGAATCTTAATTAAAGTAATGATTAGATTAGATTATTTGTAAGATATTATTATTTAATTTAAATTCGATAATGAAATTGATTTATTTATTTAAACTTTAGAGTACCCATATTTGAATTAGCTTATAATTTATTATTCTATTATAATAATTTGGACATAATATACATACTTTTATTAAACGCACCAGTGCACAAGAAAATACCATTGAGTGTAATGATATTTTCAGATGTTACGTTTCGAATAAAATCTTTATTGTCAATTAACATACTGACTTTAAATTTGATTTTAATTTTCATTGCACATTTTAATTACCCATCTTATGTACCTAGTGTCAATACCATTATTTCCTATTTTATTTTGACATCTTAATTTTATTTGTATAACTAACATAGCCAAGTAAGAAATTGTCACTAACCCAATGAGCCAATGTAGCTTAAATAAAGAATTATTATTATTATTATTATTATATCTAGTAAATACTGCGAAACATAAGCCTTCTTAGCAGTCAAGTAAGCCTCTTTCTGCCATCGTTCCACGCGACAGCAGTTCCACACTCACCATCTGGACAGCTGGCGGTCCACAACTGTCCAAACTTTCTGCCTCGCACAACTAAACTGTGGAATGAACTGTCACCAGCGGTATTTCCGAACCATTACGACCTTCAAACCTTCAAGAAAAGAGCGTACTCTCTTTTAAAAGGAAGGCAACGCACTTGTGACTCCTCCGGTATTGCGGGTGTCCATGGGCGGTGATCGCTTACCATCAGGCGATCCGTCTGCTCGTTTGCCTCCCTAAAATAAAAAGAAATAAAAAAAAAAACATTTATTTCAGGCCATTTAGACCCATATTAAAATTACAAAATACAAATCAAACATAATTAGCTGTAATATTGAGGGCTATATGCGAAGAACAGATTGGCTTCATTTATAGCCCTCAATATTACATTGTCCGATACATGCACCCGTTCCATGAATGCGGCCTTTGTTTTTCTGATGACAGCATAGAAGTCATCGATTCTGTTCTCCGCGAACATACCGGACGCACTGCACCGCCATGGCAGCCCCAGCATGCATCTAAAAGCGTTATTATACTGAACTCGTATGGAGTTATACGCACGTTTTGTACATTTGCGCCAGAGCTGACATGTGTACATCGCCCGGCAGTACGCGTTAAACAGAGTGACTTTTACTTGAAAACATTAAATCTATATTTAAACGGAAGAACAATAGTTACTCAATTAATACTTAATAACTTATATTATCTACCATCAGAATCATTTCTTGACCGGGTCACTATCCAGGCAGACACAATACACTTTTGAGTAATGATTGTAACAAACGAGGATTTTCTTCGACCTTATCTTGAACATCAAATTATCAGAAACAAAGAGCGGAAATGTAATTTTCTACTACGAGTATAGTTAGGAACAATGCTCCTTAGGAACAAAATTAGTTAACTGTGGCAGCGATTAATAGACTCAAGAAAATACATTACGTTTAACAATTTATTTCTAAGTATAGATTTCTTTTGTTCTTTCTTGACCAAACGAGTGGAGCCAGCCAGAGTCTCCATTTCGACAAGGTTGCTGATTTTACTTTGGTCCGTTTTTATGTCAGTTTGTCAATTCGAGTATTTCTTAACCGGTATTCACCTAACTTAGCACACCATATTCTTTGATTTTTTCCTAGCTATACTTCCAAAAAGAAATTAACAACAGTCACAATGTGTAATCTCACCCTCAAACTTGAGAGTAACCCCTCTCCCATTAGAGAACTTGACGGCCTGTACACCTGTACTCATCCCATAATAAATATATTTCAATACTAAAAAGTAAAGAATACTTTTAATTAAAAACAAAATTAAAATCATATAAAAATTAATTGGCTTTGCAATGTTTTGTTAATTTCATTTCAAACATTAAATGTTTTGGAGGTAATTAAGTTGAATTTATTTACATTTTGTGTTTTTTTTTATAATTGCCTTTGAGATGAAGTCCATTACAGATGAGTAATTACGAATATATTTAAACTCACTTGGTTTTAGGGTACCGTACGAAAAAGGGGAAAGGCAACCTTTGTAGGAACACTTAGTTGTCCATTCGTATGTTTGTATGCCCGTCAGCCAGTTGAACTCAATATAAAATACTCTGTAATATCTTAAAGTCGTGAAATAATCAAAATTCTAAGTCTATAAAATCAAAAGACATTACTGTTTGGTTCGGGCGTAAGATCATGTTGATTCATGATGGTGCAGAATAGAGACATGCTATATCTTCCCCTGAGTGTTGTAGAATTATTTGACATGATGCCCACAGCTACATTCTATCATCGCACCGCTCGCCATAGACAGGGAATTCATCCCCACACATTGCATCCGAATACGGTGCGTACGGTGCGGTATGAAAGGAACTTCATCCCACGTACGCTCAAGCTGTGGAATGAACTCCCTGCCATGGTTTTCCCAATCGACTACAATATGGGGTTCTTCAAGAGGGGCATTATAAGGTTTCTTCAGGGTAGGCAGCGCGAGTGTAACGCCCCTGGTGTTGCATACGTCCATAGGCCGTGGTAACCACTTTCCATCAGGTGGACCGTGTGCTTGTCTGCCACCTAAGTGGTATAAAAAAAAAGCGACTAAAGAACATCTCCGTTCTCTATCCGACAATGAACATACAGCCCATTACAAAGTGCCCACTGGACGGTAATATGCTTGCTCCCTACTGCGTACACCTCTGCCTATCTCATCGGGGATTAACAGGCGTGAATTATCTTTAAAAGGATGAACTTTCGTACTTTTCAATTGCAGTTTTGTACGGAACCGTTAGTGCACGAGCCAAACTCGCACTTGTGTATTAAATAAACCTGTAATATTTAGTACAAAATTCATATATATATTTACTCTAGAATTTTAATATCTTTCCAATTTTACTTTAACGTTATTTAATATTTTCAATTATATTTCAATAGAACCTTTCATAGCCTTTGAGAGCCAATGATTTATTAACTGTGTAAAATGTGAAGAATTATGTTAAAGACCTTTAGCTGTATTAATTAACCGAAAAGTAAAAAGTACAAACTATGTCAAAAAGGTCATACTGTGAATACATACTCAAAAGTATGTCGTGTCTATTCCAAAAATTACTACTCATACTCGTCAAAATAATGTTAAATAATTTTCGGCTCTGTTATGTTCTTGATTCATAATTGTTTTACATTTTATTTTTAAATTTTTCATAAAACTTTGTATTAACATTTTTATAAAAGACAGAGTTAAAAAATACAACTAGATAACTCGCTTAAAAAGCACCAAAAAATAACAAGTGATTCCCACAGAGATCCGCCATCTTTTTTTTAGTTCATCAAAAATGCAAAACTTCATGAAAATGTATGCGGCGGCTGTGCGTTGCGAGTCGTCGCCTCGACAGAAAAATTGCTCAGTTGTTTGTGATGCAGATCATATCGCTGTATTGAGAATAGTTTGTATCAGGCCGTTTGTAGAGATACAAACGGTTGGAAATTTTCTTCTGATAGGAATATTGAGATAATGAAACTGTATTTTCGAAATGTGAAGCACTTTGTCTTTTTAAACATGTTGGTACATGTTTACGATGGTGACCCTCTTTCCGAGACTTTGCCTTTAGCTTACCATCAGGCTAGAAGTCAAATTGACGTGTCCTTTATAAAAAAGACACGGCCCACAGCTGTTAACAGTGGTGGCACTCAGCTTGACGGCCTGATCAGAATTTACGCCCCGCTTAGAGGACCCGGGACTGTAGGAAGTAGGAAACACGTGAGCTGGCAGAGAGTTCCAGGTCTTAATAGTGCGGCATAGAAATGAGTAACAAAAACGCTTGGTTCTGGCAGGTATATTCTGCACCTGTATTGTATATTAGTAGCTGTAGTAAGGAATGAACGGCTAGCAAGCTAAGATTGCCAGAAGCTATAAATTAAGTACTATTGGATATCTTCGAGCATAAAGCATCTATAATTCCAAGTGGTAGAGGTTGTAACCCCTTTCTTTCCTTTTCACTGTTGCAATCGGTGCTACGGTGGCTAATTATGTAGGTATACAACTCCTCACAAGCTGTCAAGATATTTTATGTAGTCACAAGATATCACAGTTGAAGCGTGTTCAGACAGAACCTTAGAAATCACACTACGGTTAAAGTTTTTAAGTTATAAGGTGAATTCTCTACGTGTATTAAGTGATGCGCAAATAGTACGACTGATAAAGATATATCGATGTAAGGTATTATGTTTAATCTAGTCACAATCATCATCATTTATCTGATAGCATATAAGAAGTTTTCCCCCCGCTTGCTCCGAATCCTAGGGTTTTCTTTCCATTTTAATATTGATTGGTTCTGGTTATTAAAAGAACCAATGCCGCCTGATCTTCTAATAACGAGAGGGAAACCTAGCTCCTGAGCTGCATCTGTTGATTAACAGGTGTATAAACTAGAATGTGAGTTTTGTTAAGCCCACGAAGACTGCTACAAGTAACTATACAGAAATCAACATCAAAATTGCTCTTTGTCGTGTTATATGTCAGACTACTATATCAATACTGTAAAATAAATGGTCGCAGCACAATAAATGTACCGATAAATCTTCCTTTGGAAAGTAAATTAAAAACCTGACAGATAGTAAGTGGGGGGTAGTGTAGAGAGGAGGTAGGTAGGATAAAATATTACATTTAGTATACGTAAAAACAGGACACTGGCAAATTGCCAGACTGTTTTTTGCTGCCAATGTATCTTATAGATTTATAATTTAATCGAGATTAGATCGTGTTTGGGATATTTTTGGAGCTATTCGCTTTAAGTGTTTTTGCAGTTTGAAATTTAAGTTTGGATGCGATTGTAATTTAGTGACAGATGAAGAAGTGAAATGTGGGTGGTGTTTATTCACCTCTGTCCAATTTCTTTAGTGATTCCTTTGGGAAAGCTTTCAATTAATTAAAATTAAGTCCCTAGAGTATATGTATCTTATCTTATCATTTAATCTTTCACAAAACACATATGGCTCCTTGCTTCCACTCAAAAGTATAAGATTACCTTGATTAATACAATTTTAAACTTTCGAAATTCAAACATCACTGTAAAAAGTCACAACTAGATAATCCTTTGAATGTCTAACGCTCAACAAAAGTTACTTTAACCTTTTTCTCTCCAAGTTTTGTCTTCGTGTCGTAATTTGGTATGCAACAGCCGTTCGTTGTGCATGGGCTAATTGCAACCAGCCGCGGTTGGCCCACTGCCAACCAATTCCTGGCGGGTTCTGCTGTGACAACATTAAGGACCAGCTTACGCGCTCCAAAAACGTGTATACGTGGCAACTTTTTCTTGAAATTGGTACACATATTTGGCCTCTACACAAAAAGTTGTTTAATTTGGTTGTTTATAAATGGTGTGAAAAAGAAACGTAAACATTGTAAATGTTTGGTTTGGTAAAGCATGTAGTGGCAAACATGGAGAAATAGAAGTTTGATAAATAACAATATGAAACGTGAACGAATGAATTACTTGGTTGACGCGGTGAAGGTCAACCTAGACGTACATTTGATTTTTTTATACCACGTTTAATGTGTAATGGTACCTACCAACCACATACGTATTTCGATCAGATCTAGGAAGTTCTAAAATAACGGGTCAAGTCAAAAATATCCGCAATCGGTCAGAATGTATGACGAAGCATTATTAAAACGAAGAAGGGGTTAAAGTTATAAAACTGTTGTGTGGTTGAGGCATTATACTTCATACGTTATGCAAACTTCTAAAAATCCAATGAAATTTTGATCCAATTGATCCGATTTACAGAAAATGTTGATCATGATAAACGATTCTTTGAACATCGAACTTGTAAAGATATGTAGTATAAAACATATTCAAATATCCATTACTAAATCCGAACATATTCGAATCACTCGCTTTTTGAATAATACATAAAGTTTAGTTTGAATATAACTTTATTTATTTCAAAAGACATATCAAATGGAAACGTAAACCCCTTAGGAGTCAGAGGTCAGACAACGCTAGATGTTGGTTGAATTCTAAAATATGTATTCAACGTACGAGTACCTACAAACTCATATATCAAAGATTACTTTTGCTGGTTATAAGTGGTTTTGACTGACGTTTTATAATCAATATTATTTACACTTTTAGAGCACGATGTTAACAGTAAATTGTATTTATAATATTGGAAAATTCGTTTATTGCGAAACGGAGTAGTCTATGCCTCGCTGAAGGTAAAAACTAGGCCCACTGTCCACGAAGGCGTAGCTTCATAGACGTGTATTTAATTTTATTTAAATAGGGACAACAAACAATTACAATATATAATGTTACAATCATTTAAAGCAAACATGACTTATATAGGTAATGTTGTAACCCACTACGTGCTCCACGGATAAACAACTGAAAATCGGAGTGTGCCACTAGAAGCTACATTACACACAGTGCTGACAAAATACATAATAATATGTGGAAGAGTTCACTACATTAAATTCATAAGAATACAATAAAAACATAACAATAATATATAATTTCAGTAAATAATCAATTAATGAATTAAGTGCAGTACATAAAATTCAATAACATTTAATTATAAATTAATAAAATCCATACAAAACAATGTAACTCTGTCGACGGAGCGTCAGCGTCGCGCTCGCGTCGTTGCATGCAAACTTCACGATGCCTGGCGTACCGCATGTTATACGCTCAGGCAGGTGGATTAGAAGTGAACGCAAGTGTTTCTTTTCGTAAAAATGGCGACAAATGAATGAAAAGCATGAAAACGTACGCGTGCAATAAGCATCGTGGATAGTGTTCAGTACGCTGGGCTGCACAAGCAACAGATCGTATTTTGAAGCATCTATGAAGCTACGCCTCCGTGGACAGTGGACCTAAGCGACCTCAACGTCTTCCTTGCGATGACTGCCCTGTGGTACTACCCAATGACAGTACTGTTAGTGTCAACCACACTACCGGTAGTGTTAAAGGTACAAATTATTATTTCCCACGTCACCATCAATAGAGCCAAAGAGATATGCATGGATACCCTTATAACCGTGGTCTTTTTACGAGACCTGCTATACCTTTCTTAATTACTTCTTATTTTTCAGTGATATAATTCTGCTATAGTACCAAAAAAGTAAGGAGATCAAAAGTTCACCTGATATTTTTTTCAGTAGCATAAAAACTTTTCTTCTTACCTCTTTCTGAAGTTTATACAGGTCCGCAGGTTCAACCTCAAACAGGAGAACTAAATAAAAATAATGATCCGAAAAGACCCAACTTAGGCAAACACATAAATTGTTGCGCTAGTTGAATACTTTGCGGAGTACGAACCAATAACTTTACCTTCAAGCTAAAACTCACTTTAATTCATAGACAAAAAGCTTGAAATTCACTTGCAATGTAACTTATAACGTCTTCAATTTGATACGTGTTTCCGACAACTAACTTATGCAGCGACTATGAATGTTTTCTCAATTGAAATAGGGTTTATTTTTGTTTGTTTAAATTTTTGATCTTATAAGGACATGTTAACGCCTTTAGAAGCGACGAGATAATTTATTAAGGGTCTGTTGCCACTTTTTTCCACCCCTTCACCATTTGTTCTTAACTTTCGTAGCTGCTAGTGATTTTGAGGGAACAGTTTTTCTTCATGACATATTGTAAAATGTTGTTTTAGTACGTGTGTTAGGGGCTTAGGAACTTGGTTATCGAATGTTTGACTGAATTTTTTATAGCATTTTTTAGTGATTTTTTATGCTAACTTTAAAGTTCGAAAAACATAGGAAAAAATTAAACGCTCAAGTGAGACTTGAACTCACGACCTTTCCCTTACAGGGGGAATGCTCTTCTAACTGAGCTATTGAGCCACACCTGAACCATTTCAAACCTTCTCTTTATATCCGTCTTTAAGGACGACGGTGGTGCCATCTACCTAAATTCTTGTTCGAATGTTGCTTTTTTTTTCGAAAACGGGTTTCTGTAACGTACAAAAATTAGGTACATCATCAATTTGATAGCCTCCGAGGCGTAGCGGTAGTGAACGCGGCCGCTACGCATGAGGCGCGGGTTCGATCCTCACTCAATGCAAATATTTGTATGCATGAGTATGGACTTCGGACGCGACTGGGATTAACGCTAACATGAAGAGAGACAAATATTACATCATCCTTTGCATTCAACTTTGTGTCCGGTTAAATATGGTGTGGTTTCTTTTTTCCGGCAATATTGGGAGTGACTGCTATCTGACCTCCTAGCCTTGTGAGTTTTGATTAGTAGCACTGACAAACTTTTATAGGTCGCTTTTATAGGCCTCCATCTTGACCTAACTATAGACAGCTATATACTATAGTCATAGGCTATAGACAGCTGGGACCGGCATTTAACCTGCCCTCTAAAAGCACATAACATTTACATGGAACACCACTAAATGGTCCCCCATGTAATTGGTAAACACGCCTAGGCAGCTTTACTCATGGGTCATTTACCGAACAATAAAGACACTTTTTTTTAATAACAGGACACGTCAACTTGACTAAGAGTATGTAAGGAATTAAAATGTCACCAGTTCATAAAACAAATATCAAATCTCAAATATGCATCAACTAAATTAAAATCTAGAAATTATGTAAAAGGGGCTGTTCATTAGAAAATATTCTACTAAAGACATTTTAAGCCCGTGCTTATATTTCTTTGAACTCAATCTGTAAAAGTATGTGTAATAAAAAGTTTTAATTTATATATGAACTTTAGGCGATGGTGTTAAAGGCGAATTTTGAATGTTTCTATTACAATATTTCATATGTTTCACTTAATGTAGGAATCGTTGCCTTGTAAATGGTTTCTTTCATTGCAATTTAGGATTCCGTGGGTGCTAATTGGGTTAGTAATTTCTAATTATTTTATCGTAATACTTTGTAGAATTATGTATGATTATGCAAATACTAGATGTGGAATGAACTCTCTGCTGTGGCTTTTCTAACCGACTACAATATGGGGTTCTTCAAGAAGAGCATTAGAAGCTTTTTATAGGGTCGGCACCACGAGTGTGGCTCCCCTGGTGTTGCACAGAGGAGGCTCTACAGACGTTGGAAGCGGTAACCACTTTCAATCAGGTGGGCCGTGTGCTTGTCGACCACCTCAGTGGAATAAAAAAAGATAATATTGAATTTAAAAAAGGAACCGTGATAGTGTGTGCTATTTTTCAAAGGTCTCTTCGTCCAAAGAATTTCTTAACATTAAATCAAGGAAGCTCAAGAGAAATGCTTATAGTCCATAGCAAAGCATGCACTAGTCTAGAGCCGGTGTTAATCAATCTGCCGCACCATTAAAATCTGGAACTCCCTGCCTGCCCACGTGATTCCTTCTACCTACAGTCCCGGGTCCTTTAAGCAGGGTGGGAAGAAGCATCTGTTGAGGCTGTCAAAGCTGAGGGGTACCATTTTTATCATGGTGCGTGTTTTTAATGGTGTCTTACCTGCGACTTTGCCTTCAGCTTACCATCGGGTGAAGTCAAATTGACGTGCCCTATATAAAAAATACTAACAGTCTACAGTCCACTGTCTCTACAATAATTATTATGAGATAGACTAATCATGTAGTTTAATTATAAGATTATCGTAATTTTATTTTAATTTATTCTTTCATAGGAATGCAACTAAAGCTGATTCGGAGCACCTTAGCATTTATAAGTCTGTTCTTGTCAGATAAGGTCTAATGACCTTTGCTTACTCCATAATTTATTTTCTTTACGTGATATTCTTGGAACTATTTCTTAGAACAGGTTTTCAATTTCTTTAAATAAATATTTAATACTTTAAATAATATTGATTTATTTATTACTCATTAGCACTCTTTTATTCAAATTCTGCTGAAGTAATCCATAAAAATGAGAGAAAAATTACTGTAACATTCTTGGTATACCACTTAGGTGGTAGACCACTTAGGTGGTAGACAAGCACACGGCCCACCTGATGGGAAGTGGTTACCATGGCCTATGGACACGTGTGTAACACAAGGGAGTTACACTTGTGCTGTAGACCCTATAGGAACCTAATAATTACTTTTCTTGTCTCCCATAAAAGTACCAGGTCCTTGCGGGGCATGAAAAAGCATCAAGCCGGCAACGATGACCCTTACTCCTGAGATTTGTGGAAATGTAGTCACATGAAGCCGCCCTATGTCTATGCTATCCAAGAAATCAGTAATAAATAATGGATCAATCCTGAAACTACTGGACCGATTTAAGGAGTTCTTTCACCGTTGGAATAATATATTATCTCCGAGTAACGTAATTCACTTTTTATCCTGATATAACCACAGACTCTTTGGCGTGATGGTAGTGAACGCGGCCGCTACACAGGAAGTCCGGTAGGATCCCCGCTCAGGCATTATTACAGGCTACAGGCATATTTTAATTGGTCTATTCGTGCCTCGGACCCAGTTGCCATACGACCATTTATGGCAGTCATTAGGGGTATTTGGAGCCCTAAAAAGTCTAACAACTGGTATTACTACAATGCTTCGATATAGTCTTTGAGTTGTGGAGGTCAGATAGCAATCGCTTCACAGAAAATATCGAAGTTTTGCCAAATTCGCTGTTAGAATGGTAAATTGGACCCCAAACTTCGAACTGAAAGCTTCAGATGAGACTGGGATTGACGCTAAGATGAAGAAGAAGATCCTCACAGTACCAGGATTTATGGAGATGAAACCGCGAGGCCACTAAAAAATAATACTTAGGTACTAAGCTATTTTTAACGCTGATCTAGAACGAATCTGTCTAATAGTTTTAAGTATAAGTTGTAACAAATAGCGAACATAGCCATGAGAATCCACTTACCCTAGTTTTGAGTTGAGTGTGAGCATAAACAAGAAAACTTTCGACTTTACGTAATGGCACTACCGACAAAATGTGAAGTAAAAGTTAGAAAAATATCCATTCATGCGATCCATTATTCAACAATGAGTTTATGAAAATATTCAAAATTGATAGTGACTCTGTTATTCAACAATGAATTTATGTAAATATTCAAAATTGATAGTGACTCTGTTATACTCGTATTCAGGAATACCGTTTTAGATATAACTAACTGACCCAGCAAACTTCGTACCGTCAATTTTTTTCCGCCCGCGTGACGTCAAATCCTGTTCCCGCTGCCCGCTCTACTATATGAAACACAATAATAGTATAGCCACTTATAATTCAACCTAGAAAACAATAAATTTATTTTTGTGCAGTCGTGTAATAAGAGTCTCATCATACAAAAATTATATTAAACCAGCTTTTGCCAGCGACTTTGTCCGCGATAAGTTTGTAATAGAAAGGTATAAGACTTCTTTTCCTGCGACTCAGTTATATAATAGTTCCTTAAAGATTCTGTGAGCCTGGTACTTCATGCGAATGTACCAAATTATAGATACTGATCCCGTGACCGTGACCCACAGGAACCTATACCCGGGATAAAAAGCGGAATGAAAAGTATCCTAGGTCCGTCTCCTGGTTTTAGGCTACATCCCCACAATTTTCAGCCAAATCGGTACAGCCATTCTTGAGTTATAAATAGTGTAACGAACACGACTTTCTTTTATATATATTTTGATAAAAAAAAACATCACAAAATTATCATCTCTTTCATTTAAATATACGGAACCGCCATTAACTTAACATTTAACAACTTAACTATTTTTAATACCAGCTGTATTTTTAACTCGGCCTCTTGCTTTGGCTCTAATACACCGTGGCTAGCACAGTAATTAAAAAAATATTTCTCAAGGAAACCAGTGGGCAAAAGAAACCTCTTAGAAGGGTGTTTGGTAAGCGCTTGGGGTCGAGATCAAATGGTTTATATAGGGTGCTTTTGTATGTGAGTGTGGGGTTATGCAATTAGGTAGATTCAGCTTACTCTCATAAGTACGTGTGGGTAAAAAGAAAGGGCTTTTACAAAATGATTATATTTTAATGACGTTTTATTTATAGAAATAAAAATGTTTTGCTTTATTCGTTACTAAACTTAAGAACGGTATCATTGATTTATGGATTTGGATGACACTTTTTCTCTATTTTTATACCACAAAGTTTACTTGAAAGAAATTTTGATGCCACTCGCTTGACAGTAATATGCTCGCTACGCGGGACCAAAAATCATAGTTAACGAAATTCGGGTGTTAATACGCCTCTGCTTATCCCTTCGAGGACTTACAGGCGCGATTGTATTCTTTTTAATAGAAAATTGGAACCGAAGTTACTAATATTTCCTCTAACCCCTCCAACTAAGCTAAATTGCTTGTGCTAGGAGTGGGTTCACGTCGTTGGTGTAATGGCCAGGATTAGTACCCGGGACTTCTTGATCGTAAGGCCGACTCCTTCACCATTAAGCTACCGACGATAGTTAAAACATAATATAACCCTCTTCTTCTAGTTTCACTTCAGTCTAGTAAAAATAGTCACGTTCATACTAAAATCTTATTCTATTAACTCAAATGAAATTCAAAATGATATTCGAAACCACAAACTTCCCTTCGCCACGAGTTCAGCACTAAAACTGCAGTACAGGTACGGTTCCCGAAGTTTCGCTGTAACGCAACCGAAAATGATCTCACACGGAAATTGAATCTTGAAGTTAGCGCTAGAGACACCAACTTTGATCATAGACATGATAAATCACAGTTCTGTTGTTATTCTAACTGAAAACGTTCCTCGAGTCTGAGTGAATATGTTGGAGTTTAAATTCATGAGTGCTCTCGTGATATACATACATACATTATTATCGGCAGAAGGTTTGGAGGATGTTGATGACATTTACATTACTGTGTTTGTTTATACTCGAAGAAGTTATTGTAATACGGCGTGTGGTGTCGAAGGGTTTGATTCTCACTCAGTATAAATATTTGTGTACACTCAGCGTCAGTAATATCTTGACGATAAAGTCTCAAAATGATCTTAAAGCTCTCGTAATCTAAAATAATAAAATCATAAAAGAGCAAACCAAACTGTTTAATTTATCAGTGGCGTAGCGGTAGTGCACGCGACTGCCACGCAGGAGGCGCGGGTTCGATTCCCGCTCAGTGCAAATATTTGTATGCATGAATTTTTTTTTTTTTTTTATACAGGGCACGTCAACTTGACTTCACCTCGCCTATGGCTATTTGCATTGGTCTGGGTGTTTCTATGTATAATATGTATATATTTACAAAAAAAAAGTATAAAAGTATGTTTATCCGCATTCTAGATTCCATAACACAAGCTAGTTATGCTAACCATGGCTCTAGATAGCGTTGTGTAGAATAAAAAATATATATATATATATATAAATTGTATTACTGTCCGAACTAAAGGTGTGTAATTTGGTACAATCTATATCAGTTTTATAGAGCATGCAGTATTTACCTATAATTATTTGTCACACTCGACTTAAATCTAACTTAATGTACCTAATTGATGTAACTTGTAACAGTGTAAACAAATTTTTGAATGAATTTTTTATAGCATTTATTATGCTAACTGTTAAGTTCGAAAAACATTGGAAAAAATGAAATGCTCAAGTGAGACTCGAACTCACGACCTTTCGCTTACAGGGCGACTGCTCTGCCAACTGAGCCATTGAGCACCACTTGAATCATTCCAAATTTTCCTTCTCTTTATATCCGTCTATAAGGGCGACGGTGCAGCCATCTACCAACATTCTTACGAACTGTTGGAAACAATGAATGATTTTTCAACCATTTTTAAACATTGAATTTTGATGACTGCGCCCAAATATTTGAATGAATTTTTTATAGCATTTATTATGCTAACTGTTAAGTTCGAAAAACATTGGAAAAAATGAAATGCTCAAGTGAGACTCGAACTCACGACCTTTCGCTTACAGGGCGACTGCTCTGCCAACTGAGCCATTGAGCACCACTTGAATCATTCCAAATTTTCCTTCTCTTTATATCCGTCTATAAGGGCGACGGTGCAGCCATCTACCAACATTCTTACGAACTGTTGGAAACAATGAATGATTTTTCAACCATTTTTAAACATTGAATTTTGATATAAAGATATAAAGATATAAAGAGAAGGAAAATTTGGAATGATTCAAGTGGTGCTCAATGGCTCAGTTGGCAGAGCAGTCGCCCTGTAAGCGAAAGGTCGTGAGTTCGAGTCTCACTTGAGCATTTCATTTTTTCCAATGTTTTTCGAGTGTAAACAAATGTTGGTAAATCATAAAATAAATAAATAAATCAGAACAATCCGTCAACACTGCAAGGGGTAAATAAAAGAAATTAAGATCATTTTGAGTACTTACTTTGTTCGTCAAGATCTTTCTGAAGCTGACTGTACTTACGAGTATGTGTATTTAGATTGGTTTGAGTGTTTCTATGTATTATTTAGCAGAGGATTATGCGGATATTATAATTTTAGATGAATAGTAGTTCGAAAATAGTACTTACCTATATAAAAAAATATTATTGCTCCGTTTCGCCTCTATGAATCACCTAAATCTCTTTAGAAATGCACTATGTTATATCACGGTAATGATTTACTAGTGCGTATACCTTTTTTTTTTTTTTTTTTTTTCGTGCGGAAATCCCCTCGGATACCCCCCCTGCCGGAGCCGGAAGGGGAGGTTATGTCGGACTCGAACCGACTAAAACCGCACGCCGACTGTGAGTCTTTTTTTTTTTTTTTTTAATAATAATAATAATAATAATTTATTTCATTAATTCATTAGTACTTGTTACATAGTTTCTTAATCTATCTATTGCTATCTTTTATACTAAGTACATACTATCTTAGATGTATTATGTAATAATACAATATTATATATGAGCTCTACATTTGTCGAATAACTCTTACATTATCTATAGTTATTCAGCTGTGCTACATAGCTTGTGCCTGAACTAGGTAATCCTGTATTTCAGGCTTGTGGTGCATTTTTTACATTTTAAATAAACAAATAAATAATTCTTAGGTATAAAAACTACTTGCAAAGTTGATTGGCAAATAAATTTAAACTTATATCTTAGTTACTAAACTACTTAACAATATTTATTTCACCACCGTTATCAACTTCTCTGTCTCATCGTGTGTCAATTTTTGCAGGAAATTCTTTAGGACATTCTTACACTGGTTGTAGTTCAGGGGATAAATGTCTGCTATGGCATTTACTCTATTATACAGCAGTGGTCCCAGAAACATAAAGAATTTGGCTGTATATTCGTGCTTTATCGTAATTCGCTGTGTGCATGCAATATCTTTCCGTCTTTTATTTAAAATGTCAGTGCTGTAGGGGAGTGCTGCGTGCTGTTTTAGTACAGTGCTCATTATGAATAGCTGGCGGACTGTTAGTAGTTCACAAGATTTGTATAGGAGGTCAGTGGGATATAGAAAAGGGCGGGAAGTTGCTACCTTTAGGATCGCTCTCTGCGCTCTCTCGATGGGCAGTAACAAGGATTTACCCCCTCCTCCCCATGACGTTATGCAGTATGTTAATATTGATTGACAAAGGGCATAGTATACCTGTTTAATTAGTTTTAAATCAGCAATGTACCTAATTTTCTTAAATACAAATATCAGTTTGCGTAGTCTTTTAATTAGTGCTTCGCTATGTTGAGCAAAAGACAGGGTTTCGTCTATTATAATACCCAGGTATTTTATTTTGTCTGCTCTAGCTATATCCGGGCAGGTACACTTGTTGACTGTGTCATCAGGGTCTTTACAGTGGTGAGCATAAAGTAACGGTTCTGTCCGGGGAGTAGTCTGTCTTTTGCGCATCGAGAAAGCAACATATTTAGTTTTTTCTGTATTTAATGTTAGTAAGTTATAATGAAGCCATTTATTAATAATATTGAATCCGCGCTGGGCATGCCCGTACGCTTCATTTTCTGACTCAGCAGAAAAAAGGAGGGCAGTGTCGTCCGCATATGATATGATCGTGCCGTGCTCTAGTTTTAGATTACAAAGTTCATTTATGTAAATTAAGAACAGTGTACTTCCCAGGATACTTCCTTGTGGGATACCAAAGTTGGTGTTTTCTAGGTCGTCACTGAGAACATTGCCGATCTTTACACATTGCGTACGCTCTTTCAAATAGCTTTCGAAGAGTGTTAGTTGTACGCCTCTTACCCCTATATTTTCCATCTTTTTCAACAACTTAGGAATGGAAACCGTGTCATAAGCTTTGGCTAGGTCCAGGAAGATACCCACTGTGCGATTTCCCTTATCAAGTTCTTGTGCTATGAGGTCAGTCAAATGATGTACAGCATCGGCCGTCGACCTTTTGGCTCTAAAACCAAACTGCGTATTTGACAAAAGTGAATTATCCTCCAAATATTTCATCAACCTATTATTTACAATTTTCTCAAGTATTTTTGACATTGCAGGGAGTAAGGAGTTCTTGGTGCTAGGCCGGAGGTGAGGTTGTCAAAGACATATTCCTCGCACCCCGGCTGACCCAGGGCCATCCCTTACGGTCTGGCCCTCCTCAGGAGGGGGGACAACGGTGTCCCCAACTCGCCCCCGGAATAGGGAGGCGCACTATTCAGCGCGCCGCCGCCATGGCCTGCTTCTGCTGGGGTGACAGGCGGCTCCACCCGTCACCCCCAGGCCCGCGCTCATGGGGGACGGAGGTCAGTCAGTGCCCTCCGACGCCCGAGTTGCCTGCGCGCGCGGGCGGCGCGATCCGCGAGTCTTTCTCGCTCGCGCCGCCTCTCCCGGTCCGCCGTCTCCTTCACGACCATTACCTGCTCGCTGAAGGAGACGCCGGCCGCCCACGCGTCCGCGCAGCGGACCATTGCTGTGAGCAGGGTGGCGAGGGTGAGAACTCTCACACCCAGGGCCGACACTAGCTCCCGCCTCGGTCCGGCCCATGCCGGACACTCGGTGAGCGTGTGCAGCCCCGTGTCCTCGCTCGCGTCGCAGTGATGGCACTCGGACGTTGGCTCCTTTTCGATCCGACACAGATATCTCCCGAAGCACCCGTGCCCGGTGATAATCTGCGTCAGTCGATACGAGAGGCTGCCATGTGGCCTCTCGAGCCATTCCCCCATGATGGGCCTTACCGCCTCTATGACGGCATGCCCTGCGCGTCGTTGCTCAAGTCGTCGCTCCCACTCCGCCACCATGATCCCGTGGAGCCGGGACCTCTCGGCCCGAATGTCTTCGGGCTCGGGATCGTATCCCCGCTCCCGCGCCTCCTTACGGAACCGATACAGTGCCGCAAGGGATCTCGCTTCCAGGATCCACGGTGGCGATCCGGCTAGGAGACTCGCCGCTTCAAAGGATATCGTGCGGTACCCCCTAATGGCCCTGCAGGCCATCGTCTGCTGCGGTGCATGCAGCAGTTGCACGAACCTGGCCTGCAGGGCGTCCGCCCACACGGGGCACCCGTACAGGACCATGGACCGCACGACACCCGCGTAGAGTCTCCTGCAGGAGTCCTCCGGGCCCCTCAAGTTGGGCAGCAGCCGCATCAGCGCGTTAGCTGACACCAACAGTTTGGGGCGCAGACTTCTGAAGTGGTCTCCGAAGTCCCACCGACCGTCGAGTACGAGCCCCAGGTATTTCAACCGGGGCTTGATGTCGATGGGAGTATCTCCTACTGTCAAGCTGGATCCCGGGGGTGGCCTGCGCCGAGGACCATGAAAGAACAAGGCCTCGGATTTGTGCAGAGCCACCTCGAGACCCAGCCGCCGGATCCGATCCACGACTTGAGCAACAGCGGTCGTGGCCCTCTGGGTCGCCTCGCGGTGTGTAGCGCCACTCACCGTCACTAGCGTGTCGTCCGCGTAGCACGTGACGGTGGCCCCGAACGCGAGCTCACCGCGAAGCACCCAGTCGTATCCGATGTTCCACAGGAGCGATCCCTGTGGGACACCGCACGACATCTCACGCCTACCGACGCCGGTCGCACTTGGGTAGATGACGGCCCTCTCCGTCAGGTACGCCCCGACTATGCGGCGGAGGTAGAGAGGCACATCGTGGTACACGAGCGCCTCCCTGATGCAACTCCAGGGCAAGGTGTTGAACGCGTTGGAGATGTCCAAGGACACCGCCAACATCACCTCGCCCCGGGCAACCGCATCCTCCGCCAGAGTCCTCACGCGCATGATGGCATCCACAGTGGAACGCCACCGGTGGAAGCCGTACTGCGTGTCCGCTAGGTCCGGCCCCACTCTAGAGAGGTGCTAGACGAGGCGCTTGGCAATCACTCTTTCGAAGAGCTTGCCCACCTCGTCGAGCAACACTATGGGCCGGTACCCGGACGGCTCGTCCGCCGGGCGTCCGTCCTTGCGGATGAGGACCAGTTTTCCCGTCTTCCACATCTTCGGAAACTGGCCCCGCTCCAAGCATGCGCTGAGGAACCCTCGCAGTCGGGGTTCGAGACCGTCTTCTCTTAGAGCTAGGACCCACGCACGGCCTGGAATGCCGTCGGGTCCCGGGGCGGTGTTCTTCTTGGCTCTAAGCCGTCGCACCGCCAGCTCTAGTTCTACCCAAGTGACCTCGGGCACGTCGTCGTCAATAACCACGCCGGGCGCATCAGGCGACCGAGGTGGCGGAGTCATCTGCGGCGGAACGTGTTCCGCCCGCGCCGGGAACAGGGATGCCACCACTCCTCCAAGCAGGGCCGGCTCGAGAACCTGGGTCAGGGGAGGGGCCCGGGGCGCAGCTTTCCTCTTACCAAGCGGTAAGGCCGCCCCCATGGGTCCCGCTCCAGTGTCTCCAGCAGCTCCCTATAGGAAGCTGCCTTGGACCGCTTGATCTCCGCTCGGAGGGCATTCCTGGCTTCCCTGTATCCCTCTTGCAACTCCGCAACTAGGGGATCTGTGTCTGCGGGGCGGCTACGCCTCCTACGGAGCCTGGCCCACCGGCGGTGCGCGATCACGCAGGCTTGACGCAGCCTCGCGATCTCCGCAGTCCACCAGTAGATCCGGCGCCTCGAACTATAGGCTGGAGCCCTAGACATACCCGCATCGCAGACAACAGTCATGGCCTCCCGGAACCACGCCGCCTCGTCATCGATGTCGTCAGGCCTGTCCGGCACCATGGTCCAGGCCTGCACTGAGGCGGCTTCCAGGAGAGCATCCCTATTCAGTCCCCTAAGCACCCAGCGCGGCTCGCGTGGGGCCGGTGTGACCGGCGCATCACTCTCGGGAGGGGAGACATCAAACCGAACGTATCGGTGATCCGACAGTGTCTCCACCTCCACGACAACACGCCAGTCCCGCACACGTTGCGACAGCGAAGCGCTCGCGAATGAGAGATCAACGATCGAACTCGCCCCGCGCTCCGCCACCCAGAACGTGGCTTCGGCCCCGCGATTCTGGAGAACCAGACCGAGAGTAGCGGCCCAGCTCTCCAGAGCCCTACCTCGCGGGTTCGTGTGCCGGGACCCCCAAGCCTCGGACCAGGCATTGAAGTCCCCAAGCACAAGAACCGGGCGAGGGTGACAGGCATTGACGACGTCGGTCAGCCGCTCCAGCGACTGCCGATACTGCCCTATGCGTCGGTGTGATGCCGGCGTGAAGTAGACGGCCACGACCGCAATCTCCCCCACACGCGCCGCTACGATGCCATGCTCCCTTGCGATCACCACAAAGGGAGGGGCACCCGCAGCGGCGTTACGCACCAGTGCTGCCGATCCATCCAGGTCGACCACCCAGGCAGGCCCGGGGTGCCGGTGGGTGTACGAATCGGCGACAGCGGCGACGTGTATGGACCACTGTGCCATGCTCTGGAGCAGAAGAGCCTGAGCATCGACACCGTGGCCCACGTTCGCCTGCAGGATGCGGAGCTGGGGATCCATTATGGAACCATCTCCGCATCCCGCTGCGAACAGTTTGCGGAACGCCCGCCTCGTGGCTTCGGCTCCCCTCCAGTGCAGGCCTTACTGCCAACCCGATGGTCGGCCGGTTTGCCCCCCGCTGCACACCTGAAACAGTGCAGCGGAGCCTCGCAACCACCGGCCCTATGACCGGGTTGGCCACAGCGGAAGCACCGGTCGCCGACCGTCACCTCCGCCGTGCACTGCACCCCCACGTGCCCGACCGCCAGGCACCTAAAGCACCTGGCCGGTCGAGCCTGCAGGAGCTGAGCCCGCACCCCAACAACGCCGTCCACCACGAGGACCCGCCGATCGGCAGCCTTCTCGTCCCTCTTCTCGGTGGCGGTGTCGATGTTTTCCGACACCGCCGCAGTTGGTGACGCGACCTCCGCGTCATGGCGCTGCGCGACCTCCGCGCAGTCTGTTTCGCTTGGTAAGGGGGGGTTTTATGTTTATTTAAGGTATGCATAAAGGTTCTCACGAGCATGAGACGAAAGGTTACACTTCCCGGGTGACGCTCTTTCCGAGAAGCGGGGTACATACTGTGGAGGTCCCCTGGTATCCACAGGTTTTAAACGACTTCGCTGTCGGGTTTTTAAGACTTTTCCTTGTCGCGGGCCGGCCAATTAAGGCAAGCCCCGCGGCCTCCAGGATACCGGCGTACCGAGTGTGGCTAGCACTCAGGTCGTTGTCGATATCTAGGAGGTTACGTGACGCGGGGGAGCAGCCAACTCTCCCAACACCGACGGTGGCACGAGTACCTGTCAGCCCCTGCGCGAGCAGTGGGCCAACCCATCCCTAGATCTCACGGAACCCTTGCCTCTCCCCTGTCCCCTCTGAGAGCAGAGGGATACTGGGAGCGACTAGCGGGAACCGGATCTCTCTCCGCGGGCCTTGAAGCCCCGCCACACCGCGACCCCGTCTGGGTCGGCTAGCCCTCAAAAGAAGAAAGAAAGAAGAAAGAAAGAAAAAACATTTATTCAGGATACGCACAATGTACATTAAATAGGTAAATAGCTATGATATATATAAAATTTCATCGTGCGAACCTAAATGGGCCACCATCTCAGCATGAATGCCTCGTACACTCGCACCAGAGTATACGAAGCGCTGGTTTTCAGATGGCGCCACTAGTCGCCCTGCCGTCACAAGGCGTCAAGGCGTCAAAAGGGCTGTTTGAATGGAAGGAATCCTACGGATCCCTTCCCGCGGGCCTTGCAGGCCCGCCATACCACGACCCCCTCTGGGTCAGCTAGCCCTGAAAAGGGCTGTTTGAATGGAAGGAATCCTACGGATCCCTTCCCGCGGGCCTTGCAGGCCCGCCATCCCACGACCCCCTCTGGGTCAGCTAGCCCTCAAAAGGGCTGTTTGAATAGAAGGGATCCTACGGATCCCTTCCCGCGGGCCTTGCAGGCCCGCCCTCCCACGACCTCCTCGTACAATGAGGTCGGCCGTTGGGTTATTCGTCAACGGCCAACAGAACTCCCAAGGTGGGAGTCTGTTAGCCGTTGTCCAGGATGCACCAGCCCCTCCGCTTCCGCTCCCCAGGACCGCAGTCCAAATGGGGAAGAAACGGAAAGGCCAACGTGGAGGTTACCCAACCCGCACCCCCTAGTGCGTATACCATGTACTAGTAAATTAATAAAGAATCATGATCTTCATAGTAGTTATCACATCACAGTGGCAATCTCAAGGAATTTGATCATTTGATTCATGATCAAATGTTTGATGACGAGCTTTCACGCCACAACTGCTTAACTTAGCATACAGGGTATTAGGGATACAGAAAAGGAAAAGCATAAAATACCACCTCAGTGGCTTAAAAAGTTAGCTAGATGCGATTGAAGAAAGAAAGAAAGAAACATAACATAAGCTCACGCCTGTATTCCCCGAAGGGGTAGGCAGAGGTGCTAGCACCCACATTTCACCAGTTTATGTTTGGGTCCCAGAGTAATTGGTGGCGAGCCTATCGCCATTAACCGGGCACTTATAAACCTGCGATAAATACACACATAACTTTGAAAAGCATCGAAAGTCATTGGTGGGTGCTCTGGTAAAGAAAGAAAATATTTATTTATTTAAATATAAACCTATGAGATACAGAAACAAAAGAAAAAACACACACACACACACACACACACGCACATACACACACACACACACACACACACACACAACAAAAAGTAATGTTCTGCTTATATAAGAAGAAGAAACAGTTCATTGAAATCAGTTAATTCGTTTGATGAAAAGCACTCACAAGTATTTCCCGCTTTACCAACATTGTAAACGAATTAAAATACCCGACAGAGAGCGCCCACGTCCGTTATCTTCCTTTCAAAAGTTCCCCTAACCTACTACCCCTCTTAAATTCTTAACATCGCACTATAGATGTCTACTTACACCGTCCGTTCTGTTCTAAAAGCTGGAATCCCAGGCATTTCCTAAAAGAATTCCATTGCAACTGGAATTCGCTTTAAAATCCAACCGGCCACGCTTAAAGGATATAAATTCTTCTGATAAACTGTGTATACACAAATAACCTGTATTCGAATTTTTTGCCCATTTTTTATTTATAGAAGCTGGCACCGTAGTCTATGGACGTCTGTGATGCTAGAGTTGCTTACAAAAAGAAGAAGATAAGCAGAGTAGAATTCATTTGTTTTACTAATAATAAGTTTTTAATTGAAGAGTCAGCATGATAAATATCTTGACGACGATGTATCAAAATGATCTTAAAACTCTCGTATTAAAATCAAATATAACTGGTTTAGGTGTGTACCAAATATCAGAACAATAGGTCAACTGGAAGGGGGGTTAGGCGACATGTCGTGCTCTTGATAACGATATTAAGATCATTTTGAGCACTTTGTTCGTCAACATCCTTCTGATGCTGACTGTACCTAACTAAAATTTTGCAGGTCAAAATAGTCATAATATTGATGTTGTTATGTGGTACACCTGATTCCCCGGCGGCAAAAGCCGATTGGTGGGACGAAAATCTGAGTGGTGTAAGTAAATCATCATACCAATCTCATCAGTGATGAAGTGAGAAGGCTGAGGGTGTCCATACGCAAACAAGGTTCAACAATTTGTTTTTCCTACTGAAATGTATAAGAAACGTTTTTTGGCTATTTCTTTCTTCGTCGTCTTTCCTAGTACTCAACGCTAAAATGGCTCCGTAGAGTCTTTTGATCCCTCCAAGAAATAGGATCGATTAGGGTGAAAAAAAAATTGGACTTGTTTTACGGACTGTACGGGTTTTCCAAAATCTGTGAATGCAGTTCAAAATATCTCAAAAAGGTAGATAAGGTCTTCTTAGAATATTTTGCTGTAACCACAATAGTCAAGGTATCTTCCTTGCCTTCACTGCCCTGTTTCAAAAATCCACCCTGTAATAGTATCCTGTTGTATGGGAAAAAGTCTTCCCAGAATGTATTTTTATTATTTTTATTAGGTCTGCCACTCATTAGATATTCATGATTAATATTTTATCGGTGTGTCACTTAGTGGATATAAGTTTTGTCGTCATTATATGTTCGTTTGAATAGCTGATTTATATTGTGAGTTTTAATGTAAGAAAATTTACTTTCGGGTTTCCCTTATAATAGATGTTACGAAAAAAATTCAACATTACTTTATTATTCATTTGATTGATAGACACTCTGTTAAATTGTAACCATTTTTATACATAATCATATACCTACGTAATAATGCTTTTTTATACTTGTTACTTTTAAAGAAACTATTTCAAGGAAAGCTAAGTATATTATGGTGCTCGCTTTTGCCCGTGACTTCGTCCGCGTTAAGTTCGAAATAGAAAGGTTTAGATACACAGCTCTTGTTCCCGCGACTCAGATAAAGTTCCTTAAAAATTTATGTTAGCCTGGTACTTCATGCTAATGTGCCACCGTGACCCACAGCAACCTATATCTTACGTTTATTTTATGGCAATTAAACAAACGTAAGATTTTAAGTCTAATCAAGATCTTTCTAATAAACAAAACCGCATGAAAATTCTTTCAGTAGTATTTGCGTTAATCGCAAACAAACTTTTACAATTATATAATAGTATAGATGTTATTAACTATTACTGCCGAGCAATCCAGATTCATTCAACGCTACTGACATGATTTGGTAAAAATTATCCATCCATCCATTTAAAGGTTCACATCCTTTAAATAATATTTTTATAACAATACTAGACATCAAAATTGCTAGTGTTCCCGTTAAGTCTAAGCCAAATTGATTGAGCTAGGAGTGGATTCACATCGGTAGTTTATTAGGCATCATTCGTACCAATAAGCTACCGACGCTTCATTCCTTTAGTCACTGTATATCTTATTCTCAATAGACCACATTAATTAAGTTAAAAAACAAAAAACTGCTCGTGTGGCACAAATTTTGTTGATCAGTAAAATCAGGTTTTTGTAGCCTATAAATAGCTACACATGTACAATTCTTTAGGTAGGTATAACACAGTACTCTTTTACCCCTGAGAATTGAAAGTTGGGTAACAGACAACTCTTTCACCTCAACTTTATAACCTTTCAAAAATAATTCTGCTCTATAGTCGAGAATAATTCACCTAAAGACACAAAATCAATTTTACTTGCACGGCAGCTTGACAGCCCTGTGTTTTCCTCTCCCGTGAAAATGTATCCGGCGAGGCGGCGGAAAGCATATGAATTTATAATAAATTGGATACTAAGCCGTCCACTCTGGGCCTTAAGCCACTGAATTTATTCAGTAATACAAGCCCCGGGACAAAAAGAACACTTGATGTAGAGAGTATTGAAGTGGTCTTATATTCTTATAAAAACATGGCAGTGGATTTCGCTATTGAAAACCTGTTTTTTTACTATAAACTAGTCTACTATCTCTAGTCTATTACTATAGTCTATATATTCTATATATTCTACTATACTATAGTCTATATATACTATAGTCTAGTACTATAAACTATAAATTCATCGAGTCAATGGCTCACAAAATTCCCTAAAGGCATTAGGACGATTTTTTTACTACTAGGATGTCAGACAAGCACACAGCCCACCAGACCCTCGATTCTACTAAAGCTGAACCATTATGATGCCGCAATCACTGCAAAAAATTACATTAAATTATACACTTTATTTTTATACGACTACAGTCCGAAATGAAATGAAAACAGTTTCATAACACTTTTACAATTTCTCTGCAAAAAGCTATTTAATTATGAACTAAAAAGGCATGACTTTAGAGTCTATTATTTAATGCCGTTTTTTGCAATGGCAGTTGCACCACAATGGTTTGGTTTTAGCAGAATCGAGGCCCAAATAGAAAGTGGTTCCCGTGGCCTATGGTCTATGGACGTGTGAAACACTAAGGAAGTTTTATTTTGTAATTTTATTATTAGCCGCATCCAAAAAAAAAATGGCTTGGCTTTTTTTTCTTTCCCTTGTAGCCTTGACGTAACCATTCACAGCCGGACTTTTAACGTGCCTTCTGAAGCACGGAAGCGTTCAAATACCACTAAAGAGTCACTCATTCAAATGAAACAGTAAGCCACGAGCGTACTTTTGGATATGTTTTTCTTCTTCATCTTCTGCATCTTTGCGTTAATCCTAGTCACATCCGAAGCTTTAAGCTTGGAGTTTGGAGTCTGCTTTACCAGTCTAACTTCGATATTGTCTGTGAAGCGATTCCATCTGACCTCCACAACCCACAGCCGATATCGGAGCATTGCAGCTAGACCAGTTGTTGGACTTTTGAGGGCTCCAACTACCCGTAACGTCTGCCATAGATGTTCGTATGGCAAACGAGACCGATGGCTAAACGTACTCGACGCACGACCAGACCAATGTAAATACCCATATTTGCACTGAGCGGGGATCGAACCTGCACCTCCTGCGTAGCCATTTAGTAGTTTTTTCTTCATCTGAGGTTTATTTTCATTTTTATTAGAGGCATACCCCATCTGATCTAAAACTTCGAGTGAAATTTAAACTGTACTTTGTTGAGCACACGGTTGAAGTTAACTTGGACGCAACAGACCTTGATGACGAGGACACATTCTGAGATAGTTTCTTTATCCAATAACTAATAGTAATATAGAAACTCGGTAACTTTAGTTCTGTTTCTGATGACCTCATTGTGAATTGTATCCTTCAAAGAAACTTCAAGCATAGCTCGCTCTATAGCCCACCTCGCATTTTTACTCTTCATGTAATGGAAAGAAAAGTAGCCATTTCCAGTTAAAACAGATCCATTGTCCACTAACATGTCATTAACGAGAACACAATGGGTTGTGTCGACCATCAAGTAGCCGGCGCTTACGCGGTAAAAACTTACCCCCTTTTACCACTCTTTACCGCACATTACACAATACACTAACGCCGTATAGTACACATACTTTACCGTCTCGCGTTACCGGTTTTAAATACGAAGGGGTAAAATGTGTTAATTAAATCAACGGCTTCACAAAGACTATCATTGTGTGGTAAACTCATTTCGTAGCTGCCTACGGCGTAGGTTATTTAGTCTACGGCGTAGTACTAATAGTCTACGAAACTTGCACACAAATTCATACGTTATTATGAAATTGTGTGTTGTATTTCGGACTCTAAACTATATAGCCAAATTTGAATGAATTTTTTTATAGCATTTACTATGGTAACTTTTATGTTCGAAAAACATTGGAAAAATGAAACGAAAAAGTCGCCCTTATAGACGGATATAAAGAGAAGGAAAATTTGGAATGATTCAAGTGTCGCTCAATAGCTCAGTTGGAAGAGCAGTCCCCCTGTAAGGGAAAGATCATGAGTTCGAGTCTCACTTGAGCATTAAAATTTCATTTTTTCCAATGTTTTTTCGAGTATATAGACAACTATACTATCAGTCAAAAACACTGCATTTTATATTTTAAGTATGCTTTATTTCATCACTAGCTTTATTTTT
This sequence comes from Eilema sororculum, assembly GCA_914829495.1. Taxonomy (NCBI): domain Eukaryota; kingdom Metazoa; phylum Arthropoda; class Insecta; order Lepidoptera; family Erebidae; genus Eilema; species Eilema sororculum. The sequence goes on along the minus strand of OU618538.1, from coordinate 24,612,761 downwards.
TATTTTTTATTTATCAAATTACATAGTGCAGGCTTAAATCAATGGCCCGCGGCTCCGCCCGCGTGGATGTCGGTTATCGCAACTAAACATAGTCTATGTCCTTTTTCAAAGTCTTACCTATCCCTTTAACTAATTTTATCAAAATCGGTTCAGTGGTTTTGTCTTGAAAGCGTAAGATACAGACAGAGAGACAGACAGAGTTACTTTCGCATTTATAATATTAAGTATGGATTAATATGGATTTATAAATAACACTTCACGTTTTAACATTATTGTTTATTTTATTTCGTCTTTCATAATTTAGATACTAAATAAAGTAATCATTTGTCCGGTAAGCGTAATTATTAATTTTAAAAAATATGTAGAAATTATTAGAAAAAAAAAACTTCTCATCAAGCAACAACAAGGCTTGGCACGTCAGAATTCCACACATACCTAATATGACCAGAGTTAATAAGGCTCGGGATAGTTTAACAGAAGCTTACGAAGGCCAAGGGTCCCGCCGCAGGCTGGGGCCTCTTGGAGCATTGTTCGTAACTCAGTTACAAGACAGTAAAGTTCCATACTTTCACTCCCCTGTAAGACTTGACTTACATAAACAAACTATGAGTGAAATGTCGCAACAATTTGAGAACTACCTTCGGAGGATGTTTTTCTTGGCATAACTATGCTAGTATTAAGAGCTAGTGCATAGAAACCTTGGGGCAACAGCACACTCAATAATATCTATCTATTTATTGTAAAATTGTAAAGTAAGTTACATAAACTTTTAAACTCACGCCTGTATTCCCCGAAGGGGTAGGCAGAGGTGCTAGCACCCACATTTCGCCAGTTGATGTTTAGGTCCTAATGTTATAGGTGGCGAACCTATTGCCATTAACTGGGCACTTATAAACCTGCGATAAATACACATATAACTTCGAAAAGCATCGAAAAGTCATTGGTGTGTGCCATGGTAAACCTAGGATCGAACCCGAGACCTCGTCTCAGCAGTCTATTACCCATACCACTAGGCTACCGCAGATAAGTAAGTTATGCCCGTATATTCACACAATATTCTACACAACGCTATCTAGACCCACGGTACATTTAACTAACTTGTTTTATCTCTATAATATAAAAATGAATCGCTAAATGTGTTGGTAAGCGCATAACTCAACAACGCCTGGACCAATTTGGCCAATTCTTTTTTCTAAATGTTCGTTGAAGTTCAAGGATGGTTTTTACGGCGAGAAAAATTCGAATAGTTGCCGGGAACCGACATCCACGCGGACGGAGCCGCGGGCAAAAGCTAGTGGAATATATAATAGATTGCGGATAAACATACTTAGATAATTTTTTTAATATTATAAATAGAAACACCCAGAGCAAAACGCATTCCAGATTCTATAATACAAGCTATTTAAGCTTACCATGGGTCTAGATAGCGTTGTGTAGAATGTTGTGGTATATTCATTTGTGTGGAATATTCATGTCAGCAACTACAATCGAGAACAGAATATCCAATCACATCTCATCACCATTCATGTTGTACGTACAGACTATATTAATATGACCCGTAAAACTAAACCTCACAAATGCCCCGGTAACAACTCACCCCATCTCATAACACATACTCAAACTCATAAACATTCACTTACAACTCCATCTCATAATTACGCGGGTAATGCTTAATTAAGGCGATATTCTTACTCTAAGGGCGTATTAATTTTCATAGCGGCATCTTATGTTGGGTAATAGATAAGTGGGTTAAACACTCAGAATTAGGACATATTTATGAGTCATAGTTATTTTATGTGTCATTATCATTATCTTAGCGTGGGTTCGGGTGGCTTGTGAGGTTTATATTCTTGAATTCATGTTTGGACTGGTGGAGGTGACTACCGGGGGCGAGTTAGGGATACCGTTATCCCTCCCCTCCCTGAGGAGGGCCAGACCGTAAGGGATGGCCCTGTGTCAGCCGGAGTGCGAGGGATATGTTGAAGACAACCTCACCTCCGGCCTTGCACTACACCCACAGACGGCGTGTGGTTTTGGTTGGTTCGAATCTGGCAGGGCGGGGGAGGTATCCATGGGGATTTCCACACGAAAAAAAGGGTGTGCTTTCTGTTATAAGTTTGGGGCATTTTAGTCAATTTTTTTCATGTGGTGGTTATGTCAGACGAAAATCGAAAAAAGCCGTGCGCTGTCTTGGGTTTTCAGATGTCGGGGTTTGAGATGGAGGGCTGGTTAGGGTGCCTATCACTTCCAGATCAGTATTCACGGAGGACGGAGGTCATTGAGTGACTTCAGATCTAATGGTCTAAATCACCTCCGCTGCACCGCGTACCTTTACTAGGCACAGCAACAGGCCTGGTCTTAAGTCTTGTCCAAATCTGCTTCAGCGTTTCTTTTAGGCCTGCACCAGACTGTTTTTTGTTTTGATTGACCCCGAAGGTATTATAAACCTCCATACACGAAGTCTAACCATAGTTAGAAAATCGTCTGCCAGCAGATGTACTCATTTCAAGGTAAGTTGTAACCTCGTACACCACACATGTAACATACCATGTAACACGTAACATTAAGCCCCGCAATGGTCAGCACCCACCTTTAAACTCAAATAATCCCTTTTCTGTAACGCCCAGTCACAAAACTATTTCTACATCGCAGGATCCCGTTACTAAGTTATTTAGACGCCTTCATGTATATACAAACGAAATTACTTGTCCCGACTGACTTATTCAACAACGCAGAGCCTACGAGAACCGCTGGACCTACAAATTTGAAATTTTGACAGATGTTTTGACATAAAAGAAATTTAGGGTGTAAACATTTTAACATTTTTTTATACGACTGAGGTGGCAGACAACCATACCCCTTGCTGGCAAATGGTATCGTGGCCTATGAACGTATGCAATAACAGTGGCATCACACTCGTGCTACCAACCCTATAGGACCATTCTGATGTTCCTGTTGAAGAACCCCATATTGCAGGCGCTTTTTTTTATCGTGCGAAAAATCACCACGGATACCACCCCCAACCGGAGCCGGTGGAGGTAGTTCTGTCGGACTCGAACCGACTAAAACGCAGTCCGTCTTTGGGTCTTTGGTTGCCAGAGGTGAGAATGCAGGGAGCATATCTCTCACACCCCGGCAAACCCGGACCATCTCTTTCGAGATGGCCCCCCTTCGGGTTATGGGGACCATAGTGTACTTTGTGCCTCCGCCGCGGCCGGCTTCTGCTAGGGTGACAGGCGGCTCATATTGTGAGTGCTTGGAAAAACTATAGTAGAGAGTTCGCTGTTTCTCAGAATTTCACTACTAAAAGGGTAAAATAGGCAACAAACGATTGTTTAAGTTTAGTTCGAAAGTTCGCTTTAGTATTGTTTAATGGATTTCTTCCCGGGCAAAACCGGGACGTGGGCCACTAGTTAACAATATTCATAAGGTTTCCAGTATAAATTGCCATTTAGTGTTGTAATTACTATTATGCTAAATCGACTATTCGTTTAATCGCCAGACGAGTATCGTTTAGCTGGTAAATGAGAAATTAATGATCGCAGAATTGCTATTGCTATAGCTGTATTCAACGAGTGATTCTAGATTGCTTTGGTAAATATATTCTGGTCGTTTTCTCAATGTTGATGTTATTGTTATTAGTTTAACTGAAATTAGAAGATTAGTGTTATTTTTATTTATAGGTCGTGGAAGTTGTACAACACTAATATTATTTTAAGAGGGAAACTCGAGCATCGCTTTCTCTGTAGAATACTGCTTTGTCTTATGCACTGACAGCATAGAAATTAACTGTTCTTGCAGGGTCGGCTGCACGAGTATGACTCATCAAGTATGTGTAACCACTTTCCCTTAGATGGGCTGTGTGCTTGTCTGCTAGTACAAAAAAGATCCTCATGTTTCGATAATTGTTTTTTACTTAATCACATGCAAACTGCTGAACGGATTTGACTGAATTTTGGTACAGGCATTAATTATTGTAGTCTGCCTTAACTCTTAAAATGCTTTTATCTCTGGAATAGGTTCTCAGAGACGGAACGGCTATCAGACTACCAAGGGGAAGGAACCGTGACTTTGTTTGTTCGTTAGCCTTTTATGCATTAAATGCTTAAGCGAAATTACGAGGTATCTGCTCGTAATTTCGCTTACACATTATCAGGGGTCAAAAAGGAATCCTTTATTCACAAAAAATGTGATCCTCAGGATTAGAAAAATACATTTGAATGAATTTTTTATAGCATTTACGATGCTAACTTTTAAGTTCGAAAAACATTGGAAAAAATGAAATGCTCAAGTGAGACTCGAAGTCACGACCTTTCCCTTAGAGGGGGACTGTTCTTCCAACTGAGCTATTGAGCCACACTTGAATCATTTCAAATTTTCCTTCTCTTTATATCCGTCTATAAGTTCGATCTTAAAAATTCGAACTTTGAAAAATGAAATGCTCAATTTCATTATTCCAATGTGTTTCGAATAGAAAAATACATTTTAAATAGTCCTACATTAACACTAACAGAGCTGTAGCTGATAACTAGTTATAAAATATATAGAAATGGCATTGCATGACAGGAATACATCGCATATGATTATTATTATTACCATAATTTATGACTCGATTGCTGTATCGGAAATTATAGGTTAAAATTTTATGTTTTTTTTAAATAATATACAACACTAGCTTTTGCCCGCGGCTCCGCCCGCGTGGATGTCGGTTATCGCGACCAAACATAGCCTATGTCCTTTCTCATGGTCTAATCTACCCCTATACCAAATTTCATTAAAATCGGTTCAGTGGTTGAGGCGTGAAAGCGTAACATACAGACAGACAGACAGACATACAGACAGAGTTACTTTCGCATTAATTATAATATTAGTATGGATTCTATACACAACGCTGTCTAGACCCATGGTAAGCTTTTATAGCTTGTGTTATGGAATCTAGAATGATGATAAACATACTTAAATACTTTTTTTTTTGTAAATACATACATATTATACATAGAAACCAGATCCATGCAAATAGCCATATTTCTGCATACAAATATTTGCACTGAGCGGGGATCGAGCCCGCGCCTCCTGCGTGGCAGCTGCATGCACTACCACCACGCCACAGATTCACAATTTATTTCATTTTACATACTCATTAAACCTGGTTTCATCCATAAAATAACTCTTTGGAGCCTGGGGTTCATTCTTTTTATTCCTACTGCTTACTTTGGTTTTTACGCGAGCGTCAACTATCTGATTTCGCTAGACTTATGAGGAACGAGGAACTATCCTCGTTCGTTATTCATTAAACTGATCACATCAGATTGTATGTCCCGGCAATCTAAGTGGGCCGGACCCACTACGAAGGTAGATCCTACCGAGAAAAGACGAAGATATAATTTGAAGTTATTTATTCAACAAAAAAAAAACGAATACATAGGGAAAAAGAAGAATCATATCGGGCGGAACTCGAACCCGCAGTCGTTTCCTTACAGGGGGAATGCCTTGACCAATTCGGCTACCGAGACCGGAAGAAAATCGGTAGATGACTCCACCGTCGCCTTAAAGACGTATAAGATGGGAAATTTGAATCAAATCGGGCGTGTCTCGGTAGCCGAATTGGTCAAGGCGTTCCCCCTGTAAGAGAAAGACTGCGGGTTCGAGTCCCGCCCTAGATGATTCTTCTTCCCTATGTATTCGATTTGTATAGTTAGCATACATATTGCTGTAAAAATTCATTTAAAAAAATAATTGTTGTCATGTTGGTTCTGGGTGGAGTAGAATAGGACCACCCCATCTCTTCCTGTGTGTGTTTGTGTAGTAAAGGCGACTAAGGGATAGGAAGAGATGGGGTGTTCCTATTCTACTTTATCGCGAACCAACCCGTCATAGCTAATCTATATATATATAAACGAACCCCTATTTCCCTTGGTCACGACATCACGCCTGAACGGCTGAACCGATTTCGCTTATTCTTTTTTGGTTGTCTTCGTTATTCTTAGGAGAAGGTTCTTATGAAAGAAAAAATGAAGAAAATTGCGCGTAAAATTAGAAAATTTAAGAATACATACCCACCATATAAAATAGCTGATCTGACATACGCGTACGCCATATCTAAATTTTGAATTTGGAATACGAATTGGAAAAAATGTGTTTATTATTCTAATACTGCTGTATGATATTCTTCTATGTTATCTGACGTTTGATATAGAATTGACATAATGCGTGCATATATCGTCAGAGGGTGATTAGTAGACATTCTTCTGAATTAACAAAATGCCCGTTGCTTGGGCCGCGAAAAATATTTATGGTGGCTATTTTTTTATTTATGTCGAAAAATTTATGGTTTATGTAGTATGAACGCCCTTGAGCGTAGAGGTATATGGTTTTATGGGTCCTATAGGTATATAGGCTCCGTAGGTGTAAGTATGGGCCCCGGTGACCTAATGCGTGCATTCGGGAGCTCCGTGGGCGTATCAGGCCCGAATCGAAATGCTTTCCGTTCTCAAAATAATTAGGAGAATTTGATAAAGATAAAAAAAAAACAATAAAAATATGATTCTAATTTCTAAGGCGAAACAAAGTTTGCCGGGACAGCTAGTGATTTATGTAAAACGTTATTTGAATCAGTAATTACCTTATTTCAATCAAAGCATCAATAAACATTTCCTCGTCAATGTAGTTTGCTGTACGATCTAAATGCCGTGACCATTCAATTCGATACGATTCAATCACTATGCTATGTAATTGGCCCGTTCTGGTAATTACGTGTGTTACTGGAACAATTTATCGTGGAAAATGTGGAGCGTTAGGACCAGCCCTGGCTATGACAGGGCGTTCGTTTATCACCCTGTTAATCGAGCAACCAGCAATATGTGGCGTGACATAGCTTTTATTTTTATTAAATTGCCGAGGTACATACCGAAATTGTGTACTATAATAATGTAAGTTCACTGTACGTACATCTGTAGCGTGGTGGTAGTGAACGCGATTGCCACGCAGGAGGCGCGGGTTCGATCTCCACTCAGTGCAAATAATTTGTATGCATGAATATGGCTATTTGTCTGGGTGTTTCTATGTATAATATGTATGTATTTACCAATAAAAAGTTTTTTTCTTATATAGGACACGTTAATTTGACTTCACCTCACCTGATGTTAAGCAAAGGCAAAGTCCCGGAAAGAGGGTCACCATCGGAACCATGTACCATGTTAACAGTGGTGTCCTTTCACGCCCCGCTTAAAGGACCCGGGACTGTAGGAAGAAGGAAACACGTGAGCTGGCAGGGAGTTCCAGGTCTTAATGGTGCGGCATAGGAATGAGTCACTGAAAGTATCTAAGTATCTAAGTATGTTTACCCGCATACTAAATTCCATTAAACAAGCTAATTAAGCTTACCATGGGTCTAGATAGCATTGTGTAGAATGTTGTGGAAAATATTCCATTTAAATAATCACATGTTTATCCCATTTGGGTTAGGCAGAGGTGAACTAAAACACACATAAAGACAAAGTATTATTCTCAATCTTGAATAATAAGATTGTTTCTTATTGACGTCAACTTTAATTCTACTTAATCTAAGTTTACCACCGCTTCCAAGGCGCTGGTGGAGAAGAAACGGCGCAACAAACTCCACTGCGGCATTTTTAGATGTCAATTTACAATATTTATTTTCTTATAGCTAAATGTGAACTAATGTACATTTCACCTATAATTGTATTCGGTCGCATGTACTAGAGGTCATCCCCTATTGCCATATTCCGGGTACTATTGTTGACATGAGTACATATGAGGCTGAGTCTGGACTGTATATATCTGTCTGATGCTAAACAGCCCTATCCCTTAGTCGCCTTGTACGACACCGCTTGGGAAGAGATGAGGTGGCCCAAATTCTTCTCTACTGGGAACCATGTGGCTTACTAAGTTCACTGTACAGTTATGTTTATTGGAATTGAAGAGGTTATAGTATGGGTATATAATCTTAATAGTTTCGAACTAGAAGAAGGGAATTAAAAGGTTTCTACAGGATTGCCAGTACGAGTATGACGCCCCTGGTGTTGTACGCATCCGTAGGATACAGTTACCACGTTCCATCAGGTGGGCCACATAGTTATAAAATCAAAAAAGTAACTGACCTTTAAGCTGAACCTGTCGTATCTCTCTTGATCCTCTATTTAAGTAAAGACAAATTTTAAATCTCGCAGTACACAAAATAATATTATAAATTATTAATAATCCTGGCTATTACACTAGATATTTTTTTTATACATTACACGTCAATTTGACTTCACCTCGCCTGATGTTAAGCTAAAGGCAAAGTCTCGGAAAGAGGGTCACCATCGTAAACATTTACCATGTTAACAGTGGTGGCACTCAGCTTGACGGCCTCATTAGATGCCTTTTAACGCCCCGCTTGAAGGACCCGGGACTGTAGGAAGAAGGAAACACGTGAGCTGGCAGGGAATTCCTGGTCTTAGTGGTGCGGCATTGGAATGAATCACTGAAACGCTTGGTTCTAGCAGGAATACTCTGCACCGTAAATGGATGGCATCTTAGCCCTGCACGTGTCGTCCTGTGAAGGAAAGGGGAGGGCGGGACTAATTGGAAGAGCACGTCAGAACATTCACCATGGTAGAGACGGTAGAAAAATGCCAAAGACGCAACATCTCTACGCATCTGCAAAGGCTCGAGGGTGTTCGAAAAATACAAAGTGTGTCGTAATGCAGTGCGATAATTTTTCAAATATTCCATACAGCGCTATCTACACCCATGGTAAGCATAGCTTAACTAGCTTGTGTTATGGAATCTAGAATGCGGATGAACATACTTAGATACTTTTTTTTGTAAATACATACATACTTTACATAGAAACCCCAGACCAATGCAAATAGACATATTCATGCATACAAATATTTGCACTGAGCGGGAATCGAACCCGTGCCTCCTGCGTAGCAGTCGCGTTCACTACCGCCACGCCACACTTGTATTAATGGCTGGGCTCACGTTTACCGTATAAATCAAACTATATATAAGTATTGTCATACATTTAAACATTCCCATGCCATGGCATCTTTGAGTGTTTAAATAATATTGATTTCCTATACTACTAATATAATAATAGTAAGTGGTATGTGTGCTAACGACACAACCTTCTAATACCAATGAATTTTTTGAAGAATTTTAGTAAAGTACAATAAAAACCTACAAGAACTTAAATTACAGAACTGGAGGGGTTAGAAGAATTGTAAAGGGCACGATTCAAACCCAAGACCTCTCGGTCGCAAGGCCGACTAGACTCAATATAAAATCAAAACAAATTTTAAACAATCCACACATTTAATTACCAGACAGTTTTCAAAAACAAAACGCTGAGTCACACACCAGATTCCATGATAAATGGCTACATGGTGCCAACAACTATCATATGCCAAAGCCCCGCATCTGCCTTTCAAGCATTGTATTTTTTGTAACCTTATCCTATGAATAAAACATTTCTGACCCCAATAACGTCAGAGATATTGAATATAATGCAGATGCCGACAAAACGAATGATATGACGATATTTTCCTCTTGCCTGTGGTGATATAGTCGTAACGACCTTTTTACTGATGTATAATGTTTACATTATAGGCCTGCTTTCGTAAATGGAGGTTTTAAATGGTATATCACTACAATAGTATAAAGCGAAGTCACTTTCTGCGTCCCTATGTCCCTATGTATGCTTTGCGGTTTCTTTTAATAGATAGAGTAATTCAAGAAGAAGATTTATATGTATGATACATGCTTAATATAGTAGAGGGTGCAGCGAGAAAGGAATCAGACGCCACGCGTGTGGTAAAAACGCGGTACAAAGTTAGCCGAGTCTGCTAGTATATTTATAAATCAAAATTAATGATTTTTTTGTAATAAATCCTTTTTGCATAGGAATGCATCGAGGACAAATAAATGAAGGAGTATTTTCGGACCCAGTCAAATCTTAGTCCAAAACCTCACCTATAGTAAGTCATCTGCCGGACGAGGCTTTGGCACAGACCCTTCTCTCGGAGTTTGGAGATCAGATGGTAGTCGTTGTCAGAAAAGCCGTAAAAGTTAAACTAAAAGGAGGAGAGTACCTAACGATTAGAATAATTTTCAAAACAGAAATAAAACAAGCTACAAATAAGAAATTCTTGACTTGTGTCAAAACTAGGACTTACGTAACTAATAGGACGAATGCGGAATAAATTTTTATTGGTATGAGGCTTCTTCCTATTTTACTATAGAAATATAATATCAGCAGAAATTTATGTAATTCATCTGCCATAATCTTTATTTAGAAACATATTTATTACCAGATGAAAGCTTGTAAGCGTTATTATGCGTGATTCATATTATGATACCAATATTTTCTGTGGTTTTTCCTCCTCCTGTATCGCTTTAGATTCGCTGTTATGATTTCACGATTGGAAGAATATGCAAACAGTCTTTTTATAGCTATCGGTCGAAAGACAATTCACGAAATCGGGCTCGGGAGATTTCGATGAGAAATTATTTATAAATATTAATTTAGGGAGAAGTAAAAATAAAGGCACATCCTTATTTGGTTTGGGAAAGATGAAAATAATAAGGAAATTGGTTGTGCACCTACATTAGTATGTAATAATACTGCTGGAGGCGTACGAGCGTGGAAATGTAATTTAAATCGTATGTATATAAAATAACATTATTATCAATTGTGCGAGACTAAATCATCCTGTATATTATTGCAACGTTTTTTAAAAATATAAGTAAACGCTTACAGCAATGAAGAATAATATGAAATTAGCTTTTATCCGCTTTCTAGAATGCATCTTACAAGTTGGTTAAGTTATTATTATCTCTAGACCCGTATCATGAATGGCACTCATTCCTGAATCTCAATTTATCTGAGGATATAATCTCAGATTCATTGATAGTCAGGAATGAGTGTCCTCCTAGAATATGGACCTTAATCAACTTAGATACCGCTGTATACTATGGTTTGATGTACAAACTGACGTAACATAACATAAACTCACGCCTATATTCCCCGAAGAGGTAGGCAGAGGTGCTAGCACCTACATTTCGCCAGTTTATGTTTAGGTCCCAATGTAATAGGTGGCGAGCCTATTGCCATTAACCGGGCACTTATAAACCTGTGATAAATACACACATAACTTCGAAAAGCATCGAAAAGTCATTGGTGTGTGCCATGGTAAACCTGGGATTGAACCCAAGACCTCGTCTCAGCAGTCCATTACCCATACCACTAGGCTACCGCACCAACAACAGCTCACTTAAGCCTCTGTTTGGGAAACAAAGTCGCTTTACTTAAAGTATTATTTTATGAGAAACATCAAAATAACACGATTTCCAAGATGAATAACGTTGTAATAAGAAATATCATAAGATATTCAACAAATGAAGACAACCAACAAATCTATACATATAACGGCGCGTGTTGATTTTGGCAGTGTTGCTAGTGAAGTTTGTTAATTTAATCGATTTAGTTTGTGTTATATTGTCTATGATAATTACTTTATTGAAACAAATTATTTTCTGGTTAGTCGATTTATTTATCAAAGTGGAGCGGGTAACACCGAATAGAGTTGCATGTGTCATAGAGACGGTCGAGTAGAAAATGTCATTTTTGGTATTCGGTTGACGGACGACGGCTTGTGAGCACATGCAAACCTATTGGCTCCCCTAATCTCATTACATTACAGTAATCACCTCATATTTTGTACTGCATTCCAATTTGTTAATTTTAATAGACGTTGCACAGTGTTATCGTGGTATTATTTTACGCCCACTGTGAATAAACGCTCAAGATGGCGGATACACACCAAGAGGTTGTATCAGAGGCGCTCGGCGATCCGTCATCAGAAGTGGTGGGATCCGGGACGACGCAGGAACGCACTTCAGGTCAGAGTATTGTTGATAATAATTATCTGAGCAATGAAAGTAACCATTGGAAATTATTATTTGAAATGCAACAAAACCAAATGATGGAATTGATTCGTGCTATTAAAGAACCAAACGTTAACTGTGTTAAATTAACCTTGCCTGAGTTTAACCCTGAATCTCGCGAGTGTGATGCACGAGCCTGGTGCAATACCGTAGACCTGTGTATGCAAGGAAAACAATTATCTTGTGGAGATTTAATTATTGCTTTGAGTAAATCATTCAAAGGTAGCGCAGCGGCCTGGCTGGCGCAGAATAGTTTTGCTGGCATAACATGGCCACAACTGAAGGATTTATTTCTTGCACGTTTCGATACTGTGGAGACGCCCGCTGCTACTTTATTTAGGCTTTTAAATGAGAGCCCTAAAGATGGCGAATGCTTATCTGCTTATGCTAATCGTTTTTTAAGTACATTGAGCAATCGGTGGCATACCTTAAACAATGACCAGATAGCAATCGCCGTAACAATGGCACACGTTGCTAAGTTTGAGCCAAGATTGCAACGGCTGGCTTTTACTACCGAAATAGACACTCGTGTGAAGTTGCAACAAGAATTAATGGCATATACGTATCGAAAAAGAGGCCCTTCAATTTTAGACAAGCCAGCTGCCTCGAGCGACGCTAAGAAACCTAGACTAGATATCCCTAGAAGATGTTATACATGCGGCAAGCTGGGGCATATAGCCAGTGATTGCCAAAACAAAAATGCTCGTGATACTTCGCCTCGTTTTCGATTCCAGCCTTCCGGGAGTAATATATCCCAGCAAGCTAAGGACAGCCTTCAGAAGAAACCTTCGACGCTGACGTGCTACTACTGCGGTGAACAAGGACATATTGCGTCACATTGTGCGAAGAAGGAGGCAGACTCAAGCAACAATCGTACGGAGCGCCGTGTGGATATCTGCACTATTAAGCCAGCTGTGGATCAACTCCATACTGAAACCGGTGAGCAGTTCTTGTTTTGTTTCGATTCTGGTGCAGAGTGCTCCTTAATAAGGGAAAAATTAGCAGGTAGGTTTCCCGGTAGGAGACAGCATCATCAAGTAACCTTGTTAGGTATAGGGCAATCCAGTTTGCAATGTAATGAACAAATTCTGTCAACGGTTACTATACAGGGTAATACCATACAGTTATTATTTCACGTTGTACCAGATCATTCTATTTCCGAGGCAATTATGATTGGGAGAGACTTGTTATTACTTGGGTTCTCGGTAGAAATTTTTGAAAAGCGACTAACTTTAAAGAAAATTAAAGTAGTTTCAGTTTGTGATGTAGGAACTAAAGTAAACGATTTTAGCGATATAGAAAGTGATGTTCCTATCGAGTTTAGACACCAATTAATATCATTACTGGAAGCGAACTCTGATTATTTTGTTGAAGGCACCCCCACAGGCAGAGTCACTACAGGACAGCTAGAGATAAAATTAATTGATCCAAATCGTACAGTACAACGTCGGCCGTATCGTTTAAGCCCCCTTGAGAGACAGGAGGTACGTACCAAAATCAGGGAACTCTTGGATGCTGGTATCATTAGAGAAAGCTGTTCACCCTTTGCGAGTCCTATTTTGTTAGTCAAAAAAAAGGACGGCACTGACCATCTTTGCGTAGATTACCGGGAACTTAATAGTAACACTGTACCAGACCGATACCCACTCCCAATTATTTCTGATCAAATACAAAGGCTCGTGGGGGCCTACTTCTTTACTTCCCTCGATATGGCTAGTGGATATCACCAGATCCCCGTTCAACCTGAGTCCATAGAACGTACCGCTTTCGTGACACCTGACGGGCAATTTGAGTATGTTACTATGCCCTTTGGCCTTCGTAATGCCCCCTCTGTCTATCAAAGGGCAATAAATAAAGCGCTGGGATCTTTAACCGAATCGTTTGCTGTAGTTTACATTGATGACGTGATTATACCATCCCGTACGTTAGAACAGGGCTTAGACCGATTGCGTCAAGTTTTGAAGGCTTTAACCAATGCCGGTTTTTCTCTTAACTTAAAAAAATGTGTTTTCATGAAGAGTGAAGTAGAGTTTTTAGGCTATCACGTATCGGCTGGTGAGATACGTCCAAACCCACGTAAGATAAGAGCACTCACAGAACTCGCACCACCACAGACAGTTACTCAACTCCGACAATTTATAGGATTGGCTTCATACTTCAGACAATTTGTAAAAGAGTTTTCTCAAAAAACAGCTCCTCTCTACCGTTTAACGTCAGGTAAAGGGAAAATAGTGTGGACCCCTACGTTTGAAAGAATACGAATGGATATTATTAACATACTGACGGACAAGCCAGTTTTAGTGATTTTTGACCCAGATAAGCCTACAGAACTACATACAGACGCGAGTGCCGAAGGCTACGGTGCCATATTAATGCAAAAAATCGATGATAGGTTGCGTGTAGTTGAGTATTATAGTCGCCGAACTTCCGCTGCAGAGTCAAAGTACCACTCGTATGAGTTGGAAACTCTGGCAGTCGTGAATTCGATAAAACATTTTAGGCACTACTTATGCGGTCGAAAGTTTGTAGTGGTGACTGATTGTAATGCAGTCAAATCTTCCAAAAACAAAATAGACCTTACTCCGCGGGTCCACAGGTGGTGGTGCTTCTTGCAAGCCTTTGAGTTTGATATCGAATATCGTCAGGGTAAAAATATGGGTCATGTAGATTTCTTATCCAGGAACCCATTGCCAGAAACCGTAAGTTCTACAAAAATAGAACAAAAACGTGTTAATCTGATAGAGATCTCAGATAATTGGCTACAAGCAGAACAACGTAAAGATAGTGAATTAAATTCTTTGATCACCAAATTCGAGAGTCATGAACTTACCGACGAAATCTCTAGTACATACGAGATTAGGAGGGGCGTGTTGCATAGAAAGATAGAACGCAATAAGAGAAGTATCTGGTTACCGGTGATACCAAGGGCATTTCAGTGGGCCATTATAAACCATGTGCATGAAAGTATTATGCACTTAGGATGGAGTAAAACCCTAGAGAAGGCCTTTTGTCATTATTGGTTTCCCAATATGAATAAGTACGTAAGAAAGTTTGTAAATAATTGTATAGCGTGTAAACTGTCTAAATCTCATTCAGGGAAAATCCAAGTAGAACTTCATTCCATCCCAAAAGTTATGATACCGTGGCATACTATACACATGGACGCCACTGGTAAACTCAGTGGTAAAAATGACACCAAAGAGTATGTGTTTGTCTCTATCGATTCTTTTACAAAATTTGTTCTTTTGCATCACTCCTTAAACATTGACTCGAATAATGCTATAGTAGCACTAAAGGCAAGCGTATCGATATTTGGTGCTCCTACACGCGTGATCGCTGACCAAGGTAGGTGTTTTGCGTCTAAAGATTTCAAAGACTTCTGTACTTCTCATAATATAATGCTACATCTTATTGCAACTGGCACTAGCCGTGCTAACGGTCAAGTAGAGAGAGTTATGTCTACTCTGAAAAATATGCTAACGGTTGTAGAGACAGGTAATCAGAGATCATGGCAGGCTGCACTACTTGATGTTCAACTAGCGATTAATTGTACTGTAAATCGTACCACTAAAGCCAGTCCCCTAGAACTTTTAATTGGAAAGGTAGGTAGACCACTTCAGCTTATGACACTAGATACAGACGAGCCGGAAATCGAACTACCCGTGATTAGAGGACAGGCGGCACACGCTATTGAAGCCAATGCTGCGGTAGAGAAAACTAGGTTTGATAAAGGCAAAGCACTAGTTAAAAGATTTAAAGTAGGTGACTATGTTTTGTTAGAGAACCATGAACGTAACAAGACAAAATTAGAACCTAAATTCAAAGGACCTTATCTAGTGAGTGAGCTGCTTAATGGTGACAGATATTTACTCAAGGCATTGAATTCTAATCGAACGTATAAGTATGCACATGACCGCATACGTCCTATGCCTGAGTGCTACGTTCCATTGGAGTTGAATGCTGGCTTGGAAACGCCAACAAACGAAGCCTCATCAGAATGTGCCGATAACGGCGATGGTGAGTAATAAATAGGCCTCACTGGTAAAATTGGCCCAAGTGAGTTTACTTCTCTGTTGCGTTTTGAAATTTCTGTGAGTATTAACTGTGTGGTGTATCTGTCGCAATTGCCTGTGTGGCAGTAGCCTGTGTGGCAATAGCCTGTGTGGCGCTAGCCTGTGTGGCACCAGCCTGTGTGGCAATAGCCTGTGTGGCACCAGCCTGTGTGGCAATAGCCTGTGTGGCACCAGCCTGTGTGGCACCAGCCTGTGTGGCAACAGCCTGTGTGGCGCCGGCCTGTGTAGCAATGACCTGTGTAGCAATGCCCTGTGTGATAATAGCAAGTGTGGCAATGTAAGGAGTGACGAGCGTAGCCGCTGTGATAAAAGTAACCTTTATGGCAAATGTGGCCTGTGTAAGGAACACAGTTTGTCTATTATGACGTAGTACGAGTTTTAGTCAAGCATATGGCGCTAAACTTTAATGATCACTTAGTATAACCACGTGCCATATTTGGTCAGTATGGCCGAGTGAACCGGAATGACAGTGTGGTGTCTGTTTTCTTTCAGAAATTATCGAAGATACACACGAGGACGTGTGAAGAAGCAGGACGGCCGTAACGGCGCGTGTTGATTTTGGCAGTGTTGCTAGTGAAGTTTGTTAATTTAATCGATTTAGTTTGTGTTATATTGTCTATGATAATTACTTTATTGAAACAAATTATTTTCTGGTTAGTCGATTTATTTATCAAAGTGGAGCGGGTAACACCGAATAGAGTTGCATGTGTCATAGAGACGGTCGAGTAGAAAATGTCATTTTTGGTATTCGGTTGACGGACGACGGCTTGTGAGCACATGCAAACCTATTGGCTCCCCTAATCTCATTACATTACAGTAATCACCTCATATTTTGTACTGCATTCCAATTTGTTAATTTTAATAGACGTTGCACAGTGTTATCGTGGTATTATTTTACGCCCACTGTGAATAAACGCTCAAGATGGCGGATACACACCAAGAGGTTGTATCAGAGGCGCTCGGCGATCCGTCACATATAATAAATCTGTAAACGATCGATGTCTGTACATGGAAAGGAAATGAGAAAAATTGTTATAGGGGGACTTTATAAACGTAATAGAAGCCAAATCAACATTTTTTGGAATTTTTGTCTGTTTGTCTGTTTATCTGTTTATCTGTTTCTCTGTTTGTCTGTGAGTTTGTGCACGCTAATCTCAGAATCGGCTGAACGGATTTGGTTGCGGTTTTCACTAATATATTGTGGTAGGCTTCACTTAACATTTAGTGTTTGTTTTATTGAAATCGGTTCATAAATAAAAAAGTTATGTCAATAATAGCATATCACGGCTAACAATTTGTGAGTGTGTGAATAGATCGAACAAATAAAGAAGCAACAATGCTTACAAGAAGATATTATTTCGGTCATAGGAATCTGAAGAACTTCGAGAGGACAGAGTTCTACATCTCAGCCAAGTCAGGTCAGGTTACTGCAGAATCTTCGGCACAGCAAGTGTCTCGATAGAATTCACATTGTTCTCAAACGATGTTCTCTCGAATCCGACAGATTTGTGAGCAGCTGATTCGGTAAAAAAGACTCATGGCTTTCATAATTAATATCATCACGCTATTATAATAAGGAATGTGACAATGTTTTTATGACATAATATGTAAACGTCTATTTCACACTATGATTTCATGGTAACAGTGGCTCAATACATCTGCGGTGGACTTATAACTTATCTGAGTCGCGTTCGATTCCATCTAAAATGTAATTTTCCTTTTTTATGGTTTTTTATTTACTTTTGTTTAACTTTTTTTATTTTATTGTGTATTTGTTGTATTTTATTGTATTTAAAGTTTTATTTAAAGTAAAATATAAATTCTATGTTTAGTATTCTATAGGTGTACATAAAACTAGGCTGTGTGACAGTAATAGTAGAACTTCGAAAAACATTGGAAAAAATGAAATGCTCAAGTGAGACTCGAACTCACGACCTTTCGCTTACAGGGAGAGCAGTCGCCCTGTAAGCGAAAGGTCGTGAGTTCGAGTCTCACTTGAGCATTTCATTTTTTCCAATGTTTTTCGAACTTAACAGTTAGCATAATAAATGCTATAAAAAATTCATTCAAATAGTAGAACTTATTATATTATAATATTCTTAGATCTATACGAAATTCTTCATTTCGGAGAATGAAAAAGTGGTCCCACCCGCCTGAGAAGTCATAAAACTGAAACTGGTATCCCCCATTGATACCAATTCCACCACATCGGGGCAAGCGCAATATTGGAATCAAACCGATTAAAATTTAACAGAGGAATGGGGCATTGGGGGTATTCTGGGGTTAGGTACCCCAGTATACCTGCCTTGGTTACCTATCGTAAAAAGGCGGTCTCAACGTGAAGAGCAGGGATTGCTTCGGCTAGGGTGATGGGTAGCCTAAGCTATCACCATCAAAGCCGCGCTCATGGAGGAAGTAAATCGTTGCACCTTCTCTGAAGCACATTACGTATTCTGGGAGATAGTTGTCCCTATCGTATTACCGTCACTACCATGGTGAATGTTCTGATGAGCTATTCCATTTAGTTCCACCCTCTCCTTTCCTACACAGGACAACGCATGCAAGGCTCAGATGTCATCCACATACGGATCAGAATATTCCATCAAGAACCAAGCTGTTTGGTGACCCATTCCTATGTCGCACCATTAAGACCTGAAATCCCTGCCAGCTCACGGTTTACTTCTTCCTACAATCCCGGGTCCTTTAAGGGGGGGTGAAAAGGCTTCTGATGATCCCATAAAGATGAGTGCCACCATTGTTAAGATGGTACACGTTTATAATGGTGACCCTATTTCTGAGTCTTTGCCTTTAGCTTAACATCAGTCGAGGTGAAGTTAAATTGACGTGTCCTATATAAAAAAACTCCGGATCTTAGAAAGAACATGTGTGGGCAGAACAATACAGTTCTTAACCGCCGGATAAAAAAATGAAGTTCCGAACAGCTTGATTCGAGGTGGCATTATTTCTACCGTATGTGACTGACGGAAGGAAGGAGAGATTAGTTGAAAGACTCCTAATAGGCTCTTTCACTCGCCGTGGTGCGGTAGAAATGTTAAAATACAGCCAGAGAGACAACGTCTTTATGCAACTGCAGACATTATACAATGTTAGTGACCTGATGACTACCAATGCACACCGCCGCTGCGATATTATCGATTCCTTCTAATAAGTAGGTATCTAATAGTAAATACGTAAATCTATCCCAGAAATGATAATAGTACGCCAGGAGAAGCCAACCTATGTATTAGGTATATAAAAGATATATGGCCCCATCCCAGTCAATGCTGTATTTGCTCTCTGGCCCACTGCGCCCCTCTTCTCTACCTGTGTGTAAAGCAATGAACAACGATGTGACTGTGGTCGATGGAATTTATCATAAAACTGGAACTACCCACCATTGGCTCGGCAAAGAAGAGAACCACTGCTCACTGCTCAGGGCGTGCGAGGCACCGGGTTTTCTTGAAACTATTTTGTGTGATACTTGATGTACTTATTTTAATTTGTTCAGTTCGTAAGTGTTTTAAGAATTTGGGAGGAAGGAAGAATATTTAAACCATTAAAACTGGTGAACATTACCAATTCCACATTTAACAATGTACAAGTACATCACATACTTGATAATGATTTCGTCAGCAAAATGTAGAATTTTTCAAAATCCTTCCGCAGTATTTGCCAAGCCCATGGAAGAAGTCTGTTTTGCTCCGCTGTATCCCTGGTTTATGCCACTGGTGGTAGAACGGGTAAAATTGGTATGCTCCATGGTTCCCCTCAGGGATGAAAATCTTCCATCATGCTTCATAATGAGTTTGAGCTATTCCGATCCGAACTAAACGCGGACGAAGGCGCGGGCAACAGCTAGTGCAGAATAAAATTTGAAATCTAAAGTAAAAGAATCATAAAACCGTGATTTGTTTAACCAAGTTATAAACCTCGATCAAAGATAGAGCACGTACGACACAGTAAAGTTTTATTATAACAAGTCTGTGAAGTTGGGACTAAAATCCGTAGTTCTAAATGCGAAATTATAGACTCTCCGGTGAGCGTAAAGGCGCAAAACAGAGGAAATAGTATGTAAACGCAGCGCGTGTTTTATGCCCCGTTTAGTAGGGAAAGTAGATTTGCTAATGTTGCTGAAGAACTACAACTATTGAAGGCCTATTGCACTTCTATGCAAGTACAAAAGTATGAACTGATTATTTATTTTTACTGGAATATGCAAAATGATCAAAAGCCTTAGTATTTTTTGTAATATGTTGCGTTTTATACTTAATATGTTAATAGTACCAAGTTAATGGGTTTCTAACTTACTTTTTAGAAGAAAGAGAGACTAGATAAGATAAATTTTTGTTCCGGTTTTTTGTAGGTTATTTTCTAAGTTGGACATAACCAATTTTAATGGTAAGTCCTTACTGGTACAAAATATGGTAAAATGACTGAACTTCCGTTTACTGGACGAAGGTATTGATTAAAAAACTTGTATACTAGTTATCGCGATATACCTACATTTTAATTGATAATTTATTTAAGATAAAATAAAACTCTCTTACTCTCTCTCTCTCTCTCTCTTTATACATTATTATATGGTTAGGTACCAATTTTGGTTGGGAATTAAACATTTTCGTGTAATTTAACAGAACAATCTAATTAGATCTGAGTACATGTTATAATAATTACACGTTAAGTGCTTTTCAGTATTGATTTCCAAAGAATCAAACTCAACCCATTTAACATGAAATTAGGTCACTTAATCGAACATCAATTTTATAATTTGTTAAAAAAAATAATGGTAGAAGCACGTCAACATTTGAACAGCCAACAGAAAATATCAAAGGTTTGAAACAAAGGTTATTCCACAATTTCGAAAAATGTTAAGACGATCGGGAAAATTGAATATGTCAGTTTGATAGATTGAGATGTAATGTTAACATAGATTTAAGTAAATTTCTATAGTATTAGCCATCACTTATTTGCATCCATTGTAAAACGTTCATATATTTATTTTCGTGAATAAAATATAAAAGACTAGCTTTTGCCCGCGGTGGTTGGGTGGATGTCGGTTATCGCAGCCAAACATAGCCTATGTCCTTTCTCAAGGTCTAATCTACCCTTATACCAAATTTCAACAAAATCGGTTCAGTGGTTTAGGCGTGCAAGCGTAACAGTCAGACAGCCAGACAGAGTTACTTTCACATTTATAATATTAGTATGGAAGTATGGATTGCAAATTAGATTATTTCAAATTCTACTAACTTGGATTAGCCATTTAAAAATATATATTAGGTGTTGTCCGTGACTCTGCTCTCGATGCGTACCAATCTCATTCATGCGACCCTGATTAACATAGTCCTAGGGTAAAAACTACGCTACTAGCACATCATATACAACATAATAATGTGCTTGCCACTGCAAAACTATGCTAGGATTCATGACGCAACTATGGTGCTAGTTGTAAATGTTGACTAACACCCTATACCTCTTATCAAGGGTCACTTTAATATTTTGTAAATATTATTTCCATTGACCATACAAATGGGAATGATTGGAACTTGCATCTTTAAAAAACTGAGACAGTAAACAACAACGCACTAAACGCAGCACCACGTTTCAAAAGTAGGGAACTTATAGCATGAAGTCACCTACTTTATTCCTTTTACTATTGCGAGTTCGTGCTAAACGAGGATTGTGCGCTGTATCTTGTGATTTTCTGTTTGACTGGTAATCTTTGACAAGTTTCTGCCTTTTAACATTATTTTGTAAATTGTGTGAGTAAATTCGGGATAGTAAATTATGTTCTACGCTTAAGATCATAATAGGCTATTTGACTAAGTCGTCGATTCTTCCCAATACTGCTTAATATCATAGCTTGTTCTGAAAAAATATGTCTTGAAACTATGACTTTTCATTAGTTGAAATTCCCAAAAAAAGTCAAAATATAAACAATCAAATTCAATTCAAATATATAACTTTTTAGAATCCTCATTAAATTTTATTATGAACTATATACGTGTAAACGCAAAGTAGACCGAGATAAATACGATATTCTCTTAGACTCCATACATTTGCACTACGCGCTACAGAAGCATGACGTCACAATTTTGTACGATTTTGTATGGAGCGTTTACGGGCGGTGCGACAAATTGAATTTTTCAAAATCAAATATCTTAAAAACTATTTGTCGTACGAAAATGTTACTTTTATAGTTCATTATATTATAAGAAAGTGGTCATTTTTCGAATGTAAGAAAAAATAATCAAATAGCCTATTATGTTGCCCTATTGTTGAAAGCTTAAAAGGAAAAAAATACAAGCCACAGGACATTGATAAACATAATTTTGTTGTCTCTTCACTATAAAATTAATTTTCTCATGATCACATACAGGCCCCTCGATTCTACTAAAGCTACACCACTGTGGTGCCCTATTCAGCCAAAAAATGACATTAAATTTTAGACTTTATGTCTATATGTCTAAAGTCCAAATTGAAATGAAAAAAAAATGTCATTATACTTTTTCAATCACTCTGCGCCTGGTCTTTAGGTGAAATGTAAATTCAATACTTAGAAAACCTAACAAACGCAATCAAAATGCCATTTTAGAAATATTTCTGATAGCTAAATAAATTCTATCGAAAATAAAATTAGTCTACGAATCTGAACTATTGACTTTTAGATATCAACTAAAATTCCACACTTTAGTTCAAATAAACTCAATTGTATTGAAAATTCGCAGAACAAATTCCTATTGTAGAGAAATATTTCTACTTAGCTGATTTGTCGAATCAAGTTTTTATCTTGAGAAATGTGAGAACTGGGGGGCTACTATCATCTCCAGAAACTTTATTTTTTCTTTCAAAGTGTTAATTAGACCGTGCGTCGTCGGCTTTCGAATCCAGTCTATACGTGGTCTAACTGGGTTAATCAGTATTTCTTACATACATACATACATACATACAATCACGCCTTTATCCCCGGAGGGTTAGGCAGAGGTGAATTAACACCCTCATTTCGCTAATCATTGGATTCGGTCCCACGTAATATTTTATTGCCGCTTTCCCGGCACTGCCGTGCATTCGAGGCTGAGTCTGGGCTATATGTATTTGTCTGATGTTAAACAGCCCTATCCCTTAGTCGCCTTGTACGACACCGCTTGGGAAGAGATGGGGTGGCTCAAATTCTACTCTGCCGGGAACCTCGTATTTCTTAGTTCATAATGTATATCCATACTAATATTATTAATGCGAAATTTAATTAACTCTGTCTGCCTGTCTGTTAAACCTTCGGGTCTTATTTTGAAAATTTTGAAAATAGAACAGAGATAGATTAATTCGTTCTTGGGAAAAGATATAGACTATGTTTGATCGCGATTATCGACATCCACGCTCTGGCGGAGCTGCAGACAGGGGCAACAAATAAATTATGTAATTTTTAAAGAACACTCATATCCTGACAGACGACAGACGACGCGACGCGACGGTCCGAGTCGATTCATACTATAAAAGATAAAGTAACGTTGAAATAATATTGCAAAGAGATGATAGTAGGCCCCCAGTTGATAGAATTTATTCGGCATAAAATGTTTTTTGGGAGTTTGCACAGTTAGTTAAACAATTGTCCGGGCTCGATTCGTACATTGTTTATTTTTAAATTACATAGTATTATTACTGTTACCTCAATGTAGTCAGTATCTGGTTTGTTACCTATCCTATTATATTTCAAGCAGAAAGTCAATGTAAATATCCAGTTAATCCCGTTAATATTACGAAATACAGAAGTTTAGTTGTATGACGGTGTGGCAGAGTCGCCATTAGAAAACTAGCGGCACATTGGCCTATGGCGATGTCCAGCATATAAGCTGAGATGGTGGCTTATAAAGACACGCACACTATGAGAATTGTCACTATTTTAACTGTAATTTAATCAGGTGTGGCTCAATAGCTCAGTTGGAAGAGCATTCCCCCTCTAAGGGAAAGGGTTCACTTGAGCATTTCATTTTTTCCGATGTTTTTCGAACTTAAAAGTTATCATAATAAATGCTATAAAAATTCATTCAAATGTAATTTAATCTTTGAATGAATTTTACAGCATTAAGTATGCTGACTATACAAAACGAATACATTATACTAGAATACATACGGTTTTATTTTTCCCTATGTACGAGTATTCGATTCGTATAGTTAGCATACTTAATGCTGTAAAATTCATTCAAGTATTTGAGCGGAGTTATCAAAAATCTATGTTTAAAAATGATTGTAACATCATTCATTGGTTCCAATAGTTCGTAAGAACATCGGTGGATGACACCACTGTCGCCTTAAAGACGGATAAAACCAGGAGGTAAATTTGAATCACATCGGGCGTGTCTCGGTAGCCGAGTTGGTCAAGGCATTCTCCCTGTAAGGGAAAGATTGCGGGTTCGAGTCCCGTTCGAGAAGTTTTTTTTTCCGTATGCATTCGATTTGTAATTTAATCTGTGTATGTCCTGTGCGTGTCATTAATAAATGTGTTTTTTTCTTCCTTCTTTCTTTCTATGACGTCATAGCCTCGTCTCAAATTGATTGATTGATGTATTAAAGTTTCCTCCATCAGGTGGTAACACATGAGCTTCGGGAACTGCTTACCATCATATAGATGTACTTTGTGCTTATTTGCTGCCTCAGCTGTATAAAAAAATAAACAGTGAAAATTAACGATGCAATTAGTCCAAAACTGCAACTGCGTTAAGGGCTCTTTTTAAAATATCTATTATGAGTGGCGATAAATTATTCCATGCACCACGCAAAGATGTCAATTCAATGGAAAAGATTTAAAAAATAATAAAGTTAAAATAGTGAAATTGTAGTAGGGCCAATTGAAAAAAAAATATTAACTTTATGCTGGAATACTATTTATACTGTTGATTAATGGCATTAGATGGAATATATTGTTACACATATTGAGAACACTTGTACTTTTTCCACTGTATAAATTTTATTGAAAATTTTTAGGCCATGCCATTCCCCACTATTTGGGGAAAAAAATTGTTATTATTAATTATTAATTTTATTAATTTTAAGACTACTCACCTGTGAAAATTGTTAAGTATCGTAGTTTTTAAGAATCAAAATCCAAAACTTTTGATAACGTTTAAATGTAAACCTTTGAGAATGCCGTAAAGCGAAACCGGTCAACTTCAATAATATAAATTACTGTGAAAAAGTACAATTTGTTCTCAATATGTGTTTATGCTATTTCCAGTGTTGGGAAACTTTGGCCTACTGTTTCCATTCCACGCTGGCCAGACGGGTTGTTACAGTCAGCATCAGATGAATCTTGACGAACAAAGTACTCGAATGATTTTAGTTTTTTTAGCGTCCGAAAAATGCCCACGGAGATGGTTATGTCGGACTCAAACCGACTAAAATGATGTTGGTTGGTTTCCTGTAGACTGATTGTCTTGATATTTGGTACACAACTTTAGTCTAGACAGTAATATCGTTCAGGCCCTCGATTGTACTGAAGCTAAAGCATTGTAGTTCTGTCACTGCAAAAATGATATTAATATTTTAGACTTTATTTCTACATTTCTAAAGTCCAAAGTGAAATGAAAATAGTTTTATTACACTTTTTCAATTACTCTGCAAAAAGTCATATAATTTTGTACTTTAAACTCATCGATTTTAAGTCTATTATTTAATGCCGTTCTTTGCAATGCGGTGGCACCACAATGGTTTGGTTTTTGCAGAATTTTGGCCCTGAATGTACTTTTTTTTGAGTTTTTTTTTCAATTTTCCACAACATTCTACACAACGCTATGTAGACCCATGGTAAGCTTAATTAACTAACTTGTGTTATGGAATCTAGAATGCGGATAAACATACTTAAATACTTTTTTGTTATACATAGAAACACCCAGACCAATGCAAATAGCCATATTCATGCATACAAATATTTGAACTGAGCGAGGATCCAACCCGCGCCTCCTGCGTAGCAGTCGCGTTCACTACCACCACGCCACAGAGGCTGTCAGTTATCCTCTTGTGCGTGGTACGCGCACCTTCCAGTAATATCTATACATGCAAGTTTTTAGAAGCGCATCCGAATCCATTTGCATCGGCCACTCGGCATACTTCGCGAACATTCGGTACTCATTTATCACCACGTTCGACCATTTACGTTTCACGCGAAATTGTGAAATATCATGAACATTTTAATCTGTTAGAGTGGTGTGCTTTTTATGGTCTTTTGACTTTGGTGATTTTTTTTTTATTGTAGCAAAAGTTGGGAATGACGTTTGTCTCAGTTCGTGGTGAATGGGAATTTAATATTATAATATGTGTGTTGTAGTGTGACTTGTGATATCAGTACGTTGGATTATTGCCAACTAAGAGTTGCTGACCAAAAATATACTGAATACAAAACTGTAGGCCTAGGTACCATAAAACGTACAGTCACCCTCAAAGCTAAGCAAGTTTTTTTTTTATACCACTTAGGTGGCAGACAAGCACACGACCCACCTGATAGAAAGTGGTTACCGCGGCCTATGGACGTATGCAACACCAGGGGCGTTACACTCGCGCTGCCTACCTTAAAGAAACCTTCTAATGCCCCTCTTGTACAACCCCATATTGTAGTCGCTTGGCAAAACCATGGCAGGGAGTTCATTCCACATTCCACAATAAATTAACTTCTAAACTCTCGTGTTCCATGATATACAATAATGATAACGGGAATTAACTCGATCTTAGTATAGGTAGATATACAATCACATTTACAATCGGGAAGATGGGTTTAAATTATCTGCACCATGGAATCCAGTGATACAAAGCATGCAACCTCGCTTTTCTGCACAGTCAGATAAACACCGGACAGTAGGTATGCTTACAGAATAGGGACACTAAGTGTGGTGTGTGACGGTACATGGCGTAAACAAAATATGAAGAATGTGCGGGTAGATGAAGAACCTACTACCTCGAATACATAGGGAAAAAGAATCTTCTCGGGCGGGACTAGAACCCGCAGTCTTTCCCTTACAGGGGGAATGCCTGACCACTTCGGCTACCGAGACACGCCCGATATGATCCAAATTTCCCATCTTTCTAGCTATGCTTACCATGGATTTATTTATACGTCTTTAAAGCGACGCACAGTGTTTCGAGTAGAACAAGCTAGCTAGACAATATTATTTATTGGGGTATATTGCATCATTTGGCTTTGTTATGGTGTATTAATACGGTTTCAGCACAAAAAACTCTATGGCTCGTCCATTGTGTTTTTGTATTTTAGACAGATGGAAGTATACTATGATTTTTAATTCGAGTCAGTAAAATGACATTTCCAGTGTTGCAGGTTTTTTGTCTCAAATAAATAGTGATGTGATTGAATCGAGTTTTACAATTAAAAGATAGTCGAGATTATATTTTTTTATAAAGTCACGTCAATTTGACTTCACATCGCCTGATGGTAAGCTAAAGGCGAAATCTCGGAAAGAGGGTCACTATTATAAACATGTACCATGTTAACAGTGGTGGCACTCAGCTTAACGGCCTCATCAGATGCCTTTTCACGCTCCGCTTAAAGGACCCGGGACTGTAGGAAGAAGGAAATACATGAGCTGGCAGAGAGTTCTTGATCTTAATGGTGCGGCATAGGAATGAGTCACCGAAACGTTTGGTTCTAGCAGGTATATTCTGCACCGTATACGGATGGTATCATAGCCCTGCACGTGTTGTCCTGTGAAGGAAAGGAGAGGGTGGGACTTATTGGAAGAGCTCAGCAGAACATTCACCATGGTAGAGACAGTAGAATACTGCCAAAGACGCAACATCTCTACGCATCTGCAAAGGCTCGAGGATATTTGTCACCTCCAGCCTAGCACCACGACCCTCAGTCGGCGTGCGGTTTTAGTCGGTTCGAGTCCGACATAACCTCCCTTTCCGGCTCCGGCGGGGGAAGGTATCCGAGGGGATTTCCACACGAAAAAAAGGAGTTAGGTTATTACAACAATAATAATATGAAGCGTTTACATAGGCTATATTCTAGGAACCTGGTTGAGTTCAATGCCAAGAAGACCGAGGCATGTGCGTTTACAGCAAAGTTATCTCCTTTCCTTCCCCTTCCTACTCTTCAGAGCACACCACTGCCACTGCAGGATCACCTCAATATCCTCGGTATGGATGTTCGCTGCAAAGTGCGGTCCGCATCATTGGGAATCCTGAGGTCACGAACACCCTCGAGCCTTTGCAGATGCGTAGAGATGTTGCGTCTTTGGCAGTATTCTACCGTCTCTACCATGGTGAATGTTCTGACGAGCTCTTCTAATTACTCCCACCCTCTCCTTTCCTACACAGGACGACACGTGCAGGGCTAAGATGCCATCCATATACGGTGCAGAGTATACCAGCTAGAACCCGGCGTTTCAGTGACTCATTCCTATGCTGCACCATTAAGACCTGGAACTCCCTGCCAGCTCACGTGTTTCCTTCTTCCTACAGTCCCGGGTCCTTTAAGCAGGGCGTGAAAAGGCATCTAACGAGGTCGTCAAGCTGAGTGCCACCACTGTTAACATGGTACATGTTTCCGATGGCGACCCTCTTTCCGAGACTTTGCCTTTGCTTAAAATCAGGCGAGATGAAGTCAAATTGACGTGTCCTATATACAAAAAAACCATGACGACGCAACTACGGTTCATGTATGGATTGGTGGTTATGAAAAAATAACCACGAAGGCTCCGCTTAGCCTTCTAATGTATAACTATCGATGGCGAGGCGCGCAGTGTTCTCTCATATTTATCATAATAACTAATTTATCACTTGGTCCATAACATTACATCGCATCGACAGCCTCCGTGGCGTGGCGGTAGTGAATGCAACTGCTACGCAGGAGGCGCGGGTTCGATCCCCGCTCAGTTTCAATATTTATATGTATGAATATGGCTATTTGGTTGGGTCTGAGTGTTTCTATGTATAATATAATATGTACTATATGTATTTACGAAAAAAAAACTATGTATGTTTATCCGCATTCTAGATTCTATAACACAAGCTAGTTATAGGGTCGTGTAGAATCTTGTGTTGTGGAATGTTATTAGTATTATTACATACTAGCTTTTAAAACGTTTATTTCCAGCTTTTATAATAAGATGGTAAGATCCATACTTTTCCAATAATATTGTTTAATACATATGTACCTATTACATATTTACAATAAAAAAACGCTTTCATACCTAAAAAACTAGAGAAGAACTAAAGTATGACTAAAATATCTTAGTCTATTGATTGTCGAACATCACTATTGTAGCGGGTATCCCTTTTTTGTATCAGTGACAGTTGCACTTGTCATTTTACTGACTCGAATTAAAAATCAGACTATAGTAATTGCATAAAGATTTAAAATATCGATTAAGTTGAAAACTTCGTTTAAAAACAACGACAAATGGAAATATAGGTATCATGATTTAATGTGGAATTATTACTTATTATCTATCAATATATCTTAGTAAAGAGTTGATATTTGTCGAGAATATATTCGTATATTAGTAGAAAATTCATAATCTGAAAAATAGACATAATGACAAAGTTACACTCAAGTGCGCAGGCTACAATGACTTAAATTCACTAGTTTACAGACATGGCTATAATATATACAATTTCTAGCCCGGGTACAAGAGGGTACAAGTATTTTCTAGTCCAAAGAATTCAGACAATCGTCGTTACCTAAGATTATTTTTAAACTGTAGGTATTTTAAATAGGTGCGGCTTGGGTATCTGGCTAGAGGCTCAGGTAATACATTTCTGGATATTCGACAATGACTTTTGTCCAGCTAGCTTGTTCTAAGTGAAACACTGTGCGACGTGGCGTCATCTACCGATTTTCTTACGAGCTATCGGAATCAATGAATGATGTTACAATCATTTTTAAACATTGATTTTTGATAACTGCGCCCAAACAATTGAAGGAATTTTTACAGCATTAAGTATGCTAACTATACAAATCGAATACATAGGGAAAAAGAATCTTCTCGGGCGGGACTCGAACCCGCAGTCTTTCCCTTACAGGGGGAATGCCTGACCAATTCGGCTACCTAGACACGCCCGATATGATCCAAATTTCCCACCTTACACGTCTTTAAGGCGACGTGGCGTCATCTACCGATTTTCTTACGAACTATCGGTATCAATGAATCGGTAGATGACAGCACGTCGCCTTAAAGACGTATAAGATGGGAAATTTGGATCATATCGGGCGTGTCTCGGTAAAAATTCTGCTGTAAAAATTCCTTCAACCTACTACCTTACGGACTCGAAGACGGCGGGCGTGCACTACTGAGCCAGTCAGTCTTTGACCACGGCCGGGGTGTAAACCGGTCGAAACGTCAGGCAAATCAAAGGTACGTATGTACCTATACCATGATCGCGTTAATTCCCGTTATTATCCATACTTCCATACTAATATTAATGTGAAAGTAACTCTGTCTGTCTGTCTGTCTGTCTGTACGTTACGCTTTCACGCCTGAACCACTTAACCGATTTTGATGAAATTTGGTATAGGGATAGATTAGACCATGAGAAAGGACATAGGCTATGTTTTGTCGCGATAACCGACATCCACGCGGGCGGAGCCGCGGGCAAAAGCTATCCACACTTCCATACTAATATTATAAATGCGAAAGTAACTCTGTCTGTCTGTCTGTCTGTCTGTCTGTCTGTCTGTCTGTCTGTCTGTCTGTCTGTCTGTGAGTTACTTTCGCATTTATAATATTAAGTATGGATTACTAGCTTTTGCCCGCGGCTCCGCCCGCGTGGATGTCGGTTATCGCGACAAAACATAGCCTATGTCCTTTCTCAAGGTCTAATCTACCCCTAAACCAAATTTCATCTAAATCGGTTCAGTGGTTTAGGCGTGAAAGCGTAACATACAGACAGACAGACAGACAGACAGACAGACAGACAGAGTTACTTTCGCATTTATAATATTAGTATGGAAGTATGGATTATTTGACATTTTTCTCACACACCATAAGCACTTTCTACTATTATCATAAATACGAAAGTTTGTGAGTATGGATGGATGATGTTTGTTACTCTTTCACGTAAAAACTACTGAATCGATTTTCATGAAACGTTACAATAATATAGCTTATACATCAGAATAACACATAGGCTATATATCATCCCGCTGCTACTCAAGGGAACGGAGCAGTGATCATTAATGTCAACAAATTCGCCCGGCATCGGCATATACGCAGAAGTAACAGTGTGGTTATTTCTGTTGCTGTTTAGATAACTATATCATTGTATAAGAGAGTGCAGCGGGAACGGAATCGGACGCGACGCGGATGGAAAATAAGATTCTCTGGACTGACAGCTCTAATCTTAGCGTAATAAAGGAGATAAAAATTTGTGTCATACCTACCTAATGTATTGTTTTATAGGAATCTAGACGACAACGACTTCACGAGATTTTTAAAGAAAGTAATTACACCTACTTATTTATTTAACCCAATAATTATTTAGGTTGTTTTTGGGTGTTTGGTTTATGCTTGATTTTAATAAAACTTTCTATTACGCGCCATCTATTAGAAAGATCATCTAGTATCGTCTCCGTATTTATTTCAACTTTAAAATAGTAATTGTAGATTTAACCCAATAGTGAGTTGAAAAAGTGAAAATTAATCATACAATTCCTAACATAAAGTGTTTGCAAAACAGTGTATCAAGTAAATCAGTGCTAATTGTTGAAAAACTGTAGTGAACGAAAAAGTAACAGTGCATCACAAAATATACAAAAGACTTTAACAAAACTCATTGCTCTGTCAAAACAGTGATTGAACAGTACAATTTCGAACAAACACATAAAAGTGGAATGAAATAAATGGATAATAGTGAAAAAGTAACCTAATATTGCCAAATGACTTTGCAAAAACGTACCACCGTTTGATGAGTTATACTAACGCCATCTATTAGAAAGAGTCGGTACTACGAGCACATACTGTTAAGATCAAGTTTTGGTCACTATTTTAATTGATGGACTCAATCTTAAACTTTGCAAGAATTACGGAGGCGTACCAGTAGAGGGCACTGCTTGTACCATAATAAATCTTCGATTACTGAATCGCACCTACTATTTACAAATATTCTTACAAACTTTTATTTCTCCATATACGACTGTAAAATGAATCAAGCTTTGCAAAACCAGTCTGATTCCGACCTGTGCTCAGTCTCACAGCCAGAAACAAACATTAATACTGCGTCAAGGAAACGCAAGCAACCTGAGAATGAGATGACTGAACTATTTGCACAGTTATCAAATAGGTTAAATGAATCTATAACACAACTTAGTGTACAAATGAACGGCAAATTCTCGGAGATTAGTAATAGTATCAATATTGTGGCAGCAGATCTTAGTGTTCTAAAACAAACTACTACTGATATCAAGGAAGAAATTAACTCGTTACGTGTTGAGCATATAAAAACTGAAAGTCGTGTTATATGTTTGGAGGATAAGCAGAGTGAAATCTTGAAGACAATAAATGAAATTGAGCTGGCCGTACAATTCAATTCAAATCTTAGCAATGATCTCCAGAAGCGTTTTGATGACCTAAGCACTAAAACTAACCATTTAGATCCATCGGTTATGTCAAGCCTGGAGCTCAAGATTGATAATCTGGAGCAGCAAGCAAGGCAATGCAACGTGGAGATATGCAATGTACCAGAAAGACGGGAGGAAAATTTAATAGTATTTTTGGAGAAACTGGGAAATTACATGAACCACACTATAGCACCAAAAGACATATTGTCAGTTCACCGAGTTCCACATGCTGGGAAGGATGTCAAGAGACCAAAAAATATCATCGTCAAGCTTACATCAAAAATCATTCGAGACAATATACTGAGTGCCTTCAGATTGAAAAAAGGTGTTACTTCTAATCAACTGGGTTTCACAGGCACAGCGAACAAAATCTATATGAATGAACACCTCACTTTAAAAAGCAAAAAGCTTTTTCATGATGCTCGAGAACATGCAAAAAAGCACAACTTCAAGTACACTTGGGTCAAGAATGCGACAATACTGGTCAAGGAGAGTGAAAATTCACTCACGTTCGCCATACGAAACCCTGGAGATCTACTCAAAATTAAGAGCCAAAGTGATGCTCACTGATACTGGATTAATTTTTGCATGTCATTTATATAGTAATACGATTGATGATCTCGCTTATTGTGGGTCCTTTATTAATCTTTTTCTACTGTATACGCGCATCCTAGCTGTTGTATGCCGTGCATTTTTTCATACCGTGTTGAACCTGCAAATAACGGGATGCACCTATTTATCTGCAATTATGTTGCTATGTCATTACGATACGGTGATCCTTAATAGACCAATTTATGCATGTTTCTTATTATATAACCCTTCTTTGTTATGCATGCCATTTTTTGTGTTTTCTTTATACTATGTAAACATAACAACTATACGCTATGCAATCTATCATAGTGGGCCTCTCGCAATAGCGGTGATACGCGGCTGCTGGTTTGCAATTGTGATGCTGTACCGTAGCGCTATGATGGTGTTTATCAGACCACCTTTTGTATGTCTTCTTTTAGACGGCTTTTCTTTGCTGTGTATGTTATATTTTGCATTTTTTTCTCTCTTTTTGAACGGACCGATTATATATTATGCAATTCATTATAATGTGTCTGTCGCGCTAATAATGGGATGTTTTATAGCTGTATATCAATGTCGTTACGTATCGGTGATCTTAACTCTTATTAATGCCTTATTCTACGCTCTGTTATACTATAGAAAAATAAGACAACTTTGCTTACTTTATACACTAACAGTTGGTAACATGGAATTATTTTACAAGTTACAAAATTCAACGTAAACAATGAAATATCCATTTACTATCAAAACTGTGGTGGTATCCGTACGAAATTAAATACACTGTATATGAATGTACTCTCGAATGATTACGACATAGTGGTTATAACAGAAACCTGGCTTACACCCGAAATTTCAGATCGTGAGTTTATTGATTCACGCTACATTGTTTTTAGATGTGATCGTGACCGTATACAGACAGGAAAATGTGACGGAGGGGGTGTTTTTATAGCCGTGCGACGAGAATTACAACCACACCAAATCACACTGCTAACACATTCTAGCTCATTTGAAAACATAAACATCATGATAAACAACACACTAATAAGTGCATTCTATACCCCCCCTAATACATGTGATGATGTTTACTTTACATACTTTGAAGCTGTTCAAGGAGCACTTGATCAGTGGAATGTTGATGTATTTTATGTATTGGGTGACTTCAATTTACCAGATTTAAAATGGGTTCCTAACTATAATAACAGTACTGGTTATACCTGTGTGGAGGTATCGTCGGTTGGAGAAGAACTCGGCCACTTGATATCTTTAACTAATGCATCGCAGTATAATTCACATTTAAACACTGCAGGGAACCTGTTAGATCTATTGATCTCGAATACTGTCTGCATGGTACACCTGGTCAATGACCCGTTATTAAAAATTAGTTCACATCATCCACCTTTTTATGCCTTGACGTGTTTTACTAACGGTAACCACAAAAATATGTCCCGCTGCAAAAAACCTAGGTATAATTTTCATAAGGCTGACTATGACTCTATAAATTTAGGATATATTCCCTTTATGTCGATTCCCGTTATGTCGAGCCAAAAACCTTATCTCGCTTCTATTACCTCTATGTCGAGTCTACGTTTTCTGTCCCATTTCTATTCCCTTTATGTCGAGCTTCTGTACCACGCTTCTATTACCTTTATGTCGAGTTGACAATATCAGTACAGTCAGATTAAAAATACCCTTTTTACTGAAAAGTTCATTTAATAAACGTCCCTACTAGACTTTAGATGATTAACTGAATTTTAATGACGTGCTGCTGTACCTACTGGTGTTTATAAATAATTCAACTACAGCAGTATTAAGACGTGTCGTCGGTGTATCTAAAATATTATAATATGTAATTTATCGTACATTCATTAGCGGAATTCAAGTTTGAAATCGGGCCGTATTCTCCTAACTAGTTTTTTTTTAATAAAGGATTCGTCAATCACGACAGCCTCCGTGGCGTGGCGGTAGTGCACGCGACTGCTACGCATATGGCGTGGGTTCTATCTCCGCTCAGTGCAAAAAGTTGTATGCATGAATATGGCTGTTTGCACTGGACTGGTCGTGCCTCGGAGAGCACGTTAAGCCGTCCCGGTTGTCATATCAAACATCTATGGCAGTCGTTACGGGTAGTTGGAGCCCTCAAAAGTCCAACCAGTCTAACTTGGAACTTCGATATCGCCATTGGTCATCGGATAATTCGTTGTGGAGGTCGCTTCACGGAAAATATCGAAATTCAGCCGCATCACAGTTAGACTAGAAAGCCGACCCCAACTGAGTTGGGAAAAGGTTCAGAGAATGATGAACGGATGCGTCAATTAGACTTCACCCCGCCTGATGGTAAGCTAAAGACAAAGTCTCAGATTAGAGGGTCACTATTACAAACACGTACTATGTTAACAATAGTGGCCTCTCAGCGAGACGGCCTCATCAGATGCCTTTTCACGCCCCACTTAAAGGACCCGGGACTGTAGGAAGAAGGAAACACGTGAGTTCCATGTCTTAGTGATGTGGCATAAGAATGAGTCACTAAAACGCTTTGTTCTAGCAGGTATATTTTGCACCGTATACGGATAGCCCTGCGCATGTCGTCCTGTGAGGGAAAGCAGACGGTGGGACTAATTGGAAAAGCTCATCAGAACATTCACCATGTAGAGATGGTAGAATTAAAAAGAAAAACATCTCTACGCATCTGCAAAGGCTCGAGGGTGTTCGTGACCTCAGGATTCGAACCTCGCTGGAAACTGTCGAGAGCATCTAGTAAGTACTTTGCGGAGCCATCCCAGAGATGTGAGCAGTAATCTACTCAGGAACGAATTTGGTTCTTGTATAGAAGACACCGCTGCTCCGGCGTGAAAAAACGTCTCACTCTGTTCAGGACTCTAGAGTTTATGCAAGGCTGATTTGATGATGCTCTCGATGTAGTTTTTGTTATTCAGTTTTAAGTGAACATCCATACCGAGGATACTAAAGTGATCCTGCAGGGGCCGTGGCGTGGTCTGAAGAGTGGGAAGGGTAACAAAAGGAGATACCTTTGCTGTAAACGTGCATGCGTGGCATTAAACTCGACTAGGTTCTCAGCGCCCCATTGAGAAATGTGGTCCACGATCCGTACCAGCTCAGTGACAAGATGCTGCCTTTTTTCCGCGATATATCAGACTGCTTGGCCACAGGATGTACGTAATAACTCGCGTGTAAAGTGCTGTCGCACCGTTAGAAAGCATGTCATTGATATGCAGAAGAAAGAGAGTGGGAGATAAGACGGAAGCCTGTGGCACGCGAGCATTTACCTGCAAGAACTCTGAAGCTCGTCCATCACAAAGGACGCGAATACGGCGCCTCTGCAAGAAGCTTGCAACCCAGTTGCACAGTCTGGGAGGCAGGCCAAATGCTGATAGCTTGGTAAAAAGCATTTTGTGCCATACCCTATGGAAAGCTTTGGCGATATCAAGACTAATTGCCAGTGACTCGCCGTGCTTTTCCACAGCCTCACGGTACGTGGTACGTGACCCACCTTTGGGGTGAGGCTGACCGTTTCGGTCTGAAACCGTATTGTCGGTCACTAAGCAAGAAGTTATCTTCTAGGTGGCGCATGAGCTGTGTGTTAATGATGTGCTCGAACACCTTGCACAGCACTGAGGTGACGGTTATGGGTCGATAGTTGGCTGGACATTCGCCTCATTCCAAGCCGAAGGCATTGTACCCGAACTGTAGGACAGTTGGAACAGCCGCGTTAGCATAGGAGACAGCTCCGCTGCACATTTTTTAAGTACAACCGCTGGAATACCATCAGGACCGCTGGCTTTCCGGGCATCGAGTGATTGCATTACTGCACGGACATCGCGTTGCCTGATACGGATATCACGCATTGCGAGGTCACCAGTGGGCAGTGTCCGTGGTTGCATACCACAATCATCGACTCGGGAGTTGGCCGCAAAGAGATTAACCAGCAAATTGGCTTTCTCTTGCGGCTCATGGGCCAGAGATCCATCGGGGTTGCTCAGCGGGGGCTTTGTGGCTACAATGGGCACGGTGGAGCGGACCAGACAATGGTCGGAGTTACCTAAAGCAGCACTCACCGAGACACTGTACTGGTCCGGGCGACTCGTCAACAGAAGGTCTAGCAGAAAAAACACCTCTTCCCAAAAATTTCATCTTAGAAGCATGGTTGTCATTATTAGAAAGTACACCTGAAGGCATTACCTTCAGGTGTACTTTCTAATAATGACCAAATATTCAATGAATAAGTAAAATCGCAGTGGATTAAGAATAATATTGATTTATTTTGGGGCATCTGAAGGAAATGAAGTTTTGGTCGTAAAACAACATGTACACGGCATAAGAAATTATAGAGGCCAGAGACTCGTAAACTTTGCGTTCGAACAGAAGCTCACAGACAATAATAAATACCTGCTTTAAGAAAAAACCAAACCGAAACCACCTGAAAGACGAGCTTCACAAAAACGAAATTGACTGCATCCTCACAAACCACCCAAAATTATTTTACAAACCTCGAAATTTTGAACCTGAACTACCCGTCTGACCATCGTGCAATCAGAGGAACACTAAAGCTCTCCAAACACAAACTAAGCAGAGCCCGATTTACCAGTAAAGGATGCCAACTTAAGAGTAAAGAATAAATAGAAAAGTATAAGGACAACATTAAATTAAAACTATCTGAACCAGCAAACTGACAAGTAAACAAAACGGTATAAAATTGTTATGATAAAATTAGCAATGCTATATCTGAAAGCCTAAAATCCGCACAGAGAAAAAAGAAAAATCAAAAACATAAAATACTAGAAGATAATACAGAAAAATTGCTACAAAGAAGAAAAGTACTACAGTCAACCAAAAACAAAACTCGTCCCATGAAAAACGAACTCTCTGCCTTATACAAAATCGTCCATATACCTACATAAAACAAGATTAAGACACTATAATGAGACACCTACAGCTTTGCGGTAGCACGAAAAAACCATTTCAGGAACTTCGAAGAAACAACTGCTGGATAAAAGAATTGAAATACCTGAATAAAGATATATACAAACGAAGCGACATTGTACATACGGCCACGGAGTTTTATAGAAATCTATAGTTACAGTGACAACGATGACAATCAAATAACAACAAGGAAGCCCAATTTAAAGATTTTATAGAGATCAATGAAACCGAAGTCTTAGAAACATTAAAAAAGCTTAAAATAGAAAAAAGCCCAGGCTCCGACAACATCACAAACGAAGCACTGAAAGATGCACAGTTAATTATAGCTGCATCGATGGCCAAACTGTTCAACTTGATAATCCAACACTCAGTAACACCCACTCAATGGTCGGAAGCAAACATTACATTATTATATAAAAAAGGAGACCCCAAAAATATTGGCAATTACAAACCAATCAGACTATTACCCAGTCTCTACAAATTGTTCTCTAAAATTATTAACAAAAGAATAAGCACAACACTAGAAACAAAGCAACCCGTAGAACGAGCGGGCTTCAGGAAAGGTTTCTCAACAACTGACCACATCCACACAATGGAGTTAATCATAGAAAAGTATCAAGAACAACAGAGGACTCTATATATAAGCTTTATCGACTACCAAAAAGCTTTCGACTCCGTTTCACACAACAGCATATTATGGGAAAGCTTGGCAGAGCAAGAAGCGGAAGAAGTATACATAAAAACTATCCAAAGTATATACAATAACAATAAAGGAAGGATCAAACTCGGGTCCATCGGCCCCTGCTTTCCCATAAAAAGAGGAGTGAGACAGACCCCCCCTCTCTCCAACACCATTCATATCAATCCTGGAAAACATCATTGGCAAGTTGGACTGGTGCAGACTAGGAATCTATATAAAAGGTGAATATCTAAGCCATCTTAGGTTCGCTAACGACGTAGCTCAGAGACGGCCAGCTAGATGCAACGCATGATTGTGTCTCTGCATCATGCTAGTGTTAAGGTGGGTCTGGAGATGAACCTAACTAATACCAAGATAATGTGGTTCAGCTTGTGTTGGTACACAAGTTGAAAAAATCCCATAACAATCAACGCAGAGCCACTAGAATATGTCGAAATATATATATATATATATATATATATATATATATATATATACTTGGGAAAATTGTTAAGTTTTGACAAAAACAACGACAAACTAGAAATAGAAAGAAGGGTAAAATCAACATGGAACAAAATATATTGGAACCAAAAAGAAATTTTCAAGAGTAATATGCCGACAGATATCAAAACAAAAATCATGAACTCAAGTCTCTTACCATGCCTGACGTATGGGTGCCAGACGTGGAAGTTCACCTCTAAAGCCACAAATAAAATAAGAACCTGTCAAAGGGGGCTAGGAGAATGCTCCTCAAAGTTAGGCATAATAAGATAAGAAAAACCATCAAAGCGATCGACGCACTAACGTATGCACTAAAACAAAAATGGAAATGGGCTGGTCATGTCGCGAGATGTACAGACCAGAGATGGACCACGAGAGTAACTTCGTGGAGTGGCCCAACAGGAAAGAGAAGCCGAGGAAGACCACTAACCAGATGGGAAGATGACCTCAGAAGGACAGCTGGTCCAAACTGGAGAGACTTAGCCCAAGATAGAGACGCGTGGGCATCTTTGGAGGAGGCCTTTACCCAATCAGGGGTTCTTGCTGGCAAAACCCACTCGTAATAACCATTTTTTTAAATATTAAAAAAAAGTATTAAAAAATCTAGCTACATACTTACATACATTTATTATATATTTAGTTTTTTTTTAAATACTTTACAGGGTAAAACACGAAACCTGGTAAAAGCAAGAAATAAATTTTATTTATTTATTTCTTGTTACAACGAACGCCACAGGACCGCAAACCCAGTAGAAGGGTGTGGCATGAAAGCCTAAATAAAAAGCTCAACTAAAGACCACCTCTATATACTATAGAAAGAAAGAAAGATAGAAAAATATTTTATTTAAGTACCTCACGGTGTGCATTTCGCTAAAGGGTGAATTTCAACAAGTCCATTAAAATCTTCATTTCCGTGGATTTTTTTATCTTAAGTGTTATAATAAAACAACATCGCGTTAATTAAAGATTTTGATACTGTATGTATTCTCGCTTAATATCTAGCAGATAACTAAAAAAACTAACGAGATATACAAGATTAAAAATTACATGCCACGGCGATGAAACATGTGTGTACGGCAATGAAACAAGCGTCCACGGCAATGAAAGAATTATGCCAAGGGAATGAAAGAATCAACCACAGAAATGAAAATCCATATAAAACATAATACTTATACCTACTTACATTCAATAATTACAAATTTCATAGGTTAAAAATCTGCAAAAGGAGTAGGTAGGTACAATTAAACAAATATAATAGAATCAAAGAATTGTCCAATCATTTATTTAAATTCTTTCAAACAAAAAAGAAATTTACAATACATATAATATGAATAAAACAAATAATATGGTATACTTTTGTTAATTATGCAAAAGTAAATGCAAACAACATACATAGTAACTCATCAAATCTTTCATCTTATTGTAGAAAGTTTTCGAATCCTCTAATGTCAGTATTTGGTGCAACCTATAATAATGTAATACCTAATCATACTATGGCGATGATAACATAAGTCACGGAAATGAAACATCAGGCCACAGCAATGAAACTAAATCGTTTTACAATGCATGGCAATGATTTTTTTTTCATTGCCGTGTTTTTTTTTTTCATTGCCATAGCAAATTTTGACCACGGAAACTACGGCAATGAAAGCACGGCAATGAAAAACAAGACAAAAATATAAAATAACAAAAAATCTAATAATTATTCGAAGTATTAATCACTTCACAAAAATAAACAAGAGAAATGGCGTTCTATTGAATGTTTAATCAAGAGGATAACTTATTAAAATAGAAAGTTATACCTATCCACGGCGATGAAAGAAAAAATGTCCAGTAACATAAAAATGGTATACTTACATCTATGGTGCCAAAACGCAGGTACGTGTGTACGTTCTTCCGCGTCGAGCACTTAGGCGGCACCAATATGCAACGTTTAGCGCATATAAGGGAGGACGCAAGTCGTTAGATAAGACAATATTCTAAAATATGTTTAGAACACGGCGATGACAGGCAGTTCTGGGACAAATGTATTTTATTTAACCATTCGTTGTATTGTTTAAATATTTGA
This sequence comes from Eilema sororculum, assembly GCA_914829495.1. Classification (NCBI taxonomy): domain Eukaryota; kingdom Metazoa; phylum Arthropoda; class Insecta; order Lepidoptera; family Erebidae; genus Eilema; species Eilema sororculum. The sequence continues at coordinate 24,571,416 of OU618538.1, read as the reverse complement.
ATAAATGTATTTCTTAACAATACTTTAACTATTCACGTATCAACTAAAAATAGGTATTAATAAAAATAACCAATAGATTTTTATCAATGAGGTATCACGACACAGTAGGTGACGTGTGGACAAACACGGCAATGAAAGATTTCGGTGTATTTTGTTTTTTTTTGGAGTACCTATAATCCTATTTAATAGAATATTTAGTGCCCCACATAGATCACTATTTCACCTAACTAGCAAAAAATGTTAGGACATTATAACTATGATTTTTAGTACCGATTTCATCGATGCCACGCAATTCTTGGTCCCGGGAAATTCACCCTAAAGCACACTTAGAGATGAGGCTAAAGAAGCTAGGTTTAAGGTAGAGCAGGTAAACGTCTATAATGAGTATAATGACGACAATCAGAAGCAAAGAAAAAAACAGCTTGGCAATTGACATGCGTATAAATAAAATAGTAGAAGATTTTACAAGTAACAAAATTGTATGATTTATCTTAATCGCCTATCCACTATAAGATTTGCTAAGTGATAATTTTTTTAATTTTAGGTTGATAACGTAAATAATTTGAAAAAAAAAATACTGTAAAACTTTATCCTGTACATTTACACTACTAGTGATTATAGGTACTGTGATTCCGCGCAATTTTCTTCATTTTTTCTTTCATAAGAACCTTCTCCTAACAATAACGAACACAACAAAAAAAGAATAAGCGAACTCGGTCCAGCTGTTCAGGCGCTATCTCGTGACCAAGGGAAATAGGGGTTCATTTTTATATAGATTGGCTTTTAATTTATATTCTGACTGTACTCGACATGACGGTAATAGGAAGCGTAAAATATTAATACTTTGGAGAACAATAGACCCCCAGACTCGACATAACGGGACTCGACATAAAGGGAACAAACCAAATTTAGAGCTCTTCGACGCAAATTGGGAACTAATACTTGGCGGATTATCAGTGGAAGAAGCTGTAACTAGATTCTATGACATTATCTATGGCACTATTAAGAATCATATCCCACTAGTACCCACACGATCAAATAATTTTCCAACATGGTTTTCACCGGCACTAGTTCGCATGTACAAAAATAAAGCTAAATCATGGACTAGATGGAAGAAATATAAAAACATTAGTGATTATGAGATGTTTTCACTGCACAGGAAGCATTTCAAAACAGAATGCTCTAAGTGTTATATAACGTACATGAAGTCGGTAGAGACTGGTATTAAATCAAACATTAAGCACTTTTGGAGATATATAAATAATCGCAAATGTAAACAAGGCATACCTTCAACTATTAATTACAAAACTATAACATCTAATGACCCCAGTAAAATCTGTGAAATGTTTTCCGATTTCTTTCACTCTGTTTATGAGCCTAATACTCTCAAATTAGACGTGTGGGAGGCCCCAGATAATGATAATGTCAACGACGTACAGATACACGATTTAAATTTCAATGAAACTACTGTTAAAAAATCATTAAAAGCTATGGACCAGTCCAAAGGGCCTGGGCCAGATACCATACCGCCGACATTTCTCGTTAACACCGCTGACTCCATCTGTAAGCCGTTGTACATCATATTTAGAAAGAGTATTGACGAGGGAGTGTTCCCATCTCTGTGGAAACTAGCTAACATAACCCCAATACATAAGTCAGGTTCGAGACAAAATGTTGAACAGTATAGGCCTATCTCTATACTAAATGCAATGTCTAAATTATTTGAGAGAATTGTACACACCGCCGTTTACCCACAACTACACAAAATTATAATTGCGGAGCAACACGGTTTTGTGAAACGCAGATCAACAACCACAAACTTGTTGCAATATACCACTTATCTCTTTGAAGGCATGGATAACGGGGAACAGATTGGAGCTGTATACACTGATTTTCAGAAAGCCTTTGACAAAGTAGACCATGAAGCGCTATTGAACAAAATAGCGTTTAATGGAATACGAGGAAATTTGCTCAGATGGTTTGCTTCGTATATAACAAACAGAAGCCAAAGAGTTGTTATTAATGGGTATCAGTCAAGCACAATAGCAATCACTTCTGGAGTTCAGCAAGGTTCCATACTAGGACCTCTTCTATTCATTTTATTCATAAATGACATTGACATGTGTTTTCTAAATTCAAAATTTTTACTTTATGCTGACGACCTAAAAATTTTTAAAACTTTCAAGACCAATATTGACATACAACTTTTTCAGGAAGACCTAGATCGCTTCTCCAGTTATTGTACTCGTAACAAGTTATTTTTGAATACCTCGAAATGTTTCTATATTGACTTCACTAAAAAGAAAAACATAATGAACACAAACTTTACCCTATGCAATACTAAACTAGCAAAAGTTAATGAAATTAAAGATCTTGGTATTCATTTAGACTCAAAACTTCAGCTTGACACCCATATAGATAAAATCGTCAATAAGGCTTTCCAACTCTATGGCTTCGTAATGAGGGCAACCAAAGACTTTAAACGACCAGAAACATATAGTTACCTGTATAAATCTCTGATTCGTCCGCAGCTCGAGTACGCAGTTTTCGTTTGGGACCCATATTACAAGAAGTACAAAGACAAAGTAGAAAAAGTGCAACGTAAATTTCTTCGCGCTTTACACTTCAGAACTCACCGCAATTACTTATCATACGACCAATTGTTGATAAAATATAAATTCCCAACCTTAGAAAGTAGAAGACTACTATTACAAGTAATGATACTATATGGTTTGTGTAGGGGCGCCTTCGACTGCAACTCATTGACCAACAGCATTTGCTATGTCGTACCACGAACTGTGCATGTCCGTGTCGTCAGAAGGAGGCGCCTTTTCATGACCACTAAATGCAGAACTAACGCTGGTTTGAGATCACCGATGCGACGATTAGTCGAGACTTATAATGAGCAATTTGAGGACATCGACATATTTGCGCTGACGCCACATAAATTTAAAAAATCTATAGTAAGCGTCATTGCACCTCATATATTACCTACACAAAATAATGTATCAATTTAATTTAATTTATTTGTATGATGATAGATATAATAATAATAATATTAATAATTAACCAACATTACATGCATGGGTATTTAAATAATAATGATAAATGAATAATAAATATGATCAATCATATTTTAGTAATACGAGGGCAATGTTGTGGGATATACATTAAGAAATAATTATGTAAACCCTTCCTTAGGTTAAGAACATTGAATGTATATCTGTTTTTTGTCCCAATAAATAAATAAATAAATAAATAAATAAATAAATAAATAAATATCAACTTACTGACTCTCATTTTTACGTTAAACATTTAAGTTCCTCAGCTGGAAGTCATTGAGCAAAAATATTTGGAGAGTGGTCACTCTAATATGGAAGTCGACTCCATGCATATCATTTGCCTGCCCTTATCCCAAGTTTATTTGGGGTCGGCGCAACATGTGTGTTACTTCCATTCATCTCTAGTTGCGGTCATTTCAACATTCATTCCCTTCTTAACCACACACACAGTCCATCCACCTCCTTTTAGGTTTCCCTGTACCCTTGTAGCCTTCCACTGCCATAGCTAATACCTTCATTACTTTCATCCCTTCGCATTACATGTCCAAACAAGGACAAACTATTTATTTCACCGTAGCTTTTCCGTGATTGGTGTAACTTTCAAACTTCCTCTAATAAATTAATTCCTAATCTTATCCATTCTTGTAAAACCACACATCCACCTCAACATTCGCATGTCAGCTACATGCAACTGTCTTTTATCCATCACCTTTACGAGCCAGCTTTCCGATCCATAAAGGACAGCAGGCCGGAACATGCTCCTATAGATTTTTCCCTTAAGTTGAAGGGGCATTCGTGAGTCACAAGTAGTTACCGTAATGATTATTTATCGTATATTTTTATTTTCTAATAATATTTTTTCTATTTGATTGCACGATTAAGTACATTCATTATTATATTTTCAATATTTTGTGTATTTTTTGTAGTATTTCATTTAATAAACGTTGATTGTTTATACCGTCATAGTTTCAGTTCTTCTATTCTATTTAAAACAACATTCAACACTTATTAAGCCTTATAATTTGGCCTAGGTAGTATTCACATTACACATGTGTAGCAGATCTAAGGGTGAGTTCCACTTTACCTAACTCTAGTTATTATCTTCTAAATTCAATATAAACTAAATGAAAAATAACTAACTCCAGTCGACAATTAACTAACTCTTATCTAGATAAAAGGTTTTACGTGAAACAATTAATCAATTTAGTTTTTCTTGTTTTTCTCAATTATACAACGTTTTCTTTTATTAATTTTCTCTTAATGCAAACTGTATTTTTTTCCCTATAAATGTAGACTAGAAACGTAAAGATTAATAAAGGTACACAAAAGCTATGACGATTTATATTTTTAAAAACTTTAAACGCTTATAACTCAAAACAAGGTTTTTCGACATAATGACTTTTCGCTCTACGGGGACGTATGTTTAATCAGTCTCACTCACGACCAAAACACTTACGATGCAATTAAAGTATTTTACAAATCCAAGTGTTGAATGTAAATTCACTTTAAGTCAGAACTAACTTTTGGCCCGTATTCTAGAATGACACTCATCCTGAATCACGATATAGGTATCTGATGACAGATTGTATAGACAAATTGATAGTTTGACATATTGTCTGTTCAATCTGTCCTCAGACAAATCGAGATTCGGGCCGAGTGTCATTCTAGAATACGGGCCTTAATTATTTTTTTATACCACTTAGGTGACAGACAAGCACACGGCCCACCTGATGGAAAATTCTCGCGTTCCATGATATACAATAATAATAACGGGAATTAACGCGATCATGGTCTAGATACATTTGATTTTCCTGACGTTTCGATCATGAATCACCTATACGGTATAGGTATAGGTGACGCGATCATGGTATAGGCTATACCATGATCGCGTTCATTCCCGTTATTATTATTGTATATGACTTTAAGTCAAATCTAAAACTATAACTCTCATTACTACGTTTAAACTTCCATACTTGCTCGCAGCATAAATAAAGATAGTATCTAATGTTATCTGTAGGTGTGCAATGGTGTCCGTTGCATCACATCATTCCGACTTCAGACCTAAGTGTTCCTATTACACTTTCCATCAACTTTTCTCGGAATGGAGACGTCTGGGCGCGGCCTTATTCTGTAATTTCAAATATAGAAGTTTTAAATGTAACAACAATGTAGGTTTAAACTGAGACGCATTTAAAACGAGAGTGCAAGGTGAGTTCCGCTCCTTAATTAACATTTAAAACAGTATAGATTAAAATTGCAATTAACTTTGACGAAACTATTAGTGAACTGCATCCCACTGAATGGAAGCGAGGGTGAGTTCCAGAAGATACGGACCACTATTCTAATCTATATAATAATTATAGTACTAGCTGTCCCGGCAAACTTTGTTTCGCCTTAAAAATTAGAATCAATTAGCTGTATCAAATTCTCCTAATTATTTTGAGGACGGAAACCATTTCGATTCGGGCCCGACACTAATAGGTCACCGTTACACCTACAGAGCCTATATACCTATGGGACCCATACAACCATATACCTCTACGCTCAAGGGCGTTCGTAAATAAAAAAATAGCCACCTTATATATTTTCACGGCCCAAGCAACGGGCATTTTGTTAGTTCAGATTTATAATCACCCTCCGACGATATTTGCACGCATTGTGTCAATTCTATTCTATATCAAACGTCAGATAACATAGAAGAATATCATACAGCAGTATTAGAATAATAAACACATTTTTTTCCAATTCGTATTCCAAATTCAAAATTTAGACATGGCGTATGTCGGATCAGCTTTTTTATATGGTGGTTATGTATTCTTAATTTTTCTAATTTTCCGCCCAACTTTCTTCATTTTTTCTTTCGTAAGAACCTTCTCCTAACAATAACGAACACAACAAAAAAAGAATTTGCGAAATCGGTTCAGCCGTTCAGGCGTGATGTCGTGACCAAGGGAAATAGGGGTTCATTTTTATATATATAGATATACTCGACCTCTATACTTTTTCACCCCCGCTGGATGAACTCTTCTTATAAGAGGAAGCAAATCCATACTAGTATTATAAACGCGAAAGTAACTCTGTTTGTCTATCTTTCTGTATGTTACACTTTCATGCCTAAACCACTGAACTAATTTTTGGTATATTGGTCGCGATAACAGATATCCACGCGGGCGAAGCCGCTGGCAAAAGCTAGTACTTAATATAGGTAGGATATTTTAGTTATTTATCGCGTCACAAAGACAAGAAAAACACCTATTTAAATTGCTTGTTTGTACTGTATGTTCGTAACATAGCAATAGAAACATAGTACTAGAAAGGGTGGGGAGAAAAATTGTTTCTTTTTTAATATAATGTATAAAGAACCTACTTACTTACTGCTAGCAGAGGACGCCGCGCAGCCAGACGGGTGATCCGCCTTCTTGCGTAGGGCCATTTCCCCTATTTCCTGTGATGTCCGGCACGTTTGGTCGAACCTACCTGTTTCCTTGCAATAACTTATGATCTCTTCCACCTTCAGATTTCCGATGTCTTCTAGGTCTAGTTCTGCCTGTTCCCATGATTTCCCATCTTTTCAGTGAGTACATAGGGTAGCAGGTGGAGACTGGTTTCCTCGGCATCCATGCACTCCGGGCATCTGGGATCAGTCTTCAGTCGGCAGTGTCCTGTTATCACTTCTATATAAAAATAATATAAAGTACCTAACACAAATTCTAAAAATGATCGCCAGGTATCCAGAATAGGTCTGTCCAGGAAACATCGCTAAAGTGCATTCTCATCGTTCCCATCTTTTGTCTTGAGCGGCAACTAGACTAACAACTGTTGGTCCACGCACACAGGCGCACAGGCGCTCAGGCACACAGGCACCGGCTTTAAGAACTGAAACAAAGTTGCTGGTGTTTCGGGTTGCTTTGTTTTATTTAAACGCCTGTATTCATAGACCTGTCAGTAACTAAAATAGTTGAGGAGCTTACGACTAAATTAGGTTAAAGTAAACTTAAGTGAAATTTGATTGGTTCCCTTGTTATTTTTTTTGTATACTTGTGTATTAAAGTGAAAGCGTTGGTAGTTTAGTGGTTAAGAAGTCGGCCTAACGATCGAGAGGTCCCGGGTTCGAATCCTGGCCATTACACTACCGACGTGAACCCACTCCTAGCACAAGCAATTTAGCTTAGTTGGAGGGGTTAGAGGGAATATTAGTAACTTCGGTTTTAATATTCTTTAAAAAAATATGTCATAATTTTCATAATATTTTTAGCCCGCACATTTATGACACAAGTTTGCACTTAGTGCATCTGTCCATGACGTTTTAAATTCGTGTTCTGAGTCTGATAAAAATTAGTATATTTTGTTTTTCTGAAAAATACAGCATTGACTAGCCTGTTATCGTATTTAGAATGCGGTAGAATGCATTTTGCTTGTATGGGGAGTAGGTTCACATTGGTAGCTTAATGGTCAATATTTGAATCCGAGACCTCTCAATCATATGGAAGACTCCTTAATCGCAAAGCTGTCGACGTATAATACCTACACTAATCTATAAGAAGTCGCCTTTTTATTTTTAAAGTAACTATTAACAATAGGTTCACAACCTCCAATTATTATATATATAATATATTTAAAAATCAAATTGCTGTTCGCTAGTCTTGCTAAAACTCGAGAACGGCTGAACGGATTTATCTTGGTCTTGAAATGTTCGTGGAGGTCTATTGTAAGGTTTAAAAGGTGATAAAAATTCGAATAATTGCAGGGAAAACCCTAAAAACAGCCCTCTTCTTTTTCCCATATAAACGTTTTCAGTGTTTCCGTTACCCTGGTGCATTTGCATGAAGTACCAGGCTCACAGAAATTTTCAGGACCTTTATCTGGGTCGCGGGAGAAGTGTATTCAAAGCCTTTCAATTCCGAACTTAACGCGGACGAAGGCGCGGGCTCAAGCTAGTTTATAAATAAAAACAGTCAACATAGTTATAAAATTTTAATTGAACTGACAAACTTGCAAACATTTTTCAATATATCGCCCTATCGGGATGGCTGTGTCGTTTCAATTTTCAACTCATACAGTAGTTTATTACACTGGTGGGAATCCCACATATTTTCATTCATTCATTCTTTCCGATTCCCATTGGGAATATGAATCATTCTGTTCGATAATATTTTAATTTATTTATATAGCATTGGTTTTTGATATGGATATTGTGATGTTATCGCATACTATTGATTGTGTTTGTGCCCATTGGGAATGGATGTAGAAGTTTTATGATCAATTTTTCCTCATTAATATCGAAAATGAGTCAATAATTTTGTATAGACTATGTTACTTACGTATTTATAAGGTGACTATGCGGGACTTCGCCATCATGGATGTCTATTAACCTGACTTTCACATCTTCGGTTCTCTTTAATCAATGCCACGATGGGGCCGTCTATCCCAATGGAGACTTTTATGGCCCTAGGTCAGTCGGGGTACGTAAGGAATTTGCCAGAGGCAACCTCACCCCTGTAACTAATGACCCAAGACGGCCGTGCGGTTTTGGTCGGCACAAGGCCAATATAAAGACCCCCGTTGACCCCAGTGGGGGAAAGGGGTCAGGATATCAGGGAAAAAAATTGTAAGTTTGACCAAGAACTTCCTAATGAAGAAAAATCGCAACAAATACTGTCCAGTAGAATCGTCGTAAAGGAGAAAAAGATATGGTCAAAAAAATAGGATCATTATAAAATAATGTCCACTGAATACCACTAGCAGTCCGAATAAAATTGTAAAATGAGCCTATTGCTCGGGGCATATATCTTGAACCTAAAATGTGCTCAAATACCTCAAAAAACCTATAGAGGCACAGTAGATGTTTCTTGCTCGCACTATTTCGTTATACATAATATTAAAAAAAAAGGATAATCGAGTTCACTGAGTTTCTTGCTGGTATCTTCTCAGTAGAACCAACCTACCGAACCAACGTAAGAATCATTGTCAAATGATTTATTTGAATTACTCTGGACATTTCTGACACTAATAAAATTGTAATTTTTTTACGTTCACATGTGCTCTTTAACTGAATAAATGAAATTGATTCTTTGATTCTTTGATTTGAGGATGCGAAGTGCTACGGTGGCGGTGGACGAGCTCAAACTCTACTACTACTAAAACAAGCATAGATTTATTATAAAGCAATCCACGCGCGACCTCGCCAAGACCTCGTTTGTCCCACAATTTAAATCCAAGATATATGTCCGAGGGTATACTACGCTAAAATTAGTAATTAAAACAGATTATTTGTATCGAAACACATTAATAAATATACCTATATTCAATTTAAAGCAACATAAACTTGTAAAATTATTATAATGCTTGCTGTGGTTTATAATTACGTACTAATAAACGCTAAATAATTCAAACAGAGTATATTATTACAATTCAGAAAACCGCAGCTATGATTCGTGAGCCTATTTAGTGGTTGGAAGGTTACTTATTAACTAAACTATTTTGTTACGTGAGCTCATTAATGCGTTTAATTACTTTAACCATTTTGTTATTCGATTCAAAATTGTCCTAGCAATTCGATTATCGAACTACTGGTAGGACAGGATGGCATAAGCGATCTGTTACCGGCGTATGTGTGTAATGTAGGCATTCTATACAATGCCTAAGCAATGTATGTTAATATACATAATGCCTGCTGTTCCACCGCCAATGTGTTAAATAAATAGGTTATTTGCGGGTGGTTTTGCGGAAATTATATTTCTGAATGGTCTTAAAAACACTAAGACTACCGTATTGGTCTTTTAACCTAATCTATCCAGCCTGCACCGTGTGGACACTGCGCCCCGACCTGGATATGATTATATAGGTTAGAAGACTGAGGTGAAAGCAGAGAACATACATACATAAACTCACGCCTGTATTCCCCGAAGGGGTAGGCAGAGGTGCTAGCACCCACATTTCGCCAGTTTATGTTTAGGTCCCAATGTAATAGGTGGCGAGCCTATTGCCATCAACCGGGCACTTATAAACCTGCGATAAATACACACATAACTTCGAAAAGCATCGTATAGTCATTGGTGTGTGCCATGGTAAACCTGGGATCGAACCCGAGACCTCGTCTCAGCAGTGAAAGCAGAGCTCAGGCATTAACCTAAGTGGTTGTATTTTTTATAACCACCAATGTTCTTTGATACCATTTTAAGCATTGCCTGCTGCGCATTCAGCCTTCTAAACAAGCCTTTTAAATAATACCGGATTATACGCATTGCCGGTAACACATACATACATGACCCATATTCATGTCTGTAAATTCACAGAGAGGTAAGCAGAATTCGCTGTTTATTTTCATTCCTACGTAATAGGGGTGAGCCTATTGCCATCAAGCAAGCACAGACGCAAAAACGACGGGGTGTTATAAGTGTCTGTGTGTGTGTCTGTTGCATCGAAGCTCCTAAACGGATGAACCGTTTCGGATTTAGTTTTTTTTTGTTTGAAAGGTATATTAGTCGGGAATGTTCGAAGCTATGTTTAAAAAAAACGATCCAAAATGGCCGTCGCTACAAAATGGCGGATTACATAAAAAAATCACAAGTCCCTCAATATGGGTATCAAATGAAAGAGCTTGACTAGCAGATTAATTTAAAAAGTATAAAATAAAAATTAAATTAAACATTTAAGAACCTGGTCACAAAAAACATATCCAGAAAGTTTTTACTAGCCTAACACTCTCAAAACAAGAGATATTTATAATCAAGACTAAAGCGAATGAAACCGCGCCATGATAAATAAAAATGTCTAAAATAGTTCACAAACGGGGACAACACCTAAAGATAAATTTCCGACCAATTTTGGGAAAGCTCAGGTGAATTCAACAGAAGCCTTTGATTAAGTACCGGAGCGTCCTGTGAGGTGTCGGCTGCAGCCATAAGTTGTGCAGTGACTCGTTGGGTTTGCTGGAATACACACAAATATAACCCAGAATACTATCATGTACGCCGCATCGATATGTTGTCAACCGGGAGCATGTCTTCAAGCATAAGAGAGGGATTAGTGAGGCTGGGTGTTTGACTACAAAACTCTACGCTCTATTATACTCACACCTTTAAATCCCCGAAGGGGTAGGCAGAGGTGTATTAGCACCCACATTTCGCCAACTGTCCATTTCGGTTCACGCAATAGAGGGTGAGCCTATTGCCGTCAAGCGGGCACTTAGTCATGCGCTGTATGTTTACTATCGGATGGAGAACAGATATAATAATTTGTTGTCTTCCACGATACACACAGAAAGACTTGGGGTGGCCTTATTCTACTCCACTGGGAACCAACACGTTTTTGTATTTACTGTGTAAAAATATTATACTATTAAATGCCTACAGTCATCGTAATCGTTTCAATTTCCCTGATTCCTGAGACTATATAATATCTTCGAATAAAAGTATTACGTCCAATAAAAGTATTATAACATATCGAATACTTATGAAATAATGAATCTTCTCGGGCGGGACTCGAACCCGCAATCTTTCCCTTACGGGGGAATGCCTTGACTGAATCACATCGGGTGTCTTGGTAGCCTATTTGGTCGAGGCATTCCCCCTGTAATAGACAGATCGCGGGTTCGAGTCCCGCCCAAGATGATTCATTTTTCCCTATGTATTTGACTTGTATAGTTACTTAATGCTGTAAAATTCATTTAAATATTATAACTTAATAAGACAACCAGCCTACAAATGTTTTTAAAGTTATTCAAATATATACACAAAAACATACACAAAAATTACCATCTCAAAGGTGAGGACTAACATTTCATCACTCATATTTTTGTCTAATCAAGACAATAATCCTAATTACTCCAACCTAAAAACATTACCCTCCTTCCTTCGGCAGTCGGGTAAAATCCGATTAAACTCGCTCCAATCTAACCCTGTTCTATGAAATTCGATAGAACATAGTTTTTCTGTTCTGTGGATAAAGCATACTCGTTAATAATTAATTAAATATTCCACAAAATTCTATATAGCGCTATCTAGACCACATGGTAAGCTTACTAGCTTATGTTGTGAAATCTAGAATGCGGATGAACATATTTATATACTTATTATTTTACATACATATTACACATAGAAACAGCCAGACCAATGCAAATAGCCATATTCATGCATACAAATATTTGCACTGAGCGGGATCGAACCCGCGCCTCCTGCGTAGCAGTCGCGTTCACTACCGCTACGCCATCGCCACTGAGAGGCTGTCGTAATGTCGCACTCGTAATCCAATACAATTTTATTCCATACCATTGATCAATGTTCCATACATACACTTGATACAACGAGTACCTCAGTATAGCTAAATAGTAATGTAATACGCGTTTAATTTGAATTTCATATCATAGGTTTAAGTAATCCAAACACGTAAACTTATAACTGTTCACAGTGGTTGGTAATTAAGAACCTACTAACGGAAATGGAGGAGTTATTGGAATATTTTGTGAAGAGCTGCAGTATAATGGAATTTCCTGTTCGATTTCTGGGTTAGTTGCGATTCCCCCCATCCGTTATTCCCGCCGTTCGCGATTTCTCTTGAAATTAGTGAAACAAAAATTTCGGAGGAATGGCGACTAGCCCAGATTTCTTGAATTGCTGACGAAAAAGACAAACCGGACTTGTCTTTTTAACTGCAGGCTATTCCCGTCCAGTGGACAATCCCTTTGGCCCAACCCATTGAATTCAAGTATGGGTCATACTAGCATTGGCTAGAGTATGTTTTATGCATAAGTATGTATTTAACGTAGGTAGGTGTATTAGCAAAAAAAAAACAGTTGCATAAATAAAATGATGTGATATATACTACATACATTATTTTGACAATTGATGCTTTGGTCTACATGCTTGTGATATGTCGTGGAATTTTTAGTTTGAAATCATTTTTCTCCCTAGCCAGATGGCCTCAAAGAGGTAGTGGGTATAAACTGAAGGTGGAAGGCGGAGGATTGGGAGAGGCCTCTGTTTAGCCGCGAAACGTATTATTAGTAGATTGATTGATTCATTTTACTGACTCATTAGATTTGTCAGTCTTCAGTTCAAAAACTGTTATGCAACTTCTTAAACTCCTACTACATTTTATGAACCTCATTCACCCATACGCGTTTTACCAAAACAGTAAAGCAATTTTCGCCAAAAATACAAATCCTACACAGTTACATACCAATAACGCAGTACAATGAAACACAGCGATAAAGAGAAAACGCCGTTAGTGTACATAACAAAATAAAATATTCAGTGGCTTGGAAACGGGTACACGTCATGTACCGAGTGTTGCTTCGAACTTAAGGTACGATTCTGTAGCCGACCGCAGACCGCAACAGCAGATATAGCGTACCGTGTATATAGGCTTGAATTAAGATGGCTTGAGCATGGTGCAAGCCCCTCGTAAAATACATGGTGCAAGCATGGTACTGTATTAGTTACGTGACTTACTTAACTTTGGTTTAATTCTTAATTTTAAGTGTTTTATATACCTTTTGTGATGTATTGTTTATCCAGAGAAATAAATATTGTAAATTGACGTCTACAAACGAAAATAAATATTGTAAATTGACGTCTAAAAATGCCGCAGTGGAGTTTGTTGCGCCGTTTCTTCTCCACCAGCGCCTTGGAAGCGGTGGTAAACTTAGATTAAGTAGAATTAAAATTGACGTCAATATGAAACAATTATATTGTTCAATATTGAAAAACAAATGACTATGACTATGATAATATTGTTTGCTGTTTTAACTCACATCGGCTTCTTTATCCGTATCGAAGTTCAACAAGTATAATGTACTAGCTTTTGCCCGCGGCTCCACCCGCGTGGATATCGGTTATCTCGACCAGACATAGCCTATGTCCTTTTTCAAGGTCTAATCTACCCCTATGCCAAATTTCATCAAAATCGATTCAGTGGTTTAAGCGTGAAAGCGTAACGTAAAGACAGACAGACAAAGTTACTTTCGCATTTATAATATTAGTATGCATGTGACGAAACAATACGTCATCCGACTGCACATAATAGTCTATAGTAAAAAAAAGAGTATCAGTTCCACAATTCCCTCATTTGTCTTTTACATTATTCGTATACATTACTCGTTAATCTCCGGTACGGGTAAACGATACAATTTGTAAGCCGCAATGAATTAAAATAAACGTAAGACAGAATATGATTTCCTTCTCCATGAAACAATATCATCACATTCATTCAAATATTTAGGCGGAGTCATCAAAAATCAATGTTTAAAAATGGTTGAAAAATCATTCATTGGTTCCAACAGTTCGTGATTCAGGTGTGGCTCAATAGCTCAGTTGGAAGAGCATTCCCCCTGTAAGTGAAAGCTCGTGGGTTCAAGTCCCTCTTGAGCATTGGATTTTCCCGATGTATTCGAATATTATCACATTCAAGTCTAAGTATTTTACGATACGCTGTATCTGTTGCATGCGTTTGCTGCTGCGGTCTGCGGTCGTCTACAAAATCGTACCTTTTTGGGGAAAAATCTGCCGTATATCTAATACTAGGTATATAAGAACAACTTGACCGTATGAAGGTCTTTCGTAGATATATTCATGAGTGTTTGACTTTGATTTATGTCAGTGTCTGTACTTTAAAAGATATCCATTTTGTATTCTGTGTTCATCGTTCTAGACAACTGAGTTTAATAAAATTCTTATACGGCTGGGGATAAGCTAAGACTAGCTAAATCTAGTCGACAAGAAAGAGTAAACGAGCCTCGGGTTCCGAGGTGTAAGCTTTAAGATGCAAACAGGAAGAAAATAGTGTTGTTTCCTTCTAGAGGGTCGGGTTGTCAGAGATTGTCATGGAAGGGATTGTCATATCTATATGCCTAGGTAGTGAAAAAGTGATATCTCTGATGAATCGAGTGTAATACGATCTTCGCAAATTCGAAATACATCGGAAAAAGAAGCGCTCAAGTGGGACTTGAACCCACGACCTTGCCCTTACAGGGGGAATGCTCTTCCAACTGAGCTATTGAGCCACACCTGAATCACTTCAAATTTCTTTTAAGTACAACGGTGGAGCCATCTATCAACTTTCTTACATTGTTAAACATTGATTTTTTGATTGATGATAATTGATGATGATCTATATTATTTCATTCTTATTTTTAAAATATATATTTTTTTATTTTAAAAGCCTTATATCGTCATGGCTATCTTAGTAATTATGAAGTCTGCCTTACAACCGAGAGGTTTCAGGTTCAAATTTTGATCATTTCACTACCAACGTGATCCCATTCCTAACCCAAACAAATTAGTTTAGCTTGGAGGGTTAAGGAATGTTAGTAAATTCAGTTACTAATATTCTTTCCAAAAAATGGTCGTAAAATGTAGCGAGTTGAACCTGAAAAGTATCGAATGTATGTATGTAGTGTTGTAAGAGAGCGAAACAACAACAGAATGGTCGCCAACGTCACCAACATTGGCCGCGGACCGAACGAGACTACTTTTTTCATTTACGCAACAGCGGGTGGGGCTTTAGAATTAGCGAGATGCGACACTAAGTTATTTTTGTGAATTTAGGCATACAGTCAGCATCAGAAAAATATTGACGAACAAAGTACTAAATATGATCTTAATTTAGTTTATTGACCCCCTTCCAGTTGACCGATTGTTTTGATATTTGGTACACACCTTTAGTTTGGACAATAAAACCATATGAATGAGTAAAACAGTTTGATTTGCTCTTAACACGAGAGTTTTAAGATCATTTTGGGACTTCATCCTCAAGATATTTATGACGCTGACAGTACCAGAATCTAGAATTAAATGTTTTTTCTTTCTTTCTTTCTTTACCCGCAATGGTAACAAATTGAGAACCTTGTTTACTTTATAATTCTATCTTTTGATAACTTTGACGGCGAACTATTTAAATAATACTATGTATTCATCCCAGAAGCCAATTTTTCGGTAAATTAAACAAGTACAAAAATACTTTTCTTTTCCACAATTTCACTATGAGAAACTAAGTTCAACTACCATACACTACAACTAGCATACCATACCAACATACCATCACACAAAAAGTGATGCGATTGATTATACATATTTTCAACAGAGAACAAGCCTTGTATATTTCACTAAGAAGCCAATGGCTCTGCAGATTATGTTATACGTTTCCAGTAAAGTAGCATTTTTATACTGCATTCCATAAATGTATTAAACGTAACATTGTATAAAATTACAGTTATTATTATTTGCTATAATTTTTATCATTATTACTATTTTTTTTTACAAAGTAACATTTTCCGCGTACTTTATGGCCCCACAATAAGTGCTAAACTGTCGTGGCTATTTTATTGTGGGGCTATGGCAGCTTAACACTCTTGTTTGCAACTTACACTTCGGCTTTTTTTGGCAACGATTTGTAACTTGCCTCCATAATTCGCAAAGTTGATATTGGCAAAGTTTGTAGGCAAAGTATGTGTGTAATGGGCAATTAGGATGCTTTTATTTTGGAGTACAAATCTGGATAGATGTTTGTTACGTTTCTCGTTTTTTTTTTAAGAATCTAATAGTAGATACATTATATGAAGGGGTAGGCGGAGATGTAATAACACCTAAATTTTGACAATTTTAAATTCGGTCCCAGGGGTGAGCCAATAGAATCTAAAAGTATATTGCAATTTAATAGAACACCCCATAACCACATGCCAAATTGGGGTGCCCCTTTTTTCGTATAACATTTTCTATCCTAATGTCGAATGGCATAAAATGTTTAGCATAATAGTCACTTCGCATAATGGTCTTTTGGCATAATGGTCTTTACGCATAACGTATTCTTTGGCATAGTTATCAATTTCCCTAATTGTCTTGATCATAATTTTGTTATCTATAAATTTTAAAGTCATAATAATCTTAACGCATAAATGAAACAAATACGATAAATCAAAGTATGTAATGTCATTCATTATTGATTGATTGATTAATGATTAATAATAAGGAATATTTGCAATAGCTTTGGTTTAGGTTAAATAAAAGTTAGGTAGGTTAGGTTAGGTTAGAACATGACAAACACCGCACGAGCCGAGCGAGCGAAGCGAGCGTGCCGCGGTAGCGGCCGGCGAAGTGCCAGAAGCGAATCGCACTCATCGAGTTAATTATTTTTATACAAATTTACCTGCTTCTTCAGATATATTTGTTTTCCAATCAGCAAAATAAATGGATTATGTGCGTTTGAAATGTAATTAAAATTTAAGGAGTTAAATTATGTTTAAATATCGTTATACGATAAACCATTATGCTCAATAATTTTATGGTTAAAGATGATTATGACTAAAGTAATTATGTGAAAGAAATTATGCGTGAAAATTTTATGCCGAAACAGCGTTATGCGAAAAGATGATTATGCTAAAACCAGTTATGCATTTCGAAATTAGGACTTTCAATTTTATGCAACCCAATATGGACCCGCCAAATTGTAAACAAAAGCTTAATTACTAAAACAGCCAACCACTACCACGGCACGCGAACTGCGGACTACTTAGTACCTGAAAAACGAGATACCGCTAGAAACCAGAAATAAAATAAATTCCCTCAACATGAAACGAATAGTAAAAAACATATACCTAGCTAAAGTAAACAACAATCTAACTTGAACCAAGACAAAAATATAATTTATAATTAAAATAAAATAAAAATAATAATTAAATAATACAATTCATCTTTATTGTAAATAAAACATAAACATAACATAAACTCACGCCTATATTCCCCGAAGGGGTAGGAAGGGTGCTAGCACCCACATTTCGCCAGTTTATGTTTAGGTCCCAATGTAATAGGTGGCGAGCCTATTGCCATCAACCGGGCACTTATAAACCTGCGATAAATACATACATAACTTCGAAAAGCATCGAAAAGTCCAATGGTCCAAAGTGCCATGGTAAACCTGGGATCGAACCCGAGACCTCGTCTCAGCAGTCCATTACCCATACCACTAGGCTATCGCAGGCTTCTCAGCAGTCCATGACCCATACCAATAGCACACGTCGGAAGCTCTCGACAAAATGTATGAAAAATTTGAATTGTAATTACAACATTCATAGATCGTGCACATGCACGGTAGTGTTGATGTGTGGGAGACTTCAAAATGTTAGGGTTGGCATTATTTGAAATTGTAACCAATATTTGAGCGAGCTAGCATGATTTTTCTCGCTCTATCCCTTAATGTCATGACTTACGTCACATCCGACAACGGTGCCAATCCTGTTGTTACAAACGTATTCCATCTTTGTCTTCAATTCGAAAAAAAAATTGATGGCGATACATTTTAGTCCCCTCAAATCACAGAATCAGCACCAATAACAAAACACTACTACAACGATATCTTTATAGAGTAGTTAAAACCGATTGTGTCCATGAAAGACTAACTATTGCTCGCGACTTCAGATGCATAAAATTTTCATCGGACTGAGATCTGATCATTTGACCCACAATCCTATTTCTGGGATAACACATAGCCTATGCTATGTTATATCAGGGGCACTATTCACTATACACTAAAAAATATATACAATGTTGTAATTAGATGGCAGAAAACGTAATTTCTGTTAGTAGCCAAATTGGTTTAAAATACGATTAGAATCAGAAAAAAATACTGCTTCAAATAATGTGGGTCTCATTTCGATATCTTAAAAAAATACTTACGTCGCGTTGTCACTTTTAAGACCATTACCCCTGTCCATTTGCTGTAAGCATGCAATAATCTCGTCTTGGACTTCTTTTTCTACCTCATACACTGATAGCATTTAATATTCTATTTCTTGTATTTAATTACGTAAAACCATCGATGTTAGGCCTCGCCATACACCTGTTCACAGCTTATGACATTTTTACGTTCCGAAAATAAAAACTGAATTGCTATATGTGCCCAATATCTTGTTAATAACAATTTTAGCAATTATTTGATAATTCCATTTGAAGGATAAGAATAATTCCATCATCTACCACTGATTTATAGTTAATGAGTTATGATTTTTTTTAGATTTTTCGAAAGATTTTCGGCCCTTCTGAAAATTTGACAGCTCGTCCTTAAAACAATTACGTTTTCTGCTATAGGATCATAATTCAAAAGTTTTATATAAATTTAATTATTAAAAAATAAAAACACAACTGCCGAGTGAAACAAGTTTGACCGCAGGCGGTTGTCATTTTTTTTCATTCAGTTCATAAGAGGTATTTACATGTACATTCCTATTAGCTACCATGATTTTCAACCGCAGCGCAGTCGGGATTTTATTTTTTTATAATTTTATTTTCACATTTTATGTACGTTCTTAGGTACATTTTTTTTATTAATTATTGCATGGATGAAAATAACTTGTGCGATGAATACCTTTAATTTGAGACATCAATAATTCGAAAAACATCGCAATAGATGAAACGCTCAAGTAAGACTTGAACTCACGACCTTTCCCTTACAGGGGGAATGCTCTTCTAACTGAGCTGTTGAGCCACACCAGAATCATTTCAAATTTTCCTTCTTTCTTTTTATATCCGGCTTACGGTGGATTTTTCCGATGTTTTTTGAACTTAAAAGTTAGCATAATAAATGCTATAAAAAATTCATTCAAACATCAATAATTGAAATCCGTAAAATGGTTCTGAAGATAATATGGTAATAAGGAATATTACAAACATATCTATATACATGCATACACACACGTTGCACGCGAAAAACAAAACCCTTCTTGACTGTAGGATAATGTGCTACATTCTAAAACCGTATTTTTATTTAAATTTTTTATTGATACAAACGGTTTTACAACTCTATACCTTGCAAAACTCACGTCTATAAAGTTTCGTATTTATTTTGGCACAAATGTATTACAGATAATGTCGTACTTTAATGACGGGTAATATAACCCTTCAATGCACACTCATTTACTGAGGTGGAATTGCAGTAGGTATTTATTTATAAATGTTAACGTAACGAAACTATATATTATCATTTTTAATGAATTTTCATTATTCGCGCACTATTTGAATTACATTTTCTTCCAATGTGGGTGCTTCATAAAATTAAAAAAAAAAACCTACATAAAGTAAAAATACGTCTTGTTGGTTAGCCCTGCAACTTTGATAAAAATACTTCGTAATATATTGAGCCAAGCGTCGCCGTGTCGGGGGACATTTGGCTCCTTGTTTACATCAAGGAGTCAAATATCCAATGTCAAATGAACGTATGTATGATGCAACTTTTCAACGTTTTGTAAAATCCGTTTTAATGGTATAGGTATACATAATAAATGATTTTTGACGTTGACTTTGAATACAATCAAAGCGGGCGATGTCGCTGGCAGAAGCTACAATAATTCACTAAACACTCACCCATCAAAATATTTTTGCAAAAACCATTATTGTGCTTACATGTTTGTGATTTCAATAACAAATAGTAAGATTGAAGTGTGATATTGTGTTATAATTTATCTATTTTAGAATTCATTAAAATCTACATCTGCATATATTATCCCAGAAATAGACACACACAGTCCCAGAAACACACAGAAATAGGTAATATTTTCTATTTTTTTAAATTTTCTGATTTATGAACATGTAGTCTCCCAATGTGCGCTATTTCTCCCGAACCTCCGCCTTCTGCATCCAGTCAATATATTACAGTGAATGTCCGAAATGCAGCGTATGTTAAGATAAATAATGGTCTTTTGACTTTCTTATTGTATTTTTTGATGTAAACGAAGGGTAATTGGCAATGCACTCCGACTTGATCATCTCTCAATTCACGACTCACACTGCAATCAGTTTTGTAGGACTTTTAACGAATTTAATCCCGGACTAAACCAGTACACGGGCTGCGGTCATTATTTAAATAAAAATCATGCATTTTAGGGTTAAATCAAACTGTGGGTTGTGCGATAGAGAGGAAGCTTTACAAAATCGAAGTAAGCCGATCTTCTCACTCTTCTCCTCGACGTATCGTACTATGCACCTTTGAAAGGCACATCCCTTGTATTATGTGCCTTTAATCGTACCTCTGATTCGAACGTGCGGGGTGAGGAAATGAAATCTGCGCGGGGGTGGGAGCTTCCATTCTGTACGCTAGTACTATTATCTATTCTGTGCCAATAGGCTACGGTATATTATATTGTAGTTGTATAATGTATATATTACTAATTTGCGAATGCATGCAAGTAGATGCGAGTAGCATCGTTGCATCGTAAACAAATTTAACGTAACATCTTTCAAAAAGACTTTTGTACACAGCAGGTCTAAAATGACCACTTCATTTGAATCATTTACTGATAGTACAACTCTGACGTAGGCTTATATTTCAGGTTTGAGTGCTAACACCGCTGTCGGTCCCAAAAAAACTAAGACATAAAAATCTAAAGTTAGAATAGACAAGCAGAAACCTGGCTCCCAATTATAAGTTTTGGATGCAACTGGGGATAACGTTTGATGATGAAAGGTAATACAGCTATATCTAATAAATAAAATATATAAATAAATAACTTTTCTTACATACAGGGACTATAAAAGTTGAACAGAATTGTATTTATTTTTATTATTTTATTCGGTTTTGAGGTTTGAACCACGCAAAGAATAATTTGGTATGGTCGACGCAGGTAGCCCATGGGAAATAAACGGATTTTGTAACATCAATTCTCCAATCCACACACATAGATTTTGCATATTCAAAAAAATACATTTATGGGTGACTCTTGTAAATTTCGCTTTCGATTATAGGTAAAAAAACAGTTTTTCTTGACCTCAATAAGAAAAATAATAAGCTGCCCAGTGCCCATATCAACTGTCAAGAAAATTTTCACGACTGATTCACCTCAAGTGAACACAATTATGTGGATACTACATCTATAATATGCCTACTATTACAAAATCGTAAATCAGTAGTGTTTGTATATTGGAGATATTATTATTTATTTATTTTTAAATTCGTTTAGGACTCTGACTTTGCTAAAGTCACTTTCGTTTTATTATGTCAACAACGCAACAAAGCGCCATTTATTTTTATTACCGGACTGTCAAGAAGGGTTATGTTTTTAGAAGTTTAGAAGAGTATGTATGTTTGTAATATTCTATATTATTTATATATATGTATTCATTGCCCAAGTATTCTTGTACATGAAATTTAAATAAAAAAAGCTATATTATATCTGGTACCAAAATGTATGGTATATCCTTCTTCCTACAGTCCCGGGTCCCTTAAGCGAGGCGTGAAAAGGCAACTAATGAGGCCGTCTAGCTGAGTGCCGCCACTGTTAACATGGTACATGTTTACGATGGTGACCCTCTTTCCGAGACTTTGCCTTTAGCTTAAAATCAGGCGAGGTGAAGTGAAATTGACGTATAAAAAATAAATATTTTTACTCTATCGGGTAGGGTATGAAAATGAAAGGCGATAAAAAAAATATATAATATCATAACTAAAAAGTATATAAAAGAACAAATTATTAAAAATAAAAAACCCGACTGACAACTGAAAATATTGAAATAAGTTTGATAGCAGGCGGGAGCCATTTGCAAATCAGATTAAAATCCCTACTTTTTTTATTTTTTATATATCTTTTTTAGACTTTAACAGTTTTGCAGTGTCTGGAATGATAGTGGTTGACAATTTTATTAACCAAATCGGGGTTTATTAGTTTTGACGTCGATCGTAAACAAACAGATAAGATTCATATAAAAAATATTTTGGGGTTCAGTACCGTAAAAATCTTTGAACGTATTTTTATGCTATTTTTTATAAGAAGATGCTTAATTAGACTTATAATCCGCAATCTTTAATCGTATTTTTTTTATTATTACAACTGAAATCACTAATAGTCCCTTTAACCCCTCCAGCTAAGCCAAATTGCTTGTGTTAGGAGTGGGTTCACGTCGGTAATGTAATGGCCAGGATTCGAACCCGGGGCCTTTCGATCGTAAAGCTGATTCCATAACCATTAAGCTACCGACAAGTAAAACCGCAAAATGACAAGAAACCCCAAACCGAAATCTACTCGGACACAGCCGCGGGTATTAGCTAGCTTTTTATACGTAAATAGGTAGCTAAGTGAGTTGGTGTGTTAGAGAAACGGACGCGATAAGCAATGTTTTCTCCCAACATGATTGATAGCGAAGAAAATATATTCTAGACAGGTGATATGAAACCCTACCGATAATATTTTGCTTACATTATGAAAATTCGTTCCACTTAGCTCACGTTTGGGTTGGAGTACCGTGTGAGTTATCAACATTCTGATGATGAAGGTTTATTTTGAAAAGATTAATCTAAAAATAAATCGTTTCCTTCTGAATAAACTAGTAAGTTTGTTTTGGTTTTTCGAACACTCGAAAAAATATTTTCAGACTAGCTTTTGCCCCGGCTCCGCCTGCGTGGATGTCGGTTATCGCGAACAAACATAGCCTATGATCTTTCTCATGGTCTAATCTACCTCTATACCAAATTTCATCAAAATCGGTTCAGTGGTTTAGGCGTGAAAGCGTAACATACAGACAGACAGACAGACTTACTTTCGCATGTATAATATTTGTATGGATATGGCTTTAAACACTCAGAAGAATAATTCTACTTATAAAATTATTTTCAAAATTCAGTTATACGAAATAAAAACATTTAATTGTGTTTTATTTAAAAAAAAAAAAAAATTACGCAAATTAGCTCACTTTTCATTGAAATCGTGATCGTTTTTTTACATTTGGGAGTTTGGAATTAGATTGGGACTTCATTTTGAATAGATTTTTATTAGTAGTATTGGCATATAGCTCGCGGCGTTCAACACAAACTGTATCCCCAATTTATCATATTTATTTCTGAACTATGGAAGAAAATGTAATGCTATATTTACGCCAAAACCATTTGAGCACCAAAAGCTAATAGAATCCATACTTAAACAGTATTTTAACATTATTTATTCCCATTCTATTTCTAAAAGGAACTGCCTCCATGGAAGAATCCTGTTACATTTCCCAAACAGGATATGAGAAATGTTTATTTCCTTAATAAATAATGTGAAATGTATTTAGACATTAAATGTCTTTTGTTTACAGTAAGTATTGTAGAATAAAGAAATAAATAAAATTCAAGTTAAAAAAAAAAAACAATTTTGTTCAGGGAATCTTCGGAATATTAGGCCAGTTTTGATGGAGCTTCAACTGCAGATAGTTGATGTTATAAGGTATACCTTAACATGACAGCCTCTGTGGCGTGGCGGTAGTGAACGCGACTGCCACGCAGGAGGCGCGGATTCGATCCCCGCTCAGTGCAAATATTTGTATGCATGAATATGGCTATTTGCATTGGTCTGGGTGTTTCTATATATACATTACAGGCTATAAAAGCTTAAGCTCTAGATAGCGTGGTGTAGAATGTTGTGGAATATATTTATTTATTTATACCTTAAGAATTTTTGTACATAGCTCCCCTATAGCAGTTACTCCCAAATAGGCTATACAAGCCAAACCAAAAAGAATAGAAAATGTAAGAAAATCCTGAGCTCCGTTAAGAAATCATCAAAATTCAACCGTAACTGTAAATAGACAGATTGGTAGGTATGCACCGACAACAGCACAATAATTTCCGGTCACTATCGCAGTTATAATTAAACTAGGTATAATCACATTGGAGGAGCGGGTCAGAGTTGGAGACCACAGAACTAATCACAGTTAGGCCTACGCCACCCCTGACGGTAATGACATCGCAGAGCGCTAATATAACATGTTATCTATATATATTGTAAATAAAAGAAAGTCATGTTAGTTACACTATTTATAACTCGAGAACGACTGTACCGATTTGGCTGAAAACTGGTGGAAATGAAGCTTAGAACCAGGAGACGTACATTAGGATACTTCACATCCCGTTCGACCTTTATTTTATCCCGGGTATAGGTTCCTGTGGGACGCGGTCACGGGATCAGTATTTCTGTGACCCTGGTACATTTGCATGAAGTACCAGGCTCACAGCAACTTTGAAGAACTTTATGTAGGTCACGGGAACATTCCGAACTTAACGGCGGACGAAGTCGCAGGCAATAGCTAATTGCATATAAATGATGATGTGATGAAGGATCGATCATCCGCGCAGTGAAAACATTCATCATCCTCCTTGGAGTTCGGGGCCCGTTTTTCCAGATAAGCTGTGACGCGACTGAACTTCAATACTTTCCGTGAAGCGACGGCGACGGTCATTTGACCTCCGCAACCAAATGGCGATATCGAAATATTGCAATTAGATAAATGTAAATAACATTTCATACATACAAATATTTGCACTGAGCGGGAATCAAACCCACGCCCCTTGACGTAGCAGTCGAATTCACTACTGCCATGCCACAGATCCAGTCACGCAGACAAACAAGCACCCAATTCAAGATTATTTCGATGTATGGTTACTTAATTTTGGCTAAAGTCTGAATTTACAGATAAGATTTCGTCTATATTGCAGGCCCAAAACTGACTTCCCCTGTAGACACAAAAACATTACGTTTCTGTTCACAAAATTAGTTTGAATACATTTTAAAACCAACATCTATTTCCACATCAGAAAACATTTCAGATAACAATAGCGTTGTTCAAAGCGACGTGAATAGAGCCGACTAATTCATACACAGCCCAGTCTATTCCAGACATTTCATTGTGGTATCTACGGAAACTTAATATCCACTAGAGATCGAGGGCCCATTGTTGGAACCTCATCATGACGATATTGCGCTCCGTTGCCGTTCCGAAGATTAAATGCATTCAGCTAGTGTCATTAAAACTATCATTGATATCTATGTCGTTAAATGCGTGTTTCTTTCAAATGATGTAATGAGAACTATCATTGGTTGTTAATTTTGTGTTGGATTGCTGTGATGGAGTTGTATTTTAATTATTTTGTTATGATATCCGTATGTTAATGGGGAAAGAATACAAGTATCACCACCCTATGTCATCCGAAGGGCGTCGTAGAGGTAGCTGGCGGAAGAAAAGACCTAATAATCTAGCCAGCGTGGAAGCAGGAAGTCAAAGCCTCTTCAGAATTGGGAGAAGCTTATGTCCAGCGGTGGACTGCGATATACTAATTGATTAATTGATATTATGGTTTAATTTATAAGTTGGGCGTTTCGGGCAGACTTTAGAAGATTACCCAATTTATCTGCAAGCACACTTACTGATTGTTGGACAAATTTCTGGCGTATTCGTTCCTCTCGCGATTCAGAGGTCAGGTGGCATTTACTTCCACAGAAGTTGTAAAAGTAAACTGCATTTCTTTCTCTATATTAATATTAAAGACAAATATTCTGGGCGTGACTTGAACTCACGATGGAGGATTTAAGTCCCGTCCTGAATGCTTGACATTTTATAAACCATGTAACTCAGAATATAATTCATTGCTTATAGCTAAATACCAAAATACCCAATACAATATAAAGACTGAAATAATAACGAAAGTCATTAACCTGCCAATGAATAGCCACACTCAAAGATAGCCACTGTACTAGAGAGCCACTCCAGCTGAAACAACTTGACCACTTGACAAAAGTATGTGTATGAGTGGTACAAGAGGGGTCTTATTCTAACACCCGACTTGGCCACTAATTGTGAAAAGCTGGTGTATAAAACGCAGTGATACTACGAGTGTCGGTGTCGGCGGTCAGAGTCGGCTATTGTCCGCAACGGCGAGTGCTTTGTGCTCTATGCTTCCGTCGGCATTGAATACAGACAAGTAGCGTGAGTCATAAGAGGAAGCGATTAGAACAGGCATAGTGATTTGAATTTTTTTTATAGCATCTATTATGCTAACTTTAAAGTTCGAAAAACATCGGAAAATATTAAATGCTCAAGTGAGACTCGAACTCACGACTTTTCCCTTACAGGGGGAATGCTCTTCCAACTGAGCTATTGAGCCACACCTTACGGTCAGGCCCTCCTCGGGAGGGGCGGCTCCGCCCGTCACCCCCAGGCCCACGCTCATGGGAGACGGAGGTCAGTCTGTGCCATCCGACGCCCGAGTTGCCTGCGCACGTGGGGGCGCGATCTGTGAGTCTCTCTCGATCGTGCCACCGCTCCCGATCCGCCGTCTCCTTCACGACCATTACCTGGTCGCAAAAGGAGACTCCGGCCGCCCGCGTAGGCACAGTGGACCATCGCCGTGAGCAGGGTGGCGAGACTGAGAACTCACACTTCCAGGGCCGCCACCAACATGACAGATATTTTGACTGCCTTGAAGCATAGCCACAACGATTTCCGTTGACCTACCTGGGTTCTCATTTGCGAAAGTAAAAAGGCACAGTGGACAATAGAACTGAGACGTGAACTGGGATTGGTCCCTGCATTCGCGAGCTACTTGCAATGGGTCAATATAGCCTCATTCGTTGTTATTTAGACCAAAAACTACCTTATAATATTTCTTTTATAACTTGGACCAACGGCCCATACCTCACACGATAGTCTGATATCGCTATATACATGAAATATGTTCGGCCAAGGTTCCGTAGGATTATACTAACTAAATACCTACATAATAGCTCTTCATTCAGTAGCTGCTGGCTCGGTTAGCAATGTTTTGTGTTCTGTCTGTATAGTGTTGGATGTGATGTATGAGTTGCTTTCATCAGATCTCCGTACCGATATTTGTTCTATACAAGTAAATGAAACTGAAGTGTATGTTTGGAATGTTGAAATTACAGAATGAATTGATGACTTGAAAAACGTGGCATTGGTAGAGCCAACGAAGAATCTTCTTCCTCTTGGCATTAATCTCAGTCGCATCAGAAGCTTTCAGCTTGAAGTCTGAGGTACGTTTTACCAGTCTAACTGCGGATTTGGCTGGAATTCGATATTTTCTGTGAAACGACTGCCATCTATCTGACCTCCACAACCCAAAGGCGATATCGAAGCACTGCAGCTATACCAGTTGTTGGACTTTTGAGGGCTCCAACTACCCGTAATGACTGCCATTATAGATGTTCGTATAGAAACAGGGACCGACGGCTTTACGTGCTCTCCAAGGCACGACCAGACCAACCAAGAATCACGCTGAATGTTGTTGACTATAGTCCCAATTCAAATACTGTTGAAAGTGTTATTTAAATTACTGTACAATAGTCCAGAACCCTTTCTTTTACGAACGCATTTCATAGTCCAAAATAACAATTCCGTGAGCTGAAGGAGAACGCCACCGTCCGTTCAATATTGTCAATTTGTGCTACGATAAAACAGTGTGCATTAGACAGTGACAACAGTTTCCGATTTTAACCATTTCACGGAACCAGTTGTTCATCACAGGACTTACACTTGACCGATTTTCAGACCGATGCGCGGTGTTCGAAATTCAAAAAAGTAACAGATAAAAATAAAAATTCCAATCTCTCACATCCACCATAAATTTGGAACGAATATCCTAAAGCCGGGTCCTCACTGGCTTAAATTACGTGGGACCTTGTACGTCTCTTATCGGTCCGTTCACTGTTCGCAGTGCATAAATCACTTGCACGCCCTGATACCGGTTCGTGTGTACGCCGACTAACAGGCTGTGACGTTACGGCGTGGTGACGTACGTCTTATGTTATCTTTAGGCAGGTGATAATAATTAAATTCAAGTTTACACTAAGGTGGCAGTGACTTAAGTATGCAGTATTTTTGGCTGAGGTACTCACTAACTCCTGTAATACACTCGAATACATCGGAAAAAATGAAATGTGCAAGTAGTACTTGTACCCACGACCTTTCCCTTACAGGAGAAATGCTCTTCCACCTGAGCTATTGAGCCACACCTGAATCACTTCAAATTTCCCTTCTCTTTATATCCGTCTTTAAGGGCGACAGCGGAGCTATCTACCGACTATCTTACGAACTGTATTCGAATTTTAAAGTTAGCATAATAAAGTATTGAATTTTGTCATGTTAACGCAAAAGGCTGAGGCTGTGTTTCGTAAAAATCCGTTCGACTACAGAAAGTCTCTTTACAATTATCTATTCTGTGGTCTCATGTTCCACTGAAAAAAAAAAATTAATGTGTAGAATATAAAACTTCCGGTCACATCTAAGGCTCTTTTCTTTACCGCACCTTTTCAAATTTAAAGTCTTGGAATTATTCACTAGCACACATGTTTCCTTCTTCCTTCAGTCTCCGGTCCTAAAAAGCATATAAAGAGGTGTAAAAATCATCTAAAGAGGCCGTCAAACTGAGAGTCATCATTTTTCAATATTGTGGGCGTTTATTATTTTTTTTTTTTTTTTTTACACTGGACACGTCAATTTCACTTCACCTCGCCTGATGTTAAGCTAAAGGCAAAGTCTCGGAAAGAGGGTCACCATCGTAAACATTTACCATGTTAACAGTGGTGGCACTCAGCTTGACGGCCTCATTAGATGCCTTTTCACGCCCCGCTTAAAGGACCCGGGACTGTAGGAAGAAGGAAACACGTGAGCTGGCAGGGAATTCCAGGTCTTAGTGGTGCGGCATAGGAATGAATCACTGAAACGCTTGGTTCTAGCAGGTATACTCTGCACCGTAAATGGATGACATCTTAGCCCTGCACGTGTCGTCCTGTGAAGGAAAGGGGAGGGTGGGACTAATTGGAAGAGCTCGTCAGTCATAATAGTTACCCTCTTTCCTGAGACTTTGCCTTCAGCTTACCATCAGGCGAGGTGGAGTTATATTGACGTGGCCTGTACAAAAACAAACTTCGGAAAGCAAGATCCACTTTCCAGCTCCATTAACAGCCTCGAAACCGTGTACCTTGTACAGTAAGCGTCAAAAGTAAATGATCATTTTCAGATTTAAAATATAAAAGTACTAGCTGACCCGGCGAACTTCGTACCGCCAATTTTTCCGCCCGCGTGGCGTCAGATCCTGTTTCCGCTGCACCCTCTACTATATGAAGCATGTATTATACATATAAACCTTCATCTTGATTCACTTTATCTATTAAAAAACGCATTAAAATCCTTCGCGTTGTTTTAAAGATCTAAGTATACCTACTTAGGCACAGACAGACGCCGAAAGCTACTTTGCTTTAAACTATGTGATATTGTAATAAAAATACTGTGGAGCTACTTATTTGCCTCTGTGGCGTCACGGTAGTGCACGCGACTGCCACGCAAGAGGTGCGGGTGCGATCCCCGCTAGATTCCATAACACAAGCTAATTAAGCTTACCATGGGTCTAGATAGCGTTGTGTAGAATGTTGTGGAATATTTATTTATTATTTATTTATAATAAAATATTGTAAAATGTGGTTACATCATTAGTAGTATTCATTCAGATTGAATTCTGAGCCATCTTCATCTAATTCTGACGCCCACCGTCTTTAGTAGCATATACTTAAAAGAAACAATTTATTGTCAATGCTACAGTCCACATACACAATTTTTTTTTTTTCAATTTTTCGGTTTTCGGTGCGGGAGATAGTAGTATCGACAGATTATCGTACGGCGTTCTTTTCAATCTATCATCCCTAAATCAGGCTTATTGGCTATAAAAGTCCGATTAGTGACGATAGATCGATGCTACTACAGCGCGATATGACCAATTTTGGGACCATACCCGGCTACCCATAGAACTGCATTTACCTGTGTATACAGGGTTATACTCGTGTAGGAAATACAACTATCCAACTAGGTATTGTTCGTGAAATTTTCTTCCCGTTCCCGCAACCTAGGGGAACCTATCCCCGGTATATAAAGTAGCCTATGTGTTATGCCAGATAATAACTCCCGCCGCATGACCGTATACTGATGACATCTTAGCCCTGCACGTGTTGCCCTGTGAAGGAAAGAAGAGGGTGGGACTGATTGGAAGAGCTCATCAGAACATTCACCATGGTAGAGACGGTAGAATACTGCCAAAGACGCAACATATCTACGCATCTGCAAAGGCTCGAGGGTACTAAGTACGCATGCCTATCTGCTAGCTTAGTTAACCGGCCAATTTTCAGATATCAGGTAATCAAGGTACATAAAAACGTTATGCCCCGGGTTCCCCTATTTCTGTCAGAAATCGACAACATTTGTTTTATTCAGCTCAATTTTCCAGTTTCATAATTTTAATTGTCATATGCATATACCGTCACTGATATTTTTGCAAACCGAACCAATTCCAATTTTAAATTCAAATTGAACGTTGATTGAACTAACTGACAATGTTCTAAACGACTGCTTTAGTTTTTTCATATATTTTA
Organism: Eilema sororculum; assembly: GCA_914829495.1. Lineage (NCBI taxonomy): Eukaryota > Metazoa > Arthropoda > Insecta > Lepidoptera > Erebidae > Eilema > Eilema sororculum. Next base: position 24,540,183 of record OU618538.1, on the reverse strand, counting down.
TTAATAACTAAGCTAATATTTAATTTGGCGCATTCATTTGGCTGAATTAGTCAGTTAATTGGAAGCCGAAGCCATTGGGTTAAAACCAAACGAACGTAATTTTTTGAGTCACAAGTTGTGTATTGTCTGATGTAACTAGCTTTTGCCCGCGGCTCCTCCCACGTGGATGTCGGTTCCCGGTAATTATTCGAATTTTCTCGCCATAAAAATCATCCTTTTAAGAATGTTAGATCCGAAGTTACTAATATTCCCTGTAACCCCTCCAACTAAGCTAAATTGCTTGTGCTAGGAGTGGGTTCACGTCGGTAGTGTAATGGCCAGGATTCGAACAGGAGACCTCTCTATCGTAAGGCCGACTCCTTAACCACTAAGTTACCGACGCTTGACTTCAACGAACTGTCAAAAAAAGAATTGGCAAAATTGGTCCAGGCGTTGTTGAGTTATGCGCTTACCAACACATTTAGCAATTCATTTTTATATTATAGATTTTTGCTGCACATTCTAACGAATGAGTGCATAATAGAAGCCTTCTATGAAATTGAATGCAGTGATCAAAACTACATAACTCAAATCTGAAAAAAAAAAAACACTTTAAACGGTGCTATGCAATCAAATGGCTCAAAACAAAATATTCATGAAGTACTAAAAGTACCCTAATTACGTAGCGTATACACATCTAACCTTATCTATTCATACTACTTACATACCCCTAGTAGTACTCCAGGTACATAACACATTAGTATAAAAATAAAATCGATTTGGACAAAAAAAAATTTTTTTACTCTTTTTTTGTGTTCCCCTTACACCCATTAAAGGAAGTACTTAGTCTAAATCTGTACCGCCTGCATAAACAATTTTAAGTACCATACCAACATCTACAATTAAGTGAAGAAAAAAATATTTAAACGGTTGTTACAAGCTGTAGTGTAACTTTGATCAAATATTAAAATGTTATGACAATGTCACAGAGACGAGAATTTCTGTCAAAGCGAATTTTATATGTCCCTGGACGAAGATTAAGAGTTTACAGACGTCTGTCTTGTCCGTTACTGAATATTCAGTTTTGATACTTGTTAAAAATGTATTAATTAGTTGGTTTCATTTCCATTTGCATTATAGTACTATCATGCTATTTTCAGCATGAATAGACTGGATCGACTGGGGTAGTACCATTGAGGGAATATTCGCTATTAAGTCTTATGCGCTAATAGCTAGGCTTGGTTTACTGTCATAGGCATAATGATAGCAAAATCGTACGTATAGAATCGATTGCAAAGCAAAAGCAATGGACCATGGGTACAGTATTCAGTATCGCATCAACTCTAGATAAAATTTTCATTTTTTTTATGTTATGTTACGTTGTCAGTCGTTGCCACTCTGCTCTCGAGCTGGGGACACCATTGTTCCCCCTCCCGAGGAGGGCCAGACCGCAAGGGATGGCCCTAGACCAGCCGGGGTGCGAGGGATATGTCGAAGACAATCTCACCTCCGCCCTAGCACTACGCGGTGGTCCTCCGGTCTATCGGCGGCGTGCGGGAGAGGAATTCGAGGGAATTTCCACACGATAAAAAAACACTCTGCTCTCTTAGAATTCATCTTGTGTACACTATCTCACAACATACTCTTTGACGGTACAGTATTCATTATAGAAAGAAATAAAGTACTTAAAAATATACCACTAAAACAAAATAATCTATTAGAATATTTTATCTGCCAATTTCATTTTTGGAGGGTACATTTTAGCAGGTATTTTTAGACCCTGTCTGAACAACTGAACTGCACTATAACTTTCAGTGCAACAGTGACATTTCCCAGAGTAGTTTAGCGTGTTTCAGTTTGATTATATTAGTATTGAATTAAAAGAGTCACTTTTTGTACCCAAAATTGAAATAAACCAGTCAAAGCAGTTAGGAAATTCGATATATGGTTAGAAAAGGTTAGCCATATTGAAACTCAATACATTATCATATACTCGTACCTATGAATGAAAATTTTTACAGCATTTATTATGCTAACTTTTAAATTCGAAATACATCAGAAAAAAAAGCGCTCAAGTGGGACTTGACTTGACTTAGACTTAGCTTAATAAATGCTATAAAAATTTCATTCACATATTTGGGCGGAGTCGTCAAAAATCTATGTTTAAAAATGGTTGAAAAATCATTCATTGGATCCAACAGTTCGTAATAAAGTTGGTAGATGGCTCCACCGTCGCCCTTAGATACGGATATAAAGAGAAGGGAAATTTGAAGTGATTCGGGTGTGGCTCAATAGCTCAGTTGGAAGAGCATTCCCCCTGTAAGGGAAAGGTCGTGGGTTCAAGTCCCACTTGAGCCCTTCTTTTCCCCGATGTATTTCAATACACATAATCACACTTTTATCCCCTGAGGGTTAGGCAAAAGTGAATTAAACCCAGATTTCACCATTCATTGTACGTATTCGGACCCACGTAGTAGAGGGCGTCTTTTGCCGAAATCCAGGCACTATTATTGACTCAAGCCATGCATCTGAGGCTGAGTCTGTTCTGTAAGGCACCTTTCTGTCTAATGTTAAGAGTTATTGAAACTAAAATTTCTATCACGATTGTTATGACTGATGATCATTATTTTCACTATTGTTTTAGAATAGTGCACCGCCATCATCATAACATAACATAACATAAACTCACGCCTGTATTCCCCGAAGGGGTAGGCAGAGGTGCTAGCACCCACATTTCGCCAGTTTATGTTTAGGTCCCAATGTAATAGGTGGCGAGCCTATTGCCATTAACCGGGCACTTATAAACCTGCGATAAATACACACATAACTTCGAAAAGCATCGAAAAGTCATTGGTGTGTGCCATGGTGAACCTGGGATCGAACCCGAGACCTCGTCTCAGCAGTCCATTACCCATACCACTAGGCTACCGCAGATGTCATCATCATCCTAGCGTTAATCTCAGTCGCATCTGAAGCTTTAAACTTGGAGTCTAGGGTCCGCATTACCACGCCAACTGCAGATTTAGCTGAACCTCGATATTGTTGTGGAGCGACAATAAGCAGAATAGAACACCTTCTATCTCATATCTTGTGCGTATATTAGGGAGCGTAAGCGTAAGCGTCGGTAGCATAGTGGTTAAGGCGTCGGCCTTACGATCGAGAGGACCCGGGTTCAATCCTGGCCATTACACTACCGACGTGGACCCACTCCTAACACAAGCAAGTTCTAGTTTGCACATTGCCTTCGACCAGCCACTTCTAGTAGGCAGTGTGTAAACTGTTGGATGGATGAATAGCTTTATTGCTTAGTCGCCTTTATAACACCCACATAATGAGATAGGCTGGCCCTTTTAATATAGGTACTTGACAATCACACAGTAACGGTGGAAGAATTAATCATTATCACGCTATTCCCCGTTGCATCCGAGACTTACACCTAGGAATCTGGAGCCGACTGACTCCCTACTCCTCTTTTTACTATAACTTATACGATCTTTATAGAAACTACAGATTGCCATCTGACTTTTCAACCCCTAGATGAAAGATGCGTTGGCGTCTATCCATCAATTGTCTCGAAAGTCTTGGAGAGACCAGATTAACCTACTACAACCTTTCAAATATATTCACTCTTTAATGACGTCATTAAGATAAACACACACAATTCACACTACCGATGTTAAATGCCTTACATGTAGTCATTAAGCTGAAGAATATGATTGATAGACACTTCTCACTTTCTGTCCACACAGAATTCTAATGATTTATTGGTAATACCATGTAATGTTTTAGGATAATTCTTAAGTTAAATGAGTTATCGTTTCGGGATAGCTTTTTTATTCGTAAAAGGCGTTTGATCTGATTAAATGAGTTCCATTTAATGGAAAGTAACGATGTGGCCGAAGATATAGCATGCTTTTCGGGGACACAGTCAGGTAAGGCTTTCTACTTCTTCATAGTATGCGCAATGAAGCTGTCGGTGAACTGTTGTGTTTTTTTTTAACAATGTTAACATGTACCATGTTAACAGTGGTGGCACTCAGCTTGACGGTCTCATCAGATGCCCTTTTCACGCCCCGCTTAAAGGACCCGGGACTGTAGGAAGAAGGAAACACCTGAGCTGACCGGGAGTTCCAGGTCTTACTGGTGCGGCATAGGAATGAGTCACTGAAACGCTTGGTTCTAGCAGGTATATTCTGCACCGTATACGGATGGCATCTTATCCCTGCACGTGTCGTCCTGTGAAGGAAAGGAGAGGGTGGGCTAATAATTGGAAGGGCTCATCAGAACATTCACCATGGTAGAGATTGTGGGTCTATTGTGATTTAACAACACCCATATGATTATCAGTGTAACTGCTACTCGTTGCTTATAATTTTTTATGCAGCTAGACTGTATTTGTTACGATTCGTGCGGATAGGTTAAACATGCCATATATAATGTATAGCCGTTGCGCTGATACTACCGACTTATTCATTTCGTTTGATTTATATCAACAACGGAAAGGAGGGAAAAAATGAGTACGTGTATTTGTAGTTCACGCTGATGTGTTATGCGTGAAAATAAAGCAAATATAGATGAATAAGCCTTCCAAACTTTGTCGTATACGGCGAATAACATAACGAATGTGGTCCCGCCTTTACGTTGACTGACGTCACAGTCTTTTCTCCATTATATTCATGTTACTCTGCCAGTCAACAGTAATACATGTAATAAACCAAATAATGTTCGTACCGAGGGTTACGACCAGATCAGCGCCGATACTTAAACACCCAAATCGCTAACATTTGCTAACAGCTAGAATATACGTTCACAAGATAGCGTTTAGGGCATTAACTGAAGCGAAATGTTTCATTTGCTATTTTGAGGTAAATTTAAACCTTATTGCTATAGGGATAAAAGTGAGAATCGAGTTTTGGCATGTAAAATTAAGTTTGTTAGAAATTTTGGAAGTATGCAGAAATTTAGGCACTGGATACGACAGAAAATGTTTTTGGCGAATTTATTCTAAACTTTTTATTCTTGTTCGTAATCTTGATAAATTAAAATAAATACTCTGAGCTACCTGATTTCTTCACCTGTGTCACCCCTACTATGTATAAGAGAAATTTAAAAATGGTACAGGTAGGTATATATTTTATGTGTACCTATATGTGGATCGTAGATGTTGATTGTTCCGACTTACACAATATTATAAAAAAGTAAGCATGCCCATTATTTCAAAATTCCGCAATATTGGAGTATTGTTTAGAAGTCAGAACAATATGCAAAGAGTAAAATTTGAAGTAGAGAAGAGCCTTACATAAGTACAGTCAGCGTCATAAATATCTTGACAACAAAGTCTCAAACCGATCTTAAAACTCTTCTATTAAGAGCAAATTAAACTGTTTTATTGATTTAAATGATATTATTGTTGAAAATAAAGGTGTGTACCAAATATCAGAACAGTCTATCAACTGTACAATAATGAGAACTACACAGGCCCCATATCGGTAACGTGGTCATGTTGGAAACACCCTTCCATTATATATTTTAATTAGTAGACACAAATGAGGTGGATCAGCCCTTCGTTTGGCACTAAAAATGGCCTTCCAAGACTGATAGTATTCATGCACAAAAGTGCCACTTCTAGAACAAATCTATGTCATTGAATGGAAGACGTCCAAGTAACGCCTTTGATAATATATGATGCGAGTGCTGCCATAGTCAGAATTGATTGATACGCTTTTAAGTGCTCCATATAAAGAGTGATTTTTTATTCATACATAAGTTGTGTTTCACATAAGTCATGGTCGTCACTGAAATATTTTGATCTATATATTTTGATTCCCAAAGACGTATTTTCATAGTCACTTTTTGAATTTCAAATTTATAATAGTTATAAACGAAAGATATGGGGAGCAAACTGAAATAGATAATGCCTACTTATACGAACTTTTTTGTACATAATAACTGTTACTTATTCTCATAATAATGTATTGCAATAAACTGATACCTATTATTCGTAATGTCTTTAAAATTACTTGCACTTCCTTGAAAAATATGGAATAAAGTGAATCATCATAAATCAGTTTTGCCGCACACCTCTTACGGAGCTCATCTTGAGTACGTGTCGTGAAACCGAGCTCATTGGTGTACACCTAGCGTCTACACTACAACACTAACGCGAAGATCTCTACGTGCCTAACCATTAACTGCATTCTGAAGTTGCAGCCGTTGAAGTCGGACCGTAACGTAATTCTTTATAGTTGGTAGTGGGCGTGCAAGAAGATACTGATTCTATGAACGATTTCAATTCTTGATACGGGTAACGGTTGTGACTTTTACGTGCCTCTCATAATAGAAGAGATCTTTTGACCAAAAGCAGATGTTCCGTTCTACCGATGACAACAGACGTATAATGCAAAAATGAAGATTTAAACCTTTAAGAATACGGTAAGACGAAACTGGTCAGGTTCAATATAATAAACACTGTGGAAAATGTATAAGTGTTTTCTCAATATGTGTAACAATGAAGTGGTTGCTGTATAGCGGCAGTATTTGTGATTTGGGTTTTGCTTTAGCCGTTAAAATACTGACGTGAACCTATTGCTATTTTAAATATAATCTCAGTGAGGATAATTTGGGACTTGGATGGTCTGAGAATTGAACATTATGGCATTTGGATAATTTGGGAATTGGACATTTTGGGACATGGATATTCTGGGATATGGACATTTTGCATCCTCTGGTCATTTTAGAAATTCGACATTCTGATTGTGATTCTATTTTATTGTTACTACCTGATTTTTCATCTTTTAACTCATAACTCGCCAAAGTCTAGTAACATTAACAGTATTACTAGATATATTAAAAACATTTAACACTACACAAACAACACCATCTCACTATATACCTACATCGTAGCCAACACGATTTTCAACACTCAAACCAAAGACCAAAATGTCGCAGCCAAAACATCCAATTGAAAAACACTTTCATCATATAACCTGCTATCATTACTACTGCTTTTTCTTCATGTTTGTAACCAAAGTTCCATTGTATTGGCATATTATGAGTATCATATTCCTCAGTCCACCAATGGAATTCGAATGTCGATCTGGAGATGCAGAACTATGTCCTTGTGATGAGCCAATTTGGAATAGGAGTGTGTTTACCGAGACCGTACAAACTAAATTTGGAATATATTGTGAACGTGAATGGATGATCAGTTTTTCGCAAAGCATGCTGTATTTGGGAACTTTGATTGGGTCCTTTGTATTTGGATTTTTGTCAGATAAGTAAGTTTTGAGACGATTTTATCAGTAGATAATTATTAGAGATATCGGGATATTTAACGTGTATTGTTTCAAGTTTCCGATATTTCGACGCTGTATTAAGCACCATGATCACGGGTGAATTATATTACTGCTTCCATATGGAGTAATGTTCAAAAGTTAATTAAATCTCAGTAATGTAAATTACTTAAAACTAATAAGCTATTTGAAAAAATCTTTATAATTATTATTTGCTGACGACTATGATAAATTATTGGTACATACTCTCATGGATAAATCAGCTTGTATGCTTATTGATGTTAGGAAAATACAAAGTAATTTACTATAACAACCGAAATTTTAAGAAATATATATATGGAAAGTAAGAGTATATAGCGGTTTAGTAAACGGGCTTAGTAAATTTAGTTATTTAGAAAGCATAACCACTATCGAAATAAACTCATTTACCAATTCTGATGAAGCTATTGGTACTTCATAATAACTAAATACACATACCATAGTCTTTGCCAGAGTAAACGCAGTAATATTAATTGACTTCATGGTAATTTAATTAATATCGATGTAGGTAACAAGTTTGAAATGTTTGCTGAATATTGGTCAATATATTGATGAACGCTGTCACATGTTTCCAATTAATTACTTGCCTCAAAGTTTGGCTTGTATAATGAAATTATGTTCACGATAAATTGGAAGTAATTTAAAACTAGATGTAACCCACGACTCCACCCATGAATATCGGTTATCTCGACCATCGCCTATGTCACAGAATATATAATAGTAATGTCCTTTCTCAATATATAATCTAACTTTATACCAAATTTCATCAAGATCGATTCAGTATTTAAGGCGTGAAAGCGTAACAGACAGACAGTATTACTTTCGCAATTATAATATTAGTATGGCTTTGTATAAAATTGAATTAAGATGATGATAGACTTGAGTATTCACTAAAAACACTGAAAATTCGCCGTTCTTAGATTTGTCGAGCTGAACAAGAATTAGTCAAGCATAGAGCTAAACATCGCTACGAATATTTTCATGATGTTTCCAGCGAACGCTCTAGTAGATACAAATTTACTGTTATTTCGTTAGAATGCTCATCAAAACACTCGATAGAGTGCTCACTAAAATGCTCTCGTTTATCTTTTAAGCTTCGTCTATCTCGTTCTGTAATGTAACATTCGCAAGTGAATGTCCAAGTTTATCAGCACCTTTATAACAATATTTCACATTCAACAGGTACGGTCGCCTCTCAATCTTTTCATTGTGCTGTCTTGCAATAAGTATATCAGGATGCCTGGTCACGGTCATGCCTACAGCACCTTTATACATTACCATGCGCTGTATAGAAGGTATTGGAATGGGTGGAGCTATTGTCACTGGATATGTATACATCGTAGAATACTGTGGGATCAGCTATAGGGAAACAGTATCAGCAATGTATCATATACCTCTTAACATTGGCCATATAACCTTAGCAGGATTATCGTATTTGATACGAGACTGTGATCTTTTGCAATTGATTTTGACACTACCTATATTTATTGTCGCATTATCATGGTGGTTACTGTATGAGTCCCCGAAATGGCTGATGGATAATGGTTATATTGATAAAGCTGCCGCAGTTATGGAAAAGATTGCGAAATTGTGAGTATTATGATTATTTCATATTCAATGTATAAATGGTGTCAAATCTTTATTACCATAACTAAGTGAATTTCATAGATCTAAAAAGGTATTCCTATCAGTTTTTCTCTCAAACAGTAACAATTTAGTTCTGTTAACCTTTTCTTTTCTTATTAGCTTTGTGTTTTCTAACAATAGAATTCATTGCAATATTCATGGAGTCTGAATCTTCAAAAACAAACTAATAATAATAGCTAGAATTTGTTGTGAGCTATTGTGAGCTGTGAATAGCAGATTTGTTACAAAAATATGTTTCTCTTTTTATTTTGTCTGAAAGCCATTGAAATGTTATATTTCTTGTGTTCATCGAAACTTCTTTATTTATTTAGAGCACGAGCAATCCTTTGTTAGTATAGACAAACATTTCTTTATTTTCAGTAACAAAAATTCGTCTTGTGATATGATAAAAACCGAAATGGAAGAATATCAAGCACATCAAGCATCCAATACGACCAAAAAAATAAACTTTTTTCAAATATTCAAGTACAAGAAGTTGAGTTTAAATTTATTGTGCATGTGTTTTATATACCTGATTTGTGGCATGGGGTACTATGGAGTATCTCAATACATCGGTCAAATGAGTGGAGACATTCACCTAAATGTAGCAATCTCAGGTTTAGTTCTTATACCAGGGACAATAGCTACGATATTTTTACTAAAAATGTTAAGCAGAAGACTGTTTTTAATCATAACTAATATATTATCAGGAATTTTTATGATAGCTGTAATATCTATTCCCGAAAATATGAAGTTCACAAGAATGGTAATTGCTTCCTTAGGCAATACTGGTTTTTTTATATCTTTTTTAATAGTATTTTTGTACAGTGTTGAATTGTTTCCTACTGGCGTTCGAAACTCTGTTTTGGGTATTTTGTCCGTTCTAGCTAGAGTAGGACAAATTATTGCACCACCTATTAATGCTTTAAATGGAACTATAGCTGGAGCCATTTTTGGTGTGTCAGCAATCATAGGAGCAGCGTTGTGTTATCCACTGCCAGAGACTAAAGATGTAGATTTACCATCAACGTTAGAAGAGTCTAGAGCATTGCCACGAAAATCTCTTAGTAGGAAAAATCCGCCTCGTGAATGATTTCAAAGTACTCCTACTTTTGTTGCAACATCAGTAATTCATTATAGTTTGTACATTTTTCTATTATAGTTTATTGTTTAGACTATTAGTTTACAAGGTTTCGATTTTTTTATTGAATATTTATATGTTATACATCGTCTGTAAATATGTAGGTAATGATTATAAACAGTGAATTATGTAAAATAAAAAATCGTTATTATTTTAATCTTTACCAAGTTAGAAAACTTGACGAAAAACCTTTAAGCTTATGATCACGTTTTGTGAATGTTAGTAACCATTTTGATGTTGTGTGTTTTGTTAATTATGTTCAACTCATTTTTTTTTACTGAAAGCTAAATTATCAAAGTGCAAATGACAGGTATAAGACAACAACTCAAGTATCAGCTACATCGAAATTTCTGTAGGTGTACTAAACTTCTTTTAAATTTAAAAAATGCTCAATTTATATTCCTGTATCTGCAACATAGAAATACAAAAATATAAAAACCACTTTCGCACAACGGGACAAGCAATTTACAATAAAACAGAAGCGGAACGGCGACACTGTTATTTTCAATAAGCTGCCTATATACAGGATAATGAAAAAAGTTTTTATAACCAACAATGCACGAACCAAGTAGAGTAAAGTATGATGCTTTTAACTTAGCCAATATGTAAGAATATTGTTTTATAGCTTCAGTGTGAGGGTATTCTTTGTTATACTTTTCCTGTACAAGCTTTTAGTACAAATTTGAAAAAAATATTGTTTATTTTGCGGTGCCTCTCTTTGAAACATTAAGTCATCATGTCAGAGCAGCTTCTTGGTTACTAAGCAGACCGACTCGTTAATTTTTAGCAAATCCTAATAATCTTTGGGATAATACGTCACGGCATTATTAAATCCAAATTTAATATTTTAACGGCATTTCATTAATTTATTTTGACGTAGATCTTACGAAAACAATTTATGTGTTCTGAATAAATTACACCTTCAGGCAATATTTTTGAGTCAACATAATTACTGTATTCAATTTCGTTATTAAGGACAATCCTCGAAAAAAATCAAGAAATATTGCTTTCTAAGAAATAATTAAACTTACTTCATCTCCTTTTAGCACTTCTTGGATCATAATATTTTGTATTATAAGTAAAGCTGGACCCTTGCTTGCACTTTAACAAGCCTGTTAGGATAACGATGAATATTTTAGACAGAAAGTAGCCACGAGGTCCGCAACATGAAAAAGTACTTTATTTTCCTAATTTTGTTACAATAACTTTGGATTTTGTTTTACGGTCTTACTAGTTGTTCTTCTCAGTTTCACCTGTTCTAAGATTACTGGATTCTTTTTCATGGCTTCATTTATTCATAGCGTAAAGTAAAGTAAAGTGCACGTAAATCATAACAAAATTATTCTTTCCTATTATATGGAAGGTAATTTTAAAGGTCTCCCTCTCTTTATTTTCGTACATATTATTATTGTCAGGTACCGTATGTTTCTTCTATGAGGAATTGTGACTAATCACAGTCACTCTCTTTTCTTTTTTTTTAACTCTTGAAGATAGATTTTATGTAAATTGGTGGACGCACATGAAGGAGCTAGAGCGCAACTTATATAATACATCTTAAATGGTTATCTTATATAATAAATCTTAAATGGGCAGAGTTAAACGAATGCACGTAACCAAACACGTTTACGTTATTCTTTGGAATACTAAACAGAAGTTTTGTATTACTCTCTAGTTACTTGGTACTAGTAACTAGAGAATCTTTGAATCTGTAGAGTGCATCTTGTATTTTAATATGTACGAGTATTCTAACTCCTACTTTTTCTTTCTATCCATCATAAGGCTACCGGGAAGAGATTACTGGCACTACAACTACTATTTTATGGTGAATTACAATAAAGATTTTTTTATTTTATTCAGGAAAGTTGTAGTCCAAGAAAAATAATTATTCTAACTTTTTTTATATACGTAAATACTTCAGTCAGTCGTCGACAGCAAAATTTTGTTTTAGATGATGATTAACATTCAATTATTCAACGAGCAATAATCTACATTTAAGTAAAGTCTCATACTTACTGTGTAGATTATACTCAGTTGCATAATTTTATCTATTCAAGCATGATATTAATACTAAAACAAAAGGATAATCCTATTGTTGTCGCTACACACACTAATTACCAAACATAATCCAATTTCAATTGTCCAATACACATTACCTAAATCACTGATCTTTGAACCCAGGATTAACACTTAAGCTTACTAAATCTTGTACTAGCTATTGTAAATCAATTTGGACCGTTATAATACTCACGGATGAGGCATAATCCAGTATAAGGGCATTACGGGCTGGCTGAGGGCATGGTTGTAAATTAAAGTGGGTGACCCAAACTCATAATGTATTGCTGGAAACCACGCCTTCTTAACATTAACTGCAGTGAATTTGTGACCCGTTGCGCGTTGGATAGTTGCCGTATCTTTGATATCGGTTTTTGTTAGTTTGAAATTATTTTCGATGAAGATGTTGGAATGCAGCCAAAATAACGCTGCATTGTATTCCTGCGGTACTTAAGATCTCAAGATAGCGTGAAGGAAGATCTTTAATATTATCTTTTGGTTTCCCCATTCAGATTCTTTTAATGCACATTAATAGACTTTGCGCGCCAAAATAATTGAACGCTTTAGATCAGCCATTTTCATAATAATCAATCGATTAAATTTGTTTAGTGCAATCACAGAATAGATAATATTTGGTGCAACTGTACTGTGGATACGTTATTAAAATGTATAATTTTATATTGACGAAGAAACAAATAAACTTATTACATTAGATCAGTTTTCTTGGATAGTATCCATAAGCTGCAGTCACCAAACTATCGAGCAGATAAACAAATATTAGCTGAAAATAATAACAAGTCTCAAGCGGTGAATAATTTATTCTTTAGATATAGACTTTTTTTTTTTTTTTTTTTTTTTCCGTGCGGAAATCCCCTCGGATACCCCCCCTGCCGGAGCCGGAAGGGGAGGTTATGTCGGACTCGAACCGACTAAAACCGCACGCCGACTGTGGGTCTTGGTGCAGTCGGCGTGCGGTTTTAGTCGGTTGGATGACCAAGAGGCATCTCAATAGCTTAGTTGGTCAGACCCTGATCTCTGTAAGAGACTCGTTACAAGTTCAAGTATCTTCATTTATGGGAAGTTGGCATACTAATTGCTATAAAATCAACCGCGTCTGATGTACGATAGAATATGTATACCTTTGACTTGCATTTATAAAGTCTATAAATCACAGTAATATTGGGAACCTGTAGTATAAATTACTGTATTCACGCAATTTTAATCAGTAATACGTGTCTTGGAATCAAAACTTGGTATACCGAAAAAGGTAGCTTATTCATTATATTCATGAAAACGATAGTAATTTTCCATAAGGTGAATCGAGCGAGCTGCTAGTGTAGTTAGCTCACGTATTTGTTTAAGAAATTTATTTATTTTTTAGGGAACCACTTCAGCTGTAATTACATAGTCTTTAGAAGATTCTGGCGCGAGACTGGAATTTCAAATCATAGAAATTGCTTCCCCTATTTAGAGTTAATGCGGCCATATTGTGTTAAAATAGACTTTTACAACCTTTCGAAAACTTGGATGCTATATAAACTTTTTAGATCCTTCTATTATACTATTTATAGTACCTTGCCGTATGAAATCATCCATGTCTTCCCATGGGTGTGATTGAAGGTGACTAAGGGATAGGGCTCTTCTCCATCTGACAGAGAACATACAGTCTATTACAAAATATCTGCTGTGAGGTAATAGGTGGCAAAAGGCTCACCACCAATTACGTGAGAGCCTGCGTTCAAGCAACCTTTCAATAGCAAATCCACAAATTGATAGTAAACTTGTGACTTCTGGACTTCTTAGCAACTATATTCTCCTGCAATTTTCAATAAACCGACAAGTTTCAAACAACTTTACATAAATAAACTTAGTTTTACTTGCTCATATACCTGAACATGCTGAACTTTACAACAATTAAGTTTCAGTAGGTAGTTCGTAATCTCTTTACAAGCTACTAAGTTTGTCCTGACTAATGAAAGTGAAAATTTACTTAATATTTTGACTACATAATCATATTTCGGGATCGATTTCAGAGTTATTGAGTCTTTCTGTTGAAAAAATATCAGAAATAGAATGGATATGTAGCTGCTCGAAGCTCTGTCAAGGCCTTCAAAGACTTTTGTGTGAATGAGTGTTTTATACATCAATATTTTGATTTTCCTAATGCCTTTGTAAGTTAAATAAAGCTTTATTATTGTTATTTTATGCAAGTTCGGGACTTCACGCGATAAAAACTTCCACTTACTTTCTGCCGACGTTTCGGGTGCGATGCTGCACCCGTGGTCACGACTTGACTGGCCGGCGAGGGTCGCGCAGTATGCGCGGAACATTTTTTGTACGTCTACCCTCCGTTACTTTCAGAATGAAAGTAAGGCTGGCGACACACTACACTCACTACGTCAGTTTTGAACAGCACAGTGTTGTTGGGTTTTAGTGTTTTTATCACTGGATTCCACGTCCCGGATAGTTTGAATCCATCTTCCCTATTGAAATTTTTACACTTTTTAATTTCAATGGCTTCACGCACAATCCTAGAATAGTAGTGGCGATCAGTGGAGAGGACTTTGGGTTGATGAAGCTCAATCCAGTGATTGGTACCCGACTCAAGGTGTTCTGCAACTGCCGATTTATTAAACTGGCGATTTTTCACAGCTGCGATATGTTCTCTAACCCTCTCCGCAATAGTTCGCTTGGTTTGGCCTATGTAGGAACTACCGCAGCTGCAATCCACTTTGTAGACACCCGGTGTTTGCAGAGGTATGACGTCTTTCGACGTTCGCACGTACTTCGCTACTTTGGCGAACGGTTTGAATACGGTCTTGATGGAAAACTTCCGTAAACAAGATCCGATTTTGTCCGTTATTCCTTTCACATACGGCATGAACACCGGTTGGCGGTCAACTCCCGGCAACCTCATCCTCGGTGCACGTCGCGACTTTCTAGAACTCGTAACAGTTTTTATCGCGTGAAGTCCCGAACTTGCATAAAATAACAATGAGTTTACACCGCGATAGCTTAAAAATAAGCTTTATTATTGCCTCTCAGCAGTCAGACTACTTCTTCATCTTCGCGTTAATCCCAGTCGCATCCGAAGATTTCAGCTTGGAGTCTGGGGTCCGCTTTACCGCTTTATTTGCATTGAGTGGGGATCGAACCCGCGCCTCCTACGTAGCGGCCACGTTCACTATCGCTACTTCACGGAAGCTGTCCTACGCCATAGAATAGATAATCCTACGCTATGGAGGCTGTCGAGTCAGACTTCCCTACTTGACTCGACTAGGTGACGTCACAAGCACAAACCGTTAGAAAATGAACCCTGGGCAAGCTATGAAGGCTGAGCCAAAGAGAGCCGTTTTGCTCCGTAACATAAGGTCCACTGCATTGAACGAATAGATACATATACTTACGCCTGTAAATGCCTGTAGAGATAGGCAGAGGTAGTGTCTTAATTAAATCTATATTTCGCCAGCTATGTTTTCCGGTCCTACGAATACGTAGCCAATAAAAGGATATGTTAGTACGTGAGGAAGTTATAATAATACGTGTAACATCTACATTATATAATGTCTTAAACACATGAAAGCATTACAAACAGGCAGTGTTACACAAAATTGTAACATAAGGACAGATTCGTGGTATTGTCGCGACGGAATGGTTAACCGCATTGTTACTACCGTTTATGCGACAACTGACAAATTAATAGGCAGTAAGTCAATATACAATCTTACCGTCCCAATAAATATGAAAGCTTATGAAGATGTCTGAATGTTTCTTATTTATCTAACGGCTGAATAGATCTGGTTGAAATTTGGTACTGAAATTTGGTAGATGTATTTCAGTCAGACTATTATCGGGAATAATACAATTTTAAACAAATGCGAAACAATAGTCTCAGTATTTCGACGGTCGAACTAATGAGAATAAAAATGTTTACTAGTTCGACGAACGAACTAATGAATCGAACAGGTAAGTACGTAGGGAATAGGTTCCCATGGGTTATCGGAATTCTAATTGGGTGGAACAATTACTACGTCAATAAAGGCAATAAAGCTAAAGTGCAGTCCAGAAGATACAGACCACCATTCTCGGTGCCATTGGAGGTAAAATGGTGGTCCCTAACTTGACGGCCTTGATAGATGCTTTTTCACGCCCGCTTGAAGAACCCGGGACTGTAAGAGGAGGGAAATACGTATGCGAGCAGAGCATTCCAGGTCTTTATCGTGCGGCAGATATAAGAGCCCTCAAACCATTTAGTGCGAGATGGTATGGATTCCACCTTGTGAGGATGGCACCGCAGACCAGCACGTGTTGTTATGAATAGGAAGGGAGAGGGTGGGGTCAGTTGAAATAACTCTTCCGTTGCCGTGGCAGAGGCGGTAGAAAACGGTCAGAGGGGCAACGTCTCTACGCAACTGCAGAGGTTCTAAGGTGTTGATAACCTCAGGATCACCTATAATACGAACTGCACTGTCACTGCATTCTGTCAAGAGCATCTAACAGGTATTGTGCGGAACCATCCCAGAGATGAGAACAGTATTCCACACAAGGGCGAATTTTTGTCTTGTACAAAAGACACCGCTGCTCCGGCGTGAAAAACCGTTTCGCCCTGTTTAAGATCCCGAGTTTGCGCGACGCTGTTTTGATGACGCTCTCGATGTAGTTCTTGTTGTTGAGTTTGCAGCAAACATACATTCCGAGCATGTTAATGTGGTCCTGTAGAGCCAGCGGTGTGTTCTAGAGAGTAGGGAGAGGAAGGAAGGGGGAGGTCTTGGCTGTGAACGCGCACGCTTGGGTTTTTTTGCCATTGAACTCGACCAGATTCTCTAGTCCCAATTGAGAAATGCTAGTCAGAACCCGGTCGAGCTCAATGACAAGTTGCTGTCTATTTGCGTCAGTGTCAGCCCGCTTGGCCGCGGGGTGCCCGGTGTGCTGTCATCTGCATGTTCCTCTTCTCTCATTTTATAACTTAAAAGAATAATAATTAATTTAAATAAAATAGTGAAATATGATGCCGGACTCGAGAGTCATAACAGTTTGCTTGAAAGTGCGTCGCGTTTTTTTCCGATTATTTTTACGCTTTTGCTTCAACTTCTATTACTGTGATATCTTTACTGTGTCAGTGTCAGATTATTGCAACGTATAGCATTTGGTATACCTTTATTATAAAGCCACAACAAATTTGTCCAACAGCTCATTGCTTAGTCCAAGAATGTAGTAGGTATTCAGATCTGTACTATTATTATTATAAATGCAAAAGTAACTGTCTGCGTCTGCTTGTCTGTCTGAATGTGACGCTTTCACGCCTAAATTACTGTACCGATTTTAATGAAATTAGATATAGGGGCAGCTTAGACTTTGAGCTATGGCTGGTCGCTGGTCGCAATAACCGACATCCACGCGGGAGGAGCCACGGGCTACAACTATAATGAGATAAATGCATATACGAGTATTTACCGAAGAAAATGTGTCCTAAAGCGCATGAAATAAAACGCATAAGTGAAGTTTAAAATTATTTATTAAAATCAATTACTATCAAATACATTACCTTACAGTATTTACTATTAATCTGTATGAGATCGCAGAAATAATCTAAATTTGTAATTCATTGTATATTATTTCTAAGGTTAATAATATATTTAACAATAACTCGAGTTGTTGATGCTTAACACGTAATCATCACTTCGTGCAAAAAAATTGATTTAAATATTCCATTAAAATAAATATTTATAAATCATCATCATCTCCTTCATAAATATTTATTATTTTTTTCGCTAAAATGAAATGAAATTTACTGTTTCATCATATTGTTTATAATATAAATGATACATAAATAGATGTGTGAATGTGTCAATTGAACTCGCTAGCTATACACAAATCCCTGCCAAGCTAATCCAAATTATTTAAGTGACTGGCAATGTGGAAGGAGACCTAGTGTTTCAGGCAGCGAGGAAGAAAAGGAAAGATCGTCAACTGATTAGCATAGCGCCAGGAAATTTGAAGTAACTCCATAAAAAAAATCCCAGTAAGAAATAAATCCAGGAAATCAAGTAATGACTGTCTTTTAACATAGTTTTTTTTTTATAAATGACACGTCAATTTGACTTCACCTCGCCCGAAGTTAAGCTAAAGGCAAAGTCTCGGAAAGAGAGTCATCATCGTAAACATGTACCATGTTAACAGTGGTGGCACTCAGCTTGACGGCCTCATCAGATGCCTTTTCACGCCCCGCTTAAAGGACCCGGGACTGTAGGGAGAAGGAAACACGTGAGCTGGCAGGGAGTTCCTGATCTTAGTGGTGCGGCATAGGAATGAGTCACTGAATAATATATAAATGATATATTATTTAAATGATTTATACACCTCTACAATAAGGTTTATCTCTTCAAAGATATACCTAATAGTTGATAGATTGACTGTACATTAAAATTAAAATATTTCTGATAAATTTGACATTCGCACGTGATAAACATCAACAAATTCGAGAAGGACAATAGTAACTTGCAAACTTCGTGACAACGAGTAGTTATGACACATCGGTATTTCTATCCTTTATTTTTCGTGTGGAAATCCCCAAGGATACCTCGTCCGCCGGAGCCGGAAGGGGAGGTTATGGTGAACTCGAACCGACTATAACCACACACCGACTGAGGGTCATGGTGCTAGGCCGGAGGTGAGGTGGTCTTCGACATGTCCCTTGCACCACGGCTGACCCAGGGCCATCCCTTTCGGTCTGGCCCTCCTCGGGGGTATTTCCATCTCAATTAAGCAGACTGGTTAAGTACCTCCGCCCTACAGAATACCGCAGTCATAATAACCTCGTATTGTTTTCCCGGCGGTGAGTAGGGTAGCCAGAGCTCACCAGAGAGTTTTCGTGCTGTCATGATTAGTGAGCAAGCCTTTGGCTTGTCCTAATTTGTTTTCTGCACTGACGACACAGAAACTCTCTGTTCTTACAGGGTTGGCAGCACGAGTGTGACTTCCTGTTGCACACGTCCATAGGTCACGGTAACCACTTTCCATCAGTGGGCCGTGAGCTCATCTGCTATCTAAGTGGTAAAAAAAAGTGTACTCAAACTACGCAAAGCGCGTATTGGGACTCTTTAGAAGTGTGCTATTCAAACAATCATCTATATAATCAAAAATGAAACCACCCAAATGTATATATATGTAACTTCAAAACGACTGCACCAAATTGCATATTTTTGTTTTGTATTCATTATTGAGTAATTTGTATAAAAATAATTATAAACTGCAGCAGGAACGGGATCAGATATACATAACATGAAAATTAAGATAAACATCCGTGGTCATGCTACGGAGAATCACACAATAACGGGATCGGAAATTGCAATAGAAGGTGCAGAGGAAACGGAATTTGAAATACAAACGAGTGGAAAAAAGGGGGGTACGATAACTTATCATGGCTCGTGTCATTAGTTGATCAGTCCTTTTTAAACCCCGACTCAAATAGAGGGGGGGGAGGGGGTATTGTAAAATAAGTTCTGTATGTCTGTCTGTGGCATCGTAGTTCCCAAACGCATGAAACAATTTCAAATAAATTGTTATTGTATTAATGGTGATGACTTTTATTGTATGTTGAGTGAGTACCTATCCTTAGACATGTTTGATGAAAATCGGTTGAGCCGTTTAAAAGTTATAGGGGTTAAAGTGTGGATGGGAGTGTTGGGCGTTTCTCAAATGCTTAATTTATGTTATATTGTTCTTTGTCCGGCCAGTTAGTGCACCTGTGTCATCTATAAGGTTTATTCACGAAGTTTGCCAGTAACTATTTAATATGACTAAATTGACACAAACTGTTTTTCTTCTAATCCACGGTGATAAGGCCACTCTCTCGTACAACCTGCTCTGTCGACACTGGGTTTAGGAACACTGGAATTAAAAAATAATCATGTTAGTAATAAAGTACTTAACTGTCGGCAGAGCTAAAAGTGTTTAGCAGCAATTAAGATGTAATGATGATCATTTTTCGTTTAAATTGATGGATTTTATATAGATGAAATCCATAATATAAAAATGAATCACTAAATGTGTTGGTAAGCGCACAACTCAACAACGCCTGGAGCAATATGGCCAATTCTTTTTTTAAATGTTCGTTGAAGTTCAAGGATGGTTTGGACGGCCAGAAAAATTCGAATAATTGTCGGGAAAACTCTAAAAACAGCCCTTTTGTCACGGAATAGGTATTTATGTGGGCCTGGTACTTTTTCATGGAATACTATGCTCACAGAAACGTTAAGTAACGTATGCAGATTTTTTTTTTCCCGGAAATAGGTTCCTATGAGTTGCGAGAATGGAATCACGTTCCACACGGGCGAAGCCGGAGGCATCAGCTAGTAATTAATAAATATAATAAAATATTGCAGGGCGTTCTACACAACGCTATCTAAATTCAAAGTAAGCTCAGCTTAACTAGCTTGTATTATAGGTTCTAGAATTAAACATACTCTTTCTATGTAGAAACACCCAAACCAATACAAAGATATTCATGCATACAAATATTTGTGCTACCGCTAAGCCACAGAGAAGGTCGAAATTTATTACAGAAAAAAAAAATGATGAAATAAATATGGACTACACTTTTTGTTTGAATATTATTTTATGCCTCTTAATAAAAGTTATAACCTTTATATATTGTAATTTGAAAACATTTTTTATTTGAGTGGGCAAATGCTCCCTAAGTGGCATTTCACAAAAAGGGTTGAACCTCGTTAATGGGTTTCAGGTGTTTGTCTTTTTTCCCTTGTTTCAAAACAGTATCAATTTGATTGGGTGTAAACATATTTTAAAAAAATGGGAAGAGTTCCGTATTTTAGGGGCCCGTTGGAGTTAAGCTCGCACTCGGAAAGTTCTGTACAAAAGTGTAGGGTAAATTCTCTTCTTTCTTTTTCTTTTCTTTTCTAAATGAGTTTTTATTTTGGTATTTGTATATACTATGAAGAGGAGTTCCGATTTCCTTGATTGTTAATGGCAATAGGCTTGCCTTCTATTACATGAGGGGGGGGGGGGGGGGGAGGAAGGTGCAGAATCATAGTTGAGGAAATGTGCGTGTTTAATACAACTCTACCTACACCACTTCGGGGATTTACTGGCGTGAATATATGTACGAATGGTGACCAAATTTTGGTCACCATGCAAGATTACGACGATAAATCTAACTGATAATGTGAATTGTCCAAAGAGATCATAGAGGCAGGACACGACGGTATTCTCGTCCCAATTGAGCAGTCCGATTGATGAAGTACCTCCGCGTCCTACAGAACAGCATAATAACCTCGTTTAAGTTCTCGGCGGTGAGTAGATAAGCCAGAGCTCAGTGGAGAGTCTTTGTGATGTCAGTTGTCTTTTGCACTGACGGAACAGAGACTCTGTTCTTACAAAATCGGCAGCACGAATGTGACTACCTTGGTGTTGCATACCTCCCTAAATAACGTGGTTACCGTGGTAATCACTTTGTGTGCTTGTCTGCCTTAAAAAAAGATAATAACTTACTTGTACTACCAGTAAATAAGTCTTGATCTGGGATGATACTGGCGGCTGCAATGGCTGCCTCGTCGAGCACGATGACCTGAAATATATTCATATAGTAGGCAGTTAGAGCGTTTTACGCGTAACTGGACATTTGCTATTCAAAGTTCCAAGCCCGTTCAACATTGAATATTAACATTGTTCTAGCGTATGTCGGCTGAATTATTATTACTATTCTGTTTTATGATTACATCTCCACATATACAATAATAATAACAGGAATTAACGCGATCATGGTTTATGTACATACGTACCTTTGATTTCCTTGACGTTTCGACCAGTTTGAGTCGTACGTACAGTCAGCATCAGAAAAATATTGACGAGTAGAGTACTCAAAATAATCTTAAAACCAACATTTCAATATTATATTGATAATTAGAGTACTCAAAAAGTTGTAAGCATCCAGAGTAGTCAAACTATCTTAACAATTGGTCTTCCAGAAACATGTAAGTAAGCAGAGTGTTTATATTCATATACACAATCACGCTACTCGATGATATCTAGTCAAACAAAGTGTTCAAAATATCTGAACAATGTCATTTAATCGCATTTTGCATCCCTTTTTTACTCATGTAGCCATCCTTTACACATGATGGTGGGATGATGTGAGATAGGTGTATAAGTTAGAACAGGATAGAAAATTTGTCAAATTAATGACAATTTCTTTTGTGTTTTTTATAGTTGCCAGTTGCTTAACCCATAAACTATCCCCTTGCATTGGTGAGAAAAGAATATGAATACGTAAGAAATAAATACTCGTATGATGTGTAAATTACTTGAAACCTACATAAGTAGATATAAGTCCACGCGGACTAAGTCGCAGGCACAGCTAGTATTAATATAAATCATAGTATGGAATAGGGTTTCGTATTTCTAAATTTTTCTGTCGATTGAATAATTATTAAAAATAAAAAACACGACTGCTCCTGAAAAGACCTAAATAAGTTTGATAGCAGGCGGAACCCATTGATTAATTATCATTGGATTTATGAATTACAAATGGGTACCACCGCCTGCTTTTTTTGGTCTGTTTTATGTATTTTTTTGTATTTTATACTTTATTTAATAAAAAAAAATAACAAAATCCATTAGATATAGCGCCAAAAATTCACGGTGTAGTAACGATTTATATTTCATGCACTCATAAATACCTTTATTTGTGACCACTTTCATCAAAATCTTTTCAGCCTTAAGGTTTCTATTTGGGTAAAAAGTAAAAATAAAATAGGTTTAACTTTAATAACTATTTCAGAGAGAAAGAAGGCGAAAATTGCGGTTTATGACGTATTAAAAAAAACTTCTATTATAAATAATAATCTATTATAAAAAAACACTCTATTATAATATGTTTGTACAATAGTTTCGTATCTAACTGTACCTATTTTCAAAGAGTAGACATTTTGCGTCTATGTCATGTCGATGTAGTCATAATGCGTATGAGAAGTGGATTAGTGGATGTGTATGATAGTGGAGAGAATACGAGAAGTGGATTTTTGTGTACATAGGTGTATCTTGCGTTGCAGGACGCTTTATTTTTTATGTAAGTATTTATACTCTTTTCTCACCAATTCAAGTGGATAATTTATGGCTTAAGCAACTGGCAACTATAAAAAATACAAAAGAAATTGTCATTAATTTGACACATTTTCTATCCTTTTCTAACTTATACATCTATCTCACATTATCCCATCATCATGTGTAAAGGATGGCCACATAAGTAAAAAAGGGATGCAAAATGCGATTAAATGACATTGTCCAGATATTATGAACACTTTGTTTGATTAGATACCATTGAGTAGCGTGATTGTGTATATGAAAATGAATACTCTGCTTACTTACATGTTTCTGGAAGACCGATTGTTAAGATAGTTTGACTACTCTGGATGCTTACAACTTTTTGAGTACTCTAATTATCAATATAATATTGAAATTTTGGTTTTAAGATTATTTTGAGTACTCTACTCGTCCACATTTTTCTGATGCTGAATGTACCTATACCATGAACGCGTTAGTTCCCGTTATTATTATTATACTATATATCATGGAACGCGAGAGTTTAAAAGTTAGTTTACATCTCCACATGTTTCAATGAGAACGATTTATGAAATTACACTTCTGTCAGATGGCAATCGCTTCACAGAAAATATAGAAGTTTGTCCAAATCCGCTGTTAGACTGGTAAAGCGGACCCCAGAATTCAAGCTGAAAGTTTGGGATGCGATTGGGAATTAACGCTAAGATGAAGAAGAAGAAGACACTTCAAATTTGGTTATTTCGTGTCCATTAGAGAAACTTCACATCGTGGAATAGACCAGAAAAAATCATCATCTTGATTTTACGTGTAGGGCCTCTGAAATTGTTTTTAAGATTTTATCCTACCAGTTTGCAGCATGTCTTATATCTATATCCGTACCAGAATGCACCTTTTTTTAAATAAGTGCATTGGAGCTAAGCGGAATGACGAGAGAACATTCCGAAACCATAATGATTTTATATTGACTACGAACGAGTCTACAAACTTTTTACAGCTAAAAGATTCCAAAAACATAAAATATTATGTATAAATGTCGAATAAATCTCGGGCGGGACTCGAACCCGCAGTCTTTCCCTTACAGGGGAATGTCTGACCAATTCGGCTACCGAGACACGCCCGATATGATTCAAATTTCCCATCTTATACGTCTTTAAGGCGACGACGTGGCGTCATCTACCGATTTTCTTACGAACTATCGGAATCAATGAATGATGTTACAATCATTTTTAAACATTGATTTTTGATAACTGCGCCCAAACAATTGAAGGAATTTTTACAGCATTAATGTATAAATGGTTAAGGCATCATGAAATTACTCACTTTAGGGAATCCAATAATTCTAGTTTTCTCAGCTTCAGCAACATGTTTCTCCTCATCGAAGACGATGCGTTCCCTCAGCGGTAGGAGGTCAATGGCATTGGCTGCCAGGGACCAGAGGTGGCCTGCTCCCTGGGGAGCCCGGGCACCTTTGCGGAAGTGAGGGTTGATGGACAAGTTGTGCCGAACGGAATTCTTCCAGCGTTCATCATTGGCTTTGTAGAATGGAAAGCGATCGCTGGAATATGGAGAAAATTTGATGTAAGGAAAATAAGTATGTTTTAAGGAAGATATCAATAGTAGGTACAAAGTAGGTATATTGGGAGATGCTGCTGCCTTCGACCAATTCCAGCTGAGTCAGAAGTCACCCTAGAGAGGACTGCTCGGAGACTCTTCAGGCAAAGATTTGCCTAGGGCAGGTATGGGCTTCTGGGCTAAAGACGCGTGTCGCAAGTGACGCATTGGAACCTACCTAATTTGTGTTTATACATACTAAAGGTACAATCTTTTAAGAATATAAACCCATAAGTGAATCTTAAAACTAAAAAAAAACTATTTTGTTGTGACTACATAACTGTTATAAATTCGACAGTAAATAAAGAAACCATAAACATGAGAATCTAAAAGACACAAACATTCCAATGTAACACAAAAAAATATAGTTCCACCACCTGTGTAGCAGTAGTTAACCCCATAATGCTCGCTAGTGACATTGGGGCACACGCGACCCGCTACGCCACGGGCCGTGAAGCTAGGGCGATGGTCCCATCGCCGCCTGGCACCGTGATCGATTGCTCTATGAACTGCGGGCGATGCATGCTTCTAAAAGATTTTATATGCACCTGCTTGATAGTATTTGGGTTAACATGCAAGCATAACAAACCTACAAATACCGACTCATAACTTCTCTTTAATTATATCTGAAGTGTTTACCTATAATATTAGTAACTAGCTGTGCCCGCGACTTCGTCCGCGTGGAATGTACTTAATAAAAAAAATCAGTTTATATTTTTTTCGTTGGCATTTTTTTTTTTTAGCCTAAGTTACTCCTTATTACATAAGCTATCTGCCAGTGAAAGTCCCGTCCAAATCGGTCCAGCCGTTCCAGAGATTAGCCAAAACAAACAGACAGACAGACAGACAGACAGACAAAAAATTTAAAAATATATATTTTGGTATGTGTACTGTATATACATTCATATGCATGTAGTAGAAAGCGGTTATTTTAATATTACAAACAGACACTCCAATTTTATTTATTTGTATAGATTTACACAATGGTCTTCAAGATAAATTAGCCTGTCATTGTCACGCTATAGAGGAGTAACCGCTTGATCATACTTAGCCTAAGTGCTTTGGGCTTAAGAATGATTGAGCCCTAGTTTGTCTGCTATAATCGAAATATTAATTATTTAGTAAGTGAAGTACATTGAACTTTGTAACAACTTTTATATAGATAAATTCATACATTTGATATAACCAGGCATAACATCTAGAATGTGAATAAACAAATTCACAAATACATATTAATTTTGCAAATAAATACTACATAAGTAATAAACTTCGAGACAAATTAACCTAAAAACCACTTAGCTGCTACAGGAAAGAAAGGAAAAAAATACACTTACTATAACAGGCAATTTCCCAGAGAAAAAAAGCCGTAATACGATCTCAATGTCAAATAGGGTAATCTATAATCCCCCTTATCCCTAAAGCTTAGTAATCAGTAACAATTACACTATCACAGTACTTCTGTCGACACGGGAGAATTGTGATGGTTATCGTACCGTGACCGACGGGCACCGAGGGGCGACGTTATTAATTTATTATCGCGTTAGTGTTTACAATGCGCCGTTTAGGGTTAACAGGGGACTTTTTATGGGAACAAACTGTTTGATTAGATGTAGTAAGTGGCGCGCGGCGTTGTTTGTGTGCTATTGATACGTCTGTAAGTAGGGAATGGTAAATCTCGAACGAATCTAGGTTTATAAGCAGGCCTACCGACATCATTGGAGACTCTTACGCTACAGTATTCTAAGCAAATAAGAATAGAAGAGATACCAAAGAAGAATAACGCTCTGGTGGTTTACTTTCGGGGTTCGGTGGTCAGACAGTCGTCATTCTCAGAATTCTACATACTGATCAAAATAAATAAGGGGACTTCGGGTTCTAAATTGCATTTGGATGCAACTAGGAAGATGATATTGACGATGATGAACAAATCGCGATTTTTTAAGAATATTTTGTAGCCAAGATTGCTCTTCCAGTAAAGCTAATTTGAGAGTGGGTTCACATATCTGCTTACCTCAATGGGAAAGAGGCGTGACTATACATACATACATATACTCTCGATTGTAAATCCCCGAAAGGGTAGGCAGAGGTGTATTAACACCCACATTTTTCCAACTATGATTTTCGATCCCATGTAGCTTATTGTCGTCAAGCGGGCACTTAGTCATGGGCTGTATGTTTACTATCGGATGGAGAACAGCCCTATCCCTTAGTCGCCTTCTAGGAGACCCACGGGAAGAGATGGGGTGGTCCTATTCTACTCACTGGGAACCAACACAGAACTTTATTTAGATTTTAAGAAAAAAAATATTTATAACCAACCACCCTAAGCTTGTTTACTGATTTTAGAGTGTTTTTTCGTGCGAAAATCCCCTCGGATACCTTCCCGCCGGAGCCAGAAGGGGAGGTTCATTCGGACTCGAACCGACTAAAACCTCATGCCGATTGAGGGTCGTAGTAATAGGCCGGAGGTAGTGTTGTCTTCGACATATCCCTCGCACCCCGGCTGACCAGGGCCATCCCTTACGGGGACATCAGTGTCCCCGACTCACCCCGGAATGATAAGGCGTGCTTCTCAACACGCCGCCACCGAATTGTATAGTCTACGAAGCTAACAATCAAAGACAGATAAACATGAAAATCATGAGCTAAACACCGTAAAGCAATAAATATTTTATGGCTGAATTATTACGTAGATATAAACGTTACATGTAAACAAACACAGCCCCTATATTGCCATACTTAATTATATGACAGCAGGTATATTTCAATAAATGTTACTGTAGAATACAAGTCTTTTTACAGTTTTGACCCTTTGGGTGTAGTACATAATAGACGTCAGTGTAAGCCTATTGCAGATTGCAGTTAACTGCTGGAAACGGCTTCTCCCAATGCGCGCCATTGTGTATATTGTGTAGTATTTATGTCTATATTTCTATTCTATTTATCTTACCAAACTGTCTGTACGGAAAAAAAAATAGCATCGCGAAAAATCAGTACTTGACCAGCCACCTGTATTTTTCCACAGAGTTTAATTTTATTTCCGAACCTAACCGGTTTCGCCTTATGGCATTCTCAAAGGTTTACATTGATCAACAAAAAATTTAAGCTCTATGGAAAAGTACAAGTGTATTATACAATATGTATAGTAGATTCTACCAAATGCCATCAATCTCCAGTATAAACAATCTTAAAAAGTATCGTGACGATATCCGTAGATATTATTACTTTTACTTATAACTCTATGAGGCACAGAAATCTTCTCAAATGCTTGGAAAATCTGCTAGCCTGATGGGCACATTTATTTTTTATCTGTCTGCATGATCCAAAAGATTATTATTAAGAAGTGATTAAGTCTACTAATGTGGGGCGCCCTGCGACTAGATGGAGCGACGATATACACAGAGTGGCTGGTGGGGAGTGTAGGAGGACAGTCTAAGACCGGGCTAAGTGGCGTTTCATGGGAGAGGCCTGTGTCTAGCAGTGACTGCCGCGGGCTGATGATGATGATCTACTAAAATAAATTTAAAACAATATTCAAGCTAAAATCCAAAAATCTTCGCACTGTTCTTGTCTTTTTGATGTTATTCCATAAAATTTAATCATAGCAACTTAAGCTATTCACAAAGTAATATAAGGACTTGATGTAAGAGTAAATTAATAAGTAAGTAGTGTCACCCACTTTAGACGCGTCAACCGCTTTCGGCTGCCTTCCCCTTCAACTCAGGATTACGGCCGACAAGTTAAACATGGTGGCTGTCACAAAGCTGCAGTTAGTAATTACAACGTTACATTTACGTGTTAGTAGCTTTATTAGTTAGATATCTTTATTTATTTTTATTTTATTCTTTATTGTACACATAAATTACATTTATACAATGCTAGCGGACCCGGCGAACTCCGTACTGCCAATTTTTTACGCGTGGCGTCCGATACCATTCCCGCTGCACCCTCTACTATATTAAGCATGTATTATACACATAAACCTTCTTCTTAAATTACTTTATCCATTAAAAGAAACCGCATGAAAATCTGTAGCGTAGTTTTGAAGATATAGGGACATAGGGATGCGGAAAGTGACTTTGCTTTATACCATATAGTGATAGTGAGATGTAATGTACAAGAGCGAGCTTAACTCAAATTTGAGTTCTCTTCCTGCAAACCCGGGAGTGCACAAAATAATTGCAATACGAGGGGCAAACTCTAATGTACAAGAAAGTGGTAATTTTAATGTAAGAGGTATACTATCTTTCATTTAAATACTGTAAAATAATCTTTATAAGCTATGTTTAAGTAATATACTTGTGTTTAATATACATACTACTTTGTCACGCATGCAAGTCTCCGAAGGGGTAGGCAAAAGTGTTTTAACACCCACATTTCACTAACTACGATTTTCAGCCCCACATAATAGGGAGCGAGCCTATTACCGTCAGGCGGGTACTTAGTCATGGGCTGTAAGATTACCGTCGGATGGAAAACAGCCCCCATCCCTTCCTATCCCTTTAGTCGCTTTCTATGACATACACACCGGGAACCATCCATTTACCATTTACATCACTATAGGATATCCTAGAGATGTTTTAAGACCCATTTTTTTCTCAACTGTTTCAGTTTTATGTAACAGTAGGCGATTAAATACTGTCGTCATCCGGCCTTTTCTAGGTTCCCTATAGGATATCCTAGAGATGTTTTAAGACCCATTTTTTTCTCAACTGTTTCAGTTTTATGTAACAGTAGGCGATTAAATACTGTCGTCATCCGCCCTTTTCTAGGTTCCCTATAGGATATCCTAGAGATGTTTTAAGACCCATTTTTTTCTCAACTGTTTCAGTTTTATGTAACAGTAGGCGATTAAATACTGTCGTCATCCGGTCTTTTCTAGGTTCCCTCCTGCTGCTACTAAGGAATATCAAACAGAAATAAAACACTATTCAACTAATTAATAGCAATAGTAGGCGAAATCACTTTACCAAAGAGACAAATTAAGCTGTGGGTTTGATATTCCTGAGGAGGGTCAGACCGCAAGAGATGGCCCGGGGTCAGCCAGGGTGCGAGAGCCAGGAAGAGCTGGGGGTGGTCCTATTATTCTACTCCACTGGGATGCAACACATCTATTCTAATATCAAAACATGAGATGACTTCTGTATGAGTCTATTCATGCAAGGAAAAATAGTATATCATCTCAAAAATAGTGACAGCAGAAGTCTCAATTTAAGTATAATGCAATACTTATAGCCGTATATAATACGTATACAAAATAAGGACACAATTATTCCAAATGAACTGGCTGACAAAGCTTCATGTTACGCACAATAGGCAGACGACAAGCTTTGAAATTGTGTATAATACAGACAAACGCAATGGTACCCTCCCCACGTAAATTACTAAGTAATATCGGAACTATTCCTTTTGTTCGCATAATTAGATATTGGGGCATTGTTGCTATTGGTGTAAAAATGAATTGAATCTATTGATGATTGAGAAATAAACATGTAAGAAAGACAATTTTATTACTTCTTTAGTTCTTTTGTAGATTTTCCTTGGAAATAGAAATGGCTAGTAAGCTACGCCTAAAAACGCCCAATCTGAATAACTCTGAAACTATTGGATCTATTTCAATATGATCCCTAAGATATTTAATTATT
Source organism: Eilema sororculum (assembly GCA_914829495.1). NCBI lineage: Eukaryota > Metazoa > Arthropoda > Insecta > Lepidoptera > Erebidae > Eilema > Eilema sororculum. The sequence continues at coordinate 24,509,719 of OU618538.1, read as the reverse complement.
TATTATGATTTACCATCTTTTCTTTACATTTACATTAAATACTGCATGCTATATATAATTAGTTTCTATCCTAATATGCCTAAGGGGTCAGGGCAGACGCGGATGAAACAGCAGGGCGATGCTGTATCATAATATAATGATTTTTGTTGGGTTTTCTGGGTCCCATCAAGACATCAACCTCATCTGCAATCTGGAACGTCTACTGATTGACGCAGGCCTTGCTCTCGTACTTGGGATGTCAGATGGAAGTTACCCCTCAAAAGTCAAATGAAATAAAAGGAGAAGAAGTAATCAAACCTGAAAATTGAACTCTGAATACGGTCAATGTAAACTTAGGGAACGAACTCTGATAAATGGAGTTCTTATAATTGTAGAATATTAAAATCAAACCTTTGGAGTTCCAACTACCCGTAACTACTGCCACAGATGTTTTTATAGGACCGATGGTTTAACGTACTCTCCGCAGCACAGAACCTAAAAGCTCGTTTATGATAAATATAGTTTCCTGTGAAGTAGAGTAAGACCGCTCTTCCTGTGTTTGTCATAGAAGGCGACTGAGGGATAGGGCGGTTCTCCATCCGACAGTAAACATACAGTCTATGACTAAGTGTCCGCCTGACGGCAATAGGCTCGCGCCTATTACGTGGGATCGAAGATCGTGTTTGGCGATATTATTGTACGTGTTAATACACCTCTGCCTACCCCTTCGAGGACTTACAGGCATAAGTATATTCATGGCATGTGTATGTATTTAATTTTAATAGCACTAGAATGAACGATATCTCGCTACCAAAATATAAATGTGGCTGTTATTTTGTTATTCTTCATGTGTTGTGTTAAACTGTTTCCTAAAAAACTAAATGGTAGTGAAAACTATATCAAAATCTAAAGGGCGTAGTGGAAGAAGTAAACGGAGAAACAGACAGACAGAAAAGCTGTTATATTTCGTATTATTTGAAATACATATTAACATAGATCCTTAGAAATTGAAATAAAAACCATAGCCTACTAGATTACAAATCGGTGCGTGGCTTCCCAGATCAGTTTTCACATAAATTCAAATGAAAATTAATTTATATTAATGAAAAGATTCCTGCTAAAATCACTGTGAATACACAAAATTATGTAACAGTAAACTCACGATATCCACTGGTATATTGCAGACACTGTTAACTCCCCATTTTCTCTCAACGCCCTCTCAATCAATTCAGGATATGTATATGGAGGTTTTTTTGGTGCAGGCGGTTGGCCAGGAATTTCTACTTTCGGCTCCTTCACTGCTGGTTCGTCGTCTGGCACTTTTATATTCACGAAATCATCCAATCTGAAGTTAAGTAACCACGCAAGGCTCGCACAATCGTTGTCGTCTTCTGAAGAACTTTTAGAGCATTTTCTTCGTCTCCATTTTGACCTGTCACCTGTTCTGGCTGCCATTTTGGTTGGACACGATTGGCAGTCACGACCGCACTGATACCGTTCGAAATTTAAACGTCAGTGTTGTGTGCGGTGCCAGTCCGCGCTATCTCTGCTTGGTTTGTAATCTCATTGGGGTGTATAGAGGTGGTATATCAGTTTTATTACAAAAAAGTTTTTACTACAAAAATATTAAACTGCATAGACGTAGTTTGAATAGGTTGTACAAAAACTTGGTTTTGTTGATTTTGAGGAATAAAATATTTACGTTTAATGTTATAATGAATATTTATATTTCAAATATGTTTTTTTGTGTATTCTATTCGTAAAAAGAAAAAGATTTGGGTAATGTTTTGCATTGTAATACAAATGTTAATAGTTTTCATAGCCCCGGTAAATTACTAAAGATCTTTGTTTCTTGCTTAGTAGAAGAAATTAAAACTTTTTTGATTTTTGATTAACAGTTAAAGCATTTATTTCAATAACTAGAACATAACATAAACTCACGCCTGTATTCCCCGAAGGGGTAGGCAGAGGTGCTAGCACCCACATTTCGCCTATTTATGTTTAGGTCCCAATGTAATAGGTGGCGAGCCTATTGCCATTTACCGGGCACTAAACTTATAAACATGCGATAAATACACACATAACTCTATAATTTAATTTTAACATATTTAGAGGAACTGTAAATGATAACCACATAGGTAAGGTTAAGCAAAATTAACTAGGTCCGTTTTAGGATGGGTAACCACGCTTTAGAAAGAACATTATACTTTTGGTACTGGTTGCCATATGAAAACCTGTGTCATTTGTTACGTGTAGTTTTTCGCCTCACGAAAATATTGAATTCGACGAACAAAATTACTAAAATATAACATGCATACACATACTCACGCTTGTACATTTCCGAAGGGGTAAGCAGAGGTGTATTTACACCCACTTTTCGTCAACTATGATTTTCAGTCCCACGTAACAGGAGGGAGTCTATTGCCGTCTAGCGGGTACTTATTCATAGGCTATACTTTTACTGTCGGATGGAGAACGGCCCTTATCTTTGAAATATAAACATAATAAAATATTATTTCCTAACTACTTCAAATACGAAATACTTCGGGAAAAAGACACGCCCAAGTGGAACAGTTCGTAAAAAAGTTGGTAGATGCAGATGACCTTAAAGACGGATATAAAGTGAAGGGAAATTTGAGTTGGTTCAGGCGTGGCTCAATGGCTCGGTCGTGGATTCCTTCCCACTTGAGCGCTTCTTTTTCCCGATGTATTTCGAAATTCAAAATTGAAAAATTTCATTCAAATACTTCAGATACAAGATCTATTAAAATGTATTCCAATTCAATAGAATAACAATACCATGAGCACTCCTGTGAATTTCTCCCCAATAATCCTTAAACATCGCCAATACTCCAATCGAAACGAAGAAAACCTTTACCTGATATAACAAAACCTACGGTCGTAGAAATCTAAACAATACGAATATCTTATACTAGTAGTGTTACCACATATAACTTGCAAAATTCGGGACATAATATGAACTAAGCATCACGCGTCGGTATTTTTTTTTTTTTGTCTGGCAATACAGGCACGAACAGCTGTGAAATTTTGTAGCTCCGTATAATTTCAAGAAATTATTTGAATAAAAATTTATAATCAAGTGTCTAGTGTATATAATTATAATCATACTACAGTTAAAGTACGATATATGTATTGTGTCTGCTACATCAATTGCTGTGAAATCACCCATTAAGTGAACAAGAACTAGTGAAACGGAATTTTGATTGGATTTGTCTCTAAAACTGAAAAAAAAACTGTTGGTAAGTGTTAAACTTGAAAATGAAATGTCAGTTTTAGATGATATATTTTCTGTTAGGCACTTTTTTTTTTAAACCGTTGGGGAAAATACTTCGTGGATGTTATGCCGGACTCCTACTTGGACGACTTGGACGCAGACAGTGTGGAGGTTAAATGTATAGCTTCTATGTCCCAGTTTCTATTCTCATTCAGTGCAAACATTTGTATACATAAATACAATGTATTATTCTGGATTTTATCATGTACTTTATCATACACATATTTGGGGTGAAGAAGATGATTATATTTTGAGTATCTCCCAGAGACGATTGCTTTTCTTTGAAAAAAAAATAGGCTTTATTTCATCATTAAACCTTGAATAATTAAATACACTTGTACTTTTCCACTGAGTTTAATTTTATTTCTGAACCTTACCGGTTTTGCCTTACGGCATTCTCAAAGGTTTAAAAAAAAAGCGGTCAGGTTTAGAAATAAAATTAAACTCAGTGGAAAAGTACAAGTGTATTATTCTATATGTGTAGTAGGTTCCACCAAGTGCCATCAATCTTCAGTATCAACAGTCTTTATCATACACGTTTAATTATAAATAGCAAGGTGCCTATGTTTATCTACATTCTAGAATCCATATTACAAGTTATCACCGTTACATTCGACTCTTTCACCTTAGAAAGGGTATTTTGAACTTAGGTTATTTAACTTTAGGTATTATAATTTTAGGTATTCAAATACGTACCCGAATTAAAGCTTACTTTTTTCCTTTCGTTTGGTTTATAAATACAGGTTTCATAGGAGTGACTTCCGTCTAACTATTTAACCACGAGACAAAAGCGTATACCAAAAGCTTCTCGCCATCAGCAGATGTAATAGCTTGCAGGTACCTGGTACTCCGAGACACTTAAAGTATTTTTCAAAAAGTCTCTGTAAATCAGAAAATGATGGTGTCGCTACAACTAAACAATACAAGGGCTCTCGTCATGTTTTCCTAAAATAATTGTTTTCTGATTCAATACAATGTTTGCACAGTCCCGTGTCGCTGTGAACTCTGTTTACAATATCTTTTGTTAGTATATTGTTATATTTTTCACGCGAAGCGCATTCGTTTTCAAACGCAAACAAACTATTTATTAAATATTGAATTTTTTTTTTGTTATTGTTCTTCACCGGAGAAGACTAGAATCGCCCCAGTTCTGCCTGTGGGTGTCGTAAAAGGCGATCAAGGGCTAGGACTGTTGTCCGTCCGACAGTAAACATACAGCCCAAGGCAAAGTGCCCGCTAGACGGCAATAGGCTCACCCGGGGCTATACAGGCCTGTGTATGTGTGTATGTATGTATGTTGTTGTCTACAAATCTGAAACTTCGGTTGTATGTTTTTTTTATGATTTAGATTCTATAGGTACGCCAAACAACTACCACTCAGTCCTATCACTATCCAAAGGTTGTCAGGCAGAAATCCCTTGAAGCGATAAGGCCACGCTTTGTATAGGGTGTCTCAACAAGAGTGCACTAATAAAAGCAAGTATTTTATGACAGAGTTGTGATATTTTTATTGTATTTTAAAGAAGACATGTTCCGATTAAGTATGGAATAAAATATCCGGCATTTTCATGAAATTTTCCATGACTTTTGCGCAGATATGTGGCTGTATCTCAGCGATGACGCGTTGGATTTTCGATTTGAGCTCAGGAATTATTTCGGGTTTATTCGCACAAAGCCGAGATTTCACAAAACCACAAAGAAAAAAATTGTACGGCGTTAAATCGCAGGATCTTGGTGGCCAGTTGACATCAAAATTTCGTGAGATAATGTGTTCTGGAAATCGTTGCTGCAATAAATGGATTGTTTTGTAATGAGTTTTTACAATTGTAACGGGTTGTTCTTTCGAAAAGCGCTCCATTTTTAATAATCGGAATAAACTGAGGTGACAACTGTAATATTCCAGAGTTACCAGTTGCATGAAAAAAAAAAAAATTCCAATTTTAAAAAGTGCACTCTTACTGAGACACCCTATACTACTTCCTAGCCATCGTTTTTTAATTCTGTATTTTAATGTTCTACATAAAGACGTGTATAATAAATAAAAAAAAATATGTTCCTTAAAACTCTTACTTTACTTTTACTCACGAAATTAAAACTAAACTCGATTTTAACAAAAAAAATACCTTTTTGTATTAGTAGCAATACTCGTAAATAACTATTCATATAACCGTATATTCATATTACTATGTTTTGAGACTGTAAATCAAACTAACGAAATTATCCAATGCGTTTTGTTTTTGTTCCAGTAACAAGTGACAATCGAATTATCGCCATGGACAAACGTCATGAACGCTTTTCACTGTTGCGTTCACACTTCCAAATGTAATTAAAGCTACAGGGAACTTATTCCGGTTGACCAACCGTAACTATACGCGTTTGTGTTAGCCGACATATTAGTTTTAGATAAGTTTTATGTTATAAGTTCGAAAAACATCGGAAAAAATGAAACGCTCAAGTGAGACTTGAACTCACGACCCCTCCCTTACAGGGGGAATGCTCCTCCAACTGAGCCATTGAGCCACACCTGATTCATTTCAAAATTTCCTTCTCTTTATATCTGTCTATAAGGGCGACGGTTAAAAAGAAATGTCATAAGTTAACCAATTAAAAATCACCCGAATATCGGATCCTCGAAAATTATAAGGAACATGTTAAATAAATATCCCGGCGAGTGTTTTACTATTAATGTAAATGAACATATAAATCTCAAACTGTAAACTAACGTTGCTACTGCGATCACTTATTATTTTTTTTATAATTGGTCTGTCAATTGCAAAAAAGTAGCTACGGTGTGACTATACCCCGCTAGATGATAAAAAGCTGAGGAGCTGGCCAGAAGATACGGACCACTATTTCCGATGCTATTGACCTTAAAATGGTAGCCCCTTCCTTAGACCTTGATAGATACCTTTTCACACCCCGCTTGTCAAGCAGAATAATTACCTACATGCCAATTTACATCGGTCGCATGGATTTATCTTAAATCCAAATTTGTGGATATCACGGAACAGAGGTGGATTATGTAGTGCACCAACTAGAAAGGTAGCAATTTAAGACAGGCTTTAGTAATAACGGTGAACGGTTACCGTAACATGTAAATGGTTGGAAAATCAGATGATGATCTTTTTTTTTTATTTTACCGTAAGGGAAAATCCTTCATGGATGTTATGGCGGACCTCCAATCGACTAAAAACCCTCACGGTAACGCCTAACAGCCTATGGTTAGGAGCTTTTCGGGAAAGATGTCCCAGGACTCCCATCAGAACTAAGGTTACAAAGTGGCCTCGCCTAGGGGGTGGTTCGGGTGCTATTCCGCGTCTATGGGGGGGCTTTCCTGTGCCATCCCGCTTCTTAGGGGGTGTCCCTAACGTCACGCTGCCGTCAAGGCCCTGCTTCCATAAAGACGGTGAGCAGAACACTCACCGTCTTTACACGCGAAGATCCGTCGGTGGCGCTCAAGCCGCTGACTGCAGAACTTGGATGGGAGATCAAATACATAGGGAAAAAGAATCTTCTCGGGCGGGACTCGAACCCGCAGTCTTTCCCTTACAGGGGGAATGCCTGACCAATTCGGCTACCGAAGAAAATCGGTAGATGACGCCACGTCGCCTTAAAGACGTATAAGATGGGAAATTTGAATCATATCGGGCGTGTCTCGGTAGCCGAATTGGTCAGGCATTCCCCCTGTAAGGGAAAGACTGCGGGTTCGAGTCCCGCCCGAGAAGATTCTTTTTCCCTATGTATTTGATTTGTATGGTTAGCATACTTAATGCTGTAAAAATTCATTCAATTGGGTGGGAGAGTTCTCTCCCGCTCCCACCCTACCGCTTCTTTCACGAGGATGACCTACTCACAGCCGCTTTATGTCTGTCAGTCAGTATTCAAGATTTTCAAAGCCAAGTATAGAGCAGTGTCATAGTGGTGGCAGAAAGGCAAGCCACCAAGTGCAAAATCATAGAACCGTCATGGAGGACTCCTCATCCTCGAAAGAAAAGCTTGCGCCAGAGCGTCATCCGTCAATCACCAGGAGTATAAGCATATAGGTGAGCATGTTAACCCAGTAGGACGGTTACGCTGGTTTACCAATATGTGTATAAGGCTTCTATGGAACTCTAAAAAGTATACAAGCGTGAATCTAAATTCATTACAAAAAATATAAAGTTAATATTTTTGAGAACGTTATGCGCAAAACTAATTTGAATTAGATTTATAGTATTAAGAACTATATATATGGCAACCGTTAAAGTTAAAAGGCAAACTCCATTTATTTTCAACTTTTTGGAAGTGTTTTTGTGACGGGGGTTTTTTAAAATTTTAATTTAATTTTAATTTTAAACTTTTTAAAGTGATCTACTAGTCAAGGTCTTTCATTTGATACCCATATTGAGGGAGTTATGAAGAAATTCGTATTCCGATATGTTGTGGCGGCGGCCATCTTGGACCGATTTTTTCCAAACATAGCTAAGAACACTCCCGACTAATATACCTTTCAAACAAAAAAAAACTACATCCAAATCGGTTCATCCGTTTGGGTGCTACGATGCCACAGACAGACACACACACACACACACATACACACACAGACACGTTAAACTTATAACACCCCGTCGTTTTTGCGTCGGGGGTTAAAAATGAATCTTCTCGGGTGGGACTCGAACCCGCGATCTTCCACGATCCTTTAACCGTCGCCTATAAAACGGATAAAATAGAAAGGAAATTTGAATCACATCAGGCGTGTCTCGGTTGCCGAGTTGGTCAAAGTTCGAGTCCCGCCCAAGAAGATAAATTTTTCTCCATGTATTCAAAACTAATTTGTCCAATTCGAAAAAAAAATTACAAGTGCAACATCAAAGCTTTTTGGATACCAAAAAGAAAATAAAACCGCGCAGGGAAACGAGTGAGATTCGATTTTCATTCGATTGCGAGAATCGAATTGAAACATTTCGAATTAAAGCGATGTCTAAGTGTTTCGGTTTAATTGAAAACGATGTTTATATATCCGACTGCGCGACTATACCAATTGTGGACCAATAGTATAATTGTTCAGTACTTATTTATTCTAGTTGAAAAGTCTTATACATACTATTTTTTTTTTTCGTGCGGAAATCCCCTCGGATACCCCCCTGCCGGAGCCGGAATAGAAGGGAAGGGGAGGTTATGTCGGACTCGAACCGACTAAAACCGCACGCCGACTGTGGGTCTTGGTGCTAGGCCGGAGGTGAGGTTGTCATAGACATATCCCTCGCACCCCGGCTGACCCAGGGCCATCCCTTACGGTCTGGCCCTCCGCAGGAGGGGGGACAACGGGGTCCCCAACTCGCCCCCGGAATGGGGAGGCGCGCTGTACAGCGCGCCGCCGCCGTGGCCTGCTTCTGCTGGGGTGTCAGGCGGCTCCACCCGTCACCCCCAGGCCCGCGCTCATGGGGGACGGAGGTCAGTCAGTGTCCTCCGACGCCCGAGTTGCCTGCGCGCGCGGGCGGCGCGATCCGCGAGTCTTTCTCGCTCGCGCCGCCTCTCCCGCTCCGCCGTCTCCTTCACGACCATTACCTGCTCGCTGAAGGAGACGCCGGCCGCCCACGCGTCCGCGCAGCGGACCATTGCTGTGAGCAGGGTGGCGAGGGTGAGAACTCTAGTCTTATACATCCTAGGTACTTACTTTAAAATGGAACTATTTTTCATGGATTCTATCGTAACATCGCTATTTTGTGAATTAAATAAACTTTTAATATTTTTTTTTCTCTGTTCCGTGACTCTCAGGACTATGGAGTCCCGGGCCTTTGGAAGGCCTGCGTCGGGTCTAAGCCAAGATGTAGAGGCCATTATAAGAGAGTTTAATATGCTAGGGATAGACACACATGGCAGATACCACTCCCGAGCGCACAATATGATACACCCGCGGATGGTCCCCGCCAGGCTCAGAGACTATAGGTATATCCCTTTCCGCATCAGTCTGTTCGTCCCTATGTATGTTTATATCTTCTAAACTACGCTACAGATTTTGATGCAGTTTCTTTTAATAGATTGAATAATTCAAGATGAAGGTTTATATGTATAAAACATGTTTAATATAGTAAAGAGAGCAGCGGAAACAGGATCGGACATACATATATACATGCGATACAAATAAATTTATTTAAGTACAAAAATTATAAATGTTTATCAAAAATAAAGTACCTAAATTAAGTACCTACTAGCGACCCGGCGAACTTCGTATCGCCAATTTTACCCGCCCGCGTGGCGTCTGATCCCGTGCCCGCTGCACCCACTACTATATTAAGCATGCATTATACATTCCCGCTCAGTGCAAATATTTGTATGTATGAATATGGCATTTATTTGCATTGGTCTGGGTGTTTCTATGTATAATATGTATGTATTTATAAAAAAAAAAAAGTATATAAGTATGTTTATCCGCATTCTAGATTCCATAACACAAGCTATAAAAGCTTACCATGGGTCTAGATAGCGTTGTGTAGAATGTTGTGGAATATATTATGTATTTATTATGTATATAAACCTTCCTCTTGAAAAGCTCTATCTATTGCAAAAACCCCATCAAAATCCGTTGCGTAGTTTAAAAGATATAAGCATACATAGGGACAAAGGGACGCGGAAAGCGACTTTGCTTTATACGAGAACTATGTAGTGAACAAAATTATTATCATTGTTACTGTGCGGGCACCAAATCTCTCGTCATTCCTACTTACCAGGCGATTTCATGAGAACGGTGGTAGTGCCTGTCGTAAAAAATAAAACTGGTAACCTGTCAGATAAAAGTAACTACAGGCCTATTTCGCTTGCTACCATACTTGCAAAGGTTTTTGACTGTCTTCTTAATACACAGTTAAATAAGTACGTAACACTTCATGACAAACAGTTCGGGTTCCGCCCTCGACTATCCACTGAGAGCGCAATTATGTGTCTTAAGCATACAGTCAAATATTATACAGATCGCAAGACGCCGGTATATGCCTGCTTCCTCGACCTATCCAAGGCCTTTGATCTGGTGTCATACGATGTTCTGTGGGGGAAACTAAGAAGTATAAACCTACCATGTGAACTAGTGCATATATTTCAGTATTGGTACCTATACAAATCAATGCAATAGTGTAAGATGGGCTGGAGTAATGTCAGATCCGTACAAGCTTGAATGTGGTGTGAGACAGGGTGGATTGACGTCCCCAACTCTTTTCAACTTATATATAAATGAGCTGATTGTCGCGCTCAGTAGTCAGCATGTGGGCTGTTATGTTGACGGAATCTGTGTCAACAACTTGAGTTACGCAGACGACATGGTGCTGCTGAGCGCGTCAATCTGCGGCATAAGGAAACTGATTAAGATCTGTGAGGAATACGCGTGCGGTCTCGGTCTAAAATATAATGTAAAAAAGAGTCAATGTATGGTTTTTAGGGACGGCACCAAATGTCCACAGAATGTACCACCGGTTCGGCTATATGGCGAGGTTTTAGAAACTGTAGAACAGTTCAAGTACCCGGGACATGTTGTCACTGCCGACCTTAGAGATGATGCGGACATTGAGTGGGAACGAAGGGCTCTGTCGATACGAGCGAACATGCTGTCTCGCAGGTTCGCACGTTGCTCAGCTGAGGTCAAGATTACGCTCTTTAGAGCGTACTGTACATCCCTATACACGTGCTGCCTGTGGGCTGACTACAGTAAAAAGAGCTACAGCGCCCTCCGCGTCCTGTACAATAACGCGTTTAGAATGCTGTTGGGGCTGCCCCGCTTCTGCAGCGCATCAGGCATGTTTGCGGACGCATACTTGGACTGTTTTCATACGACTATACGCAAACGATGCACGTCCCTGGTGCGCAGGGTGCGGGCCAGCTCGAACACCGTTCTGACAATGGTGGCAGACCGTCTGCTTGCGTGTCCCTTCCTTCGACACTGTTGTGACAGACATGTCGCTGTTCCGAGGCCGAAGAGAAGGTACTAAAAGTAATGAGATATTTTTAATTTATCAATTTGTTCCCTAATTCTAATTTAATTTATGCCATAATTGTTATTCATTCCATAATTTTAATGTAATATAATTTATTAATTCGATTCTAAATTTTCCTTTTAATCTATTAATTCATCAATTGATTTTTAATTTAATTTGACGTAATAATCTGTTTGACATTAATATAACATAATTTTCATCTATTTTGATTATGTAAAACTATCATACTAACACTAGTTTTGTTTAAGTTACACTTGTTACTAACCCAGATATGGATCGTGTGATAACTGAAATAAAATTATTTGAATTTGAATTTGAATTTGAAAATCTGCGACACGCGTCGTCATAACGTATTTTACATTTTAATATAATCGTCAACAATATATAATCACATTGTAAGTAATGTGATATTTAGTAAACTGATTCGTGATAAAATTATTGTTATCTAACTCCTCTAGTTATCTCTGCATATCAGAGTGATAAAAATCCATACTAATATTATAAATGCGAAAGTAACTCTGTCTGTCTGTATGTTACGCTTTCACGCCTAAACCACTGAACCGATTTTGATGAAATTTGGTATTGGGGTAGATTAGAGCTTGAGAAAGGACATAGGCTATGTTTTGTCGCGATAACCGACATCGACGCGGGCAGAGCCGCGGGCAAAAGCTAGTATACTCTATGACAATCCAATCATCTGATCTATCTACCAGGTCTGAAAAGTCTTAGTATAAAATGTCAGTTACTTAGTAGCTAAGAAGTCTGCCTTACAATCGAGGGGTTCCGAGTTCGAATCCCGGCCATTATTCTACCGGCGGGAACCCACTCCTAATACAAGCTAGCTTAGCCCCTTCAGGGTTAAGGTCCTTACTAGAGACGATGCCTTAGAGCGAATGGGTGGAGACTACGAACGTAATAATCCCCCCGCACCACCCCGCACACATGTCACTAAAGTGATTATAATTTAAAAATATGGGAAAAGATGTCGGTAAAAAGGGTACAGAGTGGACACATCATATTCTGCCTAACTTCACGTACCTAACTGATTTGGTATTTTTTTGACATCGATGTTGATTGATTCTTGATTCTTTATTATAGCTAAGGTCGGTGGCTCCGCCCATATGGATGTCTATTATCGTGACTTTGGTTTTATCTCAGATACCTTTCTACCAAAACCTTTAAAATAAAAACACCGTATCAAAATCCGTGTACTAAGTAGCGTTTGTGTCCATTGTGAACAAACAGACAAATTCAATTTCAAAAGGTTCAAATTCTATGGCATAGTGGTGGAGCATTGAGAGATTGTGAGTTTGATGCCCACTCAGCACTTATGTTTATAAGTGGTGCTCAATAGCTCAGTTGGCAGAGCAGTCGCCCTGTAAGCGAAAGGTCGTGAGTTCGAGTCTCACTTGAGCATTTCATTTTTTCCAATGTTTTTCGAATGTAGTGATCATGTTTTTATAATATTACATATTTATATATGTAGCTATGTTTTATTTTATTTTTTATTATTTTATTATTCATAATTCATTTATTTAGTCCTAAAATATTATACATGCTAACACAGTATGTTATTTAGAATTTTACAGTTTGCTTTGATTAAATTTGTGTTCGGTTTTAGCATCTGCTGCTGAACTAGGCTTTCGACCTGTATCTCAGCATATGTATGTATAGTATTCTAATATACATATATTATTATACAGACGTAGTTTGTGACGTTATATAGGCTAATCTCTGGATCTACAGAACCAATTCTAAAAATTATTTCACCAATAGAAACCCACACTATTTATCAGTGTCATAGGTTTTATATCATTACAATACGAGTGAGAATCACCATCCGGAACGGCATCCAAAATCTACGATGGCTGGAGCCGTGGGCAACAGCTGGTAACAAATAAAGTGTGTGAATAAAATAATCAACACAACATTTTCATGAGAGTTTAAAGCTTTAGCTTTTTTACCGAATTTACTTTCGGCGTCTCATAGAAGTGTCTTATCTGTCCACTTGTGCATTAGTCTCAAATTGTGTTGCTGTCAAAGCTGCGAAAACGTGAAGCACAACCTCCCGTCCAACAGCCATCACGGCACTGCCGCCCGGCCCCCGCATAGGCACCCGCTAAACCAAACTCTCGAGAACGTAACAAAAACGTGGCCTGTGACTTCAAAAGTCAATGTATTGAACGGAAAAATATACCAGTTGTACTCCAGATTTTTGTCTTTCTTTTAGTTAAAAAATTACGTGAAAATTATTTTCTGTTTAGAAGTAGTTGCCAGTTTCCTTTTGAGTGACCTTTTTGCTTTGGGAATGATTTTCATATAGTAATTATAAAGTGAGAAAAACTAAAAATGTACCAAATGTAGACAAGAATCCAACAAATAAAACAGTGTAAACAGTTTTCAAATACGTCCACAAATAAAAAAGGAGTTGGTCTCTAAACATACGCCTAAAATTGAAGGAATTTTTACAGCATTAAGTATGCTAACTATACAAATCAAATACATAGGGAAAAAGAATCTTCTCGGGCGGGACTCGAACCCGCAGTCTTTCCCTTACAGGGGGAATGCCTGACCAATTCGGCTACTGAGACACGCCCGATATGATTCAAATTTCCCATCTTATACGTCTTTAAGGCGACGTGGCGTCATCTACCGATTTTCTTTCGAACTTTCGGAATCATCTCAGTAGCCGAATTGGTCAGGCATTCCCCCTGTAAGGGAAAGACTGCGGGTTCGAGTCCCGCCCGAGAAGATTCTTTTTCCCTATGTATTTGATACGCCTAAAAACCAGATTTATCATTTTTATTCCTCTTAACAAGAATATTAGTAACTTCGGTTGCTAATATTCTTTGAAAAAAAAGGTTGGAATGTTTTCACTGTCACAAAGCACCCTTGGACTTGGGGTGCATACTATGCATAGGTCTAGAGGGTCCAAAGCAAACTTGCGTGTCAGTCGATGCACCTCGATTCTATTAAAGCTAAACCACTGTGGTGCCGCAGTCACTGCAAAAAATTACATTAAATTTTAGACTTTATTTCCATACGCCTATAGTTCAAAATGCAATGAAAAAAATTATATTATTTAATGCCGTTTTTCGCAATGGGGTGGCACCACTGTGGTTTGGCTTCAGCAGAATCCAGGTCCTGGTAAATAATGAAAGCTGACCCAAGATTTTTATTATTTAACGTAATAGTAGGACACGCCTAGAAGGAAATTCGGTAGTAACTCGAACGCGTCAGATTAAGCTAGGGGAGGCTAGCTACATATTGACAAATTCCTCTAGCCAGTAGGCATTTTTTATGTTCGAAATAAATCGGGAAAAAGAAACGCTCAAGTGGGACTTGAACCCACGACCTTTCCCTTACAGGGGGAATGCTCTTTCAACTGAGCTATTGAGCAACACCTGAATCACTTCAAATTTCCCTTCTCTTTATATTAGTCTTTTAAGGGCAACGGTGGAGCCATCTACCAACTTTATTACGAACTGTTGAAATTGATGAATGATTTTTCAACTATTATTAAACATAGGTTTTTGTTTTAAAAATGGTTGAAAAATCATTAATATTGTGTCTCAGCCGTGGTCGTATGCCACTTTTCCCTAGAATATATGTTTTGTTAGATCCTTAATATTTTCTTGTTTGTTACTTTTTAGAACGTGTTTTTTTTATCATAATATTTTTACGGTTAATAAAATTTTGAAAAAGGGCAGTTGACGTACCTAAACGGCACAGGCAAGATCCCTGTCTTCTCCGGAGGGAAATAACTATGTTAGCGACTTTGATAGATTATTTTAGTGGCACGTCAGTTTTGTAGTGGCATGCACTCGATGCAATCCAATTACACTTCACCATGTTGTGAGCAAAAAAATATTTAGGTTATACCAGAGAATAGATGAAAATGTACTGACGATAGTTATATGTAGATCTAAAAAGCGGTATTTTTCATCCCTGAACCAATATCTACACAATATCAAGTTTTTTGATTGAAGTATTTGAAAAGGATTGGCGAAATATTTTCAGTTTATTTTTTGTACTCCAATCGTGATATTGCACATGCCAAAACATTTTATTCTTATACTAGCTGTCCCGGCGAACTTCGTACCGCCAATTTTTTCCCGCCCCGCGATCCGTGTCAGATCCCGTTCCCGCTGCACCATTTAGGGGGATGAAAAATAGATGTTGGCCGATTCTCATAGATACCGGATAAGCACAAAAAATTTCATCAAAATCGGTCAAGCCGTTTCGGAGGAGTATGGCAATGAAAACTGTGACACGAGAATTTTATATAGGTATTAGATAGAATTTTATTTGCTTTACTCTTCAAAGAGGGTTATTATTTAGGCCCCACTAAGACCCACCTTCGACGTTAAACCGCACTAACCTGTAAGCCAGGACATCTTCTTACTAACGGAAGAGGTTCTGTCGCAAGCTTTACCTTAAAGAGGTTCAGTTCCTCCCGCAAAAGTCACACAACTTAAATCTAAAGTAGAAGAAGGAGTAAGAGATAAAGTAACCCTTACCTTAGTTAGCCTCCGTGGCGTAACGGTGAATGCGCCTGCTACGCAGGAGGCACGGGTTCGATCCCCGCTCAGTGCAAATATTTCTATGCATGACTATGGCTATTGGTCTGGGTGTTTGTATGTTTAATATATGTACGTACTTACGAAAAAAAGTATTTAAGTATGTTAATCTGCATTCTGGATTCCATAACATAAGCTATAAGAGCTTACTATGGGTCTAGATAGCCTTGTGTAGAATGTTGTGGAATATTTATTTAAAAAAACTGAAGTGTCATCTCTGAATTGAAGTCCTTCGATCAATACAATACCTACATACAGAAAGGTAGTATCAAATAATACGGTAAGGAACTCTGTTGAGCCGAGTGTCGTTTGCGATTAATTCCCAGTATCTGCTTCTAATGGATTCCTGCAATCTAAAGCCTCTTGACGACAATGAGTACTGGAAAGATACTTGTGTTGGGTTTACACGGAAATCCGGAGTTGTAATAATATCAATGTGGTATTATTTGCCAAGACACTGATGCTTAACAATCTCTGTGGTGTGGTGTTAGTGAATTTGACTGCTATAATAACACGAAATAGGCGGAAATCAATACAATTTGTATACCAGGTTATACATTTTAATTAGTAATGTTACTTTTGAGATATTTTTCATGTATTATATCGAGTTTCCGATATTTCGGCACTGTTGTAAGAACCGTGATCATGACGGAACAAAAGTATTCTCAAAAGAATACATGGCAAATATTACGATATCTCTAATAGTGCTAGCACTATTATCTATATTCTGTGATAATAGTAATTTCAGTGACCCTGATAGTTTCATTACTTAATTATTATTTGGATAGTAGAATGGATTTTTGTGACTATGGCTCATCGCCAAAATGACTTAACGAATCTACATTAAATCAAAACAAAGATTTAGAGAGACTGTTATTATATTCCAACAATACGTCCTTGTTGGTCGAAGGAAGGGGATTGATATTTTGCAGTGATGAAGACGAGGAAAGGAACTTTATTTTTATTTATTTTCGGAAAACTAACAGATTATACAGGTAATATATAGATAAGTTAATAGTACGAGAAGGCCACGTAAAAGTTTTGACATATAAACAAAACGGCAACAAGAAATAGGTGCTTAATATAAGCGAAAGATACATAGAATACATACATTGATAATACATAACATAACATAACATAAACTCACGCCTATATTCCCAGAAGGTGTAGGCAGAGGTGCTAGCACCCACATTTCGCCAGTTTATATTTTGGTCCCAATATAATAGGTGGCAAGCCTATTGCCATTAACCGGGCACTTATAAACCTGCGACAAATACACACATAGCTTCGAAAAGCATCGAAAAGTCATTGGTGTGTGCCATGGTAAACCTGGGATCGAACCCGAGACCTCGTCTCAGCAGTCCATTACCCATACCACTAGCCTACCGCAGATACCGCAGATAAAGTTATCCAAATTCTGGAAAAAGTTGTACTTTGTAGGCACCAAGTCTGATGAGTAGCGCGGATGACGGAGAGCTTCCAACCCCAGTTCTTACAACGTAGAGACCGTCTGCTTCATAGGTAATCCATATTTCAGCACTGTTGCAAGAACCATAATCATGGCGGAACAAAATCTCAAAACAATACATGGCAAATAGCCCGATATCTGTAATAAAACTGTAATTTCAGTGGTTTAGTATTTGGATAGTAGAATGGATTTTTGTGATTATGGCTCAATCGCCATAATGGCTCAACGAATCTACATTAAATCAAAGAAAGATTTTGAAAGACTGTTATTATATTCCGACAATATGTCCTTGTGCGTCGAAGGAATTGGGATTGATATTTTACACTGAAGAAGACGACGGCAAGAACTGGTTGCAATAATAAAGGGAGTGGGGCCAAAGGTCCCTGGCACTATGCAATGATACAAATAAAATTTTACTATAAACCTTAGCTAAAACCACTAAAAGAAAACTTCGAGGAACTTCGATGAAATCCTAACACAGCCATCATGATTATAATGATGATTACTATTAAAAATTCTAGTAATATTGGTCAAGTTACTTCATAAATATTTCCTATTTCCATCTACCAATTAAAATACGTATCAGATTGCAATTTTCCCTTTGTGAGCGTGAGTCAGTCTATCGCAAGAAGACCGGGAGTGCATCTTAACTCGATTGACCATTGACCTCTGACGTTATTGAGTTGGACGTTGCAAACCAATATTGCTAATACAGCCAGCCAGTGACGTCATGAATACATTTAAATTTCCTTAATAATGTTATACGTGTATTATTGGTGTTGTGTATTTTTGCTGAACGCTAAGTAAATAAATGCTTACTCCTTTGGGCGCTACTAAGATATTTGGAAACGAAGCCTACGTTACATGCAGACTTTTTTTGTTTTTAATAAGAATATTAATACCGAAGTTATTAATAACTTCGGTATTAATATTCTCTCTAACCCCTCCAACTAAGCTAAATTGCTTGTGCTAGGAGTGGGTTCACGTCGCTAGTGTAATGGCAAGGATTCGAACCCGGGACCTCTCGATCACTAAGCTACTATTACACCGACAACTTCTGTCACGAGACTTGAGCCCACGACCGGTCCCATGCAGGGGAATGCTCTTCCAACTGAGGTATTGAGACGCACCTGAATCTCTTCAAATTTCCCTTCTCTTCATACCTGTTTTTCTAAAAAAAATCGTCCGAACCAAAAAAAATGGTTCGGGCGGGATTCGAACCTTTTAAATTTAAAATTTCATTTAATCAAAAATCAATCAATCAAAATCAATCGGTAGGCTTGTACATTATTAAATTAGCAATAAGCCAGTTAATTAAAGGTAAAGAAAGTGTACATTTCATTCAGAAATCCCCAAATTAATTTTACCGAATTCCTTTATGAATCACACACATTCAGCGCTTCTAGATAACATACTAAATTCAGTCCACATAATGCGAAGAGCTAAGAAGTTAATATTTGCGAAGAGCCCGCCGTGAATATTGATTACTGGTCGACTTGACAAGGGTCTGCCACTCTGTGAAGGTGCGAAGCTTTTAGCTATTATACGGTATTCTGTGAACCCGTTATTTCGATACCTAGGTACAGTTGCTATTGAACGGATCACGAATTGTAAAACTAGTTTTTTTTAAATATGGATGTTATAATTTATTCTATACTAGCTTTTGCCCGCGGCTCCGCCCGCATGGATGTCGGTTATCGCAACTAAACATAGCCTATGTCCTTTCTCATGGTCTAATACCAAACCCTGTACCAAATTTCATCGGAATCGGTCCAGTGGTTTAGGCGTGAAAGCGTAACATATAGACAGACAGGCATACAGACAGACAGACAGACATACAAACAGACTTTCGCATTTATAATATTAGTATGGATTTAAAAAACATTGGATCTGTAAATTGGTTTGGTATTTTAATTCAATTTATTGAATGTTATGGCATATGAATATAGCGATAGGAACTTTTTACAAATTCAGTAAGTTATGGTATTATTAACTTAACTTAAGTATTTCTGGGTCCCACGATAGATTTTTCTACTATTCGATGGTCGAGTAGAAACTAATCTTCCCCACTATAACTTTAACTTCTTTTAAAGTTTTTTTTTTATTATAAACACAGGAGTAGGTAAGCTTCAGACGCAACCAGGAACAACGACAAGATAATGATGATTATAAATCCTTGGATAATAGCCATGCAAATTCCAATAGAATCCAAAAATTAAATTGTGATTGTCCAATCAGCCACGTTGACACGTTATCAAATTTCTAAGTTTCGATATAGAAACGAGATTGTAATTTCCCATCAGAATACAGCTCCCAAGTAGGGTCTCGGAATTTCAGTGGTTTACGAAGGTGTATTGTTTGTTTCGGCTAAGATTAAATTTGCTGGTACACTCAGTGAGCAAGGCCTGACTTGTCACTGGGTGCTCGACCTACACTTGTATAGTTCCCAACTCATTATACCTGTAATTTTGGTGGGAATGTTCAGAGCTATTTGTTTTATGAGTTAGTGAAAGTTTAAATGAAATTTTAAAGCATTTAGTATGCTAATTATTCAAATCGACCAGGATCAAACCCGCGATCCTTCTCTTACAGGGACAATGCTTTGACTACTAAGCTACTGGATCCCGTCCGAACTAAACCATATCCGTCTTTGAGGAGACGGTGGAGCTGAATCCCAACTGGATTAATCAACTTTTTTCCTATCTTAAGCTAATAAAAGCTAAAGTGAATGGTTTTTGTCATCAATTTATTATTAGAAAAAAAATTCATGAATGAAATATTTTGAAAATTATTTCATTTGTTAATTATGTTATTCAATTATAAGTTATTATTATTTTATAACACAACATTACCATTAGTTCACTCACGATACCAATAAATTGATAAAATAATATATCTTAGGTATTATTACAAAAGCGCCATTTCTCATATTATATCCGTTCTGGAATATAGCTAAAAGTAATAATTAATATATTTTTTAAATTCATACCTATATTAAAACCCCTCTAATAACGCAAATAAAGATGGACTTAACACCTTGATTCACGCAGTTTTTTTTATATTCAATCCGCCAATTTGTTTACTGTACCCAACTAGATGGTAACAATCTAGGACTTCAGTCCAGAAGTGGATATCAAATAAATCACCTCGAAAAGCAATTCAATACATTACTATATTCGAAGTAGACTATGAAATCCTAAGCTAATTTTATTATGCTAAACTAAATTAATGGCCTTCCCCTCAACAGAAATGACCTTCGTCATAACAAAGCGAAAACGAAACCTCTAATTTCCCAAATTACTCGCAATTTTGCTTCCATTAACAGGGTGTAACTAAAAAACCTGAGGTGTCACAATACTCCATCTATCAAACAGCCTGCAAACTACAATTAAGTTGCGTACACACTGGGGCTTATACAAGGCCGGTCAGGTTTCAATCGGCTACCGGACTATACCTATAACCAATATTACCTATTTAAAAGAATCAATAAAAATTATATGCAATTCATCTAGTAAAATATAACAATAATAAAATTATGGTTATTTTGTTCACATTTATTACGGGATATGAATACAAATATACATTTAATTAACTAAGCTTATACTGAAGTCCTTCAATGTACGTTCATGGTGATGTAGAAAAAGACATCTATAAAGAACTAAAAAATATTTAAATTTAGAAAGGGCACTCGAAACCGGTGAGGTTGTCTTTTTTTTTGTGACTATTAGCGACCTCAGGATCAATCCATTACACGCATAGCCTGGTTAATGATAGTAGAAGAAGCTCGTGAAATGTTTAATGGTATATAAAATATTGTACGTGCAGGGCTAAGATGCCATATATATACGGTGCAGAGTATACCTGCTAGAACCAAGCGTTTCAGTGACTCATTCCTATGCCGCACGACTAAGACCTGGAACTCCCTGCCAGCTCACGTGTTTCCTTGTTCCTACAGCCCCGGGTCCTTTAAGCGGGGCGTGAAAAGGCATCTAATGAGGCCGTCAAGCTGAGTGCCACCACTGTTAACATGGAACATGTTTGCGATGGTGACCCTCTCTCCGAGACTTTGCCTTTAGCTTAACATCAAGCGAGGTGAAGTCAAATTGACGTGTCCTAGATAAAAAAATAACATATATGCATGATTGAGCACAGAAAATAACCAAACGCGTAACAGCCGGTTCGGAATCCAAGTGTATTAACCACTCTTAGACTATATTTAGCGATAGCCGGCGTGAGTCTGAACAAAACGCTAATGGAGCCGGCTTCATTATCCGAGTCATCAACCCAGACAATGCATTGGGCAGTTCAGTTATTGTTTGAAGGGTCATATTTTAGGCTATATTGCTTCTCTTTTCATTTATTAAATGGCATTATTAAACTTAAACTATCCTTTTTAACATTTTTGAACACCGCCATTTTGAATTCGGTTAAAGACGATAAACAGTTCAACTGACCGTGCGCAATAAAATGTAAATCTCTGGCCAAAGATATTGTCAAATTCAAATATATACACATAATAAATATATATTCCCATTTGCGAATCGTGAAGGAGTAGGCAGAGGTTTTTAACACCAACAATTTGTCACTATAATTTTGGTCGTGTCTATTGCCGTCAAGTGGCGCTTTCTCATGGGCTGTATTTTTACTATCGGATGTAAAACAGCCCAATTCTTTAATCACGGTATCCATAGGAATAAATCGGGTGGCCCTGTTCTACTCCATTGAGAATTATAATAAATTAGATGGCACCACCGTCGCCCTTAAAGACGGATATAAAGAGAAGGAAAATTTGAAATGAATCAGGTGTGGCTCAATAGCTCAGTTGGAAGAGCATTCCCCCTGTAAGGGAAAGGTCGTGAGTTCAAGTCTCACTTGAGCGTAATTTTTTTCCGATGTTTTTCGAACTTTAAAGTTAGCATTAAAATGCATTAAAATTATTTATAATAATTAATTACATTCGATTATATTAGGAAAATAGATTCAGGTGTGTTTCAGAATTATTGTTATTTTCCGTAGTCCGGTTGACCGGACATCTTAACCATAGTACGGGTAATAGATGGTTTAACACATCGCAATTTTTATTGCTCTAACTACTCGTAACGAATACCTTAGATGTTCGTACGGCAACTGGGATTGACTTAAGTACCCTCTGATCGTCAGAGAAGTAGTAGTAAAGAAAATTTTAAATAAATACGTCTCCTAACAAAAACAAACATCCTGAACACTCCCTGATCATCAATACGTACCCAAATAAAAACCCAGTACTACACCAACAGTATTGTGCAATCTAATTTTAAATTCATACAAACTACTCAACGGAGTACAGTTAAGTACATCCCGAAATAAGAGTATACGGAATAATCCTAAAATCCTCGGTATGATCGGCAGATTGAGCGGAAAATCCCTGAGTTGGCATGTCAGCATGGAATTACACAACTAAGCGAACGCAAAACTCATAAAAGGAATGTAAGGTACAACTGGCGAGGGTGAATTGGCCCCATGCGTTCTACGATGGCTGTTCTTAATACTCATAGACTTTGGGTTCTTATTTCGTTTCTGTATTGTAATATGTTTTGTTTATTAAATTTGGTAGCAGGAAAATCAAAAAATAAATTATTTATGCAGTGAAACTTTGCCTGGGGAGACTGATGGATCATTATATGGCTATATTTTGTTTTTAATTCCGGATCTATCGAATCAATTGCAATTAAATATAAGACAGAGTTTAACTCTGCTTGAGACGTTTATCTTTAAATAGAACTAATACTAATTAAAATTAAGTGGTTTTGTGCATATTGCAAATAAACAGACAAAGAGATAAACATTTGAAAAAACATTTTAGCTCCGTAGTCGTTAATTTTACATAACCCAAGTATTTTATTGTATATTCAAAATAACAACATAAATTTACAATAATTATTGGATAGTAAAGTATAGGTAGTCTTTTATAATTGCAACTAAATGTGGACACAATAAAGAAATCAAACAAACCCATTAGTTCCTTCGTACGGTTGGTGTGTACCCGCATTAATAATTGTAGCCGTAGGTCTGATAGCAGTCCTGGGACATCCTTCCGAGGGCTTACCCGTTGCTCCCAACCATAGGCTGCTGGGCGTTACCGTGGGGGTTTTTAATCGGTAGGAGTCCGGCATGACATCCAAGAAGGATTTTCCCCCACGGTAAAAAAGAAACCCGGCATTCATACAATCCGATTCTTCTGTAACCCCATTGTTATATTCCTCTGAGTCATTGCCCAACTCAATTGGGGTTGATTACCGTATAACTGTGATGTGGCTGCACTTCAATATTTTGCGTGAAGCGACTACCCCTTGACCTCCACAATCAATTTACGATATTGAAGAACTGTTGTTAGACTAGTCCAACTTTTTAGGGATCTAACCACCCGTAACGACTGCCATAGATGCTTGTATAGCAAATAAGACCGATGGCGATAGGTTAACGGACTGTTCCAGGCATGGAACTATCTAGACCAATGCAAATAGACAGATTCATGCAGACGTTTGCACTTAGTGGGAATTAAGCCCGCGTTTCCTGCGTAGCATTCGAAATTCGAATGCACTGCCACCACGCCACAGAGCACAGTTTGTTTCCTTCAAATTCAAATTCAAAATCTTTATTTGCATCGAATATGGTTACACTTGTAGGTCTTAAAAACTACTTAGAGGGTACAGCATTTTCTGCTTCGCAGAGCGCCGAAACTTTAATGTCAATAAATCAAAATAAATTGTCAGAACTATAATGGGTACTTATTAATTGAATTGTTCATTTTAATATCAGTATAATTTTAGGCATTATGTCAAATCTATGAATTATTAGGTATTCTTATGGTACACATATTGTTTTATACTGTAATACATTTTGTACAGCAAAAAGGCATTTAAGGTAAAAGCACAATAGTATACACTTTAAGGACAAATTAAACTTCAACCTACAAAATTATATATATATATTAATTACAGAATAATCTAATACATTCTTTTTACCTGTTACAGCAACATTTATATATAAACTTTTACAGACAAAATCTTTAAAAAACCATCATAATATAATTTTTTAAATATGTCTTTGTCCATTAGGCATATTTTAAGTCAATAATCTTGAAAACCAAATTATTCATAAAATAAAGGTTTCTTTTAGTAATTGTCTACTATTGGTTCAGTCTCCACTATTAGTGCTTTTACCTTCGTTGTTTTTTATAATTCCTGTAACGATTGAGTTGGTGTGTATCCGGCATCACCCCAATCCGCCCTGCATTACGCATTACGCAGTCATTCGGCTGTAGCCCTTGTATTGTTTTATATTTATTCCATGAGATGTGTATTTTCGCGCGCGGGGCGATAAAATTACAATTTAGTGTTATGACCGGGATCATGGCGCTAGAATGTGCTTACTCGCTGTAATACAACATTATTATCGCTTTTATTGTACTTATTAGTATTCTTACTCAGTCAGTTGATTGTAATTGGTTTTGTTATTGAATATGTAAATGTAGTGTTATTAGGAAATCATTATTATTTATTTGGTATACGTGTGATCATAGGTTAATATCTCTCGGGGCTCGTGGCTAAAGTGGTAACCAAGCACATCAACACACCAGCCATGTTAGGTCCATATACTAGAATGACACTCAGCCTGAATCGCGATTTATCTGAATACAGATTGTATAGACAGATTGATAATTTGACATGTATTGCCATATACATTTTACGAATTATGCGTTTTGCGTAAAGGTGGCGGGTGTTTGGTGTATCTGGTATTACTAACTTTAGAATACGGGCCTATGGTTGACATAATTTAGACTTATTTCCGTTTTACAAGAGTTTATTCCCAAGGACTTCAGGGTTATATTATTATTATTTTCTTAAATCATTCCGAACGGCTCCAAATAAGTTAGAAATTTTCTATAAACTACTGTGATTTAAAAATTTGTAGCGGTCTTCTTACTTATAAACTTTTACAAAACAATAAAGTTCTAATCGATTTCATTGTTTTTGCATTTATATATACGTCAGACTGTTGAAGGAATCACACTGGTATCATTTATTAAAAATCAATAAACTATTTTTTTTTTTCAATTTATACCAAAAAGTGATAAAAGTGAAATAATGAAAGAGTAAAGTTATAGAAAAAAATATTTTTCTCCATTCCAAAGTAAGCCATTCAGTTTGACATTCATTTTTTTTTCTTATTAAAGTTTTGGTTGGTACAGTCGGTTAAGAAATGCGTTCATCTCCTAAATTAGTTTTTTTTAAATAGATCGCCAGTATCGCCACAATTACTATTATTGAACTAAACTTACTAATAAAAACTCCTGTGAGCTAAAAAGTATACTCAATCATTTAATCACCGAGTGTACGTTAGACGGACGGGTACCAACAATATTCAACAGGTATTCAAATCAGTTACCGCATAACCAAGAAGTTCCCATTTAACAGTTCCTATATCGTTAACTATTAACACTATACGGTGTACTTGGGTGTACTACTTAATTAGTGGCCAGAGTCTTGTTCATTAATTATTGCACCGAGCGAAACGACTGGCTATGAGTACACTGGGGTGTAGCTGCATACACTTCATTGTGACCACATGAGGTTGAAAAATTTTACATACATACTTACGATCACGCCTTTATCCCCGGAAGGGTTAGGCAGAAGTGAATTAACACCCACATTTCACCAATCATTGGATTGGATTTATTTATTTATATATGGTTAGCAATATAAGCTTACAGTCTACACCAAAGCGCTTATATTCTGTACATTATATTAAGCATTACACTAGATTGCATTATAAATACCTTTGATTACGTTCGCATATATTGTAAGTCGGACTATATGATACTTATAAGTGGTAAACATAAAAATTAAAAGTATTAGTTACATTCTTACAGTTCGTTAAATAATTAGCTAAACAATCATTCAATAAAAAAAAGATATTTTGGTCCCAAGAAAAAAGCCTATTAACACCTGCATGCGCGGGCACTATTGTTGACTCAAGCCGTACGTCTGAGGCTGAGTATGGGCTGTATATATTTGTCTGATTTTAAACAGCCCTATCCCGTAGTCGCCTTGTACTACACCGCATGGGAAGAGATGAGGTGGACCAAATTCTACTCTGCCAGGAACCACGCGGCTGTAATAGTCTTTTGGGTTCTGTAGTACAATGTCACAAACTCACAAACTTTACCTCTATAAAATAAGTATAGATTACGACGCCTTAACGTTTGGATTTCTATGTTTGACATGATTGAGTTAATCTAAAAGTTTAAATTAACATCCTTGATATTACGTTTGGTAACGCTCAATCTGCTGTTGACAGCGTGGATCACAACCTTTCATAGCAAGGTATATACGCATTGAATACACGTACACGAACCCCGGATTCCGATTTGAAGCCATCAGATGCGATCAGGACAATCCCAATGATAATAATACGAATAGAAAACCTGTAACATTAGATTTTATCTACTGTAATTTGATTACTACTAGCGCCACCTGTGGCATTCTCAGTGGTACTCACAACAGTTAGTCGGTGCCGCGGTGTAGGAACTTTTGTGCTAGCTAGCACTAGATGGCGTTCGATTTCCTTTATGTTTTAACTATATGAAATTAGAAATACTCATAGCACCTAAATGGGAAAATTAATTGTTTAATTATAGGCTATCTTATTTAGGTTAAAATTAAATTTCCTCAGTTAAATTAAACAGGTTCAAATTCCGCATGCTCAAAACCGGAGTATTCAAGGAAAAAATGTGTGTATGATCCAACCAAGTTGAAAGGTTGCTGTACCTTGTTTGATTCCTACTTAGCAGGGTGGTATTAAAGTTGTTAGGCTATTCGACCGTGATTTGGTGTTTTTGATCATCGTTTGCACTAATTCAACTTAAAAAAAAGTGTTTTCGAGAACCTTCCAGCTATAGGGGTATAAAACTGAGGCACCGGCTACATATAAATCCTTTTTACTTTCTGAATTGTGACTGGAACGTTTGTATTGCTGTCTTGGAAAATACTTTATACTTAATTAAATTCGTTGTTGCCCATTTTTTGGTAAGTGATTTTACTTGTATTTATCAACAGCCTTCTGCAATCTAGACGATTCTTAGTGTTATTTCGTTCTTAGGGTTCCTAGTTCGGGATTAGAGGACACCTTGGTCCTCAAATTCCTTCTCAGCGTGTTCTGTGGTCGAGTTCCCAACCGCTGTCGGCGCAAGCCTGTAACCTCGACGTGAAGCACCTTGGCTGGTCGAGATTGCGGCAAGAGACGTACGCAGACGCCGAGCAGGCCGACAACCGGGGTCACGTATTCCCTTTTTCTTTATTAAAATTTATGTAACTTTCCTATATATCTATATAGCTTCACTCTGCAAGAAATAACTGTGTCAACGGTGGGTTGACCGACGTGTACTACACCTACTAGCCGTAACACTCTGGCTACCTACTGCAAGCAGGTCACCGTGGTGCAGCTGGTGAAGACATACTCATCTTTGTGTATCCCTCTGTAACTCTAGTGTCTGTAATCTTCTTATGTATAATTTTATCTCTCTTTAATATATATGTATGTACAACAGAGGTAATAGTGGTTTTCTCTGAAGTCTCCCTGGTCTCCCACACACACACGCACACTTCTCTCCTCTGACAAAAGGCGCCCTGGGATCCCATAGAGCTCGTGCATATCTCTGCTGGGTCAGCCGGTGAGTAGTCCGTCTGACACGTTCAGCGGTTTTCAGTTACTACTACAGATATTATATTACCATGTATTGTTTCTAGTTTCCGATATTTAGGCGCTGTTCTTGTAAAAAACACGAAAGAGGGTAGATTGATATATTAACTCTTGTTTTTCACTGCTTATCGCCGTCCATGGTGCGTGCTTGCAAAATATAAGAAACTCGAAATAATATATGATAAATATCCTGATATCTCTAAGAGTAACCGAAAAAATATATTGTACATTAAAATCCATATCCATACTTCCATACTAATATTATAAATGCGAAAGTAACTCGGTCTGTCTGTCTGTATGTTACGCTTTCACGTCTAAACCACTGAACCGATTTTGATGAAATTTGGTATAATAGGTGTCATGAGAAAGGACATAGGCTATGTTTGATCGCGATAAACGACATCGCGTTTGGAGCGTGGCTGGAGCCGCGGGCAATAGCTAGTATGGTAAATATAGTTTGGCTTTCTATGCGTATTATTATCACCATGATAGTTTAAATAACTATACAACCTTCTGTTTTTCAATAGATAAATTACCTAATCTCAAGTCTGTAATTATCTGACGAAAATTAATTTGCTCAAAAAGCATCCATAATTACATAAAATTTTAAGTTTTACCAATATAAAATATTAAAAGACCGTTCTCGTTAGAAAACGAAGCCTTTACATTTATATAGAACAATCTCTCAACCTAAATTAAACTTGTAATTAATTCAGACGATAAACTTGAACTGAAAAAAGCTTTTCTTGAAGACCGCACAGCAACCGTTTCACCGAACACCTTAAACCGGGTGAAAGAGGGTGTATTAATAACTTATAATAGAAGTAAGGTACAGGTGTTCAAATTCCCCCAACTCGGCCAAACAGTCATCAATTACGAGAGATTTTAGGCTTATTGTCTCCTTACAAATTAATAAGAGCAGTACACTTTTTGTTTGTTCTTATTAACTACGAAACACGAATTTATTTTGGGTTTTCTATGTTTTGGAATTGAGGTTGGTGGATAATTTTGGAAGTGAAAAACGTTTATATTATAATTTAATTACATTATGGTACACATTGGAAGAGTTCTATTGCCAACAGTGGACTGTAATTAGGCTAATTAATATTGTTATAACTAGCTGATCCGACGAACTTTGTACCGACAATTTTTACCGCCCACGTGGCGTCCGATCCCGTTCCCGCTGCACCCTCTAGTATATTAAGCATGTAATATACTTAGGTATAAATCTTCTTCTTGAATTATTCTATCTATTAAACCGCAGGTTTGACAGGTAAGAACATTTTGTATGGGAAAATAAAATTGTAGTTTTAGTATTTTACTCGCAGTTTTTCATATTTTCTCACCGTTTAAACCTTCCCTGGACTTCCACGTATATTTCAAAACAAAAATTAGCCAAATCGGTTCTGCTGTTCTCGAGTTTCAGCGGACTAACATAATTGCAAATTCATTTTTATTTTTATAGATTAGTAATATGAAGCCTAGTTGTTTCCTCAGAATGAAAAATAAATCATCCTAATACAAATCTGTTTTTTTATTAATTCTTATTTATTTTATTTTATTTCCATTCTTTCTACGATAGCTCTTCTCATTACTCGGCCTACCTATTTTTAAAGTCCGCTACTTTAACTTCGTCGAACCTTTACAAATCTAGTTAGCAAACTATGTTTTTGTAATTGTATTTAATTTTGTATGCATAATATTGTAATTGTTAGATGATTGAATGTTACAGTGGAGTTTTTTGTACCGTTTCTTCTCCACTGGTGCCTAGGAAGCGGTGGTAAACTTAGTTTTAAGCAGAATATGACATCAAAACATCTTAGATTTTACTGGAGTTCTGAACTTCTTTTGCTCTAATCATATCAACATTTTAAAACAAACATTGATGCAGATATTTGCAACTGAACATCTTAACTATGAAGCAGTATAAAACAATATAATATTAACCATTCCAGAAACCATAAGCAATATTCAGATCGTAAATCTCTTTGATATCCAGTATTAATGCAGTGAATTCGAAGTGGGTGGTAGCCACAGGCTGCAGTAGACAAATGATGACAGCTGGACGTGCTTAGTGAATGGTTATTGTTTCAACAACTAGTCGTTTCACCACAATATAAAATACAATTACACCTCTTTTTTCAAGGTAGGTAGATAAAACAAATTACTACTTCTTACGATCCTGGCATAGCTGCAAAGGTCTAATTATTTATTCAATATTTATTGTCGCTTCATGTATCGAAGATGCCTTTGAATTTTTTTTTATAAAGGAAATGTCATTTTGACTTCACCTTGCCTGATAGTAAGCTAAAGGCAGGTCGGTAAGAGGGTCACCAACGTTAACATGTACCATGTTAACAGTGGTGGCACTCAGCTTGACGGCCTCATCAGATGCCTTTTCACGCCTCGCATAAAGGACCCGGGACTGTAGGAAGAAGGAAACACGTGAGCTGGCAGGGAATTCCAGGTTTTAATGGTGTGGCATAGGAATGAGTCACTGAAACGCTTGGTTCTAGAAAGTATATTCTGCACCGTATACGGATGGCATCTTAGCCCTGCACGTATTGTCCTGTGAAGGAAAGGAGAGGGTGGGACTAATTGGAAGAGCTCATCAGGAAATTCACCATGGTAGAGACGGTAGAATATTGCCAAAGACCCGATGTAAAAATGCTGTTTTATTCACATTGTAATGTGAGCTAAACATAGACTCAATATCATCAATCAATTAATTAGCCTATTGCAGCTTACAGCTGGGGTTATAGTTCTCCCAATATGCGGCATTGCTTCCGATCCTACACCTTTCGCTTTGGGTCTATCCCAGGCACCTTTTTCAGGTCATCAATTATCTTCTTACAAATATTTGAATGATTTTTTATAGCATTTATTATGCTAATTTTAGAATTCGAATACATCGTGAAAAATGAAATACTCAAGTGGGACTTGAACCCACAACCTTACAGTGGGAATGCTATTCCAACTGAGCTATTGAGCCACACCTGAATCACTTTAAATTATTCTTCTCTTTATATCCATCTCATCTGTAAGTGAAAGGTCGTGGGTTCAAGTCCCACTTGAGCATTTCGTATTTCCCTATGTATTTGAATTCTTATAAATAATCGTGGTTTTGACGTACTTTCTAGACTCCGACTACCTCAAACTTCAAACTGTCTAACAAAACATTGTCCAACCAAAAAAAAAACAAATCTGGCATCCCGTACACAGTATTCATGCACTCCCAAGCCAGTTTATTTAGTAGACACTCAGAATTTTATGATCGAAAAGGAATTCTCCAGTTATATTTTCTATCTCCTCTCAAGAACGGAGGTACTTGAATAATGAAAACTAATTATTCTCCAAGACATTATGAATATGAATCGCCCTCGACCTCGATCTACTTATTTTTCTTAGACGACAAACTGCTACCGAGCAAAATGATCTTGAACAATATCGTACCCCGGGCGTAATGAAAATAGATCTCTTTTGCTACGGTCTGATAATTATTTTCTAGGAAGTGTACCGAATATAATTGTGTGTCGAGGTTGTTATGATTGCCAATGACAAACTGAGCATACTTTCCTTCCCCTTATTTAGATAATTCTGAGGTTTTTTATAGATAGATAATTATGTCTACTAGCTGTTACCTGTGACTTTGCCTGCGTGAATATCGGTTATCGCGACCAAACATAGAGTATGTCCGTTCTCAATATCTAATCTGCCGTTATACCAAATTTTATCAAAATCGGTTCAGTGGTTTAGCCGTGAAAGTGTAACAGACAGACAGAGTTACTTGCACATTTATAATATCACTAGCTTTTGCCCGCGGCTCCGCCCGCGTGGATGTCGGTTATCGCAACCAAACATAGCCTATGTCCTTTCTCAAGGGCTAATCTACCCCTATACCAAATTTAATCGAAATCGGTTCAGTGGTTTAGGCGTGAAAGCGTAACATACAGACAGACAGACAGACAGACAGACAGAGTTACTTTCGCATTTATAATATTAGTATGGATATGGTATGGATACAGTAGGACAAATAAACATGCAAGCATATATACAATTTAATCTATAATAGTATATCTTTTACTGGTAGTGTCGTAGTGATACAAAAATCAAAATCATTATTCGTTTACATCAATTCACACGGGAAGTTTACTATTTGATATTTAGAACAATAAGAATAATATTTAGAAAATAACATTACATATAATACTAAACATCCCTTTGTAAATTAGTGAACAGAAAACAATTAGTTGATTGTTTACAAATGTCGTGTGCGATGCTCAAAGTTTAATGATGGAGCGAAGAAATCTTATGCAAATAATATTAAAAATGTGTTTTTTTGTTGGATGTTTGAGACTCAATTACGATATGACTCAATAGGGATAGATTATAATCCGGAATAGCACGTAGGTACTTTCATCCTAGGAATCTCAGGATCCCATAGGATCAGAACTTCAGGTGGGATGAGCCGCGAAAACTATGCCCCATTTGGTTCGGTAACTAATTAACCAAAGATAAACAATCTTGGTGTGTTCTTACAATAGAGTTTTCATTTAAAAAATCAGTTTATAAATGTTTTTTTTTAATTCAGAATGTTTTAATCAATGTTTAAAAATGATTGTAACATCATTTATTGGTTCCCATATTTCATAAGAACATCGGTGGATGACTACACCGTCGTCGCCTTAAAGACGGATAAAAATAGAAGGGAAATTTTAATCACATCGGGCGTGTCCGGGTAGCCGAGTTGGTCAAGGCATTCCCACTGTAAGGGAAAGATCGCGGGTTCAAGTCTCGCCCGAGAAGATTAATTTTCCCTATGTATTCGATTTGTATAGTTAAATGCTGTAAAAATCATTCAAGTACTAGTTTTATCATAGTTTATTTTTTTGGTTTATCTTTAGTTAAGTAGGTACCTAATCAAATGGATTATAGTTAAATAAATGAAAATAAAACTTTGAAATCCATTGCCATCACAGCCAACGTGTGGACTGGCATAAGATTATCAGCTACTGTTTTCTATTTGTTAGAGATAAACGTTGTAGCAATGACCAATACATTATCAAATAAGTTTATCAACGTCGTTATTTCATTACTTTTTCTAATATTTCAGAGTAAGTCACCATGCAGAGCTGATAGTGAGGAAATGGTTTATTTAGGTGAGGCAACCATCAAAGGGTTGAAGGCATCCGATGGCGATTATAGTATGTATTTGGGTATACCCTATGCGAAGGTCGACGACGATAATCCCTTTGGAGTAAGTTTATTTTGAAATGTTTTACTTCTATAACATACCTATATTTTTTAAATCCTGATTTACTTCTAACCTGAACAAATTTTAAAGTAAAAAAACTGTTTTACAAGTATATTTATAATTTGTAAAAAGTAACAGTAACAGAGTCCAAAATGTAAGTCAAAATAAATATTTTTTTCTACAATTTTAATTTCCTAGAAAATGATTGAGTAACCTAATATTATTAATTGTTTATTTCCAACTTTTTTTATCATCCAAATATTTATTCATCTTAATGTTACTATATTGTTTGAATTATGCCCGTTTTCATCAACTAAGTGACCCCCTAACTAAAAGCCCCCTTACATAAGTAGCCCCTAAATACAAACCTTAACTTATTTCATTTTCACCATCTTTAAAGGGTACCTATATAATATAAATAACCTATATATAACCCTAAACTTGCTTGCGATTGCAGCGCCATGTACCCAAATAAAACGATTTTTTGAATCCAAGAAATATTTCAAATGTCGGTCAAAAGTACTTTCTTGAGTTTTTGAAGCATAACTAACTTGATTTTTTCATTGCTATTGGCATATTGCTAGCCAGGCCGGCAAATAAAGTTTTTCTGGTCTTAAAGAATGGGGATTGATGGTTAGGATAATGTCTATTTTAATTTCGAATAAAAGAGTGAAAATTAAGAGTAAGGTATGTCTAGTTTCAATGTCAAATCATTTTTGATTATTTTTTTCAATTTAGTCCAGCTATTTTTTTAAATAAAGCTCGCTTTTTAAAAACATTTTCTTTTTAAATCATTTTATTAATCAGAATATTATTCCAATACTTGTTCAATTTAATTCAGTTATAAGATTTATGCCTTATTAATTTAAATTTTTTAAAAATTCTTTTTTTAATATTTTTAGAACTAGGATTATATAGTAATCTTTAAAATTCAAAAATCAAATGAGTCTAGAATCTAGAAAGTTATGGTTCAGTTAGGGTACTTAAGGGTTTACCTAACTTCCACCAGGTGGCCCCTAAAATTTAGGAGATGTTGGTGAAAACGGGCTGAATTAAACTTTTAACTTTATTTATGATGAGATTTTTAGAAATTTCAATTGTAAGCTTAAATATTTTCCAAATATTTTATTCATTTATACGGAAAACTTACGGTTAATAAAACATTGGCTAATGTGCCCATGGTTACCACTTTTTACTTAGGATAGTGACTATTCTATTCGAAAGCAGAAATACAATACATTATGTTGTGCTATTTTGTAATGAAAATATCAGTAACGGATAACATCATAATTCCATGTAGAAAAAGTCCTAACTAACGTATTAACTCCAAGATTTCCATTTTAGCCTGCAATTCCATATAAAATCAATGGTACATATGATGCTTATGACGACTTAGCAATGTGTCCGCAAGTAAACCAAGAGAACAATACTATAATGGGTACGATTGACTGCTTGCGCCTTAACATCTATGTACCCAACTTGGCGAATTCATCAAATACATTGCTTCCAGTAATGGTATGGATCTATGGTGGTATTTTTCAACATGGTTTTGTTGGCAGACATATATTTGGACCTAAGTATTTGGTTCAACACGACGTCATAGTTGTAACGTTCAACTACCGGACAGGCCCGTATGGTTTCATGTGCCTTGATATAGATACAGTTTCAGGTAATCAAGGCCTTAAAGACCAGTATCTTGCAATGAAGTGGGTAAAAGATAATATAGAATATTTTGAAGGAAATCCGGATCAAATAACTTTATTCGGTCAAGGCGCTGGAGGACATTCAATAGATTTACATTTGATAGCAGGCAGAGAAAAGTTATTTGAAAAAATCATATTGCAGAGCGGAGGCACTCAAGTACCAACAATTTGGAAACCTGATAAATTAGCACCATTAAAAATGGCAAGGTATATTGGGCTAGACACTAATGATACAGAAGTAGCCATATCTTATCTTTCCGAAACAGATCCAAAATTAGTTATCACTAGTGCTGTTAAATTGAACATACAATTTAAGCCTTGCATAGAAGCCTTATTTGATAATGTGGAACCTTTTATTGAAAGAACCTGGGTTGATGCTGAAGTGCCAAGAATAAAGAATATGTCTGTTATGATAGGCTTTAATAAGCATGAAATGGCTCAACTTGTAAGAGATGTTCAGTATTTTAATAATTCACTGATAAGCAATAGTCTTAAACAAGGCCTTGATTTTGAAAATAAACTATATGAAATTAATAATTTAATATCTCATTATTACTTTGGAGACGAAAAGATTGACAGTGATAATAAATGGAAGATTATTCGCTTTGCTTCTGATTTCACATACATACACCCTGTGCACAGAACCATTAAAAAGTATTTAGAAAATAAAGCCAACCAGATATACTTTTATATGTTTTCTTACATTGGTGAGCATAACGCAGTCATTGCCACAGATTATGATGAGCTGGATTCTGGGAATTCATGTTGCGTTTCTCACTCTGATGAGCTAACTTATTTATTTGATATACAAAATAAACCTATCGCTGACTATGCAGATGAAATTACTATGAAACGCATGACTACGATGTGGACCAATTTTGCCAAATATGAGTAAGATGATGTCATTAAAGTTGTTTGTCTTTACTATTTCATACAACAACTTATTTACTATTTACGTCTCTCTCAGTAGTTTTAACTCCATTTGTCCTAACTTAATTTTTTGATTGATTTATGTGCTAATGCGCTGATTTATTTCTATTTTGGGTTTACTTAAGTTCTCTTCTTCATCTTAGCGTTAATCCCAGTCGCATCCGAGGCTTCCAGATTAAAAACTGGGGTCCGCTTTACCAGTCCAACTGCGAATTTGGCTATACTTCGATATTTTCTGTGAAGCGATTTCCACACCCAAACCACAACCCAAAGGCAATATCGAAGCATTGTGGCTAGACCAGTTGTTGGACTTTTGAGGGCTCCAACTACCCGTAACGCCTGCCATAGATATTCGCATGGCAACCGACACCGACAACTTAAAGTGCTCTCCAAGGCTCGACCAGACCAATGTAAATTCCCATATTCATGCATACAAATAATTGCATTGAGCGGGGATCGAACCCGCCCGCGCCTCCTTCGTAGCGGCTGCGTTCACTACCGCTACGCCACAGAAGCTGTCTTGAGTTTACTTAACATTTCTATAATAAAAGCACGTCACATTTACTAATTCTTCTTCCATCCATTTGCCTTTCTAGCCATACCCCTTTCATTGATCTGTTTTTGTCCTTCTGTTAATCAATACTTGTAATGTATGCTGTGTTCATATCTTATAATATGTACATTAACGCAAAGACCTTTAGAGAAAAAAATATTGCTAACTACATATATATTCGGTTTAGTGAACCAATTAAAGAAAAATACGTTCTCCAAAATTGGTCCATAATAAAATTAATTATCGTATCTTTATGTTTTAGTAATCCAACTCCAGAAGTAAGTGAGCTTCTTCCAGTCATATGGGAGCCACTTACAAAGAGCACGTACAACTACCTAAATATTGGCATTCAGCTAATGCTTGGAAAAAGACCGTTACATGAAAGAATGTCTTTCTGGGATCTTCTGTATGCCTACTTAAAGATATCTCAAAAAGAATTCGAAGAAAATTATGTGTAAGAAGAAAATGTGCGGGAAGCCATTGTTGCAAGTTTATTCTTATAGTTCAATTCAATTTTCTTTTATTGTACTAAAGTATGACTTGAATCTATTTTTAGTTTAATTTTAATATAAAAATTCGACTTTCTTTATATTCTTGTAAATATTGTTCATTATTATGTTAGTTTTAATATAATCAATATTTTAGTTTTAATTAAATATTTAGTGAAATCATGTAAGTAGGAATAATTTTATAATATTGAATAATTGATTAATAAAATTTGAATCTTAAAAACATAAAAATTTATCATCATTTACATAATTCTTTAGAGAACCAAATGGTCATTTTCTGTCCATTATCCAAACGTAATTTAATTATATTAAAAAGACATGAAAATGTAAACTTTATTTACGATTGTTTGTCCACAACAAATTATTTCAATACACCATTTATTCAATTTTATTAGAAGATCAGATTTGTATTTTAAGTTTTTGAAATATATTTTCTGGTATTTATAAAATAAATAAGCTGTTTAACTATCTATAGGTAGTATAATTATTATCAAACTTCAATATAAAATCAAAGCATCAGACGATATGACAATAATCGTGCCTATTTACAAAAGAATGTAGACTCTGAAGGCAGACAAAGCTCAAACACAAAAATTCCTCATAATAACTCTTCAAGATAAATAGACTGTCTTAAGATGAGTTTTTATCCAAATACCAACCTTCTCATCGTCAAACAGGTTGATACGATAAAATATGATGCGTAAACCGAATTAATGAATGTCTAAAGTCTGTTATATTAATTACGTTTTCCGTTCAACCAGTAGAACTTGGTCTATTTAATATGTTTAATTGCGATTTCGAACTTTTAGCAATCAGTCAGCATCAGTTTGATCTGGACTAGTAGTCTAAAAATTATCCATTTTGATTAATTTTGTTTACTTATCAACGTTATGATACATGTGCGTTCTCAGTCTCAAAATGATGAAGTCAAACTATTTTATTGATTTAAATTGTCTTCTTTTCTGAACTAAAGGCTGCTGCTGAATGTACTATTCTTTACTTTTATTCCTATAATGCGCAAAATAAACATACTTGATGATAACCGGTCATAGCTTATGAGTACTTGCAGATGACGTCATTAAATTAGAATAGAATAGAATTAATTTTATTTCAGATTATTTTCGAATTCATATAGCCATATAGTATGGGCAATGGACTGCTGAAACGAGGTCTCGGGTTCGATCCCAGGTTTACTATGGCACACACCAATGACTTTCCGATGCTTTTCGTGGTTATGTGTGTATTTATCGCAGGTTTATAAGTACCCGGTTAATGGCAATAGGCTCGCCACCTATTACATAGGGACCTAAACATAAACTGGCGAAATGTGTGTGCTAGCACCTCTGCCTACCCCTTCGGGGAATATAGGCGTGAGTTATATATGTATGTATGTATAAATTATTACCATTAACCCATTGTAAATGCTAAAGAATTTGTTACATAAAAATGTTGGGTATCCATTGTGATAGTTGCCAACAGTTAACAGTGTACTAGAATTATTTTTATGTTTTGTAGTTTATTATTATTATTATGTTAATTTTAATTTAATCAATACTTTAGTTTTAATTTAATATTTAGTGGCATGTAAGTAGAAATAATTGTATAATATTGAATAATCGATTTATTAATGTGTAAAATTAATTATCTATTACCAATAAAAAACAAATAATTCATTGTAAAAGAAGTAACAATAAAATAAAGATATTAAACAATGATTGTAACCAGTTTAAATTGTAGACCCATAGATTTACAGCTTTCAATTAATTATTAACTTACGTTTCATCCAGATACAAAGTTCAAATTCAATTTATTTATGACAAGGATGGAATTTAAAACTTTATATTTCTGATTAATATCTTACCCAGTGAACCTGCCAAAGAACTCCTTATAAAAGAATATGGCGAAGTAGAGACAGTCATAAATCACTTATTGCTAGAGACACCGTTCGGTACAATCAGGTATAACAATACTTTTCACGCAAAAATAGAGTGCAGCATGTTTGGCATTCTCTGCATTATTATATAAGACTGTACGAAAAAAAAGTATGAAACGTTTTAGACTATTTTGTGTACATTTATTTTTTGAATATTATCTTGGAGCAACGGCGCGGCGTGTTGTATAAGAAAATTTCAAATGCTCAAGACGTGATTTAGGAGCTCAGTGCTCAGATCAAGATTCAAGTTCCATCTGAACATTCTTTCTCATTCTCACTTTTTCTGATCAAAATCGATTTGAATTTTTAGTATACTAATTACTTAAAAAAATCAAATTAAGAAAAAATGAAATACTCAAGTGGGACTTGGACCCATGACCTTTACCTTACAGGGGGAATGTTCTTCCAACTGAGATATTGATTGAGTCACACCTGAATCACTTCAAATTTCCCTTCTCTTTATATTCGCCTCTAACATATTTCTAAACTACATGCTACTATAGGTACATACATATAATCAAGCCTTCATCCCCGGAGGGTTAGGCAGAGGTTAATTATCACCCACATTGCACCAATCTATATACACGGTCCCACGTAATAGGGGGTGAATATTGTTAACTCAAGGCATGAATCTGAGGCTGAGTTTGTGCGTATATTATATCTGTCTGACGTTAGACAGATCTTTCCCTTAGTCACCTTGTACAACACCGCATGGGAAGAGATGGGATGGCCCAAATCCCACTCTGCAGAGAACCACGCGGCTCATTTCTAGGTGAGTATTATTCTGTTATCACTCAAAATAAAAATGGGAAAAAACAATTCATTATTAGAATTGAATAAAACGTGTACAGAATTCATATCTTTATATTATTGTTTTATAATACTTCATTATAATTTCACTTAAACACTGGAATAAGCTACTTGTAGGTGTTCATTCATTTTATAAAATAGATCCCAAAATGATGCTCGTTGCGTAAAAGGTCTTGTTCCCATTTTCAATTGAGAATCAATAATCAAGCAAGGTAGTTCAGCTTTATTGGTGACGGGAGTCCACTGTACCGAAATGTTATCTGATGTTCGAGGCGTAGGGTTACTGTAAAAGTTAAATTCATATCGTTTATTTATGAAGTACACAATGTAGGGAGCTTGGTCGAGAATCTAAACTCTGTATAACTTAGGCAACGAGAACAATAGAACCTCCCTCCCAAGATTAGAAAAACGCTGCCAGCTATGGTTAACTCCAACCGAGGCTTTTGCAACATAGCTTTCCACATGACACAGATCGCACAGTATAGAGCAGGTAAGACGGATGGTAGTTTCTCCGAGTGCAGCTCTACAGACGAGGACAGAAAAAGCAGGTGATGCAATAATGCTTCCCTTTATTAGGTCACCTTTCACTTACGTAATCAAGGACCAAAGGCGGCGTGCGTCCAATATTAAAATTAATTTTAAATTTTAATTATTAACTAAATAAATTAAAATTTTTATATGCAAGAAATTATCAAAAGATTATATTTACATACCCAAACTTTACAAAATTAGTCCACAGTGTAGTGATGTGATCGATAACTAATTGATCCTCTGAATTTATTGGCTGGCTTTTCATGTAAGATATATCAAACAAATAGCCTATTTCATCACAATGTGAAGCTCCAATCCTATTAGTTATGTTGTTCTTTTGACTTAAGAAATTTCTGTCACCAATATATGCAAACAAGTAAAAATATATGTTTCCAACTTCATTGTCTAAATACTTTTCAATGCTTCTATAAGTTGGATGGATAAATTTAAAGTCTGATTCAAAATCACCGAAACCTTGTCTAACTGCAGCGCTTATTGGTTCATCGCCAAAATAAAATCGATGAACTATATCTTTCAAGCCGTCAAAGTCACCGGAATTAACATCAAAACTCAATGGAAGGCTATTCTCTAATACTTTCAAATTTTTATAATATTCATCGTCTTGGGACGTATAAGGAAAAGCCCATTCATCGGTATTAAAACCGATGAGAATTGGTGTATTCTTAATTTTAGGTAAACTTGCAGTTATCCAATTTTTGGTAATAAAGCTTTCAACTCCATCAAACTCCTTTTCTATACATGGTCTAAATCTGTCACTTAGCTTTAAAGTTTCCACAGCAGCTATCACTAAATTTGAAGGTACCTTAGCTAAGAAATCTAGTGCTTCAGTTATGTCATCTGTTGGGAAACCTAAATATTCAGATAATACCATTGGAGCTGTCCTCAGGGGCTCTTTATACAGAGGTGTCATTACAGTACCACTTTGAAGTATAGCCTTATCATATAATTTCTCACTATCAGAATGCAAATGCATGTCAACAGATATTGAACCTGCACTTTCTCCAAATATAGTAATTTTATTTGAGTCCCCACCAAATGCTCCAATATTCTGCTTTATCCATCTTAGGGCTAGTAGTTGATCTTTCAACCCTTGATTGCCAGGTATTTCAGGAGTGTCTAGACACATGAAACCATAGGGGCCAAGTCTGTAATTAACAGTGACTAAAATAATATCGTGTTGGACCAAAAATGTGGGGCCATATAAATATCGGTTGTTAAAACCTATCCGGAAACTTCCTCCGTATATCCAAACGAGGACAGCGTGACGGTTACTTGAAGTAGCAGAATGGGGTACAAATATGTTAAGATTTAAGCAATCGGGAGAACCAACTAAAGTGTTGTTGAATTCTTCCATTTGTGGACATATTGCGGAGTCATCGTACGCTTCAAATGTACTTTCAAATGCTGGGTATGGTGTTGCTGGCTGCAAATAAATAAAAATAATGTAATTTTTTATGATAAAAAGAAGAAATATGAACACGTGTTACATTACGTGTTCAAACGGTACAGAAGAGAAAGTGACCCTTTTACTTTCAGAAAGTGAAAGGGGTTATCTCTTTTTTCTATATTTGTGAGATTGCTTAAGTCTAAGAGTGGAGACGTTGAAGTTTATTACGATCACTATAACATATTATAGTATAATAGTAGTATTCTGCTATCGGTTGCTATGGGCTGCTTCGATCAATATCCCAATCAATATTCACATAAAGATCATGCAAGATACGAAAATCAGAACCAACCTAATTTAGAATCTATTAAATATTGAACTTATGCACCAATTTATATAACAAGGACAATAGTTACTTACTCCAAAAGGGTTATCCAGATCAACTTTCCCAAAAGGAACTCCGAGAAACATTGAATAGTCTCCATCATCAGCTCTTAAACCTCTGATTAAACCAACATCAGTAACAACTAAAGGATCTATTCTTGATTGACTTTTGACTACATGAAATAGAAATACTAATACAGCACATTTTGGTAATAACATTTTAGTTTTAGATATAGTTCAAACTGCAATGACTATGAAGTGGATTACTTTTAGAATTTATACTTCTTTGTAAATATCAGAGACATTATCGGGAAAGATGAATGTGTATCAGATAAGTTAGTGAGATAAGACGTTGTTGGATAAATAATATTATGTCATGAAATTCATACATGGCACTTCATACAAGGATTACATAAAATAAGAAACGAGCATGATTCGTAAGAAATAAAGTGGTCTGTTTTTTAAACCAATAAGGATAATATAAATGACAATAGTATACAGCGTAACATTAAATACAATTAAACTGTAACAACTTTGAAAAAACTGCCTTAACTTTTCTGTTAGTTGAGGCAGTTTCTTCAAAGACTTAAAAATTATTTGCATTTTAGTAAGTTAGTCGTCTACAATCGAAGACATAATGAAAGTGTCAAATCGATTTTAGACATAAATTTACGCATTACTTCTTAAGCATATTTTATGAAACCTCGTTTTTTTTTCAAACATATACGTTAGTAAATAATCAAATCTAGTTCAAGGCAGAATCGATTCGCTGCTACTGAATTTCTTAGATACTATCAGTGCAAGATAAAGAGATAAAACGCTACAGATGAGCCATCGACCTTGCACTCGACAATTTAAGTTAAAATTCAGTACAAATAAATCGTCTGAAACTCGCACCTTGAAATTTATTTATGTACTTATGTAACGGAGAAGAGAGAAAGAAGAGAGTGCGTTTGCTGAAGTGGGGAAAACATAAAAACTATGAGTTATTATTATCAATCATAATAAAAAATAAATTATATTAAATATATAATAATTTATCTATACAAACATTTTGTTTCTTATCTTGCACTAGCTATTGTAGTACTTTGAGGTTCACACCGACCTCGGATGTACTAAGGAAAAATGTTTCTCCATAATGATGAAAAAAAGAAGGCTAAATCGTACAGTTTTTAAAATGATTCTAAAATTTCGATCCCAAGATTTCTCAAGCTGAATTATTTAATGACTGAAGAAGATCCTATTATAAACAAAAGCTATGCTTTCATATTAAAATGTAATTTCAAATAAGCAGAAAGTTATCTAACAATAAACATAACATAACATAAACTCACGCCTGTATTCCCCGAAGGGGTAGGCAGAGGTGCTAGCACCCACATTTCGCCAGTTTCTGTTTAGGTCCCAATGTAATAGGTAGCGAGCCTATTGCCATTAACAGGGCACTTATAAACCTGCGATAAATACACACATAACTTCGAAAAGCATCGAAAAGTCATTGGCGTGTGCCATGGTAAACCTGGGACCGAACCCGAGACCTCATCTCAGCAGTCCATTACCCATACCACTAGGCTACCACTAGAATCTAACAATAACTGTGAGGAAAATACAATTTAACAGAACTCTGAAGTGAGTCCCAAATAAACGAGCTTGGAAACATATACCTAGCATTTATCCAACAAGTCGCTAGCGACTGTGTCTACAATAATGTGACAGGAAGGCCACTGGCGGTTTCATTTAGTGCGACGGTGCTCAAACTTTAGCAAATAGTTCTAGTTAGATTTCAGTATGTATCTTTATTCTTTGGGTTTTGTGTTAGTTGGAGAGACATAAGGGGTCCTTCAAATATCTTCGGCCAGACTAACCTACCTGCAAACTGGCGCGAGCTTTCGCGTGATGAGAAGTCAGACGGTTGTCTACCCCGTAAACGACAAAATCTATCAAACTCATTGTTACCTACGGCTCCGCTCGTCATCACGATCAAACATTGGTAGCCTTTTTTTTCAAGGATTA
Source organism: Eilema sororculum (assembly GCA_914829495.1). Lineage (NCBI taxonomy): Eukaryota > Metazoa > Arthropoda > Insecta > Lepidoptera > Erebidae > Eilema > Eilema sororculum. Next base: position 24,465,668 of record OU618538.1, on the reverse strand, counting down.
GGCGTGAAAGTGTAATAGATAGCCAGACAGATTAACTTTCGCATTTATAATATTAGTATGGATATGGATTTATTAGGAGGAGAGTAGCTACCATACTACATGGTGCAAAATTTGGATGCGACCAAGATTAGCACCCGAATAAAGAAGATAACCACCTTAAACTTTGCAAACAGAACATGTTTTTTTTTTTATACAGGACACGTCAATTTGACTTCACCTTGACTGATGTTAAGGCAAAGTCTCGGAAAGAGGGTCACCATCGTAAACATTAACCATGTCAACAGTGGTGGCACTCAGTTTGACGGCCTCATTAGATGCATTTTCACGTCCCGCTTAAAGGACCCGGGACTGTAGGAAGAAGGAAACACGTGAGCTGACAGGGAGTTCCAGGTCTTAGTAGTGCGGCATAGGAATGAGTCACTGAAACGCTTGGTTCTAGCAGGTATTTTGCACATTTTGAGCACCACTGTCTAACCCGATCGTGTGACGTGCCGAAGAACTGTACAAATATTTATACAGCGTTAATTAAACCTATATTGCTTACTCGGAACGTTCGGAAATACGTGCCAACGTTTTCATAAAACCAGCCAAGTCTGAAAAATAAACAACAATAGCCGTGGAATGTTTGGACTGTCATCTAATGGCGTTCGTCATGAACCGAAGTGTTATTTCCTTTTCGATTTCGTTTTGATTGGCCCGTCATACGGTCCCTTCAGTTCTGAGGTTCTGACCTCCGATAAAAAAAGTTAATTCAATAAATAATTTGATTTTGTCAATAAGTTGACGTTAATATTGCCACCATTTTTAATTTTTATGTTTTTTTTTTAATGAATATTAGAACCGAAGTTACTAATATTCCCTCTAACCCCTCCAACTAAGCTTAAAAGCTTGTGCTAGGAGTGGGTTCACGTCAGTAGTGTAATGGCCAGGATCGAACCCGGGACCTCTCGATCGTAAGGCCGAATCCTTAACCACTAAGCTATCGACGCTTTATGTGTACTGTTACTGAAGTATTCTCCGGAAGACTTGTGAATAGGTTCCCATCACCCCTTCCTGACGCTAAAAAAATTAATTAATTGCTGTTAAAAAGTCAATCAATTCAATCAAATCAATCGTGACAGAATAAAGTGGTTTTATTTCATTGAATGTAAATCACGTAAATTTTCGAGTAGAGTACAATTCGGGCCACCCCATCTCTTCCCATGCGGTGTCGTACAAGGCAACTAAGGGATAGGGCTGTTTAGCATCGGATAGATAAATACATACAGGCTGTATGTATATATCTGTCTGATGTTGAACAGCTGTACGATACAGCCCAGACTCAGCCTCAGATATAGGCTCTAGTCAACAATAGTGCCCGGAACATTATGGCAATAGGCTCACCCCCTATTACATGGGACCGACTACGATTATTGGTGGAATGTGGGTGTTAGTTCACCTCTACCTAACCCTCTGGGGATAAAAGCGTGATTATATGTATGTATGTATGTATAATTTGTTAAGCAGCATATTAAACCTGGTATGTGTATCATATTTATCATGTTTATGTCTACATTCACCATTTTAAACATCACGGATCAGCAGGTAAGTTTAATTTAAAACAAAAATTTACTTGTTATCACTCGGCGACGCCTTAATAAAGCGAAAGATATTCGATAAATTCCCTTTACGTAAGGCTGAGAATTTCTAATGACACAGAACAAGTAAGGAACTGAACGTTTGCTTAATAAAGGAAAACTTTGTAAGATAATGAAACAAAGTTAAATCCGAGTTACGTTGAAATTATTATATTTATTTTGTTTATCGGTTATCGTTTTGACCAAAGGATCGACTTTAAGCCCATTGTAACTTTGAGAATAAAGTTATAAGTTTGTAATTTCGGTGAATGAAAGGGTATTTAGTTTAGAAATTGAAAATTTATTGACCCAGGCAAATTAGGAGATAATTTCTGACTATTTAATAGACAAAAGTATATTTTATGTCGATGTATGTATAGTGGTCTTAATAAGGCTTTCGTGACCATACTAACATCTTCAGTTTATTAATAGTTAGCTGGGTCAGGCGGCGATTGCTACCTTGAAAGCTGAATGTTATGTTTGTATTGTGTACATTATGAATTACCTATTTGACATCAAGATACTATATTGACTTGTACATTTTAATAGTATACTTACTGACATAACTTATAAGAATCAACACAATGTAATTTTGAATTGTATAAATTGTTGTCCCTTATTTGACATTAAGGTAAATTATATAGGTATTTATTTACATTTATATAAATTATTAAATTTAAATTACATTTAAAGTAATAGTGAAATTATTGTAAACAGTTAAAGTAAAGCCAACGAAGCGAGAGAAAAAATGCAAACAATGTTTCAGCGGTTCCAAACATTTTCATTTGAAAATTATTACATATCACTTCAAGCGCATTCCAGACAGGAATCAAATTGCTCATAAGATGGCGGACCTGACAGTTTAGAACCGCTGTGCTGACAGCTTTCCTGTACCACGAAATACGTAACGACAGCTGTCGCTCGGCCATTGTAGCGTACGTGTGATAATCGCTAGTTATCGCAACGTAACTCAGTAATGGTCGCTTTGTTTACCTTTTTTCTCTCGTCTCGTTGGCTTTACTTTAGGTTAGTTTACTCACATCATAAATTTGAATGATTTTTTTTTTTATAGCATTTATTATGCTAACTGTTAAGTTCGAAAAACATTGGAAAAAATGAAATGCTCAAGTGAGACTCGAACTCACGACCTTTCGCTTACAGGGCGACTGCTCTGCCAACTGAGCTATTGAGCACCACTTGAATCATTCCAAATTTTCCTTCTCTTTATATCCGTCTATAAGGGCGACGGTGCAGCCATTTACCATCATTCTTACGAACTGTTGGAAACAATGAATGATTTTTCAACCATTTTTAAACATTGAATTTTGATGACTGCGCCCAAATATTTGAATGATTTTTTTTTATAGCCTTTATTATGCTAACTGTTAAGTTCGAAAAACATTGGAAAAAATGAAATGCTCAAGTGAGACTCGAACTCACGACCTTTCGCTTACAGGGCGACTGCTCTGCCAAATCTTAAAAAAGGCAAAAGAAATAAACAAGAATACGACCAAATACTAAGGTAATCTAAAAGAATCAATTCTGACAAAATCTTCCTCTCTCCAAACATGATCTGTGCCCAACAAGGTCCATATATAGTAATCTAATTTTTAACCTAATACTGCATTATGGAATGCAATGAATGCATGGAGTATGTACAGTCAGCATCAGAAAGATGTTGACGAACAGAGTGTTCAAAATAATCTTAATTTAGTCTTTTGACTCCCTTCCAATTGACCAATTGTTCTGATATTTGGTACACACCTTTATTTCGGACAATAGTAACATATAAATCAATAAAGAAGTTTGATTTGCTCTTAATACGAGAGTTTTAAAATCATTTTGAGACTTCATCGTCAAGATATTTTTGACGCTGACAGTATCTCCCTGCTGTAGATTTTCCAAGGATATGTGAATTTGAATGCAATATGTAGTTCTTTATGAAGGGCATTGGCATGTTTTTACAGGGTTGGCAGAGGGATGTAGTGTTTGGACGTACCACTTAAAATACAGTGCATCGAAAAATACCATGATACCATTACATGTTCCACTGACATAACGCTATAACATTAATACGTAAGTGCCCATCAGAGCCTACATTCCAGCATTTCCGTTGTCTAGATCACTATTGGCAAGCAACGCCTAAATACCTCACCGAGGCTGACAAGCATGTTGTACATTCCCTGCGGTTTTGCACCGGATCGTTCCAATTTCGTGGCACATCTGCCACCGCAATCACGTTCTAATTAACTACGTGCTATATACAATTTCGTTATATTTAATGTAGTAGTTTCAGTTAGGTTTTATTTTGAAAGAATAGTAGGTAGTACAGTCGCATCAAAAAGATGTTGACGAAATGATACTCAAAATGATCTTAATTTAAATTTTTGACCCCCTTTGTATTTTATGCTCTCACGCCTAAACCATTGAACCGATTTTGATGAAATTTGGTAGAAGGTGTAGATTAGACCATGAGAAAAGACATAGGCTTATTGGTCGCGATAACCGACATCCACGCGGGCGGAGCCGCGGGCAAAACTAGTACCATATAAATATATAAAACAGTTGGATTTGCTTTTATTACAACAGTTTCAAGATCATAGCTTAAATGGACACAGTATAATCGTAGTTCGTAGCTAAAAACTAATCTTTTTTACTGTCGAGGTAGGAACGACTGGCGTTGAGATCATCTGAAATAATGGATTGTACTCGTATTTTCAAGACTCTGTCCTAGCTTCATGCTATTCTGCAGCATACAATCAATTGCCGAATATAAAAAGAAAACAATATAGAAGCTCATGATATATTTCAGTTGATTCTGAGGAGAGAGGATCAGTACTTTTCCTTGCCTGTACCGGGATTGTAAGAAGAATGCAACGCAAAAAAGAATTCAAATGGTGATGTAAAGAAAAAAGTCGTTGAACCACTTAGTCCTTGATCCAATTGTTATTTTAGATGAATTATGAGATAACAAAACATTCAACTTGAAATGAAACAATCTTGCTCTTCACCTAAAGGTTTAAATAAACTATACTAAAGTCTTTATTCTCGACGCGTCCGCAACTCCGAATCGAAAAGGAATTGATTTGGAATCCGCGCTCAAACCTCCACGCTTACGTGTCTCGCTTCTTTACAAGCCACGTCGAGCGAAATGAGTTTACAGTACGGGAATTTTAACTGTCGTCCAGCACTGTCACCGACTGTACTTGTCTAGTGTCGTATTTTTGAGAAGGCTGTGAGAGAATTTCCTATAAGCACAGCGGCGATTTGACATTATTTTGATATTTGGTGATGTTTAAAAGTAGGAAAAAAGGGAAAGACCTAGGCGCACATATCTGGACCAAATCGGGTAAGCAAATAAAATTATGATTATACAGCCTATGTGGCGTGGCGGTAGTGCACGCGACTGCCACGCAGGAGGCGCGGGTTCGATCCCCGCTCAGTGCAAATATTTGTATGCATGAATATGGCTATTTACATTGGTCTGGGTGTTTCTATGTATAATGTATTATTTACAAAAAAAAAAAGTAAATAAGTATGTTTATCCGCATTCTAGATTCCATAACACAAGCTATAAAAGCTTACCATGGGTCTAGATAGCGTTGTGTAGAATGTTGTGGAATATTTATTTATTTATTTATGATTATGAAAAGTTTTTGAAAAGGGGCAGGTCAGGAGTACCCTAAACCGACGAGCATGCATGAAGAATGTAATGAGAGTGAATGAAGCGAGATTAGTATGTCAGGATCGTACCAAATGGAGATCCGTGATCTCTGCCTACCCCTGTGGGAAACAGGCGTGATTTTATGTGTGTTTAAAAGTAAAAAAGTAAAACTACGATTTTAATTGCCATCAACTTTAAAATGTTAGTCCTTAGTTTGATGACTCCCGTGGCCTTGTGGTGAATCGTTCCTTCTTCTTACAGTCTCGAGTCCTTTGAACGGGGCGTAAAAATACATCTGATGAAGACTTCAAGTTGAGTGCCACTATTGTAACATGCTATGTGTCTGTAATGAGGACCCTATTTTCTGAGACTTTGTCCACAGCTTGATGGTAAGCTGGCTAGGTGAAGTAAAATTGATGTGTACTAAATAAAAAAAAAAAATTATTAAGTGTTTTGTACGTATTTATAAAATGTAATTGTTTCATGTCTATTGTCTAAGTTCAAGTCCCACTTGAGCATTTAATTTTTCCCGGCGTATTCGAAGGTAACTAACTTATCTTTTCGAAAAATCGTTACTACTATTACTCAATTTATGATGAGATGTAAATTTACACGCTCAGAATTTTGTTAATGATCGTTATTAAAATGCAAAACTAGGACTCAAAGGATAGTTTTAAAAATCCAACACACAGGACATAGAGATTGCACTCGGAAATTTTCAAAGTAAACCTCTCTAGACACCGCCATCAAAAATAAAACTCCTCGACCTGAGTTGGACATTTCAGAAATTGGTTATTCAAGCTATCTAGTAGCATTTCCTGGAGCGAGTTCATGTATTATTAATACTATGGCCGTCGCCAGCTCTTTGACCTGAAGTACCAATATATATTTAAAAAAACTCACTTAGCTACAAAGTGAAGAATTCTAGGGATGTTAACATGATTTAAGATATATTCTACATTTCTATGATTCTGTATCACATAACAACAATGAACTTTGCTGTCTGTCTATATTATTCCACAACATTCTACACAACGCTATCTAGACCCATGATAAGCTTTTATAGCTTGTGTTATGGAATCTAGAATGCGGATAAACATACTTATAATCTTTTTTTTGTAAATACATACGTCATATTATACATAAAAATACCCAGACCAATGCTAATAGCCATATTCATGTATACAAATAACTGAGCGGGGATCGAACCCGTGCCTTCAGCGTGACAGTCGCGTGCACTACCGCCACGCCACAGAGGCTGTCATGATATATGTCTGATAAGATTGTTTTCTCACGAACCACGCGTTGTGGTAACAAGTTGAAATTAATATTCAAGCTGCGAAAAAAATCAACCTTTAAGTCTATTTAATAATTGATGCCGTTGATGCAGCATATTTAAACAATCGCCAAGATATCAAAACCATTAGGGTATTTTTCAGTTGAGCTAAAATAACGAAGATTGACTACATCTTAGGTAAAAAAAGTCCGAAAGCCGTTAAGTTACAGGCATTTGATGAGGCTATAAGCTGAAGGTATAGTGTCAATTGTAATACATTTTTAGCCCTCGACGCAAAAACGATGGGGTGTTATTAAGTTTAACGTGTCTGTGTGTGTGTGTCTGTGTGTGTGTGTGTGTGTGTGTGTGTGTGTGTGTGTGTGTGTGTGTGTGTGTGTGTGTGTGTGTGTGTGTGTGTGTGTGTGTGTGTGTGTGTGTGTGTGTGTGTGTGTGTGTGTGTGTGTGTGTGTGTGTGTGTGTCTGTCTGTGGCCTCGTAGCACCCAAACGGATGAACCGATTTCGATGTAGTTTTTTTTGTTTGAAAGGTATAATATTCGGGAGTGTTCTTAGCTATGTTTGAAAAAAATCTCCAAGATTGCCGCCGCCACAACATGTCGGAATACATATTTCTTCATTACTCCCTCAATATGGGTATCAAATGAAAGTGCTTGACAGTTGACTAGTAGTAGATCACTTCAAAAAGTATACAATAAAAATTAAATTAAAAATTTACAAAACCCCCGTGACAAAAACACCTCCAAGAAGTTGAAAATAAATTGAGTTTACCTTTTAACTTTAACGGTTGCCATGTCGGGGGACCTTGAATTGTTCCGATAATATAACGGAGTGCTTAACCAGTTAGGGTCCCCCGACATGGCAACCGTTAAAGTTAAAAGGCAAACTCCATTTATTTTCAACTTCTTGGAGGTGTTTTTGTGACGGGGGTTTTTTAAATTTTTAATTTTAGACCTTTATCTAACCTTCAAGCGACATGAACAATATTGGTATGTTCTACAGTAGAAAATGAAAAATATATCTTCCATAATCCAATAAAAAGCCGCACCTGAAAGAAGAAAATATTCCAAAATAAAGACATATTTTATTTGTTGACAAAAACATTTAACTTTTAAAAGCGCAATATTCAGTAAAATGTCAACCAAAATAATACCACCATTACAAGCATTAAGGGGCCAGATCGTGAAAATCACCGAAAAGAGTGTTACAATTTTTCATATTTAACCTATTTAGATATGATTGATATCAATGATACTTTGTATATATTACAATCAAAGACCAATAATTATGGTATGCTTATATTAAACTCTTAAAACCTAATAGTTGTTATATAATAAACGTCAACAAACGCACAAAATTGAGAAAAAATGCAAAAACATGCCTTCGTATTTTTCAGATTTAACCCAATAAATCAACACAAATTGATAAAAAGAAACACTTTTTGAACACTGAAGAAACCAATAAAATATAGCGTGTACGTTTTTTGTACCTTTAAAAACAAGGACTTCCTCTTTTAAAGCCCTAAAATCTAGATATGTTTTACGTAAATTCTCCATACAGGCTAAGTGAAATAGACTCCAGTTTTTGAGTAAATTCATATTGAAAATAAGTGATTTTAGCAATGAACCGGTATACATTTGAAAGTCAAAGACGTCTTGATAAGGAAAACAAAACTTATTTGATGATATATTTAGTAATCAATCTAATAAATCACTTCAAAGTTACTGAAAAACGCGTAAAATAGTGTCTTTTTTCTGCCATATTTTTTCTCATCGCCCGTCAGTCGCCCACGGGCCTTCGAAGCAGGAGCACGTCTCTTTGGCGCGTGATGACAGTTCATGCATACACAAATAGGCCTACCAAGAAATATATGAAATGAAAAATGGCGCCACCGTCTTCATTAATCATTTGGACGGCTATAAAATAGTATGCATTTTACAGTGACAACCATAGTTCCGATTTTAGCCATTTCACACTTGCGTTGGTACATTTATAGCATAATGTTTTAGATTTTGACATACTTGCTTTAAGGTTTGAACTGTAAAGTTGGGGATATACCTAGTTAAAATATTTTTTGTAGAAACAATATTTTTAGGTTCTGTTGTAATGAAATTATAATTAGATACTAACTTCATGGTCTATTTTATATGATTGTATAGATAAGTATATATGTATATTGTAAAGTAGCTGTTTCCGTACATATTAGTAATAAAAAAAGTTTCGTTGGCTTACTACTCGTGCGAGTTAACATGGCACCTGGCTCAATCAAGTGACGTTTAAAGTACTGACTGCAAAAGAAATTTTGAATTACTATAATAATAATATATAATTTAATATTTTATTAGATAAATTTCTTAAATTCTTTAATATTGATTAAAATAATTAATAGATTTCTGATCGTAAGATTAAAAAATAAACAATATTCATGGCATGTTTTTCTTATAATAAGCTTGTGTTATACTTACATTGTTGTAAAGCTGAAAGTATAACGTATTACAGGTTTATTTAATAAAAACACTGTTGGTGAAACTACTAGAGATTTTTTATTTCTAAAAATGAAATTATTAATATAAATATATTGAGGAAATGTTATCCCAATAAAATATTGTGATTGTTTATCTGTACAATTTTGACATCCTTGTATCGCACCCCTTATTATTAAACCAGGTTAAAGCTATTTTTATCGGAAAGGATATCGGAGATCACAGCAGTGACTAAACATGCCAAATTATAAGAGGACATAATAATTTTATTAGAGTCAGTTCCTTTAGTGGTAGTTTACTGACTAAATTATGACAGTACACGTGCATACTAAGAGGGAAAAAGTCCTATTCATTATTTTTATAATATTATATTGATGGATTAGTTTAGTTTTTACTACGGTGATGATTACCGCCGTTGTAATAAGATTTTATATTGATAATGAGATTTATTGAAAGTGTGGATGCATGTTTGTTAGGTATTTAATCAAACCACATAACGGTAGAACGAATCTGGATGAAATTTGGCAGAGATAGAGTATGAAAAAAAAAGGAATACTTCATAATCAAATCAATTCAATTCAAAAAATCCAAGAAATCCATACTAATATTATAAATGCAGAACATAGTAAATCTGTATGTTATACTATATTGACGAAAACTCAATAAAATAAATCAATATAAATGTTCCAAATGTAACAATAACAAAACTCTACAAAATCTGATATTAAAAACTACGATATTAAAATGTACAACAGTCACTGTGATGCGGACGCTACTGCAGGACGAGAGCGGGGCATCGCGCGGAGAAGTGGGAGGAGGGTTGTTCGCAAGGCCAGGTGCCATGTTAACTCGCACGAGCTGTATGTTATATTAAAGATACTGATTCATATTTAGCAGCATCACTAGAGTCGCCGGAGTCGCGGGTATCAGTTAGTGTGACCACCAGTAGACCTGGTGCACTGTAGTAGAAGCCTTATGTATCGCAATGTCGCAGATACGCAAGAGAGCCGCCTTCGTTGGTACGATCACGTCAATCTGCGTCTGATCGATAAGGAGCGAACGTCCGCGGTAAGACCCATCATGGAGGAGTGGCTAGAGAGGCCACACGGCAGCCTCTCGTACCGGCTGACGCAGGTGATCACCGGACACGGGTGTTTCGGGAGTTACCTGTGTCGGATCCGGAAGGAGCCAACGTCCGAGTGCCATCACTGTGATGCGAGCGAGGACACGGAGCTGCACACGCTGACCGAGTGCCCGGCGTGGGACACGCCGAGGCGGGTCCTAGTGGCGGCTCTGGGGGTGGGAGTCCTCACACTCGCCACGTTGCTCACAGCGATGGTAAGATGCGCGAACGCTTGGGGTGCGGCTGTCTCCTTCTGCGAGCAAGTAATGCTCGAGAAGGAGGCGGCCGGTCGGGTCCGGATCAGACTCCGGGCCCGGGAAGCCCGCGCAGAGCGAAGACGAACCGTCGCAGAACGACCTCCGTCCTCCATGAGCGCTGGCCTGGGGGTGACCGGTGGAGCCGCCTGTCACCCTAGCAGAAGCAGGCCGCGGCGGCGGCGCAAAATGCGCCTCCCCGTAACCGGGGCTAGATGGGGACACTGTGGTCCCCACAACCCGAAGGGGGCCATCTCGATAGAGATGGTCCTGGGTCTGCCGGGGTGCGAGAGATATGCTTTTGGCAATCTCACCTCCGGCAACCAAGGACCCAAGACGGCGTGCGTTTTAGTCGGTTCGAGTCCGACATAACCGCCTCCACCGGCTCCGTGGGGGTGGTATCCGTGGGGATTTTTCGCACGATAAAAAAAAAAAAAAAAAAAAAGGAGCGAACGTCCGAGTGCCATCACTGGGACGCGAGCGACGTCACGGGACTGCACACGCTCACCGAGTGGCCGGCAAGGTGGGAGCTCGTGGCGGCCCTGGGAGTGAGAGTTCTCATCCTCGCCACCTTGCTCACGGCGATAGTCCGCTGTGCGGACGCGTGGGTGGCCAGCGTCTCCTTCTGCGTCCTCCTTTTTTTTTCTTTCTCATGGTCGTGAAGAAGACGGCGGAACGGGAGTGGCGGCGTGAGAGAGAGAGACTTACAGATCACACCACCCGCGTGCGCAGGCAACTCGGGCGTCGGAGGGCAGAGACTGACCTCCGTCCCTCATGAGCGCGGGCTTGGGGCTGACGGATAGAGCCGCCTGTCACCCCAGCAGAAGCAGGCCATGGCGGCGGCGTGCTAAGAAGCGCGCCTCCCCACTCTAGGGCGAGTCCTGGTTGTCCTCCTCCCGAAGAGGGCCAGACCGCAAGGGATGGCCCTGATGGTTAGCCGGGGTGCGAGGAATATGCCTAAGACAACCTCACCTCCGGCCTAGCACCACGACCCTCAGTCGGCGTGCGGTTTTAGTCGGTTCAAGTCCGACATAACCTCCCCACCCGGCTCCGGCAGGGGGGGTATCCGAGAGGATTTCCGCACGAAAAAAAAAAAAGGATATTGAAAATAGATAAAGGATACAGACCATACTAGCCAGTTACGTACAAAAGAAACGATATTTAAAAGCCAGAATTACAAAACTCCGAAGTTCAAACCTGTACGAAATATCAAACTACGAGATACCGAAGATCACATTAGTTTATATTTTATGTATAGAGCGCGCATATTAATCTAAATTTATAGGAGCCGAGCACGACTTCTCGTCGCCTGACGGTAAGATAAAGGCAAAGTGTCAAGAAAGGTGCCGGAGGTGAGGTTGTCATAGACATATCCCTCGCACCCCGGCTGACCCAGGGCCATCCCTTGCGGTCTGGCCCTCCTCAGGAGGGGGGATAACGGTGTCCCCAACTCGCCCCCGGAATGGGGAGGCGCCGCCGCCGTGGCCTGCTTCTGCTGGGGTGACAGGCGGCTCCACCCGTCACCCCCAGGCCCACGCTCATGGGGGACGGAGGTCAGTCAGTGCCCTCCGACGCCCGAACTGCCGGCGCGCGCGGGCGGCGCGATCCGCGAGTCTTTCTCGCTCGCGCCGCCTCTCCCACTCCGCCGTCTCCTTCACGAGCGCGTTAGCTGACACCAACAGTTTGGGGCGTAGACTTCGGAAGTGCTCTCCGAAGTCCCACCGACCGTCGAGTACGAGCCCCAGGTATTTCAACCGGGGCTTGATGTCGATGGGAGTACCTCCTACTGTCAAGCTGGATCCCGGGGGTGGCCTGCGCCGAGGACCATGAAAGAACAAGGCCTCGGATTTGTGCAGAGCCACCTCGAGACCCAGCCGCCGGATCCGATCCACGACTTGAGCAACAGCGGTCGTGGCCCTCTGGGTCGCCTCGCGGTGTGTAGCGCCACTCACCGTCACTAGCGTGTCGTCTGCGTAGCACGTGACGGTGGCACGGAACGCGAGTTCACCGCGAAGCACCCAGTCGTATCCGATGTTCCACAGAAGCGGCCACAGGACCGATCCCTGTGGGACACCGCACGACATCTCACGCCTACCGACGCCGGTCGCACTTGGGTAGATGACGGCCCTCTCCGTCAGGTACGCCCCGACTATGCGGCGGAGGTAGAGAGGCACATCGTGGTACACGAGCGCCTCCCTGATGCAACTCCAGGGCAAGGTGTTGAACGCGTTGGAGATGTCCAAGGAAACCGCCAACATCACCTCGCCCCGGGCAACCGCATCCTCCGCCAGAGTCCTCACACGCATGATGGCATCCACAGTGGAACGCCACCGGCGGAAGCAGTACTGCGTGTCCGCTAAGTCCGGCCCCACTCTAGAGAGGTGCTCGACGAGGCGCTTGGCAATCACTCTTTCCAAGAGCTTGCCCACCTCGTCGAGCAACACTATGGGCCGGTACCCGAGTATTTTCAGTATCCTCAGATATCAACAATTAGGTGTGGGTATGTCCACAGCCTTATTTTGTTCGAAATCTCATAATCTCTGTGAAAAGTATAACATGCTATGTATGACACTGAAACAAAAGACATGCCAATGACGTCACGTAACATAATATGACAGGGATGAATGTATAAGAAGAAAAGAGATACGAAATGTAATTGACAGACGTAATACGTCACAATAAATCATATTACTCAAAAATGCACTCTAACCACAAGGCTTAAAATGGTTTTTTCATCATTGGTAAGACAGTTTTCACTATTATTTTGACTGGTAAAGAGCGTCTTGCAGCCCACTGTGCATCTCGGTGATGTGTGCGTGCACGGCTGCGTCTGTATTTTGACAGATTTTGAGTCGTACGCTCCGCGGACTCGGTCCTTAAGCATCATTTACATAAATAAATAATATGTTGTGCATCTGAAAATGCAGCTATTCGGATGCTATCGGCACCCGACCACTGGCGGCCCACTACCGCCCTCTTTTCTACATCTGAGTATTAAAACAACACGTGACATCCAATATGCATGTTACTATACTCTGCAAAAGCAGCATAAGCCTAGTACACACTTGAATTCATATACTACTGCGTGTAGTTGCAAATTCAACAAAATATGTTGAGACGAAAAATTTGCCCGCATTGCTAAACATTTTCTTGGTTATGTTTTATGTAGTAGCGTATTTTTAGAATATTTAGATTGACAAATTTAGAGCACACCGTCAGATGATAAGCTGGGATGCAGTCCAAAAAACAGTGAAATTAACAGTAAAAATAGAATACGTAATTTTAAGAATGTGTATTTTAAGAATCACATAAGATATTATCTAGAAATGAATTCTGTACCTACCAGTTTTCTAGGCCAACTGCACAACGTGCCTAAAGAAGTTTTCACTCCAGAAAGTCCCAGTAAGACTGAATTATATATAGCTCCCTTGATGACTATTCATAGGTACTTCTACTTATCAAATAATTTAAATTTAATAAAGCGGAGCAACTTTAAGTAAAGTAATTACAGTACTTTTCTTGAAAAACCCTTTGTTTCTCCAAACCTGAAATCTAAAATTTTAGTACCTGTACGAGTGAATTTCTGTTTTATGGTTACTAAAGGTTTTATTACTATTTTATATATAGTATCATACAGTGTACCCTTTGCCTTACAACAAACGTGTGCTTATATTGTAGCGCACGTATAAAATGCAAGCCTTTTAACTTGCGCTGCAACCTGCCAATGCTTTCTATGAGTTTGAATATTGAAATAGTCATGAGTATTTTGTTTTGTAACTACGTATTTTATATTATCGAGGATTAGGGTTAAGAAACTCTAACTATTCTGAAATTTATCTTTCATTCCAATTTATCTGTTCTGAATCATTATAGATTTATTTCTCTGCATCATCCATAACTCATTAAGAGTACTAGATGCTCTACCTGATAGTGATTGCCCTGCCTTTTTTAGTTCTTCTAAGTGACTACAATATGGGGTTTTCAAGAAGGGTATTAGAAGGGTTAGACACTGTAGGTCGGCAGCAGGAATGCAACCATGTTCAGATTTATCCCCACCGCCTATTTCCGCCATCGTTCCACGCGACAGCTGTTCCACACTCACCATCTGGACGCCTAGCGGTCCACAACTGTGCGTTTCTCGAGAAACTTTCTGCCTCGCACAACTAAACTGTGGAATGAACTGTCACCAGCGGTATTTCTGAACCAAGACGACCTTCAAACCTTCAAGAAAAGAGCGTACTCTCATTTAAAAGGAAGGCAACGCACTTGTGACTCCTTTGGTGTTGCGGGTGTCCATGGGCGACGGTGATCGCTTACCACCAGGCCATCCGTCTGCTAGTTTGCCTTCCTATTCCATAAAAAATGTACTTTCCATCAGTATTTTGACTTGGTAAATTGAAAATGACAAAAGAGACTTGACAAGATCAAAGGGATACTATGGGTTTATGAAATTTATTTAATGTTACCTGTGCAAGGTCAAATGGGCCAGATAGTTCTAAAATTCCAAACATCACAACTAAAGAATGTAGCGAAATTCTTAGCTGTTTTTTGATATTATAATATTTTGTTTGCAGATTATGCGTGGCATATTTTATATAAAACCTTGAACATTTATCAAAGTATATGGAATTTAGCAGAATATTTAACGAAAGTATTCTTTGTGTAGTTGCTTGTTATTTTTGAAGTAAAGGAGATACCCCACTTTGGGCCTGAGTGTACAGACATCAAAGCTACCTCAAAAAATTCGTCTATTTTGTGTTATAATTTTGTTTAGACTTCATTACAATCAGCAATGGCCAAGTGCGACAAAAGTTTAAAAATGTGATTTTCATTAATCAACAAGCTTCGTAAACGTTGAATGTAATACTTAATCCGATCTTCGTAAATGCACTATGATTATGCTTGCTTTATCGATTCGATTATGAAATCAAATCGATAACTAATAACTATGAATTTAAAATTCGTGGCTTTATTAAATGATTTCAAAATATCTATGTAGCATCTTTATTTTCGTTATTCAGTTTACTAATCAGAAAGACACCTGTCTCTTTCATAATGGAAGTCAAAATATCGATTGTAAATAATCGTAGTGTATTCAAAGTCTATGTAAATAATCGATCATATAGAATTCATAATAATCTGTAACATCATATGTCATTTTCACTCCTGTCATTGAAAATGTCGCATACGCTTTCCTTCCTTCGGCTCCCTGCTTAGAGTATATCGCTCCCTGAGATCATGTGTTTTGCTGCTTTTACTCTAGTTAACTAAACAGAAAGTCTAATGTGCTTAAAATATAGTTTGATTGGTGACGCTCTTAGGCGCCTTGTGAATTGTATATGATCTTCGAACTAATTGACCCTTGCTTGATTACCGGACACCGTTATTTGCTACATTTGTTGACCTTGGCTTTAAACTGGACTAGACTTTACCACATCGGTTGAAAGCTATCACAATGAGTCTCTGTGTGAATTGTGGAATCGCTACCGATCGGTGCAATATTATAGGCAGACATTTATTGAACGATGCAGGGATACTAGCTTGTATACGTCAATGGGTCGCACCACAAATAGTAAGTACCTATTCGTTATTTCTCGCTCTTTTGAAATTGTTATTATAATTAACGTTAACAAGAGGTGTGATAGCTGCTATAGAATAGAAATAACTACGAGTCTACCTAATCCCGTAGATAATTATGCCAACTTTTGTATATGACAATGTATTTTGACTGATATGTGTAACGTTCATGAAGAACTAGCCTATATGACTAATGGAATATTCAGTGCTTATATTATAACATGATCTCTGTTTAAGGTGAATGCAAATGACATCATTTGCGAATCTTGCTGGATTCAAGCTCAATGTGCATGTTTGGATGAGAACAGACCAGCACAATCACCAGTGGGGCACAGAAAAGTGTGTATTCTGTATGTCATTAAAGTGTGCAGAGAGGTGGATAGAGACCTCCTACAAGAACTGTCAATATCTCAAACGACTTGGTTGTTAAGAGGAAAAATAAAGTCCAGGCCTTGTCCAGGCATATAAGTAGTAGAACTTATTACGTATATATATTAGTTAACAGTTCTTTGAGCGGGAGGAATGCTATATTACAGCATTGCTGTAATTGTTTTGTAGGTAAGAGAACAGTCGGGTGCTGTGCCCACATAATGAGTGTAATATGGTATCTCGGTTGGGCACGGTTCAAAGACAATATAACACCTCCTGCACAGTTTCTTGACAATATTTTAATAAACTATGATGATGCTTAAAAAGGGGAGGAAAGACCTAAGCCCTAGTGTAAGCATTTCTACAACCAAATAGGAAGATTTTTTAAAATAAAATAATCTTTAAAATAATGTTGTTTTATTTTATTACCTACTTATATAATTAATTCTATATTACTACAGCAAACAAGTATGTATACAGCCTTGTGGAAAGTGGTAACCGTAGCAAAAGGATGTCATTCAGATGTTGCCGTCTGAAGTGAAGGTATTGCTTTACCACCTTTAGAGTAAATGTCAGTTGCATATCATAAAACTATAAGGTTTAATATTGTGCAACAAAAAAGTAGCTAAAGCATGTCTTTGCTTCGACATATCAGTTTTATTATTTAGCATATAGTTGACCATTCCACATTAATGACTAAAAATATTAATGACCTGCCCTTTTCTATACTAATAAAACCTGCTAACCTACTTACAAATAAAAGCGATACGCGAATAACTTGTGTAGCTATCACACACAACACAACATAAGACGCTGTTTGACAGCATTATGTATTACAACATAACCTAAAAACCTATGAATAATGCTCGATTTAACAAACTTGGCCATTGTGAATCGTCGTGAAAATTAGGCAAACAAAATGTCCTTAGATGGTCTAAATATTGCCTAATTTTCAACCGTGTACATGCGGGCCCAAGATTGTATGAGAGTCGGGGTTGTCCTTTTAAAAGCTTTTACACACTTACATGAGGTCAGTAGAGATTTTGATTATTGAGCTTTGACGATTTGCACATAAAAGGACACTTTTTTTATATATTCTGCTGGAACAAGATTTAGCACTAGCTTTTAACTTTTAGCTCACTTTCATTTTATTTTTTGTTACGTTTAGGTATATCTTTTGCTCTCAAAGGAAGATATACATATTTTACTAACTTCAATTTTAATTTTGAGTTATTGTAACTAAAAATATCTAGTCACTCACGAGTACATAGAGCACCTTGCCGTCGTAATTAGAACCTACTGAGAATTTCCCAATATATGCGAACCTGTGACCCTTTGGAACATGCTCCTATTATGCCACTAAGTAGTGGAAGTATTTCCCAATGATATTGGAAAACCAGTTGTGAAAAAATTTAAGCGACTAGCCTTTACCCGCGGCTACGCCCGCGTGGATGGCAGTTCTCGGCAATTGTTTGAATTTTTCTAACCTTTAAGCCTTCCCTAGACCCCTACGAACATTTCAAGACCAAGATAAGATAAATTCGTTCAGCCGTTTTCGAGACTAACGAACAGCAAATTGATTTTTATACATAGATAGATTTTCCAGATCAAAATAAAACTAATAGGTGTGATTCAGATAAAAAAATATAACTATCGGACGATATTTCTCATTTTTATCCATTGTGGCAATTACAAACGAATGCCGTGCCAAAAATCCCCACTTCATCGTGCTTAAAGAAAATGGCCAGCATTTTTTGAAAAATAAACCAGCGCAATGCATCATGAATTCTTTCAGGATATGGTGAACGGAAGAATTTTCAATATGCTCTCTACTACACTTTGTCGAACGGCGGACCAGATATGTGACGGGGAAAGTGTACCTACCAGGCACGTTATAACATTACCTATTTGACATTCTTTATAGTTGCCGCGGTAGCCTAGTGGTATGGGTAATGGACTGCTGAGACGAGGTCTCGGGTTCGATCCCAGGTCTACCATGGCACACACCAATGACTATTCGATGCTTTTTGAAGTTATGTGTGTATTTATCGCAGGTTTATAAGTGCCCGGTTAATGGCAATAGGCTCGCCACCTATTACATTGGGACTTAAAGATAAACTGGCGGAATGTGGGTGCTAGCACCTCTGCCTACCCCTTCAGGGAATACGGGCGTGAGTTTATGTTATGTTATGTTGTTGGATTATCACCCCAGTAATAGTCAGTCGTCATAAATATTATTGACGACGAAGTCTCAAAATGATCTTAAAACTGTCGTACCCGTACTTGTACTCCACCGTTGCCTTAAAGACGAATAAAATATAGAAGGGAAATTTGAATCATATCGGGTGTGTCTCGGTAGCCGAGTTGGTCAAGGCATTCCCCCTGTAAGGGAAAGATCGCAGGTTCGAGTCCCGCCCGAGAAATTTCATTTTTCCCTATGTATTCGGTCTCGTATTAAGAGCAAATCAAACTATTTTATTGATTTAAATGGTATTAATGTCCAAACTAAAGCTGTATACCAAATATCAAAACAATCAGTTAAATGGGTAAAAAAACGATATTAAGATCATTTTGATTAGGTACTTTTTACGTCAACATCTTTCTGATGCTGACTGTACTTAGTAACTAAATTTAAGATTTAGGTAAGTATGATTGGTCAAGTCTGAAAATGCTTTCGACTCGTAAAGCGGGTTTTGTATTCATTCATTCAGCATTCCCCCTGTAAAGGAAAGGTCACGGGTTCAAGCCCCGCCTGAGCAATTATTTTTTCCTGATGTAATCGATCTGTTGGTAAACTTGATAGTGGCAATTATTAGTATTCCCGTTAACCCTTCTAGTTAATTTACTTTGCTTGAAAGGGTCAGGATTCGAACCCGGGAGCTACCCGCATTTGTACAAGCGTGCGTGAATAAGCATCTGATGAGGCTGTCAAGGTTACCATCCGCTGAAGTGAAATCAAATTGATGTGTCGTATATAAAAAAATCTCCGCACCGAACGATAGATTCATAAAATTTAGCTACGCAGTGAACGTGCTAATAAATGAAACTTTGGTTTTATCCATTCTACTCCTAGTGAAGTGCTGGCTTGGCGTCGTGGAGAGAGACATGCGGTGTCACTATCTTGGACACCCAAGATCGTGCGAAGTGGAGGAGGAAGAGCTGGAAGGCGGCAAGCTCCGAGGGCACCGTGGCCTCGGATGCAATCAGGACTAACGTCTTTATGTAGATGATGATGACTCCTTGTGAAGTGTCAAGGCAGTGGATACGGCCAAGTGTTCTGTACCTGTTAAGTACTCGACGCTATGTACACATGTATCGAGCACTCGGCCGGATGCACTATCTCGTCACTCCACTCGTACGTAAGGCATAAAGCTCTAGAAAAGGCACAATTATCTGATCCCAGATTCAAGAAAGTCTTTATGTTGTGTTCAGTCGCTCTCATTAAGCAGAGCATTGGACTGTGTACATTTTCTTAGCCCTCCTGTAATTACTGAGAAAAAATTGTATTCTTTGTGTAACTTGTCTAGACGTTAGGTTACCTTTTCTTACTAAAAAAAAAGGTTACTCTTTACTCCGTTACCTTTTCTTACTAAAAAAACAGGTTACTCTTTACTCTAGACTTTCTGGAGGTCTTAGGTACGAAATCCGATACATACACAGAAACATCATTACAAATAGATTTTTAAAGCAATTAATATGCTAATTATTCAAATTGATTAAGATAGGTAAAACTAATCAGCTCAGGTGGGACTCGAACCAGAAATCTCTGCCTGCTCTGACCAATAAGCCACTGAGTACGTACGAGTATCTGAAGATAGCTCCCACTATCGTCCCAAGGCTAATAGAGGATCATTTGGATACAGGCGATACTCGGTGACTCAGTGGTTTGAGCATTTACTGTGTAAAGAATGATCGCGGGTTCAAAACCCGCCTGAGCTAATTAAATTTTTCTTTTCTTAATCAAATTGCAAATAAAAATATACAGATCGCCAAATACCGTCAAATGTTCTTTTTTTTA
Source organism: Eilema sororculum (assembly GCA_914829495.1). Lineage (NCBI taxonomy): Eukaryota > Metazoa > Arthropoda > Insecta > Lepidoptera > Erebidae > Eilema > Eilema sororculum. The sequence goes on along the minus strand of OU618538.1, from coordinate 24,445,272 downwards.
GTGCGGAAATCCCCTCGGATACCTCCCCCGCCGGAGCCGGAAGGGGATATTATGTCGGACTCGAACCGATTAAAACCGCACGCGGACTGAGGGGTTGTGTTCGTGGTGCTAGGCCGGAGGTGAGGCTGTCTTCGACATATCCCTCGCACCCCGGCTGACCCAGGGCCATCCTCGGGAGGGGGGACAACGGTATCCCCGAAACAATGTTCGGTAGTAAATATTTTCTAACTAATATCACAGAATAAATAAAATATTTAAGTAAGCGAACAAGCGTTACAAGCGTTTACAAAACGAAATACTAAACGTAAATAGACAAGCGTAAAGTTCTAAATTTTCATTTGTTCATGGAATATATGAAGTTATTGGGCTAGAAATTGTTTGTTAAACTTAGCTGTGCGCTCTCCTGAGGCGGCGGAAATGAGTTTTGGACTCGCTCTCCCGTTCAGACGTGTGCTTCCTTCACGTTTTTTCTGATGTATTAACTTCATAATAGGAATTATTGGGTTGTGGTCGGTTGACCGCGATGTAAGCGCGACTTTTGTGACATAGGTACTAATTTTTTTACACTTTATTCAAAACGACTCGATGACAAAATATATTACGTGTGTGGGTGTTATTCTAATCATATTCTGTCCTCCATGGTGTTACAGTAAAAGCTACAGTAAATATAGAAGTTACGGCTGCCCGCCCAATAAAATTCAGCGTTGTAGGACCTGATCCACTGTCTATTTTTTTTTAAATTGTTTTTGGATTTGTTATACTTTTTCAGTCTTTATTGTATTACATTCATACATATAGTTATCACACGCCTTTATTTCCGAAGGGTTAGGTAGAGATGAATTGACACCCACATTTCACCAATCAATATAGTATTCATAAAAACATAACATAAACTCACGCCTGTATTCCTCGAAGGGGTAGGCAGAGGTGCTAGCACCCATATTTCACCAGTTTATGTTTAGGTCCGAATGTAATAGGTGGCGAGCCTATTGCCATTAACCGAGTACTTATGTAGTATTCAGACCCGCGTTATAAGGAGTGAGCCTACAGCCGTATTCCGGCAATATTGTATTAGTAGTATTAACATGTATGCCTGAACACTGAAAAATGTATGAGTAGGTACTAATATTATATGATGAAGTCAGTCACTTGAAACTGAAGACTTTGCAAGTAGTCTCCACAATGCAATAGGCGTGTGAGTTAGATGAACTAATGCTCAATGAGCTACCTTTATAGCAAAACTAAAACAATATCTCATAGATGTGCAGCAGCTGTTCAACATATTGATACTAGTGAGAAATCGTTCATTTGAATTATGGAATGTGAAAGTTTAAAAGTTGGTACGTATCATGAGAGCTAGTATGGACTAGCTCTCATGATACGTACCAACTTTTAAACTTTCACGTTCCATGCAGGAATTACTCTGTTCATACTCGTATACTTAGATGAATATTTCAGAAACTTCTGGTTAAAATAGCACGAAATTATGCTATGATGTGATAGTTGATAAAGGAGACTGAAATGATTACATACAATCTTGGGCCTAGTTGTAAGAAGATGAAAGTGGTGTCAATTAATAGCTTATATATTATCAACCTTTCACTGAAAATTCTGCGGATTTTGTCAATCTGAGAACAGAGATATAAGAGATTATGTAAAAGTGAGGTTATGTTACAATCTTTATCTAACAGCTGATTCCTGAAGTGCAAAATGTGTTCTTTTGCACTAATAGTTATCATATTTACTAGAAAATGTTTGAAAAATCATATGAATGAACGTCAACGACTTCAAGCGATAGGTAGGTAACAGGTAAGGAGATAGAGAAAGGATGTCTAAAATAAAATAAAAAATCATTGAATATAGTGTTTTATTCACCTTCTATTAAACACATTTTACATTTTAGGATCCTGCCAGGCTGGTAGCTGGTTAGATGAGGTTACAGGTATTTACTTACAGACTGAGGTGCAAGCCATTGCCGAATCACTGACAGAATTGTTTCATCGTGTAAGGGCCGTCGGCCCAGTGTATTGCAGTGACCAGTGGATATACGACATACACACAGCGATCCATAGTTTCAATAATATCCAATCCACAAGCTGGCGGTAAAATGCAAAATAACAATGCCAAGTCAAACGTGTGAGCGATCTTCGGTGTCGAAGGTGAAGGGTGTGAAAGCAAGGGTCGTACAAGGTAGGCAGGGTCAGAATCCGTAAAATACAAAGCAGTTGTCGTAGAAAATGACGAATAATCGGGAAAGCACTCAAAACGCATCGGAAAACACGAAACGATGAGCAAACAAAAACAGTCAGTAACTGTCTAGTGTCAATGTTAGTCAGCTACCATGTCAGTGACATAGACTACAAATATAAGAGAGATTTGAATCGATATGAAATCGATGATCATTAATATTGGTTTTTCAGTAATTAATTGATATTTAATTTAATAATATGACTGTAATTATATGCACTATAATGCATGTGGGTATATATAGTGCATTTAATTACTTTGAGTTAATTATTTACAGCAAATATTTTAGTGTAATCGATTACTCAATTCGACTCGTCTTCTCACGAAAACTATTTTCTCATATTTCTCCGCATCCAGATTGAGAATTGAGGTGATTTTTCATATTCTAAGATAGAAAAATATGACTAATTTTTTAGATCATATCTCAACTTATTACATTTGGGCCCACGATTTTCCATCTCCTTTTGATCCCGTTCCCGCTTCCCATTGGAACCTATTCCTAGGATAAAAAAAAGCATAGATATATGTTATTCAAGACGAATCTTTCTATGTACCAATAAATTTGACGTTACTGTCTGTCTACCTGTTTGTGGCATCATAGCTCACGAGCGGATGAAGCTTTCTGCCTCGCACAACTGAACTGTGGAATGAACTGTCACCAGCGGTATTTCCGAACCAATACGACCTTCAAACCTTCAAGAAAAGAGCGTACTCTCTTCTGATAGGAAGGCAACGTACTTGTGACTCCTCCGGTTTTGCGGGTGTCCATGGGTGGCAGTGATTGCTTACCATTTGGCGATCCCCCTGATCGTTTGCTTCCCTATTCCATAAAAAAAGCTATTTCAGTTTAGTTTTTTTTTTGTAATAAATGTGACATATGTGCAAGTGTCGATGAAAATCGATTGAGTCATTTAAACGTTAAGGGGGTTAAAGTGGGAATGGGGATTATCGTTTTTTTTTTTAATATTAATTATGTTATGTATTTCTTCCGGGAAGATCGTTGGATCGCATAGTTCGATTAATCGCCTGTAGAGAATTCAAAAATCCTCATTCTTCGAACTACGAGCTGTCATAATTTGAAGGTGCACACTGTTCGATCCATCTAACGAACAGGGGTAGCTAGTTTAAAAAGGCTGGTGACACATAAATAACTTTTATATTGGCCCCAATAAGCCTGTGCTATAAACGTCATCGGCTTGCAAACGATGCCGCCGGGAGAATGTGCTCCCGGTATCAGCTGCTGTTATGGGTGTGGACCAAAGCATTAACGGGGGCGGGATAGGAAATGCTATCTACTTCTTCATTTTTCGAATCTTACTCTCGGTTGCAAATTGCCCTCCTCAACCTACTTTCGAAATCCAAAATCCATCCGAGTCCGTCCCTTTCTCAATTTTCCTTACAAAGTGCTGTTCATGAGAATTTTTCAACAAGAAAGAGATCTATCGCTCAATGCTTATACTTCAGTATACAACATTATATACAGGTTGATATTGTAAAATAAGGTTAGCTACTAAGCTCAATCGTATTCATTATCCACATAAAGACGTTAGTCCTGATTGCATCCGAGGCCACGGTGCCCTCGGAGCTCAGGGTCCGCCTTCAGGCTCTTCCTCCTCCACTTCGCACGATCTTGGGCGTCCGAGGTAGTGAGACCGTCATGTAAACGTCATTCTCCACGAAGCTCAATCGTATAATCTTGTAAAATGCAACACACAACAAATGAACATCAGCGCAGGCAAAAACCTTTTTAATATTTTATCGAAAATAACGTTAACTTTTACGAATTAACGGTAACTTCATTGTGTCCATATTGCAATCAATATTATACTTCCAAACACAAAAAGAAAATACGTCATGCTACAGACATAAAATTTATTTCTTAATGGAATGTAGTTAATGTTTTATTTCATATCAATTTTAAATATACCCTTTATCGATTTATATACATGATGGGTGTCCCAGAATATATTATATTACTTATATACTATCTGTTGCTTACGGCTCCACCCACGTGGAATTCTGCTCCCGTTGATACGGCACCAGACGCTCTCTCCCCAGCTTCCCCTTCGCAAAGAAAACCTACACCGGAGCCTCGTCTGTTAATTAGCAGCTGTACCAGCTTGCAGGAGAAGCCAGCCTTGAACGGTCTTAGAACACATCCTAGCTTTAAATCTGATCTACAAACCAAATAACGTTTAGCACAAAATAGATTTAATATTGATCTCCAGTTTGAACATTATTAACAGAACATTTGTCAACCACTTCAATAATATACACAACTATGTACTCGCAAATGTATAAGTGGTAGGGTATACTATATATATACATATATGTAGGAATAAACACTGTCACCCTGTATACTCACTATCAAATTGTATAAGACAAAGTTCCAAATCGTGTTTGTGTTACCGTTGAACTGTCATACATTGGTGTGTTTATTTAGGAGCTCGTATACATAAACATACACTCTAAAATATACGTAATATTATGCTACGTAATTCTAGAATATAAATCAAATTTATTAGTGTAATAAATCAGCTTGTTAATTCGTCTGAGGCTCTGTTTACAACATCGCAAACAAGTCTGATAAAAGTCACCTTGCGTGTTAATGAAAAATGTTTTTGTTAGCAAAATGTTATCGGTGACACAAGTTCACAGACTTCATTATTCTCCACACAATTAGTTTAGATTTACATACATACATTACTCAATCCTATAAATCCCTGAAGGAGTAGGCAGAGGAATATTAGCACCCCCATTTCGCCAACTATGATAATCGATTCCACGTAATAGGGGATGACGTAAAGCGGGCATTTATTTGTGGGTAGATTTACGTGTAGTCATCAAAACTTGGGCTGGACATAATTTGATAAAGAGTATCGCAAGATAATCTTGTGAAAAGCACCCCCATAGTTTGGGTTTCTAAACTATGACCAAATGATTTAGATTTTGAACGATTTATTTGAATGAATTTTATAGCAATAAGTATGCTAACTAGCTATACAAATTGAATACATACGGAAAAATGATTATTCTAGGGCGGGACTCGAACCGGCGATCTTTCCCTTACAAGGGAACGCCTTAGCCAATTAGGCTATCGAGAAGATTAGAGAGAAGATTATTTTTCTCTATGTATTCGATTTGTATAGTTAGCATACTGAATGCTATAAAATTTAAAAATTTAGGCGGAGTTATCAAAAATCACAGTATTTTAATATCACTACATCTGTTTTCCTTCGAGTAGTAAACAATGAATCGGCTGCACATAGATTATGCCAAGTTAATTCCGTTAAAACAATTTTAATCGGCTGATTGCAAAATTTCATTCATATTATTCAAAAACTTCTTAAGTTCCTTCGGAAATTTGTTTGGAAGTATTTCAATAAACGTCATTACACTAATTGGAAGAGTACGGTAGACAGTTTTAACAGATTAAAGAAATTCTTAACTTTGTTCTCAATATTATTCTGCTTTAATTGAAAAAATACTTAGATATTTTGGTAAAAAATATCATTTAACGTTCATTTTATTTGTCTATTCTACCCCATTACTTTAGGTAAGCACCTAAAATCATCATATTTTTCTTAATTACATTCAGGCCCACCTGTTGGGATACTCTATTGAGGCCTTCGAGCATGTTGTTTAAGTCTTCCAGCGATTCTGCCATGATCAATATCATCGGCAAACCAAAGGTGAGTGATATACTCGCCGTTTATGTTGATGCCCCGTCCTTTCCAGTTCAGTAGCTTGAAGACGTCTTCCAAGGCAGTGGTAAACAGTTTCGGAGAGATAACGTCTCCCTGTCTAACGCCCCTCTTTTCAGTGGGATTGGCTTCGTGCTCTGTTCCTGTACTCGGACCGACATAGTGGCGTTCTGGTATAAACATTTCAAAACTTCGATATACCGGTGATCTATCTGGCACCACTGGAGAGACTGTAACACGGCCCATATTTAGATCGAATCGAAGGCTTTCTCATAATCCACGAATCCTAAGCAGAGAGGCCGGTTATACTCTTTGGTCTTCTGTATAACCTGTCGCAGCGTGTGGATGTGGTCTATGGTACTGTAGCCTTTTCGGAACCCGGCTTGTTCGAGAGGTTGGAAGTCAAAGAACCTGTTGGCGAGACGGTTCTAATAACCCTCGAGAACAGCTTGTAAATGTGACTCAGGAGCATGATGGGCCTATAATTCTTCAACAATGTATTATCGCCTTTCTTGAGGAAAAGGACCACCACGCCCTCGTTCCACGCTTCCGGCGTCATGCCTTCGTGTAGGACGGAATTAAAGAGCCCCTGAAGGACCTTTAGTACCGGCGTTCCGCCCGCTTTCAGAAGCTCTGCTGTAATTCCGTCCTCACCCACCGCTTTGTTATTTTTTAGCTGTTTGAGGGCCATTTTTATCTCGTACAGGCTGATGTCCGGCATGTCTTCGGTATAATGTCGGGTAAGCTTGGCTCTAGGATCTTCAACCATGCCCGCGGGCTGTTTAACTGATGTATATAGCTGCCCATAAAACCTTTCGACCTCTCTAAGTACCTCTACCGTTGTCGTTGCCACGCCGCCATCCTCCGTCTTCAGCTTCGTCAACCGGCTTTGTCCAACGGACGCATTCCTTGCAAACACTTTGGAGACTTTGTTTCGCACTATCGTCTCCTTAATATTTTTAGTATTATAGGATCGAATGTCATGTCGCAAGGATTTCTGTGTGCGTCTTTTTAGCCGCCTATGTGTGTCAGCATCAACGGAGGTCTGTAGGGGCATAGATCGACGTTTGGCCATGAGATCAAGGGTCTGGGTCGAGATCTTCTGAGGTTTTTGTTTAGGGCGAGACCTAAAGAATTTAGATCCCACCGTTTGGATAGCTTCTACCAGCGCGTTGTTTACCTCGTCCACTGAAACGCGATCCTATAGACAATCGAAACGATTGGATAGTTCAAGTAGAAAGCTCTCGGAGTCCTGGACATCGGCATGTGACGGTCTGAGTGTTGACTTCATCAGACTTGACCTTCCTAGTCTAGGGTTAATATTCAATGTATCCCTTAGGATACGGTGATCGCTACCGGTTTTTACACGACTGATCACAGAGACATCATTGAATATTTGCCTCTTCGTCGTCAAGATGTAGCCAATCTCATACGCCAGGTCCACTTTCACTGGGGCGGTTTTTTGAAGAAAGAGTTCATCGCGAAGAGACCTTCTTTCTCCACAAAGTCCGCCAGCATGTGGCCCCGGTCATTCCGCTGCCTATATCCAAAAGGCTCCACTCTCAACTCCCCGTCGGTTCGTTTGCCCACTCTCGCGTTGCAGTCCCCCATAACAACAGTGAAATAGGTTTTGGAAGCATGTATGGCCCTACTTATGTCCTCATATATTTCCTCAACCTCTTCATCGGAGTATGACTTGGTGGGCATGTATACCTGGATGACCTTCAACGAGTATCTTTTGAATACTCTGAATATCAGGTTTACCACCCGACTAAGCAGGCCACGGCGCTTCTCAGCGCGCCTCCCCATTCCGGGGGTGAGTCGGGGACATCGTTGTCCCCCCTCCCGAGGAGGGCTAGACCGTAAGGGATAGCCCTGGGTCAGCCGGGGTGCGAGGGATATGTCGATGACAACCTCACCTCCGGCCTAGCACCACGACCCACAGTCGGCGTACGAGTCCGACATAACCTCCCCTTCCAGCTCCGGCAGGGGGGTATCCGAGGGGATTTCCGCACGGAAAAAAAAAAGGTATACCACCCGACTCGAGATACTCTCGATGGATATGACGTTGTTAATAAGGGACCTGTGGACGAGGAACCCCACACCATGCAGTGACTTTCTGTCACCCTCCCGGTGGTAGAGTAGGTGGCCGGACTTCAGGGTTGTCGTGCCTTCCCCCGCTCTTCGCATTTCGGACAATTCCTCTTCCACCTCGAACAGCTTCTCGTCAGTCCTCATCGTGCTAACGTTGTGCGTTACCAGGGCCAGTTTCCGTTTGGGGTGGTAGCCGAATCTCTGCCGGTGATTCTTCGCACCCCCTGCCCCGCCGTTACCATGACCGCTACCGGAGCCAGGAATAGCGGGACTGCCGGGGACTAGGGGCCTGGTCTTATTCTGTCTATCCATTGGAGGTTTTGCCGTACTCGCCACGTTTGGCAGACGGGTTGGCGAGCGCGATATTAAGTGAGGATGTATCACAAAAAACGCCGCTACCCATCCTTTGGTGTTCCCTTAGTCGCCTCTTACGACAACCACAAGAAGAGAGGGAGTGGTCCTATTCTATGCCGGAAACCACACGGCCAATGTTTGTAGTACGGTAAATATATTTTAATTCATCCTAAGAACTCTGTAATTTTATATAGATCTTTAATTAATAACATATTAACTTTTGTGATTTTGTGTCTTCACCGGTCACAAAATTTTATGTGACAAAGTTAGTGAATTATAGTATTAGTTAATTTTGTATGTTGTAGTTTTCATAATAAAAGCTTTAAGCATAGCAATATCTTCTTCTTCTAATTTCATAAAATCTCTATAAACAACTTAATTATAAACACAAGTCGTTTTGGAACAAAAAACTGTAGCCTATCTAAATTGCTAATGTATGGCCATTGGATACACTCTTAGAATATTAGCAGATGCAATAATTTGTACCAGGTCGGAACTGCCGTCTGCCTGGTGTGAATTTACATAGCTAATGAACGAATGAAATGCAAAGATGATTTTCATAAGTACGGATTATTAAGAGGAGTTCACAATACAGACATGAGGCCCGTGCTTCCTGTTTACAATAAGTGTGAAAATAATTTATGTTTTGAAATTTCCCTTGAATTGTTGTAAAAATATTCTATTGTATGCATTGAGTATGGTTTTTATAAAACTGATTAACTGTTATGGTAAGCGGACACAGTAAAATAAAAATAAAAACAACATTAGAGACCACAAATGTAAAAAATAAATAGACATTTGGTAGCAGAACGTCTCATTCCCAAACTCGTCATGCTGTTTCAGATGGTCCCATTCCTAGGTGGTCTTATTTCCAGATCGTCCCATTCCCAGATGGTCCCAGGGATGGATTCTTTTTCTTTTACTGCGTCACAAGCTGGCAAGCTTCGATCACTTCGTGTATATACCTACTCTACAAATTACGGGATGATTTTAGCTAGCCTCGTTTAGTCTTGCAGAATTCTTGTATAAACAGTTTTAATATTTCAAGAACCTGCTTTTAATGCCACCTAATGCGTTCAATTCTAAATGTAAATAATTTAGGGACCTCGAAAAACATCGGAAAAAATTAAACGCTCAAGTGAGACTTGAACTCACAACCTTTCCCTTACAGGGGGAATGCTCTTCCAAATGAGCTTGAGCTATAGAGGAATCAGGTGTGGCTCAATAGCTCAGTTGGAAGAGCATTCCGCCTGTAAGGGAAAGGTCGTGAGTTCAAGTCTCACTTGAGCGTTTCATTTTTTCCGATGTTTTTCGAACTTTAAAGTTAGCATTAAAATGCTATATAAAAATCAGTCAAATTTAGTGACCTATTCAAACACAAACGTGAAATCTGTTCAGGCGTAGTGACATTTGACAGTTAGTGTGGTGTAGAGGTAGAATATTCTACTACTAAATTTAAGTCTGTAGGTTCATTTGAATGAAATTTTTATAGCATTTATTATGCTTAACTTTTAAATTCAAAGTACACCGGGAAAAAGAAGCGCTCAAGCGGGACTTGAACCCACGAGATAGCTCAGTTGGAAGAGCATTCCCCCTGTAAGGAAGAGGACGTGGGTTCAAGTCCCACTTTAGCACTTCTTTTTCCCGATGTATTTCGAATCTGTAGGTTCTATTCTCACTCATGGCAAATATTATAGTCTGTACTAAAGTGGTCCCTCACCTCCAGCCTAGCACGCCGACCCTCAGTCGGTGTGCGGTTTTAGTCGGTTCGAGTCCGACATAACCTCCCATACAGGCACCGGCGGGGGTACCCTAGGGGATTTCCGCACGAAATACCTATATTTGTATTCATCTACGTATTTTATTCGTATTCTAAAACTTATATTAGCTTGTCCAGCTATATTATATTTACTTTTAGCATAGATATTGCTGTATAGAATGAATATTACTATTATACACCAGTACACAGAGTTTTCACTGACATATGGTGAGAAAAGAAAAAATAACTACTCAATCCATCCACCCGAAGGGGGCCATCTCGAAAGACATGGTCTTTCGTCTGCCGGGGTGCGAGAGATATGTTCCCTGCATTCTTACCTATGGCAACCAAAGACCCAAAGACGGCGTGCGTTTTAGTCGGTTCGAGTTCGACATAACCACCTCCACCGGCTCCGGGGGGTTGGTATCCGTCGGGATTTTTAGCACTATAAAAAAAGAATTGTATCCTGAACACAGTGTACACTCCTCTTAAGCCAAGATTTCTTGCACTTAATAACCGCAGCGTTCTTGTGCTCTAATTAAAGCGTTACTGTAGCGATGCGATGTCTGCAATTTATTTGCAAGTCCCGGGATTAGTAATTCAAATTGTTCATTGAAAACTTTCTGATTTACAAGCAGGCGTGTTTACGTTTGTAGTTAACTGTTTTGTGTTAACAGATGTGGTAGACTATTTGAATATTTGATGTGCTCCTGTTTGTATGTATACCTAAAGACGTAAGCAAAGGTTTCTTGCTAACTATTCTTAGTGCGGTTCACCTAATAGATACCATGTTTTATATGGAAGGCATTGAGACCACGGACTGACTTTTATTCGTCTTGTCACAATATATTATGTAGGTAACAATTAGTAAATAGAAACTCCATAGATATAATTCACCACAATTCTTCTTTCAATTCTTTGTCTTCTACACTGACGGCACAGAAACTCTGTCGTCTTACAGAGTCATTCCTCTGGTATTGCACACGTCCTTAGGCCACGGTAACCATTTTCCATCAGGTGGACCTTGTTATAAAATAAACTTCTGTCTTACACTTCAATAGGCGTGACTATATTTCAAGATTATCTACAGAACATGATACTTAATATAGATGTCAATTATTATTTTTTGCTAGTTCGGTAACCACAAATTCCTCTTTACTTTAACTCCCATGTCCACGTTTATGACATGACGTACATTATGTAAACAAACACTTACGTATTCCATCTATATCCCACATTAGGCTAGTTACGCCCCAAGTTCCGTATATCCTACCCGACAAGTTGTCAAGTATCCAAAACTATGATGTTGTAAATCGACGGAGTGAGTCAAGTCCAATCAACAATGATAAGACTCATGATTAGGGCCCAGCATTCGCGCCACGTGTTGATAATCAAGAAAGTTGGCCGAGACGACGTCAGGGAGACGTGACGCCCATTCAGCCAATATGGCACGTGACAGACGACTCAGACTAGTTAATATACTGACAGGACAAATAGAACAGAGGTTTTGTGCCTACGGGCTTGCGAGCTACATGAGGTCGCCGATATTCATTATGTTGTCGCCCATTTGTCATGTGATTCATGGCTAATGGTACACTGAAATTTATGGGGATGGTAAGCTTATTGATATATACGGAGATTTAAAGATATATTATACTATCGTTCCTCACTGTCTTTCAACGTTCATAGCTATCAAAGTTTAATTTGTTGCCGAATTATTTATTGATATTTACTTTTAATTATAATTATTATAAAAGTTTAACAACTGCTATTAATTAGTAATATTGCGTGTTGTTCATATACGTGTTGTAGGTACTTGCGTACTAACTAGATTCACAAGGAGTCCAACAAAATCAAATTGAAAAAAATTGTACACACGAATCTCCAACTCAGGTTTAACATTGGCAGAAGTTGTCGACATAATAAAATTGATATTGGTTGTCATTCCCAGAAATTGAGTAAAAAATACTTCTGCTTTAAAAATTTATAAATAAATGGTACTTAATGTCATTTTGGTTTAGGACAGGAACGAGTTAATATTATTGTATTCCTTCGATATCGAACTTCAACTAGGCTAATCACACCGACTAATTTACCGACATACACACTTTGTATTTTCTTTTTACTAAATACAAAAGGTACCTATATAAATTCTGACCAGGACTCCAGTCCAACAAGGAAAACGTTTGTAGCAAAAAATTGCTTACTAAAATCAATTAATAAACCCCTGTAAATCTAATCAACTTTTTCACGCTACTTATCTGTCTATCTCATCTCATTGGCAAACTTAATCCTCAACATTACCGAATTACTGCGACGGTCTGCGTTGCATTATAACTTGGTAGTTGAGGCGTGCGTACGTAAACTCAGATTTATTAATGTAAGATCCTTCAGTCATTCGGTAGAAACTTGCGTAAACCTCCCAATATCACTAAGTTTATCTAGTCCTCAAATTATATGCTTAGATGTTGGCAATTTTATTTTACACTAGCTTTTGCCCACGGCTCCGCCCGCGTGGATGTCGGTTATCGCGACCAAATATAGCCTATGTCCTTTCTCATGGTCTAATCTACCCCTACACCAAATTTCTTAAAAATCGGTACAGTGGTTTAGGCGTGAAAGCGTAACATACAGACAGATAGACAGACAGACAGACAGACAGACAGACAGAGTTACTTTCGCATTTATAATATTAGTTTGGATTGGTCTGGTCGTGCCTCGGAGAGCACTATAAACCGTCGGTCCTGGTTGCCTTACGAACATCTATGTCAGTAATTACGGGTAGTTGGAGCCCTAAGAGTCTCACAACTAGTCTAACCACAATGCTTCGATATCCCCTTTGAGTTGCGCCTTCACAGGAAATATCGAAGTGTAGCCAAATTCGCAATTATACTAGTAAAAGCGGACTACAGACTCCAAGTTGAAAAGGCTTCGAATGCGACTAGGATTACTGCTAGGATGAAAAAGATGTCAGCTATTTTATTTGGATTGTAGCTATTAGCGAGAGAAAAAGATACGACATGCGTGTAAATGGTTGCACTGCCAGGTATGCCAAAGACCATATGAGGTGGAGGAGCGAAAGCTGGGTTTCAATGTAACTAGGACTGGTGAACTAGTGAAGATAGCTTGGGACAAATCTGGACGGTTGGCGGTCCACAACTGTGCATTCCTCGAAAAACTTTCTGCCTCGCGCAACTAAACTGTGGACTAAACAGTCGCCAGCGGTATTTCTGAACCAATACGACCTTCAAAACTTCGGGAAAAGAGCGTACTCTCTATTGAAAGCACGGCAACGCACTTGTGACTCCTCTGGTGTCCATGGGCGGCGGTGATCGCTTACCATCAGGCGATCCGTCTGCTCGTTTGCCTCCCTATTCTATAAAAAAACTAATTTACTTCTGAGCGGTTTAGTTTTCAATGTACGGTTCACCTGAGACACAATTTCTTTGTATTAGCTTTCCTAAAACACGATAAGAAGTTCTACTTCTAGGTACTCCTTAACATCAAACACTGCGGTGGCAGACATGTCGCCTTACATCAGGTTATTCAATAATAGAATGAGGCTCTTTTTTTTTTTCGTACGTAAATCGCCTTAGATACCTCTCCCGCCGGAGCCGGCTGGGGAGATTATGTCGGATTCGAACCAACTAAAACCGCACACCGACTGTGCTAGTGCTAGGCTGGAGGTGAGGTTGTCTTCAACATATCAGTCGCACCCCGACTGACCTAAGGCTATCCCTTACGGTCTGGCCTTCCTAATAAAATGAGGCTAAGAGATATAAAATAATGTCATCTAACAAACAGATAGTATTTGTCAAAATTGTATAATAACAACATTTCAAAAGATGACATGATGATAAATGAAGCACAATATTATGTTACCCAAGACACGTGAGATATTTTCTTGGAAACTACTGAGAACGGTTCACTAAAGTTCAAAGCTAGTAATAAGGATAGCAGTATCATTTCTTACGAACTACTTAATTAATTTCTTCCTACTTTTTCAACTGCTTATACAGTGGAGGAACTTATGAGCACCTCCGAGAACGCAATCCAGGTGGCGGCACACTGGGAACATAGTGGATTCGACAGAAGAAGAAGAACTGCTTCCTTTACTATAGTGAAGTCACAAATAAGGATACTTCCTATATAATGGTATGTCATCGTAGCCATGTATATATTTTTGTATGGGTAGTTGAGTGTATCTATGTATTACCATATTTGGCTATAATGTGTATGCATATATTAGTAGGTATTTAGTTACTATCTATCTTATGTATTATGTAGAGAGTCCCAATAACATACTGACAGTTAAAGATGGATCGCATCTACGGATAAAGTGCTCGGCTGTTTAAATTCAAAACATAGTAACTCCTATTGCAAACCAATTTCGGAAAATAAAATTATACCGCGATGCGCTTTCCCGCAAAAAAATTAGTTACCATGTTTTGAATTTAAACAGCCGATACGTCAAATTTGACTGTTCCGATCTATCTTTAACTGTAAGTATGTTATTGGGAACGGCCGAAGTGTTATCCAGTTTACCTTTCGATAATTGTTATTCTCTGCACCACCTATTAAGTTGACTGTTATAGAATGCCTACGGCATAAGTCCGCCTGTGTACATCTGTGCATAAAGTTTAAATAAATAAATGAATACTTGCAGCATGTTTTATGGTTTTAAGAAATCGTGATAGAATACGTTAAAAATAATTTTAATTCGAAGTTCAAAATTATTATCTATTCTATCGTTCAAGAACGTTTAACTAAAGAGGTTTCACTTGAATGAATAGTACGCCTACAGTACTTTTCAGTCAAACCCTTTGATGATTGTAACCTTTTAACTACTATAATGAAAAAAATAATAAAAAGAAGTTGAAAAATTCTGCCCTAAAGATTCCCTGTATCTACAAAAAAATGGAAGTGATTTATAGAAGCATTCTTCGAAACTACAACTATTTTCAGCAACGTATTATTCTCCGAGTTTGAGGAGGATTAAAAAGTATATTTCCAATGAACAACGTTGTGTTGTACACTTCAAAGCTTTAGTTTCCACTTCGAGAGCTATTCCAGTGACCGGTGTCTGTTTATCGACGACATCTTTTTCTATTCTCCGCTTATTGTCTAGCCTTCCACAAATGTACTGATTTCTTTGAAACGATATACAGCTTGTTTCAAATAATATCTCAGTTTTAAAACTAATGTTTTGATATGAGATAGTTTCATTTTAGCGTTGTGGCTCTTATCATGTAATGACAAACGGCATGAACATCTAGATGCTATATATCATATATATGTCTCATTTCTTTTATTGTTAACCAACGACGCAAAGAGAAGGGTGTTATAGGTTTGAGGTGTCGGTCTGTGTGTGGCATTGTAGCTCCCGAACGGATGAAGCGATTTCAATTTAGTTTTTTTTAGATTAAAGGTGACTAATGTGCAAGTGTTCATAGATATGTTTGATGAAAATCGATCCAGCCATTTAAAAGTTACGGGGGTTAATGTGGGGATAGGGACTGTGCCGGTTTTTTATAATTTTATGATTATTTTATTTTCATACAGTAAATGTGATTTGGTTTTCATCATTAGCAAAATTCGTTGCCTCCTAAAATCCCCTCATTGATATATTTATATTGTTACTCCAATGATTTCCCCTATCTCTTACGTCCTACAATAAAAAAAATTTTGGAAATGAAATTTTGACGTTTGGAAGAAAAATATTTCAATAAAATCTTAGTTAACAAGCACCCTGTACACAACAAGCCTGGGTCTATAGTGTGAAAACTATCTACAGTTCGTTGTGACAATGTTCACGCCATTATTGCGACCGCCACCGCCGCAAATGTAACTGTCTCAGACATTGATAGAAAAAATATTGTTTTATAATCTCTTGCTTCGGTTTCATGTTTGAGAACAGGTTTTATATTGGATTTTAATTATAAATGTACTTTTACCATTTGGGTTCTTTCTGTCTTTAAATTAAATGATTCAACTGAGCTAATTAAATTGAGAATTATTAAAAAAGGCGGTAAAGGTTGCATCTGTTTTTATTTAATCTTTTTTATTTATTTTAAATCATCGAAAAACATCGGAAAAAATGAAACGCTCAAGTGAGACTTGAACTCACGACCTTTCCCTTACAGGGGGAATGTAAGGGAAAGGTCGTGAGTTCAAGTCTCACTTGAGCGTTTCCTTTTTACCGATGTTTTTCAAACTTTAAAGTTAGCATTGAAAATGCTATAAAAATTTCATTCAAATATTTTAAATCATCTTTTAAATCAAATGATATTTTAAATCAAAATTATGTCACGACACAATTGTTTATTTCATAATTTTTTTCCTCTTATTATTTTGACGTTTAATAAAAACGAACTAATTTGGATTAATCAGTCAAAAATGCAATTATTCGAATCGAAAATTGCATCGAGTTTCAAAATAAAGATTACCTGCTAAAAGTTACAGCCATAAGCTGAAAGCTAACGGGTGTAGCTCCATATTATAACGTGCTAGGTTTCACAGAACAAAGACTTCAAGACATAAAGATGTCGAGAAGAACCCGTTTATGATAAATGGAGAAAATTTCACGTCATATTTTCTAAGAATTTCAGTTAACGTTCCTCATCTGTTGTTATTCCATTAGTTTTGAAGTAAGAACCTTTCCAAATGTAATTTATTTTCATTAAAATTTTAGCATTTTGTCGAGAAATTATGATGAAACGGATAGGTTTTCATATTTTTGGGTAGTGATTAATAGGACTAGAAGATACTTCCTTTCCATCCATCAAATTTTACCGTAGAAGCTGGTGGAATTATTCATTCGATAGGTATAATGGTTCTTAAATACCAACTGCCTGTCGTAGATCATGATAGATGAATTGAAGAGCTTGCTATAAAAAATGGCAGGTATAAGCTATTTGAAATTATCGAATCGAAATAGTAAGTAGATGTTGGCAAGAAATGTAAATCAGAGTTCTACAAGTCATTAGCAGAAACATCGAATAGACGAAATACGTCGTTAAGACGACGGTCGTCAAATTGACGCAATCTGTGTAATGAAACTAATTAAGATGGGGCCCACTAATTACCGCCAGCTCTGATTGAAATCGCGGCTCATTTCTAATGAGGAACAGAATTTTACGAGTAATTGCCTGTATTTGAATTAATATGCTTCATGATGGGTTATGTTCTGTTCGAAATCATCACTATATAGTATAATACGAGTATAAATCATAGTCGCTGTCACTGTCTGTCCGACACTATGTATGCTTATATCTTCAAAACTGCGCTATAGATTTTGATGCGTTTTCTTTAAATAGATAGAGTAATTCAAGAAGAAGGTTTATATGTATAATACACGCTTAATATAGTAGAATGTGCAGAGGGAACGGGATCAGACGCCACGCGGGCGGAAAAAAATCTCGGTACGAAGTTCGCCGGGTCTAGTATATAATAAAATTAGGTGTCAGTTACTCTTACTTTTATTTAGTTTCAATAGAAAGAAGTATGGTTTGGTGCTACTTAACATAATTGCCATGAAATGCAAATTAATAATAATAATAATAGCAAAGAGCCTCGACCAACATCTAAAGAGGCTCGGGTTGGATGGTCGGGTCAAGGGCCAGATGCAGAAGGCAGTACTCCTTGATACGGCGCGCATCGTGAGGAAGTTCCTTTCTCTGGAGCCCTAACCACCGGTAGCTTGGTCCCTGTATCCGATACCGGTGGAGCACTATTTTTACCCGACTGCGCGACGCAAAGGAGGGTAATGTGTTTATCAGTCTATGTATGTATGTATGTTTACCCGACTGCGCGACGCAAAGGAGGGTAATGTGTTTATCAGTCTATGTATGTATGTATGTATGTATGTATGTTTGTTTCTATGTGGCATTCTAGAGACCAAATGCGTAGGCCGATTTTGATCATTCTTACGTCAATCGATTCGTCTTAACCTTGCGAGTGTCACTAAAGACATGACAGTAATCAAAATTCACCACAGCGACCACCAGACGCCATATTGTCAAAATTAAAAAAAAAAAAGTTGATGAACTATGTCAAGTGGGGTGTCGTTGAATAGGTATTTTAAAATCATCTTTAGGTTCCTTTCATAATTTTTCATTTTAAATAATAGTTTAGGATATATAACGATTTAAAGTTGTTTAACAAAACAATCATTCTCGCTAATTTTCTTACTTATTGATTTAAGTTTTTATCTCAAGTATAAACGCTATGAAGTAAATTACAAAAAGATATACATGTTAAATCATAACTAAAAGTATAAAATAAAACAAATGATTAAAAAATAAAAAAACCCGACTGCCACTGAAAAGACCGAAATAAGTTTGATAGCAGGCGGTACCCGTTTGCCAATCATAAACCGAAAGAAAATTAATGGGTACCGCCTGCTATCAAACTTATTTCGGTCTTTTCAGTGGCAGTCGGGTTTTTTATATTTTTAAATATATGTTTTATTTTTTATATATGTATTTAAAAATGTAATTAATAAGTTTAATAATGAAATAAAGAGAATAATAATAATAAATAAATATTCCACAACGTTCTACACAACGCCATCTAGACCCATGGTAAGCTTTTATAGCTTGTGTTATGGAATCTAGAATGCGGATAACTTATTGATATTATAATTAAATTAATTAAACCGCGAATAAAAGATATCTTTTGTTTAGTTACTTTTAGGTGCCTCTGACTTCTTTGCATGCGGATAACTCCTCGGGCTTCATTTTACCACCACTAGCGATAAGGTGGCTATGTTAGATACGAACCAACTAAAACCGACGTATGTGGTAAAGGTATCTGCCCCTCTAAACAAGTGGCAAAACGCTGGCCGCAAACGGTTGGCATGAGAAATGAATGTGATTTGACGTATAGGTATGATCCCAAAGCCGACCGCATACGACAACTGCGAACGTACGCAGACGCGATTCATTGCGGCTACACAATGGTCATTCTTATCTGCATCGAAGTTTAACAAGTAATGTAAGCAATGTGTGTGCTGCTTTTTACATTACAAAATATACATGAAATTTCGATCCAAATCTTCTGATACGTCGTTAGAGTTCCTTCACAAACTTTCACTCTTATAATATTAATAGGAATTAGTAGGATACATACATACATGTTACATACATACATGTATACATTTACTCGCGCCTGTGAATCCCTGAAGGGGTAGGCAAATATGTATTGACACCCACGTTGCCCCAATTATGATTTTCGGTCTCACGTTATAGGGAATGGCCTATTGTCGTCTAATGGGCACTTTGTCTTGGGCTATTTGTTTAGGTACTTCACGTGTTTTGTGACGAAAATTTTTGTTAAGCTCAAACCCAGTACAAGTAATAACTCAGGCTGTTCATTTAGAACCGCGACATTTATCCGATTTCTTGAACCCAATAATATAACTTCAACATTATTTCGTACAAAAGATCATCATCTACATAAAGACGTTAGTCCTGAGTGCATCCGAGGCTACAGTGCCCTCGGAGCTCAGGGTCCGCCTTCCGGCTCTTCCTCCTCCACTTCGCACGATCTTGGGCGTCCAAGGTAGTGAGACCGTTTGCACGCATGTCACCCTCCACGACGCCAAGCCAGCACTTCTTGGACCTACCCCTTCTACCTTTGTTTATTGCCAGGCATTTGTTACCCACATTATTTCGTACAAAGATATTTCAAAATAATAAATAAGTTGTAGTCACTTCAAGTTCCATACACTTATAAATTACATAAGACGTGTTTTGAACTTTCCTTTTATAATATTACAACTTTCTGATCTAGGTGAAAATATCGAAACCATTGCTGAGAGTAATAAATCGAAGGCACACAAGCACAGCGCCTGATCGGAACTTGCAGACGTGATGCGAATCCTATACGTCAACACGTCCTGCAATATTAAAGACGTTCAAAGTCTAATAGCAAGATTGCACCAAAATGTATTTTGCGATTTGATATATTACGATTACCGGCTTATATTATTAACTAGATACATTTGAATGAATTTTTTATAGCATTTATTATGCTAACTTTTAAGTTCGAAAAACATTGGAAAAAATTAAATGCTCAAGTGAGACTCGAACTCACGACCTTTCCCTTACAGGGGGATTGCTCTGCCAACTGAGCTATCGAACTTAAAAGTTAGCATAATAAATGCTATAAAAAATTCATTCAAATATTTGGGCGCAGTCATCAAAATTCAATGTTTAAAAATGGTTGAAAAATCATTCATTGTTTCCAACAGTTCGTAAGAATGTTGGTAGATGGCTGCACCGTCGCCCTTATAGACGGATATAAGGAGAAGGAAAATTTGGAATGATTCAAGTGGTGCTCAATAGCTCAGTTGGCAGAGCAATCCCCCTGTAAGGGAAAGGTCGTGAGTTCGAGTCTCACTTGAGCATTTCATTTTTTCCAATATTTTTCGAACTAGATACATTTTATAGCAATCAGACATATCATCTTTCTTGACTTGTGGTGGGCAGATAGCAATCGCTTCACAGAAAATATCAAAGTTTAGCCAAATCCGCAGTTAGACTGGTAAAGCGAACTCTAAACTCCAAGCTGAGAGCTTCAGATGCGTCTGGGATTAAAGCTATGAAGATGTTGGGATTAACGCTATGGTTATCGTGATGTATAACTATACTCATGTATTGAGAGGTAGCTCACGGAATATCCCGCTGTAAATAACGGCTATGACCACGTGGTCCGATCGCTTTGTGACATTGTCTACCGAAAAGCTACTACATAGGCATAAACTGCAGTGGATGACCTGAAAGTCCTTTAATAGACTAAGGCCCAAGTTTAGCTACTGCAGGGTAAACCAGGTGAAATGGGGTTACTTGGATACAGAGCACGGGGGCTGCAACAGTGATGCGCCACTGCAAAAGTGGTCCAGAACACACATTGCGGCGCATTTGCTGGGAGAGACAAGAATTACTTTTGAATTTCGAATGTGGAATGGGACCCAGAAACTAAATTATGACATTTATCTGTAAAAATGTAGCGTGCTTTTGAAAAAAAGAATTCATAAAAAGTGGATATCAATGCAGAAAATTGAATAATGTTGCGGAGCTATGTTCGAAAGGCGCTTTTGAATGCTACATCAAGAATTCCTGATCCTCGTATTTTTCCGACTATTCTAGATCAATCACATGTTAACATATTTTTGTTTAATTGCGGTAGATTAGAACTTTTACGGGGCTTATTTTTCCTCCTCTTTTACCGCATAGATTAAATACCGAATTAATTACCGAATGATCCGCTTTTATAATGAACACAGTGAACTAAAACACAATTATTTTGCGGAACAAAACTAAAAAGCGACCAACTCTAGCGCAGGGCACCGGACGTGAGGAGTGACGTTACTTCCGTAGCTACGTCAGCGGCCAGATGTTGCGCCCGCATCCGCTGGCGGTCACGGTCGAACCACCATATTTGATACACCAGTTAATATTTACTTAATTATATTTTTCAGTTATTTACTATTTTGTAAAATTATCATTAAATTTTCAAGACCATATAAACTCATAGAGATTAGGTATATGGTAACCAGTAGTACTGTGACAGCACAGCAGTTCTGTTGCATGCTGCTGAGTTCGTAATCATAGCTTTAGTCTTTGTTACTTATACGGAAGAGCGGTTGCTGTTTTTAGATTAAATTATTCAAATCAATCGAACCATTCTTGAGCTTTGCGGAGAACGTAGAAGAGACCTCAATTAAATGGCAGCATAAGAAGAAGGAAACACATGACCTAGAACTCCCTGCCAACTCACGTGTTTCCTTCTTCCTACAGTCCCGGGTCCTTTAAGCGGGGCGTGAAAAGGCATCTAATGAGGCCGTCAAGCTGAGTGCCACCACTGTTAATATGGTACATGCCGATGGTGACCCTCTTTTCGAGACTTTGCCTTTAGCTTAACATCAGGTGAGTGAAGTCCAATTGGCGGATCCTTTATAAAAAAAATGCTTCAATTTTTTTTTTAGGAAATAAATAGCATCCTAATAGATTAGATAAATTTGTGCGTTATAGATAACAATTTGCACTAATTATTTCACTACACATCCTATATTTTTATTTCCTACAGATCTATATCTTTGTTAAGTTTATAAATTACAACATTACAAAACGACATTCAGTATCAAAAGTTAAATGTTTAATTACATTGTAATCAAAGTTCTCCATCCTAAACATTACAATAACCGCCTGAAATCAACCCTAATAAACCCATTTTAAATTAGAATACTCGTATTTGCCGACACGAACAACTGTAGTATTCAAATTAATGTCACAATAAACTTTACTGTCAACACCATAATAATTTTTGACTTGTAAATGAGTCCATTTAACTGATTAATTTCAACGTTATGAGCCAACAGAATTGTTTTATGCAAATTTTTGTAAATCGCGAAATATTACTGCCGTTTATCACTCTCATTTACGTCTCTTTATCTCTACGCCTACTCAAATTTAAATCGATTCAATACTGATAATATCAGGATGTGATAATAAGAAATTTGGACATCAAAGAATTGTAGTAGTAAGCAAACATAATGGATTACAAGTATTTTGTAAGTCATGTTAAAGTATTCATGTGGTGTTCTCATCGAATTTATATTATGTTTGTTTTGTGTATGCATAAATCTTAAATAAATAAAAGTTAGACCCTAAGGCTTATTGATATAACACAACACAAAATTTAGGTCTTTGTGAAGGATTACAAGAACTCCATTATTGTTCTTTGCTAGTTTTGTATGTAACAACACAAAACCCAGCTTCAAAATTCAAAAGTCAACTGTAGTTCATTGAATCTAGTGGAATTCCTTTTGTATTTATTGTGTCACTACACTTCGATTATATTCGTTTAGTAACTTAGGGACGTAAATATTTTTCGTGAACACTGCCATCTATCTTGCAGAAAAGAAACTCTTCAGTCAGTTTAGGCTGCTTGTTAGTGGAACTATAATTAACTAAAAATTTAACCCTTACTGTTGACTGATTGGTCTGATATTTGATACCTGAAGTAAAAATATACATATCTTTCTAAAAGTATAGACCTACAACTTGTTTTGTATCTATATGTAACCCTATCTATTGTAATAATAAATTACTACGCTATAAGTATTCTACGCGTGTACTTCAAATATAGTATACAGTAGAATATAAGTTTACAGTAGAATAAGATTCTTAATATTAATATTATTTAAATTAATTATAATTATGTGAAAAGGAATGAGAATATTAGAGGAAGGGAAAGATAAAGGAAGCAGTTGACGGGTTCTTATCTTCGTAAGAAAAAATATGTGAGTAAAATATAGTATTAATGTGCTTATAGTACAGTAGCACAGACAGAATAGATAATAGTACACAGTAGCATCTCGGTACAGAAATAATATCTAGACACAGAAGTATGTCAAACTCAAGCAAACAGAAGTCTAGCGGTACCGTGTATAATATTAGATTCACAAATCATTAGTAGCCTGGTGGTATTACAGAGTAAATACGTAGTCAGCAAAACAAATTTTCCTTAAGTTGGAGAAAATGGTCAGAAAATATTTAGCCATAATCAAAATTCAAAAGGAGTATTGTCTAAAAAATTACACATTCCAAGCCGCTCCAAAACTTGGGGAAACTCGAGGATTATTTAAATTTGAAGATTATCGCTTCGGTGTCATTTATTGTTGGATCCTTATCTTATCCTGGATCAATGATGGACTCCCTTGAAGGTACACTGGATGAAGTTAAGGACTGAATAATGATTTGGAGTATCCTGATCGTTGGTAGATAGCTAGTTGTTTATGAACGTGCTGATTTTAACAATAGATTCAGCCTGACCTGCGTTTATAATATCAGTTGAACTTCTTTATTGTCTTTTATAGACCCTAAATGTTTTTTAATGATATTTTTATAGCATTTATTATCCTAACTTTTAAAGAGAATGATCGTGGGTTCAATGCCCACTTTAGTTCTTCCTTTCCCGATGTATTTCGAATATATAAGTTAGCATAATAAATGCTATAAAAATTTCATTCAAATATTTGGGCGGAGTCATCAAAAATCAATGTTTAGAAATGGTTGAAAAATTATTCATTGGTTCCAATAGTTCGTAAGAAAGTTGGTAGATGGCTCCACCGTCACCCTTAAAGACGGATGTAAAGAGAAGGGAAATTTGAAGTGATTCAGATGTGACTCAATAGCTCAATCGCTCAGTTGAAAGAGCATTCCCCCTGTAAGGGAGAAGTCGTGGATTTAAGTCCCACTTGAGTTCTTCTTTTTCCCGATGTATTTCGAACATAAATGTAATTTTTACATTAGATACTAATTCAAATAACGCGACACAATTTGTTCATGTGTTTGTGTGTCTGTTGATTTCTCACGTTTTTAGTAATTCTGCGTTACTATTATATTTACTTTGTTTCTAATTATTTAGGCACTTGAAGTTTAAAGAAAATGTCTGTTTGGGTCAAATTTGATAAGTGATTTGAAAATTATATTGTTTTTCATTCCGTCACTTTTTACTGTAGTCCGTTGAAGGGCATTGATCTAACTATACGCATAACTTCTTCTTACTATTAAGTGATAGAATGCTAATCTCCATCAACTTATCGTTAACGCCGATTACACAGATATTGTTTACTTATTTCAAAACTTCAGATAACTGTAACGCTGGTTGACACGTTAAGAGGTGCAAGTTAACATTCAAGATTAACCAGTTATAAAGGCTGATTTACACGATGCAAGTTACTTGCCTGCTGTATGCAATAACATTGAAGCAATAAATGACTTGCATCGACTAAACAACGTGACACATTCTTATTCTGCTAGGCAATTTTTGCATGCAAGACTGTTATTATTATTTTTTTCATACTAGTATCCACGTGAAATTTTGAAAAGTAAACTATTTTGATAAGTAAATTTAGTAAAGTAAATTTTGGGCAAAATCTTCGATAGCAAAATCGTCGGAGGTTTAAATTTAGCATTTTTTTCTAATGTATGGGAACCAAAACAATATAATTATGATACGTCCTAATAATCATAGTTTTGAATATTTTTCCTCTGTAAACAGAAAAAAAAATATGATAGTAACCATATCTTGTCTCCAATGACAAACATATTATTATATATATATATATATATATATATATATATATATATATATATATATATATATATATATACATCTTGAAAGACATGTTGCGTCCTACATGGCGTTATTTACCGATGATGCTGCGTCCGACTGACTTTGTGCGTCCGGAATACGGACGCAAGATTGACCGACCCTCATTTTTAGCCCAATGGTCCCTTATGATCCTTAGAATGCAATGGCGAAAAATTGGCATGGACGTAATTCCATCACTACAATGCCTTTTAGCGTATAATATAGTTCCGCCATCGTCCGACTGAAATTTGGAGGACACTAGTGTTCAGCGTATAATTTACCACGTATACTTTGAGTTCAGTTCACCGATCTTATCGTGTCCATTGAATATCGTATTTGTAAAGTTTTTATCATGTTTTCGTGACAACAATCTAGCGTCTCTTAAACATCCTTAAACGGGCACTAGGTACGGTGTCTGAGGGGCCTCCTCGGGGTTCACGAGGGACGCATGGCGCGGGGCGCGGAGCGGCAGGCTTTAGCGCGCTCGCGTACCGAAGTTTGTAAACCAACAGACATGTGCCGGCCGTGATGTAAGCTTATCTGTTCACACCAGCCTGTGCCCCTGAGCTTACCGGTTTATACATTTTTTTTATAGTGCGCTAAATCTCCACGGATACCACCCCCACGGAGACCCCCCCGACTAAAACGCACGCCGTCTTGGGTCCTTGGTTGCCGGAGGTGAGATTGCCGAAAGCATATCTCTCGCACCCCGGCAGACACTTCGGGCTGTGGGGACCTCGGTGTCCCCATCTAGCCCCGGGTACGGGGAGGCGCACTTGGCGGCACCGCCGCGGCCTGCTTCTGCTAGGGTGACAGGAGACTCCGCCGTTCACCCCTAGGCCAGCGCTCATGGAGGACGGAGGTCGTTCCGCGACGACCGGTTCGCCTTCGCTCTTCGTGGGCTTCCCGGGCCCGTAGTCTAGTCCGGACCCGACCGGCCGCCTCCTTCTCGAGCATTAATTGCTCGCAGAAGGAGGCGGCCGCACCCCAAGCGTTTGCGCATCGTACCATCGCTGTGAGCAATGTGGCGAGTGTGAGGACTCCCACCCCCAGAGCCGCCACTAGGACCTGCCTGGGCCGCCGTGTCCCACGCCGGGCACTCGGTCAGCGTGTGCAGCTCTGCGTCCTCGCTCGCATCACAGTGATGGCACTCGCACGTTGGCTCCTTCCGCATCCGACACAGGTAGCTCCCGAAACACCCGTGTCCGGTAATCACCTGCGTCAGCCGGTACGAGAGGCTGCCGTGTGGCATCTCTAGCTATTCCTCCATGATGAGTTTAACCGCTGCTATTACGGCGTGCCCTGCGCTTGGTCACCCAAGTCGTAGCTCCCACTCAGGGTGGAGATGGGACCTCACGACCCGAATTTCTTCAGGCTCGGGTTCCCGGCTCGGCTCCCGCGCCTCCTTTCGGTACCGAAAGGGTTCTCGCATCCAAGTTCCACGGTAGAGATCCGGCAAGGAGATTCGCCGCCTCCAAGGATATCGTGCGGTACCCCATAATGTCCCTGCTGGCCATTGCACGCTGCGGCCCACGCAGCAGACGCGCATTGTGGATCGTCAGGGTCTCCGCCCATATCGGGCACCCATATAGAGCAATGGACCGCAGGACTCCTGCGTAGAGTCTCCTGCAAAAGTCATCCGGCCCCCTTTTTTTTATACCACTTAGATGGCAGACAAGCACACGGCCCACCTGATGGAAAGTGGTTACCGTGGCCTATGGACGTATGTAACACCAGAGGCGTTACACTCGCGCTGCCTACCCTGAAGAAACCTTCTAATGCCCCTCTTGATGAACCCCATATTGTAGTCGCTTGGGAAAACCGTGGCAGGTAGTTCCTTTCATACCGCACGGTGCGCACCGTATTCGGATGCAATGTGTGGGGATGAATTCCCTGTCTATGGCGAGCGGTGCGATGATAGAATGTAGCTGTGGGCATCATGTCAAATAATTCATCTGAGCACAAACCATTATATAGGCGGTAGAAAACACACAGTGAGGCAAAGTCCCTCCTGAGGCTGAGAGGTTCCACATCGCCTGCGAGTATGGGACTGTCGACGAGCCTCAACGCACGTCTTTGTACCGAGTCGAAAGGGTTAAGCTGGCGTGCGGGCGCTCCGGCAAAAAGATGACAGCAGTACTCCATGTGGGGTCGAACCTGTGCCTTATAAAGAAGGAGTCGCTGCCCCGCAGTGAAGTACTGCTTCGCCCTGTTAAGAACTCCAAGTTTCTTTGATGCCAGCTTAACCTTGTCCTCTAAATGACTGCGGTACTGGACGTCACTTGAAATGTCGACGCCTAGGATCCCGATACTCGGGGCAATGGTAAGCCGTGTGCCCAGGAATTGCGGCGCTACAATATATGGGGTTTTCTTAGCGGTGAATACACCCCTTATGTTGGGCAGCAGCAAGCGGCAGCTATGTCCTTCAATTTGGGGGCCAGTCTTCGGCGATGCTCCCCGGAGATCCACCGGCCGTCGAGCACGAGCCCCAGATAGTTCATCTGGGGCTTGATGCCGATGGAAATGTCTCTCACTATGAGGCTGGAATCTTCCGGTGGCACGCGCCGAGGCCCATGAAAGAACATGGCCTCGGTTTTATACGGAGCCACCTCCAGACCCAGCCGCCGGATCCGCTCCACGACTTGGGCAACCGCGGTCGTGGCCTTCATGGTCGCTTCGCGGTATGTAGCCCCGCACGCCGTCACCAGCGTGTCATCCGCATAACACGTGACGGCGGCACCGTCCGCGAGCTCACCGCGAAGAACCCAGTAGTAACCGATGTTCCAAAGTAGCGGTCCCAGGACCGATCCCCGCACGACATCTCTCGCCGACCGAGCCCGGTCGCATTTGGGTACAACAAGGGGGGGGGGGGGGGCTGCTGGCAGCGGCGTTGTGCACCAGTGCCACCGATTCGTCCAGGTCGGTTTCCCAGGCAGGCCCGATAAACCGGTGAGTGTACGGCTTGGCGACAGCGGCGACATTAATGCCTCACTGTGCCATGCTCTGGAGCAAAAGTGCCTGAGCATCAACACAGTGGTTCGCATTCGTCTGCAGGACGCGGAGCTGAGGATCCATTATGGAACTGCCAACCGGCTTCGGCCTCCCCGCGGTGCAGGCCTTGGCACCAGCCCTATGGTCGGCCGGCTTGCCCTCTGCTGCACACCTGAAGCAGTGCAACGGAGCTTCGCAACTACCGGCCTTATGATCGGGTTAGCTACAGCGGAAGCAACGGTCACCGACCGTTACCTTCGGAAACTGGCCTCCACCGTGCACTGCACCCCCACGTGGCTCACCGACAGGCACCGGAAGCACCGTGCTGGTGGGGCCTGCAGGAGCCGTACCTGCACCATCTGGAAGCCGCCAATAAGCAGGCCCCGCCCATCGGCAACCTTTGGGGCTGCCGCGATGGGGCTCTCCGACGCCTCCGCCGTCAACGTAATGACGACGGCCGTCAATCGTGGGGCGCGGAGCTTCCTCGGCGCTGTTGCCATCGCGGCAGCCTTGGCCCTTCTGGCCATTTTGGCTGCCATTTTGGCTGCCTTTTTGGCGGCGTTCCGTCTCTGCTTGGCGGCTCCAGCTACCTCCCAGCCCCCTTACGGGGGCTCGGGGATTCACCCAGAGCCGGGCCGGGGTCCGGGGTTGCCCTTCCCCTTATCCTTGCCCTGAGCGCGACCCACGATTCTGGCTCTGCTGGTCGAATTGGCGGCTTCACCGGTTGCGCTGTTTGCGCTGGCCGCTCCGGCTGCACCGGCCGCCCCGCCAGAGCAGGGTGCGCCGACCGCTCCGGCTGCGCCTTCCGCATTGACCGAGTCGCCACTCCCGGCAACTCGGTCCCTTCTCTTGAGGGCCTCCAGCTCTGCCGTAACTTTTTGGAGTTGGCGTCGGGACTCGGCCTCCCGCCGCTGTGCCTCAGCCTCCCTCCTCGCCTGTTTTGCCATCTGGGTGGCCAGACCCTCACCGGCAGCTGCGATCTGCTCTACGCATAAGCAGAACCTACAAAACTTCGAGCTAGCGTTGAATAGTGTTGCAATAAGCAGGGACAGTCATATTCGCTTCCTGGGTCTCATATTAGATGAACACTGTAACTGGAATCTGCATGTAGATACAGTATGCAAGAGAGTAAATAGATTCGTGTTTGCTCTACACCAGCTTAGAAATACAACTTGCGAAAAAACAGCTCTTATGGCGTACCACGGTCATGTTGGCTCAATCTTAAATTATGGCATATTACTGTGGGGTAACTCAACCAACGTAGACAGAGCCTTCATAAAACATAAACTCGTCAAAAATGATTATATTGCTTTTTAAGATTTTGTTGACCACCAAAGTGAAAATACCTACGCTATACATAGGTATTGTCACTTTTGTATGCTAACTATTAATTATATTTATTATCTATGCTTGGAGTCATTATAAACCCTTATATAGGTGGAAGCCTCTTGGCTGATAAGCTGGATACAATTATTCAAAAACAGTATTCGGAACCAATCTGTATTCAATAGTAGATGGATGTCATTTAGTTATTATAATCATTGTGATATATGCAGAGCATTATACGGAATTGATTTAAACATACATTCGGATGGAGGCGGGAATGTGCATGCAGTGTTTAGTAGGTATACGCAGGTATTCAGTGTGCAAGAAAAATTTAAGAGTGAACGGACGCACAAATTCAGCTAGAAATATTTAATTTGAATATCACCATTTAATGTTTAAATGAAATTTGACGTCGACTACTGATATGATACTGATGAAAACATCTTACATACGCATTGAAAACATTAAAAATCTCACTACATTCAGTGGACGCCGCAGGGTGGTAGTTTGTAAAGACGCAAGAAGTCCTTCGCGATTTATATATATATATATATATATATATATATATATATAAGCTATTAGTATATACTAGCTATAAGTTGTTTTCTTATGTAAAGCACTTCATGTAATGAAAATAAAACAAAATTGAATTTTTATTTTATTTTACCCCGCCATGGGAGGTGTAGTGTATATGTGTATATTAATTATATCTGTATGTGTAATCGATAATATATATCCAATGTAACATGCAATAAAGGACAGTATTATTTGGGCACTCGTGACTATCATTTCTCTCCACAAATACCTTCGACCTTACAGTTTCGAAAAGAAAGAAAGAAAGACTGCGGGTTCGAGTCCCGCCCGAGAAGATTATTTTTCCCTAAGTATTCGATTTGTATAGTTAGATTAGTTAGTATACTTAATGCTGTTAAAATTCATTCAAAAATATTATTTGTTTATTTTAAACTATAAAACGTTTTTTGTTTTTTCATTTTTATTAAATTGAATTTTTCTAAACTGCGTACAATAATTGCCTAACCACTTAATTCCGTTCGAATCACTCTGGTATGGAAACATTCATTTCAAAGATAGCGCATGTACAAAATGAAACAAAATACATTCGTAATAATATCTCAATATGAGATAAACAACATTTTGAAATACATAAACTAAGAATTATCAACTTTGTAAGCACTCAAGGTAAAAATATCAATAACATTTTTAGATCGGTGTTTCGTTCAAGTGGATTCATAGCGATTACAGATGTATTGTCCTCGTTGTATTACTTCACTCATTGTGTTGTGGTTATGGGAGCTAAAGCCATAGTCAACAATCAGTTTGCACGAGCAACACACAACTGTATTTTGTACGTGATTGTATTTTACCGTGCGTTTTAAATTATGTATTAAATTAAATACTGACAAGGCAATAAAAAAAATATGTTCGCCTACAGTGGGTAGAGGAAAAAAATAGTGAAAATAATTAAGGAATGTAAAGTGCGTGCGTACGAATGAACTTGTCGAGTGAGCGTGCGAATATTAAATTGGAACCAGGCATATAGTCATGGTCAAGAAACCGGTCCACTGGATACCAGAAGCTGGCATTCTTCCAACAATTTAACTACAAGTGAGGACTAGAACCACGCGACTTTCTTACTAAAGAAGTACCTAAATTGAAAAGTGATCATGGTATCGTGCACTAGTGAAGGGCCACGTAATATTCCTATTGTGTTCAAGAATAGTATCAAAATTTAAAAGTGAATCCTTGAGAGAAATAATATTTTAGCGTCAATACCAAACAGTACTTGTTACATCGACATCAAAATAGAATACTTACAGTACATACAAAGAGTACCTACATGTTTTAGTTAAGGAAAAAGTGAGAAGGAAAAAGTGTAAAACAAAGTGGAAACGGGGAAAAAGTGTAAATAGAAGAAAGAGAGGGAGAGAGAGAGAAACCAGAATCGAATTTTGAACTGCCAAAAACTATTCAAAAATCTTGAGATTGATTCGTTTACGAATATGGAAACAGTTTCTGAAAACAAACCAAAGAACAGTTTAGACGATGTGTTGGGGAACTTTGGTATGTTCAAGCCCTACCACCTTCAGCTGCTGGTGATGCTTGGCTTGGCTTACGCCTCCAATGTCGCCTTTGCATCTAACTTTATCTTTGCTGCCGAGGAAGTAGGGTACAGGTAAGTCATAATGCTTTTATTCCCCATACTTATATTCCATGCCAGTTCGATAGTTAACTAAAAAGAAGGAATCTCGATCTACCTTTTTTATTATGCTTTATTTAACAACTCAGTTCATAAATATTTTTCTGTTAAGAAACTTATTCCAAAGACTTAAAATTGAAATTGAACCACTTATTAGTTAGGCCCTCGATTCTTCTAAAGCTAAACCATTGTGGTGCCGCAGTCATTGCAAAAAATAACATTAAATTTTAGACTATATGTCTATTCACCTAAAGTTCAAAATGAAATGAAAACAGTTGCATTACACTTTTTTCAATTATTCTGCCAAAAGCAATTTAATTTTGAACTTTAATTATCATCGCTTTATAGTCTATTATTGAATGCCGTTTTTGCAGAGGCGGTGGCACCACTATGGTTTGGTTTGAGCAGAATCGAGACCCAGTTAGCCTTGTTTGTTTATTTAATATGTGTTTTTATAAAACGTTGCCACAATATTGTTTAACTTTAGCTAAGTACGGATCCAAATGAAGTAACGAGTCTTAACTAGTGCGAATTTGGGTAAAAAAATGCCCTTTATAGTCAACTTTCATAATTATGATCATCCAAATAATTATTATCAATATTGTTCATGACCTCAGGTTGTCCTTGCTATTTTGGACAATATTATCATTTATAAGTTCTCTGCAACCGCGACCTCTTGTATTGTTACATATAAATGTACAGTGTTATTGATAGAATAATATATCAAACTTTATTTCTTTATTTCACAGAATATGGTCACAATATTAGGTTTTATAATATAAGTAGGTACAGCACATTCTGCCGTGTGGCGTGAAATAATAATATTGCGGGATACAGCACTATCATAACTACATAATTACACTACTTTCATTAGGACTCCTTAATAATAATAAAAAGAATGAATTAGTGACACGTCAAATAAAATAAAATTAATATTAATGATGATAAACAGCTAATTGTCGAATAATCAATTTGAAGGAATTCCATTAAAAATTAAATTATACGAATCAATCAAATATCAATCAATAATAAATAATGTTCCTAATTATGTAATATAATAATTAACTATCAATCAATTGATATTAAAAAAAAACAAATTAAAAGTAAATAAGATCAAATGTCAATAAAATACGAATCTTTATTTAAGCAAATATAATTTTATTGTTCAACAATGAAAAATACACTTAATAGGTACAATTTAGAAAAAATAAAGTAATGAAAATAAAAATAAAAATATTTAGGTACATACATAATGCGTCGTGAAATTCCTCCGCATCGTCGCCGACCGG
Organism: Eilema sororculum; assembly: GCA_914829495.1. Taxonomy (NCBI): domain Eukaryota; kingdom Metazoa; phylum Arthropoda; class Insecta; order Lepidoptera; family Erebidae; genus Eilema; species Eilema sororculum. The sequence continues at coordinate 24,412,128 of OU618538.1, read as the reverse complement.
TAACGTACCCAGAAGGCTGGCTGCATTGCCACGTTGAATGGCAATGCTTAACCTCTGTGCAAGGTAATAACCAGCCTTCTGGTCACGCGTAGCGTCGATCAGCCGCTTTGCCAGATCACAGCCTGCTGTGCTTGGAAGATGTGAAGGCGCAAGGGTGTCGACACACGTTGCGTCCCACACCAAAGGCCTACCCATCTTCCAAGGTAGCAACGACATACCATCCGGTCTCTTGCCATCGTCACGCACCAGCCCATTAGGTTCACGAACCGCTGGCACGCCAGCAGTGACAAGAGCACGGCGGATAATGTCGTTGATGCAGGCGTGTCGCGATATGCGCCCAGCGCTTCTGCTGCATGAAAGGCCATGGTGCCCAAGGCTGTTAACAGCTTCACCGCAGTGGCAACGATGGGGAGAAACGCACGGCACTCCTAAGCGAAGGCAAGTGGCAAGGCGGAAAGTGGTATCGTCCAACATAGTACCTATATTGGGCGATGGGAGTGCCTGAATCCACAGGCCTGACTCCCATTCCCCCACAGCCAGTAGGCGCGCACGCTCTGAAACATGGGAAGATGTGTGTAACAATCTTTCTCTTACCAGCTCGCAGAGCGGCGCATCCCATTGTCTCTGGGAGAAAAGGTTACCAGGCAACTCGGTGTTGGGACAAGCAACCTTCCAAGCATTAATGGCATCGGACTTACACGACACCTCGGAGTTAACCTGTGTGTTGATAAGAATTTTCCTGGTCAACTCCTCAGTGCCGTGGACCGATGACAAAAATGCTGGAAGGCTAACATCTGAAATTTTGCGAATTTTTATGTCGGACTCGAACCGACTAAAACGCACGCCGTCTTGGGTCCTTGATTGCCGGAGGTGAGATTGCCAAAAGCATATCTCTCGCACCCCGACAGACCCAGGACCATCTCTTTCGAGATGGCCCCCTTCGGGTTGTGGGAACCACAATGTCCCCATCTAGCCCCGGTTACGGGGAGGCGTACTTTGCGCCGCCGCCGCCGCGGCCTGCTTCTGCTAGGGTGACAGGCGGCTCCACCGGTCACCAGCCAGCGCTCATGGAGGACGGAGGTCGTTCTGCGACACCCGTGTCCGGTAATCACCTGCGTCAGCCGGTACGAGAGGCTGCCGTGTGGCCTCTCTAGCCACTCCTCCATGATGGGTCTTACCGCCGCTTAAGTAAAGCGGTTAGTTATTTCGATTACTAACATGATCGTTTTTTTTTTCATTTCAAATATAATATTGACAAAACTTACCAAAATTTCTCTGTACCAACGTAATCTTTGCAGTTGCTCGTTCACCGGTGATGAAGGCATTCCTTATCGTATTGTATTCTAAGAATCAATCAATGCATATTAACTTCACTACATGCTATTTGACAATCCAATGTGTAATCGGTTTAAAGATATTTTTTATTTCTCAAAGAACTTACATTTTTCACTTAAAAGCGAAACTTATAAAACTAATTATCATCTAGTATAATGTTCAAATGAGTCATTCATCAACTCGCGGGCGTCAAACTCGCGGGCGACCGCGAGTTGGCAACTTTCAATTTTTGAATAAGGTATTCAACTAAAGCTATAGCATAGTATTATCATCAATTTCAAGGTTGCTTTATAATTTCTATTCAAGTCAAGTCAGCGATGTATCATGATAGCCTTCACTTGGCAGCCTGGAGTACGCTTTCAAGCTTGTCTTACGAGTATCTAACGAATTATTAGTACCTATTCTTGCGGTAATAAAGTATTAGGTAATTAATTAGGTACTACATCGGCTCGTGAATTTGTATGAATTATATTTTAGTGGTTGGTCAAATCCATACTTACATACTAATAATATTATAAATGCGAAAGTAACTTTGTCTGTCTGTATGTTACGCTTTCACGCCTAAACCACTGAACCGATCTTAATGAAATTTGGTGTAGGGGTAGATGAGAAAGGACATAGGCTATGTTTGGTCGCGATAACCGACCACCACGCGGGCGGAACCGCGGGCAAAAGCTAGTTCATTCATAAATTATATTTACTTCACGTCACACTGGTTCAGTTCCAATAGGAGCATATTTTTATTGCAAGCATGACCTGAATAGAAATCTAGAATGAGTTCTAGAGGAAGGAATTTCTCAGAGGTCACTGAATAATCTTATAATCAGTATCAATGGTACTATGGGGCGTAATCATTTCACCTGCCCCACCATTGAACTATGTCAATTGGCCTAGTGGGATAAATCGAACTGCCACAATTTTGTGTATTAATATTTTAATGAAAACCCGTCTTCACTTCACCTCACCTAACAGTTAACGGAAGGCAAAGTTTCAGAAAGAAGAGTCACCGTTACCGACACAGAATATTACAATGGCAACCCTCAACTAGACGTCTTTGCCGTTCATTATGAGAATAATATATGTGAAATTATATGTCAATAGCCTTACCCCCTGTTACGTGGGACCGATTACAATGATGATCTGAAATGTGGGTGTTAAGTCCCTTCTACTTATCCTATCAGGGATAAAGGCGTGTTAGTATGTATGTAATTAAACTGCTAATGTTTCTAGTAATAAGACGATTCAAATATTTATTTGTTTCATTACAGATGCGCAGATGCAAATTTTAATAAGAACAAGTGCGGAGTCATCAACGCGACAACTTGTACTGAATGGATTTACGATAAACCTGACAGTTTTGTTGCTGAAGTAAGTGCTTATATCATTATCATCATTTAAGCCTTTGGATCCCAGAATTCACCATCTGGCATTACTCATAAATGAAACAATAAGTATTCTCGCTGAAATAAAACAAATACCTATCGATAAAGAGATTTATTCAAATAAAAGCAAATAATAATTTGTATATTAATAGTACATACATAGCATGAAACATAAACTCACGCCTGTATTCCCCGAAGGGGTAGGCAGAGGGGCTAGAGGTGCAGATTATTAGTATCTGAATAAAACCTTTCACTAAATATTCTATTCATTCAATACGTAAAGTAAAGCCCACGAAGCGAGAGAAAAAACGTAAACAAAGTTTCAGCGGTTCCGAACATTTATTACTTCTAGCGCATTCCAGACAGGAATGAAATTGCTCATAAGATGGCGGATCTGACAGTTTAGAATCGCTGTGCTGGCATATTTGCTGTACTAACACGCAATGACAGCTGTCGCTCGACTATTGTCACGTACGTGTGACATGTCCGACAAGGACAGACAAAATAATCGCTATTCTCCGCACGCCGAATGATGATCCCTATGACGTTTCAACTGACAGTTGTATTAGTTATGCGAAACAATTTCGATAAAATACTGTTTTTTTCAGGCAAATGTCATGTCATTCAGCCAGGTCATTCAACATAATAAGCAATATTTATTGATTTTGATAAAAAGACTACGCGCATTGATGGACATAAAACACTAGATAAAAAAGTAACAGCCTTATTATATTTTATTTTACTATACTTTAATTTTTATTCAAATTGCATAATTTAAAGAATTTAAAATTCTTTTTGAATTGAATTTTAAAGAATTCATAATTAGCTGGCAATTATGGATTACATGGAAAATTATTTAAATGGAGGCCATAGACCTACCGTATTTTTTTAATTCAGTCATGTCATGTCTTGTCAGTCTGTTTTGTCTTCTTGTCACACCGAATCACATCGCGTGATACGAGTGCTCTAACGCCTTGTATGCGCCACGTCTTTCTTTGTTAGCTGAGTTTTGTTTCTGTTTTCGCTGTTTTGTGTTATTTGTTGATTTTCTGTTACCTGTTTGTTGATTTTTGGTTTTGCAAAATGCCGAAAAGACAGCGGAAAACTGTTCTCAACAGTGAAGTTCGCGAGTTTGTAGTTCGTTTGCGAGACTATTTTGCTCGTGAACAACAAAATGGCGGACCCTTGTTACCGCTTGACAATGTTCGCGATCGTGTAGCCGATGCTCTAGGAATCGGAAAGGCTACTGTTTCTCGAATAACAAAGGAAAAATTTGGGGAGTCGTCCATGGAGGACAATAAACTATTAACACCAAAGAAAAAGAAAAGGTTATGTCATATAACAGAACCTGATGAATTTGATTTAGATGCTATACGCAATCATATTTATGGTTACTACCTACGAGGTGAACTACCGACCTGCCAGAAGTTATTATCTTCATTAAAAGCTGCAGAACTCTTCAAAGGCGGTGCTACTTCTCTTAGAATTGTTTTGAAAAAATGTGGATTCCGCTATAAAAAATGTGACAAGAGAAAAATATTAATGGAGCGTAATGACATAGCTTTACTACGATGCGATTTTCTTCGCAAAATCAAACAAATTGATAACTGGGAGAAGGTAGTATACCTTGATGAGACATGGCTGAACGCCAATCATACTGTAGGTAAGGCATGGACGGATGACACAGCGAAATCCAGCACAAAAACTCCTGAAGGAAAGGGCCAGCGCTTAATCATTTGCCACGCTGGCACAGCTACAGGTTTTGTGCCGAATTGCCTGTGGGCTTTTAAATCAGTGAAAACAACGGAGTACCACGAGGAAATGAATTTCCAAAACTTTAAGATATGGTTTATAAAACTATTAGAAAATTTGAATGAGCCTCACTATATTTTAATGGACAATGCTTCATATCACTCAGTTCAAATTAACAAACCCCCCAGCAGCAATAACAAAAAAGCTGAAATTATAGAGTGGTTACACGGCAATGGTGTGGAAACTGACAGTCAGATGTTAAAAAAAGAGTTGGTTAGACTGTTAAAGCCATGGTTAACTTTAAAAACCAAGTATATTTTGTACTAAAGTAATTACATTACTTATCACTAGATGGCGTTGTTTGGTTACGCCTATTATTTCTGCATCACGCTAGCGAGATCGCGCCGCCGGGTATATAAGTTTCAAGTGAAATTCAGTTTATTAAATCTTTACCTACCCCAACGCTTACGTGTTTCTTTTTTGATTCCTCACTCCTTCCCTACTATCTCTGACCACCCTTGGGTTCCTTGTACAATCCGTACATGGTCCTTCAGAGCCGGATTTCCGGAAGGTCAATTCCAGAACTCAAATATTTGAGTTACCCATCCCGTAAAACCTCAATACTGGTGGATCGCCTTTAAGAGGTCAACAGTCAGCTTGTGTGCTGGGCTGACTGTGGTGGAAGCTGTGGCAGAAACCTTTTGGTCCTGTGCTGTGTGACGGTGCCGGTGCGGTGGCGTAGTGGCGACTGGCGAACAAGACAGGCGAGCAAGAAAGGCGATCAAGCGGGCGAGCAATAGCGGCGGCGGAGCGGAGCCCCCTGCGTCCCGCGGGGGTGTCGAGCTGTGTTGGCTGCTGGCGGAGCGGCAAGTCCAACCCGAGCGGGGGAACCAAGGAGGTGCGGGGATATGAAGTGAGTGAGTGAAGAGTTCAACTGTGAGTACACTTTCATTACCTTTCAAGAGTGCATATTCATCACAATTTAGTGCAATTTCATACTTTTCAAGAGTACAATTTCATACCGATCTAGTGCAATTTCTTTCGTTCGTTACTTATTCAAGATTTATTACGTGTGTGCAAAATTTAAGCCGATTTGAACTTTAAATTTAGTACTTCAAAAGACTTTAACTTATTTTATAGTGAAATTGTTTCGGACTTAGAATAATTTGTGATAAAACTAGACTTAGAATAATTTGTGATAAAACTAGACTTAGAATAATTTGTGAAAAAACTAACTTACGGGGAACCTATGTCCGATTTTGGTCCGAGTTCAGTTCAAGTTTAAACACTTGTAAAATTTTTCAACATTAAATTTCATTGTTTGAAGTAGTTCGACTTTGTATATATTTACAGAGTATTTTGTTATCGGTTATTTAAATTGTTAATATGGATGCTCTTTGTAAAACACAGAACAGCTTGTATTCAAGCATTCAGCGAGCAATGGTTAATTTTAGAAAATCTCCCAAAGAGAGACTTACACAAGAATACATAGAAATTAGAATAGAAACTCTAGAGAATGATTGGAAATTAATACGTAAAAATCATGGTAAAATTGTTGAACTCGCTGATCCTGATACTTTACAAGAGCTGCCATATACGAAAGGTGATGTATATGGAAATACGGAGGAATTATATTTCGATTACAAAGCTTTAATGAAAATCAAATTGAATGAAATAATAAAGGTCGATAAGCCTCCACTAAAAAATGAGTCAGGCTCATCCGTAAAACTACCCCAAATAGTAATTCCCAAATTTTCGGGAAACTACCAGGAGTGGCCTACATTTCGAGATCTATTTATCTCATTGATTCATAGGAATGATGCTTTAGACAACGTACAAAAATTACAATACTTGAAGGGGCAAGTCACGGATGAGGCAGATCGATTGTTGCGTCAATATCAGATCACTGAAGCGAATTATGCTGTGTGCTGGGATTTGTTAGAAAAGCGCTTTAATAACAAGAAATACCTCGGTGGTTGTATCATGAATAGGTTGTTTAGTATGCGTCGCTTAACCACAGAATCGGGTAACGGCCTGAAACAATTATACGACACAACTAACGATTGTTTAAATGCAATGACTAATCTTGGGGTTGACATCAGTACGTGGGATGTTCTCATAATCCACATGCTAACTTTCAAATTAGACCCAACGACGCGCAGGGAATGGGAGTTGAAGGTTCAGAACGATCCTTCAGTAGAGTTCCCGACTTATGCTCAATTTAAAGAATTTATAGAAGGACGTTATAGAGCTCTAGAAAATCTAGAACGAAAAGGTTCGGCACACAACGATAACAATTCATCCAATCGACACCAGGCAAAGGTACATTTAGCAACCGATGACGAGACAATGCTCTGTAAGTTTTGTTCTGAAGTTCACAAACTCTGTTTTTGTAAGAAGTTTGCCAAATTAAGTGTAGACAAACGTCAGGAGTTTGTCACCCAGAACAGAATGTGCTTCAATTGTCTAGGCGGTAATCACATGATAAGGCAATGCGAGAAGAAAACCACATGTCGTATTTGCAAAAAACGACATCACTCTTTGCTACATCCAAAACCAAATGAGAATGTTCAGGGAGCTAAAGGTCAGCAGGGCAACCCACCACCATCGAATGATGGTTCCAAAGCAGGAGGTTCAGGCGATTCTCCTAAAACAGAAAACGTGACGGCATGTCTATCTACAGGTCAGCCCTTAGAACAAAGACAAGTTTTACTAGCCACGGCGCTAGTCAATGCTGAGTCGAGATCAGGCGACTTCAAAGTCGTCCGGGCTTTATTAGATCAGGGCTCACAGGCGTCTTTCATCACCGAAGACGCGGCACAACTGTTGAGGCTAAAAAGATACCCAACAAGAGGGTTAATATCGGGATTAGGCAGTGACAAGACAATTCTGTCTAAAAGTATGGTCGCCATTTTAGTTCAATCACGAGCCGATCCCAATATCAGTCTAAAGATTCAGGCATATGTATTGAAGAGCATAACTTCATATCTTCCGAATAGGAAGGTAAAACCAACAGATTGGTTAGAGATCAAAGATATTCCACTCGCAGATCCACAGTTCAACACGCCCAACAAAATCGATCTTTTGTTAGGCGCAGAAGTCTATAGTCAGATTTTAAGGGAAGGCGTGAAACGATCTCCATCACAAACACTGATCGCACAAAATACTTCTTTTGGGTGGATCATTTCCGGTCTTGTAATGTCAAGCCGCAAGTCAGATCAAAGTCGCAGATCAATAACGGTTATGCAAACTCACGTTTTCGAGGATGACCTTCTTCGAAAATTTTGGGAAATTGAAGAACCGTCAATATCCTTGGAGAAAATATTTACCGAGGAAGAACGGCGATGTGAAGAATTGTTCAAAGCCACCACACATCGGGATGCAAGTGGACGTTACGTTATCAGACTTCCATTTCGAGAGACTGAACCGCCGTGTGTGGGAGGTTCCCGAGACATCGCGTTGAAAAGATTCAAGGGGCTGGAAAGAAAGTTCAAACGAGATGCTGATCTCAAACATAAGTACACCGAGGTTATAAAAGAGTATCAGCAATTAAATCACATGAAGCCTGTGGGAAAAGAGGATAAAAAGAAAGAAGTTGCGGTGTACTTACCTCATCACGCCGTAGTCAGAGAGGACAAAACCACCACCAAGTTGCGAGTAGTTTTCGATGCTTCCTGCAAGAACAACAAGGGAGTATCGTTAAACGATACGCTGATGATTGGACCGACACTACAGCCCGAGTTGCGACACACGATTTTAAGATGGCGAGTTCATCCAATCGGGTTAGTAGCCGATATAATAAAAATGTATCGCCAAGTTCGCGTAGCTGAAGAAGATCAGTCCTTCCAAAGGATTGTTTGGAGGGATCATCCTGGAGAAGAGATCAAAGACTACGAACTGCTCACAGTAACCTTCGGTACAGCTTCGGCGCCTTATCAGGCAGTCAGAGCATTGCAACAGGTAGCTTACGACGAAGGAGATCAATACCTGCTTGCGAAGGAACGAGTCTTGGACGCGTTCTATATGGACGATTTACTTACCGGTTGTCAGACTGTCAAAGAAGGCGTGGAAGTACACCGGCAGATGTGTGAGTTGCTGAAAAAAGGAGGTTTCGAGCTTCAGAAATGGAATAGCAACGATAAATACCTGCTAAAGATGATCACTGAAAACAAAGAAGAGAATGAAAGTAAAGGACAAATAAATCAAGAAGATAGACCAAAGGAAGAAGAGGAGAAAGACAGAGAGATCAAACTAGATGAAACAATAAAGATTCTAGGACTTACCTGGGAGCTGGATCACGACGAGATGAAGTACACGGTGAAGCTGCCACCCCCGACGACTGGACCTGAAACTAAAAGGAGTGTCATATCAGAGATTGCACGACTATTTGATCCTTTAGGCTGGATAGCGCCTGTCGTGATACTGGCAAAGATCTTCATCCAGAAATTGTGGCTATCGGGTATAGGATGGGATGAAGAAGTTCCGGAAGAACTTTTAAGAGAGTGGAAAACTTACCATTCGGATCTTGTCCAGCTATCGGACTGTACAATCCCCAGGTGGTTGCACACGAGGAACGATGATGCGGTGGTTGAACTGCATGGATTTTCAGACGCCTCGAAGATGGCCTACGCAGCAGTAGTTTACACGCGCGTTGTCTCAAAGGACGGTAAAGTTCACGTGGCATTACTTACAGCTAAGACAAAGGTGGCACCGATAAAACAACGAAGCATTCCCAGGTTGGAATTGTGTGGTGCATCCATGCTCACACAATTGTTGGGGGAAATGGCTGCCGTCCTGAAAATCCCAAAAGAGCACGTTCATGCATGGACCGACTCTACCATCGTTTTAGCTTGGCTCAACAAACACCCCAGCCATTGGAAGACTTTTGTGGCCAATCGCGTCTCCGACATACTGAGCCATTTAGATGCGTGTCAGTGGGCACACGTATCCACAAAGGATAACCCAGCGGACTGCGCTTCGCGCGGCGTTCAGCCAGCAAATCTAGCTGGTAACACGTTGTGGTTCACTGGGCCAAAGTTTCTAAAGGAGTCGACCATTGTATACAGCAAGCCAAAGGAGCTGAAAACAGAGTTAGAACTATCTCCCGTAAAGGCACACGTGGGTGCTGTGGAGACAGACTCATCAAATCAATGGTGGAGCAAATATTCCTCACTTCGCAAGCTGTTGAAAGTGGTTGCGTACTGCAGACGCTTTCTGCATTATAAGAAGGACACGCCTCGGCCAAGGCATCTCATGATGGTTGAAATCCAGGATGCATTAACCTGCTGCATAAAGAAGTGCCAAAGCGAAGAGTTTGGCATAGAGATAGGCGAATTGCAGGAAAGGAATTGTGTGAAATTTAAGGACAGTAGAATAAAGTCACTGACGCCTTACCTAGACGGAAAGGGTGTGTTGAGAGTTGGAGGACGGCTTGATGGCGCTCAGCTAAATGAAAATACAAAACATCCAATTGTGATGCCCCACAATTCTCATCTGACGCATTTGTTAGTGGCAGATGCACATGACAAGACTTTGCATGGTGGGCCACAGCTCATGATGTGCTATTTGCGTACTGCGTACTGGATCTTAGGGGTAAAGGGCCTAGTAAGACAGTACGTTCGCAAATGTGTGGTATGTGCAAAGTGTCGAGCTGAGGTTAAAAATCAGTTTATGGGCTCATTACCATCAGTTCGAGTCACACCAGCCAGACCATTTTTAAATACTGGTGTCGACTATGCGGGACCCATAAATATTAGAATGACAAAGGGCCGCGGCCACAAATCATACAAGGGGTATATCTGTCTCTTCGTTTGTATGGTCACGCGAGCCATTCATCTGGAAGTCGTAAGTGACATGACGACTCAAGGATTCATTGCTGCGTTCCGTCGTTTTGTGGCCAGACGAGGCCATTGTGCACATATCTGGAGCGATAACGGCACAAATTTTGTGGGTGCGGCAAAGGAACTCAAAGAGTTAGCGGACATCCAACAGTCCATTGCAGAAAACCTGGAAATGGGCGGGACTGAGTGGCATTTCATACCCCCCCACTCCCCAAACTTTGGTGGGCTGTGGGAAGCGGGCGTTAAGTCCACCAAATTTCATATCAAAAGAGTAGTCGGGGATTCAACGCTAACCTTCGAGGAAATGACCACTTTCCTTAGTCAGGTAGAGGCTTGCCTGAATTCAAGGCCTATGATGGTGGTGAACACTGAAGATCCGGGTGAGCCGGAGCCTTTGACGCCGGGACATTTTTTGATCGGAGAACCATTAGTGGCAGTACCTGGGACAAGCTACGAGTCAAATAATGTTAGTACACTTACTCGGTGGCAAATGGTACAGAAGATGGTTCAAGGTTTCTGGCGACGATGGTCGCAAGAGTACTTAACTAGTCTGTTACATCGGTACAAATGGGCGTACAAAACACCAGAACCGAATGTCGGCGATTTGGTCTTAATTAAAGAAGATGACTTACCTCCAAGCCGGTGGATGCTAGGCCGTGTAGTAGACAAGCATGCGGGTTCTGATGGCATCACGCGGGTAGTCACAGTCAAAACCAAAGGTTCTGTGGTTAAGAGACCGACTTCAAAGCTGTGCATATTACCAGTAAATGACTGATTGTGTGATTTAGAATTAAGCTTGCACTTTAATTTGTTAAGTTGCCATATATTTATAAAGATTTTTGGAGTTGTATTTACAGTTTTTGTTATATTTACAGAATATGTACAGTTATTTACATGTTTACAATTTACATTTAACTAATTTGCAAATTTCAGACTTGATCTGACTTGTCTTTCGATTTAATGGTCGATATTTATGTTCAAGTTTCTTAGAATTATAAGTTGTTCTTTTTTGATCATTTGGATCTTTGTTTCCTTCAAATTTAAGGACATAGTTTTTCAGTATGTCCTTGGCGGGCGGTATGTTAAAGCCATGGTTAACTTTAAAAACCAAGTATATTTTGTACTAAAGTAATTACATTACTTATCACTAGATGGCGTTGTTTGGTTACGCCTATTATTTCTGCATCACGCTAGCGAGATCGCGCCGCCGGGTATATAAGTTTCAAGTGAAATTCAGTTTATTAAATCTTTACCTACCCCAACGCTTACGTGTTTCTTTTTTGATTCCTCACTCCTTCCCTACTATCTCTGACCACCCTTGGGTTCCTTGTACAATCCGTACATAGACTGTTGAACTTTCACAAACAACAGACGCACCACCCATCATATTTTTTGGATGAATTGGCCAAATCAAATGGACACACGGTAATTCGGTTACCGCCCTATCACTGCCAATATAATGCAATCGAGTTGATATGGGCGCAGATCAAAGGTATCTATATTTTTTATTTATATAATATTATGTATATGCATATATTTCTAAAAATAATTACTGAATGTACAAATATTTTCAGGTCATGCAGCTAGGCATAACACAACTCCGCCATTCACGGCAAGTAAAATGATGGTTTTATTGGAAGAAGCTTCCCAACAAGCAAATTAGTCATATAAGGTTGAGTTTATTCAGCTATTCGGTTCGTATTCTGGGGGGGACAACCATCATTTGAGCCCGGCGCCGAGCTCTAGATCCGGCCCCAACTCTACCAGTAGCGTGGAGGTCGCGCTACACCTGGACGATTCGTCGTCCCCAACAGCGGCGGCGGTGACGTCAGAGGAATCTGGCGTCACCACCAAGGAGGACAGGCAGGCGCTGCCTGGGTTGCAGACGAGGTCTGCAGCCAAAAAACGCAAGGGGAAGGGGAATAAAAAGGTTCCCCTGCCGCTGGTGGACGAGCGGGATGAGGATTTCATCCCTCCCGGTCTTGGGTCGGCCGCCAGCGGCAGTAACAGCAGCAGCGAAGAGGAGCGCCCGTGCCCCCCTAAGCCGAAGGTGCAGGCTACAGGCCGTGAAAGGGCGAGGAGGAGCGGTGGGAGGGCCGCCCCCCCTCGGGACTCCTCTCCGTGGGTTGGTGCATCCAGCCCGGAGAGGGAGGTGGCGCTGGACTCGCCCATCTACAGGAGGACAATGATCCTCACTCACCGCCTTGGTCAGATAATGGCGAGACAAGCGGAGTATGCGACTCCCGAGCAGACAGAAATGCTCGGGATTGTAGAGCAGATCGCAGCCGCCGGTGAGGGTCTGGCCGCCCAGATTGAGGAACAGGCGAGGAGGGAGGCTGAGGCCCAACGGCGGGAGGCCGAGTCCCGGCGCCAGCTCCAAAGAGTTACGGCGGAGCTGGAGGCCCTCAAGAGAAGGGTGGAGCACCTGACCGAGTTGCCGGGAGTGGTGACTCGGTCGATGCGGAAGGCGCATCTGGAGCGGTCGGCGCAATCGGCACTGGCGGGACGGCCGGTGCAGCTGGAGCGGCCGGCGCAAGCTGCGCAGCCGCCGCACCCAGCGCAAACCGCGCAGCCACCGCGGCCAGCGCAAGCTGCGCAGCCGCCGACTCGACCGGCAGAGCCAGCGTCGTTGGCCGCATGTATGGCGGCCATACGCGCCGAGATGGTGGCGCAGGAGGAGCGCACCAATCGGCGGCTGGAGGCGATCCTAGACGTCGCCCGGCGTCCACCTCTCGCGACGCCGGCAGGGTATGCCGCTGCAGTGAGGGGGGGCCCTGCCTCCCCGGCGGCGGTGCCGGCTCACCGCCCCCCTCCAGGTCCTCCGGGTCCCACTCAGGGCAAGGGTAAGGGGAAGGGCAAGGGCAAGGGGAAGAAGTCCCCAGCCCTGGCCTCAGCCCCGCCCGTGGCCCGGCAGCCCAAAAGGTTGCCGATGGGCGGAGCCTCCTCATCGGAGGCTTCCAGAAGGTGCAGGTACGGCTCCTGCAGGCCCGACCGGCACGGTGCTTCCGGTGCCTGTCGCTGGGCCACGTGGGGGTGCAGTGCACGGCGGAGGTAACGGTCGGTGACCGTTGCTTCCGCTGTGGCCAACCCGGTCATAAGGCCGGTAATTGCGAAGCTCCGTTGCACTGCATCAGGTGTGCAGCGGAGGGCAAGCCGGCCGACCACAGGGTTGGCGCCAAGGCCTGCACCGCGGGGAGGCCGAAGCCTGGAGGCAGGCGCTCCGTCTCCGGTTCGCGGCAGGGCGTGGAGATGGGCGTTCCCTAATGGATCCTCAGCTCCGCGTCCTGCAGGCAAATGCGAACCACTGTGTCGATGCTCAGGCACTTCTGCTCCAGAGCATGGCACAGTGGGGCATTAATGTCGCCGCTGTCGCCGAGCCGTACATTCACCGGTTTCTCGGGCCTGCCTGGGAAATCGACCTGGACGGATCGGTGGCACTGGTGCACAACGCTGCTGCTGGCAGCCCACCCCTTGTTGTCGTGACAAGGGGGCATGGCTGCATGGCGGCACTTATGGGGGAGATAGCGGTCGTGGCAGTATACTTCTCGCCGAACCGAGACCTAGTTGAGTACCAGCAGTGGCTGGATCAGCTGGGCGTCGTCGTCAATACCTGTTACCCTCGCCCGGTTCTGGTGCTCGGGGACTTTAACGCCTGGTCTCTGAACTGGGGTTCCCGATGCACTAGACCGAGGGGCAGGGCAGTGGAGAGCTGGGCTGATAGTTTCAGCCTAGTTCTTCTGAATCGCGGGGCCGTCGCCACGTGCGTGAAGAGACGGGGCGACTCAATTGTGGACCTTTCGTTCGCGAGCGCCCCGCTCTCAGGCCGTGTGCAGAGCTGGCGTGTCCTTGAGGAGGTGGAGACAGCGTCGGATCATCTATACATTCGGTTCGACGTCTCTCCCCCCGCGGGCGCCGCGCCGGTTACACCGGCTCCACGCGAGCCACGTTGGATGCTTAAGCGACTGGATCGGGAGGTCCTCCTGGAGGCCGCCATCGTACAGGCCTGGGCCTCTGCGCCGGACAGGCCTGTCGACATAGACGATGAGGCGGCGTGGTTCCGGGAGGCCATGACACGTGTCTGCGACGCGGCTATGCCTAGGGCTCCGCCCTATAATCCGAGGCGTCAGGTCTACTGGTGGTCAGCGGACATTGCGAGGCTGCGACAGGCCTCCGTGATCGCTTTCCGCCGGCGGACCAGATTCCGAAGGAGGCGTAGCCGCCCCGCAGATACGGAGCCCCGAGAGGCGGAGCTTCATGCGGGGTACAGGGAGGCCAGAAAGGCCCTCCGAGTGGCGATAAGGCAGTCGAAGGCTGCAGCTCATAAGGAGCTGCTGGAGACGCTGGAGCGGGACCCATGGGGGCGGCCTTACCTTATGGTAAGGGGGAAGCTGCGCCCCCGGGCCCCGCCGTTGACCCGGTGTCTCTAGCCGGAGCTGCTCGGAGGAGTCGTTGGCTCCCTGTTCCCAGCGCGGGCGGTGGAACATATTCCACCGCAGATGACTCCGCCACCTAGGTCGCCTATGGCACCCAGCGTGGATGACGACGACGTGCCCGAGGTCACTTGGGTAGAGCTAGAGCTGGCGGTGCTAAGGCTTAAGGCCAAGAACACCGCCCCGGGACCCGACGGCATTCCAGGCCGAGCGTGGGTCCTAGCTCTAGGCGAAGAAGACGCTCTCGAGCCCCGACTGAGAGGGTTTCTCAGCGCATGTTTGGAGCGAGGCCAGTTTCCGAAGTTGTGGAAGACGGGGAAACTGGTCCTCATCCGAAAGGCGGGACGCCCGGCGGACTCACCATCCGCCTACAGGCCGATAGTGTTGCTCGACGAGGTGTGCAAGCTCTTTGAAAGAGTGATTGCAAAGCGCCTCGTCGAGCACCTATCCAGAGTGGGGCCTGACCTGGCGGATGGCCAGTATGGCTTCCGCCGGAGGCGCTCTACCGTGGATGCCATCATGCGCGTGGGGACTCTGGTGAAGGACGCCGTCGCTCGGGGCGAGGTGGTGCTGGCGGTGTCACTGGACATCGCCAACGCGTTTAACACCCTGCCCTGGAGCTGCATTAGGGAGGCGCTCGTGTATCACGAGGTGCCTCTCTACCTTCGCCGCATAGTCGGGGCGTATCTGTCGGAGAGAGCAGTCGTCTACCCAAGTGCGACCGGGCTCGGTCGGCGAGAGATGTCGTGCGGTGTTCCGCAGGGATCGGTCCTGGGACCGCTACTGTGGAACATCGGTTACGACTGGGTGCTTCGTGGTGAGTTCGCGGACGGTGCCGCCGTCACTTGTTATGCGGACGACACGCTGGTGACGGCGTGCGGGGCTACATACCGCGAAGCGACCCTGAAGGCCACGACCGCGGTTGCCCAAGTCGTGGAGCGGATTCGGCGGCTGGGTCTCGAGGTGGCTCTGCATAAAACCGAGGCCATGTTCTTTCATGGGCCTCGGCGCGTGCCACCGGAGGATTCCAGCCTCATAGTGGGAGACATTTCTATCGGCATCAAGGCCCAGATGAAATATCTGGGGCTCGTGCTTGACGGCCGGTGGAACTTCGGGGAGCATCTCCGAAGACTGGCCCCCAAATTGAAGGACACAGCTGCCGCTTTGGGGCGGCTGCTGCCCAACATGAGGGGGCCGGATGACTCCTGCAGGAGACTCTATGCGGGAGTCGTGCGGTCCATGGCCCTATATGGGTGCCCAATATGGGCGGACACCCTGACGGTCCACAATGCGCGTCGGCTGCGTGGACCGCAGCGTGCAATGGCCAGCAGGGCCATTAGGGGGTACCGCACGATATCCTTCGAGGCGGCGAGTCTCCTTGCCGGATCCCTACCGTGGAACCTGGATGCGAGAGCCCTTTCGATGCTATATCGGTATCGTAAGGAGGCGCGGGAGCAGGGACGGGAACCCGAGCCCGAAGAAATTCGGGCCGTGAGGTCTCAGCTCCACAGGGACATGGTAGCGGAATGGGAGCTACGACTTGGGCGACCAAGCGCAGGGCACGCCGTAATAGCGGCGGTAAGACCCATCATGGAGGAATGGCTAGAGAGGCCACACGGCAGCCTCTCGTACCGGCTGACGCAGGTGATTACCGGACACGGGTGTTTCGGGAGTTACCTGTGTCGGATCCGGAAGGAGCCAACGTCCGAGTGCCATCACTGTGATGCGAGCGAGGACACAGAGCTGCACACGCTGACCGAGTGCCCGGTGTGGGACACGCCGAGGCGGGTCCTAGTGGCGGCTCTAGGGGTGGGAGTCCTCACACTCGTCACATTGCTCACAGCGATGGTACGATGCGCAAACGCTTGGGGTGCGGCCGCCTCCTTCTGCGAGCAAGTAATGCTCGAGAAGGAGGCGGCCGGTCGGGTCCGGACCAGACTCCGGGCCCGGGAAGCCCGTGCAGAGCGAAGGCGAACCGGACGTCGAGGTCGCAGAACGACCTCCGTCCTCCATGAGCGCTGGCCTGGGGGTGACCGGTGGAGCCGCCTGTCACCCTAGCAGAAGCAGGCCGCGGCGGCGGCGCAAAGTGCGCCTCCCCGTAACCGGGGCTAGATGGGGACACTGTGGTCCCCACAACCCGAAGGGGGCCATCTCGATAGAGATGGTCCTGGGTCTGTCGGGGTGCGAGAGATATTCTTTTGGCAATCTCACCTCCGGCAACCAAGGACCCAAGATGGCGTGCGTTTTAGTCGGTTCGAGTCCGACATAATCACCTCCACCGGCTCTGTGGAGGTGGTATCCGTGGGGATTTATCGCACGATAAAAAATAAAAAAAAAAAAAAAGCTATTCGGTGATATAAAAGTCGAGTAAGTGTGAATTATTCAGCACGTGTCGTATAAAAGCATCTTATATAGCATTTTAGTTATTCAGCATTTCGGTCACATAATGATGCTGAGTAAACGTTTACTCTGCATACTTATATGACTAAAGTGTCGTATAAGATTTGCTGTATAAGTCGCTAGTATACGATGCTTATGTTACTATTTCGTCGAGTAAAAGCACATTATATAGCTTTCTTGTGACACAGTCGAATAAAAGCTACATCGTTGCTTTTATACTGCTATTATGTTGTATAAGTTGCATTCATACGACTATTACAAGCCTAGTGCCAAGTGTCGTATAATTGCTTGTACTGCTCAATTATCACTTGTCTTAGTTTTCTTGTGTACAATAAGTGGTTGATTGAATAAATAAATAAACAAAAGATCTTTTTTAGAAAACTTTTTAGCAAGGTCTAAGGAACCCTAAAATATAATCAGCGTGGTATCATGGCGCTTATACTGCTAATTTGCTGTATAAGAAGCTATTATACCACCTGTTAGCAGTAAAAATGGTGTACAAATGAATGTTGATATAAAAAATATTTGTTATTATATTCATATTACTAAGAATTGAAGGGGGGCGTTAAATATTTATGATAAAACCTAGTATATTTCATCAGAAAACTTACCTTCGCAATACTTTGCAAACCTATGCGTGAGTTTACGAACCTACATTTGGTGCAACCTACAAATTAACATGTCTGCTAAATAAATTGTACTTATAATTTTTTATAATTTTTAAAACACAACACGACGCACTTGCTTAATTTAACAAACAAACGTAACATAAAAGTCATAAAAGTTACAGTTATAGCGCAACTTAAGCTTGTAACAGTCACTCCGGCGACAATTACGTGACGATTTAACTGAAAAAGTTACCTTTATACGATGTCTATGTGACTGAATTGCTGAATAAAATGGGCCCAAATCGCGTTGTATAAACGTTTTCATTACGTTTATACGACTTCTATTAGGAGCCAAAATGCTGAATAATTTGCGTTGCCGCGACTACTACACGACATATTTTTGCTAGTTGGGTTGCGCTCAAGTGACAGCTGACGATTGGCGAAAAGTGGTCGAAAGAACGAAGAAAATTTGTTTACAAGACTGGGATCGAGATGTACAATACGATAATATCATTGACCAACCGTTAATAATAAACGTCACGGATAGCTGCAGTACAGACTCAGATTTTGAAGATCCGATTGACCCTGTATCAGATTCAGATTGATATAAATAAAATACAAACTCAAAGCATTTGTTTTATATTTCCAACAAATTATCGATATTTTGTTTATCGATGTGTCCCTTCTTAGTCGATAACAGCTTGACGACGTAACTTTTGCAGCACGTACCATGTACATTTGCATTGAGTTTTTTTCTATTATTTCCGAACATTACGTAATAATTTCTTAATATTCATTTTTATAATTTACATTTGAACACAATTATAATTTTTTCGTCTTTTTAATGGACCTCTAAAGGATTTGATGTGATAGGACGTCAGTACAATGTTAAGCGCTAACGAACTGTCATAGGGATCATCATATAACGCTCGTAGTATAGTTACTTTAGAAATACAACTAATTGTTATTAATCAACACCTTGTATTATTTAGAATGCGCAAATAGCAGAACAATAATACATTACTTACATGATAGTATACGTTAGGGACCAATAAATCGGTTAGTTATATTAAAATTACTTGTCATTGGAAAAACAATATGCTAGTAATAAAAAATAATAATTATGGGATAGTGTGAATATAAGCATATTCACCATAACCACTTAGTATGTACGCTAACTTTTCCTAAAGATAAAGTAGCCTATATGGTGTTCTAGACTATAACCCTGTAACAATCTGGTCAGCCAATAAGTGATATTAGTAGGATGTAATAGGATATTAGTAGAATGGGATAGAATATTAGTAGAACGGAATAGGATATTAGTAGGAGATATAAAGTAGGATAAAAGTTACAATTTCCGTATACCTGATATTAGAGAGAGTATGACAGAGGATATTAGTAGGATAGGATAGAAAGTAGGATAAAATTCACAATCTCCGTTTACCTGATATTAGAGGGAATATGACAGCTTATATTAATAGTACTTATTTTTCAGTTTCAGTTGGCTTGTCAAGAATGGAAGAGAACGCTGGTGGGGACCATCCACAGCCTTGCGTATATGTTGGGTCTGATATTTGTTGGCCCATTGTCTGATAGGTAAGTTCAGAATATGATTCTATTTATGTTCATACTTTTACTTAGGTACTTCAATTCTCTATTTGAAGTGCGTACTGTGAAGAAGTAGGACGTGGTATTTCTTCGTAATAAATATAGTATATTTCATTAGCACTACTACTGCAGCTAATTGTAACTAAAACTAAAACCTTGCGTGTTCAATAGCAGATTAGATTTTTTTTTACACAACGCTTTCTACACCCATGGTAAGCTTTTATAGCATGTTATGGAATCTAGAATGCGGATAAACATACTTACATATTTTTTTTTGTAAACACATTCATATTATACAATATAGAAACACCAAGACCAATGCAAATAGCCATATTCATGTATACAAATATTTGCGCTGAGTGGGGATCGAACCCGCGCCTCCTGCATGGCAGTCGCGTGCACTACCGTCACGCCACACAGATGCTACAAATGAAGATAAAACAACTTTTAAAATATTGCTATCAAAAAATATTCTAGTGATAAATGATGTAGCCTTGTCATAATATTACAAAAGATATAGGTAAGCCATACTTCACAGCCCACCTTGCGATTTAGGAAGAATTGACTGATCTAACAATTCTTCTTGCAATAATCTTCTACTACTATTTTTCACCTTTAACTGATATACATACATAATTAAATGAAAGCGTTATATGTCCATATCATGTTCATTAATTGTACTTTAAATAATGACTGCATTTTTCTAAATCAGTCGTTTGCATTCGAATTTTTACAAACTAATCAATATTTTTTATTTTAGAAATCTTCAATTATGTACATAATAATAATACTTAATAATTATTATAAATGAAAATCTAGAACAAGATATGTGCAAAAGTGCAGGTTCAGGCGTCAACTAATCAATTATGTATAACCCGGTCAATTTAAACTAAAAAATGATAGTGAAGGTACATAAATTCCCAACAATCTGAAAATAAGTGAAATTGTTCAGAACATAATTATAAACAATACCTGAAAGTTCCCCATCATTCCCGTGTAAGGAAAAAAAAATTGAAGGTCAAAGGTCAAAAAAATTAGTTTTTCGCGATTTTCAGCAAAACGGTAAGTTTATCAAAAAAGAACTTCAGACAAAAATTGTAGATTATAAAATTATCTTTAAAAAATGCATAAACAGTTTTTTCCTACGAGCCACCGTTTCTGAGATATACCGAATGTTTAAATTGACTGCGGTAGCCTAGTGGTATGGGTAATGGACTGCTGAGACGAGGTCTCGGGTTCGATCCCAGGTTTACCATGGCACACACCAATAACTTTTCGATGCTTTTCGTAGTTATGTGTGTATTTATCGCAGGTTTATAAGTGCCCGGTTAATGGCAATAGGCTCGTCACCTATTACATTGGGACCTAAACATAAACTGGCGAAATGTGGGTGCTAGCACCTCTGCCTACCCCTTCGGGGAATACAGGCGTGAGTTTATGTTATGTTATGTTAAATTGACCGGATTATGCATAACACTGTGTTGTAATTGATCAGTTTGTAAAAACTCTAATCATGTTTCTTAAGAATATTATTAATTACAGTAAATTATAGTATCCCTGCAGCTAATATTCATCAAGAATAACTTTCCAGAATTGGCCGAAAGACAATGATAGTAGTCACTGGAGTGCTCGGTGGTATCCTGGGCGTAGCGAAGAGTTTTGTCACATCGTACTGGTTGTACATTGTTCTAGAATTCTTTGAGTCGGCCTTGGGAGACACTTATTCTCCTGTTTATATTTTGAGTAAGTTTATTAAACGTTACTGTTTTAATAATACGTTCAAATAAAGTAGTTACATCTTTTACAAGTTTTAAGTTAAGTACCTTCTTTTTGATTGTCTTTTTTTTACATTCCTCACAACGCTATCTAGATCCATGGTAAGCATAGCTTAACTAGCTTGTGTTATGGAATCTAGAATGCGGATAAACATATTTAGATACTTTTTTTTGTAAATACATACATATGTACTATACATAGAAACACCCAGACCAATGCAAATAGCCATTTTTGCACTGAGCGAACCCGCGCCTCTTGCGTAGCAGTCGCGTTCACTACCGCCACGCCACGGAGGTTGTCAAAACTTACTTACTTACCTATACATTCACGATGATGATTCTATATTAATTTATTATTTTTATTACAGATGTTGAAATAGTTAGTAATAAACAACGAGTCCCGTACTTCACGTACGCCAGTCTTGGGTACTGTATAGGTGCTGTATACTTTGCCTTATTAGCCTGGTTACTGCCGAACTGGCGAATCTTCTTAAGAGTGTTGTATGGACCAGCGTTACTGTTCATCTTCTACTTATATCTGGTAGACGAGAGTCCAAGATGGTTATTAGCAAAAGGAAAGAAAGCAAAAGCAGTGAAAATAATAGAAAAGATGGCCAAAAAGAATAATGTATACATAGAACCGAATGTCTTGGATAATCTTCCTTGTGAAACTAAAAAAGAAGAAGATATCAAATTTTCAGCTGTATTAAAAAGCACATTTAGTTCTAGAACTTTAATTCAGAGATTCATTATATGCGTTGTGTGGTGGATGACGTCTACCTTTGTTAATTATGGAATGTCAATTACATCAGTGTCTCTGCAAGGGAACAATTATGCAAATTATGCTTTGGTAGCTTTAACTGAAACCCCTGGAATCCTCTTAACTATGTATATACTACTGAAGTTCAGGAGAAAGTACCCATTGATTGTATCATTCTTGGCAGCTGGGTTGTTTTGTGTGGGACAACCGTTCTTACCTACAAGTAAGTATATTTTAGTTAACGTTTTAAGAATTATATTTCAGGAGGTAATTTTCAAAAGTGGTCATCTCCAAATTCATAGGTTTTGAACAAACTTTACCAGATGTCTCTACTGAGGATTACCACCATTTTAGTAAGGATCATATGTAGTCAAATGTAAGGAAAACCTGTCAGAAATTGATTTTAATTTGACGTTACTTTCAAAAGTAGCTTAATCTAAATTGACCAATCACAACGCTTTGAACTTCGTCCGCCATATCGGTGGCTAGCCATATCGTTATCGTCATACATTCACCGCGTCGCCAACGTGTGCGCTAGCTTTGGTTTTTGTTATGAAGATGAGTGAATTTCAATTGTTTAAACTTATAATTACCTTACGAAACATGGAGAAAAATGTAGAGGAAGTACCTGGCCATCAAGCATGAAAAAGAAAGTCTTCATTCATCTCTCAAATCTCATCTTCATTCAAATCTCAATTCATCAGATACCTACATTCTAATTTACTTTTTTCATTTAATTTTGGTCAACGTATTTTTGCCAACTATTTTTCTTTTTGAATTGTTAGTAATTCTAATATTACTCACTGTTTTTTTTATTATTATTCGAATAATAAAAGAGGCAACCCTATTTCATTGAATCTTGTTTCATTCTCAATAATAGTCAAATCCCAACAGCGCATTAACAAAATAAGCCAATTCCATTTCGCTTATATTCATATGTAGCCATATCCGCACTTTATTAACAAAAATGAGCAAATCCAATCTTTGATGTTGTTTTTTTTTTTCAATAAAATATCAGTAAATCTTAAATATGTGAAATTTAGCATTTTCAATATTATATCTATCTACATTTAGTATTTCCTGCCGAATATCTTTAAATAAAACACCATATAGAAAATGCATAATTTCTCTATTTGTACAAAAGTGGACATGACAAGTTTTGAAAATTACCTCCTGATTTCTCAAGGTAATAAGAAAAAAACACTTGCACCGCAACAGCTACAGAAAATTAATTTTTAATGAGCCCATCGCCCACGACCACCTATATTTCTATCATTAACAAAGTAACTAAACAATGCTGTCTTCTGCTAAAATCCTTCGCCTTAGTTCATTGGTCTCTGTAGCTTTGCAGATAATAATTTTTAGTATCTTCTTATAAACAGCTTTAAAGTACATACTGCTTTGTTTCAGATTTAGCCTGGCTCTCCATATTGATGTTCATGGCTGGCAAGCTGATGGCGAATTTGTACTTCAACATTACGTATATTTACACATCGGAATTGTTCCCTACATATACGAGGAACTCAATGCAGGCTCTTTGCTCTTCTCTTGGAAGAATCGGATCCATTGTTGCACCACAGACTCCACTTTTAGTAAGTATTGTTTTTAAATTTTCATCAGGTATTTGGTCTGTATCAGTTTCTGTCATCAAGTAAGGAATAAGGAATTTGAAAATATTAGGTATTAAATGATTTAAAGCCTATTTTAACCTTCTACATCCTCTTTCCTTACTGATCATCTAATTCACCAATCAGTACTGATATTATGGTATGAGTTGACTACTGGAGGGTGCTAAGCTAAAATGTCTCATACTGGTGAACTCGGATCAACAGAAAGAGCTATAAAATATAATTTATCTGCATTTCTTTGAAGAGGCGAGACAAGAATTACCCGTTTTTTATACTATTCTAAGTCTTACAGAAACACTTATAGACATGTAACATTTATACATGGGGAAAAAGAATCTTCTCGGGCGGGACTCGAACCCGCAGTCTTTCCCTTACGGGGGGAATGCCTTGACCAATTCGGCTACCGAGACACGCTCGATGTGATTGAAATTTCCCTTCTTATAGGTCTTTTAAGGCGACGGTGGAGTCATCTACCGATTTTCTTACGAACTATCGGAATCAATGAATGATGTTATACAATATATTCGATTTGTATAGTTAGCATACTTAATACGGAGTTATGAAAAATCAATGTATAAAAATGATTGTAACATTTGCTTGCGCTTATTGTATCTGGCTCTGGCGGACTCAGTTATTAATTACGGGTGATGTAGCTATGGCCGCACGTACAAAACATATACTGATAAAATACATAAACTGCAGTTAAGGTTGTTAAAAACTATTGTTCCACTAAATATAAAGAATAAATATAAAGATAATTATAATGAACTATTTAAATATTGTGAGGTGCTACCAATTCAATGTAAGGCCAAATTAGTCATCATCATCAAAAGTTTCATCATCACCATCATCATCATCATCAGCCCGCGGCAGTCCACTGCTGGACATAGGCCTCTCCCATGACAAAGTTTAAAAACCCATTTTTTGAACCACATAGATAATTGTATAGATTGAATGTAACTATTAATTCTTTAACTCACTTTAAATGTTGTAGGTATACTTTAGGTGCTTATATTATGTATTCACATACTTGCTAATGTCCATAGGCGAACTCCCGCTCGCATAAAAACCTTCGTGGTTTAAGCGGGCGGTTCAAAATATTTTATTCCATATAATGTTACCTATATTTTGAACAATAAAAAGAAAAAAAAGAAAACATTTATTTAACATTTATATAAGTTATTTATGCAGTTAATAGTATGTAAGCCATTAAATTTTTAACCTGTTTTTAGAGTTTATATTAGGCCTGTAGTATTTTTTAATTTTATTTTTTTTACAGACCGTGTACTGGATAGGCCTACCGTCCTTAGTATTTGGTA
Source organism: Eilema sororculum (assembly GCA_914829495.1). Lineage (NCBI taxonomy): Eukaryota > Metazoa > Arthropoda > Insecta > Lepidoptera > Erebidae > Eilema > Eilema sororculum. Next base: position 24,387,291 of record OU618538.1, on the reverse strand, counting down.
TCGTATCTATAATAGCAGGATTACTAACTTTCTTCGTGTCTGATGTTGCTGATATATCTCTACCAGATACTGTTGAAGAAGCTGAAGCTATAGGGAGTAAAAAAAGTGATGAAACAAAAGATAACGTGTGAAAACTTGAAAGTTGTAATAAGATGGAAATATTACGAAGTAATATTCGTATTTGCATGCCAAAGGATCAAGAACAAATGAAAGTCAAATTATAAAATAAAATAATTTTATTTATGTGATGAAATGCTGTTTATTTTATTTTAAATTTAATTTGTACGGCTTAGGTGAAGACTCACCCTTTAAAATCTAAGCTATAGCTGAGTTCTCACTTTTTGAAATCGTTAGTGACTTATTCATACACTGTATGGGTGAGTTCACTACGTCTTAATTTAGAGGTGGTCAACTCAGCCAACTAATATCTGTAACGCGTTCGCAACTGTTTACAAGTACTTTTGAGTCAGCGTAAACATCTTGACAACGGAGTCTCAAAATAATCTTAAAACTCTCATATTAAGAGCAAATCAAACTGTGTTATTTGTTTAAATGATATTATTGTCAAACTGACGGTTACCGGCCTCCATGACCGGGGGCCTGAGGATGGTGAGTTGGCTGGTCACCGTCTTTACAGAAGCAGGCCCATGACGGCAGCGTGACGTGAGGGATTCACGCACGCCACGCCTAAGAAAGGGGATGACACCCGAAAACCCCCCATAGAAGCGGGATATCACCTGAACCACCCTCTAGGCGAGGCCGCAATTGTAGCCGTAGGTAAAAAAGCCATGTCCACGAAGAGCACTTGTCAAGATTTTTGGCAGGTGCTATTCGTGGATACCGGTACAAACGAACAAAAAACAGCCGAATAAAGATTGTGTAAGTGCTGTTTTTTCGTTTTAAAAAATAAACTACCAAGTCAATGTAGAAAAACTCGCAATCTCAACTAGTTTTAACCTCTAACATACAAAGATGCTCATTAGCTTCGGTAATTCTTCATGTGTGACAAATCACATAATTATAATTCTGATTTTCATATTTATGGCGTTGGTTTATTTTAAGCTAATAATGTAGGTAGTTTTCATAGAAACTATATAGAATTGACAACAAAAGCAAAGTTATTCTTTTGTACTACCTCCTGTTATTCATCTAAAAGTATTCATTATTTATCTTTCACAGACCCGTTATTTAAGCAAGATATAGAAAACTAGGCTAGGCTTTTCAATTTTTTTTCATGTGGTAAACCTCACGGATATTACCTGAATTAGCAATTGGGGTGGTTAATTGAGACTCGGATCGACTAAAACCACACGCCGTCTTGAGCGCGCCGCCATTCCGGGGGCGAGTCGGGAACACCGTTCGCACACGGCGCTTCTCCCGAGGAGGCCGTACCGTATATGTTGAGGACAATCTCACCGCCGGCCTAGCGCCACGACCCTCAGTCAGCATGTGGTTTTGGTCGGTTTGAGTCGACATAATTTCCCCTTCTGGTGCCGGCGGAGGAGGTGTCCGAGGGGAAAAAAGGGTCTCAATCACTGGGTTATAAGTTTACCCAATCAGGCATGTTCCTCACTCTCTCTCTCACTCGCTCACCAGGGGATCTCGGGCGATTAACAGTTTTATGTTAGCCCCCTCGGATGTGGAAAGCATGATGTCCCTATCAAACCTCAGAACTCGTAGAAGGGAATGTGCGTGAAACACGTAGAAAGACTCCAAGCAGACACTTACAGGGCCACTCCTGTCTTCGCAGCGTGCCCCATGCGGTGAAGAGGCGTTGCCGTCTCCATTGCCCAGTGAGGTGGTTCCGAACCGAGCGCCCCAAGGTCCCAGTTCTAGCTATTTACGAAAAAAGTAATATCTATCTTACTGCGCCTTCTACCTCGTTCTTAAGTTCATTGCCGATTAATAATTTATAATAATATGCATTAACAGAGAGATTCTATGCATGAACAGATCGTGTAATGAACAAGTCTTGGTGTGAATGAATATTACCTACTTACCTACTTAATTGTAAATCAATCAAGTATTTTCATCATAATAATTTAGTGAGGAACGATGAACAATAGAAATATGTTGCCAATGAACAATAATTTAATATTATTAGCATCATTATCTGAACTTAAGGCCCTGTATTCCTGCAAAAGTAGGCATTTATAGCGATCTTGGCCGCTCGTAAAATATTACGCGCGAACGCAGTGACGGTGAACTCGGCGATGACCCCGCCAGCGTCACAGTATAGAAATATGCAGTAGGAAAACTTGATTTCACTTAGAAAATTAAATGCAGTTTTTTTAACTTTATTTAGTTATATGATTATATTAAGTAAGTAATAAATACGAAATTAAAAAAACTGTATGAGTTTGAGAACTGTTTGTTCTATGTGTTTAGTTGCTTGGGCGAAAAAAACTTACATTATAATAATAATAATGCTTGTAATTTTACAAACATTTGTTTGAATTGATGCTAACGGTTACTTTATATCATCGCACCGTTCGTCGTCGACAGGGCAGTTAAATACCTAAAGTTAACGAGATTAACAACTTTTTTCGTGCGGGAATCCCCTCGGATACCCCCCTGCCGGAGCCGGAAGGGGAGGTTATGTCGGACTCGAACCGACTTTTTAGTCAGTTCGAGTCCAACTGTGGGCACGCCGACTGTGGGTCGTGGTGCTAGGCCTGAGGGAGATTGTCATCGACATATCCCTCGCACCCCGGCTGACCCAAGGCCAGTAATTCTCCTGGGTCTGCTGGGGTGCCTCCAGCAACCAAGGACCCAAGACGGCGTGCGTTTTAGTCGGTTTGAGTCCGACATAACCGCCTCCACCGGCTCCGTGGAGGTGGTATCCGCGGGGATTTTGCGCGCGATAAAAAAAGGCCAATAATTAAACTAACCTACCTAAATATTAAAATTATTCTATCCTAAACTAAAACTAAATTTATATTTATTTACACACACACAAATGATATACAATGTACGAATATTGTAAGTACTAGGTACCCCTGTACCGATATAGACAATATATGAATTATAGAAAATCGTAAGTAGCATCTTCAGTAGTAATACTGATATTCTTATACTATGGCGCTATGAGCGTAATATTTAGGTATATAATTTTTTAAATTACCAATCGGAGTTAGAAATTTAGTTTATGGCTTTGCACGACTTCTTTCGCTTGCGTTGTTTATTGCCCATATTGAATGACTTGCAACAATTTATTATAAATACGTAAAACCGATTGATTGGTGCACGAAACTGTCGCGCAAAAACTGACACAGGTCCTACTTCGGTAAGCGCCAGCGCGCGACTGGCGCAACTTTTCGGGCCTCAGCGGCGCGAGCACTCGCGAATTTAGTAGGTATTTAAATATAACTTTAAAAATTATTTCATAATATAGTCAAAATCTGCGAAAATGTCTAGACATATGTAGTGGCTTTAGTTTAGTACAAAAATGTTATAGAAAGCATAAGTAATTTAGTCATAATGTTAAAAAAAAAATAACGAAAAGGGGTAACTTTGGGATTTTTTTCTATCGAGTGAAGTTCATCAAATCTGGTAACTGAATGCGAATTTGACTAGACTGGATCCTTAACTAATATATATCTTTTTTTCGAAATTTAAAACGCTTTTTCCTATGATTCAAATGCTTTTAAAAAACTCAAAATGCGGCCTCTGCTGGATTACCTGGCCTTAAACTAATACCGTTATTCTATCCATTCACCATTAAATTTGGATTATCGTAAATTGTTTTGAGAAACAGAAAAACATAGGTAAAAATATAATGTAAGATATTTTACAAAATACACAGGGTACGAACCCATTGGTCCCCTAAAATTCGTACCCTGCGTCCACTCATCTCCTCAAATATTTGAGGCTCCCACACTTCACCTGGTCTCAGACGATTTTAATATATTAAAAAAAACTTGTATTACAAAAATGGTGTTCCAATATTTCGTGATATTATATTTTTCCTACCGTTACAAGTTGCGGCGACAATCGCGATGAAGGAATTCTATCCACGTTCCCTAGCTTAGGAGCTGGAGTCTGAAACATTGTGAGTTTAAAGACTTTAGGTTAGTTCTGCGATATTTCTTATGACGCTGTGTATTCTGTGGGATTTTGTGAGCCAAGAAACGCAAGTCAACTGTACGTTTAAGCTTTGACTTTGCTTTACTGTACGTCTGAATAAAATGGTTAATAATCCAAGCATCATGAAAAATAATAGGTCAAAAGGGGTTAAGGAGTCGTCCTTACGTTGGAAAAGTCACGGCTAAGAATCCTGGCCATTACACAACCAACGTAAACCCACTTTTAGTACAAGCAAATAGCTTAGTTGGTGAGGTTAGAAGGAATATTGGTTATTTAAGTTGCTAATAAGTAAAAAAACTGTGGGCAACATCTACCATAAGGTATTCAATTCAATTCGATATCGGACTCGTAATCACACCAGTGTGAAATTTTCAATATAACATAAACATAACATAACATAAACTAACGCCTGTATTCCCCGAAGGGGTAGGCAGACGTGCTAGCACCCACATTTCATCAGTTTATGTTTAGGTCCCAATGTAACAGGTGGCGAGCCTATTGCCACTAACCGGGCACTTATAAACCTGCGATAAATACACACATAACTTCGAAAAGCATCGAAAAGTCATTGGTGTGTGCCATGGTAAACCTGGGATCGAACCCGAGACCTGGTCTCAGCAGTCCATTACCCATACCACTAGGCTACCGCAGATAAATATAACAATTTCACGGTTCCTAGAGTTAAGTGTGTATCCTAAGTCTATGTTACAATAATTAAAGTAAGGAATTATATTATGTTGCATGATATGTCGAAGTACTGCCAAGCGAAATAAAAAATATTTTCTTTCTTTCTTTCTTTATGGTTATAACTTATTGATGTCAATTTTCTTCTGTTTATGCTAAGTTTAGCACCGCTTCCCAGGTGCCAGTGGAGAAGAAACTGCGCAACAAACATAATATATTTCTTTATTTTAGCTGCTAGCAGATAAACAGTACCATAATATTCATACCATTACTCTCTTCTTCTTCATTTTAGCGTTATTCCCAATCGCATCCGAAGTTTGGAGTATGCGGTCCGGTTTACCAGTCTAACTGCAAATTTGACTGAACTTCGATATTTTCTGTGAATCGACTACCATTTGACGTCCACAACCCAAAGGCGATATCGAAGCATTGCAGCCAGACCAGTTGTTGAACTTTTTAAGCCGTATGGCAACCGGGACCGATGGCTTAACGTGCTCTGCGAGGCACGACCAGACCAATGCAAATACCTATATTCATGCGTTCAAATATTTGCATTAAACCCGCGCCTTCTGCGTAGCGGCCGTGTTCACTACGACTGCTGTCCCCTTAGTTCACTTTCTGTTTATTATCACCCATATTATTATGTAGATTTTCCCACAAAGCTGCCAGAATTCCAGTCTCAGAAACCTAAACAATCTAAGCCATGCCAGCTCTTTGTCTAACATTGCATGCTACAAAATCGCGAACCAGTATTAATATTCGAGCACTCACAGGTGGTGTACGGCCATATTGAAAATTGCTCACATCGTCGTCGCTACGCTTTTACCTGTGCCACAGTTTCAATTATGACTGCTCGTCTATACTAGATTCATCAAGATATTACGTATTTTTGTAGTATTGCTGTGTTTCATTTACATGTGTGATGTATACAATATGGATACGACATATAGGCATTAATTGAAACCATATACTTGGTACCCCCATAGCTTCAAATAGGAAAAATTTGAACAAAATCGGCCCAGTATTAAGGGCAGAAACTAGGGTTTTAATATTACAAAATTTTGAACAACTTTAAACACTCCGTAGAATCGCAGTTATCAATGAACTCTAAATTGCACGAAAATACTACCATTAGGGTTACCATCCGTCCGAGTTTCCCCGGATTTGTAGCCACGTAGCACCCGAGAGCACTATACCCACTCCGACCTGCCCATGTGGTGCATGTGAGACCATCACCAGGTAGATGTCCCCAATGAGCTTAGAGTAACAGCCGCCGGCCGTCACAGCCACCGTCCGCCTGGAAAGTACATACGGCGTGCCGATGTTCCACGTTACCTCCACTTGCCTACTTGGTTCTTCTTTAGCCATGTCCGGCTCCGGTACACTAGTGAACGAGCGAACCTCTTGGGAAAGTGGGGTATGCATGCACGAAATCCCGGATACGATTTCTTATCGTATCTGGTGGTTTTGACTTTTCCGGAGATGACTGGCATCCGACGTTTTTACAGGCTCGGCAGCCCAACTGTAACACCCCTGGGGTGGCATACGTCCATAGGCCACGTTAACCACTTTCCATCATGTGTGCCGTATGCTTATCTGCCACCTTAGTAGTATAAAAAAAACTTCTTGTCCTGGTTTACGGATTTTGCAGATGGAAACCCTTATTACTATTAAAATTGCACGATGCGACGTTGCCGTTCTGTGTATTCATTCATTTTTCCATTCATCAATTTCGTAAAAATACGATTGTAATGAGAGAGACATAATACCTCAAAGGGTGCCGCCGGTAGGGTAAATTTCTGATTACCGGCAGTCTGTTACTCGTACAGAGAATAATGTTTGTTTTGATTACACATAAAACTTTTTGATTTGATAAGTAGGTACCTACTTATCAATGATTAACTTTGATTACTTACACTTTGTATTTGATTTTGTAGCGGACGACATCTTTATAATTTTTCCATAACAAATTCAATAATTAAGAGTATTAATATCTGCGGTAGCCTAGTGGTATGGGTAATGGACTGCTGAGACGAGGTCTCGGGTTCGATCCCAGGTTTACCATGGCACACACCAATGACTTTTCGATGCTTTTCGAAGTTATGTGTGTATTTATCGCAGGTTTATAAGTGCCCGGTTAGTGGCAATAGGTTCGCCACCTATTACATTGGGACCTAAACATAAACTGGCGAAATGTGGGTGCTAGCACCTCTGCCTACCTCTTCGGGGAATACAGGCGTGAGTTTATGTTATGTTATGTTATTAATATCTACGTAATGAAGAATTTAAAGCTCATAATTTCAGTGTTAATCCCGGTTGCATCCATATCTTGTACTTTGGTGCCTGAGGGCTGCTTTCCTAATCTTTATTTTCATTTGGTTTATCTTGGCTTTTGTGGGAGTGGGGTGTGCGTTGTTTTATAGACAAAAGTTTCATATAATTTCGTTTTACAGATAATGTTTCGCATAATTTCGTTTCATAGAATAATCAATATACATAATACTTACTTTAAAGATTTTTAAATCATTGACTTTTGTTTCACATAAATTTTAATGTTAGAATAATCATTTCATAGAATAACAAATCAAATATTCTTCTTTTTTATATTGGTTATTTCATATAAAACTTATTTGCGCAAAGATATTTTCTGGGTGGTTTAAAAAAAAATAACCACGAAGGCTAAGGCGAGAGCTCCGCTTCGCTTCGCTCTCGCCTTAGCCTTCTAACCTAACCTATCCGAGTCAGGGTATTATCTAATTAAATTACTACAAGCAATCGGGAAAAAAAATGTATCTAAATTTTACTGTTTGAAATAGATGGTGGTTAGTGGTTGTTTTTAAGATTCCTTAAATAATAATTCTACAGTTTGATAAGTATGTTAAACAAAAATATGTGAAAAAAAATTCATTAAATTGTGTTTCTGTGAAAAGTGATTCATTGTGGTAAATTGTCTTTGAAACAATAATATTCGAAATAAAAATATAAGAACCAAATATTATATGAAACATTTTCTGTAAAATGAAATTCTATGAAATTTCTTTCTACGAAATAAGGCGCTCCCGTGGGAGTGACTACCGGGCTACCCTCCAACTCTGACAGGAAAACTACGCACGATGACATGATAATGAACACCATGAAAATTGACAATAAATACCTTCCAACTATTCATCAATCAGGTTAATAATAAATAAAATATTCTAAAATAAACATATTCAAAGATGGATATTGGTGCCTTTACCTTATTAACCTAGGTACAATTTTATGTTTCGTTAATTTTTGGAATGTTGTCAGTAACCGCGACGTCACTGGGGACCGCGTGTCGTTCTTTGATCCTCTCGGTTTATTTTCTCGTTTTAATTTGTTTTTAAAGTGTAATTGACACTAATCTATTCTTTTTGTGTTTGTGAATTGTGTTTATTTTTTGTTTAGCTATTCTATCCTTAATTTTAACGGTGAAAATGCGTCTAAATACCTACCTAGTAAATTTGTTGTGCGAGTTTTGTTACGTATTCTTTTTTTGAAAAAACAACGAAGTGTATAGTGTACCTAACGTGTCTCTGAAAGTGACTCGCAGCCGTATTATTGAGGCATTTTATAAATTGAAAGCAAGGTAGGTACCTAACCGAAATCTGTTGAACAGTTAGTTTGGCGATATCATTTTATGTTTTCAAGTTAGTGGCGGGCATTTCTAAAATTTAGATTCACATTTTTAAGCACTGCCGTGAAAAAGTGTTTATAAAGTTAAATGAACTTTCGTGATAAGTGCCTAATCTTACCTTAGTAGGTAGGTCACGAGCGGGCGTCAGCTGGCGCGTCGCGTCACGTTGCCGCTTTGCTTCGTGCAAATTCTAAGCGTGTGTATTTTGTGAATGAATCAATGACTTATAAAAGTGGTTAAATTTTTTACATTTATTTTAATAATTACTTTGTTAGGAAATTTAGTTTTTTTTAAATCTGCGAATTTGAGTTTAAATTTAATTTTGTTTCATTCCTATGGACCAGGACGCTTCACTGTTTCCGTAAATGCCTATATGTCGTATCCATACTGTATATTATTGTAGTGATTGAGTTGATTTTTGGATGTTTAAATTTCTTTAATGAGTTTTATTCAATTCATTTCATATATCTTGGACCTCAAATGTACTCGCAGTAGATGTTTCTTGGATGTATTTTGAATACAGCTCTACCTGTTTGGTACAGGGATAGATTATAGTTTGGGATATCACATATTAACCCGGGAATAGGCTATTAACGGGATAAAATTATGTATTCGTTATCATCATCTTAGCGTTAATTCCAGTTGCATCGAGGGACTAGGCTTGGAGTCCGGTTTTCACTCCTACATTTCACATGGTCTTGGCTTGATTTCAGAATATCTAGAGGATATCCAATTTCAGATTGATATGATCATTTAAATTACACAGATTCGTAATTTAAATGATCATCGAAAGTTTATAAGCTCGCCACCTATTACATTGGGACCTAAACATAAACTGGCGAAATGTGGGTGCTAGCACCTCTGCCTACCCCTTCGGGGAATACAACATTAATGTTATGTTAGATTCGTACTTATGGCGTTTTAACAATGGCCAAATGTCAGAAACTCAAAACAAAGTTAACATAGTAAGGAATCTTGTTAATTATCATCAATTTTTGTATTAAGTACAAATGAGTTTTTAGACAATTTATAATTCTTACGGTTTTATTTTAACGTGATATTATTTATAGATTACAATAATCTATGAAAGAGGATGTTTTAACAAAAGATAAACACGTCACGTTAAGGTGTTTAGAATACCATGGGAATATATTCAAAGACTAATTATGTATTGTTTTAATGAGTGTTACTGGTGTTACCTTCCTGATACCTATTATTATAACAATATTGTTGATCTACAGTGATTCATCTTATATTTATTTCAAAGGTGCTGGTAGTATGAGGGTAGATGTTGCGCGAGCGCAACTGATGTGCAACTTGAAGAGGTCCGATGAAGGCTGAAGATTACATTCCAAATAAACATAAATAAATGCTGACCTGCTCTTTATCGGTAGATGAAGATAAAATGATGTCAGTCAAGGATAAGTATATATAGGAAAACAATAGTTAGTTTGCACATACATTTTATTTGTTCATTGTTAAGATTTTATGAGTTTATAATGAAGTTGCAAGAAGAACGTAAAATATAAGCAAAGAAATTATGTTTGTATAATTTAAATGAATGTTCTTACTATAATATTAAAGGTAATTAACACGATCATGGTTTCATACATACCTTTGATTTGCCTGACGTTTCGACCAGGTTGCAACGGCCGTGGTCACAGGCAGTCGCTTTGACATTATTGTATAACACGAAACGCGATAGTTTTAAAGGGGTGCCCCTTTTTTCGTATAACATTTTCTATCCTAATGTCGAATGGCATAAAATGTTTAGCATAATAGTCACTTCGCATATCTAATTATCATATATCTAATTTTACAAAAGTAAGTGACATTACAGACAGAAATCTGCGCAATAAAAATAAACTGCTCCTTCCATGCTATCGGCTTTGCAGAGTTAGTGATTCTTTTAGGGGGGATTGTATACGTTTTTATAATAAATTGCCTGAATCAGTCCTTGGTATGCCTGACAATAAATTTAAAACCTTTGTGAAGACCACCTTATGTAAAAAAGCATACTATAGGACAGATGATTACCTTAAAGACAAAAATGTCTGGCTTGAGCATGGTGCAGGCCCCTCCTAAATTGCTTTGCTGTAACTACGGCATAATGTTTAAATAGGAACGCGAACTTCTATTTTTATTTATTTTTGTTAACTTAGGTTAATTATTTTATTATAAGTTTTTTTTTATATACTTTAATTATCTTGACACGAGACATATGTACATTCGTCCATATTTAGTCTTAAGAACTTACTTTTTTTTTTTTTTGTAAAACGACGTCCAGAAAATGCTACAGTGGAGTTTGTTGCGCCGTTTCTTCTCCACTGGTGCCTAGGAAGCGGTGGTAAACTTAGCTTTAAGCAGAATTTGACGTCAAAAAGCTGTAGTAGTGCTACACAATTTTGAATAAATACCTTGAGTTTGAGTTTGAGTCATAATGGTTTTTTGGCATAATGGTCTTTACGCATAACGTATTCTTTGGCATAATTATCAATTTCCCTAATTGTCTTGACCATAATTTTGTTATCTATAAATTTTAAAGTCATAATAATCTTAACGCATAAATGAAACAAATACGATAAATCAAAGTATGTAATGTCATTCATTATTGATTGATTGATTAATGATTAATAATAAGGAACATTTTTTTATTACTTATTGTAATTTTAGGTTTGCGGCAATAGCCTGCAAAAATGCTGGTCCTGAATATTGTGATTTATTTTTTATTATATTTTCTAGTCGTTTGGACTTGTCTGTATATTTCCTTTTCTTTGGGAGTGGTGGTGCTCCTATTACATTTTTTTTCAATTTCGGCCGTTTGATGCCTTATTTCTTGGATAATTTTTTTGGACATAAAATAAAATCCTGGGTGGTGCTGTCCAACAAAATGTGAAAAACGATTATGCCACGACTCGGCGCTATTTTGTGCTCGTGGTATATTTTCCTCGGACAACTTATGAGTACTCCAGATTTCCGGATCAAAGTTTGGTGGTGAAATGGAGCTTCCACATACATAATTTTTGCCAAACCATGTCGCTATGGTTTCTGTAAAAGAGAAACAAAAATGTTATTATAAAAATAAATTGGGTGTCCCTTGATTGGCATAATCTAATTGTCCTAATATATTTGCAATAGCTTTGGTTTAGGTTAAATAAAAGTTAGGTAGGTTAGGTTAGGTTAGAACATGACAAGCAACGCACGAGCCGAGCGAGCGTGCCGCGGTAGCGGCCGGCGAAGTGCCAGAAGCGAATCGCACTCATCGAGTTAATTATTTTTATACAAATTTACCTGCTTCTTCAGATATATTTGTTTTCCAATCAGCAAAATAAATGGATATATCAGCCACTGGTAAAAAAGCTAATGCATATAAACATTTTACTTTACATTTCATTTAACGAAGCAAATAATATTATGTGCGTTTGAAATGTAATTAAAATTTAAGGAGTTAAATTATGTTTAAATATCATTATACGATAAACCATTATTCTCAATAATTTTATGGTTAAAGATGATTATGACTAAAGTACATCTACGAAAGAAATTATGCGTGAAAATTTTATGCCGAAATGCTAAAACCAGTTATGCATTTCGAAATTAGGACTTTTAATTTTATGTAACCCAATATGGACCCGTTTTAAAGTTATGATTGGGTTTGCTGCCAGAAAGGACGAAGATGCTGTGAAGTGGAGGAGAATAAGTAGAGAAGGCACCTTGTTCAAATGTGGAAGATTCCAACGTATACGATATGAAATGGTGTGGTGACGATGATGATCATAATAACTGGATGGTAGGACTAACTAGTAAGCTAGGTCTAGCTACCAAGGCAGGATTAGCTAGTTGGGATAGACTACATACTAAGGTAGGACTGGCTACTAAGGTAGGACTGGCTACTAAGGTAGGACTGGCTACTACGGTAGGACAAGCTACTAAGGTAGGGGTGGCTACTACGGTAGGACAAGCTACTAAGGTAGGGGTGGCTACTAAGATAGGACTAGCTACCCACTAAGCTACCGACCCGTCAATTATATAACACTGAGTAATATTAATGTACTTTAATTTTTAATATTAAATGAGACAAATATATTTCCGTAAACGAGCTGATCTACTGGCACTGCCATTTAGATGTTACATTTTACCAACTGATCCGGCTAATTAGTCCTTTGTTTTGTTCCAAAAGTGATTATAAACTGTGTCAAGGTAAAGGTAGGCAAAGAAAGAATGATAACAATGTTTACAGCAAAAAAATAACATTTATGTATTTATCACTCGACAAAGAATATGCTCATTTACAACAAAGAACAACCCTTTATATTTGATGTTGACAATATTATCACCTATAATAAAATGAATGTTTGTTTGTTTTTATGATTAATCATAATTAAACCATGGCAATTCTAGGATTTCTTGAGTCAATATTTGACGTTAAATTACTTTGTCATGAAAACATGGATGATATTATCTGAAGTAAGAAATAATAGTAGTTCTGTGTCATGGCAAGTTCTGTGGTTTAGCAGTATTGAACGCGGCCGTTACGCAGGAGGCGCGGGTTCAATCCTCGCTAAGTGTAAATATTTGTATGCATGAGTATGGTATTTGCATTGGTCTGGTCGTGCCTCAGAGAGCACGATACGAACATCTATGGCTGTCGTTACTGGTAGTTGGAGCCTGCAAAACTCCAACAACTGGTCTAGCTGCAATGATTCGAATTTGCCTTTGGATTGTGAAGGTCAGAAGGCATCACAAAAATATCGAAGTTCAGCCATATCCGTAGTTAGACTTACTCTGAGGTAAATAAAGGCTTCTAATGCGACTGGGATTAACACTAAAATGAGGAAGAAGAAGTTCCGTATCAAATTATAATACAAGGGCCAACTTATCTACACCGGTAGTATGAGTATCGTACAATAAAAAAATACAATTAAAAATACATTATACTAAATTGTACATTCTCAATCGACTACAATATGATTATTCAAGCAGGGCATTTATATAGAAGGTTATACAGGGTCAACCACGCAAATTTTGTGTTACATACATCCATAAGCCACGCCAATCGCTTACCATCAGGTTGGCCATGAGCTTATCTGCCACCTAAGTGGAATAAAACCCGCATAATGATTTCATGTGACCTAGAAACATATTGATGAAATTTGAGGCAATACTTCGGGCATTAATAGGTGTAGTTGTAGGAGAAAAATGAATTATTCTGCTGAAACATGTACTCGTACTATTATCGATAAATACAGCACACAAAATGTTCTGTGCACCTGGAATACCTCTGGTAACATACCACAAACAAGTAAGAATTTTTGAGTTACAAAGCTAGAACCACATTTTTTAAATGGAATTTAATCAAACGTTGAAAGTATTGCAATAAACACCATCCAGACGATCTTTATGGCACGCCGCGGTGGAACTTGGTTGCAGTTGATGAAGTTTTAGAGATTAACGAAAACAAACGCATGCAGCAGTAGGTACGACTGGATGATTTTTCTTCAAATTATCAAAAAAACGGCATTTCTTTGTAAATTTTTATAAAAAGGTCAATGCCACATTGGTTCTCAGTAGTCCCTTCAAAGGACCTGTGAAAAGAAAGAAACAACCATATTTTTAGTTAATGAAATTAGAATTAGCACAGAAACTTAATAAAGTATAACAAGAATGATCCTTGGTATTGATCCAAGAAAATCGTCAATATAAACCAGCTGATCAACCAGCAGATCCTACATTAGAAATGGAGCTGATGCTATAGGTAACTGATTACATATCCAGATAAGCTTTACGTGGGAAAGGAGTTCTGCAGACGATCATTGCAGAATCGAAATAGTAAAGAGTTGAAACATAAAGTTAAGATTGACAAGGATGATGAAACTAAGTAATTTCAAGATAAATGACAAAGGCACCAACCGCAAGCAAGGCGTTAAGGGTCAAAGCATTATATAAATGGACTTGAGATGGAACATTGAAGTGAATCATTTTGTGTATCAAAGAATTACATCAGCAAACAGCCCACAACTGATGGTCCAGTAACTTTTTTACGTCAGCACAGAATATAGTTGAGTCAAGCCTTATTCTAGTAGATATATTTCTTATCGCATGCAAAGTACGAGTATTTGCTTTAGGTATAGTTACAGCGATGTTTGTTGTGAGACTGGATGTTGACTTCACTCAATATTCAAATGAAATGTACATTCAAAATCTAGCATAGATTAGAACTATTTAACTTATACGTAACTTATATATACATTAGTTTTAGTTTCTTTCAAAAATGTATATTAAATCCAAATTATTTTAGTATCTTTTTTTAGATCCTCTGACAGTGACATAATATTTGATTTTTTTTTTGATTATTATGATGACATTTGCTAAATAACTCTATTAAAATAATCATAAAATTACATACATACATAAACTCACGCCCTTATTCCCCGAAGGGATAGGCAGAGGTGCTAGCACCCACGTTTCGCCAGTTTATGTTTAGGTCCCAATGTAATAGGTGGCGCCTATTGCCATTAACCGGGCACTTATAAAATTAAAAATTAAAAAACCCCCGACACTCCCCATCCCCACTTTAACCCCCATAACGTTCAAACGGCTCAATATATTTTTCGACCCTTAAGACAAAAATTAAATCGCTTCATCCGTTTGGGAGCTATGATGCCACAGATAGACACATCAAACTAATAACACCCCTCTCTTTGCGTCGGGGGTTAAAAATGTGAGTCAATAAGAATTTTTAGTAGGTTATAGTTCATCCTTAAGAATTCAAAATAAGGCCTGAAATAGACATGTCGGTCTTTACGTAATATAGGTAGATGAACTTCAGAAGTTGGAAACTTAAAAATATCAATTTTACTATAAACTAGCATAGCATTACTTCGCGGTTTCACCAATGTATAAAATAGCCTATGTTACTTCTTAATCAAATTGCTTTCCAATGATGAAAACATTATTATAGTTGGTTCATTCGTTTTCTTGTCTATCTGATACAAATCCAACTCATTCTCTATATAATCGTATTAAATTAGTATAGACTTATAACTAATATAAATGTATAACTAATATAAACTTATAAATCAAACAGATTAAAATTTAACATAGGAATGGGGCATTGGGGGTATTCTGGTGTTACCTATCATAAATAGGCGGTCTCAACGTGAAGAGCAGGGATTGCTTCGGCTAGGGTGATGGGTAGCCTAAGCTATCACCATATCCATATGTCCCTATGAATGTTGTAAGGAGCTATTCCAATTAGTTCCACGCTCTCCTTTCCTACACAGGACAACGCATGCAAGGCTCAGATGTCATCCACATACGGATCAGAATATTCCATCAAGAACCAGGCGGTTTGGTGACACATTCCTATGTCGCACCATTAAGACCTGAAATCCCTGCCAGCTCACGGTTTACTTCTTCCTACAGTCCCGGGTCCTTTAAGGGGGGCGTGAAAAGGCTTCTGATGATCCCATAAAGATGAGTGCCACCATTGTTAAGATGGTACACGTTTATAATGGTGACCCTATTTCTGAGTCTTTGCCTTTAGCTTAACATCAGTCGAGGTGAAGTTTATATAAAAAAACTCATTATCTTAAAAATAAGAAAACACATGTGTGGGCAGAGCAATACAGTTCTTAACCGCCTGATAAAGAAATGAAGTTCCGAACAGCTTGGTTCGAGGTGGCATTATTTCTACCGTATGTGACTGACGGAAGGAAGGAGAGATTAGTTGAAAGACTCCTAATAGGCTCTTTCACTCGCCGTGGTGCGGTAGAAATGGTAAAATACAGCCAGAGAGACAACGTCTTTATGCAACTGCATACATTATACAATGTTAGTTACCTGATGACTACCAACGCACGCCACTGCGATCTTATCGATTCCGTCTAATAAGTAGGTATCTAATAATAAATACGTAAATCTATCCCAGAAATGATAACAGAACGCCAGAAGCCAACCTACGTATTAGGTATATAAAAGATACCGCTGCTCCTATTATATAAAAGAGACTGAATGTGGGCAGAGAAACGCTCAGTTCCGGTAAATTTCATCAGACCAAAAAAATCCGCCACGTGGACATCAACTCCAGTATCAATTTGGAAGTATCTACATCATCTGCTGGAAACAAGCTTACCAATACAAGGAATAAATAGCAAAATGAGGCTATATGACCCCATTCCAGTCAATGCTGTATTTGCTCTCTTGCCCACTCACACACAAAATCCTTCCGCAATATTTGCCAAGCCCATAGAAGAAGTTTGTCAATTTTCGTAGTTTTCAGTAGTTTGGCCCTGTATTTATAAGTCAGTCACTCAAAAGACTATCTTCATAATATTTAATTTAAAAATACAAGGTGGAAGATGTCAAGCGAGTTTTCGAAATGATTGGAATACAGTTTTGTTTCGTTTTTAAAATAAAGAAAATTTCCTTTGCGTAAAATTCACTATTTCCAGTATTTCGAGTACTTCCGTTCCAGTTGGGATGAAAATCTTCCACCATGTTTAATAATGAGTTTGAGCTATTCCGAACTAAACGCGGACGAAGTCGCGGGTAACAGCTAGTAACTAATATAAATGTTATTATTTCAAAAGCTAAAATTACCTTTTATTCTCAGAGTTTATTAGGCTATGTGACGTCGATATGATTACAGCCGTACTGTGAATGGAAGTCGTTACAAACCACCGGCACAATATATGAATGTTGACTAACCATGCCTTGTGCCGCAAATCAAGATTTTCATTCGCTATTGTGGTTTTGTAGTGTAGACTTGTGATGAACGGTGTGATTTTTTTATTTTAGTAGTTAAAGAAAATGTTAAACAAGTGCTTTGTGAATTTTAAAAAAGAAAACAAAATTCGATAAAATAAAACTGCAAAAATATTCACAACATCTACAAATTTAATAAAAAACAAAAGGGTTATAAAAAATATTGTTATTGCACGTACAGTGAAAAAATAACAAGATTGTTATAAAATATAGTCCTAAACTAATACAAAATGGGTAGTGAAGTGAAAGAAAAAAGTAATTTGGACGATGTCTTGAAGAAGTTTGGCATGTTTGGTCCATATCATCGCAGAATGATGTTGATCCTTGCTTTGGCGTATGCGTCCAATACTGCCTTCTCATCTAACTTTATCTTTGCTGCTGAGCAAGTTGATTACAGGTAAGCTATAAAATTTTAATGAAATTTGAGTGCGCCTCCTTAAAATTCTCAATTTGTTATTATTTGTATACAATCAGCAGATTGGTCTTAATGAACACAGTGCTTAAAATAATCTTATTTCCTTGGTTTCCCCCCGTCATGCTGCTGACGGATTGTTCTAATAATTGGTAGACACCTTAAGTTCAGACAATAATACAATTTAAATCAATAAAATAGTTTGCTTTTCTCTTATTACCTTAGTTTTATGATCATTTTGAAATTTTCTAGTCCAGATATTTCTGACGCTGACTTCTGTTGATATTATGTTGCAACAGCGTTAATTATCATATACTGACCCTTACCCTGAATATTTAGGTTGTCCTTCTCTTCCTCACTGTCCTGTCAGATGTCATTAGCTTATTTTCTTACCATGTCCATTTCTATGCAACCATCTTTCTTCTTTTCTTGGGTCTACCTCTGCATTTAACCCTTTATTTGAACCATAAACATTTATAGTAACATTATTTTTATACTTACTCAATACTATGAGACAATTTGCTTGTCATTTTTTATTAGTTGGTACAATTTTTAATCCAAAAAGGCAGCATAATAGAATACCGATCCTTCTAAAAGTATGATAGAATTATATAATTCTATCATCACAGCGCCCGCTATAGGCCGGGAATTCATCCTTACAACTTACAAGTTGCGACCGAAAACACTATGCACAGTCAGGTACGGAAGAAAATTCATCCCAAATTGAATCCTCTGCTGAGGTTTTCCCAAAGGACTACAATAAAGGCTTCTTAAAGAAGTCATTAGATGCACACTTCCATTAGCTATGGGAACCTCTTTTCATCAGGTGCTTGTCTGCCACCTAAGTGGTATAAAAAAAGTGTCACTTGTTTATAAAAAACTGGCCTTATTTACAATTTTGAAATACATACTTAACCAGCACAAAATAGGTACTTTGTAGGTTATCATCAATGTGGGATTGAGAAGGATTATATGCACCTCTTAACTTTGAGATAGTAATAATTATATATACTTAAGTATTATTGTCATTAATAATTGTGACAGATAGTGCTATTCACGTGTTTCCACTTTACTCTGATACCTATTTGAACTTCTTCATTATTCTTATTAGTTATTCTAACTATTAAGGTATGATTCCGAAGGTGATTGCATACAACAACTGCAGATTCACGCGACAGATAAGCGTAATTCATTGCAGCTTCTCCACGGTTTAATTCGTTTCAAAGTTCAACAAGTCATATATGTATGTATCGCGGTACGCTGTATCTACCTTAACTACAGAATAGATAACAGTACTAGCGTACATTAACAATGAACGAAAAACAAAGGAACACGTACGTTCATATTCAACAAGTGGAATTATAAAGTTTAAAAAACCCCCGACCCGCCCTAAAAATGTTTACTGCAGCGCCCCCTAGTGGATTGTCACTGTAACACCTATCTAAGAACATGCAATCAAAACGAAACCAATCATAGAAAACGGTATCAAAATCGGACTTGTAGTTTTGGAGAAAAGGCAACATTTATTTGCATTAAAAATGCTCGCTGTAGCGCCCCCTGTTGTGTTGTCATTGTAAAAACTATTTAAGAACATTTTCTAATTAAAGCCAAACCCATAACTGAAAACAGCTTCAAAATTGGAATGGTAGTTTCGAAAAAAATGGCAACATGGATTTGCACAAACAAACAAACACACAAACCTCTCACCCCAAACGCATATACCGTCTTCGTTCCGTCGTGGGTGAAAAGAAGAACTGAACTACCAACTCAAGTAGCACCAAAGTAAGATAAATATTTGGCAGAAGAAAGATGATTCGCCTTTATTTATTTTCATTTACCTGTCATTTATACAACCACGCACATTCTTATGGTATTTTACAGATTTGTCGTAATTTGTATAGTCAATGTCATAAATATCTTGACTTTAAAGTCTTAAAAAAGAGCAAATCAATGTGTTTTATTGATTTAAATAGTATTATGGTTCAAATTCAAGGTGTGTATCATAAATCAGAACAATCCGTGAAAGGGAAGCGGCGAAAACCAAGAAATTAAGATCATTTTGAGCAATTTTTTCATCAAGATCTATTAGATGCTGTAAATACAAATATTCCCTTCGTACATACACAGGCATGTTTAAAAAAAAATCACGCTCAGATGTGAATATATTTTTAATATAGTAAAGGTTTGCTAAAATTCTTGTCACCTAGATTTCCTTAAAACTACAATCCTCATGAAATACTTTACGTCAAGTGAGATTTTTAATTTATTGACGGAATGGCATTGCATACAATTGTACTACACAATAGGATCTTCTATCTACAATGGCACATAGAACACGAACATAATGGTTATACGATTCATTCCATATAAGGCTATGCTCATAAGTTGTAAAGATGTACCTATTCTTTGTTGCAGATGCGCAGATGAAAGTTTCAGCAACGCCACGTGCGGTGAAATCAATGCAACAACGTGTACTGAATGGGTTTACGATAAAACTGACAGTTTTGTTGCACAGGTAAGATTTTTTTTTATTATGCCACTTAGGTGTCAAACAAACATACGGCTTCTTTTACTACTATTACTACTACTACACACTATAATTTATAGAAATAAAATTCGTTTATTTCCATGACAGCCTCCGTGGCGTGGCGGTAGTGAACGCGACTGCCACTCAGGAGGCGCGGGTTCGATTCCCGCTCAATGTAAATATTTGTATGCATGAATATGGCTATTTGCATTGGTCTGGGTGTTTCTATGTATAATATGTATGTATTTACAAAAAAAAGTATCTAAGTATGTTTATCCGCGTTCTAGATTCCATAACACAAGCTAGTTAAGCTATGCTTACCATGGATCTAGATAGCGTTGTGTGGAATGTTGTGAAATATTTATATTTATTTATTTAAATATTTACATATTAATTCGTGTCCAGTGGTCCAACACTAGGCAAAGCTGCCCAGTGGATACCTAATCCGATTTACATAACCAATATTTTACAACACTGTCCAACTGCTAATCATAAAAGTAAAAAACAAAATTAAATTTAAATAGGGTGCTTCGTAATATGCATAGGGAAAAATAAACAAAATAAAATAAACTTAAACTTATGTATGTGAAGTGGTGCACCCAGCAGCCAAATTCACTTTACTGCTAGTTACTGCTAAGATATATATAGTTTTATGAACTAAGCCGTATGTATAGGTATGCAATCGTCGCCGTCGGTGGACCGTCCCATCAAAGACGATTGCATAAGAGAATTTCGAGTGTCATAAAAAAGGTGGTCCTTGTAGCTCAGTTGGTGAGAGCATTCCTCTTTTATAGGACTGGTCACGGGTTCAATTCACGTCTTGGATGTTTAATTTTTCCAATCTAAATCTATAAAACTTCATGTATATTATCTTTGTCTAATATAATTGTCTAATAAATAATCTAATATAATTATAATAATAATTTGTCTAATAAAATTGGTCCTTTTAGTTTCGTCGGAGTGTTTTTGCAGCAAACTGATTGATTGAAGAGACAGAATTTTGCCCGTCATATTAAGTTATTAGTACCTATTGTATTTAAATGAGATTTTTTCGTAAAAATGTAATTAAAAACAAAAATAAAACGAGTAAGAATAATGACGACTCTTGCGCACATTAGGTACTTGCGAGCTTGCACGTAATAAAATTATTATGGTTGTCATTCAATTACTAAGTTCCTGCTTGATAGCAATATACACCCTTTTACGTGGGATCGAAAATCATAGTCTCCAAAATGTAGATATTAAAACACCTCTGCCTACCCGGAGATTTACAAAGTCATTTTTTTTTATTCAATGTAGACACGGTTGTTTCTTAATGACGTCAATAATATTTCTACTTAAGCTAAGTTTACCACCACTTCCAAAGTGCTGGTGGAGAAGAAACGGCACAACAAACTCCACTCGCCTGAATTATGTATTGTAGTATATGTATATGCCTCTGTGGTGTGGTGCTAGTGAACGAGCCAGCCACGCAGGAGGCGCGGGTTCGATCCCCGCTCAGTGCAAAATATTTGTATGCATGAATATGGCTATTTGCATTGGTCTGGGTGTTTCTATGTATAATATGTAAGTATTTACAAAAATATCTAAATATGTTTATCCGCATTCTAGATTCCATAACACAATCGTTGTGTGGAATGTTGTGGAATATTTATTTATTTATTTTTTAAACATTACAGTGACCGTTAGGTGGCAATAGTGTATTCGACTGTTACTCAAGGGACGCAGGTTCAATGTCAATATTTTTATACATAAATATGTCAAATATTCTAACTACAGAACTTCGATATCCCCAATTAGTTGTGGAGGTCAAATAACAGTCGCTTCAGAGAAAATATCTAAATAAAATTGAGCAGCCTACTCCAAAACACTTATCTCCGCATCCCGTCTGACAACGGCCGTTCCCAATAACATTCAGTTAAATATAGATCGCAACAGTCAAATTTGACGTATCGGCTGTTTAAATTCCAAACATGGTAACTGGTTTTTTTGCGGGAAAGCGCATCGTGGTATTAATTTATTTTCCGAAATTGGTGTGAAATAGGAGTTACTATGTTTTGAATTTAAACAACCGAGCACTTTATCCGTAGATGCCATCTATCTCTAACTGTCAGTATGTTATTGGGAACGGTGGAATGATAAGTACAATAGTCAACAAAGGTGATATGGTTGCACCTTTATATGCAAAAGTGCCACCGTATCTCTTTGAAAAGTTGCTAAGCGACTGTGGTCTTTAGTTTCAGTTAGCGTGTCAAGAATGGAAAAGAACGCTGGTGGGGACTGTCCGCAGTATTGCTTATATGTTCGGTCTCTTGTTTGTTGGGCCTTTATCTGACAGGTGAGTGAGATATGTCATAACATCGCACCGCTCGCCATAGGCAGGGAATTCATCCTCACACACTGCGATCGGAAATGGTGCACACTGTGCGGTATGAAAGAAACCTCATCCCACACACGCTCAAACTGTGGAATGAACTCCCTGCCGTGGTTTTAACAAGCGACTACAATATGGGGTTCTTCAAGAAGGGCATTAGAAGGTTTCTTCAAGGTAGGCAGCACGTGTAGCGGGGTTGCATCCGTCCATAGGCCACGGTAACCACTTTCCATCAGGTGGGCCGTGTACTTGCCTGCTACCTAAGTGGTATAAAAAATAATTGCTATCCACAGCGTTCACAACACGTGTTATGAGTCAGCATGCACCATACATCATACATCCCAAAACTAGCCTAGGTGCTCTTCGCGGACAATGTTGTAAAAATAAATTATTATTCACGAAAAATCTTGATAGGTGCTCCTCGTGGACAAAGCTAGATGCTATTCGCTCAGGTGCTATTCAGCTGGGTGCTTTAAGTGGACACCAGCATGAGGTCATCAGTCGCGTAAGGGTGATTTAAATCAGGCCCAAAAAAAGTCGAACAAATACCGCACTGTTTTATTGTGTGTCGTGTGGGTTCCCGGGGGAGTAGATAGGGTCACCCCATCTCTTCCTGTTGGTGTCGCACAAGGTGACTAAGGGATAAGACTGTTCTATATCCGACAGTAAACATACAGCCTGTGACAAAGTGCCCGCTTGACGGCAATTAGCTCACCCCCTAATACGAGGAACCGAAAATCGTGGTTGGTGAAATGAGGGTGTTATTACACCTCTGCCTACCCCTTCAGGGATTTACAGGCGTCATTATATATATGTATTGTTTTAAATTGTATTAAGCCCGAACTAAAGGTGTGTACCAAATATTAAAACAATCAGTTAACTGGGCCTCGATTCTACTAAAGCAAAACTATTGTCAAGCCATAGAGATTGCAAAAAGCGGCAATACATTATAGACTTTAAAGCGATGCATTTAAAGTTCAATATTAAATAACTGTTAGCAGAGTGCATAAAAGTGTAATGAAACTTTTGTCATTTAATTTTGGACCTTAGTGTATAGAAATAAAGTCTAAACTTTAATGCCGCTTTTTGCAATCTCTGTGGTTTGACAATAGTTTAGCTTTAGTAGAATCGAGGGCCTGGAAGGGGGAATCCCAAGGTGTTAAGATCATGTTGAGTACTTTGTTAGTCAAAATTGTTCTGATGCTCACTGTACGTTTCTTTTTAATTTTTTGGTTATAATAATCAGGAAGAAAAACATATAATGAGTAATTTGCCATACAGACATTATTCTACCCAGTAACACTTATCTAAACAATAAAATAAATATTTGCTACGTGCGTGTAAAATTAAGTATTGGCTACAATCCAATATGTGCTATATTGCTACCACCAATGCTTTATTTTTCTTTGGATCGCTGTATGATTTATTCATGTCTTCCAACCATGGCAAATTTAAGACTAAAACGTTAAAGACATTTCTGTAACAGCACGTTTACAAAACACGAAACACGTGAATTTAATTCACCAACTGAACACACGTGTGGTCAGTCTCTCGTGTCGAGTTGGTGAAAAACCCAATTCGATTAGGAAGATTTTTTTTTATTTTATTTTATTTTATTTGGGAAACTTACAGCTAGTGTATATTTTAGCCTTAAATAATAAATAGCTGAAAGCCATTAACAAATTTCCACGAATAACAATGGTGTATACTAAAAAAAACAGTAGGTAACTGAGTTTTGTGCCTGGTACTCGTATCTTCTCAGTAGAACCACCTACCGAACCAGCGAAAGAATCATTTTCCAATGATTTATTTAATTTATTGTTCCTGTGATTCCTGACATTAGTATAAAATTCTGACGTTCATATGTGCTCTTTAGGTGCCCAAACTGTATAAATGAAATTGATTCTTTGAAATTTTCATCTCTTATTTTATCCTCTTAGAAATTCCAAAACTCCTTTCTTAGTACCTAGATGCTAACACCATGGAAAGCACTACCTACCTGACAAAATTTCTAGTTAATATGTTCAAATGTTTTGGCTCTGTAATTTATTATAAGTCAATCAGTCGGTACAAGTAATAATTGTTAATGTAAAAAAGTGGAGGAATACATAAAAATGAATTGCAGACAAGAAATAAATTTATAAATATTAGAGGTATGAAAACGAATACAATGGTCCATGTATATAAATGTTAATTAGTTACCGGATTTTATAACTTTGTAAATAACAATAATTTATTATTTACCGAGAGACGCGCACAAACAATGGAACTAAAAATGGAGTTCATTATAATATGGTTTCTCAAAGCCAACGTCAAGGTCGCTACAATTACTTTGTTTTTTTCAGACAAATACCTAAACATAACCGGCAAAACATTTAAATTATAAGTAGTAGAAAATACATTTTCAGCTATTAAAAAACCCAATGTCAATTCATCTATTAAATAATTGTCAAGTAGCTTTGTTATTTTATAAAAAAATGGGTTATTATGTTATATTAACGATACTGAATTCAAAAATATGTTTTGTAGAATTCTTGTTTGTTCGTTGGTTTGTCCGCGATGGACGGATTGTGATGCTATTTTTATTTATTTGAAAGGTCTTGGTCAGATTTAAAATCTTTGTCTGAAAATCGGTAAGTAGAATCGAAGATATGACCAAAAGTGGGGATTACCAACATCCAAGCGGCCGGAGTCGCGCTTATAGGCTAGTTTAATAATATACCTAGAATAGGGGGCTCTTTTGCCTGCCCTTAGCCTCTTTTCTTGGGCCATTGTAAGTATGTGAAAAAAGATGTACAGTCACCATCAAAAAGATGTTGACGAACAGAGTATTCACAATGATCTTGATTTCATTTTTGACCACCTTCCAGTTGACCAATTGTTCTGATATTTAGTACATACTTCTAGCTCGGACAATAATATAACAAATCAATAAAACAGTTTGATTTGCCCTTAATACGAGAGTTTCAAAATCATTATTTTTGTCAAGATATTTATGACACTGACTGTACCTACATATATACCTACTTACCTACTTTAAATGTAAGTACCTTTATTTATTTTTTATATTGTCTCTTTTCAGGCTTGGGAGAAAGTACATGATAGTTATCACTGGAGTGTTTGGTGCCGTTCTGGGTATAGGCAAGAGTTTTGTGACGTCATACTGGCTGTACATTGTTATTGAGTTCTTTGAATCAGCCTTTGGAGACATTTGTTCTCCTACATACATATTGAGTAAGTTAATGAAGAACCTGTACAAATTTACTTCATTTAGCATTCTTATTAGGCGATTAAGGGTCATAGCAGACATATCAACTTAAAAAGTGATCGTAGCTTACGGCTCGATTACCACTGGTTGACCAAAACCTCGATCCTAGACTTTATTAACTTAAATTTCAAGATTAAATGAGGGTCCGTTACAGGCATTTTTGCGCTATTGCTGCGACGACGGATAGCTGGAAGCCCCATGTTCATTTGTTTATTATTTCATGTGATACGGTTCCGATCTATTTTCGAGTTGATATATCTGCTATGAACCTAACTCACATTTATAAGCCTGATGTCGAGTAGCTTGCATTGTATGATTTTCTAGAAACCTTTTCCCAGTATAAAAAGTAGTCCGAGTCCTGTCAGACAATAAATCTATTTCTATACCAAATCTCATCATCCATATCTATTAATTTTACGCAGTACAGTTATATACATCCAAACACGCATAGATTCATGCATTGTAACAATCTTTCATATATTTTGTAATATCAGAGTAGGAAGTACTAACTATTTTGTTGAGGTCACTGGTAATATGTTTGATTTCCTATTCTTACAGATATTGAAATAATAAGCAATAAGAAACGAGTTCCATACTTTTTAATAACTGCTTTTGGGTACTCATTAGGTTCTGTGTACAAAGCGTTAGTGGCTTGGTTAGTTTCTGACTTCCGGACCTTTTTGAGAGTGCTATATTCACCAGCATTACTTTTCTTCCTATACTTGTACTTAGTAGATGAAAGCCCCAGATGGCTACTAATAAAAGGTAGAAAAGAAGAAGCAGTACAAATAATAGAAAAAATGGCTAAAAAGAACGATGTGAAGATAGAAAAGAATGTTTTGGACAATCTAGCCTGTGAGAATGATGAGGAAGAGAGTATAAAATTTTCAGCAGTAATGAAAAATACATTTAGTTCATCAACTTTGATTCAGAGATTCTTGTTGTGTATTGTTTGGTGGATGACATCAACTTTTGTAAACTACGGAATGGCAATCACATCAGTAACGTTAGAAGGAAACAAATACGCAAACTACGCTTTGTCAGATTTAACTGAAATTCCCGGAAATATCATAACAATATATGTGCTGAAGAAGTACAGGAGGAAATATCCTTTGATTGTGGCGTTTTTGTTGGCTGGATTTTTCATTATAGGACAACCATTTTTACCAACAAGTATGTATATTTTGTGTGTTAATAATATCACTTTTACCAGTCAACCAGAGGACAGTTTGGAAACGAGAACGAGTGTAATAGCACCTGCTAAAGACGATGCAACTATTGTTTCTGTATTTAAAACACTATTATGGCTTCGCATGAGTTCAAAAGAGGCAATAATTGCAATTTAGATAAATAAAATAGGTATAATATTCAAGGTCAAAAAAATAAAAATATTCGAAATTTGTACGTAAAAATTATTTTATTTAGTTGTCCGTCAAGCCAATTTCAATCAAAATTTCCCACCCAAAACAAGCAGATTGACCATAAATTGAAACTATTTTGGCGATTTCTGTCTTTCCTAGTAGTCCAAGCTAAAATGGTCACTAGAGTCTATTGATACCCACATTAAATAGGATCAATTAGCAGCAAGAAAATGTTTTTTTTGACTTATAGCACTTTTCTTGCTGACTGTACGATTTCGCCAAAATTTGTGAATGAAGTTCAAAATATCTCAAAAAGTTAAAAAAGGTCTCCTAAGACCATTTTGCTGTAACTACAACGGATAAGGTGTCTGCCTTTACTGCCCCGTTATACTTTACTTACTTAGGTTTATTCTATGACGTAAGATTTCAAGTTTGAAATTTTGATGATGACCACATTTTTTGTAAAAAGTCTAAACCGCTGTACTGTCAATATTAAATATCAATTACTTGATTTCAGATCTTTATTGGCTTTCATTAATTATGTTCATGATTGGAAGACTGATGGCGTGCTTATACTTCAACATAACATACATATATACGTCAGAGTTGTTCCCTACTTACACGAGGAACTCAATGCACGCTTTGTGTTCATCTATTGGAAGAATTGGTTCAATTATTGCACCGCAGACTCCACTTTTGGTAAGGATAGTAATAGTTTGCTGTCGTATTTATACTTTATTTATACCTTGGATTATACTTTTTAGAATCTCAGTCTTTATAAGAATGCACACTCTTAAAAGATCGTAAACTATCATGGTTAACTCACAATATGATTAGAGGTATCGGGATATTTACCATGTCATATTGTTTTGAGTTTCGACGCTGTTGCAAGCACCATGATCACGGACACTTGAGAGATTCGATACAATACAACATAGTAAAGAGATCAAGAAATATCGTTCTTCATCTTTGTCCAACCCATGTTTGCAGTTCATCTGGGGTCGGGTCTCCCTGTACATTTGCTATTGGTGCTAAGGCTGTCACAATATTAATATTATGCTTAACATCATTCCACCAAGTAGCGAGTGGTCTTCCCCTTTCTCTGGGCCGATTAGGCATGTTCAGTACTTTCTTAACAGTGTGCTCATCTTCGCGTCCTTGGATATGGCCATACCAACGTTGGCTCTCCTTCACTTTGTCTACGACAGGGGCTCCCCCATGAGTCCCTCTAATAGGTTCATTACGGTTTTATCCAGGCGCGTCACACCACCGGCCCTACTCGCGTCAAGAAATATCATTGGTATTTAATAATGGCTAACTATCATTCATGAAATCAATTATCACTAATACAAAGTGAAGTGTTAATATTAGGTATTTATATAGTATTCTTCGATTTCAGCTAATGTACTGGCGAGGCCTTCCATCATTGACATTCGGAATTGTATCTATTGTAGCTGGACTACTGACCTTCACAGTTTCTGATATTGCTGACGTATCTTTACCAGATACTGTGAAAGAAGCTGAAGCTATTGGAAATAAGGAAATTGATAAAATAAACGATACCATACATATAAAACTTCATTCTGCAGAATTTGACGTCGATAAAGATTTAGGTATAAGAAATCGCGGTTTTGAATCGTGACGTACAAATATAATAATACTTTTAAATAATAATAATAGTTTTAATTAAAATACAGTGAAATTATAATTAAATTATGTTATACAAATACTAGTGTAATCCTTATTTGAATAATTCTCAACCTAGTTGTTAAATTAATCACAAATCATGCTAATTTTGTTGCTTATCGAGGCCAGCATTGAGATTGAGAATTATTGAATTGGTGACGTTTCTCTGCACGGCGCGGCGGGGCGCGCCTCCCCAATCCGAGCGCGAGTCGAGGGCACCCTTGTCCCCCCTCCCGAGAAGGGCCAGACCGTAAGGCATGGCCCTGGCTCAGCTGGGTTACGAGGGATATGTCGAATGCAACCTCACCTCCGGCCTACCCTCAGTCGGCGTGCGGTTTAGTCTGTTCGAGTCCGACATAACCTCCCCTTCCGGCTCCGGCGGGGGAGGTATCAGTATAACGCACGAAAAAAAAGGTGACGCTTCTCTTCCACCCACCCACCTGTTTTCTTTAAGTTATAATCATTCCCACTTCTAATTGAAGGAATAAACTGAACTAAAGTGGAATATCTGTCTCTCAAATAAAACTAATAGCTATAATTTTATTTATTTCTTAAATTCATTCGTGTCTTAGCTAGGACATTATGCTAACGATTTGAATAAAATAGAAAAAAAAATACCGCAACTGCATCATTATAAAGATTGCATGATTGCCAGCCTGTATAATTGAGTCCAAGGCTTGACCCAAAGATAATACCTACTTAATTAAAATAATTTATTCCTCATAAACTTTAATTGCTATTAGTTTGATTTGTGGATATTGATTCATGACTGTTAAGTTATTGTTTTGAAAATAAGCAGCGGTGTCTTCTATACAAGACCCAAATTCGTTCCTGCGTGGAATACTGCTCACATCTCTGGGAAGGCTCCGCAAAGTACTTATTAGATGCTCTCAACAGGTTGCAGCGACGTGCGGTCCGCATTATTGGGGATCCTGAGGTCACGAACTTCCTCAAGCTTTTGCAGATGCGTAGAGATGTTGCGTCTTTGGCAGTTTTCTACCGTCTCTACCATGGTGAATGTTCTGACGAGCTCTTCCAATTAGTCCCACCCTCCCCTTTCCTTCACAGGACGACACGTGCAGGGCTAAGATGTCATCTATTTACGGTGCAGAGTATACCTGCTAGAAACAAGCGTTTCAGTGATTCATTCCTATGCCGCACCACTAAGACCTAGAATTCCCTGCCAGCTCACGTGTTTCCTTCTTCCTACAGTCCCGGGTCCTTTAAGCGGGGCGTGAAAAGGCATCTAATGAGGCCGTCAAGCTGAGTGCCACCACTGTTAACATGGTAAATGTTTACGATGGTGACCATCTTTCCGAGACTTTGCCTTTAGCTTAACATCAGGCGAGGTGAAGTCAAACTGACGTGTCCTGTATAAAAAAGAATAAAAAAAAAATTAACTATAATGCGGTTCTGATGTGATAATTTGATGAGATCCTCACTTATCTACTGGTAATATAATGGTCAAACACGAGCCTATTAGTCATAGAAATAACATAAAAGGTACGATTATTTTTTGAGATAATTATGTAATATTGAAGTGAACATTTTTTTTAATTTTTTACTAAAAAGAATATTAGAACCGAAGTTACTAATATTCCCTCTAACCCCTCCCACTAAGCTAAATTGCTTGTGTTAGGAGTGGGTTGACGTCAGTAGTGTAAGTAGTGTCACGTCGGTAATGGCCAGGATTCGAACCCGGGACCTCTCGATCGTAAGGCCGAGTCCTTAACCACTAAGCTACCGAGAAAAAATTATACCCAAATAAAAAATTGTGAGTGTAAGTGTAAGAAGTTGAGTTCAGACTACACCAGACCTAGATTATTATAACGATAACTAGTTTGTAATAACTTGTTATCACTGTTACGAAATATCAAATTCCTACTACTGAATAAAAAAATATTCTCACAAGCAGAAATTGACACAAATTCATAGCATCATAAGACCTGCCGGCAAACTTCATCAGTCAGACTGATGTGAACAGTAATTCTATTAGGCGAACACTCTTCAGTATTACTTACTTATTTTTCTTTGCGATAATATAATTTATAGAACAGAATAAACACATTACATGGGGAAAAAATAAAGGACAGGTGATTTTTTGTGATAGAAAACATTATTTTGAGGATAAATACATATAATATCGTCGTTCGGCATTCATTACCGCGAATGTAAATTTCGGCCACTTTCGAGGAATGAAAAAAATGCACGAGTCACGTTCGCGGTAATACTTAAAGCGCACATTTATTTGATATTGTTGACCTTTCTTGCCATATTTTATATACACGATTGCGTTTTTGATTGTATATTATTGAATAGACAAATAGAAAAAAAAAGTATTTTTTTCACATTCGCGGTAATGAATGCCGATCGACGATATGCATATAATCACGCCTTTATCCTCGGATGGCTAGGCGGAGGTGAATTAACACCCACATTTCACCAATAATTGTAGTCGGTCCCATGTAATAGTGGGTGAGCCTATTGCCATAATATTCCGAGCACTATTGTTGACTCGAGCCTATATCTGAGGCTGAGTCTGGGCTGTATATACTCGTATCTATCTGATTTTAAACAGCCCTATCCCTTAGTCGCCTTGTACGACACCGCATGGGAAGAGATAGGGTGGCCCAAAATGTTTCTCTGCCGGGAACTACGTGGCCAACATTTTGATGATATAGGTATCTATAAAAACAATAGCTTTTGCCCGCGGCTCCGCCCGCGTGGATGTCGGTTTCCGGCAATTATTCGAACTTTTCTCTACGTACAAACCTTCCCTGGACTTCCACGAATAATTCAAAACCAAAATAAGCCAAATCGGTAAAGGCGTTGATGAGATAACGAAAAGTGGCATTGATTTTTATATAACTAGCTTTTGCCCGCGGCTCCGCAAGCGTGGATGTCGGTTCCCGTCAATTATTCGAATTTTTCTCTACGTACAAACCTTCCCTGGACTTCCACGAATAATTCAAGACCAAAATCAATTCAAGGCCAAATCGGTAAAGGCGTTGTTGAGTTATAACATTACGACGAAAAGTGGCATTGATTTTTATATATATAGATATAGATTGTCTTCCGAATCAGAATCCAAATCCCTCACCTCGGTGTTCAGGATTCTAGGGTATGAAATATTCGGACTACAGTATGTGGTTCTTCACGAAGATAAAAGGTTCTTACTCGGCCGGTAGGTGCCCTTGGTGTTGAACACGTCCATAGGCCCTGGTAACCATTTTCCATCAGGTGGGCCGTGAGCTTTACTACCACCTATGTGCAAAAAAAGGTCATATTTGCGTCCGTTATGGCCACACGCGAGGCTATGAAAGGGTTTATTTAGGTTTCCATAACTTAATAACATTTTATACATAACAAATTGTATTTTATACATAAAAAAACATTGTCTTTACATCAGGCGAGATGCTATTTTCTTTATTCTGTCAAAAGAACTCTCTTGTTTTTCTTAAACTTGTGATTTTATTACCTTTGGACATTTGGATATGATATACGTTTTTATAATCTGTGGAATAAACAAAGTGACGTCATCTCAAAGAAATTACGTACTTATCAAAGCACGTGTTTTAAACGAAATAATATCTTTGATTGTGGTAAAAAGAAAAGATAAAATTCAGTATTCAAATCCTAAGCGTATCATGAAAGGCTTTCATGTCGAGAGCATAAACAAAGGTGATTCAAAAGGGGTCACCATTTCAAGTTATAGGATTATAGCGGAAATCTTGAATTGGTATAAAATAACATACATTCATATTACATACATATAATCACGCCCTTATCCCCGGAAGGGAAGGCAGAGGTGAATTGACACCTTTTTTTTTTTTTTTTTTTTTTTTTCGTGCGGAAATCCCCACGGATACCCCCCCTGCCGGAGCCGGAAGGGGAGGTTATGTCGGACTCGTACCGACTAAAACCGCACGCCGACTGTGGGTCTTGGTGCTAGGCCGGAGGTGAGGTTGTCAAAGACATATCCCTCGCACCCCGGCTGACCCAGGGCCATCCCTTACGGTCTGGCCCTCCTCAGGAGGGGGGACAACGGTGTCCCCAACTCGCCCCCGGAATGGGGAGGCGCGCTGTTCAGCGCGCCGCCACCGTGGCCTGCTTCTGCTGGGGTGACAGGCGGCTCCACCCGTCACCCCCAGGCCCGCGCTCATGGGGGACGGAGGTCAGTCAGTGCCCTCCGACGCCCGAGTTGCCTGCGTGCGCGGGCGGCGCGATCCGCGAGTCTTTCTCGCTCGCGCCGCCTCTCCCGCTCCGCCGTCTCCTTCACGACCATTACCTGCTCGCTGAAGGAGACGCCGGCCGCCCACGCGTCCGCGCAGCGGACCATTGCTGTGAGCAGGGTGGCGAGGGTGAGAACTCTCACTCCCAGGGCCGCCACTAGCTCCCGCCTCGGTTCGGCCCATGCCGGGCACTCGGTGAGCGTGTGCAGCCCCGTGTCCTCGCTCGCGTCGCAGTGATGGCACTCGGACGTTGGCTCCTTTTCGATCCGACACAGATATCTCCCGAAGCACCCGTGCCCGGTGATAATCTGCGTCAGTCGATACGAGAGGCTGCCATGTGGCCTCTCGAGCCATTCCCCCATGATGGGCCTTACCGCCTCTATGACGGCATGCCCTGCGCGTCGTTGCTCAAGTCGTCGCTCCCACTCCGCCACCATGATCCCGTGGAGCCGGGACCTCTCGGCCCGAATGTCTTCGGGCTCGGGATCGAATCCCCGCTCCCGCGCCTCCTTACGGAACCGATACAGTGCCGCAAGGGATCTCGCTTCCAGGATCCACGGTGGCGATCCGGCTAGGAGACTCGCCGCTTCAAAGGATATCGTGCGGTACCCCCTAATGGCCCTGCAGGCCATCGTCTGCTGCGGTGTATGCAGCAGTTGCACGAACCTGGCCTGCAGGGCGTCCGCCCACACGGGGCACCCGTACAGGGCCATGGACCGCACGACACCCGCGTAGAGTCTCCTGCAGGAGTCCTCTGGGCCCCTCAAGTTGGGCAGCAGCCGCATCAGCGCGTTAGCTGACACCAACAGTTTGGGGCGCAGACTTCGGAAGTGCTCTCCGAAGTCCCACCGACCGTCGAGTACGAGCCCCAGGTATTTCAACCGGGGCTTGATGTCGATGGGAGTACCTCCTACTGTCAAGCTGGATCCCGGGGGTGGCCTGCGCCGAGGACCATGAAAGAACAAGGCCTCGGATTTGTGCAGAGCCACCTCGAGACCCAGCCGCCGGATCCGATCCACGACTTGAGCAACAGCGGTCGTGGCCCTCTGGGTCGCCTCGCGGTGTGTAGCGCCACTCACCGTCACTAGCGTGTCGTCCGCGTAGCACGTGACGGTGGCCCCGAACGCGAGCTCACCGCGAAGCACCCAGTCGTATCCGATGTTCCACAGGAGCGGCCCCAGGACCGATCCCTGTGGGACACCGCACGACATCTCACGCCTACCGACGCCGGTCGCACTTGGGTAGATGACGGCCCTCTCCGTCAGGTACGCCCCGACTATGCGGCGGAGGTAGAGAGGCACATCGTGGTACACGAGCGCCTCCCTGATGCAACTCCAGGGCAAGGTGTTAAACGCGTTGGAGATGTCCAAAGACACCGCCAACATCACCTCGCCCCGGGCAACCGCATCCTCCGCCAGAGTCCTCACGCGCATGATGGCATCCACAGTGGAACGCCACCGGCGGAAGCCGTATTGCGTGTCCGCTAGGTCCGGCCCTACTCTAGAGAGGTGCTCGACGAGGCGCTTGGCAATCACTCTTTCGAAGAGCTTGCCCACCTCGTCGAGCAACACTATGGGCCGGTACCCGGACGGCTCGTCCGCCGGGCGTCCGTCCTTGCGGATGAGGACCAGTTTCCCCGTCTTCCACATCTTCGGAAACTGGCCCCGCTCCAAGCATGCGCTGAGGAACCCTCGCAGTCGGGGTTCGAGACCGTCTTCTCCTAGAGCTAGGACCCACGCACGGCCTGGAATGCCGTCGGGTCCCGGGGCGGTGTTCTTCTTGGCTCTAAGCCGTCGCACCGCCAGCTCTAGTTCTACCCAAGTGACCTCGGGCACGTCGTCGTCAATAACCACGCCGGGCGCATCAGGCGACCGAGGTGGCGGAGTCATCTGCGGCGGAACGTGTTCCGCCCGCGCCGGGAACAGGGATGCCACCACTCCTCCAAGCAGAGCCGGCTCGAGAACCTGGGTCAGGGGAGGGGCCCGGGGGCGCAGCTTTCCTCTTACCAAGCGGTAAGGCCGCCCCCATGGGTCCCGCTCCAGTGTCTCCAGCAGCTCCCTATAGGAAGCTGCCTTGGACCGCTTGATCTCCGCTCGGAGGGCATTCCTGGCTTCCCTGTATCCCTCTTGCAACTCCGCCACTAGGGGATCTGTGTCTGCGGGGCGGCTACGCCTCCTACGGAGCCTGGCCCACCGGCGGTGCGCGATCACGCAGGCTTGACGCAGCCTCGCGATCTCCGCAGTCCACCAGTAGACCCGGCGCCTCGGACTATAGGCTGGAGCCCTAGACATACCCGCATCGCAGACAACAGTCATGGCCTCCCGGAACCACGCCGCCTCGTCATCGGTGTCATCAGGCCTGTCCGGCACCATGGCCCAGGCCTGCACGGAGGCGGCTTCCAGGAGAGCATCCCTATTCAGTCCCCTAAGCACCCAGCGCGGCTCGCGTGGGGCCGGTGTGACCAGCGCATCACTCTCGGGAGGGGAGACATCAAACCGAACGTATCGGTGATCCGACAGTGTCTCCACCTCCACGACAACACGCCAGTCCCGCACACGTTGCGACAGCGAAGCGCTCGCGAATGAGAGATCGACGATCGAACTCGCCCCGCGCTCCGCCACCCAGAACGTGGCTTCGGCCCCGCGATTCTGGAGAACCAGACCGAGAGTAGCGGCCCAGCTCTCCAGAGCCCTACCTCGCGGGTTCGTGTGCCGGGACCCCCAAGCCTCAGACCAGGCATTGAAGTCCCCAAGCACAAGAACCGGGCGAGGGTGACAGGCATTGACGACGTCGGTCAGCCGCTCCAGCGACTGCCGATACTGCCCTATGCGTCGGTGTGATGCCGGCGTGAAGTAGACGGCCACGACCGCAATCTCCCCCACACGCGCCGCTACGATGCCATGCTCCCTTGCGATCACCACAAAGGGAGGGGCACCCGCAGCGGCGTTACGCACCAGTGCCGCCGATCCATCCAGGTCGACCACCCAGGCAGGCCCGGGGGGGCGGTGGGTGTACGGATCGGCGACAGCGGCGACGTGTATGGACCACTGTGCCATGCTCTGGAGCAGAAGTGCCTGAGCATCGACACCGTGGCCCACGTTCGCCTGCAGGATGCGGAGCTGGGGATCCATTATGGAACCATCTCCGCATCCCGCTGCGAACAGTTTGCGGAACGCCCGCCTCGTGGCTTCGGCTCCCCTCCGGTGCAGGCCTTACTACCAACCCGATGGTCGGCCGGTTTGCCCCCCGCTGCACACCTGAAACAGTGCAGCGGAGCCTCGCAACCACCGGCCCTATGACCGGGTTGGCCACAGCGGAAGCACCGGTCACCGACCGTCACCTCCGCCGTGCACTGCACCCCCACGTGCCCGACCGCCAGGCACCTAAAGCACCTGGCCGGTCGAGCCTGCAGGAGCTGAGCCCGCACCCCAACAACGCCGTCCACCACGAGGACCCGCCGATCGGCAGCCTTTTGAGCTGCTGCGATGGGGCAGCCGACAACTGCCGCCCCCTGTCCGCGACGGCCGTAGCGAATCGCTCCGACCTTAACCGCCTCCAGGGGGCAGCCCCCGGCCTCCGCCACGGTGGCCCGAATCTCTTCGGCCGTGATGGAGTCGTCCAGGCCCGAAATACGCAGTTCTGCGCACTTTGTGGGCCTGGACACCCGGACGTCGGCTGCGTCCAGCGTCTCCCTTAGCTGAGCCGCTATGGCATCAGCCTGGGGAGCGCTGGAAGCGCCAGGGACCTGTATGAGGCGGGCACCCGTCCGGGTCTCCGTGACTCGGAGGGGCTTCGCCAGTTTAAGAGACCTCATATCTATGAGGCCTCTGGCCCGCCTCACCAGATCCGGGTATTGCACACCCCTCTCCGCAGCCTCCGGCGTCAACGTTAGGACGACGGCCGTTGTGCGGGGGATGCGCAACCTTCCCGGCGCTCCCTTCGCAGCAGCCTCAGCCTTTCTGGCCTTTTTGGCTGCCTTTCTTTTGGCGTTCCGCTTTCTCCTTGACTCACCGACTACCTCCCAGCCCCCTGCCGGTGCGGAGCTTGTGGAGGCGATCGGGCCCGGAGCCGAGGTCGAGGCTGGAGCCAGGGCTGGGGATGGGGCTGGGGCAGAGGACGTCTTCCCCTTGCCCTTCCCCTTTCCCTTGCCCTTGGGCTGAGCGCCCTGCGCAGCAGCGGCCGGAGCGGATGGCACAGCGGATGGGCTGCTGGCCGACTCCTGTGGGGTCCGCGTCGCTACCGGGCGGCCCCTTTTGAGTGCTCCGGCATACCCACTCCCAGTCGGGGTCGCCAGGGGCGGACGGCGGAAGGAGTCCATCACGGCTTCCAAGCAGCGCCGTGTGTGCTCCTCGTGGGCAGCCTGCCGCGCTTCCTGCGCAGCCTGAGCCGCCTCCATACGCTTTTCCATGGCGGCCAAAGTCGCCATGCAGGCCGCCAACGGGTCCGCGGGCCGGGCCGGTACAAGCACCGGTGACTGTGGCCGGACAGGCGCCAGCGGTGGCGACTCCGGCTGCACCACCGGTGCCTCCAGCCGCAGCGGTGACCTCGACCGCACCGGTGACCGCGCCGGCGAAGCCGGCCGAGCCGACGGTTTCGGCGCTGCCGGCTGCGCGACCGGCTTCCGCCGCGCCGACCGCGTGACGCGCCCCTCCGGCAGCCCGGCAACGACCTTCTGGAGATCGGCAAAGTCGGCCGCCATTTTGCCCATCTCCTTCCTGTATTCGGCCGCCTGCCGCTCCGAGGCCTCGATGAGCTCGACCTGCCGTCTGCCTAGCTGAGCCCGCTCGTTCCGCGAGTCAGCCAGCTCCGCTCTGAGCAGGCCGAACTCCTCAACAAGGCGCGTCGTCGCCCGTCGCAGCCGGACTTCCTCCGGCCCCATAGCCCCAGCACGGGTCCCTATTACGTCCTCCAGGGCCTGCAGTACCTCCCTAGACGTAGGGTCGGTACGCGGCATGGGCGTGGGCGCCGCCGAGGTGGAGGGCCTCGGCGGCGCCACAGCATCTCTCAGGTCCGGGACCCGAGAGGAGGGCGTTTGGGGAATGGGCCTCTTGCCACCCCGCGTCTTCCCCCGGCCGACCATCGCAACCTTGGGCGGGGGGGAATCCTCACTGCCCTGGATGTTCTCCTCGTTGGAGGACGAGTCGGTCAAGGTGACTGCGTCCGACTCAGTCCTCGGTGGAGGAGGAACCTTCCTACCGCCGTTCCTCCTCCGTGCAGATTTTCGGGTCTGCAGACCCACCGGGCTGTTCGCCCTGCTCTTCTCGGTGGCGGTGTCGAAATTTTCCGACACCGCCGCAGTTGGTGACGCGACCTCCGCGTCGTGGCGCTGCGCGACCTCCGCGCAGTCTGTTTCACTAGGTAGGGGGGGGTTTTTATGATTGATAGAAGAGTTCATAAGGTTCCCACGAGTATGAGACGAAGGGTTACACTTCCCGGGTGACGCTCTTTCCGAGAAGCGGGGTACATACTGTGGAGGTCCCCTGGTGTCCACAGGTTTTAAACGACTTCGCTGTCGGGTTTTTAAGACTTTTCCTTGTCGCGGGCCGGCCAATTAAGGCAAGCCCCGCGGCCTCCAGGATACCGGCGTACCGAGTGTGGCTAGCACTCAGGTCGTTGTCGATATCTAGGAGGTTACGCGACGCGGGGGAGCAGCCAACTCTCCCAACACCGACGGTGGCACGAGTGCCTGTCAGCCCCTGCGCGAGCAGTGGGCCAACCCGTCCCTAGATCTCACGGAACCCTTGCCTCTCCCCTGTCCCCTCTGAGAGCAGAGGGATACTGGGAGCGACTAGCGGGAACCGGATCTCTCTCCGCGGGCCTTGAAGCCCCGCCACACCGCGACCCCGTCTGGGTCGGCTAGCCCTCAAAAGGGCTGTTTGAATGGAAGGAATCCTACGGATCCCTTCCCGCGGGCCTTGCAGGCCCGCCATACCACGACCCCCTCTGGGTCAGCTAGCCCTGAAAAGGGCTGTTTGAATGGAAGGAATCCTACGGATCCCTTCCCGCGGGCCTTGCAGGCCCGCCATCCCACGACCCCCTCTGGGTCAGCTAGCCCTCAAAAGGGCTGTTTGAATAGAAGGGATCCTACGGATCCCTTCCCGCGAGCCTTGCAGGCCCGCCATCCCACGACCTCCTCGTACAATGAGGTCGGCCGTTGGGTTATTCGTCAACGGCCAACAGAACTCCCAAGGTGGGAGTCTGTTAGCCGTTGTCCAGGATGCACCAGCCCCTCCGCTTCCGCTCCCCAGGACCGCAGTCCAAAGGGGGAAGAAACGGAAAGGCCAACGTGGAGGTTACCCAACCCGCACCCCAGGTGAATTGACACCTACATATCACCAATAATTGTAGTCGGTCCCACGTAACGGGAGCCTATTGCCTTAATATTCCGGGCACTATTGTTGACTCGAGCCTATATCTAAGGATGAATCTGTATATTATATCTGTCTGATGTTAAACAGGCCTATCCCATAGTCGCCTTGTACTACACCGTATGGGGGGAAGAGATAGGGTGGCCCGAATTCTTCTCTGCCGGGAACCACGCGGCACGCGTATAAGTAACTATAAATTCGAAAAACATTAGAAAAAATGAAATGCTCAAGTGAGACTCGAACTCACGACCTTTCCCTTACAGGGGGATTGCTCTGCCAACTGAGCTATTGAGCACCACTTGAATCATTCCAAATTTTCCTTCTCTTTATATCCGTCTATAAGGGCGACGGTGCTATTCGATCGATCGAGCGGTGATAATCGAACTTAAAAGTTAGCATAATAAATGCTATAAAAAATTCATTCAAGTAACTATAAAGCTTAGAAAATCATAGCTTTTAGTTGAATTGCAAAAATTGAGAATTTCAATAAATCGGTTTAAAGTTAATGCAGAATTCAAAAAGGTATTGAAGTTCAGCCAAGTTCGTAGACTGGTAAAGCGGACGCCAGACTCCGAGATGAAATTCAGATGCGACTGGGATTAACGGTAAGATGAAGAAGATAAAGAAGAATAAAACTAAAAATATGATAAGCCGCATATTAGTAAGGAGGTTTTTACCCGACTACGGCGAAGCCAAAAGGAGGGTTATAATTTTGACAGGCTATGTATGTATGTATGTATGTTCATTTGTTCCCTCATAGCTCCTCAACTACTTATTAGAACTAGACAAATGAGGTATCGTTATAAGTGGCTTTGTTGTCCGATGGTTATAGGCTATATGACGTGTCACTCAATCTTGTGTGGCGCCCTCTAGCGCTCATAAGGTACTGTGTAAAAAAATAAATTTGAGATAAATATGCCGTGTTTGGTATCAAATGAAAGGGCTTAAGAAGCACATTTCAAATATGTATAAATTATTAGCTTTACCTTGCCCCAAAATAATATAAATAAAAAATCGAGTTTAAAACTAAAACCCGACTACCGAAAAATCACGCTCTAAAATGTAACAAACAAGAAAATATCAAGGATAGCCGTGGTCGTATGCCACTTACTCTAACAAAACAATATATTCTAGGGTAAAGTGGCATACGACCACGGCTATCCTATGCTATTGATAAATAGATAAATATATGTCCTAAAATACAAATAATTATATTCTAAAATATAAAAAAGAAAAAAAACATATTATTCGTAATTATGTCACGTCAAATAACCCGCCTCGTATCGTTGCCCATGACGCTGGCAGCATTATCACACACACACGTTGGCATTTGAAAATAAAAAATGTATTTAAAATCGCTATATTCTTTAAACTTGTGACGGTTGATGACATAAGTGCGTAGTAATGGAACTTTGTTTGTCTGCAGACGACATTCGTAAAGTCAGTCTCAAAGCGGTTATTCCAATAAATAAGTAAAACGAAGATTTATTTAATAACTGCTTATCAAATGATCGAGCATTTTACTTAGTTTGTGCAGAGTCTTAGGTTGTCACAGCAGAACACACAAAGTAGACTAAATAGATACTGCTTGTATGTATAAATCACCAAACTGTCCTGAAACATTATTCTCCAATTTTCTCTCTCCATCCTGGGGAGACATTGCCTGTAAGAGATTGGCGCAGAGCGATAAGGCCACCAACTGTACGTACCATTTACATATCAAAATACCGAAGCTCGTAATACCGAAGTTCAGAATACCGACGTACGAAAGACCGGAAGTCAAAATCCTGAAGTTCGAATCCCGAAAACCAGATTTTGATACGTTACTGATGGTAAACGTTCCGGTGGTTCTGGTTTAAAGTGACTATAAAGATACTTTTTACAACGGGGTTAGTTTAAAAATAACTTCTTCGTTTCTACTTCATCTACCTTATTTCAT